>VONZ01000119.1:0-1444917 GCA_012976165.1 Labeo catla
AGATTAGGCCATCAGTCCCTGTAAGATTAGGCCATAAGTCCTGTAATAAAAATCAAAGTTAATACATGTTTCATTCAATTGGAATGCAAAAATTATACTTTTTTTTTTTTTTTTTTTCGGGTGGCCTTGTGTTTTTTGGCCTTGTTTTTGGATAGGACAGTAGAGACAGACAGGAAAGTGGGGGAAAGAGGGGGATTGGGATCGGGAAATGACTCAGGCCGGATTCAACCCCGAGTCCCCATCAGCCAACAGCTCCCATAATATTAGGCCATGAGAACTGTAATGAATATCAAACAGACACCACAATTAATACATATTTCTGTTCCAATTAAATTGCTAAAATTATACTTACCTGATCAGTCACCACACCTGTTTACCTTTTTGGGCTTGTTTTTCTTTTGGACAGCATTTCTATTATAACAGATACAGTAGATCACCACCAGAGGTCATCATCGCACCTCTAATGGCCTGAGAAACTTACCGTTTCTTATTCAAGTTAAAAGTGGTCATTAACGTAGTGATTTCACTGTATTTTCACTGCTGTTCACGGTCAAGTAGGCTACTGAAATCCAGAAAGATCTTAACAACTTAATTTATTTACACTATGTAGTCTAGTGATTTCATACCAGCAAATGTCCTGTTGAGCTCATTTGTTACTGGCGATCCCAAATTAAAAAAAATTCAGAATTACAGATAAAATAACTAATACGAAACTAAAAAAGAAACCATAATAATAGATAATAGATAAAATAATACAAGGAATAAAGTACAAATCTTCGCAAAGTATTACAAATATTATCGGTGGAGAATTACTGTCACTCACCTTCACTTGCAGCTGCAGATTCTGATGTAGAACGCGCTCTAATAATGGTCGTCATGGTAACGGCAGCACGTAATAATGCAGTTTAGAATCATTCAGTTTAGAACATGTTCTTTGTTTACATTTGTTTTGTTTCAATCTTGATCATATCTACCTTATTCTTTAACGCGGAAGTAAGCATATGCGTAAGATTTCCAGTACATTAGCCGGGAAATAAGGAGAAGAATAACAACGTGCACTAAACGGTAAAACTGTTTGCACTACAAACTATAGTGTGCTCATAATTAAGATAATACATTAAAATAATATGGTAAGCCACACCAATTTGCAATATCAAGCAGGAAAAACGAGCTGTTTTGTACAGCTAAAAATAGCTGGACGGGGATGAGACCAGAAGCCAAACCCAAAAAATTAAAATATGGCTAACAAAACCCACCCAATTGCTACTCAAAACTAGCCCAATCTTATTTTGGGGGTCCCCAAGTAAAAATCGTGTTGCGATGGCGTAAAATACACATTTTTTTGGTGGGGTTCCCCTGGTAAAATTCACATTCCAGGGGCTAAATACCACATTGTTGGGGTCACTTCAACCCGCAAACATGAAAAACAATCCGCGGCAACAGTGTTATAGTAGCCCAATTCCGCGGGAAAACCACGGATTTGGCAACACTGGCACCCGCTCTTACAGGAAAAAAGGTGGATACTTTGCCTTTCTTCTCTCATCTTACATTTCTAAATCTCTTAACAGACACACACACACAAATATTTAAATACTAAAATAAAGACTGAAAACAAGAAACATGAAAAATGCCAAATATATTTAATAAAAATATGTTCTGGTTCATAAATTAAAAGTCATAAAGATTTTGGAAGCTCTTCCAAAGAAACATAAAAAAAAAGAATAGTCAAAAAGACAAGAACATTTTAAAACAGTACAAATTATAAATTATTTTACATTTAGATAATAGATTACATAATATAGAATACATTTACAGGATATTAAACATAATGTGTTCATAAAAAAAGAAATATCCTTCATTTATACAGTACACTTTGTATTTGTTTCAGTGGCAAAATTATTTTACAGATCAGCTGTGTTACAGATAAAACCACTGGTCTTGTATCATTCTACAGTGCTTGAGCAAGGGCTCTCTTGATCACTGTGTCAAAAGGTTTTAATGCAAATCCAAATGTGTGTATAATCTATACAAGCTGAAGCAACTAGAAAGTGTAACAGTTTGTGTTAAAAATGATTAAGTTTTGTTTGCATTTCATCACAACAAAGAAAAAACTGCATACAATTTTTACAAAAAAATAAAAATTACAATACTGAAAGTATCAATATCAGCAATAGCATTGCAGTCAATAACAGTTTTATGTCAGTCAATCTATCCTAGTTCAGCCAATATAGATCTTGTCATAAATTGTGTAAGAAATTGCACAGAGATTTGCAAAAATTGATGTTTATGAAAGGCACTGTACTGCATATTACAGAATTAAAGTGAAAAAGGTCTCTACAGCTGATGACAAGTTCAAGTTTTACATACTAGTTATTTCTGAAAGTAGCTTAAGACGATGCAATGCATTAAAAGAATACTGTAATACAGCTGATTCATTGCTTTGATATGAATATCCCTTCTCACAAATAACAGAGCTATGCATAGTTTAGTCTATAACAAATGATAATAAAGTGATAACTATATACATGCACGAAAACATAGCTTTGGGATTTTACTTTGATCAATCAAAGTATTATAATCTTTTTACAATAATCAACACTTTGGCACATTGGGTAAAGTTTATCCCATAACAAATATTAAGACAAGATAAAATAAGGCAAGATAATGTGTTACACAATATAATCATACCATCAGTGCTATGTAAAAAAGAATCAAGTAAAGAGCAAGAACATGAGGTGCAAATCTGAGCAAAAACCTTCAGGTTTTAGTGTTAAGTGCTTGTTGCTACATGTGTAACCTGATTTGTCATAAAGAGAAGAAAGAATCGAGGTCTGCTATGACAGCTGCTTGCTTCCTAGACACTGTATTCAGCAGTCTAGGAACCAAGGACGGGCTTCCCAAATCCACCTATAGAGAGAGACACAGGGAACAATGAGGAAAATTTACAAGGGATTATTTACCATCTCAGGTTACTTCATACTTACAGTAAAGGAATAGTTGACCCAAAAATGAAAATTCTGTCATTAATTCTGTCATTAAAGGAGAAGTCCACTTCCAAAACAAAGATTCACATATAATGTACTCACCCCCTTGTCATCCAAGATGTTCATGTCTTTCTTTCTTCAGTCGTAAAGAAGTTGTTTTTTGAGGAAAACATTTTAGCATTGTCCATATAATGGACTGCTATGGTGCCCCTATTTTGAACTTCCAAAATGCAGTTTAAATGCGGCTTCAAACAATCCCAACCGAGGAAGAAGAGCCTTATCTAGCGAAACGATCGGTTATTTTCATTAAAAAAATACAATTTAAATACTTTTTAATCTCAAACGCTCACCTTGTCTTGCTCTCCCTGAACTCTGTGTATTCTGACTCAAGACAGTTAGGGTATGTCAAAAAACTCCAATCGTATTTTCTCCCTCAACTTCAAAAATCATTTCAAAATCATCCTACATCACTGCAGAAGTACCGACCCAGTCTTTGCAAAGTGAACATGCAAAGAAGATCAAACACCCTTAACAAAAAAGGTAAAATAGCGATATAGGGCAGTTTTGAAGTTGAGGGAGAACATGAACTGGGAGTTTTTCGACATACCCTAACTGTCATGAACCGGAACAAAAACAGTCCAGGCAGAGTAAGACAAGACGAGCATTTGGCATTAAAAAGTATATAAATCGTATTATTTTTATTAAAATAACCGATCGTTACGCTACATAAGACCCTTCTTTCTCGGCAGAGAAAGCAGCACCTGTTTCAGCAGCACCACAAAATTAAGGTTGAATGTCTCATGGACCATTTTAAAGATGCCTTTACTACATTTATAGGCCTTTAATGTGTCAGTTGCGTTGCCGTCTATGCAGAGTCAGAAAGCTCTTGGATTTGGATAAAATATCTTAATTTGTGTTCTGAAGATGAACAAAAGTCTTACAGGTTTGAAACAACATGAGGGTTAATTAATAACAGAATTTTCATTTTTGGATGAACTATCCCTTTAAGCAAGCATAACACTAATGCATTGCAAATGCTAAATTAGTAAACTGATAGATGATGAGGGAAAGGATAGAAGCTTAAACCATCTTACTTGTAATAAGTAGACAACAGTGACAACTTCTCGACTGTTACGCTGGCTGGGTTGAAGGATCCACGCGCTGGGTAGAATCTCACCACGTATAGTGTCCATACTTGGACGTGGCAGTGTCTCCTCAAATACAGACTGCATGGCCAGCACCCACATATCATCCTGATGAAAAGAGGATGCATTAAAATGAATGTGTGATTAAGGTACTTTTGAATAAAGCTAATCACAGAATAGAGTACACAGAATACCTGTTTAGATTCTGTACTGAGGCAGCAGAAGTCCCGTGGCTGTTTAAGCTGGCAGTTGGACACGTCCGTCAAAAGATAGACTGATGGGAGAGAAAGACAGAACAAAGCAATACAATCAGTGAAGGTAAATTTTGCTTTTGTCTGCACTTGAAGGTAACTTACACTTTTATTGTACTTCTCTTACCTATTAAGCCTGGTATTCACTGTACAATTTTTTTTAAATCTTTAAGATAACACTGACAAATTGTACAACGTGATTTAAAAAAGAGAGACAAGATGTGACGTACAGTGTTTCATGCCAGATTTTATGATCAATTGTAACCGTTCTATAGTCAAGATTCAGTGTTGACAAACTGTTCATACAAGTAGCACCCCAAAGCAGGACAACTGAGATTCACTGCAGTACACACAGGACATCAGCAATCCAAAAGTGAACTAATCACCATACAGATAAATGTTCACTTTAAGAATGAACAAAATGACATCGATGAGTTAGACATTTTGTGTCTAAAAAAAAACAGCACAAATGGGGAAAAAATGTGATCTATAGAAATCAATGTGTTCGCAATTTATCAGTGCTACTGCAGGCTTTCTACAGGTTTTATAAAGGTAAATTTAAGAACTTTTAGAACTTTTTAAAGACCTTTTTAAGTGTTGTTACCTGAATGAACCACAGCTGTTTTTTTTTGGTTTGGTGATAGTTGTTTGGCAATAGTCCTGAATTGAGGGACTCCTATACAACTGTTACTGAAGGTTCAAATTATCACTGATGCTTCAGAAGAAAACAATGCATCAAGAGCTGGGGGTGAAAACTTTTTGAATTTGAAGTTCAGGGTAAATTTAACTTATTTTGTCTTCTGGGAAACATGTAAGTATCTTCTGTAGCTTTGGAAGGGCAGTACTAAATGAAAAAAATATGATATTTAGGCAAAATAAGAAAAATATACACATCTTCATTCTGTTCAAAAGTTTTCACCCCCCGGCTCTTAATGCATCGTTTTTCCTTCTTGAGCATCAGTGAGCATTTGAACCTTCTGTAATAGTTGCATATGAGTCCCGCAGTTGTCCTCAGTGTGAAAAGATGGATCTCTAAATCATACAGTCATTGCTGGAAAGGGTTCAAATACACAAAAATGCTAAAAAACCAAAGAATTTGTGGGACCTGAAGGATTTTTCTGAAAAGCAGCATGCAGTTTAACTGTTCAGGACAAACAAGGGGCTCATGAACAACCATCACTAAAAAAAAAAACAGCTGTGGATCATTCAGGTACAACACAATATTAAGAATCAAGCATCTGTAAACTTCTCAACAGTGCCATTTTTATAAATTAAACTATTATTTTCTCTTGTGGACTATATGTAAACATCTAAATAAATAAGTACTAAATAAAAAAATAACATGCATTTTGTACGATCCCTCTTATTTTGGTAAAACAATTAACATATTGCAGATTCTGCAAGGCATATGTAAACTTTTGGCCTTAACTGTAACTCCTAAGATTGCTTGAGGGTGAGTAAATCATGAGGTAATTTTCATTTTTGGGTGAACTATTCCTTTAATGCCATGACATAATGAATTTTTTTAGGCCTAAATTTGTGGAAAGGCCAGTTAAGATTTACAGGAACCTTGCACTGGTTCTTCAGTGCATGAGAGCCTTTAGGGCGGTCACATTGTAGGAGTACACCCCTAATTTTCTGATTCATCATAAAGACCATTAATTCATCGTCAGTGAGCATGTCACACTAGACGATCAAAGACTCAAGATTTTACCCAACAAAAATCCTATACAATCCAGGAAGATTCTCTCAAATGGCAAAACTGTATAGTGTGAGCTTTACCTAGTTGCGTGCTTTGGTCCAATGGTCGTGTCCAGGCAGATTTAATAGACTCGTGGTAGAGGTGAGTCTTTGAGTGATCTCGAACTATAGACCACAGACTGGCCAAAGGTCTCTCCAGCTCTACTGCTCCAAGAAACCCATGAGCTGAGGGTCTGGAAGTAGCCTTGTGAAAGACCTGAATGCCTCTCTCCACACCTTGATGCCTGG
Source organism: Labeo catla (assembly GCA_012976165.1). Taxonomy (NCBI): domain Eukaryota; kingdom Metazoa; phylum Chordata; class Actinopteri; order Cypriniformes; family Cyprinidae; genus Labeo; species Labeo catla. Next base: position 6,370 of record VONZ01000119.1, read on the forward strand.
TGGGAAATAGATTGTGAGCACAGAATACATTTAAGAGGTTTATACATGCACAAAATGCATATAGGTGTACCTCCAACCAGCAGCCGCCTTTCCAGCCAGCAGATTCCTCACATCTCCACCAGAAGCCAGATATACCTAAACAGACAAGCAAGTCCATGAAGCATTTGACATGCTCTTGCATATTTTGAAATGTGAGCTGCAGTAGCATACTTCTGAAATAGCACTGGCGAGGGTACAGTCGGCGATATCCTGATATGAAGTTGATATAGAAGAAGGGGAGCCAAAGGAGAGAGTGCGTTGTCGAGCAAAGGGAGGAGATGATGGAGTGGAGGAGGACTCGGGCTCATATCCAGTGACCGATGTCTCCAGGCTGACATCTACAGAGAATAGGAGATATGATTAAGTAAGCAGATTTAAAGCATAGCCCTTGGGTTTCCAATTGTTGATGGGTTATCGCTCACCCTGGACTGACAGCCATCTGCGCTGGGCTTTTGAAGTCTGCAAGGGGATCACCGGAGGCCTAGTCCTTATTTTGAATTCTGACACTCCGTTCACCTGGGAAATGAGGTGAAGAGCTTGAAAAATAGTATTTTAAATTAAAATAACACTGAAGCATGTTCAACCTTTTAGTGTGTTTTCTTACCTGTATTAATGGTGAGGTAATGTCTTTCAGTAAGGCAGTATTGCTGCTGTTGTACCCTGAAGTAGGGCCTGAGGAAAGACTTAGGTTGGAACCACTACATAAGGTACTGTTACTAACGCGTGTGCGAAACCGCAGGTCATCCTACATAAGGGAAAGAAGGAAAGAAATTATGAAACCATTTTAAAACAGCAAATCATTCTTGATTCTTATGAATAGGATTTAAACACAAAGCCTTACTGACCTTTACTGCCTGCGAGAGAGCTTGCTGCTGTAGTCGTCTCTTCTCCTGTTCGGTCCTCTCACGGAGTCGGTCTCGTGCACGTGCGATCTCCGCTCTCGCCTCCTCACGTGCTCGGCTGTAGGCGCGCAGGAGAATCTCAATGTCAGATGGACACTGACCCTCCCTCCTTGGTGGATCAGGAACTCTGGGGAAGAGCATCTGGTTCAGTATATAAAATGATAGAATATTACAAATAAATGTAACCTTTAAAATGTAACTTCCAAATCACCTGCTGGTTTCGACAATCTCTTGTCTGAGCTGTTGCAGATATTCCCTGCGTCTGCTTGGCAGGTCTGAAACTCTTTGAGATGGTTCCTCGTAATTTACAGGGATCCGGTGCTTACCGGGACTGACGCTCCGAGCCCGACGGCACATCTGGAGACGGGCTTCTCTCTCTTTTCTTAAACTTTCAATGCTCTTCCTGTGCCTAATGATAGAATGGAATTCCATTTATTACAAGATCTGAAAACTAAAGATGTTTTCACGCTTGGATTGTCCCCACGAACCAAATTCGACAAACAAACTTGTATGCACACCGTAAGTCCTAGTGTGAAAGCACCTTATTTAGATATAGATATTTAGATATAGACGTTTTTTTTCTTGCAAATGCGAGTTTGTATCTCGCAGTTCTGACTCTTTCTCAACTCAAAATTGCAAGTTTATGTTTCGCAATTCTGATTCTTTTTTTTTTCTGAATTGCATGATATAAACATGCAGTTGCAAGTTATAAAGTCAGAATTGCAAGATATAAACTCACAATTCAGACTTTTTTTCTCAGAATTGCGTACAGTTGTACAGTTGAAAGAAATAGTCAACTGTGTGATATAAACTCGCAATTGCGCAGGTAACACTTTACAATAAGGTTCATTAGTTAACACTAGTTAACTGCATTAGACAACATGAACTAAGAATAACTAATACTAAACCAATACTACAGCATTTATTGATCTTAGTTAAAGTAACTTCAGCATTTACTAATGCAACATTAGTTAATGCACTGTGAACATTAACAATGAATGACTTTTTATTAACTAACATTAACAAAGATTAATAAAGTGTAATATATGTATTGTTTATTATTCATTTATGTTAGTTAATGCATTGTTAACAAATGACACCTTATTTGTAAAGTGTTACCATTGCGAGTACCACAGTTCTGACTTTTTTCCTTATAATTGCATATAAACTCGCAATTCTGACTTTTTTTTGCAAATGCGAGTTTATCTTGCAATTCTGATTTTTCCCACAATTGCAAGTTATAAAGTCAGAATTACAAGATATAAACTCACAATTCAGACTTCTTAGAATCGTGACATAAACTTGCAATTCTGATTTTTTTTCTCGCAAATGCGAGTTTCTATCTTGTAATTCTGACTTTTTTTTTTCGCAATTGTGAGTTATAAAGTTAGAACTGCGAGATACAAACTCTCAATTCTGACTTTTTCCTCAGAATTGCATGATATAAACTCACATTTGCAAGTTACATTTTTTATTTCGCAAATGTATCTCGCAATTCTGACTTTTTTCGTGCAAATGCAAGTTATAAAGTCAGAATTGCAAGATATAAACTCACATTTCTGACTTTTTCTCAGAATTGCAAGATATAAACTCACAATTGCAAGTGATTTTTTTTCCGCAATTGCGAGTTTGTATCTCGCAATTCTGACTTTTTTCTCGCAATTGCAAGTTTATATATTGTAGTTCTAACTTTTTTGGCAATTCTGAGTTATAAAGTCAGAATTGCAAGATATAAACTCTCAGTTCTGACTTTTTCTCAAAATTGCGTGATAAGCAATTGCAAGTTATATTTTTTCTTTGTATTCGCAATTCTTTGAGTTTGTACCTCGCAATTCTGACTTCCTTTCTCAGAATTAGGAGTTTATGTATCAAAATTCTGACTTTTTTTTCACACAATTCTGACTTTTCTCAGAATTGTTAGATATAAACTCACAATTTTGAGTTATAAAGCCCAGTTTTGAGGGGAAAAAGACTAATATGTTCTCAGAATTGCGAGTTTATGTATCACAATTCTGACTTAACTTGCAATTGTGTTAGAAAGTTAGAATTAACAATTCTATAAACTTACAATTCTGAGAAAAAAGCCCAATTTGTGAATTTATATCTCGCAATTCTGACTTTGTAATTCACAATTGCAAGTTCATATTACGCAATTTTGACATCATTTCTTAGAATTGCAAGTTTATATCTCACAAGTCTGACTTTATAACTCACAATTGCGAGCTTATGTCTCACAATTCTGTGAAAAAGTTTAGAATTACAAGTTTGTATAATGCAATTCTGAGAAAAAAGTCAGAATCGTAAGACAAAAAGTTGCAATTACCTTTATTTCTTATTCAGTGGCGGAAACAGGCTTCTATACTAAATGTCAGTTTCCAAAGAAAAAAAACTTCAAACATGCAGAACTTTGTAATACTTAAAATATGTAATCACAGATTCTACAGACCTGTTAAGGAGCTCCTGTTTGTTCCAGGCTGAAGATGCCTCTTTAGTACCAGTCTTGAGAATATTAAGCAAAGTGTCTGTTTCTCCTTGGCCGTAGTGCAGCTTGGCCTCTGTGAGTTCAACAGTCAGCTGATGAGGGCTCATATCCATATGTACAGAGGCTAAAACTCGCTCACGTTCTTTCCTCAGCTTCTCAATTTCTTGTGCTCTCCTGTCCATTTTCTCTGGTGGCTCTTGCCAGCAACTGGGGCTGAACTTTGTGAAGTGCTGTCCAGTTGGTCTGTGTATTTTACTAAGTGTTGATGGTGGCTGCTGATTGATGCCAGACCAGTTAGTAAATTTGTTGTGCATAGGCAGATCGTCAGGGATCCAGTGATGTTCTTTGAGCATGCTAGTCTCTGCCAGAGGATTGATGCTGACCAGAACATCTGTGTTGCATTCGCTTGGCACCAGAGACATCATGTCATCTTCCTGCTGTTGCACAGCACTTTGATTTGAATGATCCCAACGTTTCATTATATACTCAGATGACCTGTGACTCACAGCTGACAAATGAGGGTTTCTTTCTAAGGTTTCCATTTTAGATTGTCTGGCAATATCTGAAGATGATGCAAGTTGGACACCAGTGGTACTGCTTGGAGGTGAGAGGGACATTTTTTGTGGCTGAGAATGGGAACGCTTAATAGTGAGTTTACTTATTACCCTGTCTTCAACTTCATGAGAGTATTCATTTCTCTCATTTTTCATGCAGATGCTGTTCGAGAAGTCATCAGATGGACCAGGATATGGACAACTAAGGTCACTCAGGTTTTCATAGGTCACAGATGACACTGATGTTGATGCTTTTTTATGACCTTTCAATGGGACGTTGTATATATTTGAGTGCATTTTCTCCTGTTCCTCGGGTTTATGGTTTGTTAAACCCTGGGTTGTTTGTCTTTGCTGGGTGTATCTTGCAGCCTTCACTGTAAGGATAGGGGAGCATGCACGATCCATGAGCATAATTTGTTTATTAAAGCAGTTCCTTAGGTCTACACTTCTGTGGTAAGTCTGCTTCTCCTCTTGCTTCATATAAGAGCGTTTTGCTCCAAGGTAGCTGGTTGAAGACTTCCCACAGGAATTATCTACTGTGTTACCTTCAAATGCTTCCAAACTGGGAGCATCCTGATTTGGCACAATAGTCTCTAATGAAAGAACCTTTTGGTGGGGAATCTGAAAATTTTGACTCTCAGTGACCTTTGAACTTTTCGGACGTAAATCAGGAAGGCTTTTAATTCTATCAAAGACCTGTTCACTTTCAGATTTATTCTTCAAGATCTTGGTATCACCACCAAGCTGGGACACATTACAAATATCTGAGCCGATGACTTTAACAATAACATTTACTTCATGGGCCGCAGCGTTCTTTGACATTGGAGCATTCTCTGTCTGGATTCCAATGTCCAGTGAAGTTTGTGTAGAACAGTCCCTCTTGTAAATACTTCCAGGTGAAACCTGGAAACATTGTTTAGGATGGTCATATTTTGGTGGCTTTTCCCCATTTCGCATACACTGTATATTCCCCAGAAGATCAGAGGTGTTGTGTATCAGGTCAGAGAGATGTTCAGACATGTTTTGTAGACTTGTCCATGTGGTTGGGGCACCATTCCCTGGTTTAGACACTGGTGTCTGGGTGCTGCTTCTTCTATGACGGCTCTTTCTTTTAAGATCCTTATTAAGCTCAATGGTTTGTGTGGCATGATCACACCTGCTTGGTCTTGGACATTCCTGAGATTCATACTCAGAGGAGTAGACCAGCACTATTTCGTCAACCTGACCAGAACCGTGGCGTAACTCCTCTGAGGCACCATTGTAGGAGTCACATTTCAAAGCTGTTAGGGTCTGCTTATTTGAACCACTAGAGAAATAAGAAGCTGCCTTCAGCTGAGGTTCAGAAGAAATTTGATCTCTTGAATATTCATTACTACTCAGTGTGCTAGAGAGGCCTTTATGATTTACATAAGCACTCAAATGGGAACTGAAAGGGGAGTCCTGAATATTTAGGCCGTTGTCTACACTACAGCACCTTGTCATATTCTTGTTGGAACTATTGAGTGGAGAGTGTTTGCAGGATATATTGGCGGCACTTCCAAAGGCTTGCTTTTTGTGGACTGTTGTGTTAACCGCCATAGTAGTTCTTGAATGAATAAATGGGTTAATATCACTTGAAGCAAAATGCATTGCAGAATCTCTTGTCTGTGAGACAGTCTCCTCAATTGGCTGTGCATGGTCTTCCACACAAACAGAAATATCATCCATTGAGTCAGTCATCTCTATTATCTGCATTTCTTCAGTAGAAGTGTGATCTTGTTGATTTTCAATCTTAGCTTCGCTATGTAAGGTGACTCCAGTCATCGAGGTTGGCGTACCAGTGCAAGGCTGCTGGGTGTACCTCTGTCCTGGTTGTGCATCTAACGACCTTGTACTAATTGCTGAAGGTGAAGGAATGCTTTGTTCATCAAGTGGAGGACTTTTGTATTTGCTAAGAGCAATTTGACTGGTAGGAAGCAGATTTGCCTGAGAAGCAGGTCTGGTACGAGACACATGACTTTTGGTTGTGGTACTTTCATCCAAAGATACTTCTGGTGTAGAATCAGTGGATGAACTTGGAGGGGCTATAAAGTGGGCCTTTCTGTATCGCTTTTGTTTTCCTTTCCGTACAAAATGTTTTGGATCATCCGCTGCTGTGACATGTTCTCCTTGGTCTGCAGATTTACATCTGTTACTATAATGTTCCTTTGTATTTTGACTGCAATGAGTCTGTTTTGCATCGTGAAACACCTCAACAGATTTATCAGGCTCTCTTTTTTGCATACAAGTTGACTGGGGATTTTTAGGCATATTTGGCTCTTGATTTTTCAGTGGTTGCTTATCACAACTTTGCGTTCCTTTAATGCTGCCATCATTATACTGAGGTGTAACAATCATTTCCAACTGATTACTTGTGTAGATTGACTGATTCTCTGATTGTGCACTCTTGTCGATCTTTCCAGGATCACAATTTTTAAGCAAGCTGTTCATTTGTGGTCTTTTTGGTGCCTGGCCTAAATCTAGAATAGTGATATCTTTTCTTAAATCTTCAGAGTAACTGTTGTGTATTTGCTCTACATGTCTTTCTTTATCTTGACCACAATTACTACTGATAGTAGCAGTTTCCAAGGAACGTTTAACACAAGTTTTATCTTGGTTTGCACAACCATTATATTTTCCTGGACCAAATTCATAAAATGCAAGATTGCTTAAAGGCCGGGCTTCGGGAGTTGGGTAACTTTCTTCCACTGTTGAGTGGTAATCTTCCATACTTGATATTGAAGAGTTCTTTGAACATGCCTTTTTATTTTGTGCCTCCATGGTTTGTTGAAATGCATCAGCCACATCTTTGGAGTGCACACCTGAGACAATACGTTTCATTGTTGCTTCGGTGGACAATGACACCTGAGAGATGTTGCATTTACTGAACTTTACAGGAGTTGAGATCTTCATAGGACATTTTTCACTTGATGAGCATGAAGTTTCATTCAAAAGTCTTGAATGTTCATGTGATGTTAATTGTTTATCATCATAACTGTGCATTCCCATAGAGCTCAGTCCACTTGCATTTTGTTTGGTTTTGTTGTCGACTACCTGTGCATTCTGGAGGATGCACAGATTAACTTTCTGAACTTTATCCAAGCCATTTGTTAGCTTAAGAGATAAAGTATCTTGCGCATACATGCAGGGAAGCTGTGGTTTTAATACAGTGGCTTTATCTTTCTCCAAAACCCCTTCACTGATGCAATCTTGCCTTTGAGCAGGGTTTGAAGCATCAGCATAATCCTTTCTTAGTTTGGTGCAGACAATAATGTTCTCTCTTGATTTATTCACATCAATAATAGTTTCTTTAACACATGACAACACTGATTCACTTGTTTTTAGTTTATCTGTGCTCTGTTCCTCTATAGTGCAGTATAGTACTGATTCCATGCTGTCACTGACATTTCCACATTTTGGATTTTCTTGTCCAACTTTCCTTTCTTCCTTCCTTACAGTATGATCTACTGTGCCAGTGGAGTTTAAGACTGCATGATCCTTCATAATCAAAGAATGTCTTGATTCAGTTTGTGAATCACTGTTCTCTGATTTTGACTTACATGAGAAAGGATGGGAACTATTACTCTCACCATGTCCAGTCTGAGTACTTTTGTAATCAAATGCATGTTTGTTTGCTTTGGACTTCAAATCATCAAGTTTAGCTAAAGAAGTGTCTTCTTTCTTTGTGTTTGACTCTTGATCTTCTCTGTAGTCTTCTCTTAGAGACATAAAATGTTCTTTCACCACTTCTGATATTTTAGCATTAATTGCAGAGTCGCTCATCTGAAAATATCGATTATTGGTCTTTCTCTCCTCAATCTGTCCTGCATCTTTTCTATCCTCTTTAATGTTGTCAATAATGTGTTTCATCTCTGGACTTTTAGAGGATTTCAGGGTAACACAATTTGTTTGTGTCAGCCCACCATTGCATACACTACTGTAATTTCTGAAAGTATTAATGTGATCTTTGCTGATTAAAGTTTTATGATCATTCTTGGCTTCCTTCTCGTCTAGGTCTTGATCAGAGTTTTCCATCGTACTATGTGTTAGCCAGTTTTCCAAAAGAGATCTATTTTTTACAGATTCTGCATTGATAGTTGAACAAGCAGATGACTGTTCCTGATCCATATTTAAAAATGCTGTCTCAGTGTCTGAAACATCTTCATCACTTTTCTTTGGAAGCTTCATATTTCTCACAAAGTTGTTCATTTTGCATGTTCCACTGACTAGTTCATTCCCTAACTTTACACCAAAGTGTTCACCATCTCTGCCAAATCTATTAACTACATCATGCTTCTCTGATTCTTTGATTGTCAGTGCATAATCATTGGTATCAGTTGCGCAAGCCATTTCTGTGCACTGTTTTGTATAGAAATACTTTTTTTCCTCATCACAGTGTCCAGTGGTTTTGCCATTGTCAGTGCTTGCATTGCTGTGTGATTCATCTAGAATATGTGCCACTTTGGAGTTCTTAACTTCTGGATCTTCTGCATTTTCGCATGTTGAAACATGAAAACCTGTTGTCAGGTTTAAGCTCCTCAGAGAACAATCCTCATGGTACACTGGGTATGATGATGGCTCCTTTAACATGTAAATCTTCCCTACTAGAGTTAACTGGGATGCAGTTGGTACTTGCTGAGATCTTTTCGGAACAAGAGTATCAGCAATGCTTTAGTCAGTGGGATACACTGAGTGGTTGGTTTGTTTGGTCTGCTATCCCAAAATTGGTATCTGTAGAGTCATGGTACACTGGGTATGATGATGGCTGGAAATCTTTCCTACTAGAGTTAACTGGGAAACAATTGGTACAGATCTGACCATCTTTGGAACAAGAGTTGATCAGCAATGTTTTAGTCACAGTGGGATTCAGTGGTTCACATCGAGTAGTTGGTTTGCTTGGATCTGCTACCCCATTTAAACTGGTATCTGTAGAGTCATGGTACACTGGGTATGATGATGGCTCCTCTCTAACATGAAAATCTTTACTACTAGAGTTAACTGGGAAGCAATTGGTACTTGTTGAGATGTGACCATCTTCGGTACAAGAGCTGATCAGCAATGTTTTAGTCACAGTGGGATTCAGTGGTTCACGTTGAGTGGCTGGTTTGTTTGGGTCTGCTACCCCACCTAAATTGGTATCTGTAGAGTCATGGTACACTAGGTATGATGGTGGCTCCTTTCTAACATGTAAATCTTCCCTACTAGAGTTAACTGGGAAGCAATTGGTACTGGTTGAGATCTGACCATCTTTGGAACAAGAGTTGATCAGCAATGTTTTAGTCACAGTGGGATTCAGTGGTTCATGTTGAGTGGCTGGTTTGTTTGGGTCTGCTACCCCACCTAAATTGGTATCTGTAGAGTCATGGGACATTGGGTATGATGATGGCTCCTCTCTAACATGTAAATCTTCCCTACTAGAGTTACCTGGGAAGCAACTAGTACTTGTTGAGATCTGACCATCTTTGGAACAAGAATTGATCAACAATGCTTCAGTCGTGGTGGGATTCAGTGGTTCACATTGAGTGGTTGGTTTATTTAGGTTTGCTACCCCATCTGAATTTGTATCTGTAGAGTTGCAGACTCTGTGAGTTGCACATGGTTGTTCATTGGTAGCCAGTGCCTTAAAATCCATCTCTTGCCCTGGGATAAAGCTGAGATCACTCTCTAACAACAGGGTATTTTCAAAGGATGTGTCGTTTTGTTCTTCAAGTGTTGTATTTCCATCCTGAGTTGAGTCAGAATGAGGTGAGCTCTGGCTTTCTGAGACATTTGTGTTGTCTGACATATCCAGACTAGTAGAGCTTTGGCATCTACTGCTTTCTATTAGTGTGTGTTGATCCTGTTTGATCAAGTGTCCTGAAGCCCTGATGATTCTGGGACTGTCTGCTGCATCAGTAGATGACCATGCATCAGTAAGAGCAAGTGGATTCTCCATCTCTCTGTTACTTGCACCGCTACAGGGTCTTGATTCAGAGATGTGAGAAGACTCTCTAGCCATGCCTTGGGCATTTTCCGTTTTCAACTTCTGACTACCATTAAGGCTCCAGAAAACCTCCGCAGGTACATCTTTGGATATTCTCATCTGCTCTTTGTTTCCAATTGCCTGAGAGCTGCATGAAGTCTGTGTTGTAGGGGTGGTTAAGTGGCTTGGAACTTTATTAAACCTCAGCACTGGCTTGGCAGTCACATGCTTCCCACTGCTCTCCATAACAAGAGAGTCTTGAGACATCTGGCTGTCTTCACTCTCAACATCACTGGAATCACATTCCTCCTGTTGAAGCTGCTCAGCCAGAGCTGTAGCATAAGCTGATGACAGCGAATCCAATGAGAAGATACTATCACAATCTGAGGATGCATTGGGTTCCTCCCAGCCAACGTGTTCTGCCCATCCAGCTGTTTCTTTTTGCGCTGCAACCCACTGCTTGGTACTCGTTAGAACTTCTGCACTACGGCAGTGTCTCTGTTGCTTATGTTTTAGTGAGTTAAGCTGCTCCAAATTTTCATAAGACATTGTTGGCTTGATAGAGCACTTTTCTTGTTTTTGCTCAAAGTCTTTCACAGTCTTGTTTTTGTTCTGACTTGTTGCTTTGTTCACAGATTTCACACTTCTATGTCCACGTAAGCCTGACGGTGGCTTGCGGAAAACTTTTGCCAAAGCAGTTTTGATTCCAGAGCCAACAGAGTGGGAAAAAACCTTGCGGATGGTCTCTAAACCTTTATTTCCACCTTGAGATAGACTCTTTGTTCCCTTCACAGAACTTTTCTGTTTGATTATCGGTAATACTTTCCTAGTTGCTTTGGTGTCTGAATCCAGACAGTTCTTGTCTTGGTCGCTTGTGTTTTTCTTGACTATCAACCTTGAGGAAGCCATTTTTAATTTTGTAGCTTCAGCTAAACTCTCATCTTTTATGGGACTTTTGATGCCGTCTGAAAAACTGGCCCAACTTGAGGATCCTTGGTCATATCTTGAGGGCATTGTATTGGAACGTCTTCTAATCTTTTGATCTTGGAGATGTTCATCAGATTCCCATTTAGTGGCACAAGCAAAGCCAGCTAGAGATGCTGTAAACTCAGAAGATTTATTCCTTTTGAGGAACTGGCTGTTTGGAGACAATGGAAAGTATAGATATTTTTTAAAGGTTAAAAAAAAAAACACTGTTTTTGTTGGTAACTATAATGATTGTTCTATAAACATGAATAACACCTTGTTCTGCAAGATTTACTACTACTCCAGGTAAAACATGTACAGTGGGTCTCATTCACTAATAACTGCATTGTTTTATTCATATTCCAACATGATCTCATGATACATTTACTTTTTACTACATTTAAACATACAGTACTAACGTATTGATGATACCTGAAAATTTACAGATTTACAAATGCATTTTTAATACATATTAAATATAAATATTAAATAAATTTAAATATTAAATTGTGACATAAATTTTATTATTATTGTATTCAGTTGTCATATCAGTGGCATTATGTGTTCAACTGCCTTAAATTTATTACTCATTTACTTAACATGAAATGATAACATTTTGTTTTGTTCTGTGTGATTTATGCTGCCAACTTGTTTTGAAGAATACATAATGTTAACAAGACTATACTTTAAAACCTTAAACCCTCAATTGTTTATCTACTACTAATACTAATATTATATAATATTTACTTTGAAAAAAGCCATTTTCTCTTACATGCTGTGACAATAGAACCATAAAATACACCAAAAACACAACGTAATTACAAAAGGAATCAATTTTATTTGAGTGCTGTAATACTGATCTTCAGTATTCATAAGACTACGAGGAACAGAATCAAATCCAAGCCTTTATTCAGCAAGTCTTAAGCAAAGACCGCGCTGATGTACTCGTTATAAATTCAAAAGTTGTCACTTCAAGAAACTACGACAGGCTTTTCAGCAGAAAAATCGAACGCTCATTGGCTCTCGCCTGCTTCATCACAGATTGCGACATGCTGTGTTTCTGGTGAGGTGAGTTCGATTGAGAAACGTGCGCCTTCAAAGAGTGGATTGGGATTATATTTTCAGCAAATTCAACATTATAGCAAATTCAGTGAACTTCAGTTCGGCTCTGCACCTCACACAAAATTACTGTATTCTGCGAGAGAGGACTGCGGCTGCAACGCATAGTTATATGAATTTCTTTTGGTACTGCTTTTCACATATTGGCAATAAATAAATTATTGTGATTGCACTTTTCTGTCTGTCATGCGTTTCTTTATACTGTACAGAAATAGTTATTGTTCGGTTTACAGCTAGGAGTGGGATTAGCGACTTTAAAAAAATCTTTTTAAGGCTATATTGTCACAAAAATGGTCATTTCCCTGCATATTTTGGTCAACTACGTTTTATATCTTTTTATATTTACTATAAAATAGGTAGGTTTAGGTTAAGGGGTCTAAAAATCTAAATCGCTTATTAATAAAATGATTTCAAAAATGCATATTCGTTATAAAATGGGTAGGTTTAGGTTTGGGGGTCGCTTATTGATAAAATGATAAAAATGCATTGATACAAATATCTAAATGATATAAAAGTTTGATAAATTTTACATTTTTAGCTAAAAATACATAGCAATTTTTAAGTTTTAAATGCTGAAATTGTATGCTTCAGCATCAATAACGTTTTCATGCTTGTAAATGTTACGTGTTTATACTTACGTATCAACAATGAGACTAGGCTGCATATTCATACACACAAAGGAGAAAAATTTCTATGTGTATGTACACACAGATTTGTTCTTTGTTCTACTGTTTATAAATCTTAAGTATTATAAATTACTTTCCACATAACTCTTCCTTTATAGCCTTCAGTCACGTTCAGCAAACACTTGATGGTCTCTATAGATAAGCTTTTGCCAATCCTCGAAACTAGTTCAAACACAATAAAAACCTTTTACATAGGTTACACACAAATTGTTAGTGACTGAGACCCTATGTTAGTTATTCATATGGTTTACACTTACCTGAAAATGGGAGTGTGCTGGGGGTACAATCGGGACAGCAGATCAGCAGAAAATGAATGCCTTCGTAAAGTCATTGGACGTCCCCTGGACTTTAAGGGGTATCCCAGATCTGCAGATGAGGCTTCATCGCCCCCTTGTAGAAGCTCATTTTCTAGCCTCTGCAGCTCTCGCTTTGCCTCCAACAGGTGGCGCTTTCGTGCAATCTTCTGAAGTTGGTAATGTAACCTTTTGCGGCGCACGCGGTTCTCAGCTCTGCGCAGTGCATGGTGCTTCAGCAGTTCCTCCTGCACTACTCTTTTCCTGTCACCTATTAATGGCGACGGTGGGACTCTTTCAGCACTGCCTTCCTCCTCAGTCATCTGATTTGATAAACCACTGTGAAGTATGAGATCTGTCTGAACCCCTGACTCCAATGTCCCCTTTTCCCTGTGTGCTTCAAGCCGTTGCTTTTCTTGCAAGATCCATTGCTTGACTTTAGGGGCAAAAAAAAAACAGAGTTCAGAGGAATGTCAGGCTTTTTAATTGAAATAACAATGTGAAAGGACCATTTGTTATTGTCAGGTATTTAGTATTCATTTGTTTCAAGCTTTGTCTAAGACTGTGTGAAATATTTACTGTATGTGCTGTCAAAATAAAATCCAAAATGAAAACATCTCAGCACAAAGTGTCTAAAATATAACTGATGTCTTGAAAGCCTAGAAGAAATAAATTTAATTTTAGGAGAAATAAAGTTGCTTACTAAGAAGCATATTATATATTTTCAACCATTCTGAATGCTAAAAATGAGCTTTGTACTCACTCTCAGTGTGCTGCTGTCGGAGACGTGCCTGCTCTCTTTCCAGATCTCTCTCCGCTCTTTTCTGCTCCATCTGAATCTCCTCTCGTAGACACTCTATGTACCACTGCTGCTCCTCTAGTCGCTGTCTGGGAGCCGTCCCATTTTCATTCTCATGACAACCTGCTCCTGGAACCCTGAGCATGCAGCAAATGCAAACTGATGATGATGCACTAGCCTACCAGAAATTTTACCACTAGTTCTGAAAAATTAACACAGATTTAAAGAAATAATGCATTACAATAGCACACCATACAAATTTACTTTCATTTCTTTTGTTGTCTGCACACTCACTATAGTAACCAAGCAACACCATGTAAACTCTATAAACAATAGTTTCTCCAGAGGGCTCATTACCAGTTCAACATTTGAAAACAATATGAACTTGGACAATATATCTATGGTTTGAAAATGTACTGCTCTTGAATGAACAAAACATTTACCTTATGTCAGAACTGGGTGCGTTGGGCTCTGTAGAGTTGTAGACCAGACCTCCATCACTGGTCTGCATAGAAAACAAACAAACAAAAAAACAATTATGCTAATTCAAGCAATTCTTAGTACTAAATTTTGTGCATTGTTATACAGTACCTTTATAAGATAAGACAATAATTTTGTTTAAAGGGAATGTCGGAAGCCCATTTTCCAAGCTGGTATGATTCATTAGGGACTTCATGAAATGTCTGCAACATACTTTGGTTAAAATTCCTCAATGGCTGTGTAAAAAAACAACCTTTTCTTCTTTGTCAAAAACAGCTCTGTTCACAGCGACCCGTTTCGGTGCATGTCTCTTTAAATGATAATGAGCTACTGCTAACCCCCCCCTCCTCCTTTTTTTTTGTTTTGTATTCAGTGGCACACCATCAAAAACAAAACACCTGCATTGCTTACAAGACGTTGTCACTACAGCTGCTCGAGCACGGGGAATATGCCAGACAGCGTACAACTGGCTGAGGGTGGAAATATGCTAATACGGGATAGTCCGTCAGCAGTCGTGGGCGGGCTTGTGCAATATGACATCATACTGGTCAGTAAATTAAAAGCACTTGATAATTGAGTAAACGGATTTTTATCATTGTTGGGTGGTTTTGTCCACACACTGCAAAGACATATTTATATGCATGAATTTTGCATCCAATTTCCTCTTTAATCATCATGTTTAATGAGTAAATGATAACATTTTGGGTGAATTAACCCTTTAAAAAGTCTCCTCTGACAATGTAAAAGATCTAAAACATAAATAACTTAAAAATGTCTGACTGTCAGCACTACGTGCAAAATATCATAAGTGGCATTCACAAACAAATTATGCTACTCCTTTTTCCTGAACTAACTTCCATTTAATCTCAAGGTCATTTTAGTGAATATATGCATTGCAAAGCATGGACTGTACCCGTCTTCTCTCCCTCAGAACAGCCGCCTCTGCAGGGTGGTTGAACCTGAACTTATGGAGTCCTCCTAAGGTAATTACTGCACCTTTGGAGAAACAGAGATGCACAAAGATACTCCCAATGTTCACCAATGTAAATGCATTATTTTAATTTTGTTTACAGTCAAACCAAAAATTATTCAGACACCAGATATACTTTTTTATATATTTTTTTTACTGTTGGGTACAGGACACCATAGTTCATTTATGTAAGTGAGCATAGCAAAATAAAGTAAAATGTGACATATTCAAAAAATTCAAAACAATTCTAAAATTGATAAAAATTGGGACCACAAATTATTCAGACACTTTGACCTGACCATGTTTTGCTTAAGTGTTTCTTCTTTAATTGCTAATACAACCTTTTTACACCACAGACTGGACAAAATTAACAACAACAAAGTATTGATAGTTGGGTAAATATTGTCATACTAACAGTTGTCTGAATTTTTGGTTGATTGTAATCCATTGCGTACCTTTTTAATCAAAGTTATCCGACATTATCAAGATGAATTTGCTCCGACACATGTTGTTATAATTTTCTAAACTACAGTGAATAAACTGTGATAATGTGAGAAATGTTGAAGGTGTCTGAATAAATTTTGGTTTGACTGTACATGAAATGGGTATAATGGGCTGTTTTCTGCACTTTGCATTTACCTTGTGCAAGTCTGCAGGGCTCCTTGATCTCTCTTTCATTGACCATGCAGATGTTCCCTGAGACTGGCTTCAGAGTCACTACCCCGCACTTGTTCTCAATCTCGCAGGAGGAACCTTCTGGCAGGACTGAGGGGTTGAGGTGCAAGTTAATTACTGCCATCCACTTAAAAGCTACAAGAATACTTTTTATGTGGCGGAGACAGACACAGAAGCCAAGAAATTGTTGAGTAAAGTCGTTATTTTTGTTTACTTTGTACACAAAAATATTCTCGTAGCTTCATAACAGTTGAACCACTGATGTCACATGGACTATTTTAACAACGTCATTACTATTTTTCTGGGCTTTGAATGTGTCAGTTGCGTTGCTGTCTATGTCAGAAAGTTCTCGGATTTCATCAGAAATATCGTAATTTGTATTCTGAAGATGAACGAAGGTCTTACTGGTTTGGAACGACATGAGGGTGAGTAATTAGACAGAATTTTCATTTTTGGGTAAACTGCCCATTTGAGACAAGTAAAAAAAAAAAAAAAAATCACAAGGGAGTCTTAGAATAAAATGTGAAAATGTCTTATGCTTGTGTTACCTACAGGCCTTATTTCAAACATTTAACCAAACACCCACTTTGGGGCGATGAAACTGGAAGTGCTAAAATTGCTAATTCACGTCTGTGTTTTGGCCTACAAAAATACATAATCCCTGCATCACTCTTTAATGCTGTTAGTACCAGATGTAAACAGACCACAGTACTCAAAGCTGTACAGGTAAAATAAGATACCTATGTGAGGCTCTTCCAGGTTGTCATCCTGAGGCCCGATTCTCGTCACCCCTTCCTGTAGGACCACAATAAAACAAACATTAATAGAAGTCAATTTGAGGATTTAGTGCTAATCTCTTGCATGTCCGAAACAAAACATTTTCTTCTTCCATGTCTTATTTTTTGTTCTTTACACACCTCAAAATCTAAGCAAGGCTCTGAGCAAGGCTTTTTATCCTTCACTGCCCAATGTTTATGAAGGATAAAATGCCTGCTTATATAAGCCCGGACACATGGGCACACAATCATTCCCAGGTGGCTTTGGATTTTAAAGCAAGGAAACTGCTGAAATTGCACAGCCGTGAGCCTTTTACGGACTATCAAAAAGGCTCTGACCTCTTAGCACAGATTTACGTAAACACCACTGTGTAACTCTCACTAAAACATTCCTGCACAATCACACAAAAATACGAAAGAGGAAAGTGAAAAGAAGAGGGGGGAATGTCCAGATCACATGACCAAATCTCTAGGCTGTTTTACCTTCCTGGCAGAGGTATCTGCATAGAGTTTTGCACACAGAACAAAAGTAAAAAGACAGAAGAGAAGGAAGAATCTATTGGAGGGAAAAGAGAAAGAACCATTGGTTAATGACCAGAAAGAACAAAGGATTTTGTTGAGAGAAGACTAGCTAAAGGCTACATGGATGTGATAGGAAGAAGTAATGTATTGCATATAACTAGCTGAATAGTTCTACCCGAAGGTGGTAGATGGTGACCCCTGTGCTGAGGACGTCTGGCTCTAGAGTGATGAGGTGAGGCAAGAGCGATTGAATGAGAACTCCTGCTCTGTTCTGGTTAATGTCCACACTGTAGCGCTCCAACAGGGCTCGCTTATCATGCCAACTGTCAGACCAGTCTTTAGTCAGCTGCTCCACCTGCAGAGGAAACATGAGCGACTGAAAATTAGCAGGTGAAAAGTTAAAGGGATAGTTGACCCAAAAATTACGCTCCAAACCTGTAAGACCAACGTTCATCTTCAGAACACAAATTAAGATATTTTTGATGCACGTATGCGTTGTGTACTCTCGTGAACGTGTTTTGAAGACTGACGAAGAAATTGTTGAATAAAGTTTTTTTTGTTTTGCGTGCACATCAGAACAACAGTTTACAAAAAATGTACTCACCCCTTTATCATCCAAGACGTTCATGTCTTTCTGTCTTCAGTCATGAAGAAATTATGGTTTTTGAGGAAAACATTTCAGGATTTTTCTTCATATAATGGACTTATACATATACATGAGCTTTTGTGCTTAAAAAGTAAACAAATTTTTATTTTCAGAAAAAAATGACAGATCGTTTCGCTAGATAAGACCCTTCTTCCTCGGCTGGGATCGTTTAGAGCCCTTTGAAGCTGCATTTAAACTGCATTTCGGAAGTTCAAAATCGGGGCACCAATGAAGTCTATAATTTGGAGAAAAATCCTGAAATGCTTTCCTCAAAAAACATAATTTGTTCATGACTGAAGACAGAAAGACATGAATATCTTGGATGACAAGGGGGTGAGTAAATTATTTTTAAATTGTTGTTTTGAAAGTGGAGTTCTCCTTTAAGGTTGAACCATGTCACACAGACTATTATAACAATGTCCTTACCTTTCTGGGCCTTGAACGTGTCAGTTGTGTTGTCTATGCAGGGTCAGAAAGCTCTCAGATTTCATCAAAAATATCTAATTTGTGTTCTGAAGATGAACGAAGGTCTTACGGGTTTGGAACAACATGAGGGTGAGTAACTAATAACAGAATTTCCATTTTTTGGTGAACTATCCATTTAATATCAGACTTCAGTGTTTCAAGTAGGTGGACTGACCTTCAGTTCATTCTGTAGGACTATATCAGACAAGCTGCCTTCTCTCTCATCACTGAGAGATGGACTGGGATTCCTCTGCTGTGGATGGAAAAAACAATTTTCAATCAGCACAGTTTTTGTCTTATTTGAATACTGAAATCATTGGCTTTTTAACACCATGTCCTAACCAGGCACCTGACAAATGCCCATTCCATTTTAATCTTAACCCAGCTACAGTGGTAAACAGCACAGGACAAGACTTGGTTTCTGTTATTGTTGATGGTCCCAAGCAGTCCTGTCCACATTGAAATCTCATATGTTAAATTCTCACTCCATATAGCTCATTAGTAATCTTTAGATATGTTCTAAATGGCTTGTAATGTTGGCATAATTACTTAACACCAAAAGTGTGTGTTGAACTTATTCATGTCAAGCTGTAAAAGGATTAGTTCACTTCTAGAATAAAATATATAATTATGATAATTTACTCACCCCCATGTCATCCAAGATGTTTTTTTTTTTTTTAGTCGAAAAGAAATTAAGGTTTTTGAGGAAAACATTCCAGGATTTTTCTGCTTATAGTGGACTTGAACTGGAGACAATGGGTTGAAGATCCAAATTGCAGTTTCAGTGCAGCTTCAAAAGGTTCTACACAATCCAAACTAAACGATCGATCACCGTTCAAAAAAAATGGTATATACTTTTTTTAACCAACCCAGTGTTTACAAAGCGAACGTGCAAAGAAAGTCAAATGACCTTTGCAAGAAAGGTAAAACAACGATGACGGACAAAATGAGATGGAGTTTTTCACTCTATCCTACAATTTTGAACCAGAGTACACAGATAAAGAACTAAACATGCATGACCTTTCCAACATATTTATGTAATGCAAGATGAACATTTGAGGTTAAAAAATATAGAAATTCTAATTTCTTTTAAAAAATGACAGATAATTTCGCTAGATAAGACCCTTATTCTTTGGCTGGGATCCTGTAGAGCCCTTTGAAGCTGCATCAAAACTGCAATTTGGACCGCTGCTCCCTATTGAAGTCCACTAGAAAAATCCTGGAATGTTTTCAGAAAAACCTTAAATTTCTTTTCGACTGAAGAAAGAAAGACATGAACATCTTGGATGACATTGGGGTGAGTAAATTACCAGAAAATTTGAATTCAGGAGTGAACTAATACTTCAAAGTCTGGTACCATTTCAAAGCTGAGCAGCATGCTCTTCAGACGATCAATTTCTTCTCGCAGTTCTCTGATCAACCTCACATTGGCATCCTGAGATAAAACAAGAGGTTTTATTTTAGGTTTATTATTTTAATTTTCAGTTGATGGTGGTACAGCAAGTTTTACAGACATTTGGATGTGTTTAAACAGACCTCATTGACTCTTGGCTTGTTGACGATGTTCCTGGCGTGAGCTGCGTAGCGGAGGGTGCTCAGAGTCTCATTGTAGCTGCTGCTGGATGGTGAAACAGCTGGAGGAAAATCAGAATCTCAGAATCAATTCCACTAGCACTGAAACCAATGCAGCAAACAGTAAATCTTCACTCCGAATCCCTTACTTGCAATCATGATGGTTTTGGAGTTGCCTCCCAGACTGTCTTTGAGAAGCCAGGTGAGGACAGAGTCCCTGTAGGGAATGAAGCATTGTCTGCGCCCGCTGCCCGACAGAGAGCTGGACTGGCTCCCCACAGTGCTCCCTTCACCCTCACTGAGCACACTGTTGATGCTCTGACTGCTGCTGAACATCTGAGAGTTCTGGGCTAGAAAAACACAGTGCAACGTCATGACGAGGAAGATAAGAGAGGATAAGAAGAATGAAGAAAGCCGGTGCTTACCAAGAGCGGAGATGACAATGCCAAGGGTGACGAGAGATTTGTTAATGTTGGCTCCTTCTGTTATTCTGTCTCTGCAGTATTGAGGGTCAGCTCGTTCACTGCCACAGCACAAAGAGAGATATTTCAAGTCAAGTTAACACAAATTACCACTAGAGGGCAACATATCAAGGTTTCATGTCATTAAGAGACCATATATGATCTGCACCGCCTAAAAAGAATGATAGGTTTAAAGGGATGGCTCAGCCAAAAAATGAAAATTACCCCATGATTTACTCACCCTCAAGCCATCCTAGGTGTATATGATTTTCTTCTTTCAGACAAATACAATTAGAGTTATATTAAAACATGTTCTGGCTTTTCCAAGATTTACAATGGCTGTTGATTTTTTGAAGTCCAATAAAATGCATCCATCGATCATAAAAAGTTCTCCACACAGCTCTGGGGGGTTAATAAAGGCCTTCTGAACTGAATCAATACATTTCTTTAAGAAAAATGTCCATATTTAAAATTTTATAAACCATAATCTCTAGCTTTAGCTGTTGTACGCACGTTCACAAGAGAGTGGTGATCCAGCGGATGATGTAGGACAGGGGTGCTCAACCCTGTTCCTGGAGATCTACCTTCCTGCAGAGTTTAGTTCCAACTCTGACCAAACACACCTGTCTGTAATTATCAAGTGCTCCTTCAGATCCTAATTAGTTGGTTCAGGTGTGTTTGACCAGGGTTGGAGCTGAACTCTGCAGGAAGGTAGATCTCCAGGAACAGGGTTGAGCACCACGATGTAGGACACAGGCGTAGCGTAAGCTCTGGTGAGAATATACTAGTCTCATGAAAACCAAGTTTTGTTTACAGCAAAGGAAAACCAGTCTCCTCTTGCCTTATATAGAAATCCTCCGACATTTTGTACTTCTAATATGTGACAGGTGCTTGGTTTTGCTCTCTCCTCCGTGCTTCCACGCTTGTCACTTCTCACCAGAGCTTGACCTACATCCTACATCATCCGCTGGAACGCCACTCTCTCATGAACGCGCGTACGACAGTTAGCGGAAGCTAGAGATTATGGTTTATAAAGTTTTAAATATGGATATTATTCTTACACAAATGCATCAGTTTGCTTCAGAAGGCATTTATTAACCCCCTGGAGCCGTGTGGAGTACTTTTATGATGAATGGATGCACTTTATTGGATTCAATCTCAAATCTCAAATCTCAACAGCCATTCACTGCCATTATAAAGCTTAGAAGAGCCAGTACATTTTTTTAATATAACTCCGATTGTATTCGTCTAAAAGAAAGTAGTTATATACACCAAGCATGGCTTGTGGGTGAGTAAATCATGGGTTAAGTTTAATTTTTGGGTGAATTATCTCTTTAAGTTCAAACAAAAACACCAACCTGCCAGCCAGGTCCACCAGGTTGATCTTGCTCACTATTTCTGAAGGGAGGTTATTTTCTAGAATCGCCTATAAAAGAAAACACTTCTAATTAAAATATACTTGCACACTAGCATTCAAAGGTTTGAGTTCAGTGTGATTTTTTTTTTGAAGTATCTTATGCTCAGTAATACTGTTACAAAACTATTATTACAGTTTAAATGTTTAAATGAAGGATTTTCTATTTTAATATATTTGAAAATGGAATTTGTTTTCCTGTGATGCAAAGCTCAATTTTCAGCAGCCATTACTTTAGTCTTTAGTGTCACATGATCCTTCAGAAATCTATCTAATATGCTGTTTTGGTGCTCAAAATTTCTTCTTATTTGATCAACTTAATGGATCCTTGCTGAACAAAAGTAATTAATTTATTCCTAACAAAATATCTTACTGACCCCAAACCTTTGACTGGGAGTGATTTAATACAATTTGGCACATAAGTAAGAAAATATTTAGTGTGACTATCAGCTGTTTAAAGTTGTAAGGTGCTTAAAGGAGTAGTTCACTTCCATAACAAAAATGTACAGATAATTTATTCACCCCCTTGTCATGCAAGATGTTCATGTCTTTCTTTCTACATTTCAGGAATTATCTCCATATAAGAGACTTCAATGGTGCCCCCAAGTTTGAACTTCCAAAATGTAGTTTAAATGCAGCTTTAAAGGGCTCTAAACAATCCCAGCCGAGGAAGAAATTTTTCCTCAAGAAGCATAATTTCTTATGGACTGAAGAAAGAAAGACACGAACATCTTGGATGACAAGGAGGTGAGTAAATTATCTGTACATTTTTGTTCCGGAAGTGAATAACTTCTTTAAATCAGTCATCCAACTACAATAGTCTTATGCAGTTTGTAATAAAAAAGACTGATGGAAGATCCTCAGGTGCTTCAAACCTGTGTGTATTGAATGGTAAAGATGGCATGAGATCGACTGCTAGCATCATGGACATGTGTAGCGGCTGTGATGCGGTTAGCAATGCCCTCCTCAAGCAGATCCACTGCTTGTTTGTAGTCAGTCACTACATGCTGAGAAAGACCTGTGATAAACACAAAATAGCATCATCATACTTTCCACCATATGAGTCACAGACAATTTCTTCCTGCTAAAGAATAGAAATGGAACAAAATCAGGAAGAGATGATGCTAAATCATCTTTCATGTAAAGTGGCATGTGGTGCTAAAACTTAAAGTGTAATTGGGCCTGAATTTGGTTGCTATGTGCATTTCTGTACATTTAATTGTTAGGTTTTAAATGATAATATATTTTAGTATTTGGACACTTCCTGGTTGTCCAACTGCTTGTTAATCTATCAGGACTGAAAATAAGGAAAAAACATATATATTTTGGTACTGAATGTTAAGACAATTCACAAATGTGACCCTGGACCACAAAACCAGTCATAAGTGTCAATTTTTCAAAAAATGAGATTTATACATCACATGAAAGCGGAATAAATAACCATTCCATTGACGTATGGTTTGTTAGGATAGGACGATATTTGGTTGAGATACAACTATTTAAAAACCTGAAATCTGAGGGTGCAAAAAAAATCTAAATATTGAGAAAAATCACCTTTGAAGTTGTCCAAATGAAGTTCTTAGCAATGCATATTACCAATCAAAAATTAAGTTTTAATATATTTACGATAGGAAATTTACAAAATATCTTCATGGAACACGATCTTTACTTAATATCTAATGATTTTTGTCGTAAAAGAAAAATCAATAATTTTGACCCATATAACATATTGTAGGCTATTGCTACAAATATACCTGTGCTACTTAAAACTGGTTTGGTGATCCAGGGTCACATATTTTAAGTGTCTCAAGTGTCCAAATACTTATTGAGGTCACTGTTTACATGTGTAAGAAACACATCTTGATTAATACACAATGCCTCTCAACTCAGCTTCTAGCGACCGCATGGAAGTGCGGTCACTTCCTTTGCTGCACTGGGCTTTCTCCTAATACACACAATGACTGGATGCTGGACAAGAAGGAAGAGAGAGAGAGCAAAAGAAAGAGGAGGAGCAGATACAGTCACACATGCTGGCTGCTCTCAGCACAAGCTGTGGTGGGAATTGAGTTACAAATGCAAACAGTCAGGAACGAATAACTTGTGTACACAATTACCTCTTCAATAAAAATACACAAGCATTCATCAAACGGTACAACACAGTGAGCGCTTTCCTCATGTTTTCATTAGTACTGGTTACACAAGGTAATTTGACTTTGTTTGAAGGGCTTCACCAGACTTTAAATCAGCATGAAGGCCATTTTCAGATTGGCTTTTCTAAACACTCACCCTGCACATAGGGCCCCTTCTCTGGGTGTTCTCGAACCCTCAGGGGTGCTGGCTTCTTCTGCTCCGCACCTCTCAGCAGATCACGCACACGCTCATTATAGATCTCTAGAAAACTGAGAGGAAAAATGAGGTTGTGATTTGCTTTTGCTTACAGGCTTCTTGCTTCATTCTCAGGGTAGGCTTGCGGATACTGTTGCGAAAGAGTCAAAGAAAAAGAAACAGAGGGTTTCCTTCTCACCTTATTTCAACTCTACAGCTCTGTCCATCTGCAGATTCAACTCCAGACCTAAAAAGACCCTTTAATAAATGGTAAAAGAGAAAAAAGTGTCAGGGCGCTGGTAAAGAAATATCATTATTACAGGGAATTATTATTACGATACTTCAGTCGAAAAGAAACAAATGTTTCTGAGGAAAACATTTCAGGATTTTTCTCCATATAGTGGCCTCAATGGGAATCAATAGGTTGAAGGTCCAAATTGTAGTTTCAATGCAGCTTCAAAGGGCTCTACATGATCCCAGCCGAGAAATAAGCATCTTATCTAGAAAAACAATTGGTCTATGTGTAAAAAAGATACAAATTTATATACTTTTTAACCACAAATGCTCATCTTGCACTAGCTCTGCAATGCACGTCTACGACTTCATGCATGTTGGAAAGGTCATGCGTGGTTAGTTCATCATCTGTGTAGTTCGGTTCAAAACGGTAGGGTAGGGTGAAAAACTGTTTTACCTTTTTACCTTTGTTTTACCTTTTTTGTAAAAGCTGTTTGACTTTCTTTGAACGTTTGCTTAGTAAACACTGGGTCGGTACTTCCACCTACATCGCATGTGATCTTTCCAACGTAATGTAACATAAAATAATGGATTGTTTCGCTAGATAAGACCCTTATTCCTCGGCTGTGATCGTGTAAAGCCCCTTGACGCTACATTGATACTGCAATTTCGATCTTCAACCCATTGGGTCCCATTGAAGAGAAAAATCCTGGAATGTTCTCCTCATTATTTATTTTTGCCTGAAGAAAGAAAGAGATGAACATCTTGGATGACATGAGGGTGAGTAAATTATTAGGAAACTATTATTCTGGAAGTGAACTAATCCTTTAACCATACTTGCTTGCATGTGTCAGCAACCATTGTCCATTTTCTGTTTCAAGGGGTGCTATTATGCTTTTTCACTTTTTGAACTTTAGTCAGTGTGTGGTGTGTATCGTTGCCACGCGGCAACCGTAACGTGCCGCAGATGTGTGCAGTGTGTGGTAAGAGATTTATTCATTCATCAGTATAGACAGGTTCACTTACAAAGTTTTTTAAAATGCATAAACTTGCACTAGAATAGGCTAGGCTAATCAGTGATGACGTTCTGTTTGATAATGTTAGGCTGCTTTTAGCCTCATGCTGGAGCTGGTTTCAGGCAAAGAAACTAAGTATGTACATAATTAAATACATTAGCACAATAATATCATGTACTGGCATTTCTTGCAGACTGATGACAGAACCCAACACTACTGTAGCCTATTATTTACTCACCCTCCATGCATCCTAGGTGTATATGACTTCCTTCTTTCAGACGAATGCAATTGGAGTTATATTAAAATTTATCCTGGCATTCAAGCTTTAAAACGGCATAGAGGTGTTCCTCCTCATCAGTCCAAAATAAGTCTAATAATATGCATCAATCCATAATAAAAAGTGCCTCACACAGCTCCGGGGGTCATTAAAGGCCTCCTGTAGCGAATCGATGCGTTTTTGTAAGAAAAATATCCATATTTAAAACGTAAGAATCACTTTAATATAGTTTGCGCTAACAGTTGTACACAAAACTTGCTTCTTTGACAAGGGGTATGGCAGTACTGAAACACCGTCTAGGCTGTTCGCAACGCAGTGGGACAGCTAACCAATCACAGCACATTTTGTTTTTCAGAAGGCGGGCCTTCATTAAACCCGGAACTAATCGAGCTATTTGTGCCAGGCTGGGAGAAATGTATTGTAATAATGTAAATTATGTTAAAAATAATGCATTTTTCAAACCACCAAGCGTGAAAGCATGTTCTAGTACACCCACAAAACAAAATCAAGACTTTGTAAAAGAGCATAATAGGACCCCTTTAAACTGATTGTTTCTCTTCAGAAGACTTGATTTACGGTTACAATGTCTTTATGAACTTGTTAAAGCATCAAAGTATGGTTCTGTAGGCTTGCAGTAGACAGACAGAAATCATGAAAGTCCTATGGCTTTGGAACGATATGAGGGTGAGCAACTGATATCAGAATTTTAGTTTTTAGGTGAACTATATCTTTAATGACACTGACTTACTTGACAGATCCTCGGTGTCAGTCCAATAGAGTCCTGCACAGATAAAGAGGATACATAATAATTAGGTTGAAATAATGCTTCACCAATGACTTTATCTCATAAAAGTACTATTACTCACTGGAGTACCCATCATGGTGTACGTTTTCCCTGAGCCTGTCTGTCCATAGGCAAACAGACACACGTTATACCCCTCTGAAGCTCCAGACAGAACACACACACCCAGGTCCTGAAACACCTACGGGGGAGAAAGCACATTTTCTATTAACAGGTCAATTTTCACATTTGTGACCCTGGACCATAAAACCAGTCATAAGTAGCACGGGTTTATTAGTAGCAATAGCCAACAACATACTGTATGGGTCAAAATTATACATTTTTCTTTTAGGCCAAAAATCATTAGGATATTAAGTTAAGATCATGTTCCATGAAACTTATTTTATGACTGGTAATATGCATTGCTAAGAGTTTCATTTGGACAAAAAGCTTATTTATTCAGCTTTCAGATGATGTATAAATCTTAATTTCAAAAAATTGACCCTTATGACTGGTTTTATGGTTCAGGGTCACATTTTGATGTCAAGAAAATGATGTCACGATGTTCTGACACACAGGTGACATTCTTGTTCTGTGCTCTTTGAATGGGTTTGTTGAGAAAACGAGACTGTTGATCTCTGTTTATTTGAGAGAAAGAGAGCAAGCCTGGTCTCTGAAGCTTATCTGCGTATGTTTGTGCAGGTTTAAAGCAAAGAGAATGTGCTGCGTCTGGTGTCGCCTGAGATTCTCATAGTGTGTGGAGATCAAACTTCTGCTGCTCTCATTGTAAGGAGAGGAGAAATAAAAACACAGAGACCTACTGCTTTCTCACCAGCCTCACTTGGCCTGCTTTATTCTCCTCTTTCTCTTCCTTCAGTCTATTTTTCTTCAGAATTATTGAACCCCTGTGTCTTAGCGAAAACATTTTGAAAGAATGTTCCACTACGCTGGCATTTACCCCGTGTTTGTAGTACACTTCATCTTGGCTAAGACACTGGCAGGATACATGTCTGGTGAGGGCAAACGTCTCATTCAGCTTTGAAGTTTCTAAAGTGTTGTGATGCACCAAAATTGCAGCAACCAAAAATATTTGGATGAAACAAAAAAAAAAAAAAAATGGTTTAAGCCGAAATGGTTTTGGAGGGTCGAAACCACTGACCAAAACAGTAACGTTTAATTACCACGGTCAAATGTTGAATTTTGACTGTGTCAGTGTCTATTTCATGCACACCGTGACCAAAAATGATGCTAAAGCAGCACTATGTAAAAATTTCTTTACCTCAAATATTGAGCGCCGTCTCATTGCCAAAGAACTTTACTGACCGAGCCATTCTACAGAACTGATCCAAAGTCAGAGTTGAAAACGTATTCTTGTTTTTTTTTTTTTTCAAACAATGCAATGTATATATGCAAATTGTATAATATCCAAGGTATACGTTTCTAGTAATTGTGCAGTTAATTCTCATATTGTATTTTCAGAAAGTTTTGGAATATTTGTCCTCTCCTCAAATTTGTCACTACCAAAACACTAATAATAATTTAATTAGAAGGGTTATATATATATATATATATATATATATATATATATATATATATATATATATATATTTTTTTTTTTTGCTATTTTATTAAAATTTTATCAGAGGTAAATCAATAACAATTACACTTTAAGCAATACCAAAACACTAACAATAATTTAATTAGAAGGGTTATATTGACCTATTAAGATTTTGCTTACATCTTACATCGCACAAACTTGAAATATTGCTTAAAGTGTAATTGTTATTGATTTACTCTGTCTATAAATATATATATATATATATATATTTTTTTTTTTTTGCTATTTTATCAGAGGTAATTTTATCAGAGGTAAATCAATAACAATTACACTTTAAGCAATATTTCAAGTTTGTGAGATTTTATGTATTTTGAGGTTTGTTGTATTTTGAATACATTTTCTTTGTAAAAGGCAAAAAGTTGATCATATTGATTTCAAAGTTAAGGATTCATTAGTTTGAATATACATTGAACCAAACACTATCATAACATCTTAGTTGATAATTCAGTAAACTTTATTTTTAACAAAACATCCCATGTTTTGGTTGTGACAGCACATTTTCGGTAGTGACAGCAATGCTTTTGTAGCAACCACATCGCATTACAGAATTTTAACTTTCATACTAAAACACTACTAAAACATACTAAAATACAAAAAATTGCATACCTGTACTAAAATTTTGTTTATTTCCACCAGATATGAGGGTTACGGGTTCCCTTTTCTCACTACCGAAACAATGCTGACATGTTTCGGTCGTGACTGTTACGGTAGTGACAATTTTATGGTATAACAACCAAAAATGTTACTACCGAAACTACAATCAGTTTCAATCGGTAGTAACAATTTTAGATACTTTTGAAGCTAGCTCAAAGATGCTAATCAACACATGGTTAGCTAGCACAGTTCTGAACAGTGGTACACATATATAAACTAAATGTGATGGAATAACTCCCAAAAAAGTGTGCTTAACTGCAGAAAAAGGTGTTCAGTGACATTTCTTATAGTTACAGTAAACATCTTAGTAAACTTCTGAGCTTAGTTTTGAACAGCAGATGGCATTGCTTGTTAAAAATCCTTACACGCACTTGAACCTAAAATAATCATTTATACAATTTCAAAAGGTTGAAGCGAATTACAAGGGTGTTCACAGTGGGCTGTGTTTACAATAATCTTGTGTCATAAATGCATTCAGAGTCGAGGTGAAATTACATGACTGTGTGTGTGGATAAAAACTAGATTAGAGCGCCATCTGCTGTTAAAATCTAAGCTCAGAATCAGTTCCAAAGAGAATGGCGATGCATTCGGAAAATCTCAGAATTGATCTACGAATCGATGTATTGTCGTATCCCTAGTAAACGTGTAAGATTTGAATACTTAAATGCTTTTCAAATGTGTTTTTTGGTTGTGGGACAGTAGTTCGCACCAATTCTGTAGAATGGCCCTACTATGACTAGATTAAGTTATTACCTGAGAACACAAAACACTGCACAATATGCCGAGTTCTATTATCCAATTTTAATTCCCTAAACTTTATTTTTGGTTTCTCCTTTTGGCCAAATGAAAATTTTGATTTCAGTATCAGATTTTGGTCCATCACTAATTTACAGAGGCAAGCATCACTATACTGCTCATCAGTGTTGGTAAAGTTACTCATAAAAGTAATTCATTACAATATTGCGTATTTAGGTAGTTACTTTTTATAAAAGGTAATGTGTTACATTTTAAATCTGGGCATGGCTTGCTTGTTTGTTTTTAATATAAAACGTTCTATTTTTGACAAACGTAAAAGCCCTTTCACACCAAAAGTGACAGTAATGCTTTGGTAGCGTACTAAAACACTACTAAAACATACTAAAATGCAAAAAATTGCATAACCGTACTAAAATTTTGTTTATTTCCCTGTTACCGTATTAACAATTTTATGGAATAACACCCCAAAAAACAAAGATGTCACTACTGAAATTCCACCAAATGTTTCGGTAATGACAATTTTAGATACTTTTGAAGCTAGCTCAAAGATGCTAATCAACACATGGTTAGCTAGCACACTGGTCACAATGGTCTTACATGAGGGTGAGTAATTAATGACAGAATTTTCATTTTTGGGTGAACTATCCCTTTAAATACATAAAGCATATTTGTGTTATTTAACATATTTAATTATTTCTATAGCTATAAGACTGGCCAGGAAATGGCACTGTAATGTATTCTTCAGAGAGTTTTTCCTCATGCCAACTTAAATTAAATTAAATGACCTCCCATTAATACCAGAACAAAAAAAAAAAAAAACAGGTTACTGCCTAACTGCAAAAGGTTTGTTTTCCACACACCTTTGTCTATATTCATGAACTTTCTAAAGCATTGCAAACACTAAACACATAAAAGACAATCTTTCTCATTGTGTACTACAGGTGTGTAATTTGACCTTCACGTCCACTGGAAACCCAGTGAGTCAGCAAAACAAGAGACTCTCTCAGGGTATTGTAACCCAGGTATGTATTCGGCTGAGATGAGAAGAGTCCTGGGGCCGTTGCGGTCTCTGTGTAGGGTGTGAATAGAGGCTAATTGGGATGCTGTCTGCAGGGAGAGCGGCTCAGCATCTAGCAGCCGCTTCTGTCTGACTAACTCTAATTAGCCTGAGCTCTGAACTTCTTCAGCTTGAAAGAATCAGTGAGGGAGCTTCTTAAAAGAGTCCATCTTAACTCACTCTCCACTGAACTCTGCTCACGTAAGATGCTTTTCACTTTCACGGCACTTTCTTTTTAATTTGCTCTCTTTGTCACCACCGGACTATAGACAAAGCTTCTTAAACAGCAGTTAATAAGAGCTTTCTGACTTTGCATAGACAGCAATGGAGCTGACACGTTCAAGGCCCAGAAGGGTAGTAAGGACATTGTTAAATTAGTCCATGTGACATCAGTGAATTAAATATCCCTCTTTGTTTATGTTTGTGCATGCAATTTTGAATGTGTGCATGTGCATTGCCATAGGAAAACTTAGACAAAAGCATCTGATGTTTGCTTTCCTCCTTTTCCCTCTTCATACCACAAACAAAAACAAATGGACTTTTGGTCACAATGCAAGAGGAAAGCTGAATATAGAGTTGATTCTGGACAGGAAGTTGTCCAGGAGGTTAGTGCTTCGGGCAACGTGATCCAAAAGACCCCTTTGAGCAGACGCTCGATCAGGGAGGGGCAAACCCAAAAGTGGGGCAGTGGAAAGGAGGAGTCAGACGGTCTAAATTAAGGAAGATTACGTCTTTTTAATAACAAACAACACTATCGTGGGTTCAGTCTTGGCTTCTCAGTTAAATGCTCTAGTCAAAGACGTAGTAAAAGAAAGCCTGAAAGCAGGATGCTTGTGCAATTATTCAAGCAGAAGAGAGGGATGGATAAGAAAGGCAGAGGGAAATTCACTCCATTAATAAGCTGTTAGTGCGTAATACACCCACTTTAAAATTGTAAGGCCTGTAATCAATGTGTGGAGCGCTACAGTGGGGAGAGGCTCTTTAATGTGGCTTTCTTAATAGCCACCTCTGAAAAACTCCTTGTTTCTTGTGAGATCTCTTGGGGAGTGCCAACTGAAGCCCATCCAAGACAAGGGCCGTCCCAGACCACAGGCCAATACGTCAGTTCCTCTTTTATATACAGTACAGGGACCAAAATACTAAAACACATGGTTTACAACGCAGGGACAAAATAATTGAAATCAAAAAGTCAACATTAAGAAATGTACACTGCTGTTCAAAAGTTCAGGATCAGTAAGATTTTTGATGTTTTTTTAAAGAAATCTCTTATGCTCATCAAAGCTCATAAAATTATGAAATATTATTGCAATTTGAAATAACAGTTTTCTATTTTTATATACTTTAAAAAATAATTTATTTCTGTGATGCAAAGCTGAATTTTCATCAGCCATTACTCCAGTCTTCAGTGTCCATTTGAGCAGAATCCTTTAGAAATCATTCTAATACGCTGATATATTTATCAATGTATGTGCTGCTTAATATTATTTTGGAACCTGTGATACCTCAGGATTCTTTGATGAATAAAGAGTTAAAAAGAACATTATTTATTCAAAATAGAATTTTTTTTAAAACAATATGTCTTTACTATCACTTTTTATCAATTTAACACATCCTTGCTGAATAAAAGTATTAATTTCTTTCAAAGAAAGAAAGAAGGAAAAAAATGTATAGCCCCAAACTTTGAACGGTAGTGTATACTGTATATCGTTAAAATAGTTATTTTATTTATAAGAGCTATTTTAAATAAATGGTTTTAACGTTTTATTAATCAAAGAATCTTGAATAAAATATCAAAGGTTCCAAAAAAAAAAATAATAATAATAATAATAATAATAAAATATTAAGCAGCACAACTGTTGCCAACATTGATAATAAATTAGCATATCAGAATGATTTCTGAAGGATCATGTGACACTGAAGACTGAAGTAATGATGCTGAAAATTCAGCTTTGCATCACAGGAATACATTCTATTTTAAAGTTAACATATTAAAAAAAACTGTTTTAAATTGCAATAATATTTTACAATATTACTGTTTTTTTCTGCATTTTCAATCAAATAAATGCAGCCTTAATGAGCAGTTAAGACTACTTAAAAAAAAAACATTAAAAATCTTACTGATCCCGAACTTTCGAAAAGCAGTGTATTCAAAATATACTGTTCTAGACTGTAAGACGGTATCAGATGTACAGTACCGTTTGAAAGAAATTAACACTTTTATTCAGAATTAAAATGGTTAAAAGTGACAGTAAAGACATTTATGTAGGGCCCTATGAAATCAGTTTTATTTTTTCCAAATTCTGTTTTTTAGTGTTGTTTTTTATTCAGTTTTTCACCATTTTTGTTTTCTTTCTTAGACTCCATTTTAATGGATAAATTAAGGTTTATTAATCAAAAATCATGAAACGTACACAATTTAACAGCAATTTTTTTTAAGTTAAACAAAAATGACATTTTTAGGGCCCTATAAAATACATTTTATTTTTTAATTTCTTGTAATCAAATGAAGGTATACAACATCAATTTAATTATATTTTTTTTGAATACCAGTGAAATTTTAACCCTTCACATTTTTTGGCAAAGTGCTACACAACAGGTGTACTGTTAAAACACAGAAGAAAAACTGATTATTCCTTAAAAAGTAAAAAGAAGTACATTCTCCTTTACAAAAGTATTTATTTCTGTCACAATTTCTTCAAGTTTAGCCAGACTTTTATTTTGACGGATTGCCATGAAGAGTTTTGTTTGTGTGTGTATATGATGTAACGACGTTTTTTTTTAAAATAAAACTCATGTCCATGTGTTTACATCCTCATTTAGTGAGACGGCAGAGGATGAAAACACCTCAAGCATCGTGTACGCTTCAGAATGTGTGTAATAAACGAAATCACGCATCTGCACCATTTATTTACACAGAGAAACACAGAACATGCTGGATTCATTCTTTTTGCGGCTTAATATTCAATAACCCATATTGCAATTCCATTTTTCCATTCCATTACATGATTCCGTCCGACCAGATTTATGTCACGAAAGAATTCTATTACAAATAAATGCTGTTCTTTTGAACTTTCTTGTAATAAAAACATACTACAAATGATTACAAATATTAAAAATTTCAAATATAAAATTTAGATCATCAATGCAAAACCGAAAACCTAAAAGTGGATGGTGACCACAACTATAAATGATCGACTGTCATTTTATGGTGAAAGAGCAGATTGGACATTGTGCTAAATATCTCCTTTTGTAATCCAAGCAAACGAGACAGGTTTGGAAAATAATGGGGCTTAATGAAGAATAAATGACTAAATTTTGACAGAATTTTCATTTAAGGGTAAATGATCTCAATAAAACTGTGTTGTTGTTGCTAACGCACTAGAAATTCCAAATACTGTATGTGAACTTCAAATCTGGTAATAAAAATATCTAGACATTGTAATAGTTTCATGTTATGATTCTGAGATCCTGTTTATGACTGCATGCGACTGTAGGGAAAGCTGGGTTAAAGGGGTGGTGGTGGGGACTGTGGGAGAAAGAGAATGACACAGAGCTGATTGGCAGGGGTTCAATTCGCTTCTCATTTGTCATACTTTCACAGACATTATGTAGGTCAAATTTGCAAGGGGAGGGAAAGAGGTCAGGGGATTCTGAGGGCTACGCAGAAACGGCCTACAGAAAAAGAAAGAGCTAAAGAACGAGAGAGAGAGAGAGAGAGAGAGACTGGACTGGAGTTCAGCAGGAATTCCAAGACACCAACTGTTGCTGCAATTAGTCAGTGGAGCCAATAGGAGGCTAAACTACAGGATTAAAAAAAAAGACACAAAACCAGTGGAGTTTTTCCCCACTCTCCTCCTCCCAGTGTAATAACACTTGCCCCTATCGCAGCTGTTCTTATGACTTATAAATGACTTTCACAGTCTACAGTGCAATTTAAAGTCCACACTACAGTTACGGAGAGGTACATAAATGAAATGTTTGGGATCTGTAAGATTTTTTTGTAATGTCGCTTTTGCTCACAGAGGCTGTATTTCTTTGATAAACAATCAAAGATCATTACTCCAGTCTTCAGTGTCACATGATCCTTCAGAAATCATTCTAATATGCAGATTTTTTACAAAAGGACACGTGTTCATTTGTGCGTCATTGAAAAAAATTGATTTTATGTGGTCAGTCTGTGTGTAAAGATGTCTTGTGAAGATTTTCTTCACGCCACTGACACAGAAACCCAGAAATACCAAGAGTATAATAAAGTCATGCACTGTATCCAAAAGAAAGAGAGCGAAGGGAGAGAGAGAGTGATAAAGAGAAAGAGGGAGGGTAAAAAACACAAAGCTGACTTCACTTGGAAAAGAAAACCAGCATTGTGCTCCAGCTCTGGACCAATGACGTCCTCTCAGTGCAATCTGTCAGTGAAAAATCATTTACTAAAGCAGCTGTGCTGCAGGCAAGAGAGTGGCTGCAGCTAAAAGCAACCCCAGAGCTCTTCACGCTCCTCTACTTTACACTCTCATCTTTTGTTTAAAGGAGACGTCCACTTTCAGAACAATGATTTACAGATAATGTACTCACCCTCTTGTCATCCAAGATGTTCATGTCTTTCTTTCTTTAGTCTTAAACAATATGTTTTTTGAGGAAAACATTTTAGGATTTTTATCCATATAATGGACTGATATGGTGCCCTGAGTTTGAACTTCCAAAATGCAGCTTCAAACGATCCCAAATGCGGTTGTAAATGATCCCAGCCAAGGAAGAAGGGTCTTATCTAGCAAAACGATCGGTTATTTTCATAAAAATAATACAATTTCTATACTTTTTAAAGTCAAACGCTCGTCTTGTCTTACTCTACCTGAACTCTGTTTTTTTTCCAGTTCATGAGAGTTAGGGTATGTTGAAAAACTTGTATTTTCTTCCTCAACTTCAAAATCATCCTATATCTATATCTTTTATACCTATACCTATATACCTATATTTTTTATACCTTATACCTATATCTTTTACTACCAGAGTCTGCACACATTTTGATTAAAGTCAACATGAAACAGAAATTTCTAAATTTCTGTATTTTCTAAATGCATGTTACTCATGTTATTGTGAGTAGTGCTGTTAAACAATTTGTGATTAATCGCATCCAAAAAAAGTTTGTTTACATAATACTGTATGTGTGTGTACTGTGTATATTTATTATGCATATATAAATATTATGTATATATAAAACACACACATACAGTATATATTTTGACAGTATTTACATGTATATATTTCTATTCATATAACTAGTATTATATATAATTTTTTTTTAAATATATAAACAACATTTTTCTTAAATATACACATGCATATGTGTATATTTATATATACACAATAAATATACACAGTACACACACATATATTTTATGTAAACAAAAACTTTTATTTTGAATGCAATTAATTGTGATTCTTCGTTAAACAGCACTGATTGTGAGCAATTCATTCATGCATGTTTATTTTTTTTATGTGTTTGATGAATTAATTTTAATTTTTTATGCTGGACCTTTCAATTATTTAGTCCAATAAATAGTCCAATTATTTAGTCCAATAAAGTGCACCCATCCATCATAAAAAGTACTAAACACAGCTCAGGGGGTTAATAAAGGTCTCCTAAAGCGAAGCAATGTGTTTATGTAAGAAAATTATACATTTTTCTTTATATTTTTCTTTACAAATCCTAGTTTTGTACTTCTAATTCATGACTGGCATATTGTTTTGCTCTCCCCCATGTGCTTCCACGTTCATGACAGCATTCACCCATGTCCTACGTCATCTGCTAAAATGTGACTCTCTCACAAACACGCATACAACAGTTAGCAGAAGCTAGAGATTACAGCTTATAAAGTTTTAAATACGGATATTGTTCCTACACAAACAAATCGATTCACTTCAGAAGGCCTTTACTAACCCCCTGGAGCTGTGTGGAGTACTTTTTATGATGGATGGATGCAATTTATTGGACTTGAAAATCTCAACAGCCATTCACTGCTATTATAAAGCTTGGAAGAGCCAGGACATTTTTTAGTATAACTCTGACTGCATTTGTCTGAAAGAAGAAAGTCATACACCTACCCATAGGATGGCATGAGGGTGAGTAAATCATGGGGTCATTTTCATTTTTGGGTGAACTACCCCTTTAAGATCTCCCTTAAACCACTTTGGTGCGTTAGTTCAACTGGTTCATTAAACTCAAAAGAACAATTCACTCACAAATGGTTATTCTGTTACAAAAGTGTACACTTAAAGCGTTACTTATGGTTTAGATGCTGTTTCACCCAATACCCAGTAATACATTCAGGATGTGATCTAACCTTGCCCTCGCAACAGCTGGCTTCCATTACCCATCTTTATCTATTCTGCTTCAAGGCCTGATCCGCTTCTCCATCCTGCTCTCAGCACTCTGTGCTGTTTTTTCTTTAGACATGGACATATACGGATACACATTTTCCTCCAGAGACAACCACCAATCTTTTAGCCACTAAAAAAAAAACAAAGTATATTCCCACATGCACAGAATGAAGCGCAGGGAGGGGCAACTGGCTCCTAAAGGGAAGGAGTGGGGGAGAAGTTGGAGAGAAGGAGCAGGGCTGGTTTCCCCTCCACTGAGGCGTCTCTGGAGACCCCACAGGAAGGAGAGGCTCCAGTCTCATTCTGTTGCTTGCAGCCTCAGAGAACAGCAGTTTACAGGAAGATCCAATTAAAGAGCAACATGTGAGACTTCATGAGACTTTTTTCACTAAAAACCAGTTAAACTAAATTGGATGGAATGATTCAGGCGTCAGCAACATGTCTACTTAGGCTGAAATCTGCACAGTGGCAAATTTAATAGTAAATAGATTATATTTACTTAAAAAAAAAAAAGATGAAAGAGAGCTGAACAGAGAAAAACATTTATCCTGTCTGTAATGTGGTCAGCTTTACTGTCATGAAATTTATATGCTAACCAAAGTTTCATTCAAAATTCCAGTTACTACACTTATTGGTACTACAGTAAAACTGTTAGCATTATAAAAATAAAAGTCTGTGTGAAATAAAAGTTTCGACCGACTTTACTTAAGTATTGTGACATTTTTCTAAATGAACCAGAATACTGAATAAGAAAAAATAGAGGGGAAAAAATCTCTCACAGCAAACTGCCATTTTGAGGGAAGTGGTTCAAGGATGTTTGTCCAGAGAGTCAAAATGACGTCACCAGAGAAGAAACATCATTCCAGAGGGGAAGCACATTTTCAGATTTTGATTAAAGTTTATAATGGCAAACATATTTTGTCCTGCAAATTAACTTGGATGAACACTAGTAATGTACACTACAGACTAGTAATGTACACTACAGCCCAAAGTATACTTCAGTTTTGATGCAAACACTTATCTTAAAGGGATAGTTCACCCAAAAGTTAAAATTACCCCATGACTTACACACTTTCAATTCTAAAGGGGCGGTCACACTAGACTTTCAACATGCGAATTTTTTTCGCATGCCGCTGCGAATATGGGCGGGAGCAGGATATGACGTCACGCGCCAAGGTTTTCCATTTGTTCGCAACATGGACTCCGATGTGCATTTATGTGTTTTTGATCAAATAAATGCAGCCTTGATAGGCATTCGAAACTTGTTTAAAAAACGTAAATTCTTACAGATCTCAAACTTTTGAATGGCAGTGTATACGCACATGTATTTAAATACACACACGTACGTAACGTTACGTATAAATTCCATTCATTTATTTATTTCGGTGTTCAAATGTACCATCTATTCCTGTTTCCGCTGACACCGCGAACCAAGCAGCTTCTCTTTTTATTTGATTTTTATAATCTTTTAGAGATGTATTATATAAAATAGGATGGTGTGAAACTGCTAGAATTAGCGATTCCTCCATCTTCTTTTTTTGTACAGAAAGGTCACGATATGACGTTTCGATCTTCTATTGGTCGCTCGCTTTCACATCATGCGAATTCGCAGGTCAGAGTTCACCATACTTGAACTTTCCAACGCAGCGAAATGCGAAACTTTTCGCACGGGCTTGCGTTTCCGGTCTAACGCATTCGCATGCGTATGAATGGAAGTCAATGGAACGAAAAGCGCAGTGTGACCGCGCCTTAAGTGTATATGACTTTCTTCATTTCAGATGAAAACAATTGTTCTATTAAAAAATGCCCTGCATCATCCGCTGGAACGCCACTCTCTTGTGAGCTTGCGTACATCAGAAGCCAGAGATTATGGTTTATAAAGTTTTAAATATGGATAATTTTATTACACAAATGCATGGATTTGCTTTAGAAGGCCTTTATTCCCTCTCCCCCCCACACACACACACCCCACCAAAACCATGTGGAGTACTTTTTATGATAGATGGATGCACTTTACTGGACTATGAAATCTCAACAGCCATTCACTGCCATTATACAGCTTGAAAGAGCCCGAATATTTTTTATATAACTCTTATTGTATTCATCTGAAAGAAGAAAGTCATATACACCTAGGATGGCTTGAGAGTGAGTAAAGCATGGGACAATTTTCATTTTTGGGTGAGCCATTCCTGTATTCGGAACACCTACAAACTTTTCAAAGTGTGCTCACAAGATGCTTTTTTGAATAACAAACCACACAGCAGAACATGGATTTTATGGAAGTTCTTTCTGACAGACTATGAATTGATCAAAGTGCACCCATGATAATGAGACTCTGTCTGTCTGGACTTTTTTTTTGCCTCAGATGGGACTCCATCCCACAGGACCCAAAAAAAGAGGTCAGTTTGTCTCTCTCTGACCAGACTTTGCTGCGGGCCGTCCAAAGAACTCAAGCTCTAGGCTTCTGCCGTAAAGCTCTGACTGGGCAAAATTGAAAGAGAGGAAGTGAGAGAAGAGAAAGAAAAGCGTTGTGCAGACAAGGTCATTCTCTGTGCGTGGGCCATCACAGCTCAGTCTTTCATACAGTGTGGACAAAGACACTCTGAAGGGAAATCCAGGGTGTGACTGAGGAGAAGATTCACTGACTGTTTTAAAAAGACAAAGGAATGATAAAGCTCGCTTGTTTAACTTAACTTGGTTAACTGTGAATACTGTCTGTATGAGATCCACTTATTGGTCTAAAGCTTGTAAGAACTTGTGGTTTTTGCAGCAATCCAACAGTTTCAATTACTGTTGTATCAATGAAATCTCACTGTTTCACTATCACACTTTACAAAATATCTTCTGATTGGCTGTAATTTTAATATCATTCAAATCAACTTTTTTCCTGGCAAAATGAATGATTTAAAAATACACTGACAGCCAATCAGAAACCACCTCACTTTAAAGGAGATGTATTACACCCCTTTTTACATGATGACATATAACTCTCAACTTTCCCCAGAATGTGTCTGTGAAGTATCAGCTAAAAATACCCCATAGATCATTTATTATATAATTTTGAAAATGCACATTAAAAGGGGAAGCAGAAACACGCTGTTTTCATGCATGTCTCTTTAAATGCAAATGAGCTGCTGCTCCCCGCCCCCTTTTGCAGAACAGGGCTGTGCCTTTACAGCTCATAGTTCAGATACTCTGCCAAATAAACATCTGTTTGATTTTGATTATCATGTTCATCATGCTGAAATTTTGCATTTTAAAGTCATATTAGTATAAACTTCTGATATAGGGTTTCCTGAACGCACACATCCAAAGCACACACTCAGAAAGCGGGTATCACACGCAGTGTGAATACTAAAAGTCTTACTGCACTTGAACTGTCAAATACACACAAGTTTATGTTAAAAAACACACAGGAGTTACAAAAACAGTCAGTTATGTCTGTGAATGTAAACAGCTGGGATAGAAATCACATTTTTATATTAGATCTGTGTGGCAACAGTGTAATATACAGTAAATAAATCATTAAATCCACTGCTTTCTTGTCCCCTCTGAGGCTGGGACTCTAAATAGTGTTCTGTGCTCATCTGTGCAGCCAATGACAGAACAGTTAGCATGCTTTTCCTTGAACTTTTGCCATGGTGTTAGAACTAGTCAACAATGACAGCACCGTGGGTGGAAACGTGTAGATTAAGGAGCGGTAATATTACAATAAGATCCTATTTCCACGTCACTGGTGGAGTGAAATCTGAAAAGCTTGTTTTTTTTTAAAAGCTTGCAGAGAAAGCCTTACCAAAGAAAAATTAACTGGGTTGTTCGTTTTCACATTTTTGCGTTGGTAGATGAACCAGCAACCCGATTAAAGCATTTAAACACTGAAAAGGTTAGATTTTCATGATATGTCACCTTTAAAGACCCTGAGCATTTAAAGCAGAAGCTGACATAACTTGTATAGGAGTACATTTCTGGCCTTAATCATCCAGCCAAATTTCCACACCCACATGCAGGTTAAAAAAAACTAAATCTCAGATTATGTAGGGAGGGAAAACTCCCTTCACAGAGATGATGTAATATCTTCTCTGAGCAGTGTTTTGATTTTGCTGAGGGATAATATTTCCTCAGACCTTTTCCTGGTGGGTCAGAGGTTTTGATTATGCTATCATTCTGCATTCTGATTATCATGCGCCAGCCTCCACCCAGGACATAGGAGATACACAAGCTCATCAGTGTGACATCAACATCAGTGCAGATGCACTAAACAGGCCTGGGAATGGAAGCTCACCTCCTCTTGTGACGCATAGTTCGGAGCCGCTGGATCCACGGACCAGTAGCAGAAATCAAACCCAAACTCCATAAACTTCTCCCTGGAGTCAGGCAGACCCTCCGATCGCCCGTCCAAACGCCCCTCCAACTACACAGAGAAGAAAAATGGAAGATGGTTAGCAAAATAAACTAGATTTGTTTACTTTTTGGTGCTTTTAAAGGGGACATCAAATGCAAAATTCACTTTTACATGGTGTTTGAATATTAGTATGTCTTAGAAGTGTGGACACAACCACCCCCACTATTTTTTTTAAATCCCCAAATACCTAAACAGTCTCATTTATCAAGCCGTTTAGTTTTTCTGAGAAGTATGATACTTCTCATGCCTCGCCAACAACCACAGAAAGACTGTCCTGTATTAGCGTATTGCCGGCCTCAGCCAGTTGTATGCTGTCTGCCATTTTCTCCGCATTCGAGTAGCAGTAGTGAAAACAATGTCTCATACGCAATGCAGGCATTTTGTAGTTGGATGTAAAAGTGAAATTTTCTCCCGACATCAGTGTTGCCAAGTCCGCCATTTTCCCGCGGAATTGGGCTACTTTAATACTATTGCTGTGGGTTGTTTTTGATGTCCGCGGGTTAAAGCAACTCCAAAATGTAATATTTGGCCCCTGAAATAAGATTTTACCAGGAGAACCCCGACAAAAAAAAAATA
Source organism: Labeo catla (assembly GCA_012976165.1). Classification (NCBI taxonomy): domain Eukaryota; kingdom Metazoa; phylum Chordata; class Actinopteri; order Cypriniformes; family Cyprinidae; genus Labeo; species Labeo catla. Next base: position 48,245 of record VONZ01000119.1, read on the forward strand.
ACTTTTATTGTATCCCCCGGAACGCGATTAGGCTAGTTTTGGGCTAGTTTTGGGTAGCAACTGGGTGGGTTTTGTTGTGAAATCCTGGCAACCCTGACATGAGAGTCACTGAGGATGCAGTGGATTAGTTCTGTTTTTAACGGTAACGTATCACCGAATACCCAAAAAAGGAAGAGGGGGTGGAGTCAGCAGTAGCTCATTATCATTTAAAGAGACATGCACCGAAACAGTTTGCTGTGAACAGATTTGTTTTTGACAAGGTAAAAAGTGTGTTCTTTTACACGACCAGAGGAAGTTTTATCTGCGTATGTTGCAGACATATCATGAAGACCCTAAAGAATCATACCAACTTGTGGAAAATGTTTTTTGCTTCATTTCTTTAAGGTCTCATTCTTAAGTTACATACTGGAGTTTAATGTTCAGGGTTAGCGGTTTGTTGAAATCCCCAAGTATGAGCTGCAGTAGTGATATTTAACAACTTCACCAAAACACAAATCATATTACATCACATAACTACTCACTGGCGCCAGTAATATCATGTTTTCTGTTGAAATGATTGAATAAGTTTCACATACTTCATTAGCCGCCCAGCCAAGTTTTACATTATACCATTTTCTTATACAAGACTCATAACAGCTGATAACCATTAATTATGATTCTTTCTGATTAAGCGCTGCCCCAAACTACATTACATTGATTGAGAAAAGTGATTTTCCATTGAGAATCCATTTAGTCCATTTAATCAGTTACTAGGAGACCAGCCCTTTATGTGCTCAATTTTTCCACTAATAACGTTACAGCACACTGATGCCAAGAAGCAAGGCTGTGTGCTTGTAGCTTTACGCCTGGGATACTCTTTAGTGGGCCCAAAAGCAACAATTAGGAAGTTGTTAGGCTGGGAGACAGATGACTTGAGCATCCAAGCATGACCCGACCCGACCCGACCCGACCGTCAGCATCAAGTTATTACCCAGATCTCAGCAAACAGAGATCATGTACATCTCAGCTCATTATTCGCCCAGTCAAACAGATCTTCACGGCACAGCGTGTGCATTTGGAGGAGCGTGCAGAAACATGTCCGGGCATTGCCATCCTGTCACCCAGATGACGTTACATTTGCGGCTCTTGTGTGTAATTATTCACACACTTGCAATTCCGCAGCTGATTTAATGACCTCACAATATGGTCCACAGTTTTACTAATGAGCCCTAACATTGCACTTAGCACCGTTATATTTAGGTCCAATAATAATACACAAAATCAGATCTGATAATATGGCCATGCTCTAATAAGCCTGGTTTCCCGAAACATTATAAACATGAGTACTTTATTCTAAGTACTTTTTATTAGTACTTTACCATTTTAACTCTACCTGTCCCAAAAGCCTTGTTACCTACACATGTAGCATTTAAAAAAAGATATTCTAATGCCATTCATTTTTAAGTGTGACTTAAAGGGATAGTTCACCTAAAAATGACAATTCTGTTATTAACTACTCATCCTCATGTTGTTCCAAACCCTTATGATCTGAGTTCATCTTTGGAACACAAATTAAGTACATAAATCACTAAAACTTAAATGAAAATACTGAAAATATAAAAAAAATATAAAGCTTATTCAAAATACAAATAATTACTGTAACAGTATATATAAAATTTTCAGAAGTCACTAAAACTGTTTGATTACTGTTTAAAATACCTTCTTTTTTTGTTACACAGAAGATAGTAAGATATGGGTCAGTGACAAAAAGGGGTTGGCAAGATGAGAAATTCAAAAATCTTTTAAAAACTTGTTTTAAAAGCATCCATCAGGTATTTTAAAATGTACACTGTGTATTTATGTTGACTTTATGTAATTAAAAATGACATATGCACCATTTTTTACAAAAGTTAAGACTGAATGTACATGAAAATGTCAAATGGTGTAACCGACAAAAAATGAGAAATATTAAACATTTTATCTACCTAGATGGCATGTAACCGTACTCATTAAAATAAACATTTCATTTTAAAATATCACACGGAAATAGATTTTATTAGTTAACTTTAAATGTAAATTTTAATGCGTTTTTGCTATATTTGGCGAGACTTATGCTGAAAACACCTCTGTTTTCTAAATAATCTTTGACAAATTATGTAAAAAATGTTAAAAACCATATTATTATACTAAACTAGATTTTATTTAACATTAATTTTCCTGTACTTAATTATATTTTTATGAAAAAAACTGGTTACGCTAATTGACACAAACCAGTTACACCACTTGACCAAGTTGCTTTATTGAGAATTTCACACGACATTGACATTTTTTGCAATCATCCCCCAAACATTATCTCAAAATTCATTAAAACCAGAACTTGTTGTGCACATTTATTTGATATGAAATTTTAACCCTTTTAAATTTAATTACACCATATGGACACAAAAAAGTAGCGTTACATCACTGACCCTTATACAGGTTTAAAACGATATGAGAATAAATGAATACATGACGACAGAATGTATCCTGGCACTTAACTTTAAATTTACACTATTGTACATGAAACTGTAATACAGTCTAAGTGTCAAAGCATCTGTGTTAACAGCTAGGCTATGGATCTGATAAAATTATGATTGCTTCAAGATGGTCACATAAAGCCAGAGCCTAACTTTAGCTGAACAAAGGATAAAGATTTAATAACACATCTTTAATACTTCCTTGGACCTCTGGATTCTCATTCACTCAAAATGAGATTGTGTCAACTGACATGCTGGGCTCATGGCATTCATCACTCAGTTAAAGAGATAGTTCACCCAAAAAAGGAAATTTTGTCATTAATTCCTAACCCAAACCCGTAAGACATGTACTATTTTGACTATGATCCTACTGCCTTTCTGGGCCTGGGTTGTCTTGCTGTCTATGCAGGGTCAGAAAGCTCTTGGATTTCATCAAAAACATCTTAATTTGTGTTCTGAAGATGAACAAAGGTCTTATGGGTTTGGAATGACATAAGGGTTAATGACAGAATTTTTATTTTTGGGTGAACTATCCATTTAATGTGACTGCTCTCTGCCCCAGAACTATTATAATAAAAATAATAATAATAATAATAATAATAATGATCTGATCGTAGACCACTTATCCTCTAATGTGTGCACCATGAACAAATAATACAGTGTGAATAATATAATGTGCTGTTTTTATTGTCAGCCTTCCACACGTGTCTTTATGTCAGCCCATCTTTTCCCTTGAAAACCATCCTACTTTCTTTAAAAAAACTAGTGGAAAGTAAGGCTTTATCTTGCTCTCGTGCTCACAGCAGGTGACCAGATGTGGCTTTTGCTATTTCATTAATCCATTAATCAAGTGGCGAATGAAAGATAGTATTTCCTGCTTTAAAAGTAAGAATATAGGCTATAAATTTGAGTCTTAGACACACAGTTACATTAAAAACAATTACTCTTGTCTTTCTAATATGCTGATTTAGTGCTCAAGAAACATTTATTAACATTATTAAACAGTTGTGCTGCTTAATATTATTGTTAAAACCATGATACAATTTTTCAGGATTCTTTGAAAAATAGTTTTTTTAAACAACCTTACTGACCCCTTTGAACAAACTTTTTTGCCTGAAGTGCATGAAGTCATCACCACATTATTTGGTCCAGAAGAAGCGAACATCCCACCGATCAGGTTTTCAAGCTCTCGGTTTAGTCAAGAATGGGGTGTGGAGTGATTTTAGAAAGTGTAAGGTACATGTGCAGCTTGTTTAGGTGTTTGGGGTTTTCATGTGTAAAGAGGAAGGCGATAATGGCATGTTGCTTCTGCAATCAAACATGTTTGTGCAGTTCATCCACGGAATAAATAAACTAGTGTGTAATCCAGCAGGAAGAGAATCATTTTCACTATAAACTTCCTGTTGATGAGATACTGCAAATAGCCACGCAACCCTGACACAGCCTCCTCTTTGAACTTTTACAACAAAGTCAACAACTGACTGCTTCTGGTGTAATTTAAAAAAAGCAGCTAATTTCTGGCACTGTAAAATTAAATAACCTAAGGGATTTACATAAATAATCATAAATATTAATAGAGGTGGGTGATATAATGGTAGACACGATTACCTGGTAGAAATGTGTCAACTGGTAGAGATTTTGCTGTGGTACGTGGTCACGAAAACATTGTTTTGCATGCGTTTTTAAGCATTGCAGTTTAAAAACAAGTGATCTTAAGCCATTTAAACGCAATCAGCAGCAAAAGACAACTAATTTCGCTATATACGTGCACTGTCTGAGAGGCAGAGAGGCGCGCACACGTGAAGATGGTGTTCGTAGAGCGCATGAGTACTGAATGGAGTTATTTTTGCAGTTTATAGGCCTTGAACTGTTAAATACACACAATTGTATGGCTCAAAATGTCCATCTTTGCAAGTATCCTCGTAAACACAGTAATTTAGGTCAAACAGCTGAGAAAGAAAACATTTGTGTAGCAATATATAGAATCCAGGCAGCTCTTAAAGTGACAGCAGTCTAATATTCCTGTCTGTCATTCATGTTAATCAAACAACAAAAGAAAAAATCTCACTGCTCTTGACTAAATCACTTTTGTAACTTTAATAAGATTAAATATATATTTACTATACATAGTGGGGAATATGCAGTGTTTTTATACATTTCATTACTTTATACAACGTATGTAGCATTTCTTATTTACTTTGTCCTATTGCTTGAAATTACTTTTTTATTCTAATTTAATCACTGACTGTTTACTTGTCTTCAGTGAACTTGAGTATTTTTTTTTTTTAGGCTAGCATTAGTTTTTTGTGATATTGACAATTGTGAAATTTCTGTAATATCTAGGGCTGTCAGTAATGATTATTTTAGTAATCGAGTAATCAGTTGATCATTCTGACAATTAACCGAGTAATCGGATCATAATTATTTTTTTATTTTTTTTGAGGTAATTAGACCACAAAAAAATTAGAATAAATAGACCTAAGTGAACAACTGCCTTGAAAAATTACTTGAAATACATTTAGAATAACAATGGGGCAATAATAACTAGTTCAAATGTGACCCTGGACCACAAAACTAGTCATAAGGGGCAGTTTTTGGAAATCGAAATTTATACACCATCTGAAAGCTAAATAAATAAGCTTTGCCTAGGTTTAAGTTTGCCTAGGTTTATAGATTATTTACCTTACAAATCTGATGAGGTGGCACACGTTGCATTCCCAGAGGAACATTATAATAAACCCAAATTCACAGCAATATGCAGAGATGCTGTTTTAGATGCTCCACACATGTAATAAATAATAACAGTTTGTGTTGAGCAGCAATACTTTACTATTCTAAGACACACATACATACCATACATGCATGTAAATAATTAAAGCACATGTATTTATTTAACTGAATTGTAGTGTTTGTGAATTCACAATAGCATTATGCTTTATTATGATTTTTAAATGGATTTAATATATCATGCAGCCTTGGAAAACAGTCTAATAATGTGTTTCATGTATTCTTGTCTGTGAAGTGTGCCACATCCGTATTTTAAACTGTTTTTGCCGGTTACTCAACACAGGCAAAATGCAATCATAGATTTTTTAAAATCTAGTACTCGAACTGAATCAAGGAATTGTGATAGCCCTAATAGTATTACATTTTTATTTGTATTAAATAATAAAAAAATAATTAAATAAGTATCATAAAGCCTTATTTAAAGCAAAAATAACTATGTTGTCAGTGCTGATAGCCTTGTGGCCAGTGCGCTGACATACAGCGCCAATGCGCTCTGGGCGTCCCATGTTCGAATCCCGACCCGAGGACCTTCACCGATCCCACCCACTTTGCTCCTGTCACATCTGTCCTGTCTTAATGAAGGCAAAAATGCCAAAAAAATCTTACAAAAAAACAAAAAACAAAACCTATATTATGAAAAACTATTAAACTATTTACTCAAATTGTAATATATGATTTTGGTCATTTTGCCCACCCCTAAATATTAAATATCAACTATTATTAAAAAAAAAAATGGACCTACCTTCACATTTCGGACCCTCACCACTTTGTCCTCCACTTGTACAGCTAATCGTCCTCCATCCAGACTCTCCCTGCAGAACAAAAACAAACAGATATTCAAGACGCTGTAGAGAGCACTGCTACATAAACATTTACAGTATAAACATATTAATCACTTTTTATATAAACTAGTGCCTTATTAAAAGTTGATGACTGTTAAAACAGAATAAACGCTCATTCAGGACTGAACGTGTGAGAAATGTTATGTTTAGAGTAACAAGTTACCAAGGTCAGAAATTAACCAAGGCTCGAGGGGAAAAGGCCACTTAACGTGTCAAATTTGACCTAGATATTTGAAATATGCAGGCAAAAATGCCCAAGTTGAATTCCTCTGTTTTCTACATTACTTTATGGCATGTATGATTTTTTTTTTTGAAAAGACATTAATACTTTTATTCAACAAGGATGGGTTAAACTGATCTAAAGTGACTGTAAAGACATTTAGAATGTTACAATAGATTTCTATTTCAAATAGCAAAACTTCTTAACTGATATTTTACTTTTTGTTTTTATACTGCATGGTTTGATTTGCTCCAGGTTAGCCATAAACCTGCTAAACTCCTCAGAGGCATGTTTATTTGGCTGTGATCATATCCAGACCCATATTCAGGCAGGGCAGTGGAGTGAGAGGCCGGGGGTCTGGAGGATTCGTCTGCTGCGCTGCATGAGAAGGTCAGATTCAAATGAAAACACACTTCCATGAGCCGCACAGCTGAGCTGAAGCAGGTGTGTGCGTGAGCGTGCAGGATATGTGTGTCAGTGTGTGAGAGAGCAGCGAGGACAGCTGTGCAATCTCTCCAGTATCGAGTTCCAGATAAAACTGATGCAAGAGAATGAAATCCAGTGTAGGAGCATGGCTGTGTACAAGTCTAAACTCTGACAATGTGCGCAGACTGGGAAAGGCCTTACTGACTAAACTTCATCTTATACTGTGTCATTTTTCAGTGTTAAAATATATGTTTGCCTATCAAGTTCAAGGCACATGCACAAATATAAGTAAGCCATTCTTACAGTAAATGGACTTTCACACTGTGGCTCCGAGGTGCTTTCAAAACAATGTCAACGTCAATCAATGGTTTGAGTTTGGGCGGGACTATCTGTTTGTTGTTGATGTCAGGCTTTATGGCACTGAAAAGGCTTTGTATAAATTGCACCAAAGATGATCAAAACTTAGTGAGAATCAAGATGTTGAGGTCCATCCTAAGTTGTGTGCTAAGCATAAAATTAATAATAAATAATACTTAAAATGATGAATTATTAATTTTCTTTTTATTTATTCATTTAATTATTAGTAGTAGTATTATTAAATAATAACAATAGGGCTGTCAAATGATTAATCGTGATTAATCGGATCCAAAATAAAATCATACAGGAAACATTTTTTTTATTTTAGATTTACACACACACACACACACATATATATATATATATATATATATATAAAAAGTAAACATAATTTATTTTGGATGCGATTAATCATTTGACAGCCCCTCAATAAACATTAAATTGGTGTTTAATAAACATTTCTTCTTTTTAGAAGAAACATTAGTAATGTTCAGATGTAATATTTTTGCGGAAAGCGTGATACACTACCATTGAAAAGCTTTTTATTGAGCAAGGATGCATTAAATTGCTCAAAAGTGATGATAAAGATATTTATAATGTTAAAAAAGATTCCCATTTCAAATAAATGCTGTTCTTTGGAATTTTTTGAAAATTTCAAATAGACGTAGAATTAGAAAGAACGGTTGTATAAATAAATATAACACTACCAGTCAAAAGTTTTTGAACAGTAAGATTTTTAATGTTTTTAAAGAAATCTCTTCTGTTCAGCAAGCCTGCATTTATTTGATCCAAAGTACAGCAAAAATGTTGAAATATTTTTACTATTTAAAATGACTGTGTTTCTATTTAAATACATTTTAAAATGTAATTTATTCCAGTTATCAAAGCTAAATTTTCAACATCATAACTCCAGTCTTTAGTGTCACATGATCCTTCAGAAATCATTTTAATATGCTAATTTGCTGTTTAAGAACTATTTTATTATTATTATCAATATTTAAAAGAGTTGAGTACATTTTTTCTATTTCAGTTAATTTCTACTCAGCTGTTTTCAGCGTAGTAATAATAATAATAATAATAATAAAAGTTTTTTTGAGTAGCTAATCAGAATATAAGAATGATTTCTGAAGGATCATGTGACTGGAGTAATGATACTAAAAATTTGCTTTGAAACCTATATATTCAAATAGACAAGAGTTGTTTTAAATAGTAAAAATATTTCAAAGTTTTACAGTTTTTGATGTACTTTGGATTAAATAAATGCAGGCTTGGTGAACAGAAGTACTTTAAAAAACATTAAAAACCTTTTGACTGGTAGTGTATATATGGGGGATTTTTATGTATAAAAATGCTACATGCACGGGTTCCTTTATCTTTGTTTGATTTTAACCAGTAAGCAACCACCTAGAAGATCCTGAAACCATCCACAACAGCCTAGCAGCTACATAGAAGTACACACCTCAACAAACACACAGGAAACATCCAGGCAACCACTCACAATTCCCTGGTATCATAGTGGCAATTTTTGCAAAGATAATTACATCTCACTTCCCTTTTTTTTTCAGAAAATGCACAAAACTCAAGCAATTTCCCAATGCTCATAATGCAGCAGATGTTCCACACCTTTAAGCACTGGACTCATCCACTGCTTGTTATGAAACTCTTAGCTTGCGTAGTACCATGTGAATCTGTTTTACTCTGCCAATGATGAATGGCGGCCCTACCCACAACCACAACAGCCTGCTTCGCCTGTCAGTGTGTGTGTGTGTACATACTTTTGCCTAGAAACGGTGCATTTTATAACATAACCACTGGAAAGAAAAAATAACTCTCGTTACGAGGAGAACATGTTTACAAACTTGGATCTCTGTGCCATTCCCACACAAGTCCAGCCACCATCTGCAGCAATTAGTATTAGTTTTTTTCCAGCTCAAACTCTGAACTCAAAAAGAAGTCATATTATATCAAGAATATGGCATTTGACAAAAGCACAAAGTCACTTAATTATTATGCGCATACTCATAAAACCAACGGCTGCCTATTAAAAAAACGTCTTCGTTTGCACAATAGAGACGGAAAGCCATGAAGCCATCCTTTGTGATGCACACTTCAGGGAGACTCTTTAAATGTCAAGGCTGGCAGCTATGGCCAAACACACGCATACAGCTTTGTGTGTCAGTCTGGGAGGAGTCTCTTTAGCCCCCTGTCCAGCACACACATACTGTAGTAATTTGGTTAATGCTGGAGGGTGGGGCAGTGGGCTCTGATGAGGCAGACTGTGTGTTCGGATAGACGGATAACCCCCTTTTTAAAAAGTTAAAGAAAAACATCCTTTAGATTTTAGGAATAAAGCATGCATTACATTTGTAATGCAATTCTGTTAATATGATACAAACAAGACAGTAAAATTATACAGTACCAGTACTTTTGAGGGAAGGGGTTTTAAGGGGATTCAAGGAGATTTTGGAGATTATAGTACATTTATGGTGCACCAAACACAATATTGCTCAATACAACTTCACATGTACTGCCTATGCATTATCTCCACGTATGAACTGCTTATGCATTATGAATTTTCATGCATTGTTTTGAATATGTTATAATTTATTTATCTTTAGATTGACGTGTTACATGTTAAAAATACTTATATATATATATATAGTACATCATATTGATTTGTAATATAATGAGATGTGTAAACGCAGAACTCACGCAATAATTTCATTGAATGGCAGCTTATTTGTTTCTGTTAGCTGTCAGCGCAGGTCTATTCCCAGACGTAGCAACAGTACCAACAACTCAAAGCCGTTTATGAACTCCATATGACACAATTCAGCAGTTTTTAATCATGTGATTTTGCAGTTAATTAATGCAATATATGATTCATGAAAACTTATCGTACCTGGAGTTGAGCGGACGGACTCGAATCGCGACTTTCACGTTTGCCATTCGTTTGACACCGGACGGAGGGAAACGATGAATTGAAGTTCAGCTGTCCGTTAGAGTCCATTTATTAAATCCCTCCAGAGCAATGATTTGTCCCGAGCAGTGTGAAGAAACCGATAGCAAGTTTTTTGGGTCATGTTATTGATATCGTCTAGACAATCACAGAGCACATCATAAAGCCGCGGCCGCAGTTAAACTGCGCTGAAACTTCCTGCCGTCTCTACTGGAAGGGAGGTTACGAATCCTACTATGGCAAAGGCTTAGTTCATGAATATTAAGTAGGCAGATGACGTTAGTTCCAATAGTACTTACTGATTTGCTTGAACGAATCGTATTTTGAATAAGGCGGGGCTCAAATATTAATTAGGTATTGTTATTGGTCAATCCGGGAGAGATGCGAAACAACGTCAGTACGTCTTTAATATTCATGAGCCAAGCCATCGCCATAGTAGGAAACTTTGGAATAAGAGAAACAAAGGCGAAGTGTTCGCCTGAAGGCACGCATAAACTGCATGTCTTTGCTTTATTACAATCTCGTGTGCGCTAATTAGGACAATTATTTTTCCGCTTTTAAAAGCGGAAACACGAATTTTTAAAGTTATGGGCTCATTTGGCTCTTTTCTGAAATAAATGAATAGTTTTATTCAGCAAGGACGCGTTAAACTGGTTCATTTGAAAAAGACATTATGACATTATCTGTTTCAAATAAATGCTTTATTGTTGAATGCGTTGGTTATCACTGTTACCATAAAATTGAAGGATTAGTTCACTTCCAGAATAAAAATTCCCTGGTAAATTACTCCCCCGCCATGGCATCCAACATATTGATGTCTTTCTTCAGTCGAAATAAAAATAAATGAATACAAATAAAAAAATAAAATAAATAAAAAACATTCCAGGATTCTATGGTAGCCAACCGGCTGAAGGTCCAAATTATTACAATGCAGTTTCAAATGGTTCTACAAGATCCTAGCTGTGGAACAAAGGTCTTATGTAGTGAAATGATCGTCATTTTCGTAAAAAAATAATTAAAAAAACCGATGTACTTTTTAACCACAAATGCCTGTCTTACACTAGCACAACTTAAAGGCATTAACTAGTCGCGTTATAAAGATCACTTGACATAGCGACCCTGCGTTTAAAAAGCAGATGTGCAAAGAAAGTCAAAAGCTGTTTACAAAAAAAGCTAAAACTTTTGAGAAGATTTTGAAGTTGGAGGAGAAAATGGGACTAAGTTTTTCCTACCTTAACTTTTTAAACCATAGAGCTAGTGCAAGACAAGCATTTGTGGACGAAAAAACAAATTATATATATTTTATAAAATGATCGATTGTTTCGCTAGATAAGACCTTTATTCCTCAGCTGGGATCTTGTAGAGCCATTTGAAGCTGCATTGACACTGCAGTTTGCAGCTTCAATCTGTTGGTTCCCATTGTCCACTATACGGAGAAAAATCCTGAAATGTTTTCCTCAAAAACCCTAATTTCTTTTCGACTGAAGAAAGAAGTAAATGAGCATCTTGGATGACATGGAGTGAGTAAATTATCAGGAAATTTTTATTCTGGAAGTGAACTAATAATTTATGCATAATTCATGACACAGAGAGTCAATATTTACAGTGAAACATGAATTTTCCTTATAATATTTTCCTTCCCTGACTTATCCAACAATTTAAAACGGTCAATTCCCATGAAATTTGTCATTAGTGCAGCCTTGCATATGGACTCCAGCTGAGATATAAATCTAATGAGAACGCATGAAAGACACTTACACATATTCACAAAATTACATTTTATTACATTAGATAGGTTTAGCATTAAACAGATGAAAACACCGTCCATCATGAAAAGTGCAAATTCTCCGCAAATATAGACTAAGAAACGCAGACAAACAGACACACTCATCAACCAACCGACCAACCAACAAGCAGAAAAACATTTACATACACTTAAAACAAATAAATAGGATTTCATAAATGACAAGAAAGCACAGTGAATGGTCTTTATCTTGTTTTACTGAGTGAAAACTGGCAAAGCCCTGCTAAAATTTCACCCACAAAATGTGTTTTAAAGGTTTATCTGGTCTATCAACTCAGCATTTTAAGCAGCAAATCCTTTCCTTGCAACTAACAATAAATCAGACTTTAAAATAGTTTTAAAATCATATATATTGCAGGTTAAACATTCTTTCTTTTGTTCAAATATGCATCACAGGTTGCTCATTAATACAATAGTGTTTGGCTGCAATTCATGTGTACAGTTGGTAATGTAGACTCATGTGTCCCCCTAGCGGTCATTGAGAGACCTGCAGTGTGTCCCTGTGGTTTGGCAGCGAAGGCAATGGGAACTGGGTGGCCAGAGAAAGCTGCTGAAATTTCTCTACAGACTCCTACAAGAGCAATCAGACAGTGATTTGTGAGAATTCCAACCTCAAAATGTAATGTTTTGCAAGCTCTAAATTGAGTTAACACACATCATATGTAAGAAGCAATTACCTCTGGCCAAGATAACGCTGACAGCTTTGGCCAGTTGGTCCTCACTTCCTCTTCTCCTAAGAGACCCCTCTCTATTAGCTGTCTTATCAGGAACAGGTAGTCAGTTCTCTAGGATAATAAAGGATAAAGCACAATTTAATCACCAGTTCACCAGTGTTGTTAACGTTTACATAGAATTAGGGCTGCCCCCAAATAGTCGACTACACGTTAGTCGATATGAAGAGGGCTTGGTCGAATACATTTTCATTAGTCGGTTAGTCGCAAAAAAAAAAAAATCACGTGAAATTACGCAATCAGGGGCTGCGCAGTCAGTGTATGACATCAAAGCAACGAGAGATCAACGCGATCTCGTGCCTCGCGGTACACCAAAGCGCACTTGTGGGAGAGGTGTCTGGCTGATGCTAATAATTATGTCAGGAAAAAAGTCCAAAGTGTGGGATCATTTTGAAAAGTTGAAGGACGACCCTAAAAAGGCTGTTTGCAAACTCTGCAGGCAAACATTTGCCTATCACTCGTCAACATCGAATATGTCTTATCATTTAAAACATGTAAGTAGTAACGTTAACCACCTCACATGGCCTCTCGTTTTAACAATAAGGATATAAACACATTTGCGCTGAACATCGATATCCAAAGCTCGCTAAAGCAGCTAAACGCCTCCACTGTATCCCTTCCACATCCACTCCATCAGAGCGCATCTTTTCAAAGGCCGGCTTCATTGTGAACAAGTCGAGAAGCTCCCTTCTTCCCAACAATGTGGACAAGCTGGTGTTCCTCTCACATAATATGAAAAAAATAAAATCGAATTGAAAGCTTAGGTAAGAATGCTTAATTTCCTTTTTGTAGTGTTTCTGTTTGCTATCCGTTAGGCTATTAAAAAAAACGGGTATTTTTATTCAAATAAATAAATATATATTATTTTTATTTATTCGTTTTTATATAATGCAGAAGTTGTTTTTTATTCTGTTAGAAAAATTAGTCTGATGTTTGCAATTTGTTGTTTCAGGTCAAGACTCATCCGTCGTCTTAATGGCAGTTTGCGGCTTTGCTCTGATATTTTTGATTTGTATTAGTGTTCTTTAAATTATTTGTTCCACATTTTGTCTTAAATACAGTTGTTCTAAACAATTTAATCAAATACTTAGGCTGTTAATTTGTTTGCCTTCTTTTTTTATTCTAAGTTTTGGCGTTGTGCGATGTGCCATGTGCATTTATTAAATTGTTCGTTTGTGTTAATTTTCCTTTTGAACAATATAAAAATTATATTAATTTTCCACTGTATTTTTATACCAAACAGCGTTTTTGCTACAGTATTTATTTGTTTTTGTTTTTTTTTTGCCTTGTTTTGTACTAGGCCTAAGTTACTAATAAGTTTATTTGATTTATTTTAAAGAACGAATTTTAGTTTATTTTATTCAAAACTGTTTTGTTTTTTTTGTTTGTTTGTTTGTTTGTCTGACATGTAACTGTTACAGTTTGTATTTTTGATAATAAATTATTAAAATGCACAGGCAGTCTGATTGCTGTTTTTATGTTATAATTAGCCTATAACATTCCGGCCACTTATTTTTGTGTCCATAAGCCCTGTATACTTTAAACGCTTTACTATTCTGTTTTAAGCGCTTAATTTTCATTTTGAACGCGCTAATATCATGCTTTAGCATTTTCTGTCATATGGAAGTGTTAAACTTCAACTTGGACTGTACCTTTCCTTGTATATACGCAAGTTATTATATTAATATCATAAATGAACGATTATTCGACTAATCGCTAAAATGCAGGAGTGTTAGTCGACTAGGAATATCTTTAGTCGGGGGCAGCCCTACATAGAATAAGGGTTATAGAATCAACATCAAAGTTTGATCTTCAGTTTTACCTCACTATCTGTGGCACTAAGAATGGCAGTCAAAGTGGGTTCACTAAGGAGAAGGTGCAGAGGTGGAGAGGCAGTCCAAGCCCACAGAGCTAGAAACTTTTCCAGAAGAGCAGGTCTCCTGTTGCCCTCATCTAAAGACACAAGTGGCAGCTCCCCGGATACTGCGCATAGAAACAAACCCAAACAAACACGATAGGATATTAATGTTCAGCATCTTCATGTGCTGTTCTCAATTTTCCATGAATTGCCGTCTCACCAATTTTGCAGGCCAGCTGAACAGTACAACGCAACAACATCTGCTCAACCACGGGAGAGAGGAGCTAAAAACAGACCGGGACAACAGAGAGATAATGTGTAAGCAAACAGTTCAAAATAAAGTACTAAAAGCCTTGAGTGATGTGGTTATGAAGTTTTGAATCAAGTATGCTGAAGGGGAGGTATGGGGTTCTGATCACCTTTCTGCATCCGAGTGTTTGTCCCACTCTGTCCAGCAGACTCTCAATCTGATGAACAGCGAAAACCTCCTCATCAGATCTGGGTCCTACAGCAACACTCAGAACCTCCTGAAACATGAGATAACATGGTTTGTGATCTGACTCGCTTATATTTAAAAATTACCCTAAATTACCATAAGTACCAAGTGAACCCTGAGTATTAAGACTTGTATGGCTTAATATAATGTAAATGAAATATGTAGTAGGAAAATTTACATTATTTAAAAAAAAAAAAAAAATCCACGTCCGTTTTATACATATTTTGGACAACCGGGGTGCCATTATTTCAATTACGTGAAATGGCTGCACTTGGTGAGCTACTGCCGCTACCCTTGCTATTTTTAGCGCAACACAACCCGGAAAATACTGATGCCACATTGTGCGACTTTTGGTTGTAATTTTCAGTCGAAGGGCAACAAGAGAAGTAACGTAAATCTTCACTGCTTTTCCTAGCAATAAAATGAGGAGAAAAGAATGGGAAGACGTCTGTGGACAAATAAAACTTCCTAAAGACCCATGTCTTTGTTCTCTCCACACTTTAGCCCTGATGCCATTGAGGCGTTTAGTAGACCACAGCTACTGAAAGAGCTCACAAAGGGCAGAGACAAGAAACGCTAGATGCCATCCAGGCAGGATTGTAAACCTGTCGGCGCTTATCATGATGCCACAGCCACTGAAGGAGTGTCTCAGAGCGGATTTCACTTGATATCAGGGGCGTTTAGATTTCTTGTGGAGAGAAAAACAAAAAAAAACAAAAAAAAAAACATGCTACGGCATTTGTTTTAAGCCTACGCTTATATCCATTGCCACCTATAAGCTATTTCAGTAGCTACGGTCAATGTATCAGTATTTTATTTTCTGATTTGTGTATTATGAGCTGTGTTGTGGTAAAAATAGCATAAGATAGCGCCAATAGTTCACCGAGTGCAACCATTTAACGTCACTGAATTAATGGCACCCCCATAGTTCAAAATATGTTTAAAACGATGTTTCAAAAACATACATCTTTCATGGGTTTTCTACTACATATTTCAGTAAGAGACATCATTTACATTATATTAAGACATAGAAGTTTTAGCGCGCCCCTATTATGGATTTTTGAAAATTACCTTTCACGCAATGTGTAACACTGCTGTGTGAATGAAAACATCACTAAATTTTAAATCTAAAAATGCATCTTCTATAAAGTTGTCTCTCTGACCAAAAAAAGTCTTAAAGCCTCAGAGTCATTTAAATGAGTCGTTTTTAAATGAATCCCAAGCTGTCATGTTGACGTCTTATTCCCTGCCCACTTGTTGCCCAGGAAAACCTGAACCCCCCTCCATCAAACACTGTATTGGATTCCTATGGATAGCATCATGTCAAGAAGATGCTGTGCTCTGCAATGTGAGGGAAAATCCATTAGGGTACAGTTAGGGTATGTCCCAAAACTCCCATCTCATTTTATCCTCCAACTTCAAAATCAATCTACATCGCTGCGGAAGTACCAACCCAGTGTTTACAAAGTGAATGTGCAAGGAGGGTCAAACACCCTTTACAGAAAATAAATAAATAAATAAATAAATAAAAGTGAAGTGGGATGATTTTGAAGTTGGAGAAGAAAATGAGACCTACCCTGTCTTGAACCGGAGTGCAGAGTATGAATGTGCATCGCAGAGCTAGACAAGATGAGCATTTGTGGTTAAAGTGTATAAATATTACTTTTAAAAAAGAAAAAAAAAAAAAAAGACCCATTGTTTTACTAGATAAGACACTTATCCCTTGGGGCTGGGTCATTTAGAGCCCTTTGAAGCTGCATTTAAACTGCATTTTTAACATTCAATCCGTTGAGCACCACTGAAGTCCACTATATGGAGAAAAATCCTGGAATGTTTTCTCAAAAACCTTAAATTCTTTGCGACTGAAGAAAGACAGACTTATCTTGGGGTGAGTAAATTATCAGGAAATTCCTTCAAAAATTGTTGCTCTCATGTACTCTGTAGCATGCAAAATACGTATTTAATGTGTGTGTTGTGCTCACTCCACGCTGCTTGCAGGTCTCTGGCTAACAGCAATATTTGTTCGCTCACAACTGTCTAGAAATGTGTCAATGAATAGTGAATGTTTGTCAATGTTATTACTTGGAGTTATGATAAAGAATAGAGCAATACGTTGGTTAACAAACTGCAGTGCTTTATCAATACATTTCTGCGTTAGACTAACGCATACACCATGACTGTTTGGGTGTTTACCAATGAGCTGTGGGCTGTGTGATGGGAGTTTCCGACATGCGCTACATGCAGTAGACCAATCACAATCATCCCAGATTAGCAACACGCAAAGGAGGGGTTTGGACAAATGATTTGTTGAGCAAAAACGGTAAAAATAATCGCATACAAGACAATGAAAGTGTTTCTTGACTTTGCATGCATGTCAACCTGTTGTTGGGGACTCCCTAAACGAAAATGTGAACCTTCCATAATCCATTATAGAGGCACTTTAATACCCGAAGTTCCCTTTCTATTCAAGCAGAAGTCCACTTCCAAAACAAAGATTCACATATAATGTACTCACTCCCTTGTCATCCAAGATGTTCATGTGTTTCTTTCATTAGTCGTAAATAAATTATGTTTTTTGAATTAAACATTTCAGCATTTTTCTCCATATAATGGACTGCTATGGTGCCCCGATTTTGAACTTCCAAAATGCAGTTTAAATGCGGCTTCAAATGATCCCAGCCGAGGAAGAAGGGTCTTATCTAGCGAAACGATTGGTTATTTTCATAAAAAAAAATACAATTTAAATACATTTTAATCTTAAACACTAGTCTTGTCTTGCTCTCCCTGAACTCTGTGTATTCTGACTCAAGACAGTTAGGGTATGTCGAAAAACTCCAATCGTATTTTCTCCCTCAACTTCAAAAAATTATTTCAAAATCATCCTACATTGCTGCAGAAGTACCAACCCAGTCTTTGCAAAGTGAACATGCAAAGATGATCGAACAATCTTAACAAAAAAGGTAAAATAGTGATATAAGACTATTTTGAAGTTCAGGGAGAACATGAGATGGGAGTTTTTCGACATACCCTAACTGTCATGAACTGGAACAAAAACAGTCCAGGCAGAGCAAGACGAGCATTTGACATTAAAAAGTATATAAACTATTATTTTTATGAAAATAACCCATTGTTACGCTAGATAAGACCCTTCTTCCTTGGCTGGGATCGTTTACAACCACATTTGGGATCGTTTGAAGCTGCATTTAAACTGCAATTTGTAAGTTCAAAATCTGGGCACCATATCAGTCCATTATATGGAGAAAAATGCTAAAATGTTTTCCTCAAAAAACAATTTCTTTATGACTGAAGAAAGAAAGACATGAACATGTTGGATGACAAGGGCGTGAGTACATTATATGTGAATCTTTGTTTTGGAAGTGGACTTTCTCCTTTAATCTGTTTTAACTCATTTGCATCACTTTTCTGACACCCTATTAGCAGTATTCACCTTTATTTCAATCATGACTTCTGATCCCAGTGGAACTTTATGGGTGCAGTCTGAAACACAAGCGGATCCAGCACTGAGCCCTGAGGTACTCCTCTGGACCTGTTGACTCCTGCCCGATCCCTCGCCCTCTTCAGCATCCAAACTGACAGATGAAGGCACACTCTTCATCACCCTCTCAAACGCACTCTTCCACTCCCTCTTTAGCAGTGCTGAGGGACAAATTCAAAGAGGAATATTTCAGAAAACATATAAAATAAGTAATGGAGCATTTGCCCTTTTTAAAATGTCATTAAAATTAGGCTTCTCTACTTGTGATGTTGGAGGAGAGCCAGCTGCAAGCCTTTTCTATAGCCAAACGAGTGGTGATGCTCTCAGCAGTGGTCAGGACCTAAACCAAACCACAAAATATAAATCATATCACAGTAAATAAATGAACTAAAATTAATCAGGAAATAAGATGACCAAAAAAAGCAATACTGTACAACACTGTACGCCCAAGACAAACACTATGTTTGAGCATATCTCTGTTTTGCAACAGGATCTGAATTGATGAATAGTGGCTGTTTTACTCACAGAAGGAGAGGTCTCCAGAGGAAGAAGTACTCTGACAGCTCCAGGAGCATTCTCACTGCAGAACCTATCATGAGAGGATGTGACCGAGGACAACTAGTCCAAAACTCGTCCAACAACATGATGTATATGTAATGAGAGAAGAGAGCTGCTGACCTGGTTGCTTTCTCTAGAGTCTGCATGCCTGCGTCACACAGCTGAGCACAGATAGAATCGTTTAGCTTGGCTGTGTTGACACCCTCCAAACCCAAACTATCTCTGAGAGTTTTCTCTCCACCCTTCACGAGCTCCAACACAAGCGTAGCCCTACCACACACAGAGTTAAGAAAATATGAAATGATGAGCAAATCTTAATCAACTTACATGGACTAACACACAGAAAAAGCCAAAAAAAAAACTGACAAAACGGTGGGAGACTGACTTGATGTGTTTGACGCAATTGGAACCGACTCTTTCAGCAACAAACTCTACAGTCCGTCTGAGAGATGGGGGCTGGTTGTGAAAGAAGGCCTGTTCCAGGTCAACCTATGTTAAAACACATGGAAAGACATGAACGGCCGCACATGGACGACATGCCCGGAAATCTTCGACAGATGGAAGGCATTTGCTGGAAGCGTACCTGAAGTTTCTGCTGTGAACGGGTGGTAGACGGTCCCCTCGGTTCGGCAGATGTGGGGGTGATCTTGCGAATTAAGCCTCCGCTTTTAGATGTACTACCGGCCACAAAAGCAGCAAGAAGTTTACGAAACTCCCCTGCCAAAAGAGTGCCATAAAGATACCTCCATCACCCTCAACTGGAATTTATTCCAACCAAAGCTTAAAATACATAATTTTAAGCATGTTTTCTTCCAAACAGTTCACTCTCACCTAAATATGGACAGCAAGTATAGAGAAGCTGTTGGTCCACTAATGAGAGGGTGTCCTGAAAAGTAAATAGACAATATTATACATATTGTAAACTCAGGAAAAAAGAAAAGATAAATAAAACTTCTTTCCCTCCTTAAAGGAAAAAGTTAAATGTATCTAGAGCAAAACAAATCAGTGATCTGCTTACCAGCCCTTGAGAGCTTGTAATATTCTCCAGTTCATTAACTTCTTCCTTTACATCTGTGCTGAAGAAGAGATCTTCAGGGAAGATAGGGATCTAAAACAGGAACAGTTACAGAAAAATTTGAAAGGTTCATAGCGCATATGATAAATAATCATCACCTCATAATGCATTAGAAATAAAAGCTGCTCTTATCTTCAACAGTGTATGAAGAACAAACTATTAAATGATGCCTTGAATTAATTAAGAAATAATTAAGTCATGTTTTGCTGCTCTTTACCAAACTTAGACCTCTTTTAGTTAGTAGAAGTGAAAAAGACCCCAGTTATTTTTGCATTCACAACAGCTTTGACTGTAAAAGTAGACATTTTGGGTGCATTTTTGAATAAAATGTTATATTTTATCTTTATAATAAATGACGGCAGTAATTTTGTCCAATTGTATATATAGCTTTACACATTGAAGGTCCCCAATCTGCAACAGTTTTTTGCAAAGTAGCAACAGCTTTCACTCTAGTGTAAAATTTTCAAAAATCACCCCATAGATATTACCAACAGTGTCTCCACTAGTTGATTTTATTTTTTACTCTCACACCACCCAGTTTTATTTCAGCTTATATGTAATGACAGGGTTTGTACAGATACTGTACAATTAAATTCGAAGACTTTTAAGGACTTTTTATGCACTACTTTTTTGTTTTTTAATTTTCAAGGACTTCGATCAGACATCTCACTTCTCAAATAATGTCTTCTTTCAAATCCTAAAAAAGATAAACAAAAATATACTAATAAAAAAATAAAAGAAAAAAATAAAGCAGCACATACAAAGTATTACTGCTAAAGCATTACAACGTATACTACACTTTTACTATAGAAAAACCAGAGTTGAAACTGAGTGATTCGCGATCCGAAGTCCGATCTAAAGCAAAAGATTTGCGATCCATGCTCTGAGGTTCCAATCTGAATAATGATTCGTGAATTATCATTATCAGATCAGGATCGCGAATCATTTGACTTGAATCGGATCTTCACATATCATGATTCATTTAGTTTAGGCTAGTGCATTTTTACTTTAAAACATGGAACTTTTGCTATGGTTACGCCTGTCGTTTACACTACTCCGGTGTTTTTCCGACCCTTGAAAAGGGAGACTTTTCGAAAACGCTGCAGACCCCGTTTTAGTTTGAAAATTCCAGGGTTGTGTTTCAGTGTAAACGGGCCAAAACAGAGACTTCACAAAATGATGGCATGGCTCCCCACATTCGCTCCGCATATATGTGACATCATGCTCATTTGTTGCGTCTTATTTCGGAGGCTCATTTAGGAAAAGTAACCATTAAATTGCAAAGTAAAAAGAGAAATGATGGTATTTTTACACCCAAAGGAATAACAGTCAATTTTATTACGGTTACGGCTATATCCTTGATGTGACACGTTTTCAGTTGTGTAGTGTAGACAGAGATTGTTTCTGAAACGCAGTGGGAAAAAAAACAGTGTGGATGAAGGTCATTTTCGAAAATGTACCAGTGTAAACAAAGCCTTAAATATGAATTTAATTCCTGAAATGATTAACGAACCCATTCCAATCTAAGTCAAATGATTCACAATACACGATTTGAATCTAAGTCAAATGATTTGTGAACCCGGTCCAAAGTCCCGACATAAATCAAATGATTTGCGATATGGGATTTGAAGACCCGATCTGAAACAAATTATTCAGGATATACGATCCAATTTTGTGACGTAATAGTTTAACTAAATCAGAGTTTCAAAGAGCTCAGTTTCACCCATCACTACATGCTTTTACATCATGACAAGTGATGCAAAAATTAAATAAATGAATGGCTCTTTTAATTTGATCTCGAAATGAATGACTGGAGTCACGAGTTAGAATCAATTGGAGCAGTTCCAGCGTAAATACCTCAATTGATTTGGTTAAGCTGTTCCTCTTTTCTCGTCTCCAGCCATGTTTACACAACATTGTCAGTACCACTATTGGCTTAGCTTTGTTTTTTGAATTGCGTAAATTGTGTGAAAAAAAGTGCTTATTGAAGGGTTTTCCAGCCCTTAAATTTCAAAAAGTCAAATTCAAGTACTTCGAGCCTTTAAAACATCTTGTACGAACCCTGTAATTAGAGAGCTGTGTTCTGCAGTTTGGCAACAGGCCGCATTTAAATATTTCTCAGACAATTAATTAAGCTTCAGTTAAAACGAGATATCTCACCTGGAACAGCCAGCCCAAAACTGCCACCATGAGCAGCTGATTCATGTAACACAGCTCCCCTCCTCGACCCAGTACCATCCTCCTGAAACACACACATAGACACAGTTAACAGCACAATCACAAACAAAGATTAGCTTTGACATGCATGTGATAAGCTCACTTGTAGATTTGGAGCAGAAGGCACAGAGCAGTCCTGTAACAAGGAAGAAATGGCCCCACGTAATCCAGCATGGACAGGAACTCCACCATCCAGGGCACTGTCAGAATGGTGCGTCTCCGAAGAACTGAACTCCTCAACACCGCACAAACATCCAGCACTGGAGAACTCTGACAATACACACATATAAAACAAATTAGGTTGTGAAAAATCCATAAATAAAATCTTGCCCCTACACAATGCATACCTTGCTCCGCAGAGTGATTGCGGCATCCTGTATGTCTCTTGATGGCAGCTCAGAAGTCTGGTAAGGCAGGAAAGAGACGAAGCCCAAAAACTTGGCCAGAAGTCGAGCCGTAAGAAGCACAGAGGAGAAACGCTGCTTCTCATCCTAAAACAAAAGACCATAGATTTGAGTTTTAAAACTTAATCAAAGCCTCTGATGTCTTCAGAGTGAGAGAATATGTGGTTTTCTAACCTGCTGCTCCATGTCTCCATCACCTGTCTCCTCTCCCCGGGCAGGGCTGGCATCTGGACCGAAGATGGAAACCTCATCTAGCTTCAGCAGCTGCTGACACAGACCGTCTTTCAGGTGCTGGTTTAGCTGACAGCTAGTATAAAGATAACAGGAATTAGAGCCAAGCAACAAAATTAAATAAAGTTGTTATTTTTGTTTTCTTTATACACAAAAAATTGTATTCTCGTAGCTTCATAAAATTACAGCTAAACCACTGATGTCTTATGGACTATTTTAATGATGTCCTGACTACCTTTCTGGGCCTTTAACTTGTCAGTTGCATTGCTGTCTATGCAGGGTCAGAAAGCTCTCAGATTTCATCAAAAATATCTTAATTTGTGTTACGAAGATGAACGAAGGTCTTACGGGGTTGAAATGACACGAGGGTGAGAAATGACAAATTAATGACAGATTTTTCATTTTTGGGTGAACTATCCCTTTAACTCCAAATTAAAGTGCAGGTATACACTAGTGTTTTGGGTCAGTCAAGTTTTTTTTTTTTTAAGAACGTAATACTTTTATAAGCAAGGATGCATTGAAATTTATTAAAATTGAAAGTCAAGACATTTACAAAAGCTTTCTGTGTCAAATAAATGCTGTTCTTTTCTGAACCCTGGAAAAAACAATCGATCACAGTTTCCACAAAAATATTATGCAGCAACTTTTTTTCCACAATGATAAAAATAAGAAATGTTTCTTGATCTTTCAGAAATAATTCTAAAATGCTGATTTGGTTCTCATGAGACCCTGACTTTTATTCATTTTATGTAATTCCATTTTAAAAAACACCACCAGTGAAGTTTTTGAACAGTAAGATTTGTATTGTTTTTTTTTAAAGAAGTCTCTTCTGCTCATCAAGCCTGCATTTATTTGATCCAAAGTACAGCAAAAACAGTAAAATTATAAAATATTTTAAATATTTCAATTAACTGCTTTCTATTTGAATAAATTTTAAAATGTAATTTATTTCTGTAATCAAAGCTAAATTTTCAGCATCATTACTGCAGTCTTCAGTGTCACATGATTCTTCAGAAAGCATGTTAACATGCTGATTTGCTGTTCAATAATTCTTTTTATCATTATTATTATCATCATCAATATTTAAAACTGTTATGCACATATATACACACACACACACATATATGTATATACACATATACATACATACATACATACATATATATATACACATATATACACACACATATATACATATATATATATATATATATATATATATATATATATATTTTTTTTTTTCCCTGGGAAAGAATTCTTTGAATTGATCAGAAGCGATGATAAAGACATTTATAATGTTACAAAAGATTTCTATTTCAGATAAATGCTGTTCAGATAGATGCACTTTCTATTCATTAAAGGAATGTTTTCAGCTGTTTTCAACAATAATAATAAATATTTTTTGAGCAGCAAATCAAAATATTAAAATGATTTCTGAAGGATCATGTGACTGGAGTAATGAAAGCTGAAAATTCAGCTTTGAAATCACATGAATAAATTATTTCCAAATTGTACTGTTTTTGCTGTACTTTGAATCAAATAAATGCAGACTTGGCGAGCAGAAAAGATGTCTTTAAAAGAAAAACATTAAAAATCTTACTGTCCAAATATTAAATATTAAAACAGTGTATATTAAAACAGAAAAGTGATTAAATTAAATGAAACAATATTTTACAATATTACAATTACTGTATTTATTTTTTGGCAAGCATTTTGAAAGTGTTTCCTTTGCTTTTGCCCAGCATTTCACCAAGCAAATTGTTGTGCTGTGATGTAAACGAATAACTATTTGCTATTTAAACAAAGGGACAAGCACTTTGATCAGTCCTGCGCACTTCCCGTTTCAACAGAGATGTCAACACAGGAAATTAATCTGCACTCAAACTTTTTAAAGTTCAAGGCCTGTGACAACATTTACCAGCTGGCTGTTTGAAGAAAGCACTTGAAGAAGTCCTGATGGCCAGGAAAGGATGGTGGAGGGCAGGGACCAATGAGCCCTTGAGGCTGGACCAGACGCTGCTGCAGACGCTTCAGGCGACCCAGGCTGTCTGCTCCCAGCATGCCCAGAAGGTCAGCATCAGGGGCATCGCTGGAGGAGCCCAGCACACAAGGGCCTTTGCACATCTAGACAAAAAGGCATAGAGAGAAGATAAAATGGCCAGAGAAGATAAAAGGAAATGTGAGAATAATCAGCCATTGTGGCTCACCTGGATCAGCTGTTTCTGGAAGAGTCTAGCAAAGTGAGAATGGCTTCCTGCTGCTGTGAGCTGACTGACCATCATTCTGCAGGTACAAATTAGAAAATTTCACAATGGGAATCACAATATTAAATGACTAAGGGAGGATAAAGAAAAAACTTTTTACTATAAAATAAACAGATCACCTGACTCTACTGCCTAATGCAGCCTCAAACTCCCAGCCAGGTTCCTTATGAGAGTCCTCCCATTCTCTGAGAAGTCCATAAAACACATCCCTACAGCAGCAGAAAACACAAACTGATAAACCTGAAATGTTACATACATCTGAAAAATATTTATGGTATGCAGCGTACCTTTGCTTTTTAAACGTATGGAAGGCCCTGTCGCTGCTAAAATTGGAGCGGTTGTCTGTAGCGGGCTGAAATGGGACTGAATGAACGAACAAGGGTGGACTGGGGATCACCTGAGAAAGTGAGTGGATTAATTAGCATGAGCTTTCAAATGTAACTTATTGGTAGCTTTTAACTAATGCTTACTTTAGCTGTACAGTTGTCCTGAGCTTGTGCCAGGCGATCTCTGAGTGAAGAAGAGAAAGTCCCGACTCTCTCATTCTCAGACAGAAGCCGTAGCGTGCATTTGTCCAGGTGTGACACCAACCTGACAAACAGATAAGAAAAGACAGAAAGTCAGGCACTCCGAGAGCAATCTAAGGCAGTAAGCAGTAATTAAAGAATAATTAGACTTACTCAAACTGATTCTCCAACACCCTCACAGAAAAATACACACAGTTGTGGACATTTCCCAGGTAAGCTTTCTCCAGCACATCTACAACAACATAAACAAACAGCACACAGATCAAATTCATCATCATAGAACTTAAAGAAGTTCACTTCCAAAACAAAGATTCACATATAATATACTCACCCTCTTGGCATCCAAGATGTTCATGTCTTTCTTTCTTCAGTCATCAAGAAATTATGTTTTTTGAGGAAAACATTTCAGCATTTTTCTCCATATAATGGACTGACATGGGGCCCCGATTTTGAACTTCCAAAATGCAGTTTAAATGCAGCTTCAAACGATCCCAAATGCGGTTGTAAATGAACCCAGCCGAGGAAGAAGGGTCTTATCAAGCGAAATGATCGGTTATTTTCATCTTTAAAAAATAATTTAAATACTTTTTAATCTCAAACGCTCGTCTTGCCTTTCTCTCCCTGAACTTTGTGTATTCTGACTGAAGACAGGTAGGGTATGTCGAAAAACTCTGACCGTATTTTCTCCCTCAACTTCAAAAATCATTTCAAAATCATCCTACATCTCTGCAGAAGTACCGACCCAGTCTTTGCAAAGTGAACATGCAAAGAAGATCAAACACCCTTAAAAAGGTAAAACAGCGATATAGGACGATTTCAAAGTTGAGGGAGAACATGAGACGGGAGTTTTTCGACATACACTAACTGTCATGAACCAGAACAAAAACAGTCCAGGCAGAGTAAGACAAGATGAGCATTTGGCATTAAAAAGTATATAAATTGTATTATTTTTATTAAAATAACCGATCGTTTCGCTAGATAAGACCCTTCTTTCTCGGCTGGGATTGTATACAACCGCATTTGGGATTTAAACGCACCATATCAGTCCATTATATGGAGAAAAATGCTGAAATGTTTTCTTCAAAAAACAATTTCTTTACAACTGAAGAAAGAAAGACATGAACATCTTGGATGACAAGGGGGTGAGTAAATTATTTGTAAACTGTTGTTCTGGAAGTAAATTTCTCCTTTAATTTCAGTAGACAAGCTCCACAAAACAGTTTTGAAAGTCATGGTACATTAGCGCCATATTATCAACAGGAGTGAAACTGAGGCTGTAGGTAAGGGATCCTCATATCTGGCCCACAAGATCCACTTTCCTGCAGAGTTTAGCTCTAACCCTTATCAAACACACCTCAAAATGCTTATCAGTGTCTCCAAGATCATTCGAAAAATCACAGGTAGAAACAAGACGAGCATTTGAGGTTAAAAAGAATATAAACTGTCAATTTGTTTCGAAAATGACCGATTGTTTTGCTAGATAAGATCTTTTTTCTTCGGCTGGGATCGTTTAGAGCCATTTGAAGCTGCATTTAAACTACATTTTGTTAGTTCAAACTTACAGGCACCATAGAAGTCCACTATATGGAGAGAAATCCTGATACGTTTTCCTCAAAAAACAATTTCTTATCGACTGAAGACAGAAAGACATGAACATCTTCGATGACAAGGGGGTGAGTAAATTATCTGTACATTTTTGTTCTGGAAGTAAAATTCTCCTTTACTTTCAGTAGACAAGCTCCACAAAACAGTTTTGAAAGTCATGGTACATTATTATTAATTATAATAAATTTATAAATGCATTTATTACAATTAGTAGAATTGTATAAGCCATATGAAATTAGTATAATAGTATTATTAGTATTATCAAAAGCTTCCTTTTATAATAACTGCTTTAATTAAAAAAAAAAAAAAACTACCAGTTAAAAGTTTTTGAACAGTCACGGCGCAATAGCCTTGTGGGCAGTGCGCCGACATTAAGGCTGTTCGATTCCGAAAATTTTGGAATCAAGTCCGATTCCTGGTTCTGGAATCGATGGGATTTGATTCCAAGAATCGATTCCTCACTGTTGTTTTCGATTCTTTTTCGATTCTTGTTTTTTTAGGTTGGAGGAACCTAATTTCACCATAACTGTAGGATATAAGGTCTTAGAAAGTAACCTTATCATAATATGAAGCTTTGTTTTTAAAAATTATGATACATTTCTGTATTTAAAGTTTTTTTCCTGCATCGCCCATAAATTACTCATAGCCCACAGCTGAGCAGTGGACATGCATTTATTGCATGAATGAAACAAGACATGTGTACAGTTCAGTAAACATCATTCACCTTCAACTGTATGCGTTGCACAAAATTAGCAAACTGTACACTGAAACAAAATAACCAGAACATTAATAACAACACTGATATAAGAGCTTGTGGTTTATCTGTCAGTCAGGCGCGCTCTTGGCCACTTATCTGTGCTCTCAGCGCTTTCTTTCAGAATTTTCACAGGCTGATAGAAAAGTTAAAAATATCATTAAACAGGACCAAGACCCTCGATCACGTCATGATCAATTAAGTTGTGCAGCGCTTATGTGGACAACATAAGCCAGTTATACTGTGAAATAACTTCTGAAACATTGTTGTAATGAACCAGTTCAAAAATCTATCTGAAAGAACCGTTCCGTGGAAACGAATCAGACTTCTAATCACTATTAGCGAGCAAGAGGCAAATTAATAAGTACTTAACGGAAGGCTGCATCCTTTAACTCAGACGTGCTTAGTACCAACTTTTTTCATTCAGTTTATTTTCGTGAATCGAAGTTCAGCGACGTTTGGTGACAGCAGCCGAGATATGCAGCCTTTATATGATGCAGCCGTTCGTTTGAGAGGCGCCCATATATACGCTGAGAATGGCTCGATTTGAAAAAGGGGATATTATTTTTACAGATTAATTAAAAACCACTGCATGGATTTTTATCATTATAAGGTAAAGATGTGTGCATACACTGCCAACACACATTTATGTTCAAACAACATGTAAAAGTGAACTTTGCATCCGATGACTTCTTTAAGGAAAAAAAAATGACTAGGTACTTAACTGATAAAGTAGCTTCCAGCACAGAATAATGAATGAGTAAAGCATTTTTAAAGATGTACTCTCCAGATGACAGCAGCATTATAAAACTACTCATCTTAATGACATCTCTCTTTAACATGATTTAACACGCAAGTGTTGGACTGAATCAGCTTTAAACTACTGATATAGCGTGCGATCAAACTCACCTGGGCTGTCTTCACAGACACTGATTCCTTCCTCCGCAGATTCAGAGACAGACACGCCACGAGATGTAAGGAGCTGCAGCACAAAGAACAGCTCCAAGAAGACACACGGAACCAGGTTCTCTAGAAGCAAAATGCATTAAAATTTAAAACAGACATCTTATTCTTATGCTTATGTAAATGATGTACCAAAGTTCAAAAGTTTAGGGTCGGTAAGATTTAAGTCTCTTCTGCTCACCAAGGTTGTTTTTATTTAATCAGAAACACAGGAAAAAATAATTTGTCTTTTATTGTAATACATTATTACATTAATACATAAAAAAATATATTTCTGTTATGTCAAAGCAGAATCTTTACCGTCACCCTTAATGTATGCTGAATAAAAACATTAATTTCTACTTAAAAATCTCTCTAAACCCAGCATTTTGAACAGCAGATGTATATTTTTTCAGTCAGAACTGATTTTCCAAAAAAAAAAAAAAATTTTGATCAACTGTAAAAGATTACAGCTGTATACAACACCCTCTAGAGGCCATTCACCTGAAATGCAGGTACAATACAGTTCCGCTAATAGATTCAGCGCTGATTTCTGTGTCACTTTGTCAGGGTCAGGGCAAGGTGACTGGGGGTCAGGGGTCACTTTTGACCCCTGTCTGTGCACTGTGCTTTTAGTTGGGGTACAGATGGGTGTGGGCTTCAGTGGGGAGCTGGTCTGCTGGGCAAGTTTAGACCTAGAGAAGACAACAGGGCAATTAGTGACAGATAAACACAGGGATATCAGTCAAACTAAATCTTACATTCCACACATACCTTTCTCTCCTAAGCAACTCCCTCTCTTCCTGCAAGCTAAGAGGACTGCCAGCAGCCCCAGTATTCTCTGGTATTGTAGGAGGGCTGGCAGGCAGGCTAAGCGGGGTGGATGTGAAGCAGCTCTTAGGTTTGGAGTTAGGCCGCTCTGCACTTACAGGAGTTGGGTTGATTCTCCTTGAAGGTTTGGTAGCTCTGGAAAAGTAGGAGAAAGTTTTTTGTTTTATCTTTAATATTATATTTACCGTGAAAATGCAATGAATACACGTATGTACCACTAACTAGAACATCCATAGCATCTGCAAAATTAAAAGACAGAGAGTATCAAACCATTTTATTGTCATGTTCACTGCTGTGAGGTATTTTTGTAATGTTTTAAAATATATTAAAGGAATAGTCCACCCAAAAATGACAATTCTGTCATTAAATACTCACCCTTATGTCATTCCAAACCCATGAGACCTTCACTTGAAACACAAGTTAAGATATTTTTGATGAAATCTGAGAGCTTTCTGACCCTGTATAGACAGCAATGCAACTGACAAGTTCAAGGCCCAAACAGAATACTTTTTGCGTGCAAAAAAACAAACAACTTTTAACAATTCCTTTTCTTCCGTGTCAGTCTTTGACGCATGCATGCGTCGTACTGTCTGGAATGAGACACAAAAGAGAAGACATTGCTGAATAAAGTCGTTATTTTTGTTTTCTTTGCACTCAAAAAGTATTCTCATAGCTTCATAAAATTACTACCTTTCTGTGCCTCGAACGTGGTTGCGTTGTTGTCTATGCAGCGTCAGAAAGCTATCAGATTTCATCAAACATATCTTAGTTTGTGTTCTCAAGATGAACGAAGGTCTTACGGGTTTGGATCTACATGAGGGTCAGCAGTGTTGGCTAAGTAGTTGTTAAGTTTAAGCATTGTGTATGAATTGGGTAGGATTCAGGATTTAAAATAAGGTGTTGCAGAATAAGACATTAATATGTGCTTTTTAAGTAATAACAAACAGCCAATATACCAGTAATATTCATGCTAATAACCAACTAGTTGATAGTGAGAATTGGACACTAAAGTGTTACCAACATTCTTATGAACTCAAAGTATTTAAAGTAAAAAGGGTACATAAAAAGCATGCATTTTAAGGTTAGACTTTTTATGTTAAATCCACTGTTGCATATAATTGTTTTACAGTTTATAAACAGTATTAAGTTCAATTACATACGTAGTAACTAAGTAAATTACAGAAAAAAAATAAGAGTAATCCCTCACTTTACTTAGTAACTAGTTACACCCAACACTGGAGGGTCAGTAATTAATGACAATTCATTTGGGTGAACTATCCCTTTAAAATCAGAATGAACAAGAAATAGCAATCATCGTTTTTTTCCTATTGTGATGTGTATATGAGCTAACAGCTTCGGAGAAAACAACAACAAAAAAAAAAGGGTAGTGCATGATTTGATTTTATCCACTAAGAACTGACTGGATCATTTATAACTTAATTTATTATAAACACTGCACATATTCTATAAAAAGAACAGGCCATTTTGATTTCATGGTGACTCATGGTGAATTCACTATTTACTGTAACAAACATGATAATATGTGATTAAATGTAACAAATTAATTTTAATATTTTAAGACGACATCATGTAAAAAAGTCAGGGGGATGCAACTGTCCTGATATTATGATGAAGAAAAATTTAATAGTAAACACATATTAAATAAACATAATAATAAATATTTTGGTGCATTTTCTTCTATTATTTCAAAAATTTGCAGCTAACAGAACCACTTCACTTTTCTGAATTATTTACAAAAATGTAAAGAAATCACACAGAAAACTACAATATCATAAAACAGGAAATTACATGATAGCAAGGATCCATGCAGATCCACAAGGCTGTGTGTAAGGGAGGTGAGGACGGTTACTTAATTCATAAAAAAAAAAGTGGTGTGCATGTAGTCATTTTCAAAACCGATTTGCCAACAAATCAATTTGCATTTAAAAAAAGTGTTTGTCAGAGCCCTTGTTACTCTTAAGTCTGACATTAATTTTCACTTTCACATCAGACATATATGGGCCATTCTGGGGAATTGGTGCAAACTGCTGGCCCACAACCAAAAAAAGATGTTTACCAAGATCCTTTTATTATCTATTGCAGGGGTCACCAAATGTGGTCCTGGAGGGCCGGTGTCCTGCAGAGTTTACCTGCAACCCTAATCAAACACACCTGAACAAGCTAATCAAGGTCTTGCTAGGTATACTTGAAATTTTTAGGCAGGTGTGTTGAGACAAATTGGAGCTAAACTCTGCAGGTCATCTGTCCCTCAGGGCCAGGTTTGGTGACCCCTGATCTACTGAAACGCACAATAATATTTATAATATTAGTAAGTTTAATATAAAATCATCATTTAGAGGGTATTTTCAATTGGGAAGTGGCTGTCCCGAACACTAACCCCTACATTTCAACTTATGAAAATGATATTGAAATAATTTTTGCATTTAATTCCATTATTGTTTTTAAAAATATCTTTCAATTTTTTATTTTTTTTTTTTAAAAAGTGAAGTAAAAAAAATATTTTTTCCTTGTAATTTGTTAAACTTTACATAAAAATTTGTGTCCCGCATTTTTCATGTCACTACCGAAACAGTGCATGTTTTAGTCCATTGGCTAAAACTGACTTTAACTACACCCCTACATTTATAACCAAGAAATATTTATGCGTGTCTCTCTCATAGCTACATGGTGAGTAGATTAATTTTGAGAAAAATGTGTTCAAAAGTCTAAAAAAAAAAAAGTCTGTGTAACTTTAAAGAATGTCACTAACAAACACCATTTTTCTAAAATTAAACACTTTTTTTAGGAGTTATTCTATGATATTTTGTTTTTATATACAACTATTCAGAAATGTGCTAGCTAACTATGTGCTGATTAGCATCTTTGAGCTAGGTTCAAAAATATCTAAAATTGTCACTAGCAAAACAGTCACAACCAAAACATTTGGTGAAGTTTTGGTAGTGACATCTTTGTTGTTTTAGGTGTTATCTCATAAAATTGTCACTACCG
The DNA here is from genome assembly GCA_012976165.1 of Labeo catla. Lineage (NCBI taxonomy): Eukaryota > Metazoa > Chordata > Actinopteri > Cypriniformes > Cyprinidae > Labeo > Labeo catla. Next base: position 81,133 of record VONZ01000119.1, read on the forward strand.
TAACAGTCACGACTGAAACATGCTATCATTGTTTCTGTAGTGACAAACGGGAACACACAATACTTTATTTGGGGGAAATAAACTAAATTTTAGTTATAGTTAAAATTCAGATGTGGTCACTACCAAAACATTACTGTCACTACCGAAAATGTGCTGTCACAACCAAAACATGGGATGTTTTGTCAAAAATAAATTATAATGAATTATCAACTTAGATGTTATGATAGTGTTTGGTTCACTTTATTTTCAAACTAATGAATCCTTAAGTTTGAAATCAGTATGATCAACTTTTAGGTTTTTACAAAAAAAAAAAAAAAAATACAACAAATCTCATAAATCACACTTGAAATATTGTTATTGAAACACACTTGAAAAATTGTAATTGTCATTGATTTACCTCTGAAACTTTTTCATAAAATAGAAAAAAAAAACATATTTACAAGGATGATGTATGGAAAATTTTAAATAGGTCAATGTAACCCTTCTTATTAAATTATATATTACCGTGTTTCGGTAGTAACAAATTTGGGGAAAGGACAAAATATTCCAAAACTTTCTGAAAATACAATATGAGAATTAACTGCACAATTACTAGAAATGTGGACCTTGGATATTAAACAACTTGCATACATACAAAATTTGTGGAAAAGACACATTTGAACCAATTCTGTAGAATGGCCCATATATTGGTTCAAAATATCGGTCATTGGTATACTTGATCTGTAATAATCGGTATCGGCCCTGAAAAAAAAATATTGGTCGACACCCAAAATATTAGTCACTGACTCCTGACTTACACTGGTGATGACTGGGAGGCACCCACTGGAGGGAAGTCTTCCAAATTATTGAAGTTGAGCTGCACCTGTGTTGGAGGTGACACTGGTTCAATCCTCCCCACACCTCTGCTCTTCCTCCCACCTCCATCCCAGCGACCTCCATCCTCTGACGCAGCACCGCGTGTTCCCGTCTGACGGCCGGACGCACACCCCCCAAACCCCCCACTCCTCCTGCGGCCTCTGTGCTGCTGTGCGGAGGGGCTGGGCTGGGTCTCTGGGGGTGACGTCATGAAGTCGCCAAGACTGGCACGCTGGGCGGAGCGGCGCTCAGATGGGGTGTTGCGGGGAGCAGGGCTCCAAACAGAGCTGAAGGAAGGGCTACTGAAGGCACTGACGCCACTCAAACACTGTGAGCCTGTAAATGGGGTCTCCTGTTCACTCCTCCCGCCCAACTGGGACGGGGAAGGAGAGAAGAGCTGGACTCGACTGGCACTGCGTGGACCCTGAACTGGTGTGGATTTGTTGCCTCTACGATCAGAAGAGTCCTGAGTCCTGACAGATCTGGAGGTGCTGGGGGTCTTGGCAGGTGTGGTGGGGCCATGGGTCAAAGTCTGACTGCTCTGATCCCGCAAGAAATTCAATAGGAAAGGCACAAACTCTTCTTTGCTGAACTTAAATGGAAAGTTTTGGGATTCACAAACCTGCCAAGACAAAAAGAAACATCAAAGTTAAGTCATGATTCAAGACACTGGCTACATTTAAATGAATTTTAAAACTGAGCACCCACCAAAAAACACATTACATTTACATTTAGTCATTAGCAGATGCTTTTATCCAAAACGACTTATAAATGTAACAGCCATGAAATAATTAACATTAAAATATCTGGCACACAAGTAATTTCTCAGCAAAATAAATACATAATTATAAGTATCCATATGAATTTCTTAACTAAATCACAATTAATCTGATACAATAGCAATAATTAAAACATTCTGTAAGTTGCATGACACATTATGTATGAAATATTAAACCTCTATTTAATTTAATTTAATTTAATCTAAACCTCTAGTTAATTTTAGAATTATTAAAGAATTTTATTTGGATTTTTACATGTAAATTTTTTCTCCATTTCACATCATATTATCAGTGTTGCTATCGTTAACTGAAACAGTAACATTTCAGTAACATGAATGCTGAAATAATAAAATAAATAAAATGTTGAAAAAAAAAAAAAACTGAAGAAAAGTTAGAAATGCTTTGGCAACTAACTAAAATAAATAAGTAAAACTACTAAAGCTTAAGTTAAAAGTTAAAAACAGAACAATGTTATTATTTAAAAAAAACATTTTAAAAAAAACATAAAATGACCAAAACTCATGAAAATTCAAAACATCAATAAACAATATAATACTATATATAAATAACACTAAAACATCACTATATAGACATTGTAAAAAAAGCTTAGTTTTTATTTTAGTTTTAATTATCTTAAGAAAATATAATACCGTATTACTCTCAATCACAACAAATACACTACCAGTCAAAAGTTTCTGAACAGTAAGATTTTTAATGTTTTTTTTAAGAAGTCTCTTCTGCTCACCAAGCCTGCATTTATTTAATCCAAATTTCAGCAAAAGAAGTAAAATTTAGAAATATTTTTACTATTTAAAATAACGGTTTTCTATTTGAATATATTTTAAAATGTAATTTAGTCCAGTGATTTCAAAGCTGAATTTTTGGCATCATTACTACAGTCAAATGATCCTTCAGAAATCATTCTAATATTCTGATTTACTGCTCAAAAAACATACTGACTCCAAGCTTTTAAATGGTATATTTTATAATGTTACAAAAGATTTTATTTCAGATAAACGCTGATCTTTGGATCTTTATAATAAATAAATTACATTTTAAAATATATTCAAATAGAAAGCAGTTATTTTATTTAAATAGTAAAAATATTACAAAAAAGTACTGTTTTTGCTGCATTTTGGATTTTAAAAATGCATGCTTGGTGAGCAGAAAAGAGTTCTTTAAAAAAAGAACTGGTAATTTAGTGTATAACAACTTGGCAGGTTTAGTGTATTAAGTATTTACCTTCCCCAAAACATGTTTTTAATTTCCCACCAAAAAGAAACGTGTTGATGACAGCGTTCCCACTTATTTTTACTATTTAAAATAGATTTATATTATATTTTTACTATTTAAAATAACGGTTTTCTATTTGAATATATTTTAAAATGTAATTTAGTCCAGTGATTTCAAAGCTGAATTTTTAGCATCACTACTCCAGTCACATGATCCTTCAGAAACAATTCTAATATTCTGATTTGCTGCTCAAAAAACATATTTGCTCCAAGCTTTTAAATGGTATAGTTTATAATGTTACAAAAGATTTTATTTCAGATAAACGCTGATCTTTGAATCTTTCTATTCATCAAAGAAACCTGAAAAAAATGTACTCAACTGTTTTAAATATTAATAATAATAATAAAAGTTTATTTAACAGCAAATCAGCAAATGATTTCTAAAGGATCGTGTGACTGGAGTAATGATGCTAAAAATTCAGCTTTGAAATCACAGGAATAAATTTTAAAATATATTCAAATAGAAGCAGTTATTTAATTTAAATAGTAAAAAATTACAACGAACGTATTGTTTTTGCTTTGTTTCTGCACTTTAGATCAAAAAAATGCATGCTTGGTGAGTAAAAAAGACTTCTTTAAAACATTAAAACCTTACTGTTCAAAAACTTTTGACTGGTAATTTAGTGTATAAGAACTTGGCAGGTTTAGTGTATTAAGTATTTACATTCCCCAAAACATGTTTTTAATTTCCCACCAAAAAGAAACTTGTTGATGACAGTGTTCCCACTTATTGCTCAAAGATGTTAACAGTATCGTCTAAATGTAAAATTTAAACGCATCTTAAAAACCAAAACAAAACTACTATCCACATATAAACTAAAGCAACTCCTTAATGTTTGTTTGCTAACGTAGCTATAGATTAGCTGACTGAATTTCCGGGAAAAAAAAAACACTCTTCCACTCCTCTACGCAGTGACAGTAAGACACCACAGCATTAGAGACGAAACACAGCACGGTGTGAATTCTTACGTGTTGTCCTTTGAGCCAGAGCACGGCCTCGCTTAACTCCGCTTTACTGAGTAGTAATGATTCCAAAATAGCCGCCATTCTGCTCTGAGGATCATGAGAGTGACGTGCCTCTTGTCAGAGCCGGGATTGGCTGAGCGGTGCAGCGCGCGCAAACCTCAACAACACCGCCGACATTGACAGAACTTCAAAATAAAAGTTCGCATTTGATCGTTGAATAAAACTTTTAAAAGAGGGTCTTGGTAAAAATAGAAAATGCTTGTTTTCATTTATTTGAATTTAGTTTTGTGATACAAATAACATGTTTTCTAACCAATATATTCAGACATATAATTTTAAAGATACAGATTTTATCTTTTCATTTGTTCTGTAAAGTTATGTAAAACTGGTTTGTACTTGTACTTGTTTCTTTCATGAGTTTTCATGATTTTTAAGACTGATGTGCCCTACAGAACAAACACAGGGCCATATTTAATTCTCAGTTGGTAATTTCACTGAATTAAATGTGTTATGGAACAACCTATTGGACAGCCTGTACATCTATCCTCATCTAGCCTCATTTTCACTTGGGAAAAAAAAAATAATTGTGATGTTTACTTAGAATAAGAGCCATGAAATCATCACTGTATTTAGAACAGCAGAGCTGTTCAGTCATAACGTCAATTTACCTCAATCTGAAAGACTATGGCCATGAGTTCCCCTGGGAAATTAGATTTAGCTTGAGAGCAAAATAAAGTCTGAGGCTAACATTAGGTTAAGAGATTTTCATGTTTTATTTTAAAATATCGACCACAAACTGTATTTAGCAAGTTGTTAGCAACCCACACTTTTAGAAAACGCTGTGTCTGTCATTTTATGCTGTAGAAAACCTGACAGTCTTAGTAATGTAATGTTATTTTACTCATGAATAACAAATTGTTTCTTGAAAACCTATAAACAGTAAATTCGAGTGTGTTACTTCTCTTAGAGTTCAATTTAAGTCCATCATGACTCAAAAGTGGCAATTCTCTTCTGGGTTTTAGGACTGTAAACTAAACAATTTTATGTGCTTCAATAAATACAACAGAACAATGTTGTCACCTATATTGGTCCCTATACTTATCTGTCTACAATGTTATTAAGACAACATATTGTGAGCAAACTATAGTAAACAAAACAGAATGAGACAATCACCTCCACAGTTTCTCTATGGAAAACTGGAACCCTGTTATTCTTTACAGACAGAACCATAGACAATTGTTCAGAATTGCTTGTTTGCACTGCATGCACAGGTGTGCCTTCATTACCTGTGGGCTATTTGCGTGCCTGTTTGACTACTACTTCTTGACAGTAGGCTACATTGTGTAAACATCCATCAATTTGTTTATGCAATATTTACATGGTAAACTATCTATAACTGTGTGGGCAGTTTACAATAAATACTGGGAGTTTACTGGGTGTTTCCTAGGATTGCACTTGAAAGAAGTTATTATAACAGGACATAATAGAAGTGCAAGTAACAGGCCTTTGCTTGTCCAAATGAGAACACAGGCTTCCCTTCCCTCTTGAGAATTTGTAAACCTGTTCTTTTCTCTCAGTACAGCCTCAGGCATCCTTTACCAACCACTGCACTGTATATGTGCACTTTCAACTCACTTATCAAATACACAATAGAGTGGAAATAGTGATTGAAGATCAATTAAAGTGCACTCAGCATATTCCCACTGAAGACAAATTAGCTAATACACTTCTAATCTGTCTGTGCAGACCTATATGAGTTTCTTTTTCTGCTGAACACAGAAAAAGACATTTTGAAGAATGTTTTAACCAAACAGTTGACAGTAGCCATTGACTTCTGATGTATGGAAAAAAAATCACTATGGAAGTCAGTGGCTACCGTCAACTGTTTGGCTGTGATGACAGAATTTTAATTTTAGGCGATCAATCCCTTTAAGTTTCAGATGTCATTCCTGAGCTGGGATAAATCTATTTTTTAATAATACACCATAAAAAGATATTTGATTTTCCATTTGGGGTTCCTCAAATTGACACATTTGTGGACCATTCTGCAGAACATCTAAGCACTAAAGACTGTCAGCAGTTCCCCCAGTAACCTCTACCATTAGGTAAATGGTTTTGATAATATTTACTTTGGTTTTTGATTATATTTATGAAATTAAAACATTTTTTTACAAAAATAAAGAGACCACAGACACATAGTTTGTATATTTGTAACTTACATCACATAAAAATGTAAAAATTATTAGAAATGTGACATTTTTAGTCAATAAATTGTTATGAGACACACATGAACAATATGCAGATGTTAATTTTCTAACAAACTTTATATACATTTTTTTTAAAAACAGCCCTGTTTTGTTGAGAATAAATGATATCCATTTGCTGAAAGTTTAAAATGTGCCTAATTATGTGAGGTATTCAGAAAAAAAATATAGTTAAAATTTTTTTTTGCTCAAGATTAAATATTACCAAATCCCACAAATAACCCATAAATTATTATACATTAATTATTATTATTATTTATTTAACATTTTATATAGTTTCTTTATTTATTAATATACACCAGTCAACAAGTGTCTTCTGCTCACCAAGCCTGCATTTATGTGATCCAAAAAATGCTGGTTTACTGTTCTAGAAGCATTTATTATTTATTATTATTATTATTATCAATATTTAAAACAGTTGAGTACATTTTTTTCAGTGCTCTCTGATGAACAGAAAGATCCAAAGATCAGCACTTATCTGAAATAAAAAGCTGTTTTCAACATAATAATAATAATAATAATAATAATAATAATATATATATATATATATTAGCAGAAAATCAGAATATTCGAATGCTTTCTGGAGGATCATGTGACTGGGGTAATAACGCTTTAAAATTCAGCTTTGAAATCACAGGAATAAATTACATTTTAAAATATATTCAAATAGAAAACAGTTATACAGTTGGTATAAAATTAAGTAAAATTATTTTAAAAATGTAGTTTTTGCTGTATTTTGAATGAAATAAATGCAGGCTTGGTGAGCAGAAGAGACTTTAAAAACATTAAAAATCTTACTGTTGAAAAACTTTTGACTGGTAGTGTATTTTATTAATATTCATTGTTTAACAATAATATTATATTTAATTTATCTCTTACATTGTTGCAGTAAATAGTTAAAGTAAAACCGTACGTTATGCGATGGGCGTTGAGTGACAGCCAGATGGTCCAATAGAGAAGAAGTATTTCTCCCAGCAGCTCCAGTGGGCGTGTCTAATGGGGCTCGGCGTGTGTATCTCTGTGAGTGCAGCTGTAGTATTTACAGCCCCACTGCCCTTCCCACGAGAATGCAGTTATTGTCAATTATATTATTTTCCAAAAGGTTGCTTTTTAGCAACCACTCCGTTTATGTAATCTTGCTGTGACTGTCTCTGTCGTAGTATTTTGCATTAGTGCCGCGCAGCGAGCAGAGGAAAGAGTGTGCGCTCCAATCGCGAGTAATGCCGACTACGATGGAGGGCTCGTCGGGGGAAGGTGACCTGTTTACCGTCAAACACGAGCTCAGAAACGGTAAATGAACGGCGGGCAGGCTGCCCTCCGCTTGTGTTTAAGAAACAACGCTTATATATACATAGCGTTTTCTTTATATAGGGGAAAAGACAGCTTTAATGTTAGCTGGTCGGCTAGTGTAAAAGCATGAGTAAGTGCTATTAGTAGCCCATATTAATATATTGATATCTGTATCACAAATGATCCTCCAGGCTGGAGTACTTTTGAGGTTAGAGGATGTTCTGCATGTGCAATTGCGTAATTCACATTCATGACCGCAGTTGCACTTAAGTGCACTTGCATTTCAGTGCATGTTATGTTTGAAACATTTGAAAGAAATTAGATTGACATTGAAGAAAAGGAATGTACTGTATGGAATTAATCGCATTTATTATGTGTCAGTGGTTTTAGTAGTTGTTCAGTCATGACATGGCCTTGAGTCCAAAGAAACCCAATTACTGAAGCTAATTTAATCTCTTGGGCCCTGATGTTGTCTTTGTATAGTAAATGAAGTTACCAGGTTTGTGTCCTCACTTGCCTGTCTTATTAAATGCTTAGTAGGCACATTCCATCAATATGGTACAGTACTTTGTTGTCTTATGACTTTTTAAAGGCAGCAATGCCACATTTTTGTTCTGAGACCTATTGGATAATGTTTGATAAAATATTATGTAACATAAAATTAACCTAACATGATAAACTAGTTTCAAATGCGGGTATGCTGATTATAAAACAAGAACTCTGGCTTCTTGTCACCTTCAAAAAAAAAGAATGTATATGAATATATCCTAAAACATTACTGCAGTGTTACAGATAACGTATTGTGGCGTCAATGGAAAAAAACAACAAAAATTAAAATATGACTGCATTCATCAAGCTACGCAATTCAACCCTGTTACCCAAGTTATTTGTAAATACTGTATGTAATAAGTCAATGGATTTTTTAAATATAATTTATTAAATTTATATTCAATTAATTTCAGTTCAAACTATTTTTAATTTTTTGTAAATGACAAAAATCAAATATTTATTTATTTTCCACATTCTAAGCACAACCCTGTTACCATAGTTACAGAAAATGTGTCATTTCTTAAACAGGTAACACCTTTGAAAAAACATAATTTTTACTCTTACTACAGCATGATAAGATCATTCAATTTTCTCACATTTTATAAAAAATAGTATGACTGCATTTATCAAGCTACGCAGTGCAAACCTGTTACTTGTTATTGTAAGAAAATTATCAACCAAATATTTTTCTTTATTTTGAGGTACCAAATTTTTGTAACAACTTTTTTTTTGTAATAACTGTATGTGATAATCATAAAATTCAATGTATTTTTTCCAATATTTATTTCTGTTCCACATTCTTAGCATAACCCTGTTACCGCACTGTTACAGAAAATGTGTAATTTTCTTAAAATTATAATATCTGTGAAAAAAACTTAATTTTGGATTTCATTACATTTTCTCACATTTTACAAAAATTATAGTATGATAAATCATCAATTCAACCCTGTTACCCAAGTTATTGTAAGAAAAAAAATTATCAACCAAATATTTTTCTTTAATTTGAAAAACTATGTTCTGAAGTACCAAATTTTTGCAACAAAAAGTATTTTTTTTTTGTAATAACTGTATGTAATCTTTCAATGTATATTTTATATTATTTGTTTCAATTCATATTCAGTTCATTTTAGTTCAAACTATTTTTAATTCTTAAGAAATTTTAATGACAAAAATCTAGGGCTGGGTATCGAGTTTGATACTTTTTAGGCACCGTAATGCCTCTACTATCGAGTATCGAAAAAACGGTACCAAAATCGGTACCAAACTTCGATACCTGAGGGGTTAATCTCGTCAACGTCAGTGTGTCAATAAGCCTGCAGCGCTAGGTGCGTTCGACTAGAAGTGGCGCCACGCAGATTGGCGGCTTTCACACTGAATGTGGAATGCGTAGTGGCAAAAGTTAAGCTAAATTGAACTTTGAGGGTGGCTTGTGCACCAGTGGTGCGTTCTGCTGCACGTGTGCTCTGGTTGACACAGCAGCAAACCGTCCTCGCGCGGCGCATCCGCGAGAGCGATTCGAAAGCATATGAAGCAGTCTGCTCTCTATAGCTCTCTTGATCCTGCACAGAGCCACGACAAAGTCGAACACACCTGCTAGTTTACATCGGTTACACTGTGGCTCACACGTGAGGCTGTAGCGTGAAAGCATTAACATACAGCCCCCTTAGATATAAGGCTACGTTTACACTGGTGCGTTTTTGTTTAAAAAAATTAAAACAATCCTCATCCATACTGGCATTTCGGAAAAGATATCTGTCCATACTACACGACCGAAAGTGTGCGTTACATGATTATTCACGAACACTGTAGCATGATGCTACATAAGACAATAAATAAGATTCATATTCCGCTTTTACTCAAAACTCATTTTAAACCACAAGCGAGTGTTTGTAATATCTTCCGTTTGCCGTCAAATGTGTGTTTTGGCCATGTAATGTTGAAATATGTTATGTCCTCTGAGTCAGAACAGCGATTGCAGAAGAGAGAAGGCATATAACGTTATACATACTGGCAGACAGCGCTGGAAGGTGCTAGTGCTTGTCAGTTAGTGGAAAATGAATAGAAATTATGATTCTGTCTGAGGTATGCATTTTAAAACAAACATGCACTAGTGTGAATGTAGCCTAACAGATGTGTAAACTGAAAACATTTTGAGCTTTATTAAAATTATTTTCACTGATTTATTGTGAATCTGAATAAATGTCAATAAGCTGAAAAAAAATATTTTGACATAATGTAATCTTGTTCAAATTGATTTCATAAAATTGGTATCCAAAAAAAGTATCGTTTAGGAATTGGTATTGAAGTCAAGGTATCGGTATCGGCATCAATATCGTAAATTTTTTAACGATACCCAGCCCTACAAAAATCATATTTATATTTATTTCTGTTCCGCATTCATAGGTCAACCCTGTAACTGCACTGTTAAAGAAAATGTGTAATTTCTTAAAATTGTAATATCTATGGAAAAAAAACATATTTTTACTTTTACTACAGCGTGATAGGATGTTATCTCATTCCATTTTCTCACATTTTACAAAATGATAGTATAACTGCATTCATCAAGCTATGCAATTCAACCCTGTTACCCAAATTGAAACCATATTTTAAAGTACCAGATTTTTGTAATAAAAAGTAATATACAAACAACTGTATGTAATCATTCAGTGTATTTTTGTATAATTATTAAATTCATGTTCAAAACTATTTTAATTCTTAATAATTTTTAATGACAAAAATCAAATATTTATTTCTGTTCCATATTCTTAGCTCAACCCTGTTACCATAGTTACAGAAAATGTGTAATTTCTTAAAATTGTAATATTTATGAAAAAAGACATAATTTTGACTTTTACTGCAGCGTGATGGGATCTCATTCCATTTTCTAATATTTTACAAAAATTACAGTATAACTGCATTCATCAAGCTATGCAATTCAACCCTGTTACCCAAGTTATTGTAAGAAAAAAGGTTCAACCAAATATTTTTTCTTTAATCTGTAAAACCGTATTTTGAAGTACCACTTTTTTGTAACAAAAAGTAATATTTTTTGTAATAACTGTATGTAATCTTTCAGTGTATTCTTTTCATATAATTCATTCAGTTCATGTTCAATTAATTTTAGTTCAAACTGTTTTTAATTCTTAATAAATTTTAATAACAAAAATCAAATATGTATTTCTGTTCTCTAGATACTGGTTTCGGCCAAATATCTGTCGCCTACACTGTAAAAAACAATTTGTTGAGTCAACTTAAAATAATTTGTCTTAAAATTTTAAGTTTAGTCAACTAAAAAAAAAGTTTGTTCAACTTGAAATGTTAAATTATACTAAGTGACAACTTAGATATTTGAGTTGAATCAACTTAAAATTTTAAGGCAGCTGGGTTACTTACCCATCTGTTAAGTTTAGCAAACACTAATATCTAAGTTGTTACTTAGTACAACTTAACATTTCAAGTTGAATAAACTTATTTAGTTGACTGAACTTAAAAGGCAGCAGGGTAACAAATTATTTTAAGCTGACTCAACAAATTGTGTTTTTTATTTTTTACAGTGTACAAGTCTCAAGTACTTAAGCTGCTAATCCAGATCAAGATATTAGACTCTGCAGTGCATACTGTATCACTAATGCTGGTCAGTGTGGATGATCAGTTTACAGCCATTTAATTGTTTCTGGCTTGTTATGATTAACAAAGTGTGTAACATTAGAGTGCAGGACTAAAGACTAGAAGAGGTCACCTGATAAGACTCCCCTAAGACAGCCCAATGGGGACCAGATTCTCTCCATTAATGCTTTTGGATCCTGAGTAGAGAAAGTCACGGTCTGAAGGCTTATTAATAAACATTGTCATTTCCATGGGCCTCTCTGGAGTGCTTGCACACACCTTAAACATGCTGCTTGAGACCCAATCAGAGGATGTGGTAACAGAATATGTTTTTTTTTTTCTAAAATCAGATAATTTGCAAAGATGGAGAGAGATTGTGATTATGTGTGAGGATGCAGTAGTACTGTGATTAACAGCAGGAAGGTGTACTTTTCACTGGGTCTACTGCATAAAACAAGTGACCTTACTTCAGGCTGCACGCTACCGTGTAAACATATACCACACACATGCTCGATTTCTTCTGTGTCTCATTCAAGAAGGCTGTTTTGTTTTCTCTGAATCATCAGGCTCTTTGTTATTTATGAGCAGGCCCACACAGAATCTGCACCTGCACAACTCAGATTTCTGCAGAATTTGAATGCTTTTAATTCATAGTTCTGCCCTTTGTTTATTTACATTGCCATGCAAAAGTTTGTGGTTAGTATGTTTTTTTTTTAAAGTAAGCCTCTTAAAGGGATAGTTTACCCAAGAATGAAAATTACTCTATGATTTACTCACCCTCAAGCCATCCTTGGTGTATACAAATTTATTTTTTCAGACGATACAATTCCACACAGAACCTAAAAATGCACTGACAAAATTAATGGCACCATTAACTTAATAATTGGTAGCACCCCCTTTGGAAAAAATAACTAAAATCAGTCGCTTCCTGTAACCATGAATGAGTTTCTTACACCTCTCTACTGGAATTTTGAACCACTCTTCTTTTGCAAACTGCACCAGATTCAGATCTGGACTCATTGCTGGCCATTTCAGATCTCTCCAGCGCTTTGTTTGTAACCATTTCTGAGTGCTTTTTGAAGTGTGTTTTGGGTGATTGTCCTGCTGGAAGACCCATGACCTCTGGTGGAGACGTAGCTTTCTGACACTGGCCGCTACGTCGCACCCCAAAATTCTTTGGTAATCATCAGATTTCATGATGCTGTTCACACAGTAAAGGCATGCAGTGCCAGAAGCAGCAAAGCAACACCAAAACATCTTTGAACCTCCACCATGTTTGACTGTAGGAACTGTGTTCTTTTCTTTGAAGGAATTCAAAGGAATTTATTTTTTTGTAAACAGTACCATGATGTCCTTTACCAAAAAGCTCTACTTTTGTCTTTACCCTTTACTTTTTTGTCTTTCCACAGTACGTTCTCCCAGAAGGATTGTGGTTTTGGATTGTGGGTTTTTTATCCACCATTCAAACAATCCTTCATTGTAACTTTTCATTAATTTTGCTCTTCTGTCCACATCCAGGGAGGTTAGCTACAGTGCCATGGGCTGTAAACCTCTTGTAGCCTTGAGATTGTCCATGTTTTTCCACATTTTTTTCTCTCAAATCCACAGATAACTCTTTACACTTCTTTCTTTTCTCCATGCTCAGTGTGACACACAACACAAAGGTTGAGTCAACTTTTCTCCATTTTAACTGGTTGAAAGTGTGATTACTATATTGCCCACACCTGTTACTTGCCACAGGAGCATCACATGCTTGAAAAGCAATTATTTCCTACAATTTTGACAAGGTGCCAATAATTTTGTCCAGTCCATTTTGAGTTCTGTGTGAAATTTTATCAAGTGTGACTTTTCTTTTTCTTTTTTGGGTTGTTGCAGTGCAAACAGAAATAATAGGCATGTGAATACCAAACATTAGCAATTGAAACAATTTTCTGAGAGAAGTTGCCTTTTCTGGCCAAATTGCAATGGTGCTGATATTTTTGGCCATGACTGTATAATATGTATAAGACAGGTTTGTACAAGATGTAGTTGTAGTTCATGTATCTTTTCTGCAAAGGTATTTAACAAGTAATTTGTTTAACATTTACATCATATTGACAACTTCATGTGTGGTGCACTTAGAATAAAATTTTCTTTAAAAAGTTACTTAAATCATGTTGTAGTTACATTTTCAAGTTTTCAAGAAATCAAAAATCGGTCAAACCAACCTCACTTCATCCACTGGAAAACCGCTCTCTAATGAACGTGTGGATATGGATACTTTTCTGATAGAAACGCATCAGTTAGCTTCAGAAGGCCTTTGTTAACCCCTGGAGCCATGTTTAGTACTTTTTATAATGGATAGATGAACTTTTTTGGGCTTAAAAATCTTAACAGCTATTCACTTAAAACTTGGAAGAGCCAGGTCATTTTTTTAATGTAACTCTGATGATTATTATGATTGACTCCGTATTAGTCTGAAAGAATCACTGCACATTCATGGCTTGAGGGTGAGTAAATCGTGAGGTAATTTTCATTTTTGGATGAGACTGTCTGTATTTAATCAAAAATACAGTAAAAAAAAATAGTAATATTGTGAAATATTATTCCAATTTAAAATAACATTTTTTTTATTTTAAATTATAAAATATCATTTATTTTCATGACAAAATTGACTTTTCAGCAGCCGTTACTCCAGTGTCACATGATCCTTTTTTAATATGCTGATAAGATGCACAGTAAGCATTTCTTATTATCAGAAATATTAAAAACAGTTCTTTGGTAATCAAAAAATTCGAAAAAAAAAAAAAAACAGCATGTAAAATAGAAATCGTTTGTAACATGATAAAAGTCTATACTGTCACTTTTGATCAATTTTAAGGGTCCTTGCTAAATGGTAATGAAAAAAAAATATATAATGTATATGTGTAAAATAATAATAATAATAATAAATACTGACCCCAAACATTTGAACGGCAGTGTATTACATTTTTTTTGTTGCCTGATTTCATAATGCTTTCAGCTGCTACTTCTGTGTTTAAATATTTAAAGTCCGTGCAGAAAATGCATAAAAAAGTTTCCATCTGGACCTGTTTATAAGCTACATACTGTATTTACAAACAGCTGCAGTCTCGTCTCAAAGGGTTCGCCATTTTAAACACATTTTCTGTTCTCACTGTTCTGAGAAAGGTTCAAGTGACCAAAGTTGAGAAGGTTTACGGGAGGTTTTCTTGTATGGTATCCAAGTGAAGAACATGACTTCTTGGCCGTATGACCAGATGGATGTGTTTAAATTTTTCCACAGCCAATCTGACGGGTCACGTGGAGCGAGTGGGCATCGAGAACTTTGAGCTGCTGAAAGTGCTGGGAACAGGAGGTCAGTGATAGTTCAAGTATGTGAACCCTGTGTTCCCTGCTTATCTTTGTTCCCATTCCTCTAACAATTCGTTTTTTTCCTCTGGGCAGCCTACGGCAAGGTGTTCTTGGTTCGCAAGGTGAGCGGCCATGATTCGGGTAAACTGTATGCCATGAAGGTGCTGAAAAAGGCCACTATTGTGCAGAAGGCGAAAACGGCCGAGCACACACGCACTGAGAGACAGGTGCTCGAACATATCAGACAGTCTCCTTTCCTGGTTACACTCCATTATGCCTTCCAGACAGACACCAAACTGCATCTCATTCTAGGTACGCTCTCTCCTCTCTCTTGTGGATTGCAAAAATGCAAACTGCACTTCATGCATGTTACTTCTGCATTTAAATGAGTGCAAGCTGTGCAGACTGAACTGTTGCTCTGCATTGCTCTCCAGTATTGTTATAGTAAACTATGGGTATGTTCCTATTGTCTAAAAGTGCTCTACCAAGCAGAATTTATAAGGTTTTGGTCAAGGAGCGTTTAGTCAGTCTGACTGCAGATAGCTTAGTGAGCAAGGATATCTCTCTTTGCAGGAAGTGGGCAGGGAAATTTACCCATCAGTCTTTGTGCACAACCTCAAGCATTTTTATTCAACTTAATTAACCTCAGAAGTGTTTACTAGGCAATATGAGAGTATAACATGCATCACATGTGACTGTTAGAGTACAATTATTATTATGTCCATTTGTTACATAACAGGTGCATACATAACAATTTTTACCTTTTTTAATAATTGTATAACAGTAGTGTTTTTCTATATAAAATACACATACAGTACTGTTGAAAAGTTTGTGGTCAGAAGGGTTTTTTTTATTTTTAACGATAATTAGATGATATTTTGCTGAGCATGATATTGTGCTGGTTTTGGCACGTTTAGGACTGCCGAAGACAAGTGAACTTCTAAATGTATGCATAATTTTTGTGGCAAATTATTAAATTGAATCAATAAATTAATACTATAGAGCTGTTACCGATCAAATGAAATCAGTATCAACAAAATTTGGTGTTTGCAATGCAGAGGTGGAAGAACATCTGCATCTGAAGTGGCATTTACGTGCATTTACACAAACTGATGCAGGACATGAAGGCATTTAACATGCAGTTACAAATGCATAATTAGTGTTTTAAAAAACAGTTGAACACTGATATCTGAAGTGATTGGGAGAAAAAGGAAAATACACTTTAAATATAAACCTAAAATCGCCAGTAGGTGGCGGCAAATCACTGCATGAGTGAGTCATTGAATCATTCATTCAACTGATTCATTCAAATGGCCGATTAATTCAGTAACGAAACACTGTTGTGTTTTGCTCAGAGATGCAAAAAATTTCTGCTGTGGCTTTGATTAAAACTATTTTTCATTGACGAAATACAGCAAAAACACGAACTGTTTTGTCCCGAATGTAAGTCACTTAACATCAACTTTTTGTTTATTGGATTGTTTTTTAAAATCAATATCACATTCGCATTTGTGCTGATATTTGGGAAAAAAGACCCTGTACACTTTGTGTGATTATTAACTATATCATATGATAGAAATATAAAAGACATATAAAAGTCATACAGGGGCATATTTGCCCCCTTATCTTGAATTTTAGGTCCATTCTAAATGTATTTTAGGGTCATTCCACGAAATCAGTGCCTTTTGCGTACCTAAGAAATAATCAAACGTAATCAAAAATAAATGTGCAGTTTAAAAACTTAACAATACTATGTATGCTTTCATCAATATTACATAAAAAAAGAAAATTAAATATTATTTTAAGAAATTTAAATAGCATTTATGCTGATAAGGGTAAGGTTTTTGGCCTGTCCCTCACTATGATTTTTCTTTTTCAGCAGGACTTTTAATTTGCAAAATGAAGGCAAAATGATATAAAAATTAAAAATCACTGTTGAGCAATGTTTTTGACATAGGTGTGCATTTTTTCTATAAAAATATATCATTTTATGGGTGTCCCCTGATTTCATGTCAGCCCTGTTACCCTCATCAAAAAAGTCTTGTAAAATAATGTACATTCAAGTGACATCACTTCTAGGAAGTTACATCATCTCTCAACCAGGTTTCCAACACTTAAAACACAAGCATGTTTCTCTCAGTCCTCTATAATGTTCTATTATTTATGAGTTATGTCGCTTGACTGAGAGGGGCCATGATGCAATGTCAATCCTGTTACCAATCCTATATTTTTTTAAATGTAAATTTAAACAATAATTTCTTACAACGATATAGTCAATATCTACAAGTAAAATCCTTTCAAAGTGTACAATATGTGCTTTTGTGAAGCTGACTTTTAGCTAGCTGTTAGCAAAATGGTTTGAAATTGTCAAACCTGTTACTGCCAACCTGTTACTTTTTAGAGTAACAGGTTTTGATGTAGGTAAAAGGGATGACTTATCAGGTTTGACCCTGTTTTTAAAGATTGTCTGTGTAAAATTCAAACATTTTAAAGGTATATTATTGAGCTAATGCCTGTTTCATTCTAATTCTAGTAACGCTTGTGTCAGTAACAGGGTTGACAGAAATACCAAAACATGAGGTAGAAAAGTAGTGGTACAAAATAATAAATTACATAGCCTGAGAGGGCACAATAGAATTTCTTGTCATTTTAAAGTGTCTTCATTTCATGGATATAAAAAAAAATCATTAAACTTATTTTAATTTGCAATTTTCCCAAGTGGAAAAGGCACCGATTTCATGAAATGACCCTTTAATAGATTAAATCACGCTAAATGTGCTCGCGCAGTAGTCAAACCACTCTGGGTTTGTTTTTGTTTTTTATTTTGCGATATACTCGATAAACTTTACTTAAACAAAAATACAGCTAAAAACAGTAATATTATAAACTATTATTGGAATTTAAAAGAACTATTTTCATTTTAATATATTTTTCCTGTGATAACAAAGCTGAATTTTCAGCAACATTACTCCAGTCTTTAGTGTCGCATGATTCTTCACAAATGTTGATTTGATGCTCAAGAAACATTTTTTATTATTATCAAGCTGCTTAATATTTCATATGATACATTTTAGCATTCTTTGATGACTAAAAAGCTTATAAGAACAGCATTTATGTGAAATATAACTTTTATTAACAAAGCCAAAATCTCTACTGTCATTCTAATCAATAAAATGGATCCTTTCTGAATAAAAGAAGGAATTTCTGGCATTAAACTGATCCCAAACCAGTGTATAATTCATTACTTTAATTTAAATAATGAGTTAAAATAATGTGGCTGAATACGAGTCATAAATATTTTGTGTTTGTACATCGTCATCACGCTTGAAACCCCTCCTTTGTGGGACTCGAGTGTTGTTTGATGCAGGACGTTTCAAAGAAAGTGAACTTTTACACATCCCCTCTCGAGTGTGTGAGACCGGTTTACTCTGTGCAGGGACCCTGTGAATTGCAGCGCAGTTAATGTGCTTTAATAATAAAAAGCGGAAGCCCCTATGCCACTACAGGAACTCATGGTTTTTGTGGTAACGCTTGGAACCGATTGTGTTGGTGTCAGCATTAAAACAGGATTTTGCACAATACCAGGTGCATCAGAAATCTAAAACTGTCTTTGACCAGCTGCAATTTTGTTTTATATACCTTCAATTGCAGACTATGTGAACGGAGGTGAGCTCTTCACACACTTGGTCCAAAGAGTTCGCTTTAAAGAGCAAGAAGTTACCTTGTACAGTGGGGAGATTGTACTAGCACTGGAGCACTTGCATAAGGTAAAATTGCAGCAAAAATTGCACACTTATTTTCACTCTTCATTTCCTTTGCAATCTGCCTGAACGGCGGCTCGTTTCGAGAGAATAGTGAAAGTAATTCCTTCCTTTGCTCAGGAGGTACTTCTCTTCTGTCCTGCCTACTCAGATCAATTCCTCACTCAGCTAACCAGGCCAGGCCAAATGTATGTGCAGCGCTCAAGTTTCTTGAAGGCTGTGTTTACAGAAAGAGGAAGAAAAGTGTTTTTAATGCATGCTTGTTCTCTGCAAAGCAGCCATTATTCAAAGAGAAGAGAGTTGCCCTGCAGGCAATGCAGCGTTTGTAGGAAGGACCTTGACAGTGAGATTAACATTGTTTTGGTTCAGTCCCATTTTTTGTCATTGCCTATTGTGTTGCCATTTATTATTTATTAAAATAGTGGTGCATTTTCCAGGCGAATGGCTGCATTTTATGACCCCAGACAAGCTAAGGTTGTGAACATAACATGTGAGCAAATACTTTTGGCAAGGATGAACAAATGTTGTGAATGATGACATGCAATAGAAGTATTTGGTCCCACATCTAAACATAAGAGCTTATTAGTTCCTGTTTGTTTTTCAGCTGGGAATCGTCTACAGAGACCTAAAACTTGAGAATATACTACTTGATTCAAGCGGTCACATCGTGTTGACAGATTTTGGCCTTAGTAAGGAGTTTCATGAGGTGAGTTTGTATTACTCTACATATTTTTCTCCTTCGTGAAAAAAAACAAAAAAAACAAAACTGTCTGTCTGCATATCTACTGATATTCAGTGTTGAATTGAAAATGGGAGAAATATTATGCAGACATAAACAGTGCAGATTAATTCATGGGATAAGGGCTGCATCCTTGCACAGTTCATGGTAATTGCATAATGATGATTTTTCATATAGTTGTGGATCAGATTATAATTCTTGTTATTGATAAGCATGCTAAGGGGAAGGCGTTACAGATACAGATAAGTGGCATGCGGTGTGCAAAAGCAGCTTGTCGGTTGCATCTGCAACATATACACCACAAAACCATGCGCTCACCAAGTACAAACAAAAGTATGTGGGAGCCATCAGATAAGTTGTTGTCCAGCTAAGGACAAAAAGGATGAATAAGGTTTACAACCTCTTAAAGGCACAGTATGTAATATTTAAAACAAAGGAAGGACTTAGTTTGAAGACGCCATGTGTTAAAAGTAGTTAAGATTGCTTAATTCTCTGGATTTAAACGTTCTTGGAAACATTTGGGATAATGTAAGTATACAAGTCAACAGAATATATAATGCTGTTCTACTGTTTTTTGGATAATTTAATCAAAAAATTGTACATATTATGCCTTTAAAGAAAATTACCAACCAATGCTACATTCATTTTAGTTCTGCACGATAAATCGCATGCGATTGTCATGCGCATTTAGTCAGTAAAGCCAGTTCTGTGATTAGTAGTAAATCTCAATCATGTGCGTTCAGCTTGAAGTGTCAGTTAATACTAGGGTTGGGTATCGAAAATGGTTTCCGATTCTAGAATCAGATAATTAAGGTCAGGAATCAGATACTTGTGAAATTAAAATTTACATTCCAAATAATGTTAAAGATTTATCGATTACATTGTTATGCCAGTAGATGGTGTAAGGGGGCTGTTAATAATGTATTTGTCTTTGATCATTCATTCAAAAACACTGATTCATCCAGTAATGAACCAAGTAAATCTTGAGTGAATCACTGAATCGTTTACTTATAAATTAGGCCCACAAGTGAATTTGTTTAGTTGTCTAATGTTTTTTTTCTTCAGAATCGTAAGAGAACCACAACAACCATTTAAAACAACAACAACAACCCAGTTTATCCAGAATCACGCAGCTCTATTTTGCAAACAGCTCTAAAGTGAATCTTGTTTTTATGTAGCCTGTTGATTTTTGTTCATGGTGTTCAGCTGCAACTAAATGTTTAGCAAAAAAAGAAACAGAATAAATATGCTTGATATCATCTTTTATTCACATTGGAATCAAAACTGGGAATTGAAAAGAATGAGAATCGATAAGCAGAATCGGAATTGATAATATTCAAATTATACCCAACCCTAATTAATACACAGAGCTGTAAATCACTGACAAGCTGCGCAAAATCACGCTCATAATTGGTGCGATTCTTCTGCGATTATGAGTGCGAATTATTATTATTATTATTATTTTTTTTTGTGTAGCTTGTCAGTGATTTACGGCTCTGTGTATTAATTGCTGCTCCAGCTAAATGCACGGGATGGAGATTTACTACTAATCACAGAACCGGCTTTACTGGCAAAATGCGCATGACAATCGCATGCGTTTTTTTGCAGCGCTAATTAACTTTTTTTAATCACAAAGGCTACGTTTAAAGTGAATATTGCAGGACAAAAGGCATTACATATACATGCTTTACCATTCTGACACTGTCAGCCTAAATATTATAAATATATTTTATTTAAATACCCTTCCATTTAGTATATATTTTTTAATAGTTTTGAAAGGAGTCTTTTATCAAGGCTGCATTTATTTGAACTAAAATACAGTAAAAACAGCAATTTTGGGAAATATGATAACAATATAAACTGTTTTTCTATTTTAATAAATTAGAATTACATTTTAAGTTACTCCTTTAATGGCAAAAGTGAATTTTCAGCAGGCGTTCAGCAGTCTTCAGTGTCAAATGATCATCATTTCTTATTTTCAACATTTTTTTTTTTTATTTTGGAAACTGATGCATTTTTTCAGGTTTCTTTTAATAGAAGGTTGAATAGAATAGCATTTATTTGAAATTAAAATCTTTTGTGAACTAATAATCATGTTTGCTTGCTGAATAAAATCTCACTGAACCCAATTTTTTTTAAATGGGAGAGTATATTTAAATATACACTCAAAAGTTTTTGAACAGTAAGATTTTAAATATTTTAACGAAGTTTCTTCTGCTTACCAAGTCTTCATTTATTTGGTAAAAGGTACAGCAAAAACAGTAAAATTTTGAAATGTTTGTACTATTTAAAAATAACTGTTTTCTATTTGAATATATTTAAAAATGTAATTTATTCCTGTGATTAAAGCTAAATTTTCAGCATTGTTACTTCATTGTTCTTCAGTGTCACATGATCCTTCAGAAATCTTTTTTTTTCATTCTTTGATGAATAGAAAGATCCAAAGATCAGCATTTATCTGAAATTTTTTTTGAAAGAAATTATAGAAATGTTTACTTTTATTTAGCAAGGATGCTTTAAATTGATCAAATGTGATGATAAAGACATTTATAATGTTACAAAGTATTTCTATTTCAGATAAATGCTGTTCTTCTGAACTTTCTTTTTATCACAGAAACCTGAAAAAAATTCTACTCCGCTGTTTTTAACATTAAAAATTATAATAAATATTTTTGAGCAGCAAATCAGAATATTAGAATGATTTCTGAAGGATCATGTGACTGCGGTAATGACGCTAAAATTTCTGCTTTAAAATTATGGGAATAAATTACTTTTTAAAATATCCAAATAGAAAGCAGTTATTTCAAACAGTAAAAAATGTTTAAAAATTGTACGTTTTGCTGTACTTTGGATCAAATAAATACAGGCTTGGTGAGCAGAAGAGACTTCTTTAAAAAACAGTGAAAATCTTATTGTTCAAAAACACCCTCAAACCCCCCAGAACACAGAGTTTTGAAAAAAAAAAAAGTTTTGAATTAAATGAACTGTTTCTTTGTAAAGAATGACGTCTTGAAATCTTCATGGGTCTTTTTCATGGGATGTTTCTGCTTAGATGGTTGGCTTCATGGGTTTGCCCAAAAAAAATAGGTTTCACCTGAACAAATATTTAGAGGGAACATTGTGTTAGGATGACACGCCAATTTATGAACTACTAGGAGAGTTAAAAGTTATTTGATTAGATGGGCCAACAAGTGTTTAATTTTTCACAGCTGTTGTTGTCATGATATTTGGAACATCTCAATACAAGTGTGCTCGAACTTTGGCTTTTATGTATGCTTGAAAAGAGTGCTTTTATTTTAAAACATTAAAATGAACTAAGTGTTCCTTATTAAAAAATGACCAGACTTCCACATCTCTGAATTTCTGTAAGGTTATGGGTGTACGGGACAAATGTTGAACCATCTGTATTGAGAGACGTTCTTGTTGCATTGTTGTTTAGGGTTTTGACATTCGTCCATGAGAAGCATGTCTTTTTCTTGGCTAACAAATGATTGTTTATTCGCGGGGACCACCCAGTTTCCCACATGTGCAGGTCCTGGCGTGTCTTGCCCTGTCAGAGATGTTCTGTTTGATGTTTCAGTAGTTCACATTGAACCTTTTTCCGTCCCAATTACAGTGCAAGGCTGTTTACCCAATGCTGTAATTGCTTATCATGGATGTTTTGATGGTGTTCTTTGTTCTGAAAGATTTTGTGAACTTTTTGTTTTTCTCAGTTTGACCTTTGTTGTACTAGCTAACAACCCATTGCAGCCAGATTTTCTTTTATAAGTGCGGTTTGAAAACACGCCTGTGACTATTAAGGCTTTATAGCGAACATATAAACCATCGCACATAAAACAAGTAAATTCATCCGACTGCAATGTGCTGATTATGAGATGCATAAAAATAAAAGCAATTAATAAATGTACACAGGAACTTTAATTATGAAAGCCATGTGCTCGTATCGGTATTCAGACATATGGCAAGAACGTTAAATGCTCGTAGGATATTAAAGAAGATTGTTCCAGATGTTTTCATGTATTTCATTCCATAAATATGTCGCATAAGTCAGAAAGCAGTTTTGCCTAATTTAGAAAGCACAGATGGTGTTTAGTCTTAGCCACAACTGCAACTAACTGCAGTAATTAATCATTCTAGAATGAAGAATCGTGTGTCGATGTATAGGTTTACATTTTATTTTTAACTTTTAAAATTGCATTTGATAAACTACTAGTGAAAGGGGCTTAGTAAATTAATCCTTTTGAAAGTAAAGACAATTATGATGTTACAGAAGATTTGTTTCAAATAAATGCTGTTCTTTTTTACTTTCTGTTCATCAAAAAATCATGATTTCTACAAAAATAAAAGGACAGGCTTTCAGAATTGTTATTAATAAGAAGAAATCTTTCTTGAGCAGCAAATCAGCATATTAGAATGAATGAAGGTTCATGTGACACTGAAGACTGGAGTAATGATACTGAAAATTCAGCTTTGTATCACAGGAACTACATTATAATATATTTTAAAATGCATGAAAACAGCATTTTTAAGTTGTAATACTATTTCACAATATTACTGTTTTTATGGTATTGTTGGTCAAATAAATGCCAATAAAAGCCATATTAATAACAATAATTTTATTTTATTTATTTTTTATATCAATGTATTTTTCATTGCAAATAAAGTAGTAAATTAGTAAAATTTCACTTTTTTGGTATGGAAGTTTTTCCTTGAGCTCAAAGCTGATTAGCCGTTAGTGAATATTCTGTGTAGATGCTTCCACTGTTGGTAGTGTAGGACAACTGGCATATGGTAGATTAATAAGAATTTAGGGTTGATTAAACCCTGAATGAATCGTGACTTGTATTTGATATGCAGCGTATCATGAGGTAATTGCTGATACCCAGCTCTAAACGGCACATTCATTTCATTTATATCTATGATTGCAAAAGAAAAGGAATTCTTAAAGGGCCCGAAGATGAAAATTGTGTCATTAATTACTCACCGTCGTGTCGTTCCAAACCTGTAAGACATTTGTTTATCTTGAGAACACAAATTAAGATATTTTTTGTGAAATCCGGGAGTTAGAACGCATTTGCAACTGAAAACTACTGCGTGGGACTATGAAAAAATATTTAGGAGCACTATGTGTGAGTGACCCGATCAGCATGTTTGTGTTTGCGCTGAGGGGAGCTTCAAAGGTTTCTACGTGTTTTTGCAACGTTGAGTAATGTATCACAGACATCTCACAAATCCTTTCATAAACAAAGTGTAGGGAGAGTGTAAGTAAGAGAATCATTGTGCAGTGTGGAGAGTTTCGTTGATTATAATGGAATTTATAATGGAATTATAATGGTCAGCTTTTAATGATTTTGAAGGGAGTTTGTAAATGAGATATTGTTTTAATACAACAGTTAAATAAAAAGTCAATAATCAGTGACTTACATTGTTGGGCTGTAGCACTATTGCCTGATTTTGCGCACCTCCTTTTAAACACGGCAGTGTTTTGTTTATGAATGAACATGCATTTTTAAATGAATCTAGTGAGTCAATGATTCAATTTCCCATTTATAAAGACAGTCATTTGCTTTAGTCCTGAATGAATCAGCTGTTCGAACAAATCAGATGAATGAATGATTCAGTAATTAAATCAGTGATTTGCCACCACCTACTGGCAGTTTTAGTTTCATTTTTAGTTTCAGTATCTTTTCAGTTATTTCAATCATCTCAAATATTTCTATATTCAGAATTTTATATCTGAAACATTAATCTCAACATGAATTTATGAATTTGATGGCACTCATGCCACCTCTAAGCCTCATTAAACATATGAGAAAATACACCTCCAAGCCACTTTTTTGTTCTTCTGTGCCACCTCTGTAGTACAAATTAATTTTGTTAATACTGATTTCATTTGATTGGTAACTGGTATTCTGTTATTTTAATCAGAAATGTAATAATATCTATTTTTTTTTTATTTGACAGAAAAGATGACATACTTTTAATCAAGTTAGAAAAATGCCATGACAAAGGTAAAAACAAAGTTCTCCTATAAATCACTTTAAGGAAACAAATACCACCTCGTAATGGGAAGGCTAATTTTTGATCAGAGTTGTTGATTATTGATTAGTAGGTGAAATTTTGACTGTGCTCCTAAATTTTTTAAGTTAGGAGCACTGGTGCTCCTAAAAAGAAAAGTAAGCGCAGAGCCCTGTAAAGACTGACATGAAACAGAAGAAATTGTTAAAAAAAAAAAAATGTAGGTCATCATTTTCGTTTTCTTTGCGCACAGAAGTTTTCTCGTAGCTTCATACCATTACAGTTGAACCACTGATGTCACGTGGCCTATTTTAACGATGCCCTTATTACCGTTCTGGACCTTGAACGTGGTAGTTGCATTGCTGTCTATGCAGGGTCAGAAAGCTCTCGGATTTCATTAAAAATATCTTAATTTGTTTTCCAAAGATGAACAAAGGTTTACAGGTTTGGAACGACATGAAGGTGAGTAATTAATGACAGAATTTTTATTTTTGAATAAATTATCCCTTTAGTGCTGTAAAGAGATTGTGGAAAATGAGCCTAAAGTTTAGAAAATTTAGAAGCAAGGGAGATACAGGCTTTTACAAACATACAATAAACCCTTTTGGTCTTGTAGGTAGAGAGGGCCTATTCCATCTGTGGCACTATTGAGTACATGGCCCCTGAGATTGTAGCGGGAGGAGAGTCGGGACATGACAAGGTAAAGTGAACCGTTTATCCGCCCTTTCGCCACATTTTAAGTGGTATTTAATTACACATGTAATTTTCTTAAATTATACACAGCAGCTTAAAATTTAACTTTGAAAAGTGATTCATACATTAATTTTTTTAACATGATTCAGCTTACTTAAAAATGTGCTGTTGGGAGTATAACTCTTGTGTTGTGCTCCTGCAGGCGGTGGATTGGTGGAGTATGGGAGTTCTGATGTATGAGCTGTTGACTGGAGGCTCTCCTTTCACTGTCGATGGCGATGAGAACTCTCATTCTGACATTGCCGAGTAAGACCAGCACACACACAAACACGCATACTCAGAGCTGTATTCTCTGTAGGGATGGGAGTGAGGAATTTCATGATTCTGGTTCTGGTTGTGCTTCCTCTTAGCAACTCTGATTCCATTAATGAGTATTTAAAAGGATAGTTCATACAAAAATGATAATTGTATCATTATTTATTCACCCTCATGTAGTTCAGAACCATAATAATGACTTTCGTCTGTGCAAGTCAAAAGAAGATACTTTAAAGAATGTTGGTAACTGTACAGTTTTGGTTCCTGTTAACGTCAATCATTGGCGACATTAACTCTTAAAAATAAAACTTAAAAAAATTGCTGAATAAAAAAAGGGCACAAATTTTAATCTCAAAAAAGGACTTTCAAAGAATGTCTTGCCTTACTGCAATGCATCAAAACAGCCAGTACAGCACAGTCAGTAATGAATGTCTGTTGATGACCTTGACATTTTTAACCATGTTCATTTACTTTTTCCATGTGTTTTCACAAGTTGCCAAATCCAGTCACTTGAAATGCGTCCGTTTTAAATCATTGCCTTCTTTCATTTTTTTGTATGTGTGTTGAGCAGAAGAAAGAAACGCATACATGTTCTGAACAATGTGAGAATGAATAAAGAATGACAGATTTTTGTTCTAATTTTTAGAATTAATTTAGAATTAATTCTTTAATACTTTTGTCCTTTATTGATGTAACTGATGTATACATTAATAAAATTTTGTATACTTGTGTACTTATTTTATTCATTCATTTTTATAAAATACTACTTAATGAAATACAACAAAAATTCTCATTTGTGTCACATTGTCATATGAACAATCAGTTAGCTAGACTGATTTTAGTATCATGAAGCGTACATACATAAAACAAGAACTGGTTATCTGGGGGTTCATTGTGAATTGGATATAAAGAAATTTGATGACTCGTATGTGTCATTTATTTAGCAATCAGACTTGAACAAATTTGAAAACTCAAACTTGTTTTTTTTAAGTGCCATTGTTTTAAATAATACCTAGTTCTTGGTTCCCAGTCTTCGTTCTCTGGACGCCTTTATGTGGTTAAACACCAGTTCTCTTTTTATTATCTAGAAGTCTATTTTGTTTTGAAATCATGAGTTGACTGTTTGATTGCATCAGCATGTTAACAAAAAAGCATTAAGCCTTCTTGGTTTTATTACAATTTAAATACAAATCTAAAGAAGGGTACAGTTTTTGTTTTCTTTTTTATTAATTCTCTCTCTTTGCCCAATAGGAGAATTATGAAGAAGGATCCTCCATTCCCCAAAGAGGTGGGACCTCTGGCCAAAGACGTTATCCAGCGATTGCTAATTAAAGACCCAAAGAAGAGGCTGGGCTCTGGGCCTTCAGGGGCCCAGAATGTGAAAAGCCATCCATTTTACCAGGCAAGATGAAAATGAATAATTGACTTAATTTTCCCCCCCAAAAAACACATTTTAGTAGAGAAGATTAACTATTTTCCTTGCCATTTTATTTCCTTGTTAAAGTTAATTCAGATTTCACTAAAATATTTGACTGTTGTTGATTCAGAAAATGAACTGGGAGGATCTAGCTGCTAAGAAGGTTCCGGCTCCGTTTAAGCCCGTAATTCGTGATGAGTTGGATGTTAGCAACTTTGCGGAGGAGTTTACAGAGATGACCCCGACGTACTCCCCAGCAGCACTTCCAAACAACTGTGACCGCATCTTCCAGGTAGTAGAATTAATAACTCATTTTATTGTATAATAATATTTGTGTGATCACAGAGTTTACTGGTAATTTGCAATTTATGTGAGAATGTGAGGAATTTAAGACATAAATGCTTTACTATTGCACAGTAATTGCAAAAATCAGCAACAATAATTTAAATACATTAGTCCTCATCAGTGTTTATATTGACTGGGTTCCAAAAATGTAAATTATTGTCTATTATTATTATTACTACAATTCGTAATTGCAAAGCCTTAATTTATATCATACAGTTTACTAGATTATTATTCTCATAAATTAAAGGAGAAGTTCACTGCCAGAACAAAAATGTACAGATAATTTACTCCCCCTTGTCATCCAAGATGTTCATGTTTTTTTTCCTAAGTCGTAAAGAAATTATGTTTTTTTGATGAAAATGTTTGAGGATTTTTCTCTATATAGTTACTTCTATGGTGCCCGCAAGTTTGAACTTCCAAAATACAGTTTCAATGCAGCTTCAAAGGGCTCTAAACGATCCCAGCCAAGAAAGAAGGATCTTATCTAGCGAAACGATCAGTCATTTTATAAAAAAAAATACAATTTATATATTTTTAACCTCAAATGCTTGTCTTGTCTAGCTCTGCGTTAACTCTGTGTATTCCAGTTCATGACAAAATCGACCTACATCGCTGTTTTACCTTTTTTTTTTTTTGTAAAGGGCATTTGATCTTCTTTGCATGTTTGCTTTGTAAAGGCTGGGTCAGTATTTCTGCAGCAATGTAAGACGATTTTGAATCTGGATGAGAAAATGAGATGGGAGTTTTTCGGCATACACAGACAACTAGAATACTAGACAAGACAAGCATTTGAGGTTAGAAAGTATATAAATTGTCAATTTTTTTTAGAAAATGACCAATCATTTCGTTAAATAAGACCCTTCTTTCTCAGCTGGGATCATTTAGAGCCCTTTGAAGCTGCATTTAAACTGCAAGTTCAAACTCGCGGGCACCATAGAAGTCCATTGTATGGTGAGAAATCCTAAAATGTTTTCCTCAAAAAACAGAATTTCTTATCAGCTGAAGAAAGAAAGACATTAACATCTTGGATGACAAGGGGTGAGTAAATTATCTGTAAATTTTTGTTGTAATAAAGTTAGAAGGCAGCATTCACTCACCAAAGCCAATTTTTACTAGCATTTGACAAATGATAATTATTAATTAAAAAATAGCAAACATTATTGCTGAAAGTATTCAAATATTATTGCTCGCCAAGGCTGCATTGATTTGATTAAAAATGTTGTAAAAACAATAATATTGTGATATTTTTATGATTTAAAAAAAATATATTTTTCAAAATATTTTCTAAGTTAATGTTGCCATTTCCTATGATAGAAATGCAGAATTTTTACAGCAGCAATTTCTCCAGTTTTCAATGCGACAGTAGTAGTAGTATATTTTAGTAGTATATTTTATGCAAATATACTCAAAATTTAAAGAAAAAAACCCAGCAGAGATGCATGATATTGGATTTTTTTTTTTTGTGGCCTTTTTCATTCTTTTGAAGAGACAGGACAGTAGAGAATGACAGAAAAGCATGGGGTGGAGATTTGGGAATGGGACTGGCAAAGGACCACGAGTCGGAACTTGGGTCACCAGAGGTGCAGTTGGACTATATGTCAGTGCTCTAACCGCTAGGCTATCAGTGTCAACATGATATTGGATTTTTGTCAATATCCGATGTGCCGATATTTTTCAACTCATTTTGGCCGACAACTGATGCCGATATCTGTATATTTCCTTTTGTTTGGAAACAACACCAAGTGTCTCCTGTGCGGAAATTATAAGCGAATTATTTTTTATTTTGGCTAGTTTTTAGCAAGACCTTATTTGTTAGAATTAAATAAACAATGATGAAGTTCCTTTATAATGACAGTACATTGAAGCTTTGAAAATAACTATAAATAAACCATATATCAATTGCTGCATTTTAAATGTTGTTTTTTTTTATTTTTCAGAAAAATGCAGTGGTAACCTTGACATTTTATTTTAAGATTTAACTTGTTAAATCTACAAATGTTGTAAAAAATTTGTGAAAAAAAAAAAGAGTTGTAAACATTCTGAAAATCTTTTAGAGCTTATAAATTGTTTAAAAAATATATAACATTACACTGATAAATAAATCAGTATATATAAAATTATTCAGTTTACAAGTGTCAGGTTTGTTTTTTCTATTCATGTAAGCTATAGCTTCTGACCTTTAAATCAAAACATACTCATGATTTTATGACATTAATTACTTACTTTATTTAATCAGAAATACAGTGTTAATGTTATTTGTGTATTCTACTTTCATTTTATTTGAAATAGGCCAACAGCGCCCCCTACGGAAGTAAAACCTTGCTGAACGGGCATTAGGACCCGTGGGAGCCTGTCGCTGCTGCACACTGCTGCACATGCTATTACTGTTTACTCTATCACACACCAAATGCTTCATTCTGTATGTGCATTCTCAGATTAAATTCAGCAATCCAAAACACTGAATCTAGTCATTATTTAATGCAAAACTTTTTTTTAAGAATGAGCCACACTGCTGACGTGATCTAATTGCTCGCACACCCTGAGCATGTGAGAGTTATTCTTCTTATTGGCAAGACACATCGGCATAATGTTTCATATTGGATCAGTGCCGTTTTTTACATTTTAAAGCCATTATTAGACAATTCCGTTATTGGGCCGATACCAATTGTTGCATTTAAAGTCATTATCGGCTGATTCCGATATTGAGCCAATGACGATATTTACATTTAAAGCCATTATTGGCCAATTCCGATATCAGGCCGATGCTGATATTTACAGCTAAAGCCATTATCGGCTAATTCTGATATTGAGCCGATGACGATATTTACATTTAAAGCCATTATCGGCCGATTCCGATATCAGGCCGATGCTGATATTTACAGCTAAAGCCATTATCGGCTGATTCCGATATTTGGCCGATGTTGTTATTTACATTTAAAGCCATTATTGGACGATTCCATTATCGGGCTGATGCCGATATTTACATTTAAAGCCATTATCGGCCGATTCCGATATCAGGCCGATGCTGATATTTACATTTAAAGCCATTATCGGCCGATTCCGATATCAGGCCGATGCTGATATTTACATTTAAAGCCATTATCGGCTGATTCTGATATTGGGCCTATGTCGATATTTACATTTAAAGCCATTATTGGATGATTCTATTATCGGGCTGCTGCCGATATTTACTTTAAAAACCATTATCAGCCGATTCCGATATCGGGCTGATAATATTGTGCATCCTAAAACATATATAAAACAATAGTTCAGCTTTTGAAGCACAGTTGTCCCAAAACTACCAAATGTCAGATGATTACTTTTCCAGGACAATATATCAGATTATCACTAACGCCAACCAGTGTGTGATGTACCAAACCAATGTTGATTCACAGTAAGCATTTATTTATGACACTAAGAGTGAATTTCTGCACATGAGTGGACATTTGATGTTGCGTTAGAATATAATTGTTCCGTTAACCCTCCATTATTAGTAAGCAGGAAGTACTGAAGTGGATATGGGCAAGTCAGCCTTTATAACGATCACTTACGCAACGTGAGCCCGGCTGTCTATGTTGGTATTCAGATGAATTAGAGAGCTGTTTGGAGATGTAATTATGGCGATATGGAGATGGATTCAAGCATCAGATGTGAATGACTATTTTTGATGCGGCTTGATCCATAACGTTGCCTATAGCATGATGCCAGCTGAAATGGGAGGCTGCGAAAGAGATGGTGTCTATGATTGCCTTCTGAATCCTTCAGTCTGGCGGATCAATGCCGCCATTAAACGGCTCTGTCATGGAATAAAAGGTCGGCGTCTGCGAGAACAACCATGTCTGGCTCAATTACTCCTTCAACCTTTGATTACCAACTTCATCTTGGCTTTTCTGAGCGTTCGCCTTTCATGTGCGCTGGAATTTTGATCCTTCGTAATTCTCGGGCGGTACAATTGCAGCGACGTCTGCAATGATAACTTTCGAAGCGCTCCGCCACACACACACACACACACACACACATGCATAGCCGCATATAAACGCAGCCACCCCCTCGAACTCCTCACAAACTGAAATTAAGCTGCATTAGAGGACTGTGATAATTTGAAAAGCAGGGCAATCAAATACCTTGGCTTAGCAATTAAAAGCATTTCAACCATTCATCTCCTCATCCTTCCGTCCAGCCATCCTCTCATCCAGCCAGCCACTCCTCCGCCCATGTAGCACACAGCTGCAGTCTGGCCGTGTAAGTGGGACATGGGCTGTCGGAGGCTTTATTTAGATGGGCGCACATGATGCAGTTGTCGCAAACAATATCACTGGAGTCCCTCTGCATGAAGGATTTGCAGAAATGCAAAAGGCCTTGGTGTTTGAGTTCTGTCAGTGACCCTAAACCTTCCTCTGCATTAGTTCCCTCTTCTGTTAGTGCATGTGTTTATAGATGTTTGTATCTGCAGGGCTATTCCTTCATGGCTCCCTCCATCCTGTTTAAGAGGAATGCGGTGATGGACGATCTGGCTCAGCTGTGTGGTGGGTCAGAGAGGCCGGGCTCTGCCGCTGTTGCCCGTAGCGCTATGATGAAGGTCAGTCAGTCTGCATATTGCTGCTTTGTAAAAACATTATAACATTTAAAACTGAAGTGTGTATTTTTTTTCAGTGTTAAAGGAGAAGTTCACTTCCAGAATAAAAAATTCCTGATGATTTGCTCACCCCTGCCATGTCATCCAAGATGTTCATGTCTTTCTTTCTTCAGTCACAAAGAAATGAAGGTCTTTGAGGCTAACATTCCAGGATTTTTGTCATTTTCTTAAAACAATAAAAAACAAATGCTCGTCTTGCACCAGCCCGACCATGCGCATTACATGATGATGTTGGAAAGGTCACGTGTGTTTACAAAGCGAACATGCAAAGAAAGTCAAACTCCTTTTACAAAAAAAGGTAAAAGAAAGATTTTGAAGTTGGATAAAATTTTCGCCCTACCCTACATTTTTTTTAACCGAGGGAGAAACAGATGAAGATCTAACTGCGCATGACCTTTCCAATGTGATTACATAATACATGTTGTCGCTAATGTGCATCACAGAGCTAGTGCAAGATGAGCATTTGAGGTTAAAAGTATAAAAAAAAATTGTTCAGAAAATGACTGATCGTTTCGCTGGATAAGACCCTTATTCCTTGGCTGGGATCGTGTGGAGCCCTTTGAAGCTGCATTTAAACTGCATTGTGGACCTTCAACACATTGGCCACCATAGAAATCCACTATAGGGAGAATTCCTCAAATGTTTTTTTTTTTTTTTTTTTTTGACTAAAGAAAGAAATACATAAACATCTCAGATGACATGGCTGTGAGTAAATTACCAGGACATTTTTTTTCTGGATGTGAACTTTAAGATACTTTCTCCCATCCCAGTTTCATGTATAACTGTACAACTGTAACTATGTTGATTCGACTGAAAAGTGTAAAGATTTCTCTGCAAGTGCAACCTGACCAATGGAAAAAGTGTGAAATCTTTAGGAAACCTGTTTGAACACAGTAGTATATTTAGATTACTATATTATATATATGTACAATAATTTTTTTTTTTTTGTTTGTTTTTTTTTTTTACAGTTTTCACTAAAACAATTATTGTTTTTTCAGTATGGGTTTATGTGAAAATTACCCCATTATTTACTCACCGTCAAGCCATCCTAGGTGTATATGACTTTTTTCTTGCAGACAAATACAATCAGAGTTATATTTAAAAATGTCTTGGCTCTTCCAAGCTTTATAATGGCAGTGAATGGCTACTGAGATTTTGAAGTCCAATAAAGTGCATCCATTCATCATAAAAGGCCTTCTGAAGTGAATTGATGTGTTTGTAAGAAAAATGTCTATATTTAAAACTTTATAAACCATTCCAGTCTAGCTTTCGCTGACTGTCGTATGAAAGTTCACGACATTGCTGTACCAGTGGATGACATAGGACATAAGCATAGTGTAAACTCTGGTGAGAATATGCTTGTTTAGCAAAGGAAAAGCAGTCTCCTCTTGGCTTCGAAATGTTCCGTAATTTTTTTTTTTTTTTTTTTTTTACAAATCCTCATTTTATGCTGTATTCTTCTTTGTTTTGCTCTTCCCAGTGTGCTTCCGTGTTCGTCACTTCTCACCAGAGCTTACGCTACGTCCTACGTCATCTAACACCACTCTCTCATGAACACAAGTACGACAGTTAGCGGATGTTAGAGATTATGGTTTACAAAGTTTTAAATATGGACATTTGTTTACAAAAACATAAATTTGTTTCAGAAACCCACCGCATTGTGGAACACTTTTTTGGACTTCTACTGGACTGTTGAATATCAACAGCCATTTACTGCCATTATAAAGCTTGGAAGAGCCAGGACATTATTTTTACGTAACTCTGATTATATTTATCTGAAAGATGAGAGTTATATACACCTAGGATGACTTGAGGGTGAGTAAATCGTAGGGTTAAATCATTTTTGGGTGAACTATCCCTAAGTCTTAAAAAAAAAATAGCACCTAGTGTAATAGTAACATTACACACCACTTTGTTTAATATAACAACATAGTTCACAGGTACAGTAACATAATATTCCAATTGCTTGCATAAATAATTACACATTCTATTATTATATAAGACAGGAATACATTACTATCAGTTATACAAGACATTTTTTCCATGCTCTACTGGTTGAGCTACAGGAATGGCTATTAAATGCATATTTTGCATAATGATTATTGCACAATTATACCATAACAATAATCAGTACTGGTTGTTAAAAAACAGTTTTTGTAAATGAAATGATGTAAGAGAAGTTGAGTAGAGGGTAAGGGAGAGAAAAAGAATGATGATAATAATGTGCAGTAGAGAAGAATACATTGACATGCGAACAAAAGTCCTACCACAATTCACTATGCAAATGTTACAATGAGTGCCAAACATTTTAAAGGGGCTTTCACACAGTTCTTGCTTTAAAAACAGCTAGATGGAGTGCAGTGGTATTTAGCACGCTCAATGTACTGAAGATGTCTATTCCTCACCCAGATCCATCTGATTGGTCTGTTGTTTAAAAATTTAACTGCTACAGTGCTTGTTGGCCTCTTTTTAGTTTAAAAATGTATCAAATACATTGTCTTAATGGGTGTGATGAACTAAAAAGCCAACAACATTCATCTCTTGTGTGTAATTTAAAATAGCACAGTAGCACAAAATATAAAAACCTGACATTTTATACCCTTTAAGAGCAGCAGTATTTTCCTTGCTTTTCTAGATTTCATTCAGAAATCATTGAACCACAAGCACATTAACATATGACCTTCTACATTTGCAACAGTTACACACATCATGTATAAACTCTAGCCTCTATATAAACTCTATATAAAATGTTAAAGGTATGGTAACAAAACAACCTGTTTAATTCTTAGTGTCAGATAGAGGGTCATGTGAAAGTATATTGCAGTTGTTTTGGTGCAAGAAAACTAAAAAAACATTGTTAGTGGATTTTTCCTGACCTCTAAACTGATTGTAGGACTCGCCGTTCTACATGAACTATGAGATGGACCTGAGGGAGAACGCTCTGGGAGAGGGAAGCTTTTCCATCTGTAGACAGTGCACTCACAAAAAGACTGGACAGAAATACGCTGTGAAGATCGTCAGTAAAAGGTACTGGCTATGCAGCCGACTAACAGTGTATCTGTGACATATTTAAAGTTCAGCTGATTTATACAGGCTAATAGTCATGGAAGTAATTTGTAGTTAATTGTTTTGCAGAATGGAGGCACAGACGCAGAAGGAGATCGCTGCTCTCAAACTGTGTGATGGACACCCCAATATAGTCAAGCTACATGAAATCTACCACGACCAGGTAACGCAGTGTTGGAGACTGAAATCTAGAGCTCTTGTGCACATCAAAGCCTCATTCTCTCAATGAACTGGGCTAGCCTGAATAAGTTTGAACTCTCTTTGTCCTCGCACCTGCCCCAGATTTAATTCCCTTAATTCATAAACTGTCCTCTTGCTTTACATTGTACTTCGTCTCAATTACAA
The DNA here is from genome assembly GCA_012976165.1 of Labeo catla. Taxonomy (NCBI): domain Eukaryota; kingdom Metazoa; phylum Chordata; class Actinopteri; order Cypriniformes; family Cyprinidae; genus Labeo; species Labeo catla. The sequence goes on from VONZ01000119.1 coordinate 117,420, forward strand.
TCCAGTCTTTATCAGATGCAGCACCAAAAGAAGGTTAAAACTGACTGGAGAAATAGCACCATGGTTGGTTTTCATTTCAACAGCATCAGACTGGTTCTTTTTACTTATTTAAAGGTGTCATCGGATGCAAAATTTACGTTTACGCGTTTGAACGTGAATGTGTGTTGACAGTGTGTGTACACATCCACCCTATAATGATAAAAATCCACCCAGTGTTTTTTTCAGAAAATAGCTGTTTTTGACAAGTTATAAAGGGTTTTTTTTACACAACCACTGAGAAATTTTAACCAAGTATGTTATAGACATTTCATTAAGACCATAATGAACCATATCAACTTGTAGAAAATGGGCATCTGACGACCCCTTTAATAAATCCTAGAGAAAACCATAGATTTACATTTTCTTCAGGGCAGTAAAAAAAAAATAGATCATCAGACCTGCTTTGCCGATGTAAGCCGATGGGAGACTCAGAAACCTATCTTACAAACCAAAGATGTACATGACACGCAGGGCTAATACATCATTGCACTGTTCCCCAGAAAATTACATTACATAACAAATGCATTGTGTATGTCAAGTTTACAAAGTGTTTTTTTTTTTTTAAATGCACACTACCGTTCAAAACTTTGGGGTTGGTAAGATTTTTTTTTTTTTGCAATGTTCTTGAAAAAAGTATCTTATGTACACCAAGGCTGCATTTATGTGATCAAAATGCAATAAGTGTAATATTGTGAAATATCATTACAATATAAAATATTTTCTATATTAATATTTTAAAATGTACTGAACTCCTGTAATGGCAAAGCTGAATTTTCAATGGCCAGTTTTCAGTGTCACATGATCCTTCAGAAATCATTCTAATTTGCTTATTTAGTGCTTAAAAAACGTATGTTATTAATGTTGAAAACAGTTGTGCTGCTTAATATTTTTCTGGAAAAAGGTGATTAAAAAAACAGAAGGTTCAAAAGAACAGCATTTATTTAAAATGGAAATATTTTGTTACATTAAAAATTACTTTTTGGTGCATCTTTGCTAAATAAAAGTATTAAAGGGATGGTTCACCCAAAAATTAAAAAATCTGTCATTAATTACTCACCCTTATGTCGCTCCAAACCTGTAAGACCTTCGTTCATCTTCGGAACACAAATTAAGATATTTTTGATGAAATCCAAAAGCTTTCTGACCTTCCATCCACAGCAAGAGACCTTACACTTTCAAGGTCCAGAAAGGTACCAAGAACATTGACAAAACAGTCTATGTCACATCAGTGGTTCAACCGTACTTTACTTTTTTAGGGGGTAACACAATATTGTAAACGCGCTTTGTTTATATAAAGATGAAAGTGGTGCTCTGCAATGTGGCGCTAGGGTGATGCAGAGGAGGGGGGGGGAGTTCTGCGCACAAAAAGTATTCTCGTAGCTTTGTAAAATTACGGTTGAACCACTGATGTCACATGGACTATATTGTCGATGTTCTTGCTATCTTTCTGGACTTTCTGAACATGGAAGGACCCTTGCTGTCTATGCCGGGTCAGAAAGCTCTTGGATTTCATCAAAAATATCTTAATTTGTGTTCTGAAGATGAATGAAGATCTTACAGGTTTGTAACGACATGAGGGTGAGTAATTAATGACAGAATTTTCATTTTTGTGTAAACTAACCCTTTAATTTTTTTTTTTTTTTTAAATCTTCCTGAAACGCAAATTGTTGAACGGTAGTACATATACATGTTATTTGTGTTTTTTATTTTTATTTTCTGTGTGTGTGTGTGTACAGTATTTAAATGTGTGCCAGACATCCGGATCCATCGTTCTATTCATTAGTGTGATAAGCTTGAGTCAGTTGGGCACCTCTTCAGATCTTTAAAAGTGTGTATGTGTGTGCGTGCCCACTTGCCAATTGGAGGTTATCAACCCCCACCCTCTGCACCCAGTGCCGTGCCCCAGATGAAAAGCAGAGCCGCCCTGCCCGGTCAGGGTCTTTGTTCCTCTATACCAGAGATAATGAGAGATATTAGCTTGCTCTTTTTCATTTGCCTCTCTTTCTTCTTTCATGCACACACACACTTGCACACTGGTACACTCTTTTCTATCTCATCCCACCCACATACGGCACGCAAACACTTGTTCTCCCGTTCACTTATTCACACTCATTCAGCGTATAATGAGACTGAAGCCCATTTATTAAATCATTTTGAATCTGAACCTTTGCCAAGTGATTTTTCCAGCTCCTTCTGAGTTCAAAGGCAGCATTCCCTCTGACTTTTTGTCATTAATGTACGTCGGTGCCAGGATAGCAGGCTTGTGTAATTGCAATCATATACCATTCCATATGGTTATTCTTGCAAATAGTGTGTTTCTTTGTGCTCCCTAATTTTATATTTAGACTTATGCCCGGTTCTGGTCCAAGAGTTCCCTTAAAGGGATAGTTCACACAAAAATAAAAATTATCCCATGAATTACTCACCCTCAAACAATCCTTGGTGTATATGACTTTAATCTGTCAGACAAATTCAATCAGAGTTATATTAAAAAAATGCCCTGGCATTTTTCTAAGCGTTATAATGGAAGTGAATGCGTGTGATTTTGAAGTCCAAAAAAGTGCATCCATCCATCATGAAAAGTACTCCACACAGCTCTGGGGGGTTAATAAAAGCCTTCTGAAGTGGATCACTGCATTTTTGTATTAAAGATATCCATATTTAAAACTTTATAAACCGTAATCTCTAGCTTCTGCTAACTGTCGTAAGTGCACACACAAGAGAATGGCGTTCCAGTGGATGAGGTAGGACGTTGGTGAACAGGGTGATGAACATGAAGCGCAGAAGAGAGAGCAAAACAAAACACCGGTCACGAATTCGAAGTAAGTAAGAAAAATGGTAAATGGCCAGGAGGAGACTGGTTTTCCTTTGCTGTAAACAAAACTTAGTTCACGCGAGACTTGTATATTCTCACTGTCATCCACTGAAGTGAAAATGTCAAAATAAAATTGATTCAAAATATTAACGAACCTATAATAGTGTATCTGTGATGCTAAAATAACACTATTTTATGTTTGTGTAGCTACACACATATCTTGTTCTGGAGCTCCTGCAAGGCGGAGAGCTGCTGGAGAGGATCAGAAGGAAGCAGCACTTCAGCGAGACGGAGGCCAGCCGCATCATGCGCAGACTGGTGTCCGCCGTCAGCCACATGCATGATGTTGGTGTGGTGCACAGGGACCTCAAACCAGAGGTACAGCATGCCACAACGCATCCACTGTCATTATCTCAAATGTACAACCCACATGTCACAGCACTCCAGGCTGACAGGCCTCAAAGTACAGGTTGGGCAGAAGTTTACATAGTAGTTAGGCCTCAGGATTGACAAGTCTTGCTTAATTAAAAGGAAACGTATGCAAGAAACATCTGCCTGGTAAAGGCATCTGGGGAACAGTGAATTTGTAAATGTTTGTACTACTTTATTTTTCTAACTATCTATGGAATCACTTTTTTCTCTTTGTAGAACTTACTCTTCACTGATGATACTGAGCATTCGGAGATAAAAGTAATTGACTTTGGCTTTGCACGGCTCAAACCCCCTGACAATCAGCTCCTGAAGACCCCCTGCTTCACTCTTCAGTACGCCGCACCAGAAATTCTCAAATACGATGGTTACGATGAGTCCTGCGACCTCTGGAGTTTAGGAGTCATTTTGGTAAGGCCAATTTTATACTGCATGTAATGCCAACAGTATATGTGACCCTGGACCACAAAAGCAGTCTTAAGTAGCATGGGTATATTTGTAACAATAGCCAACAATACATTGTATGGGTCAAAATTGATTTTTATTTTATTTTTTTATTTTTTTTTATGCCAAAAATCAATAGGATATTAAGTAACGATCATGTTCCATGAAGATATTTTGTAAAAAAAATTTGAATTGCAGCAATTCTTAGGCATGTTATTTACTATCTCTAAAATTAGACAAGTTCACTTCCAGAACAAAAATGTACAGATAATTTACTCTTCTTAGTTTCTTTCTTCAGTCATAAAGAAATTCTGTTTTTTGGGGGAAAACATTTCAGAATTTTTTTTCCATATAGTGGACTTCTATGGTGCCTGCGAGTTTGAACTTCCAAAATGCAGTTTAAATGCAGCTTCTAAGGGCTCTGAACAATCCCAGCTGATGAAGAAGGGTCTTATCTAGCAAAATGCATATTATTGATGGTTATTTTCTAAAAGAAATTACAATTTATATACTTTTTAACCTCAAATTCTTGTCTTGACTAGCTCTGCGTCATCTGTGTATTTTGGTTCAAGACAGTTAGGGTAGGTCAAAAAACTCCCATCTCATTTTCTCCTCCAACTTCAAAATCTGTTTTACCTTTTTTTTTGTAAAGGGTGTTTGATCTTCTTTGCACGTTCACTTTGTAGATGGGAGTTTTTCGACTTACCCTAACTGTCATGAACTGAAATACACAGAGTTCACGCAGAGCTGGACAAGATGAGCATTTGAGGTTAAAAAGTATAGAAATTGTCAATTTGTTCAGAAAATAACTGGTTATTTAATTAGATAAGACCCTTCTTCCTCAGCTGGGATTGTTTAGAGCCATTTGAAGCTGCATTTAAACTGCATTTTGGAAGTTCAAACTCATAGGCACCATAGAAGTCCACTATATGGAGAGAAATCCTGATACGTTTTCCTCAGAAAACATAATTTCTTTACAACTGAAGAAAGAAAGACATGAACATCTTGGATGACAAGAGGGTTAGTAAATTATCCATAAATTTTTGTTCTGGAAGTGAACTTCTCCTTTAAATAGCATAAATATAACATACAATGGAGACCAGAATTAGAGAACAATCAATAAATACTTGTTTTTTCTGAAATATTGTTAATCTTCACCATTCAAAACTTAAAGGAATATCAGCTGTAGGTATACCACTGTTCTACCAACATGTTTGAATAAGTATCCAAGGCATTTCAACAAAAGCCTTTATTTTGTGAAAAACACGGTGATCAAAATTAGAGAACAGTAGCCACTGTAGCACAAAGAAAGATTACAACTACAATTTTGGAGGGTTACAGCTGTCAGAAATTAGTAGGAAGTGTAGAGGCCCTTGGTTAGAATGACTTCAGCACATCTGTGGCCACAGGATATCACTAGTTTCTCTCACTGCGCTGGTGTGATCTTGGTTCACTCTTCTTTCACTCTCTTCTATAGTTTGGTAACTGTAATGGGTTTCTTAGCCATAACTTTGTCGCCAAGGATTTTCCAGAGATTTCCAGTTGGGATTAGATCAGGACTCAGTAATATCCATTCCATGTTCTTAGCTTCAAGGAACTGCTTTACCTGTTTTGTAGTGTAATGGTGCCCCATTGTCTTGCATGAAAGTTGCAGGCTTATTGGGAGATGCTTGCATGGAAGGAACTGCATGTTGCTGAAGGAGGTTCTTATGAACATTTGCATTCACCCTGCCGTGTAGCTGTATAAGAGGCCCAACTCCTGCTGCAGAAAACATCCCCCAAACCATTACACTTCCTCCTCCACCTTTCACCAACTTCCTTATGCACTTAATCTTACTTCAGTTTGACGCCAAACAAAATGTTTCCCGTTAGACACAAATAAATTATAAAGCTGAAATTTGGACCAGTTCTCCTCTCTCCACAAACATGCTTCTCAGCAAAGGTGAACTTAGCCTTTTGATTCTTTCTGTTGATGAGATAGTTGGTCACTGCAGAGTGCACTTTCAGTCCGACTTTTAAACATGCTGAAACAGAACCTTACCTTATTTAACACCGAACTGACAAGCAATTCCAGCTGCAGTGCTGAACCGATTCCCCATTGAGAGTCTCTGCATTATCTTGTCTTCTTGCGCATTTGTCCCAGCCTTTTTGGGGGACTTGAATGAATTGGTGTCATTGTAAACCTGCAATGTTTGAGATTCACAGATTTTGAATGACAAACTTCTCTTGCAGTGGCTAAAAGGGTCATCCCTTTGGCCTTCATCTGGACAACTTCCTGTCATAGGGTTTCAGTCACCTTAGAGCACCCCGCCATCTTCTAATCTCAGTGAAAATTAGAGGAATGCTGCCAGCAAATACGATTTGTCATATAATTAAGAAAAATTAGCACTAGGTGCCAGATTAACACCAAACACTTGTATCTGTAAGTGTTCTCAAATTTTGATCAGAGTTCTTTTTTATACTGTGCTTCAGAATATAATTAATTTACGAAATATGCTTAAAAACTGCCATTCTACACCTGTTACGATAACTTCAAATAAGACATATAAGCAGTGACATTGAAATTTAGGAAATTATAGGTTGTTCTCTAATTCTGATCTTCACAGTTTTTTATATCAGCATTGGCCATCAAAAAAATGCATATCATTTGACCACTAATCTGCAGGGAAGCCCACTAGGGTTTGAAACAGCAGTTGTGTTCAACTGATTTTATGGAGGAGAGAATGGGGCAAGTGCTAAATGCACCTTTGTCACACTGAAGTATCTCATTTTTCAGCCTTTTTAATGGAAATAAAACACTGAATGGTGCATTTTGTATGAATGTATGAGTGCTTTCTCCTATTTCTGCAAATATGAGATTCTGGTGTGTATCCATACAGAAGCTTTTATCCTCCTTCATGTAGATTATTTACTCCTTTTGGATATGAATCCATGTCTTGCTGTTTCTGACACTTATTCACTTGAACACCAACCAAAATAAACAAACTATCAAGCCTTTCCAAAAGAGCTTAGCATTGCTGATCGGAGTCCTCGCATCCACCCCTAAGCAGAAATGTTTCCAGCCAGGACTTCATTGAGAGAAAGATGAGAGGAGATAGCGAGATGGAGCCTGGGGGAGATGTCCATAGCTGAGTTATTTTTGTGGCACTCTGTATTGGGGAGCAGGACCTGGCTGGGGGGAGAACAGAGTAGTGCAGCGGTTTGACGTGATGATCTCTGACAGGCTGTAAGCTGAGAGACCCTGGAGCTCTGAACAGCATGGAGAGAAACCACAGTTCTGGGAAAGATAGGAGCTTTGTAGCTTATTTGGCTGTGCATTTTTTCCATCTAATTTTCATAATAAAGTCCTAATAATGTGTTCTTACTTTGAATTGATAGCACATTTAAAAGCACATTGGATCAAGAGTGTTTACAATCAATTGTGGGGGACTATTTCACTCAACAGCAACATTTGGTTGAAATGTTGACAGCCTTGGTGACATCATCAATACAGTAGGCCTGGGAAAATAAATCGATGGATCACAAATTAGGAAATGATTCTGCATTAATTTTGAAATTTTCTGAACGCTCTCCCGAATCGATTCTGAGCTTAGTTTTTAACATGTATCCACAAATGTATTTGGAAAATAAATTAGATCACTTTTGCATGTTGACTTTAAAAGGAAGGTACAGCACTGTATCATTAGCATAATAGTGTAGGTAAAATTCATGTTTGAAGAAAATAAATTGGTCCTAAGACAGAACCTTGAGGTACCCCACATTAAGGTGCACTTGTATGCTTTGTTTTGTTGCAGTACACCATGCTATCTGGCCAGGTCCCATTTCAATGCCAGGGGAAGAGTCTAATGCATACCAGTGCTGAAGAGATTATGAGGAAGATCAAACAAGGAGACTTCTCTTTCGAAGGTGAAGCCTGGAGAAGCGTATCCAGTCAGGCCAAAGATCTGATACAAGGTAAAACACAGCTGTTAAGAGACCATTTTGCAGTGTTTTAAATAGGAATGCATTTGTTAAAACTAAAATTTGTCTGTCCTACTCATGGTACAGAGCTGCTGACGGTGGACCCTGACAAGCGGATAAAGATGTGTGGCCTACGCTATAATGCCTGGCTGCAGGATGATAGCCAGCTCTCCTCTAACCCTCTTATGACCCCGGACATCCTGGGATCGTCTACCATATCAGTGCACACCTGTGTCAAAGCCACCTTCAATGTAAGAAAGTGGAAAAAATAGAAGGATAGATGCTAGAAAAATACATATTTACAAGTAGTGCTGTCAAAATTAGCGCATTAACGCACGTGATGAATTTTTCCAGTTAAACCGCATTAAAAATACTTGTAATGCAATACTTAATATAAATCATAATAATGAGCCTTTAATTGCATAGCCTACACTGTAAAAAAATAAAAAAGTTTGTTGAGTCAGCTTAAAATAATTTGTTACCCTGCTGCCTTAAAATTTTAAGTTCAGTCAACTAAAATAAGTTAGTTCACTTGAAATGTTAAGTTGTACTAAGTAACAACTTAAATATTTGTGTTTGCTAAACTTAACAGATGGGTAAGTAACCCAGCTGCCTTAAAATTTTAAGTTGATTCAACTCAAATATCTAAGTTGTCACTTAGTATAATTTAACATTTCAAGTTGAATAAACTTTTTTTGAGTTGACTGAACTTAAAATTTTAAGGCAGCCAGGTTACAAATTATTTTAAGTTGACTCAACAAATTGTTTTTTACAGTGTAGTAAGTGCTCAAGCACATGCAAAAAAAGCTTGCCACAGCGCACCAGTAGATATAATAATTATTAATGTTTCAGCAAGGAGACTGCATTAACATTTTAATAATTTATTGATAAACTAGTGCTTTCTTTGTTTCCGGCTTAAGAGATGAAGTCAGTGACACTGACTCGTAATCTCCGCAGTAGTGATGGGCCTGTATGCATGTTTCATGTGGATTATACTGTATAATCTGAGAATATTTGTTTTTCTATTTGAATTGGTTCATTTAAAAGTAGACATTTCACTCTCTACAGCCTATATTTTTCATGACTGTAAGACAAGTATACACTGAGTTTCGAAGTTTTGCATTTAAGTTCACAGAGACCGAGACGGCAGAAAGCACGTTTGCTTTCATTATTTTACAAAAGTGTAAAAGTTCGTTGTTTATTATGAGTGCACACAAATAAACATAGAGTCTTTACAGATTCGAAAGATGCATTACTTTTATCTGTATGACCGAAAATGACGGAGTATTTTCAGAGCAAGTGACCGCACCAGGGCCTCCATCTGTTATGCAGTGAGTGCCCTACTATTCAGTTCCCAGACTCTGCACAGACACTTCAATAGCACACATTTTTCTAGATATTTTTCAAACATTAGTTTAAGCGGCTGTGTAAAATTGCTACTACTTACATATTTCAGATGAAAAGCATATTTGATGTTGATGAATGATACTATATTACCTCATAGACCAGCCATTAAAGATCTGTCTGTCACGGACTGCGTGACTTTGCCAATTTTTTTTCTGCGACTAATAAAATTTTGGTCAACCAAGCCTCTTCTCATCGACTAACGGTTAGTTGACTATTAGGGGGAAGCCCTACAGTTAACGCAGGGGCGGGGCTAGGGTTGGCCACCCTACTCACAACTGCTGCTTCTGTCTCTTTTTTTCCTGACAAGAATTGCGTTTATGTGGTTGCAGAACGTTTTTTTCGAGCAGATCTAATGCCCTAGTCAAACAAGCGCAGAAAAGGTACAGGTGACGAGGGAGCACTGTTAATCAAAGAACAAAAGAAAAAAAAGAGGAAATCAATAACTTTCGTAGCATTAAGGATTCAACTGTATTTAATTTAATATTTAATGTTTGATAACTTTATTCAAATTCTGCATATTTCCTACTTGCTGAAGGGCACAGGTAAATAATGAAGTTTAATGTGAAGAATGTTTTATGTTCACTTAAGTCTAATAAATGTTAAAATTGAAAGTTCTCAATTATACTGTAATGCTGAATGACTATAGTTAATGGTTAAATATTAGGAAAAAATAATTTTCAGCACTAATTTGACAACACTATGAATGCGAAAAAAAAATCAAGATGCGCTTGGCTAAAACATTGTGATTATATATTAATATAACTGTAATATTGGCAAATACTGATGTGACCACCAATATTCTGTATATTGGTAGTTTCGTTGTGTAATGGTTTTATGTCTTCCCCAGGCCTTTAATAAGTGTAAGCGGGAAGGCTTCCGACTCCAGACGGTTGACAAGGCTCCTTTGGCCAAACGCAGGAAGATGAAGAAGACCAGCACCAGCACGGACACCCGCAGCAGCTCCAGTGAGAGCACACACTCATCATCCTCTTCCTCCCAGTCTCAGGACAAGACGTCACCGGGCGGAGAGACAGCCATCATCCCCCAGGCCTCCGTGAGCACACCTCTCACTCTGGGCCCTGACGATGAGCCCTCTCAGGGCGGACCCCGGCCTGCTTTCACCTTTACAGAGTGAACCATTCAAAGTAGGACAACAGGATAGTTTACGTAATTAGGATGCATAGTTCTCCCACCATTCTTTCTCCTCACGCTCCGGCGAGGCCATACAACTCCAGAATCTGCATGCGGGGACCAACTCGAATCCATCACTAGCAATAGATATACACCATGAGCGCTGAAGACCAAGCTTGAGTGAACTTCTGGCTCAAGTTCCGCATGGCTAAACCTCACTGCATCCAGTCCAGGGTCTCAGACAGGAGGGAGAACTTCACTTTGAGGAGCATTAAACCTGAGGGTGAAAAAAGGAAAGTTTGCTTCTGACAGATCAGGCACTTTGCCTTAGGCAAAAAAGGAAAGGGATATGTATTTTAAAAGAATATAAAGAGAATTTATTTAAGAGGAGATTTATTGTTTATACAGACTTCTCTCAAATTTGGTATATGATACACATTTGGTATATTCGGTATATACCAATTTGTCAAATATGATGGCTCCATTTGTTCTGGGAGCTTTGTGGTATTGATTCACATATCTAACTTCGATCTTTGACTTCTTCCAAAAGATTTTACTGAAGTAGCAACATTTAGGTGTAATAGTTTTCGTGTAAGCATTTCATTGTAAAACTCTTGTTAGTTACCCTCAGCAAGGTAAAAAAGACAGCTTGTTTCATATTTACGTGTTATGTTGTGATCCTTTCCTCAGGTTATTTATTTGTTCTTTTTAACTTGAACTCATTTTTTAAGAGACTGAAGGAGCAGTCACATTTACTGTTATGGACACAATCCAGTTATTTCAATAGGAATCTGCACATTTAGAAGTTTCGCAAAGGTGCGAAACATTTCTCCACGCAGATTTTGCATCAGGTTCGGTCTTTTCAGACAGATTTGATGCGTTGACCAACAAGAAGCTGCTTGGTTTGAAAGTGACCTCTAAGTGAGCAATGCTTTGTGCATTGCTAGTAGCGGACAATGGACGTTTTTTGGTTAAAAGCTGAAATTTCGCTGTGACCGCGTCTTAAATGAGAGAACTAGAGGTGTTGCTTTGGATGTTGTTTTACTCAAGGATTTATGCCTGAGAAAGTTTAAGCTGAGAATGAATCTGCTTAAAGTCAACATGAAATCAAAATGGACAGATTTGACATTTTTAATGCACCAGATTCTGTCATAAACAGTGCAGAAACCAAAATGTAATGATTCTTTCTTCTTCTGCAATGAGTTTCTTTTTCTGATGACATCATTTAGGCCTCTCAGGCTATTGGATGATGCTAACCAGTAGCTAAAAGGCTATTTTGCCATCGTTTGAGCTCACTTTCAATCTGGCTGGATTCTACTCTGTAATGCTGCCTACTTTTTATAATCCAATCAGTTTCTGATGGATAAACTCATGTCCCACCCTGCATTTTTTTCTTGTTATCCTGTTTCACTCGAGAATGCATCACAAGAGAGACAGTAAATGGGTTTTGATTCATGCTGACTTTAAGCGTCTGCAAAGCCTAATGACACGCTTATCTTACAGAAGATAACCATGACTGCAGAGCCACAAATTTAGCCCCGAAATGAAGTGATATGCTAGCTAAAGACATCTGTGGTTTCCTGTTTGATGATGGCATGTTGTGTTTTTGGCTCTGTGTTAGATGAATGATGCTTTAAGATGCGCTGCGGCAGAGTCTGTGGTGTTAAAAACGATGCGCTTGCATATTTTCTTCTTGGCGTCATCTGTTTCACAAGCCTTGGAGGTTTTGAGATAATGAGGTGCAGTGTTGCAGGACTCAAGTCCGAGTCCAAGACCATATTTTCAGGAGCATTTGGACTCAGCATGGACTCTAGAATCTAAATCCGATCTTGTCTGGACCTGAGTGCTACACTCTTAAAAATTAAAAGGGTTTCAATTTTTTTTTTCTGTGGCAGCAATGCCATAGAAAGAACCAGTTTGAATTCTTCAAAGAACCTTTCAGTGAACAGAACGTTTTTCCACAGTAAAGAACCTTTTGTACAATGCAAAGTAGGGCTGGGTAAAAAGTATTGATTTCTCAGTTTTAATCGATTCTCATTTTAATGAAACTACATCAGTTCTTAAATCGATTAGTCTAGCCTGTTTCAGTTAATGATTGAAACATTGTAGCGCAGCTCCCATCCAATAATTCGCAGTAACCTTTATCCTTTGTTACTTTTGATATGAAACAAATTCTCAGATTGCAAATTCTGTCCATTTACAGTATTCAAACAATAAATGCAGTTTTAGCGCTGTTTAATGTGGAGTGACAGATCGCTGTAGCGCCTCAGTTCAAGAGAAGCGGCTCTGCGAACGTAAACTGATCCGCCGATTTAACCAGTTTTAGCACGGAATAAACATCAGAAGGTATGTTAAAAAAAGAGTATCACTTTCCGAAATACGTACCCTGACTCATTTAATCGCTTAATTAGTGTTTCAACCGCGCAAAGACGTCAGTAACAGCTTGTAAACAATGTCAGATAACATCACATTTACCTCAGAAAAAAACATAGTTGGTCACCATAAACTTGTTAGTCAGCTAGAAAAATGAACTCTAGAGAGGAGCATTTTGCTAAATATATGAACCATATAACATATTCATTATAATTTTTACGGTTTTTCAGTGTTATATTTCAAAAAACGTAAAAGTATTATGTATTTGTAACTTTCTTATTATAAAAACATGACTAATATGTGTCTCATGTGAAAACTTGTCAGGTACTGTACCTGATATATATTCAAAATAATCGAACTGAATCGGATATTGAATCGAATCTCAAGCTTGTGAATCTGAATCGAATCAAACTGTGAAATTTGTGTCAAAACCCAGCCCTAATGCAAATGTTTCATGGTTGTTAAAGGTTCCTCAATGCATTGTCAATGCCAAAACAAAACTTTTAATTTTAAGAGTGTACAACACTGAGCTGATTATGTGGTTTTTGGTGTTGTTTTCGTTTTTTACAGTTAAGAAGACTGATTTTATCTTTAGCCTAAAGGATGATTTGAATAATTCAAAGCATTATGATTATGATGGCTGACATGGTGGCATTCATATCTTGCAAGCACTACAAAACTATTTGAAAGGCACTTGAACTCTACATTGCTATGCAAAAGTTATTTTCTTCCTTTCTTCTTCTTATGTTTCCGTTCGTATCCTCAAAGACCTTTATGCATTAGAAGATAATGAATATAAATAGTGCCTCATCAGGGCAAACATAACTGCCATTTTTAGAGACAGTCGCAAGGCTCCGGTCTCTAAGTAAATCATGCATTCCACTTCCTGTGCACTAACCGAGATGAGACATCCCATCATTGAGCTTTTAAACGGAGAGTGCTGGATTGGGACCTAGCGGCGGGTGCGCACGCACGAACGCACACACTCAAACACACACACAAACTGGTGCTCCTGCCCACTCGAACCCGGGCAAAGGACAAGAGCAATAAGAACAGCAGGAGCTCGGCTCACTTTCATGTGTCTGAAAGCCGCCGCGTTCGGCCTCTTCCCCATCACTGTTCTCCCTGAAGCTCCCTCATTACTGCCTCCTCTTTTTGTTTGGGTGTATTAATAGAACGGGAATGAGGGGAGGCAGAGAGAGTCCTACATTGAACTCTCCTCTGGGAGCGAGGCTTTATTAGATGGTTTGCCGCGCTGCTGTTTGTCCCACTGGCTGCACCCTATCGCACAAACTTGGAGCTTGTTTTATGTTTGATAAGTTTTTTTTAGGGGTTTTCCTCTTGTTTTAGCTGTTACAAGATTAAAGGCCAGATGTGGGTTTTCGTTTAGCGTTTATAGAAGCGTAGCGAGCATCAGCCCTTCAACTGAACGCACTCCTTTGATCTGTGCACTCCATTTTTGTTGCCCTATTTTAGTCCTCTTGGGTGCTTGTAAACTGTGTTGTCTGCTTGTGAAATGTAACCGAGGGGCCCAGTGCGCATGTATCTGTGATAGCGGCGGGTGTGGGCTGCTCATCTGCTTGTGGAGGTGGGCTGATTAGACTTTTTAAGATCTGCCTTGTTTTTAAGTTGGAGAGTTGAGCTTTCACTAAAGGGATAGTTAACCCAAAATGAAAATTCTGTCGTTTACTCACCCTCAAGTTGTTCTGAATCCGTATGAGCTTCTTTATTCAGTTGAGCATTAAAAGAAGATATTGTTGGTAACCAAACAGTTGACCATAGCGCTTGACTCACATTTTTTTCCCGTACTATCAAAGTCAGTGGCTATCAACTGTTTGGTTTAGGGCTGTCACTAACAATTATTTTGGTGAATTCTAACGATTAATCGAGTATTTGGATAATTATAATAATTTTTCGGCTAATTAAATGAGTTCTAATTGAACAGTAGCTTTTAAAATTACTTAAAATACATGTGTAATAGTAACAAGGCAATAATAATTAGTTAAAATACATAATGTGTTATAAACAATAGAGCTACATAACAAATGACTGCAGAGGGCGCCAATGGCCTGACGATTATTTTTACACTTTCCTGCGCAATCTAATCAGTTTTTAATATTGACTAAACAACATTTTATTTAAATGTTCACTTAATCTTTAATATTTGTCCATTTCTTTACAACAAAAATACTACCGCTGTAATTTCTTGAATATGTGCACATCAAAACATGTAAACTCAGAGTGAGTGTTTAAACTTTTATTTTAAAATCGCGATGAACAGTTAGCTATTAAGAAAGATACTGATGTGTTCTCCTGAGTTTACATAGGTTTATAAATGATTTACTTTACAAATCTGATGAAATGACACACGTTGCGTTCCCAGATGAGCGTTATAATAAACCCAAACTCACAATAGTTTTCAGAGATGGCGTTTGAGATGCTTCACACATGTAAATGCTAACAGTTGGTGTGGAGCACCATTTACTGTAAACGGAGACGCTCTGAGATGCACATAACCTACATGTATGTAAATAATTAATGTGCATAATTAAACCTGCATTGCATATATTTAATTAATTAAATCATAGCGTTTGTGAATTCACATAGGCATTATGCTTTATTATGATTTTTAAATGGATTTAATATCATGCAGCCTTGGAAAATGTTCTCAAATAAATCAACTCATAAGTGTAGTCAACTTGACATTAAGTTGTACTAAGTGACAACTTAGATATTTGAGTTGACCAAACAATAAAATGTGGTTTGTTAAACTTAAAAGCTGGGTAAGTTATCCAGCTGCCTTAAAATTTTAAGTTGAATCAATTCAAATATCTAAGTTGTCACTTAATACAACATTTCAATTTGACTAAACTTTTTTTAGTTGACTGAACTTAAAATTTTAAGGAAGGCGGGTAACAAATTATTTTAAGTTGACTCAACAAATTGTGTTTTACAGTGCACATGGCCATATTGTTGATACACGGATGTAAACAACAGCATTGATTGCATGGTTAATGTACTACTGAATATGTTGTTCTGCTAATTTATGCTGTCTAAACCATGGAAAAAACATGTGGAAGCTGCTGAATCATATAGAGAAGGACTTAGTAAGCAGAAAAGGGCTCAATTTTTTGACAAAGTAAAGTTAATAGGTGGTAAAGTGTTAATTAATATTTTAGACTAATATTTCACCTACCTGACCGGAAATGATAAGAACAAACACAAATGTTGTCAAGATTGTTGCTCAGGAAATCCTGGTTCAGTTTGGCCAACCACAAATGCCTTTTGTTCCTTAGACAGAGTTTTTTGCACTCTACTCCTTGATTTGTTATAACTTTTGGCAGTCTATAGTACTCCAAATGTTTTTCCCAGTCCAACTGAACAAGACAAGACAATAATTGACCATTTTCAGCAGCAATGATCAGCGAAATTTGCGAGTTCCATTCGGTTCAGTGACATTGTTTATGTTCAGTGCCACAAATATGGCTGATTGATGACGTGTCATAATAACACTCTATAATGAGTTTCATGGATTCTCGTCTGTGGAATGCACCACTTACGGCATTTTGCCTGTTACTTGATATGGGCAAATTGCAGTCTAAGGTTTTTTCTTTTTTTTTTAATTAAATACTCAAATTGGATTGAGGAATCGTGACAGCCCTAGTCTGGTTACCAGCATTCTTCAAAAATATTTTTTGTTTCAACAGAAGAAAGCAACTCATACAGGTTTGGAACAAGTGGAGGGTGAGTAAGTGACTGAATTTTGCATTGTTTGGGTGAATAATGCCTCAAATGTTGGAACGTACTATAAATGGATTTCTTTAATTGCATGGAAACTTGTTCCCACTCTATTTCATGATAAGTAGAATTTGCCTTGTTCGAGAGGTGGCTGTGTTTTAAATGTTAATGTCAAAGTTCAAAATTGTCATTTGAAGTTATTTGAAACTTAAAAAAGGCATGTAGCCTGTTAATTTTTTTTTTTTTTTTTTTCATTTTTGCATTAACTAAAAAAAAGTGTCTATGGGTAGTTGATAAATAACATGGACAAGATCTTTTTCATCATCAAGATTTTAGGTTAAAATTGAATTTGTATCTGTACATCAGTGGTTCTCTATATCAGCCTTAACAAAATTCCAAGGTGGGCTCAAGATGGCTTTTTACTAAAGCAAGACAAATAATTTAAAATGAGACAAAGCATTAAAATAAGCTAAAATGAAAAAAACTGATTATTTGGTATTTTAATTCATCCCATCAACAACAACAGGGTTCCCACTGTCTTCAAAAACCTGCATATTAGGTATCCTGATTTTAAAAATAATGTAAATTAATAAAGTCGTATAACTCCATGGGGGTTTTATAATAAAAATAATTTTTCTAGTTATATCAAGCTTTGAAATATTTTATTGGATGAAAATTAAGTATAAAAAATGTATATTTCCATGATCAATAATGAACAACTTAAAGAGTCATTGTTGTAGACAATTGGGCTCCTAGAGTCAAACATCTTAAAGAAGCACTGTATTATATCAAATTTTAGATTTTCTTCCCCTGTTCACTTCAGTAGTACTGCAAGCTGTGTTTTAAAAGTACAAAAATCACACAAAATTCTCTCAATTAATAATAGCTCATACAAACGGCATGTTATGTTCTTTTTTTTTTTTTTTATTTAAAGAAACAATGTTGATTAGGTGTAGCACATCACACTGTGGAGCATTGATGTCAGTGCTTTCTACAACCTTTTACGTGTTAACGTACACTACCATTGAGGATCAGTAAGAGATCAGCTTTCACAATTTTAAGCAGCACAACGGTTTTCAACCGATAATAATTTTTTTATTTTTTTTTTGAGCAGCAAATCAGCATGTTAGAATGATTTCTGAAGAATCTTTTGACACTTAAAACTGGAGTAATGATGCTGAAAATTCAACAGGAATAAATTACATTTTAAAATATACACAAATGCGTACAAGTATTTCACAATATAACTTTTTACTCTATTTCTAATTAGATCAATTTAGTATTTGTGATCATAAGAGAAATCTTACTAACCCTAAAGTTTTGAATGCTAATGTACGTAGCCAGCCTTATTGGCTATGCCTGTAATTCCATTTTTGCCTAATGTGACTGGACAAGCAACATTTTGTGCAGTTTGTTGTCCCAGACACAAAGCTATTATTCTAAAACCTTGGAGTTGCGTTAAACATTTATACAATGTTGGAAAACGAACTTTTGACAGTTTTAAATGGATTGCGTAACATTTTTTAAATGCATTACACATCATGAAAACTGACTGTACATTGTTTTGATGTAACTGTTTCCCTCTCCGACCACTGTCCTGTTTCCTTTCTGAAAGCATCTGTGCATGCGATACCTTGGATGCCAGTCTCCGCTCAGTCTGAATCTATAAAGAGCGTTTTATATTTTAAATTAAATAAAAGACATATCGGTTTTATTTTACCAAAGTCATTATTTGTAGCAGTGAAACTTAATGCAAACTTTCAACAAACACCAAGCTTTAATTTTCTTTGTAGTGATTTAAAAATCTGTTGATTTGATTAGGTGTCCATGTGCTTCCATCTTCCAGCATTTCCTGCTGTGAAACACATTTATAAATGTAATTCTGTTGTATTGATTACTAGCACAATCCTATGATTTCATTTGAATTTTTTTTTTTTTTTTTTTTTTTTGTCCCGTCTGACGGAAATGGACCATGTGTACCTTCATTGGACTTTTTTCACAAAGCCACCAAAAAAAGCATAATTTAAGATATACGTCATATGCGTTCCTGTTGTCTGTGGGCTTATGGGTTTGATAGTGTAACTGCCAATAATATACGTCTGGTGTTGCAGCAAATTCAGTTTTGAAATGTGTATTTTTGCATTTTATTGTCGAGTTGGTCCAGCACACGTTGCATTAAATTGCAAAGGGAATTTTGATTAAATGGATTTACAGGGATTTGACAGGCCCAAACTCTGCCACCAAGGGGCGCTGTTTACACAGTTTTAAGTTTGTGTCGATGGTCATTTCTCCTGGTAAAACTTGGTTATGGGATGTATATAAGAGCTTTTACTGTTTCTAAACTCTGTATTAGTCTTCACTGTGCACTAGATGTTTAACATGCAGCATTACCTGAAGACAGATTACAACATCTGAATGGCATATCATAAACAAATGTGTTTTTCTAGCTGGGCTAGAGTTTATCCTCATATTAATTTATTTAAATCAAATTATTATTAAACTATAATGCTTAAAAGCACCAAAATAAAGTCGTATTTATAGTGAGTTTTAATGCTGTGTATTTTGTACGTGCTAAGCCATATACTTTCACCGCACAGTATGACACTGAACCCCGATGGTGTGTCTTTTTCTTTGTTACTAGGATTATATTCTTTTGAATAGGACACAATATACATGAAAAGTTCATATTTGCAAGGATTGTGTGCTTCTATCAGCCCATTGTGTCGATAAAAATGCGAATTGGAGTGTCTTGCATGAGTGTTTTAGTCTCACATGAGTTGAATCAACTCTGTCTGTGTGATGTCAGAAAATGTGCTCCTTTTATTAACTGGTCTTGTTAGCAGCTGTTTCCCTGTTTGTTTTGTGATTCAAAAATATGTTTGAGGTGTTTATTAAAAAAAAAATAAGGGCTTTAAAGTTTTGAATACATATCTTATTGAACAAGAGTAATATAATTTAAATTGTCACAGATGGAATAAAACCTCTAAATTCACAAAATGCTGATGTATTGTGTGCATTTATTCTAATGTTTTTGTAGAAACAACAACATTTGAACAATCTGTATTTTCAGTTTATATGTTCGTGGCTACAGTAATTGTTTTATCCATATGTTCCTCATTTTAAAAAATGGAGACACAGAGACTTACAGATCTTACAGTTTGAAGCTCATTACGATATTAAGACTTTGTGTTTGATTTATTTTTGCAAAATGACAATCAGGCAAATATTATTATTTTATATTAACATTTTATGACTCATGTATTTATCATTTTGAGTTTGTTGACAGATGATATCTACATTAATATAATATGGTTTTTGTTAACATGATGTATATAAAAGTATATTTTAAAGAGAATCTGGCCAATAATAATAACAACAACAACAACAACAACAACAACAATAATAATTATGATGGTGATGATTATTATTATTATTTTATTATAGTTTGTTTTTAATTTTAATTTTAATTTTGTTTTTTTTTTAGTTTGTTTTTTACATGATGTATATAAGTGTATTTTAAAGAAAGAATCTGACCAATAATAATAATAATTCTCATTAAGTAATTCATTAATTTTATTTTTTATTTTTATGTTTCTATTATATTTTTATTTTTTAATTTAATTTAATTTAATTTTATAATTAGTTTTAATGGCTTTTTTTCATATAATGTGTATAAAAGTATATTTTAAAAAATGAATCTGACAAAAAATAATAATAATAATAATAATAATTCTCATACATTCATTCATTTATTTTTTATTTTATTTTATAATTAGTTTTAATGGCTTTTGTTCACATATGGTATATAGTATATTTTAAAGAGAGAATCTGACCAATATTAATAATAATAATAATAATAATAATAATAATAATTCTCATTCATTCATTCACTTTATTTTTAATTTTATTTAATAATTAGCTTGAATAGCTTTTGTTCACATAATGTATATAAAAGTATATTTTATGGAAAGAATCTAACCGATAATAATGGGATTAATAATGTAATTATATATATATATATATATATATATATATATATATATATATATATATATATATATATATATATATAATTTCTTTTCGTTTCTTTTCTAGTTAGTTTTAATGGCTTTTGTTCCATATAATGTTTATAAAGGTATATTTTAAAGAAAAAATCTGACTATTTCAAGATGTTTTTTAAACACAATAATAATAATAATATTGTCAGAAAATTGTGAAACATTCAATATTTTGCTATTTATATATTTTATATTAATAAAAAATAATCTTAATATTAATTTTAATTAATGAATTCATTATATTTGATTTTAGATTTAGTTTTAATGGCTTTTGTTCACATCATGTATATAAAAGTATATTTTAAAGAAAGGATCTGATCATCAGGATTTGAAAAACAGACATAAATAAATAAATAATTGTCAGAAAATTGTGAAACATTAATTGTTTTGCTGTTTATATATTTTTAACTACAACAACAACAATAATAATAATTCATTCATTATTTTATTTTATTTTATGTTCTTTTATTTTATTCTTGTCTGAGCAGGAAGAGTTTGTCTGTCCAAAAAGCTGACTTTTGGGGGACTTGTTGGCCCCCAAACATGTAATGGTAACTTTCATTAAGTCATGCCGGAGTGCCTTCATTTATTACATATTTTAGTTATGTACATAAAAATATATATCAAAACATCAAAACTTGCAGTAAATCTTGAACAAAAAAATCAAGCTCATATCACCAAATAGATTTAATCGAATTTTCTAGATTCAAACCAGTGAAGCACAGATCCATCATGTGAAGTGTTAATTTGAGCACAGATGGGTGTATGTGAGTAACGAGCTCCAAAACGCAAAAACGCAGGACAGAAAGCAGCGAGGGCTTGGGGTCTAAAGTGGGAGGTGTTAAAGAGTCAATGGCGGGAAATACAGGAATTCTGCACGGGACCTACATCTCCTATTGTCTCCCCCAAATTTTGACCAGGGTGCCCTGGCGAGCAATGATGGGACTTTTTCTTTTCTTCTCCAGCTCAGTCCCGGGGCCCTTCCCTCCTGTCTGCCCGGCATTCCACTGGGCCACCAGAGAAGCTGCTTTAGAGACGGGGCTGCCCGCTCCTGGGTGGCCTCTTGTGCAGGGGGCTGCAAAGGGGAGGAGACGATGTCTTATTAATTGACTGGGTGTCTTGGAAGGAGTGTAGGAATTTGGCTGCGGGAGAAAAAGGAGAGGAAGGACTGTCTCGCAGCTTAGCCTGGACCTCCTACTCAATCATAAATGTCAACTAGATATTTACATTTTCTGGGAAAAAAATGGAAGCGGTGCTAACAAGTGCAAAAGTCAGTGTCACAATACTATGGTGTTGTGGGTGGTTGTGGGGGCGTTGCTGAGTGGTTGCTAGTGTGTTGTGAGAGGTTACTTATGAGCACAAGCCTATGTTTCTATGATTTCCACTCCCACCTCCCCAAAAAGGCTTTGTCAGGTGAAAATCTTACATACAGCCACTTGGAAGGGTTCTTCCATACCAGATATACTGTGATAGTACCATGGTACAAAGATGGTATCAGATGGAAATAAATCAATGAAAAATAAGTGTTCATGATATTAAAAAAAAAAAAGTTTTGAAAATCTAATCTACATAAGTTCTTAGAAATACTCTTTAAGTACATTTTAAATGGAGAACACCATAAAATAATAAAATATTTAATACATAATTTTTAACAAAAATGTAAAATGTATGTTTTTGCATGTTGGTTGTGCCACATTACTTTAATTTGGCTGACAAATGTTTTTCAAATGTTTGTAATTTTTCCAACAAAATGTTGTAATTGTGTTTTTTATAATAGTCTATAGCCAAACTATAGTCTAAAAGCTGTTCTTTTTTATTAATTTCATCCTTTTAATAATAATAATAAAAAATCTACATTGATTATGCATTCTGCATATACACTACCATTCAAAAGTTTGGGCCAGTAAGATTTTATTTTTATTTTTTATTTTTTTGAAGAAATTAATATTTTTATTAAATTGTATTAAATTATTCAAAAGTGACAGTAAGATCATTTACAAAAGATTTCTATTTCAAATAAATACTTCTTAATATTTCTATAAATCCTTTAAACTTTCAATTAATCAAAGAATCCTTAATATATTATTAGTATTCCATCTGTCACGAAAATATGAAGCAGCACAATTGTTTTCAAAAACTATTTTAAAAAACAAACAAACAAAAAAAATTAACAACCCTAAAATTGAACAGTAATGTATATCGGTTATATCACCCTGATACGCCTTTGTATAAATTGCAGTTTAAATGAATGATAATAATAATAAAAATAATAATTTATTCATTTATTCATTCATCTATTTTATTTATATTTTATTCATAGTTTTAATTGCTTGGTTCACATAATGTGTATAAAAGTATATTTTAAAGAAAGAATCTGACCACCAACAACAATGATAATAATTCATTAATTTAATTTAATTTAATTAGTTTTAATGACTTTTTGAAACAATAATATTACAAATGAAATCTGGATTTTAAATGACAACATCCCTGATAGCACACATACATCACAGAGACCTCTATTTGATGTCTGCATTTACATATACAAGAGGTATTTTTTAGAGTGTTTGCTCATCTGCAATATGTCTATTGGACGTTTTCTATCAGATGTCAAATAAACGTCTATTTGATGTCTTATAATTTAGATGTTTATAATTTAGAATGTACGCAAAACTGACATCTAAAAGACGTCTACCAGACGTTTGTAGATCTCTAGATCAAGAGATCTTTAACAGACGTATGTGTGTTATCTGGGATGACTGACAACAGTTTATCTAATAACATGTACGAAATGTTCAAATAAAGCTTTGAAAAGGTTTCATGCAATGGTAAACCTCCATATAGGCTGGTTTGTCATCAGCCGGTCAAAATGTACAGCAGGGCAAGCAAATTCGGTTCGCTTTTTGGTCAGACAAAAACTGTAATGTTACACAGGCTGAATGTAAATGTAACTCTCTGTAAATCCACTCTCTGACACTAGGTGGCGCTTATGGAACAACAGATTAGAGATGTTTCCTGTAACCTCCGTGGGCAAAGCAGAATTGAGATTAACAACAAAGTAGAGCGCCATCACAACGCGTCATCAATCAGCCATATTTGCGGCACTGAATGTAAACAACCCCACTGAACCGAATGAAACTCCCATATTTTGCTGATTATTGCTGCTGAATATGGTCAATTATTGTCAAATTTTGGGCTGTACTAATCGGTCGGACCGGGGAAACCATTTGGAGTATATACAGACTGTCAAAACTAATAACAAATCAAGGAGAAGAGTGCAACTGTCTAAGGAACCAAAAGCGTTTGTGGCTGGCCAGACTGAACCAGGATTTCCAGGGCAAGAATCTTCACATTTGTTCTTATCATTTCCGGTCAGGTAGGTGAAATATTAGGCTAATATCTTAGCAAATACTGCTTGTACGTATCTTTACCCCCTGTTAACTTTAGTCTGTCAAAATATTGAGCGCTTTCCTGCTTACTAAGTCCTTCACTATATGATTTAGCAGCTTCCACATATTTTTTTCCGTGGTTTAGACAGCATAAACTAGCAGAACAATGTATTCAGTAGTACATTAACAGTGTAATTCATGCTGTTTACATCCGAGTATCTCCAATATGGCCACATATCCGGGTAACTGACAAAATTGTGATGTAAGTATGTAAGTGCAAACCGTGGAGCAAAGATGAAAACAAAATGCCATGGAATCTTTTCTGAAAACAGTCAGAACCTTCAGAGGTACAGTCATATAACTAATTAATTCATTATTAATTTGTAAAATTCCCTTAGTACTTCTTTAAAACCAAAACAAAACTACTCTGTTGTTCAAATCGAGTATGCTTTTATAATTGAATATGTTAATTAAAATATGAAATAGTAATACTAACCATGGGGAATTTTATCATGATTTATCATCAACCTGGTAATGGTTTCATCCCTAATCTGGACCAATAAACTGTTTCTATCATACTTCAATACATTGTATAGCACATACTGTACATGTCAAAATGCCACACTTGGTATTTTTCATGTTTAAATCCCTAACCCTAGTTGCCTTTTTCCATATCCACAAAGTTTAGACTATCCATCTTAAAAAATGAGACAAACCACTGTCATAAACCTGCCTTGTGTGCGGCGACTGCGCTTTGAAAAGAAGCAGCAGAGGTTTCCGTGGAGCGGGCTGTGGGAAAGGCCCGTTCAGGTTGGAGTGCTCCTGGAGGCTCTGAATGGGCCTGCTGTGGCTGAGTGTGTCAGTGGGATGTGATTGAGTGGGATGTTCTCAGGGTACGGCAGGAGGGACAGACAAGGGGGAGGTGTGTAGAAGTGCAGTAGCTACCAATGTGGTCTCCCCCCTCCCCAGCAGTGTCCAGAGCCGTAATCCCGTTACATGTGTCCCCATTAGCTCCGACGGGAGCCTCTATTGTCTCCTTGTGAGTCGGTCGGAGTCACCGTCCAGGCCTCGCCATGTTTGCTCTAGCTTCCCACACCCAGCTGTCCCCATGGCAATCCCACACACACAAACACACACTAATGGCTCATCTGCGGGTCGCAGGGTGAGGACTGAGGTGAAACGACACTCAGCAAGAGTTTGAACTCATGGAAATAGAGGACTATGCATATATTGACCTCTTACTGATATGTAAGGGATAATATCAAAGATTTGTGATGCTACTCTCAGCACTTTTTTCACAGCTACAGGTTTGCGTTTCAAAACTAATGAAGATAACTTGAAATTATTTAGTCTAGCAGATCCATGAAGGTAATGGACTGAAGGGAATTGCACAGGGAATCATACAGTTCAGTTCATTGTGCATATCCTTAAATATGACAGTCAATTTTTCCTTTTATTTATTTGAAGCCTAGTAATACCATGGTATTTTCTGAATAATCTTTACCATGCAAATATCAAAGTACATACAATTATATTCTTACATCCAGAGCTGGGTAGTAACTGATTACATGTAATCTGGATTACGTCATCAGATTCTTAAAATTAGGTACTTGTAATTAGATTAAATTACATTTGAAAATACTCGTAATCAGACTAGTTACTTTTTCATGATTACATGATTACCTATTATTCACACAATAGCAATAAATTATTCAGAATTGATTGATTCTCCCTAATTCCTCTTTTTCATCTTTTAAATTGTTCTTTCTAAAATAGCCTATCGCTTATATACATTCAGAAAGTCAAGATTTGTGGACATTCACACAAAGATCAGTCATTAGTCAGGTGGCGACACAGCATTTGTCAACTGATTTACAAAAATAATTTCAGGTTTAAGAAGTGTTAGTGATGAACGCTGATTTTTATTTGAATTATTACTCTTTGGAAGGCTTTTGTCTTTCAAACATACTAAAATGCACAATTTCACAATTTTTTTGTCATCTGATCCTCTTTTTAACCTAGTATATTTAAGTAATAAGTACCCCTGAGATTTTAAAATAAACATTTAAATAAAAGTATCACATTTGCATGTTCATTGGTTTTCTTGGTTATGGTCACTTGACTTGCAGTTAAACAAGTAAAATATTCATTTTTTTTAGTATGTTTTTTTTTTTGATTGATTGATTTAATTTTTTATTTTTATTTTAATTTAACATTTTTTATGATTTAATTAATTATTAGTTTTTCATTAAACTCATAAACCCCCTGCAGTTCTTTCACAAACACCAGTTTGGGAAACCTTAATATAATGTAATGTTTAAAGCACCACGGAATGTAATATATATATTTTCTCTTTGTATTTTTTCGGCAATATGGTACAATATTATCCTATTTAAATCAATGTGATAAAAGAGTTAGGTCAAAAAGTAATCAAAAAATAGTCTAATTATATTACTTGAAATGTGTAATGTAATGGATTACGTTACTAACTACAATTTTTGTCATGTAATTTGGAATCAGTAACGGGTTACAATTTGTAAGTAGTCTACCCAGCTCTGCTTATATCATCCTATAAATCCTATATTTTGTGAGAACTGTACATTTTCCCACTTACTACATGGTTACTTTCGAAATAAATTAATCAAAAGGACAAAAATGTCAGTTAAAATGTCAGATTTTTGCTTATAGAAATACACTACTTTTCAAACATTTGTGGTCAGAAAGCTTTCTTTTGAAATGAATAAAAAAAATTCAGGAAGTTTTACATTAAATTTCTGTCAAATAAATGGTGAACTTTCTATTCACAAAATAATCCTGGAAAATGTTTCTATGCCACCAAATCAGCATATTCTGATTATTTCTGAAGGATCATGTGACACTAAAGAATTCCAATAGAAAACAGTTATTTTAAATTGCAATAATATTTCACAATATTGTTGCTTTTAATGCAGCTTTGGATGCAGCATAAGAGACTTAAAAAAACAATTTAAAAAAATGTACAGACCCCAAACTTCTGAATGGAAGTATGTATATGAACATTATAGGATTTTAGAAGGCAGTGAAATGTGAATACGTACAGCTAATACCACAGTATGGCCAAGTATTTTTTGTTTGATTTTTTGTTCTTCTCATGAAGAAACTGAAGTTTGTAGATTGTTTGGGTCTGTCTCCTCCGTCCACCCTACAGATCCATCATGCCACTGATGGAAAGCTAGACAGACAAAGCTGACCCAGGTCTAGTCACCACAACCCCCCTGTGCTTCCTGTGACTTCAACACAAAGCCTGCACTCATGCAGACACACCGCAAAGTATCTAAAAAGTCTTACTTTGCTTTCTTTTTCTTTACTATAAACAAATATCCACAAAAACTGTCATGCTTTTAATTAGAATAAGCCTATTTCTCTTTCTTGAGTCGTGTGTTACAGTAGTGTACATCTGTTGCGATTTCAGCTTCTCTTTACGTCTCTGTGCATGTGGATTTGAGTGTCTACGCAATTGGAATATATTAGCCATGTAATTTGAGGTCAACAATTTCACTGATCCATGCCGTGCATGTGAATGAAAGTCATTTGCGTGGACTCTGGTGTTGTTTTCAGGAGGACGTGATGGCCAAATCGAAAAATATTATTATTTCAGTGTACATTTGATGATGGCTTGTACAAACAGCATTTACTACAACCTTTTATGTAACTTAGGGATGTCCACCTAAAAATTAAAATGTTGTTATAAAACCTGTATGACTTTCTTTTATCTGTGGAACACAAAAGAAGGTATTTTGAAGAATGTTGGTAACAATCCCATTTGGTTTCCATACAATGTAAGTATAAAATACACTTCAAAATATCTTCTGGCATACAGGTTTGGAACAATGTGAGGGTTAATAAATGATGACAGATTTTTTATTTTTGGGCAAACTATTAAGTGTCATTAAGAGGGAAAGTTAATCAACATTGATTAGCAAGAGTGTTTGGGGCTCACCAAACTTCGCTGGAGTTTGTTTATTGTGACTGTGTGTGTGTGACAGCTATGCGTGGGTGTGTGTGTCTGTGCCCTCTGTGATCTGAAGTACTTTCCGGTTACCATGACAATAGTGCTCGCTGAGGGTTCGGAGAACAATCACCTGTGAGTTGCTGTGCTGGCCGTTGAGGTCTGTGCAGCCTTTGAGAACAATTGTGCCACTATACTATATATATATTTCGAAACGAATGAGCAAGCTTATTTTTTCAAAGAACGACCACAGCAACGTGAAGTGTGCGGAACTGTAGTACATTATGTTTTTTACAGACAGGAACCAAGCAAATATCCCTTTTGTATTTGCACAGCACAGTTGATTTTGTTCACAAACACTTGCACAAAATCAAAAGATCCGTTCGTTTCTGTTCAAACCCCTCTTGCGTCATGTAATAAATGCCGCGCACTTTTTGCAAATGACCAATTACTCTCTTGAACAGTCACCCTTCACTTTGACAAAACTGGACGGCGCTCAACGGCCGTCTATGGGGCTTGTTGAGAGCCAGTCTCTGGCCCCTAAATGCTGGGCTGAGGGTCTCTCTCTTCTGACCTCATTTGCAATGCTAATGGTCAGGAGACAGCTGCCATCTTACATGGAACATGGCCTCTCAGAATTTCCCAAAGGGGGGAAAGAGGAATAAAAAAACAAAGGCAGCCGATAAATGGGTTTGCCTATTATTCCCCGGGCCTTGTGTGCACTGGGTCCTTGAGAACATGAATTTGAATGACAGTCAGCGAGAGAGACGGAGAACGGCGCGGTGAAACAGCAAAGATGTCAGTATGAATCTATAATATAGAAAAACAAAACAGTGAAAAGTATGATTTTTAAAAGCGTGCGAGTTGAGCTCATCAGCAGAATGCTGTTTTAACAATAGCAAATAGAGAGAGCTCTTAATTTAGCCCTCATTCTCTCAGTCACTCAGCCCCGCTCCCATGCAGACTATAAGTGTCTCTGTGAGTGATTGCGCGAGCTCTCGCCGAGTGGAGAACACTCGTGGATATTGTAGCGAATGTGACGCATATGTGCATATCTGTCAGAATGGCTTTGTGATATCAGCGGTGGAAATATCTCCATTTACTTCTGCTCATCAGAATTAGAGACGGCCACGATACTCCAGCTGAAGGTTAATGGCTCAATGCGCCTCGTGCCGCTTTTGCTAAACTCTTTTGCTTCGGCTTTAAAGGATGGCCAGTCATACAGTCAATTGTACCTCCTGCAATCAACAAAAATAGTGCATTTGTTAACTGTGTTGTCACTGGTATTGGCTTTATATTTGTTTAACGTGGTTTATGGGCTATTATCATCACAACAGGAATATGAAGCTGCTGTTTTGTAAAATACATTCATAATTGGTTATAATTTCAGATGTGTTTGTAAAATGAATGGAAACATTTAATTAGGCTGCATATGAATTAGGGCTGTCACGATATCAGTTTTTTCACTAAATAAATAAATAAAGCATGCTATCAGTCATATTAATCTTTATTTATTTATTTTTCTTTTTTTGACCAGTGAATCACACCTCTAAAGAGGAGAGACTACAATCCTAACCATTTTTAGTTAAGCACAGTTTTAAAGTAAGCCAGTTTATGAGAATAACTACAAACACTCATCGATCGAACTGATTCTTATTATATAGTTCTATCAGTCTTATTCTTCAATGCGGAAGTAAGCTTATGGGTGAGACTTCCGATTCATTAGCTGTCACAGGGAAATAACGAGAAGAATAACAACGTGCAGTAAACTGTAAAACTGTTTAACTGTGTGTTCATAATTAAGATAATACATTAAAATAACATGGCAAGACACACCAATTTGCAATATCAACAGCAAAACGAACTGTTTTGTACAGTTAAAAATAGCTGGATGTGGATGAGACCGGAGGCCAGAGCTTGTCTTATTATAGGGAGATGAGAGTCTGTACACTGGGTTATTTTTTTTTAACCCAGTTGCTGGGTTATGAATGTTGGGTCATTATGTTGGGTTATTTTTCAAGTGTTGGGTAGTTTTTTGTGTAACCCAGCTGTTGGGTTAGTGGCTATACAAACTATACACCCGTCCCTCTGATGAAATAACCCAGCACAGGCACCAGAGTTGCCAAGTCTGTGGTTTTCCCGTGGAATTGGGCTACTTGTTGCCACGGGTTGTTTTTCATGTTTGCGGGTTGAAGCAACTCCAATAAAGTAATATTTAGCCCCTGGAATGCTAATTTTACCAGGGGAACCCTGTCAAAAAACGTGCATTTTACTCCCTGGAACACGATTTATAACGGGGACCCCCCTTTAAAATGCATTTGGGCTACTTTGGAGCTAGTTTTGAGTAGCAATTGGGGCAACCGTGGCGGGCACTTTAACCCGAGAGAAAGTGAGTCCTAATTGCTGCTAATTTAGTGGACTTCTTCGGTGAAATTAAGGTTTGTATATGTTTTATTCTATCTATAAAGTCTTTATTGTGCTGTAAATTATTTTATTTTACGCAGTGCAACATACAGACGATACAGATGTCAGTCAGCTAAATGCGTCAGCAATGGTCGTTTCTCGTGGTGGAAATGCCTCGACTTGCACAACATAAACTGATTTTATTCATTATAATACTGCTTCTAAATATTTCAGATTTTAAAATATGTTCTCAAAACTTTCTACTGTTTGTTTATTGATAGGTTATGAAGTCAGTCACGTTATTTTTCAGCTATAAGTGAAATGAGAGACGGCAGTTTGAAGTTCACAGTTTCCCTGGTAGTAGCCCATCGCCGGCTCAGATTACATCGAGACACCGGCACAAGAATCGGCACTATTTCAGTTAAAAAGGATAACAGAGAACTGTTTAAAACACTCAAATTAAAATATTACTTTAAAATGTTATATTTTTAATTCTAAAACTTGTTAAACAAGTTTAAATGTATGCAAATTTGAAAACTATGCTGCATAATTCAGTTTGTCTTGTATTTTTGTCCATGGGTGTTTTCACTTATTAATAAATGTTCACGTTTGATTATTACTGTTTTAAAATGAATTTTTGGTTCATTTTAAGCCAGCAATAGTGATTTTCAGTCAATATTTGAGTTAATTAAAACAACCCAGCACGTTGGGTCAAAGATTTAACCTGACTAGCTGGGTTAAAATAACCCAACACTGGGTCTGTCCATATTTGACCCAGCGTTGGGTTACCAAAATAACCCAAATTGGGTTGTTTTTTTTTTTTTTTTAAAGTGTATTACTTACTATTGGAGAAAGCATAACGGTCAACTTGGATCATGTGTGCCTTGATAACCAATCACATTACAGCCTTGACGTCACTGAATTTCAGTTCAGAGTTGTGCGACTCTAACTTGCCATTTATGGATACCATAGTAATGAATGGGAAGTGCCGTAAACTGAATCCCACCTGTCGCAAAAAGTCAGTGACTTCTCTTAAAAAACTGAGACTAAAGATCACTGAGACTTCATTTCATGTGAGTACAATCACTGCAAACATATTTGTCAGTACTAACATTTCGGTAGGTAAAACATTTTTGCACTTTAAAAACAAACAAAGAACAACCTATTTTACTTCTGTAATGTGATGAAAAATGAACAAAGAACATTCAGTGCTTCACTGAAAAAAAATATGGTGGGATTTTTGCTGAACATGTTGTCAGCAGGAAAGAAAGTTGTTTTAGAGGCACAAAAAGTTATATTTTGTGCTCTGCAATGTTGTTCTGCATAAATCATTCTTTTGACAGCATGCTGATGATCATACATGTTAAGAAAATAAACAGGATCAGTTTTGATTTAATTTCTGGGATGAAACTGTACAAATTTCCGAATGTTGAGAAGACACGTCCATCCACAGTCATAATGATGGCTCTGGCCTTGTGTGTGAGTGTGTGGAGATGAGGGTGTATGCAGAGGCCATAGGAAGTAAGAGCCTCTCGTCACAACTCTTTCATTATTGTTACAATTACACTAGCTCTCTTCAGTGCCTGCACTCTTCCCTCTTTATAATGTTTGCTCAGGCTGCAATTGGGAAATGAGGTGGAAAACGATGTGTGTGTGTGTGTGGCTATAACAGTGGGAGTGAGTGTGTGTGTCCCAGCCATTGATACCACAAGTTAAAGAGAGAGTCTGGAGATGCCAAGCGCAAAACACAAGAATGTTTCATTTAAAGACTTGCTGCCCTCGCGGGGGTCCGTCTCTCTCTCTCGCTCTCTCCCTTCCCACCCTGTGGGTGTCACAGCCATAATCTAACCCCAGTACAGCACCACCCAAATCATTATAGACTCTGATCTGGAGTCAGTGAAAGGGGGAATTAGCTTGGAACACAATCCCAGCAACCTTTGTGACCCCTGCACAAAGCCAGAGCCGTTGGGGGTCCCAGCGGCCTAAACCACTCCATATGTCCGGACAAAACTGTTACAATGGCTGACACAAAGGAAACACAGTGGGAGGGACAGACTTTCTGTGTGTGTGTCTCGGAGGAATTATTTAATGTTCTGCTCGTGTATTTGATCATAACTCACCTCAGGAGGATTAATGGCTGGCATTATGAACACATATAGATATAAACAAGGTTATAGTGATGTCAAGATGGAATGGATGGGTTAGAAACTCCTCCTCTCTGTAGCTTTCCTGCTGTGTGGATGTTAAGTAGCTCTTTGTGTGTGTTAAGAGTAGGGATATCCTCCGTCCATCCTTGTCTCCCGCCCGCTATGCACTGCATACTAAAACCACCACTGTAAGAGAAAGTGACACAGAGATGATATCGGGATGATTGTATCAGTGTTCAGCAGACCTGTCTGAGAGATTAGAAGGTTGTGCTGGTGTCCATGGATTTTTTTTTTGGTCAGTCTGGGTGTTAAAAGTATGTAAATGTCCATTGTCTTCCCAATACACATTTCATTTCATTTAAATACAATGCTGCAATGTAAAGCAAACCATTTAGCGAGTATTACAGACAGCCTAAGCGCTTGCAGTGTATCGAAATAAGGTTTGCATTTCCCCTTTTACAAAAATTATGAAAAAGAGTGAAGAGTCTTTCTGTTATTGTTTAATATGAAATACTTGTAA
Source organism: Labeo catla (assembly GCA_012976165.1). Lineage (NCBI taxonomy): Eukaryota > Metazoa > Chordata > Actinopteri > Cypriniformes > Cyprinidae > Labeo > Labeo catla. Next base: position 150,261 of record VONZ01000119.1, read on the forward strand.
AGGTATACACTACGTACCGATCCCACCACATGATGTCCAAAAAAGAAGTTTCTCTGACTTATTCATTTTTGGCCATGTTATATATCATTCGTTCCCCAATTTTAGTTATTGTGGCCACCTTGTATTAATTTGTTCCCTCATTTTAATTTAGTTGAATTTAATATAAAGTATACAGCTCTATAAATATACAACAGTACATTTTTGAAAAACAGCAGTAGTTTGTCACATGATATCATTTTGCATATTTACTGCAAGTGGTGTCTACTTATCATTAATTACCTACTGTTTATTATTATACAGTGTTATATAAAAATGTCTTGATTTAATACTTCGCAGTTTAATTCCATTTTGAGTAAAGCAGGAGATAAAAAGGAAGAAAATAAAAAAAAGAAAGGAAAATAAGTAAACACACAAACACAAAAATATTTTAAACACTGAATATTACTTATGTTTAATTTGTCACATGGAAACACACAATACTATACTGTACTAAAATAACAGTAGTATAGTATTACACTATAATATATACTGATACTATACTAAAATAACAGTAGCATAATATTACACTTGTAAAAATATATACTGTATTACTATATACACTACCGTTCAAAAGTTTGGGGTCAGTACATTTTTATTGTTTCTATTTTTTTTTTAAAGAAATTAATACTTTTATTCACCAAGGATGTATTAAGTTAATAATTAAAAGTTTATTAAAAGTTAATAATAAATAATTTACATTGTTATAAAATATTTATATTTTGAATAAACACTGTACTTTTTAAACTTGTTATTCATGAAAGAATCCTGAAAAAAAAAAAAATCACAGGTTCCAAAAAATATTTGGCAGCACAACTGTTGATATTATCCAACATTGATCATTCTAATAATAAATCCGCATATTAGAATGATTTCTGAAGGATCATGTGACACTTAAGACTGGAGTAACAGCTGATAAAAATTCAGCTTTTCATCACAGGAATAAATTCTATTTTAAAGTATGTTAAAATAAAAAACATTATTTTATATTGTAAAAACATTTTGCAATATTACTGTTTTTTTCTATATTTTTAATCGAATAAATGCAGCCTTGATGAGCATAAGAGACTTCTTTAAAGACTATTACAAGTCTTACTGACCCCAAACTATTGAACGGTAGTGTATATACTATATAAATATATATACTATACTATACTAAACTGCTGTAGGGTAGTATTCACTATAATACACACACTATGATACTATACTATACTAAAATAACAGTAGCATTATACTGTAAAATATATATACTTTACTGTACTATACTAAGATAAAAGTATAGTATTCACTTTAACACACACACTATACGATACTATACTATACCATACCAAAATAACAGTAGTATATATATATATATATATATACACACAAAAAATTCTGTACCAAAATAACAGTACTATAGTATTACACTAAAAAAATACATATACTTCACTGTTCTATACTATACTGTACTGTACTATAATAACTAAAATATGTATTATTCACTGTAACACACACACTATATAATTCTATACTATACTAAAATAACGGTAGTATAGTATTAAAGTACTATACTATACTATACTATACTAAAATAACAGTATAGTATTACAGTGTAAATATATATACTGTACTGTACTATACTACACTTTACTGTACTATACTAAAACATACACACTGCACACACACACACACGCCCACCCACATGTTGTGTTTCCATGTTTTATGGGGACATTCCATCTAAAAATCTCCCCACAAGGTCAAAATTTACTGGTATTACTATCCTTTTGGGGATAGTAATTTGGTCCCCATAACGCGATAAATACCAGGTACACACACACTATAAGAAACTGTACTATACTAAAATAACAGTAGTGTAGTATTCACTGTAATTTATACACACATACACACACTATATGATACTTTACTATGCTAAAATAACAGTGGTATAGAATTACACTGTAAAAATGTATATTCTGTAATGTACTGTACTATACCATACTATACTATACTATACTAAAATAACAGTAGTATAATATTACACTGTAAAAATATGTACTATACTATACTGAAATAACTGTAGTGTAGCATTCACTGTAAAAATATGTATATACTATATGATACTATACTATAGTAAATCAGCAGTTGGTATGGCACATTGGTGCCTGTTTAACCACTTACAACCATGTATGAAATATGCAATGAAGTTGTGATAAAATGTTAATCTAGCAAACAATTTGAACTTACCAAAACTGACCTTAAATTGTACTGATAACCATTATAACACAGAAGTTGCAATATAAAATCACTTGATGAATCATATTTCACTATAGCTTGTCTTTAACACATGGCCAAGACTCCTATGTATATGCTGCACAGAATCATACACACAAATACAAAACACCATTATGGTAACACATGACACAAAATGGAATTAACCTTAACTAAACATAAGAAAACGTAACAAAAACAACCTAATGTACACTACTGAAACAAAAATAAGAAAAATCCAAACGATTTGAATGAATCTATTTGAATGGGACTTCTTGTCCTCTTATTGTTTTCCCAGTAAATTCTAAGCAAATAAATAGATTTTACTCCTAAAAGCCAATTATCTTCAGTATTGTTTAGCAAAATATATAATGCTATACAACTGCAGTCCTTTTTGCTGTTCAAACTGCAAACATCTTTTACACCGTTTGCTATTCCAAGCATACAGTAGCCATTTTTATACTTTATTATGTTACCAAGTTACTACATCTTATTAAAGCATCAAAAACATTAATATCAGTGTTCCAATGAATGAAACCAAATAGTTACCATGGTAATTTAGTCTCTTACAGTCATTGATTAGTTTCTACAGGATCGAAATGGGCTTCTCCGTGCAAGACCGTCTTACGCTTCAGTGTCTAAATAGCGCATCAACTTATACCCTTAATATTATATCTGCTTCATAATTAGGCCAATAGAGCAGTCCCTGTTTACCCTTTCCTCTTCCATTTCTCTCTCGCTTTCTCTCGTCTCTCCTCTTCAATCCTTTCTTATTAGAAGGCCCCCAGCTGTGCGTCGGATAGGATCAGAGGCTGCCTCTATTAGCCTGGTCCATTTGTTGAGCGATTGAATCGCTCTCATCCCTCTTCTCTAGTATGGCCTCTAACCCTCTCTCTCTACCTTAGCCTGCCAGAAGGGCCTCTCAGCGCTCAAAACACAATGGAGCCTGATAGAGGCCGTCTCCCTGAGGCAAACCAAATGCAAGGTGACTGTATGTGTGTGTGTGTGTGAGAGAGAGAGAAAGAGACAGATGAAACATATGATTCCATGACTACTGTTTTATTTCAAGATACCATGGAGAAGCGGGTTTCTAGGCGGTTGCCCGAGGTGTTGTTCACTTACTATCCAGCAGGTGGCATACTTGCACAAGGACAGAGGCCAAAGCACCCTTCCCCCACCTTCTGTGTCCTTTCTACCACACTTTTTGAGTCCTACGGGCACCACAAGTATCCTCATCTCCAAGCTGTCTCCTCTCCACAAGTCGTACAGTTACCGTACGTCCTGATGGGCATCGCTCTCTCTTGCAGTCTTTCGATCTTTCTACTCCAATGCATGAAGTGGCATTCAAAGGCTTTAAGAGAAGCACACCTGTTTCTAAACTATTGAAGAAACAGGATTTTACACGCTGACGTTCCTGAATGTCATTTCCAGCACTGCGCCGTCAACGTCAGTTGTAACGTCGGTGGGTGTGCTTGTGCTGCCGAGATGTTTTAGACGTTTTTATTTACCCGAAGAGACTTCAAGATTCAAGATGGTTTGAAGACTCCAGGGAAAAGAGCTTGTCTTTACTCACCCCCAAATCCTTACCCATATTCACGTCCTCTCATATTCTGACCTGCACTCAAGAGAAACGTCTCTGCTTGAGGAGGGATGGCAGTGAGGTGTTCTGCATGGTTGCATCTGAATGTCCCTTTTTTCCAGTTTTGAGGGGCTCACTTGACCGCCCCTTTCTGGCACACTGAGAGACGTAGGAGAGAGGTTAGAGAGCTGCTTAAAGCTGTCAGTCACACGCTTGCTGACTCCATTGGAGCCTATTGGGAGTCAACCGAACTACTTCCTGAACTGCTCAACATATGACCTTATAAAACAGTGGTGGTTTGCAACCTAAAAATGAGCCTGTTCGGATATTGGCATTAATTGGAAGTGCTAAATGCAAATAATGAATGTGACTGACTGATGTATTGGTGCATAGTTAAGATAGAAAGTAAGCAGGCAAATCAATATTTGAAATAAAGATTCCATATCTTATGTTGTTGATGTTTAAGACCACATTTAAAATGAAGCTCAAGCTCAATTTAAGCTAAAATGTAAAAATACAAGGTAAAAAGTAATTACATACATAAATGAGTGCCGTCAAATTGATTAATTGCAATTAATCGCATCCAAAATAAAATGTTTGTGTTTACATAACGTGTGTGTGCTGTATATATTTATATGTTGTTGTTGTATATATATTATATATATATAAATATGAATACATATATACGTGTAAATATTTCTTAAATATATACATGTGTGTTTGTGCATTTATATATAAATATACACAGCACACGCACATATATTATGTAAACAGACTTTTATTTTGGATTAATAGTAATTAATTGAGTTATATAATATGATAAAATGTAATATAATATTTAATATAATTAAAATTAATAATAGTACAATTATCAATGTTATTTTTATTAGATTAATAATTTACCGGAACACATATATTATGTAAACACAGACTTTTATTTTGGATGCGAAATACACTAAAATAAATAAATAAAATTAAAAATACAACCTACACAACATTAAATATGTTCACTTACCATGAAGACAAACATAGTTATATAATAAATAGTAACATAGTAATAATAAATATTTTAATATGATACAATTTAATATAAGATTTAATATAATTACAATGAATAATAGTACAATTATCAATGCTATTTTTATTAGAATAATAATTTAATTGGAATTATACACACTGGGACATATGTATTATGTAAACACAGACTTTTATTTTGGATACGATTAATCGCAATTAATTGATTTGACAGCACTAAAATAAAAAAAATACAGCCTAGACAACATTAAATAGGTTCACTTGCCATTGGGACAAACACAGTTGTCCCAATGTGTTTTTTCCTTATTCATTTATTATATAATAATAATAATAATAATAATAACAATAATAATATACTTAAATATAATATTGAATATAATTAAAATAAATAATAGTACAATTATCAATGCTATTTTTATTAGATTAATAATTTACTGGACTAATACACACTGGGACACAATCTGTGCTTATCAACTAATTATTATAATTAGGATAATATAATAATATATAGTAATAATAACAATTATTAATGATGAAATTAATAACACTAAATTTGCATTTTTATTTGCATTTTTGTACTCAAACCAATGGACCCTTTTTACGTTTTAGTGGTTCTCAGAAGTGGAAGCTGTCATAGTTATATAATATATAATAAACTTATATAATTGTGAACAGAAACTATAAGCATAATTTTTGTATTCCCATTTGCCCCAATAGCCAAATAAATAAATAAAAATATAAAATAAACATATATATATATATATATATATATTTAGAGAGAGAGAGAGAGAGAGAGAGAGATAGATGATAGGTAGATAGATAGATAGATAGATAGATAGATAGTGCTTATATATTTGATAACTGTAAAAGTGTGCCCACACAGTCTTAGCGAAGGTCCTTTTGTCACTTATCCAATGTAAAATAGCACTCTCTTTGTTTTGGTATATCAGAAAATACAAGTGGACAATGCTGTGTGATTCCAACTACAATGTCATTTAGATATGTATCCATTTTCATTGCTTTGCGCTTTTAGATTTAAACGGACGTTTGATTTTTCCTCCAATCCATCCTCGTTGTTCTTGGCTCAGCTGCGATAAGGTCTCGTCCTCTGCGGTGCCCTTTGATCGTGGCCGTTTGTTCTGGCAGTCTCTATCTCCATGGAGATGAAGGAAAAACTCGGGTTTCTGCGCACAAAAATAAACCTACCTGGCCTTGCCTGAAACGTCTTCTTTAATTGATTCTATGCACCATGCAAATATACTTCTGCACTAATGGATCCTATGTTTTGTGTACATTATGCTGTAAATCTGTCCATTCTCTGTCTGATGTGGCCCGGTAACCTTCATAGCACAAAAAAGCGACATCTTTCATTTAAATCCATAGAAACACTGGCCTTGGAGTGCAGTGCTTAAGGATTCTTTTCTGTCACTTGTCAAAGGCCTCGCTGGGCCTTGACCCACATCACCATTAGGGATGCTTGTCCTTTGTTTGAGCAAAGGCTTTTATTTTTCCACCAGTCTCCATCGCACTGATGATAACAGACCTGGATTCAGAGGTAATTTACAGTTGATTGTGCTCCAGCCACTCGGTTCAGGAATTGAATGGTTTACATGTCTATGTTTCTTTTTTCATTGTGCCGGTCCGTGTAGGCTGGTAATTTGTCTACTTTTCACACCTCAGGTTCATCATCATGCGCTTTCCCGTGAATGCTCGGAGAAAGAAAAGGCTGCATTCCTACAGGAGCCCGGAGAAAACAAGCCCCCAAAAGAGCTAGCAAAAACAAGTCTTCGTTGAGAGTACGTGGATGTACAGTTTCGTGTGAGCTTAAGGATTCAAGTACCAATTAACCCTCTGAATCAACCTGAATCTACATTTTTATTGCCACCACATTAGATGGAGCGTACGACACTTGTGGGAGGCCAGATGTCATGTTGTATAAAGCAAAAGTTGTTTCGCGATCATTCCTGGAGTTTAGAGGTGACACTTGACCTTCTCCTTGGGTAATTCAGTTCGCGGGCATCATTGACTCGGGCCACGGACGGTGTCAAAACCATCTCTGAAACTTTTCAATTGCACCTTCAGCTGGCCTTCGTCAACTCCTCAGCTAATTCTGATTGTGATTTGGTGTGGCTGAGGGGCGGATGGATGTGGGTGTCGCCGACGGAAAAAGACAATACAATTAAATGATTAACGCGCAACAGGGCCACCGACAATTAAAACTATTATGGAAATTAAAATGACATTATGTCACAGCGGAGAGTTGATGATACCCGTGTCGTCTTTTTAAAAGCAATTTTCATAATTCCAATAATTGAAATCATAGCATATTCATTCATTTACCGGGTGAGGGGGGCTAAGAGCGGCCACTAATGAAACCCAATCATTAGCATCCAAACAAAGTAATTGGCTAGTCCTTTATCTTCGGAAATAGGTGACAAGGCACAATCACCCCCCTCCATCAGAATGCAAAAACAAGTAATTAAACCGCAGACAAAGATGAGCCCAGCTCGCTGTTCGTGCACCGTGCACGTTTGAAAACAGCACTGATTGCCTTGATTAGAGACCTTACTGTATCCTCTGATTTTGTTTATGGTTATACTTTTAGGGATGGGGTGCAGCGGGGTTGGGAAGGGATGCGTTCGTGTGCGGGAAGGTGCGAGCGTTATCCTTGTGAAGCCCTGAAAATGTACGTTGAATGCTCTCATTAACTCCGTATGCTTGGTGTAGGGAACAAGATCAACAGTTGCATATTTTATTGTATAACACGGCTTGATTCTGACTGCATTTATTGGATTCATTGTCTGGATAACTAAAACCGGTATCATAAACAAATAAGCCCACAATTAGCTAAAAGGCCTTTTAATACATACTCTGTGATTAGAAAACCTATTTAATTCATGATATGTGTGTGTACGTTTTAACTAGGCATAATGATTTAACCGCTCAGCATACTAGCTCAGCATACTGTTAGCCTGTTAGTCTCCTAGCTTTTGAAGTCTCACATTACTGTTGATCATTTGGTAAGAGCATGCAAATAACAAAATACAAAACAATGCAATTTAACATAAAATCATTATCCGTTGTACAATACAGCAAGCTAAAGATGTGGTAAGAATCAATACCCTACATGCTACAATTACAATTGGCTTGCAAACCAATCTGATGTGTTGATCTGGTTGTTGATTACACAGATGCTTTTATGTTTTCTTGTATCACTGTGGACTGCTTGCTCTTCTTTATACAAATGCAGCCGATTTTGCCATTTTGCTTATTTTAAAGATTGTAGACTGAAAATCACATCAGAGGACTTTAGTAGTGTTGCAGTGTAACAGAATGAAAATTCTGTCTAAAAGTGAAATTGAATTACTTACCCTCATGTCATTCCACACCCATAAGACCTTCATTCATCTTCATAACACAAATTAAGATATTTTTGATGAAATCTGAGAGGTTTCTGACCCTGCATAGACAGCAACACAACTAACATGTTCAAGGCCCAGAAAGGCAGTAAGGACATCATTAAAATAATCCATGTGACATCAGTGGTTGAACTGTAATTTTATGAAGCTACGAGAAAACTTTTGTGCGCAAAGAAATAAAAAGAACGACTTTATTCATCATTTTTTCTCTCCCAAGAGAACTTCATATATTCTAAAAAATGCTGGGTTATTTTTTTTTTTTACCCAAATGCTGGGTTCAGTCCGTTGGGTCATTTTATTGGGTTATTTTTAATATCTTTTACCCAGGTGCTGGGTAGTTTTTCTCTAATTAAGTTTCTGGGTCGTTTTTAAAGCTGGGTTAAGCCTGTCTCTGACGAAACAACCCAGCTGCTAAGTTACAGCTAGAGCACGGGCTTTTTGAGTCCTCCAGTTCTCAGCGCCACCGATTTGGTGCACTTCTTTAGCGAAATAAAGGTTTGTATACATTTTATTTCATTCATAACGTTTTTACTGTGCTGTAAATTGTATTATATGTTATTGTATTGTATTTTATGCAACGCAACATAAGGACAAGATGTCAGTCAGCTGCATCAGCAGCGGTCACTTCACATGATGGATAAAATAAAATAAATAAAATAATAAAATAAATGGATTTTATTCGTTATAGTACTGAGTTCAGTTTAATTTGATGTTAAAATATGCTCTCTAATGTCAGTACTATTTGTTAATGAGCAGGTTTTGGAGTCAGTCACAGCAGCTTTCAGCTACGTGAGGCTGCGGTCTGAAGCGATTACAGAGAACGGTTGAATACAGTAAAATTAAAAAGCTACTTTTAAATGTTACATTTGTTGTCTAAAATGTTTAACGAGTTTAAATGTATGTAATATTGTAAACTATGCTGTGTTTACCCAACTAAATTCAATTTGTCTTGTATTTTGAACATGTTCTTGCTTAATAAGGTTCATCTTTTGATTATTGCTGTTGCCTCTAGTAATTCTGTGTGTGTTTTTATAAGTTCCAGTTCATTTTAAGCCAGCAATATAATAATTTTTAAACAATAGCTGACTTAATATAACCCACCATGTTTGGTAAAAATATTTAACCCAACCAGCTGGGTCAAAATAACCCAGCATGTGTTCTGTACAATTTTTACCCAGTGCTGGGTTGCCAAATAAACCAAGTTGGATTGTTTTTAACCCAGCATTTTTTAGAGTATAAAATTACAATTAAACCACTGATGTAACATGGACCTTTTTTAACAATGGACCTTACTATGTTTATGTGCCTTGACAATGGTAGGATCCTTGCTGTCTATTGAGGGTCAGAAAGCTCTTGGATTTTATTATAAATATCTTAATTTGTGTTTCAAAGATGAACGAAGGTCTTACAGGAACGACATGATGGTGAGTGATTAATGACAGAATTTTTATTTTTGGGTGAACTATCCTTTAAATCTAACTAAATGCTGCAATTCACTATACAACTTTTACACAGATTTTAATGTGGATGAATCAACACTATTTGCTGAAAGTCTGAGCCACTTTTGGGCAGTCGGGGTTGACAGATTTCAGAGAAAATTGCTTGGTATACGATGGGTATCTTCAGACTATGATTTCATACAGTTAATATCAAACATGGTTAATATTTTAAGCCAGTTTTAGAACAAATATTGTTTTCATTTGTCATACATCTTCTAGCAATGAATTGCATTTTGAGTGTGTTTGTGATGTGATGTTTTTTATGGTGATGTTTTTAGTGTATGATGCCCAGTGTTTCTCTGTAACTATTTACAAAGTTGGCAGATGTATGCACAGTATTTTAAAATCTGTTTGGGTTTTAAAAGCTGTGTAGTGAATTCCAGCTTTAACTTATAAACCGTTGCTTCACCATGACAGTAGTTGACATTAAAGAGAACAATGACTGCAGAATTGTGATCTGTGATTCAGAAAGCAACAATGCTAGTGGCAGCCATTACTCCAGTCTTACATGTCACATGATCCTTTGACGACATATCATTCTAATATGCTAATTTGGTGCTTGAGAAACATTTCTTAAAGGGATACTTGACCTAAAAATTAAAATTCTGTCATGAGTTACTCACCCTCATGTCATTCCAAACCTGTAAGACCTTCATTCATCTTCAGAACACAAGTTAAGTTATTTTTGATAAAATACGAGAGCTTTCTGACCCTGCATAGAAAGAAACAGACTATCACATTCAAGACCCAAAAAGTAGTAAGAACATTGTTAAAATAGTACTCTCGTGAATGCGCGTAGAAGCGGGTTCGACACAGAAGAGAAGAAATTGTTGAATAAAGTTGTTATTTTTGTTTTCTTCGTGCACAAAAAAATTTCTCGTAGCTTCATAAAATTAAGGTTAAACCACTGATGTCACATGGACTATTTTAACAATGTCCTTACTGCCTTTCTGGGCCTTGAACATGTTGGTTGCATTGATGTCTATGCAGGATCAGAAAGCTCTCGGATCTCATCAAAAATATCTTAATTTGTGTTCCAAACAGTGACATGAGCTTGAGTAATTAATGACAGAATTTTCATTTTCGGGCAATAAATGTTCTAATGTGAGTTTTCAGTTTTTCAGTGTTGGCACTGTATTCGCACACTTGCATAGAATACCTTTTGGGCTGCTTATCTGTCCCTACTTTCCAGCTAAAGAGCTTGGGCGTCTCTCAGAATGACTGACATATATAAGGAATCTTGATGAGGCACAGGGTTAAGGGGACAGGCAGAGAAGAAAGACTAAGGGGCTTGAGGAAGACATTGGTAGGAAAATGCAGCCATGGATATCAGGAGTCTTGAGAGAATGAGCTGCTCAAACTCGCCCTTTTACCTTCCACCCCCTCCTGACTTTCTTCAGTGGGGCATTTTTTATGGCCTGCACCCTGAGGCCCATTATCCAGCCCTTCCGAGGGAGAGAGTCAACAACATAATGCAAGAGGCCTGACACAAAGCATCTCCCAACAACAGGACCCCCTTTTTCTCATTAACACCCTCCCTCACTCCTTCTCCTACATCCTCACCTTGAGCTTCCCTTTTCCCATCCTCTTCAGACCCATCCTCGTGTAACCTTGTGCTCCGTCGAGAGCTTTTTTTTTCATCCTGTGAAGTTGTAGAGAGGTTTCTTGAGTCTCACTGGTGGGAGAAAGCACCTCGTGCTCCTTCCTTTCCTTCTCAAAATCATCAGCTCTTCTGATCGAGCCACCTTGATTCTTTTTTTTGATGACCCCGACGGCTTATATCAGGCCTTTCTACTTCCTGTCCTGCTGATTTCTTTTCCTGTTCTTTGTGCCTACTTGCAAAATGTCCTTGGGTGTCTTTTTTCTTCAGGTTGGACAGGAGAATTGATTTACGTTTGTACACACTTGATCTGACCCTGTGGCAGGCAGTGAGCATATGTGTGTGTGTGTGTCTCGGTTGGTGCTGATGGTCCCATTACCAGCGCGTTCTCCCCCACCTCACTATACGGCGCTGTGGAATGACCCCGACCATGAATAAATGCAATGGAAAGAATGGAACAGAAATTCTTTTTCCACTCTCCAATGGACAAACGAGACTGAGGGCAGAGGGGAGAGAGAGAGACAGAAAGAAAGCGGGGTGCGGAGCGTACTAACATGGCTAAGGGAACATTCACAGGCAGTGTTTGGGACTGAGCACCAAAAAATAGAAATCAGAAGCATCAGGCTCAAACACACATCCCTCGGATTTGGGAGCCAAATGGATTTTAAATGCAACTTCCAAAAAATAATTTGTATCTTTGTTAATCGAGTTAGTATGAATATTGTTGGTAATAAAAAAACTAGTCAAAGCACTATGGTAGAAATCACATTTTCACATAAATTTGGTCAGTCTAATTGAGTTCTGATTTTACTGAAAATACTGTCATCACCTACTCATGTGTCTGCAGTTTCTTAAATGTATTGCTGAAACACATTACAGAGACTGTCAACTATGTAGCATTGAATTGTGGAGTTAGACCTTTAAACAGTTTTTCGCCATTTTTGTGTTTAGGATTTTTTGGGTGGGCCTGAAATCATGTCTCTGACGCATTGGAGTGACCGAGCATGGCTTATCCCCTAACACTATAATAATTAGAGCGCATTAGCATCAGTGGTTCACCCGCTCAATCACAAGTTGCTGTCATTACTGTTAGTTACAGTTTGCTAGCTAGCTAAGCCTTCGTCACATAAATGCATATTAACGTTACCTGGTTGCGATCATATACAAAACAGCTCGGTAAAATGTTTTGTTCTGTTATTTATTTGCTCTTTTTTGGCTAAGTTAGGTTATGCTAGTTACATATTGTTAACTTGCATGAAAGGGAGAAAAAATACCATTCTGTTGCAGACCGAGAGGGACAAGGTTGATTCTTGGGTAGCTAATAAAAGTCATCTGGAGTGGATTTTGGCTCTGGAGACTCAAATATGTATGGGAGCATCCATTCAGGTTGTAGCGGTATATGACAGTTGAGACAGGTGCAGCTTTTCTGTGAGTGGGCATGGTTTCAGCGCCAATAGTTGACGCCCCAGTGTTTGAGAGCAGAAAAATACTGCCTGTTTTATTCAAGATTTTGGTCATTTATAGTTTTTACTTGACCTTTTTTAGGCTACGTCTACATTATTCTGGATGCATTTGAAAACGTTTTCATTTCATTTTAAAACGCTCTCTATCCACATTAGCATTTTCAAGAATTTTCTAAAAGTTTTTTTATCCACACTGAAACATCAGAAAACGTTACATTCGCCTTACTGTGCATCTATAAAACCTCATAAAAGCTCACTGAGATGATACAGACGGAACAGACATAATAAGTTTTCAACCAATTATTTTGGTAGAATCATTTCATTTACATAAATATCTCATCATTCACTGTCGTGGTCACTCGTGTTTAATCTAAAAAGCAGCTGCCCTCATGTTTTGCTGCAGGATGGTAATTGTGAATACATTTTCTGTCATCTTTTTAGGACTATAATATGAAGAGTGTACAAAAGAAACATCTTTAGCAAAAGTGTGAAAGTGAATAGCATGTAACACAATTACTATTATAAACCTAACCCAGATAGCACACGTACGTCTGCAAGATGTCTGTTAAAGATCACTTGATCTGGAAAGCATCTGCTGTGTTCAAACATCTGACAGACGTCTGTAAGATAGACATCAGTTTTACATACATTCTAAACCATAAATATCTTAAAGAAATCTAATAGACGTCTATTTGACATCTGTTGGGAGACATCCTATAGACATATTGCAGATGAGTAAACGCTATAAAAAATACATCTTGCAGATGTAAATGCAGACGTCATATAGACGTCTCCGAGATGTACGTAGGCTATCAGGGAACTGTCTTTTGCTACAATATGCGTCACATGACCTCCGTTTTCACAGTCCACACTACAACAAATTTATCCATTTTTCAAAAAGCTCCATTTTCCTTGACAAAAATGTCACAGTGTAGACGGAGGGCCAGAACGGAGAGAAAAATATGCGTTTTCAAACGAAAACGTATTAGTGTGGACATGGCCTTAATCATTCAAATTTGCCTGGGTGGTTAATAACACATTTTTCTGTGGTGTGATAAACTCAAAGCACAGGTATATTTGTAGCAGTGGCCAAAAATACATTGTATGGGTCAAAAGTATCGATTTTTCTTTTATGCCAAAAATCATTAGGATATTAGGAAAAGTAAAGATCATGTTCCATTAAGATATTTTGTACATTTCCTACTATAAATATATCAAAACTTAATTTTTGATTAGTAACCCTGCTGAAAAAACCCCAGCTAAAACCAGCCTAAGCTGGTTGGCTGGTTTTGGCTGGTTTAAGCTGGTTTAAGCTCCCAGTCTGACAAGCTAAGACCAGCCTGGAAGTGGCCAAAACCCCTCTAAAACCAGCCTGCTGACCAGCTAAGACCAGCCTGGATTACCAGCTAAAACCAGCCAACCAGCTTAGGCTGTTTATAGCTGGTTTTTTTTCAGCAGGGAACATGCATTGCTAAGAACTTCATTTGGACAATGTTAAAGGTGATTTTCTCAATATTTAGATTTTTTTGCACCCTCAGATTCCAGATTTTCAAGAATTTGTATCTCGACCAAATATGGTCCTATCCTAACAAACAATATAATCTGAAAGCTGACTAAATAAGCTTTTCACTGATGTATAAATCGCAATTTCACAAAATTGACCCTAATGACTGGTTTTGTGGTCCAGGGTCACGATTTAATATTGCTCTACACCATAGGCAGAGAAAGCCTTCCCCTGGCCACAGAGACTAGAGGCAAAAATGCCACCTAATTGAACAAAAATGCCCCTGCACAATTATATTACATTAAATCTAATACGTCTGTTGCAAACAAAGTGAAAATCTGCCCAAAGATCTGTCCATCTTGCACCATATTTCTTTTACACATTTTTACAGCATTGCGCATTTTAACCATTCACACATGATTCCGTTTAGCTTATGAATGCAGTGGCCAATCAGAGGCGTTCAGATGAGTCATCACTAAAAGGGCGAGTTTTGTTGTCATTGCGCGCTGGCTGACTAAATTCTCTCAGCAAAAACAACAAAAGGGAGAATTACGTACAATGTAAGTAATTGATTATAACAATAGTTTTATTATTTTGAGAGTGTTAAAACTCGCTATAGATCGAAGTTAGTAATAATACTACTTTTAGCCTTACCCTGGAGCTTGTTCACCCTCTGCCTATGTTTTACATGGGCGTTCATTTTGTCAAATGTTGTGTCAGTTCAAAATAACTGTTTTCTTATTATACATATTTTAAAATGTAATTTATTCCTGTGATGGCAAAGCTGAATTTTCAGCCTCATTACTTCCGTCTTCAGTGTCAAAATAATGATGTTATACTGGTACAAGAAACGTGGAAAACTCAAAAAACATTTGTTATTATTAGCATATCAATGTTGAAAACAGTTGTGGTGCTTAAGATTTATTTTAGGATTCTTTGATAATGAAAGTATATTTGCGATAGAAATCTTTTGTTATATAATAAATTAAAGCATCCTTGCTGAATTAAAATATTAATTTCTTTTAAAGAAAGAAATTTCAGTGTATATATTTATAGATCTCCTACTTTCATTTTATAAATTAGAACATATAGCATATTTATTCTTATTTCAAAGTAGTAATGTGTAAAAAAGCATTTTGTTTCCCTTGCTTTCACCTGAAAGAACTTACTGTATTTCACACTAAAAAGAACCAACTTTTACTTTGTTAAACAATAATTTAGGCTGTCACTACACCTGTCATCATCACCCTCCTCTCTGAATCCTTTAAAATCTTTCTGAAAACCCCCTATTATCATAAAACACCTGACATTGTATGCTGGGAGAAACAACACATCACCATAATGGAGAGAGACAAAGGGTCGTACGTTCCTCGTACCTGCATGAGTGAATGCTTTTTAATTGCTGGTGATTTTCACTTGTTGGTGTTTTGCACACCTGAAACAAACTCCGAAAAGTCACCAAAGAGCCGCGCCGAGAGAAAACGAGCCGAAAGAGAAAAGGGAGGCTAAAAGAATGTGTTTGATTGCAGCTAGTGCTAGTTATGGTTTAGTTGGTAGTGTTAAGCAGTTGGTCCATTGTGTTCTTTGTGCATTGCTGAGTGTTGCAGCTATTGAAGTGCAAGAGAGAGGGGAAAATGCGTGCACTGACATTCTCTAATCAAATACAGCAATCAGGAACCTCAAACCAGCATTACACCATTTACAATCCCTTTTAATTTATAATCAAAAATTGAGCGGGAGAGG
Source organism: Labeo catla (assembly GCA_012976165.1). Classification (NCBI taxonomy): domain Eukaryota; kingdom Metazoa; phylum Chordata; class Actinopteri; order Cypriniformes; family Cyprinidae; genus Labeo; species Labeo catla. The sequence goes on from VONZ01000119.1 coordinate 166,389, forward strand.
GAGTTGGGAGGGAGAGGGAGAAGAAGAGAATGACAGACACAGGCAGGTCATTACATCTCTCTTTACTGGGCCGATGAGAGCAATGAAGAATTAATCAGTGGCCATTAGACTGTATTTACTCACCACTGTAGGGGTTGTGATCAGACCTACACTTCCTCTAACCCTCCCTCTTCGCCTGTCACTGGCTCTTTTTCTCTTTGCTGTGGATTCTGTGATGGACAATCAGATGTATACTTCTCCTTGACCTTTTTGATGGAGGTCAGATCAGAAGAAGATACATTGTGTTGTGTATGTAATGATAAATGAGCATTTGCACTTTAGCACAGAATGCAGGTTTTCTTCCGAAACCAATCTAGAAAGCATGTTAATGCATTACTGTTCACACCACAATGGCTGTTCTAAGAGGTTATAAATAAATTTGATTCAGATTCAGTATTCAGTAAACTATAGATTATAATAAATATAGTTCAATCTCAGCAAAAAACAGTTTTTTTCACCTTTTATGTTCTATTGAACATGAAGCTATTTGTTGGAGCTTCAGCTGATGATTTTCATATGATTTATTTTATCATTAATGTTAAATAATATTGCATTTACTAAAAATATTGGTTAAATATTATTGATCATTATTAAAGCTTAACCAAAAGCCAAATTGCTCTTAAGTGATAGTTAGCCCCAAAATGAAAATTACCCCATGATTTGCTCACCCTCAAGCCATCCTAGGTGACTTTCTTCTTTCAGACAAATACAATCTAAGTTATATTAAAAAACGTCCTGGCTCTTCCAAGCTTTATAATGGCAGTGAATGAGTGTTGAGATTTTGAAGCAAAATAAAGTGCATCCATCCATCATAAAAAGTGCTCCACATGACTCCAGGGAGTTAATAAAGGCCTTCTGAAGCAAATCAATACGTTTGTGTAAGAAAAATATGTCAAACTTTATAAACCGTAATCTGTAGTGTCCGCTAATTGTCATGCACATGTGCATGAAAGAATGGCGTTCAAGTGGATGATGTAGGCAACAGCATCAATTTTAAAGTTGTCTTTGACATAACACCTTTTGAACTTATACTAAGTCTGAGCAAAAAGAATTCTAACACAGAAGGTCTGTCAAATAAATAATTTAATGTTTTTTTTTAAATGCTACTTTTACAAATAAGATTTTCTATTTACTTTTTTCATATTCTCCTGAAAAGAATAGTTCACCCAAAAATTAAAATTAACCCATTATTTACTCACCCTCCAGGCATCCTAGGTGTATATGACTTCCTTCTCTCAGATGAATGCATTTGAGTGCATCCATCCATAATAAAAGTGCCTCACACAGCTCTGGGGGGTGAATAAAGGCCTCCTGTAGCTGTGCATTTTATATGCATTTTTGTACGAAAAATACCCATAATCAAAACGTAAGAATCACTTTAATCAAGCTTGCGCCAACTAGTCGTACACGGAATCCTTTCAGGGTGCATGCATGCGCTGCTCAGACGTGACGCATGCGAACGTGCTGTGGAGATAGGTAAACACAGCACCAGTCACAAGTTAAAAGTTCAAAACGAGGATTTGTTAAGAAAAATTTCATATTTCGATATATACACAGAGGAGCCTGTTTTTCCTTTGCTAAAGTAAGGAAACTTTGCTCCTGTAAACAAACGTTGGTTTGTGCAGACTCACTGGCGCATACGCAACGCCAACATCCTACTTCATCCGCCCAGAGCTTTGTCCGTGTACGAAAAGTTGGCGCAAGTTAGATGAAAGTGAGTCTTACATTTTGAATATGAATATTTTTCTTACAGAAATGCATCGATTCGCTACAGGAAGCCCTTATTCACCCTTCGGGGGCATGTGAGGCATTTTTTATTATGGATGGATGCACTTCATTGGACTTGGTTTGGACTGATGAAGAGAAACACCCACCTATTGTCATGATAAAGCTTGGAAGTGCCAGGATAATTTTTAATATAACTCCAATTGGATTTGTCTGAAAGAAGGAAGTCATATACACCTAGGATGCCTGGAGGGTTAGTAAAAATTGGGATCATTTTCATTTTTGGGGGAACTATCCCTTTAACAGGGTGGACATGTTGAAGTTGACCACATCAAAAGATGATAAAAATAAGAAAGGAAAGATAAAATAAGTAAAAACAGACAATTAACAAAACAAAAGCTCTCACTCACCTTTCCAAGCGTGCTCATTGCATGACACATGGAGTCGCCGGTGCGGTCACTTGTTCTTAAAATACTCCGTAATTTTTGGTCATACAGATAAGAGCAATACGTCTTTTTAATCTGTGAATACTCTTTGTTTATTTGTGTGCACACACAATAACAAAAAATTGTTGTGCTTTTGTAAAATAATGAAAGCAAACAGGGTACGCTTTCTGCCGTCTTGGTCTCTGTGAACTTGAGTGCAAAACTTTGAAACTCCATGTATACTTGCATTTCAGACAAGAAAATATAACTATGGAGAGTGAAATGTACTTTTAAATGAACCAATTCAAATAAAAAACTAATATTCTCAATCTGTATAAAACATGCATCACTACTGCGGAGATGACGAGTCACTGTCGCTGACTTCATCTCTTAAGCCGAAAACAAAGAAAGCGCTAGTTTATCAATAAATAATTAAAATGTTATTGCAGCCTCCTTGCTATTTTTCCTTGACACATTCATAATTATCTGCTGGTGCTCTGTGGCAAGCTTTTTTGCGTATACTTGATCACTTATTAGGCTATGTAGACAATCAAAGAGTCATTATTATGATTTATATGGTTTATTAATAAACGTGCGACTAATAGTTGACTAATGCTACTAGTCGACCAGAAAAATCTTTAGTCGAGGGCAGCCCTAAAAAATATTTTTATAGGTGTTTAAGTGTTGTATTCATTAAAAAGCAAGACACAGGCCTGGGTTTAGAATTATTGAGAACAAAAAAAACTTCAATATGCTTAAAGTTCAAAAGGTATTATTTATGTCGAAGACAACTTTAAAATTGTTGAAAATTTTAAGGCAATAATATCACAATCTTTACTGGGGACACCAAAAGGCACTGAATCTCAGGGCTTATATTTCAAAATCATCCAACATTTTTCTTCACAAATTCTTGTTTTGTACTTCTAATTTGTGACCAGCATTTTATTTTGCTCTCTCCTCAGCGCTTCCACGTTTGTTACTTCTCCTACACTACGCTTACATCTTTCGTCATTCGCTGGAAAGTTGCAAAACTCATTGGTTTTTACTGTGAGTGCTGACAGTTTCATGGTGGTGGATGTGCTGACATATATGGAGCAGTCGAATGAGGTATCTATGTAGAGATATCTATGATTAGCTTATCATGTTGATAGTTTAGCAACATGCTAACTTCATACTTCGGAGCTTCCTGTACACTGCATGAAAAGAAGACTAAATAGTTTCTTCCTATCAGTCAGTTATGAGGTTTAATTTCACTTAGAAGGCAGTTTGCCTATATAGGGAATATATATATATATATAAATATATATATATATATATATATTTTTTTTTTTTAAACCAAGCTACTGTTTGTGCCACATATAGAGAAATACTTACAAAAATATTTGTTTACATTTAAATGTGATTTTAAAGCAGCGCCATTTCCTTCCTTTTGTGTTGAGTAGGTGTGTGTGCGTGTGTGTGTGCATGTGCGTGTGTGTGCGTTGATGTCAACCCCATCAAGCATAGTGCAGGAAGCGAGACAGGTCGACTCTCTCTTAAATCACCTCCTTTAATCTCGGCTGTGGGCTCCTCTGACCTGTGTTAGCTCAGGCCAAACAGAGCCGAGTACATTTTCTCTCCACAAATCAACCCTCATTTCTGTTGCTCTGGAGCTGGACAGGATACTGAACTCTGAGACTTCCTGTGCTCTGCGGATATACTTTCTAATCTCAACAGTGTTTAGAGGCTCAGACTTCATATAAGTCTAATTTCTGATCCATGTGCAGGAGAGTTCAGCGGGTGAATCGCCACTTGAAAGGACTGGCACTGCTTTATGGCATGAAACCTCTTTAAACTCCTGATAGCAGCACAAAAGAGTCACCGCCACACTCTCTGCGGCCGATAGGAGCAAACAGTTAATGATGTTTGCTCAAGATTATCAGCCTCACTCCAGTAAACCAGCGAGAGAGCAAAAGAAAGACGGGGGAAGGTTTTGTTGTATAGATGTTTGTCGGGTGTGACTGTGGCCGGTAAGAATGTCACCTTTAGGGTGAATTATTGGCCAGTTTTTTTGTGGTAGTTTAGTTCACCAAGAGGTAATGCGAGAAGGTGATTGAAGACTGAATATGTTTTTAAAAACCATTTGTAAAGTGCTATTAATTAAGAAGAAACCCCATGAGAAATATCAAACAGTGAACTGCGAAACACAAATTGAGGGTCAGATTGTACATGGAGTGTTTATTTGTTTCTGGGCGAGAGCTGAAGGAAAGCCAGAATGCCGTGTTGCTCCGATCCTTCGTTGTCTTAGCAACCCATAAGTATCTAAAGGAGGGATCAGTGCACTGGGTTGAATGGCACGCAAGGGTGAAAAACTCGGCAATTAAAAGCAATGGAAGTGACAATTAATATTGTGAGTGCGCAAATAGAGTGCTATGCCCTTTCGAGAATGCTCAACGCTCACCCCATGCTCGACTTAGCGCTTTTCTCCTCTTAAAATCCTCCCTGAAGACCTCTCCACTCTTCCACTTGGTGAAATGGCGCTGCATGTTCTTTTCTCCGCTCGCATATACTGTAGACAGACATGGCTGGTGCTCAGGAGCGCCAACTCAAGTGGGAAATCATCTCAAGCGTATAAGAAAGAGTTAATCGTTGTCAGAGTTAAAGCTTGTGATGACCTCTAACACAAACCTTCATTTGGGTCAAATGCGTTTCTGTTGTCTGCCTTGTACTGAACGCAGAGCTTTCGATGTCTGGTATCCTATGTAAGGGGTAATGTGTAGTCGGCCGATCATTATTTATGTGGAGGATTATTTCTTGATGCCCAACTGCTAGTTACTAGGGATGGGTCACACTGTTTGACTAAAAAATTTAAATCTTGAGGAAGTGTCACACAATAGGCCAAAGCAAATTTAATATGATCCACCTTTATGGTGAAGGTTTTTAAAGGGATAGTTCACCCAAAAATGAAAATTATCTCATGATTTACTCACATTTCTTTTAAAGCCATCTTAGGTGATAAATGATTTTCAGTGAATACAAAAAATGTATTCAAAATCCATCATAAAAAGTGCTCCACACAGCTCGAGGGGGTAAATAAAGGCCTCCTGAAGTGAATCAATGTGTTTGTGTAAGAAAAATCTCTATACTTAAAACTTTAAACTGTAATCACTCTCTCGTGAACGCGAGTACGACAGTTAGTGGAAACTAGAGATTGCGGTTTAAAGTTTTAAATATGGAGATTTTTCTTACACAGATGCATCGATTCACTTCAGAAGGCCTTTATTAACCCCTCTGGAGCCACATGGAGTACTTTTTATGATGAATTTATGCACTTTATTTTGCTTTAGAATCTTGACCACCATTTCATGCCATTATAAAGCTTAGAAGAGACAGGATATTTTTTAATATATCTTCGATTGTATTCGTCTGAAAGAAGAAAGTCATACACACCTAAAGCCAGGCTCACACTGTACGATTTTAAGACAAATTTCACAAATCCTAAAAGATTTCTCTAATCCTAGGCTTAAAAGCTGTAGTTTTTGATCATTAGTTTGACATGTTCACAGACCGAGATGAAAATCTGCCATTGTCAGAAGATTTGGCGCACAGTCCTCTAGTGTGAATTCTCCTACAACAAACGTTGAATTGTCAACGTCGTTTTTCAAGATCAGAATTGACCTATCGGTAAGCCCCTCCCCTTGAATGCAGATGAGCTAATGGCAGCTGAGTATCAATTGCACGGGGAGTGGAACTCTGACATCTTCAAGTTTCAGAACCATAGAGAAACATTGGAAGATTCACAGCTTGCATTGGTTTGATTGTGTTTATGCTACAAAAATGGAAAAACAATCTGCCTGTGGTAACACTGTATGTGCCTGTGTAACACTGATTCCAGGTATCCTGAGAGGATAGGCAAACCTAAATAGTGAACTGTTCTCACATCATGTACAGTGTAGCTCAAAAACACATAAATGAATGTCTACATTTTAGTGTCTCTCCATATTAAAATGGTTACATGTACATAGTTTAATCGTACCCTGCGATACATGAACAGTGTTGATCCTGCATGTTGTCATCTGCGATTGTAACGATCGACTGTAATATGAGACTTCTGCTGCTTATTTATTTTTAAATATTTTATATATCCCTCCAAGGAATATTTTATTATAACTTGAATGGTGGCCCTTCTGTGTCAAAATTGTGGAAAAACATTGTGGGACAAGATTTTCATATTGACAGCTGTCATTGTAAGCGATAAGTCAATTAATGCTAGAGATATCTTCTGATCACCATAAAATCTCGGAATTTCTATAGGATATGTTGTTGCCTTTGATATGATAAACACCGGTTATGCTATCATGTGGTTGTGTAGTGATGCTTACACTGCTTACATCTTCCTAAATATGCCGTTATTGCTGCCATTCATAGACTTTTCGTGATAGCTAACATTTCAGCCTCACGTGCAATGTAACTCGCAGTCACTGAACATGTATGGGTTGATAATGTAAAACTCCGGACAAGTTTACTTGCGCGCACCTGTTTTTAATGTGTCTTTACAGTCGTACAGTCTGACATTAATGAAACTGACATTCCACAGTGTGACATTATCATCATGTTCGTACAGACGGAAAAGCAACAATCCTAAAGGCCTATTATAAACCAAGCAGTGTGCGCCTGGCTCAAAGGGGTTATATGATGTCACTAAAAAGAACAGTATTTTGTGTATTTGGTATAATGCAATGCGTTTATGTGGTTTGAGGTTAAAAAACTCCTCTCTGCCCCGTCTTTTTGAAACGCATTTTTTTTTTTTACAAAGCTCATGGTTCTGAAAAGCGCGGTGTGGTCTGATTCAGTGTGGTGTTATTGGCTGAATACTTCAACCGTGTGACAGAAATGTTACGCCTGTTACCATGTTGTGATGACGTGTTCTGGCACGACAAGACAAAACAATAAAACCCATAATAAATTAGATATTTGTTGCACCCAGTGAGGACGTAATTAATGATTATAGTGACTTATACTGTCTTTTTACGCGTTGCGTAAACATGACACCATGTCTGCATTTGTGATTGTAAAAACAACAAACAAGCACTACTCTACACTGCTTAAAACTCACGTATGAACAGCCAGTAGCAAATTCTTTAAATATGAAAACGTACTTACAGGCTGTGAGTCAGAAGTGCCACACTGTCCTTGCAAAGTTGGAACTGCCCCACTTTATAGTGTACACAGTTGGCATTGTAGGCTACTCTCCCAGGTTCAGGAAACAGTCCTCCATAAAATGCGTTGCACACACTTGAATATTTGCGTTGTACTGTTCTGGAACAGTGTTGTGAACATAACTTAACCACTGATTTTTTTAGTTGTGTGCTCATTTGGAAGGCCAAACAAAGTACTTTCGCTTTCGCAGTGAAACACAGCATCTTCACGACATGGCCGCGGAGGCAGCAACAACACTATGGCGAGAATAAAAGTTATGTTGTTATGCAAATATTCCCACACCATGATGTAGACATGGGGGGCATGTTTGAATGAGCCATTTTAGGAAGGCATGGCTGAGTCTTAACCTTTATAACGAATGTCTTTGGGTTTGAGACTTTAATCTTTGCAACTTTACAGATCTTATATGCACAAACAGCTTGTAACTCTCCAAAGACAAAGGAAAACATGAAATCGGATCATATGACCCCTTTAAGATGGTTTGGGGTTGAGTAAATCATGGGGTAATTTTCATTTTTGGGTGAACTATCCCATTAAAGCTTCTGGAGCTCATTACTAAAACATTGTATTTTAATATTATACACTAAAATGTTATGTTTACTGAGATTTTAGCAGAAATACATAAGCAGTAGGCATTCACAATAAGAAAACTTGGGTAGTTTTTGTAGATGTTTCATGTGTTTTCTTTGATTGTATTGATGTTTTAAGTAACAGGGCTTTAATTAGCATGTTAACAACCTGTTGTGCTTTAGCTATTATGACCAGCTGACTGTATACCATCCCCCAAAACTACTTGACAGTGATTGGCTTAATAACTGACAAGTCAATTACTGAGGCTGACTAGATTGTTTAGCTTTTTCCTTATATTGTATATGTATTTTAGTATTGATATTTTTAGCAGCGGTGCTCAATTAGCAAGCTGTGCTTTAGCTATTAAAATGCCCAATCCTGCTCACTGAGATTTTAGCTGGAACCCTGATAGCACATGTACATCTCAGAGATGTCTATTTGATATGTGTTTACATCTGGAAGACATATTTTTTAGGGTGTTTGCTCATTTGCAGTACATCTTTGGGATGTTTCCTGCCAGATGTTTTAAGCTACCAGCCATTCATAACTTCAACTAGACAAAGAAAATAAAAAAATAAAAGCCATTCTGTTCCATTCTCCCCGCGCAAGACTTAGTAGATCATCTTCAGGTGAACCTGAATCCAGCCTAACAAATTGGGATTTCCTTAAGAACAATTACTCAACTAGCTCTTTAAACTGAATCGTCAATTTTGAAAATGTTGTTTGGCACATACCTGCACCAAATAAATGAAAAATGCATATTAAATATTCATTTGAAAGGGGCTATGAGGTGATACAAGAGACATGATTCTCCTTTCATAGTTAGCTATGCTAATTTCAAGTATTCAACCAGACCATTTAGCTCATGTATCCTCAGTATTCTGCAGAAACATACCATTTAAAACATACGATTCCTCAGTCTCTATGTTACATGCTGCTGCATGAAGTGTTGAGATACATCAAATTTCTCAGCTCAGGCTTTTGATGTGGTAATTTCTCTTGATGTACTTCTAGGTGTGGGCGTGTTTGTATATGAGTTTTAGGCACGTAGATTCACGCCATTGAGAAGCTGGCAGGTGTCTGCCACATAAAGCCGGCTGCAGACAGCATAGTGCACGGATCCTGAAGAACCACAGCTGATTCCTGCTGGAATGTATAATTTTCTCATTTCCCTCACAAGCAGTTGGCCCTTCGCAAATTAGCGCGGGGCTCTGACCCCGACGTTGTACGCGGAGGGAGCGAGGAGACGGCGTAATGCGCGACATACGGGATTTCAATCAGACACGCTCTCTTTCACACCCATCAAATCATCTCCATATACATAATTCATACACCTGTGAAGGGATGTGCTCTATTTCCACACTTCTGCAACATGAAGAGTATGATTACAGATTAATCTGCATGGTTTGCCGTCACTTCATAAGAAAATGGTCCTCTTCTTTTTCTAGTTTCTTGGGATTCACTTAACAGTCCTGGATTATGTGTATTTTCACTCATTTGGGTGGTAGGCTGTATTTTAATTACTCTGTAATAATGGGATGGCAATTTGAGCTATTGTACTCAAACATGGAATCGAGAGAAGTTTTAGACAGGGCTCTACATTGCGACTGAAAACTACTGTGTGCGACTGTGTAAACATATTTAGGAGCACCGGTGTGACTGACCCGATCAACATATTTGAGGTTGCGCTGAGAGAAGCTTCAAAGGTTTCTATGTGTTTTTGCAACGTTGAGTAATGTATCACAGACATATCTCACAAATCCTTTCATAAACAAAGTGTAGAGAGAGTGTAAGTAAGAGATTCATTGTGCAGTGTAGAGAATATCATTGATTATGATGGAACTTTGTGAGATCGCGATGAATTAAGATGAGTGTCAGCTTTTAATGATTTTTAAGGGAGTTTGTAAATGAGATATTGATTTAATACAACAGTTAAATAAACAAGACATTAATATTAAGTGACTTACGTTGTCTGCCTGTAACACTATTGCCTGATTTAATCATCAAAAATAGTTTGAAACAAGTCACAACTGAGCCGCTGCATATCTCCTTTCAAACACAGCGGTGTTTCGTTTATGAATGAATGTGAATTTTTAAACAAATCTAGTGAGTCAATGATTCAATTTCCCATTCATAAAGATCACTTGCTTTATTCCTGAATTCTGTTCGAACTAATCAAATGAATGAATGATTCAGTAATTAAATCAGTGAGTTGGCATTTTAGTTTCACTTTTAAAGTATCTTTTTAGTTTTTTTTTTTAAATATTTCTATATTCAAAATGTTATATTTAAAACATTAATTCTCAACATGAATTTATGAATTGCACTCATGCCACCTCTGAGCCTCATTAAATGTCTAAACATACACCTACAAGCCACTTTTGTGTTCTTCTGTGCCACATCTGTAGTACAAATTATTGTTGTTAATACTGAATTTCATTTGATTGGTAAACTTATTCTTATTATTGTTATTCTACTTGTTCTTATACTCTTGTTTTAATTAGAAATGTTAAAGAGCATAAAAGGATGACATACTTTTAATAAAGTTAGAAAATGCTGTTACAAAGGTAAAAACAAAATTCCCCTGTAAATCACTTTAAGGAGTCAAATTTCACCTCATAATGAGAAGGCTAATTTTTTGATTATTGATTAGAAAGTGCTCCTAAAACTGACTGTGCTCCTGATTTTTTTAAGTTAGGAGCACAAGTGCTCCTAAAAAGAAAAGTATGCATAGAGCCCTGTTAGAGGGGGGTAGTAAGCTTTCAAACTTCAAAAAGACTGAAAATCACCACTGAAGTGTTCTTAAAATGGTCCATATAACTTGTTTGCGATATTCATCTAAACATATACAACAGCTGTGTGAAAAAGACATATGAGTTGGATCTTTAAGTAATTTAAGTTGTAGTGTCCACTTTTACATTTAAAAATAAAGGTTCTTTTTTGGAATCCATGGTTTCATCAAGAAACTTTACCAACCATGGAACCTTACAAGGTTCTTTTTAGTGGAAAATAATTCTTTAGTTTTTTAAAACATTCTTTGGACTAAGAAACAACAGTTCTTTTAAATTCTTTGAGCAACCAAAAGAAGTTGTGGCATCATTTTGAAACCTTCTTTAGGAAACCTTAATTTTAATAGTGTATGGTGGTTTTGCATCAGTTTTGAAGCTTGACAGCTCTTGTCCATATTCATTTGCATGCAAAAGAGCGACCATTACATTCTTCTCAATTTCTCCTTAAGGAAAAGAAAGTCATATGGGTGAGCAAATGCTGACAGAATTTTGGGTGCAGAAATGGAAGTAGGGCACAGGCTGTCACTTCAACAGTAGAAAGTTAATGAATAAGTAGATTAAGTAGTAGACATGCTCTAACTTAAACCTCTGAATCTTGCTATTGTCTGTTCTGGTGTGGATTGGGTGTATATTGGTTGGCTAATCTTGACATGATAATGCTAATCATGTCTTTTGTCGTACAAGTAGGCACCTCATGGACAGTCAGGCTTTTGTGCATTCAAACAACATTAACAATGCTAAAAGGCCAGCTTACAAAACTCATTGATTTGTAAAGGAAATGCACCTCAAACCAAAATATAGTCTGAAATACACACAGAGGAAGTTCCCTTTCAGGAAAAAAAAACTTTAAAGGAAATGCTTCTCAAGCCAAAATATACTCCTCATTTACAAATAATAAAAAAAGTACATACTTCAATGTGCAAATCACAAAAAGAGTAAATGTACACTATTTACTATTAATTAGGTTTAGTTAAACACAGACATCGCAAGCATTTTGTATATCAAGTACAAAAAAAGAAAGCTCACTGACTTTTTTTAAAATCAGCATCAAAATTTTAAATACATTTTTATGTTAATAGTGAAAAATATATTCATCACATTTCAGCATTTTAAAAAGTCCAGTGGCATGAATGTTTAAAAGCACAAATATCTAATGTAGATTTTTAATTAATATGTAACCAAAACCAGTCATAGGGGTCAGTTTTTTGAAATTGAGATTTATAGATCATCTGACACTGAATAAATGAGCTTTCCATTGACGTATGGTTTGTCAGGATAGGACAATATTTGGCCGAGATACAACTGTTTGAAAATCTGCAATCTGAGAGTTAAAAAAAATCTAAATATTGAGAAAAAAATCAAATTGAGTTCTTAGCAAGGCATATTACTAATCAAAAATTAAGTTTTGATATATTTACGGTAGGAAATTTACAAAATATCTTCATGGATCATGATCTTTATTTAATATCCTAATGATTTTGTGCATAAAAGTAAAATCAGTAATTTTGTCCCATGCAGTGTATTACTGTTGACTATTGCTACAAGTATACCTGTGCAACTTCCGACTGATTTTCTGGCTCGGGGTCACATATAATAATGAAATAATGATAATGAAAATACTATTTGTGACCCTGGACCACAAAACTAGTCTTAAGTAGCATAAATTTGTAGCAATAGCCTACAGTACAGTGTATGGTTGAAAATTATAGATTTTTCTTTTATGCCAAAAATCATTTAAAAAAAGTAAAGATCATGTTCAATAAAGATATTTTGCAAATTTCCTACCATAAATATATCAAAACTTATTTTTTGACTAGTAATATGCATTGCTAAGAATTTCATTTGGACAACTTTAAAGGCGATTTTCTCAGTATTTTCAAATTCCAGATTTTTAAATAGTTGTATCTTGGCCAAATATTGTTCTATCCTAACAAACCATACATCAATGGAAAGCTTTTTTTATTCAAGCTGCAGATGATGAAATCTCAATTTCAAAAAATTGACCCTTATGACTGGTTTTGTGGTCCAGGTCACATTTAAAGTATAGTATGTCAAAAAGCAGGACATGTTGATTCCCTAAAAACCATATACTTAAATTTGACCATACAACCCTGTCTTTTCATTACTCGTCTACTTGCTTTCGTTTAGCTTAGTTTATAAATACAAATAATAAAACTTTATGTCTCCATAAAAATGCTGAGGCATGAAAGGCGAATCCAACAAAACAAATAATCACATCCATGGCAGAGGTCAGCGATTTGCTTTGACTCGAGAACGCTCGTCTCTGGTGCATATTGAAATCTTTCAAATGACATCCTTAGGTGAACTTCAATCTGCGGCCGTCTGTATGGCCGTGTTTGTTCAAACACGCATTTGCGCGTTTCCGTTGGAGAGCGCGGCCGAGTCTGTGGATGCCAGCGGCAGCCCTCCCGCTCTCAAAGCCGAGAAAGCAGCCATTCTCGGAGCAATCAGAGCCCTGCCTGCAGGATCCCAGCCAAACCTCTCATCCTTAGTCTACTCGAGAGCTGCTTTAATTAACCATCATACCACAGATGGGATCGATTTTAACCCCCCCGCTCTTCGGGTCGCTCTCATTCTTTCTCTCCTTCTCTACCAACCTTACATGCCTTTCTCAACCCCCTTCTCTAAAGTCTTTCACCTAGCTCTCCTCCTCTGCCTCTCATCTCGTGGCCCTTCTTCTCTATGCTCCCCTCTCCCTCTTTCTTTCGCTCCCTCTCTCTCTCTCTCTCTCTTTCATTCTCTTCTGTCTCCTGCACTCCACTCTCCTGTACACAAGTCACATAATTGAACTGGAATAGAGCCAGACTCGGCCCCCCTCCTCCTCCAAGCTGCCTGTTTCCCTGCATCCCTTGGCCTCACCTGCTCAATACCTTATTAGTGTCAGGATCTGTGGAGAGCCATTGCGGATTAACTAGAGAGATATGAGATTGATTTCTGCCCCTTGCAGATGAAATTGGGTTCGGTCCTCGTATCCGTAGGTGTGCGCTCGCGTGTGTGTGCGACGCGTGCGCTCTCGGCGTACAAAAGAGAGCGTGATGTGTTTTTTTTCCTGCGCTCAGGAGCGTTTCTTTAGCGGGGAAAATGAAAGCCAGCTAATTAACTATCTAGAAGCCCACATGTGTCTCTGTGTCTCTATTCTAATTTCTTCTCCTCCGCAGCCCTCGGTTTTCCCTCCATCTTGCGCAGAGACCCCCTCCGCCCCGTCCGCCTCTGAAATTCTAATCTCAACTCTAATCTGCAAGCAATCGCGAGCAGAAATGACCTGTTGTGGCACATGCTTGTCTCTGCCTCAGCGTAAATAGCGTGCTATTGATTATTCATGGGTCCTGTGTGTCTCCTGCGCGGCTCGGCATGTCAAGGAGTTTAACAGGAGTAGCCTATTGGAGGAGAGATTAAGGTCTCTTGTGGAAATGGGCGGCTGTGCGGTGTGGAGAGAGAAGGCGGGGTGGTAATGACAGGTCTGTATGTGTAAGGTAGTGCTGTTGGGGTGGTATCAGCTGGGCCGTCTTTCTGTGTGTAAATAGTAGGGGGTCAGGGCTCTTGCACAAAGAGCTTCGCCTGATCCCCAGATTCAACTCGGTGGTTGACACAATGAATGTTAATGGATTGTTTTTTATGCGGCAGGACACGTTCATCTGCTTGTCTTCATCTGTGTAATAGCTCCAGCGGTATTTCCTCACACTGTTTCCAATGTGTTGCACTGAATATATAACACTATAATAAGACAAAGCTGTCTAGTCTATGATTTGGAGTTTTTTTTTTGGAGTCTACAGAATATTCCAATATTTCTGTCGTTTGAGATTGATACTATTACATGGTCATGCAGCATATCTGCAAATTATGAGTTATTTTTTGTGCTACTCAAGTCTACTCGAGTCCAAGTCTAAGCTGAGTCCAAATGCTTCTGAAAATATGGTCTTGGACCAAACCCAGTCTTGTCTGATCATTTAGACGAACAGCACTGGTATTCATACTTAATAACTATGATTCATATAGCTTTAAAAATTGTTCTAACTCTACGAGAATTTATGAACCAAAATCTCTAGCTTCCACTAGCTGTTGTAGTCACATTCACGAGAGAGTGGCGCTCCAGTGGATGACGTAGGTGTAGCATAAGCTCTAGTAAGAAGTGACAAATGTGGAAGCGTGGAGGAGAGAGCAAAACAAAACACCAGTCATGAATTAGAAGTACAAAACAAGGATTTGTAAAGAAAAATGTTGGAGGATTTCGATATAAGCCAAGAGGAGACTGGTTTTCCTTTGCTGTAAACGAAACTTGGTTCACACAAGACTAGCAGAGTCTCACCGGATCTTATGCCCACGTCCTACGTTGTACGTCATCTGCTGGAACGTCACTCTCTTGTGAACGCGCATAAAACAGCTATTGAAAGCTAGAGATTATGGTTTAAAAAGTTTTAAATTTGGATGTTTTTCTTACACAAATGCACCGATTCATTTCAGAAGGCCTTTATTTTTTTTTAAGTTATATTTTGGGCTTTTTGGGCCTTTATTCAGACAGGAAAGCATTGGGTGGAGAGAAGGAAGTGGGATCGGTAAAGGACCACGAAATGGGATTCGAACTTGTTTCGCTGCAAACACAGTTGCCTGTATGTTGACACACCAAACACAAGGCTATTGGTTCTGACAGAACTCCCTTATTACCCCCAAGAGCTGTGTGGAGCACTTTTTATGATGGATGGATGCACTTTATTTTGCTTCAGAATCTCGACCACCATTTACTGCCATCATAAAGCTTGAAAGAGCAAGGATATTTTTTAATATAACTCCGATTGTATTCATCTGACAGAAGAAAGTCATGTACACCTAGAATGGCTTGAGGGTGAGTAAATCATGGGGTCATTTTTATTTTTAAGTGAACTATCCCTTTAGGTGTCTCTGGTTCCAAAAGCTCCTTCAGATCCCAAAAGCAAACAACAAACTATGATAATATACTCTTACAATGTAGTATAGTACTACCGCTGAATCACCATCCCAAGCACATTTCAACATTTCAGATTGCCAGAATCATCATTTCTGAATTATTAAAGTATTGGTGGCCTGGACACTGTGAGCCTGGAGACTTTTTATAGCTTAAATGTATGCTTTAAAAAATAGTGCTCATAAGCAGCTGTTAAGACGGTACTAGAGGCTTGAACCCAGAAACAGTACTCTATACGTCATGACTTAAAATAATGAGGGAAGAAAATAACTTTGGAATAACTTTCAGATTAAGTTGTTGTTTTTTTTTAAGCCATTGGGTTTTAGAATAAACCATTGGTGTTGACTCTAATACAATTATTATAGTTATCGTTATAGTTAACATTCTTAGTGTAAACAGGCTTTTAAGGTTAACAAACAAACCTTAAAGGGTTAATTCAAAAAATAAAAATTGTGTTATTAATTACTCACTCTCATGTCATCCCAAGACCTTCATTCATCTTCAAACACAAATTAAGATATTTTTAATGAAATCTGAGAGCTTTCTAATCTTGCATAGATAGCAATGCAACTGACACGTTCAAAGACCTGAAAAGGTAGTAAGGACATTAAAATAGTCCATGTGACATCAGTGGTTCAGCCTTAATGTTATAAAGATACGTGAATACTTTTTGTGTGCAAAGAAAACAAAAATAATGGCTTTATTCAACAATTTCTTTACTTTCTGTGTCAGTCCTGATGTGCCTTCACAAGAGTACCACAGTGATGCTACTGGTGTGGTACTCTCGTGAACGCGTATCACGTCCTTACTACCTTTCTGGACCTTGAACCTGTCAGTTGTGTTGCTGTCTGTGCAGCATCAAAAAGCTCTTTGATTTCATCAAAAATATCTTATTTTGTGTTCCAAAGATGAACACAGGTCTTACAGGTTTGGAAAAACATGAGGGTGAGTAATTATTGACAGAATTTTCATTTTTGGCTGAACTATCCCTTTAAACTTTGATGCATAACCCATGCCCAACTTGAATGATAGCTGTAGTCATGTGGCTCGTTGAGGAGAGATGTTCTGTTACTTCTCGAAACTTTGGATACACATTTTTGCCTCTAACAGGTGAAAAAAATAAACTTATGTAAGGACCAGATTACACTCTTGGGCCAGTAAATTACCACAAATCAGCATCATTGCAACTACTCACAACACCCTACCGTTGTACCCCTACCACAACCCTTTTTTGGGAGAAAATGTAAACATTTGCTTTTAAACTAGAAGACCTTGATAGAGGTGAAACTGGTTCATACAAATGTTATCAGTTTCCCTCAATAAAAGTTAGTCACTTTATTGGCTCTTCAGAGAAAATACACTTGACTGAACAAAATGAGAAAATAAATGAGACATCTGGTGATATGGATAATGCCTTTCAGCAGGTGATCACATCACACTATGGCTCTTGTGTGTGTGTGTTTGTGAGGCAGTTTCTGACCTCGAAACACAGAGTCCAAGCTTATTGTGGTGTAATTTCCTCGTCCAAAGGCTGGAGTGTTTGTGTCAGAGTGAGGCCTCTGTGTGATTGCCTCTCCGTCACCAGTGTAAACCGAGGATAATGCTACGGCCACCTTCCCCGCTGCAAAAACGGGATCAACACAATCCAATTTCTCTCTCTGTGCAAAAATGGAATAATTTGAAAGAATGGAGTCGCCAAGCCCAGCGCCTGGGATCCAGGGGGGAAGATAAAGCGCTGTTAAAAAACAGCCATTACGAGAGGAATTGGGCGAGAGGTGTTTCAGGACAACAGAACCCCCAAGTCGACAATACAGATGGGAAGTGGCTTCCAAAACATCAAGTGAGAGAAAGCCACGGCTAAATTGAGGTGTCTAACTAGCAATCTAGCCCAAAGCAGAGCTCTGCCGAGACATGAGACATGCGGAAACATATTTTATGTGGATTACAGCTTAGACGCAGCAAGATGAGCTTTCCATGCCACGGGAGAAACTCGCAATGCGCTGTTTTGCATTTCTGCAGCTACAGGCTTTGGGAATCTTGTGTCGAAGTTACGCTTCTCCTCGTGCGATTACTAAAAATATCCCGTTTTGTTTCGAAGCAGCTGGGCTCCAAAGCATCTCGAGTGCTTCGGAATCAGGTTTGTGTCTTCGCATGACAAAAACATCAACCAGTGGGGGGAAAAAGTTTGAAAAGCTCTCGAAAAGTCACCAGTTCCAAGCTACGGTTGAGCTCCTAATTGCTTTCAGGTGTCGTCCTCTCAATGCACAGTGACTCTGCCACCAGAAGGAGGGCAAAAGTGATTTGTGTAGATGCTGGCGTTGCAGGAGGCCGGAGTGAAGCTGGGATGGGTTGGAGTAATCAGGATGGGGAACACACCCCCACCTCTCGCCTATGTGTGTCAGACGGGCCCACTCTGATGAATGGACCCTAGATTAGAGCTCACACAGGGCAGGCGCAGGCCTCAGGTGTGCAACCTAATGCATCGATGTTCAAGAGTGTATTTGTGTTGGAGCGTGAGTGTAGGTGTACATGCTCTTTCAAAAGCTTGCTTCTCGTAAGGAGGAAAGACTGTTTTCGCAAGGTCACAATACGAGTTGTGCAACTCTCGCCGATAACCTGAGATACGGTTTCCTGCATGATTAATGTATTTCCTTACAGGGAAATCTTGTGAATAATTACTAAATCATGACATAAGTCATCAAGTGTTTTTACATTTGACATGAAAACACAATTCAGCTGTTTGAGAGGATAATATACAAATGTCCACCTCCACGTAGTCAACCAGAGCAGCCCTTACGTCGCATATTTATGATTTTCAATGGCACAGATGCACTCCTGAGCGAGTATGTGCAAGTATGGGATGCAGGGATCTGAGGCCGTCCAGCAGGGGGGGTTGGCAGTCAGCGGAGAGGGCCAATGGCTGAGGCTGTGTGGCTAAGTGTCTCATCAGCATCCTACTCATGTTCCAGGCCCACGCTCTAACTGCGCCCTGACTTGATTGTAATTGCCTGAATTCGGCTCCCGCTGCTCCATCCTGGCAATATAACTGCCACATTTTAACCCCAGCGAGCCTAGACGCTGCCACACAGCCCTTTGGCTGTTTGGAAGGATGTTATATTTGACTCCACTTGGGCAGCATCTGTGTATATATGGTCAAAGGTTTCTAAATATATTGCCTTTCCTTCAATTTGAATTGCGCTTGAGAATGGGGACAGATTAGCTGTTATATCCCCCTCGATTAGTTTGGTTTAAATATTTATCGTTAATTCTGTTCCAGTAGCTAGTAGAGCACGGCGCTAGCAAAGGTCACGGGTTTGAATTCTAGGATACACATAATTCTAATTAACTAAATCATCATGGATGAAAATTTCATTTTTCAAAAATGAATATTTTGATCATTCAAAAAATAGGACTTGTGATACATGTATTTTTTTAATTTTTCTGGTCAACTCCACCAATACACTACCAGTCAAAAGATTTTTTATGTCATTTTTAATGTTGAGAAGTTTCTTCTGCTCACCAAGCCTGCATTTATTCGACCCAAAATACAGCAAAAGCAGTAAAGTTGTGAAATATTTTTACTATTTAAAATAACTGTTTCCTATTTGAATATATTTAAAAATGTAATTTATTCCTGTGATCAAAGCTTAATTTTCAGCATCATTACTCCAGTCTTCAATGCATATAATACTTTAGAAATCATTCTAATATGCTGATTTGAGGTTCAAAAAACATTTATTATTATTATGAATATTTAAAACAGCTGAGTACATTTTTTCAGGATTCTTTGATGAATAGAAAGATCCAAACATCAGCATTTTGTCTGGCTGTAAATATTTTGCCAATATAAAAGCCCTAAAAAAAAAACATTAGTTTTTATTTTATTTCATTTATTTATTTTTGCCACACACAGTCTTTGTGGGATTTTCTGGAACATGCACAGTCACTGTCATATTGTGTATTTTACATTTGCTTATCTGTCTCTATTCTATTCTATTCTGTTCTCTTTCTTTCTCTCTCTAGCTCTATCTGTTTGTCTTTTATAACTATTTGACTAACACTAGATTTTAAGAACAAATTTTAATTATTAATTAGTAGCTTAATAGCATGCCTATTGCTAGCATATTGGCTGTTTATTAGGCACGTAATAATGCTTTATTCTACATGACCATATTCTAGATCCCTTAACCTAACCCCATACCTAAACTTAACAAGTACCTTACTAACTAGTAATGGCCAGCACATTCCCTAATCTAACCATTATGGGTTTGGTATTTATTTTTTTGATGTTGATTTCTTTTATTTGTTCCAATATTTTTCAGAAATGCTACATTGTTATTGGAAAGGTGCAGGCTTTGTAATGTACTGTATAGTTGTGCATCTTGTTTATTGAGCCCGATTACCAAAAAACGCTTAATAGTTAACAGATTTCGAACAACAGATGTTAATGATTTAAATTTTTTGTGCTTCTCTGGGTTAAATTAATTTGACTTCTATCTATTAACTATTCAAAAAACATCTTGCCTCTTGACAAATTCTCGTTACCAAGACATTGTTTAATGAAATGCCTTGATTTACCTACATTCCATTAAAAGTTGGAAAATCAAAAAGTACATGGAGACACCTCTTGAAGTAGATGCATTGTACCAGCATGAGCGTGTGACTTCCTGCTGCATGGCAGGAAGCGTGCGGGCTCAGACCGGCAGGGTTAACTTCAGAACTCCCCTGCGGAGCTCCTCTCTCTGTGATAATAGTTGCTCGCGTAATGAAGAGCAGCCTGCTAGCCAACAGGTGGTCCTTTTTAAAGAGCCTAGCCACTGCACTCAGGACGGAAAAAAAACTGCCATGCTAAAATGTGTCAGAATCTAATGTTCCGCAGAATGAAAAACCTGTTTTCTTCCCTTTGTTCAGCGCTAGAGATTCAGCCTTGTTCGCCATTGTTCCCCGCACAAACGAGCAACAGTCTTTTTTGACACAGAGCCATGGGGGGAAGAAAGACTGAAGCTGACTAGTCACAGGAGAGAGGGGGGGAGAAAAAGCTTTCTTTCCTTCTTTTTGGAGGGTTGAAGCCCATTAAGAGTTTGGGAGTTATGAATGGTTATGAGTCCATGTCTCTCCCTCGCACAATGTACGAGAGCCAAAAGAAAAAGAGAAAAACCTAACTGGCTTTTCTTGAGACTTGCAAAAACTCTTAATCACATACGGGCGGAACAGAAGAGATAGTAAAAGCTAGCGAAAGAGCGAGAAAGCGTGTGACAGAGAGAAACCAGTAAACGAATCAGGACGGAAGTACCTTTTGCTACAGACAGAATGGCTGGGTGAAGTGGAGTGGATGGGGGTGGGGAACGGAGTTAATCCTCCGGGGGCCTCAAAACGTCCCCCTCTACCCTTATAAAATCATGAGAATATAGCCGTTGACTGCTCTACAGGCTTCTTTGGGTGGCGAAATAGGCTGCGTATTTGGTACGCTTCTACTTCCTGGAAAACAAAATGATTTTGTTGAGGAGAAATGCATGGATGCTGTACCACTAAAATGTAAAAGATTACTCAAGGAACCAATTTGTAGAGTAAGTCAACAAAGAACAGAGACTGACAGTCGCCAATGTAGACTATACTTCACCTGCCTGCGTTCTCAGCTTAATGACCAGAGGGACAACGGACACTGCTGAGCTATACTTCAGAACAAAAGCCTTAATTCACTTTTATAATCCATTTGTTATTGTCAGGCCAATTTGTTCTCTTAAGCTACATAAGGGTCCAAGCCTGAGACAAAAGCTGAGGGGTAACAATGGCCAACTCCCTCCCGGTTGCTTTGTTACTGTTCAAGTACACACCTCCCAGGGTGCATTGCGGGCCTTTTTCGGGCTCAGAAAGCTGGAGCAAAAATTAAAGAGGTCTGCTAGAACACCTGGAGGAGTCAGCTTTTGCTTCCCACTTCACTGTTACAACAGATCGCAGCCCTCACACAGAGAATTCCAACAAGTCCCGTGTTTTGACAAGCCTTCACTCAGGCAGTTTTAATTACCTGTCACGATAGAGCTGTCGGGATTGTGAATGTGGGTCTGAGCCGAGAGGAACAGGAACCCAAGGTACAGCTTGTGCAATAGAAGTACAGCAAACGTGCCGTTTGTGTGTGCGAATGTCCTCTGTTGGACTAGATTTTTACACATTTATCAATTTTTTTTCCTAGTAAATATCTAGTGTCTTCCAGTGTTAACGGGTTAGTTCACCCAAAAATGAAAATTCTGCCATGAATTACTCACCCTCATGTCCTTCCGAACCCCAATATTTTTCAAAAAAAAAATCTTAATTTTTGTTCTGAAGATGAACAAAGGTTCTTACACTCTTAAAAATCTAAAGAACCTTTTCCTATTTGAAAGGTTCCATAGATTGTCAAGGTTCTTCTTGGAACAATCAATGCCAAAAAAGACCCTTTATTTTTAAGAATGTACAGGTTTGGAATGACATGAGTGTGAGTATTGACAGAATTTTCATTTTTGGGTGAATTATCGCTTTAAAAGAAGTCTTTAGTCTTAAAGGGATAAGTTTACCCAAAAATATTTACCCTCATGTTGTTCCGAACCCCAATATTTTTCATCCTAAGTATCTTAATTTGTGTTCTGAAGATGAACAAAGGTCTTACATTCCTAAAAATAAAAGCTCCAAAGGGTTGTTTATGCGGCGATGCCATAGAAGAACCAATTTTGGTTCCTCAAGTAACTTTTCAGTGAACAGTTCTTGAAAAGAACCATTTTGAAGAACATTTTAAACATCTAAAGAACCTTTTTTCCACTATAAAGGTCCTTTTTTGCATTTGAAAGGTTTCATAGATGTTCCGCGTTCTTCATGGAATGATCAATGCCAAAAAGAACATTTATTTTTAAGAGTGTATGGGTTTGGAACGACATGAGGGTGAGTAATCACTGACAGAATGTTCATTTTTCAGTAAACTATCATTTTAAAAGAGGTCTTTAGGCTTAAAGGGACAGTTCAACCAAAAATGAAAATTCTGTGATTAATTACTAACCCTCATGTTGTTCCAAACCCCAGTATTTTTCATCAAAAAGATGAACAAAGCTTCTTACACTCTTAAAAATAGGGTTGTTTTTGCAGCAATGCCATAGAAGCAGCATTTTTGGTCCCCCAAAGAACCTTTCAGTGAACAGTTCTTGAAAAAAAACAATCTGAAGAACATTTTAAAAATCTAAAGAACCATTTTCCAGTGTAAAGAACCTTTTCTGCATTTGAAAGGTTCTATAGATGTTCAAGTTTCTTCATGGAACCATCTATGTCAAAAAAGAATCTTTATTTTTAAGAGTTTATGGGTTTGGAGCAACATGAGGGTGAGTAATTAATGACAATTTTAATTTGTCAAGAGTTCAAGAGTTTTGAACTGTCGCTTTAAAAAAGGTCCTAAAAAAAAAGCAATGCACTGATGAATTTAAACATAATTTGGTTCATAAAAATGTAAAACTTTATGAAAATATAGTTGACACAAATTCTAATAAATGTAGAACTCATTAATACAGTGAACTTGCATTGAGTGAGAGGCTAGAGTTGCTAGAGGCTAGAAATGCTGTAGTCACAGCAGCGACTGCTGTCTGCTCACTGCCTGCCGTTTGCAATCACACACACATATTCCTTAAGCAGTCACCTCTACCCTCAATCACATGTAATAATCATAAATCGGTTTAAACATGTTAACATATTCACGGGACCCTCGCTGACATGGCTGCTTAAGAATTATTCCTTAGTAATTTCTTGCAGATTTAAAACAGAAACAGCCAAATAGCCTGAATTTCCAGCATTTTTACTTAAAATAAACAGGAATATTTTACCATACTTCAAATAACTGTAACAATAAAAATAACATTATGGTTACAAAATTGTTACCATATATGCATGCTACCCTTCAATTAAAAATCTTTAATTTTCCAAATAGTTTGTACGTTCCACTTTTTTTAACAGCAACTATTTAACATGGGAGCTAATTCCTATGTAAAGGATATATATTCCTATATATATCCCAATAACTCCTCAAGGAACTACCTTGCAGACCATTTAGAGTTCAATTTAAGATGATCAGAAATCTGTCATTAATTACTCACCCTCATGTCATTCCAAACCCGTAAGACCTTCATGCATCTTCTGAAACAAACTAAGATATTTTTGATGAAATCTGAGAGCTTTCTGACCCTGCATAGACAGCAACGCAACTACCATGTTTAAGGCCCAGAAAGGTAGTAAGGACATTGATAAAGTAGT
This sequence comes from Labeo catla, assembly GCA_012976165.1. Lineage (NCBI taxonomy): Eukaryota > Metazoa > Chordata > Actinopteri > Cypriniformes > Cyprinidae > Labeo > Labeo catla. The sequence goes on from VONZ01000119.1 coordinate 190,361, forward strand.
CCATGTGACATTGTTGGTTCACCCATAATTTTATTACGCTACAAGAATACCTTTGTGTGCCAATAAAACAAAAAATAATGGCTTCTTTGCACACATTCGTCATAGTACCATTCTAAACGCGCCTAGCGCTGTGAAAACAAGAATGTTTACATCAGTTATGGCGTTCAAAAATGACTTCATTCAACAATTTCTCCTCTGCCATGCGTGCATCTTCCTTTGCTCGTGAACAAAGTGCATCCAGGTTCTACGTCAGAATGCTGGCTCGTGCATCAGCAGCATCACACACAAGCATCGTAGTACTCAAGTAAACGCACGTCAACTGACACAAAAGAGAAATATTTGTGGAATAAAGTTATTTTTGCTTTCTTTGAGCATAAAAAGTATTCTCGTAACATTACAGTTGAACCACTAACGTCACATGGACTATTTTAATGATGTCCTTACCGTCTTTCTGGGCCCTGAACATGTCAGTTGCATTGCTGTCTATGCAGGGTCAAAAAACTCTCAGATTTCATCAAAAATATCTTAATTTGCGTTACAAAGACGAACGAAGGACTTACGAGTTTGGAACGACATGAGTGTAATTAATGACAGAATTTTCATTTTTGGGTGAAGTAACCCTTTAAAGGGATAGTTCACCCAAAAATGAATATTTGATGTTTATCTGCTTACCCCCAGGGCAACCAAGATGTAGGTGACTTTGTTTCTTCAGTAGAACACAAACAAAGATTTTTAACTCAAACCGTTGCAGTCTGTCAGTCACATACTGGCAGTCAATTGCTACCAAATTTTTGAGAGTAAAAAAAAACAACAAAAAAAACACACACAAACAAAACCAAATTAAACCCTGCGACTTGTGATGATACACTGATGTCCTAAGACACGAAACGGTTTGTTGGTTTGTCCAAGAAACTGAACAGTATTTATAGCATTTTTTTTTTTTTTTTACCTCTGATTTCACTGCTATGTCCTACTGTCCTGACTGCTTGCACAGCATCTGGCGCGTGACATGTACGCGCTCTGGTGTAGTATATGCAAACGGCAGAATAGATCTGCGCTTATACGTCACTCATTGTTTACACTTTGCACAGAGATCGCTTTCGGCGTTTGCGTATACTACGCCAGAGTGCGTAAACGTCACACACCAGATACAGGACGACATAGCGGTGAATGATATAATAAAAAAAGTAAAAAAAATTATATACTGTTCAGTTTCTTGCACAAACCGATCGTTTCATGTCTTAGGACATCAGTGTATCATCACGAGTCGCAGGGTTTAATTTGTGTATGTTTTTTTTACTCTCAAAGATTTGGTAGCCATTGAACTATCCCTTTAAGTCTGATCTTTAATATAAAAAAGTAGCATATTTTAAGCATTCGAAATAATGACACAACTGAACGCATTACTGAGAATTGAGAATGAATTCTGAGAATGAAAACTTCATTTTCAGAAAATGATTGGACTGTGTTTAAGCTGGGAAACAGAACATTTAAATAATAAAAACATCACATGAATTCGGATGCGTGAATTTATTTACATATGTGATGTACAAAGTAAACATACATGACAAATGAAAACGTACATTTTACAGATATAAAATACTCAGTGGCACACAAAACCCAAATCTACTCTGAAATTCGTGATCACAGCTCTGTACATGACCATAACAGAAAACACTGAAAGCAAGAGTCCACGTGTCAGAAAGAAAACTCCCCTGCGTCTGTGGGTTGGAACTCGCTGGATTTCTTCATCAAGGCAGCTTTGACGGCACTGATCTTCCCATCCAACTCAGCGAGACTGTAGCTCTGTGAAAACAAGAAGGTTTTCATCAGCTAATACGTTCTCATTGAACAGCAGGACCTTCAAAATTTTCCCTTCATGATTACGCAAATGCACCAGTAATGGAACATACCTGCGACGCTGAGGCTTTAGGTCGTTTGTGCGAGTAATTCTGAGGGAAAAAAGAAATAAAAGCATGAAATGAATGCTGATTTATACGAACAATGCACATCAGTCGACATTCAATAAAATGGCAAAGCATTTATCTCAATATCAGACTAAACAAAAATCTCTTACATGGCTGTTTTTCACAGGAAAAAAAAAACGTAATGGCAGCCAAAACAATAAATTGAACCAAGGACAACTGTAAGTGGACAGAAACGGCACATGATTAGAGTATGAAACGGAGATGTCCTTCAACATCACTCAATCACTGCCAACAGACCCGAGCCGACACAGACTTACACTGATTAATAGTATTAAGTGGGGCCATCGGGATTCTTTCTGTCACCCGATGGCCCTTTCATTTATTCCGTCCATCTCTTTCTATCTATTACCCATAATTTGTCTTCATTTTAATCACTTTTCAGTGTGCATATGGACCCACTTGGCAGATGCATGATATCTGCTCACCCTGGTCAGCAGAGTTCAATTAATTCATTCGACTTGCTGAAAGCTGCGCCACAAACTAAGAAGATCAGCATATTTGACGCCACTCAATGTCCCACTTTATAGACACACACACACACACACACACACACACACACACATTGTAAAGGACATGGAAATCAGCTAGCTTTCAGTCCAGCACTGAACTAAGTGAAGCTGGTGTGAGGAGGCGTAGAAACGGTTCAAGAGCACTTACTCAGCTAACTTTGATGGGCTACAATCTGACAGGGATAACAAATTCTGAAGTGAGGGAAAAAAAATATCACTCATATCAGCTTTTAATGGTTTTGAAGAACTCTCCGGCCGACTGTCGTGAGCGCAGGAGGAAACACATAAGTGAGAAGTCTTCAGCGTAACAAGGACGTGTACGGTACAGTGTAAAAACAAACAGAGAAACCAGTGGTACAACTCAGTCTGACAACATAAATAGGTCATATCATAAATTGTTTTAGCATATAATTTTTCCCTGGTGTACCCTTCAAAAGTTTGGGGTCTGCTGGATGTTTTATTGTCTATGAAAAAGTCTCTTATGCTAATCAATGCTGCCTTCAATTGAACAAAAACATAGTAAAAACAGCAATATTGTGAAACGTTCTGAATAGAAAAATTTATGAATAGATGTTGTGAAAAGAAGCCAAGTATTCAGTGTCACATGATCCTTCGGAAACTGTTCTAATATGCTGCTCAGAAATATTTCTTATTATCATCAATGCTGGAAGGCCGTTTCTGCCACTGAATAAAAAATTAAAAAAGGTAACTGACTTTTTTCATCTCACAATTTGGATTTTCTTGCAATTGCGAATTTACATCTCATAATTCTGACCTTTTTTCTCAGAATTGCATGTTACAAACGTACAATTTTGACTTCTGTTCTCAGAATTGTGAGATACAGACTCAATTGCGAGTTATAAGGTCAGAATCATGAGCAATTCTGAACCGTGAAGTCAGAATTGCGTAATAGAAACTTTTTCCTCAGAACTACGTGACATAAACTTGCAATTGCAATTGAGATATAGACTCAATTGAGAGTTATAAAGTCTGGATTGACAGACAAACTCGAGAAATTGTGAGAATTAAACTTGCAGTTCTGAGAAATAAATGAATAAAAAGTCATTGACTTTTTTTATTACTCATAATTGCAAGTTTATCTTGCAATTCTGACTTTATAACTTGCAATAGCGAGTTAAGTCAGAATTGTGAAATAAACTCACAATTCTAAGAACATATCTGTCTTTTCCCCCCCCTCAAAACTGAACTATATAACTCGCAATTGTGAGTTTAGATCTCACAATTCTGAGAAAAAAAAAATTGGAATTGAGTGAAAAAGTCGTAATTGCAAAATACAAACTTGCATTTATGGGGAAAAAAAAAGTCATAATTGTGTGTTTATATCTCGCAGTTCTGAGAACAAAAGTCAGAATAGCAATATGTAAACTCACAATTTCAAGAAAAAAAAAAGTCAGAATTGTGAGATAAGAAGTCACAATAACCTTTTTTTCTTATTTTTTATTCAGTGGCGGTCAAAAAGTCACTTTTTTACTGTTACCTTTTACTTTTGATCAACTTAATGTGTCCTTGCTGAAAAAAGTATTAATTTCTTTAAAAAAAAAAAAAAAAAAAGGCCTTTGAACAGTATTATATAATGTATCACAATCTCTAGTGTATTTTTTCAATTTTTCTCTGACCCTGTGCCATAAAGAAGTGCTTCTTCTTTGTATGTGACATGAGCAACGGTGCTTTTCTTCAACAAGACTCTTTGCAAAGTCTGTATTGCATTGTGACAGATTCATAAAACAATCTAGACTCAAACTGCCACATTTATGGTTAAGGTCAGGTGGAAATGATCATCTTTTAAAATAAATGAGGGGAGACTCTCTATAGAAAATGAGCAAGGATTACATATGGCCCTGAACACAGGATATATCAATATTGGCATCTATTTTCCGAGTTCTTTATATATTCTGACATTTATGTCATTTTTATCTTTTCATTTCATGCTGTATGCAAAGGAGAACTTCTTCACACACATTTTTACGCTCTTAATGGTAGTCAGATGCAACTATTAAGCTGCGCAATTAAGTTGAATTTATTTTCATTTTTAGTTATATCTCAAAACGCCAATATTAAAGTGTATGGATATCACAGTTTTAATCTTCAGATTAATTCTTAAGACAAAAAAAAAAAAATACAACTGCAATTTTAAGTAGATGAGCAACTGCATGTCTGCTTTCTTTTTACATTTTCGATTTAATCACTTCTCTCTACTATTTTATTTTTAGAATACATACATATTGTGCGTTAGAGAGTGGAAAACATTTTTTAATTAATGTTGCAATTTATTCAATGAAGAAGAAAACGCTTCCTATCAAAATACCACTTAATGTCTGGTTCTCAGAGTTCATAAGACACTGTGGATGTTCAAAGAGTGTGGAACTTGTGGAATGGCACTGCTAAGATGAACAAACTAATTCAATATCTGATCATCCACTCCTCCAACAAACAAGGACACACACACATTCTCTCTTGCTCTTTTCCTACCACTTACCGTGGAGTGGAAGTACTCTGGGGAAAGACCCTCGAGCTCCAGAATTCGATCTTCAAGTTTCTTTAGCCGCTGATAAACGCTTTGAGGAACTGGACCTGCTACAGATACAGTAACAGCAGAGTTACATGACAATTAGTGCTGGGCATTTTTTTTTTTTTTAAGGATTCTGATGATTTATCACATTGTGTCTTTATATGAATCAGAATGCATGTAACAGTTGCAGAACCACCGCATTTTAATTCCGATCCAAACAAACATGCTATATACAGCATACGCAGTTTAAGTAAATTAGATTCTATTATTTCAAAAATTTTCAATGGTCTGAACTTAGCTTTGTGATATTATACTACATCAAACATCTGAACGAAACAGAAATAGCAGACAGGCTGAACGAGAACACAAATTCACTCTCTGCCAGCAGGTGGCGCTTACGGAGCAGCAGCAATACAACATTTCCTTGTTTACTCCTGTAAATAAAGCAGCGCTGCCCTTTTAAATACTACATTTAATATGCATTATATGGAGGTAAGATAAAAAGAAAATACCATCTAAGCTTCTGAAGACAGTTTTCCTTTAGAGATATTTATATAAACCCCTTGGTTCAGATCAGTATTTAGAACTTTCCTATATTTTGCGCATCATAAAGAGTGAATTTGCTCTGCCTACAGTATTTTCTCCTCTTTGCGTCTGTCTTCAGTGTCTCCGGTTTCTGTTTATGGCCACTTACAGTTGGTTTTGATTTGCCCAGTCAATGAATTAATAGTTCTAAAAGTTTTCTACCCATTAGTCTGAAGTGTATTCAGTTAACACAGATCTCCTTTCAATTAACGATGCTGCGCACTTGTACCAGTATGTCCTTTTTTTTTTTTTTTTTTCTGTTTGCGTAATTTAAACTGATTTACCATTTGAACCTAATGACAATCAAATGTTCATCTGTCAGCTCACACTAAGGACTGCAAAAAAAAGAACATAATTACATGTCTGAACATTCTAAACATTAGAACATTTATTGGACTTTAGGACTTTTTATTGCTCTTCTATTGATCTCATATACCTGGTGGAAGTTTAAGGTGAGATTCCATGTTTTGGAGCCTCTCTTCAACAGCAGGGTTTCCACAGTCTCTGTTCATGGATCCCTGCTGCTGGTCTGCCAGTTCAGTGTGTGTCCCTCTGGTTTGAGGACCGTACGTATTTATAACACGTGTCACTGCAATAGCAAACAATCACTAATTTAATGCTTCACAAACCGACTGGTCACCCGTTTATTAATAGTCTAGGATGTGAAGGCAAGTACATGAACTGCTACAAACAGTGTCTATAAACATTTCATATTAGAAAATGATTATATTTCTGTATTTACTATCATCATTTTATATTACAATGTATATGCATGCACAAATATGCAACTCTTCAAAAGTTTGAGTTGGTACGATTTTTTAATGTTTTTGAAAGAGGTCTGCTCACTATGGCTGCATGTGTTTAATACAGTAAAAACAGTAATATTGTGAAATATTATTACAATCTAAAATAAGTGTTTTCTATTTTAATATATTGAATATTATTAAATATTAAATATTAATGAATAGAAAGTTCAGAAGAACAGCATTTATCTGAAACAGAAATCTTCTGTAACCTTATAAATGTCTTTATTATCACTTTTGATCAATTTAAAGCATCTCTGCTAAATAAAAGTGTTTCTATAATTCCTTTCCCCAAAAAAATTATACCGACCCCAAGCTTTTGAATGGTACAGTTTTGTTACAAAAGACCGTTTTTCAGATAAATGCTGATTTTTGGATCTTTCTATTCATCGAAGAATCCTGAAAAAAAGTACTCAAATGTTTTAAATATTGATAATAATAAAATGTTTCTGAATAGCAAATCAGCATATTAGAATGATTTCTGAAAGAACATGTGACACTGAAGACTGGAGTAATGATGCTGAAAATGTAGCTTTGATCACAGGAATAAATTACATTTTAAAATATATTCAAATAGAAAACAGTTACTTTAAATAGTAAAAATATTACTATCATTTTGCTGTATTTTTTAATCAAATAAATGCAGACTTGGTGAGCAGAAAAGAATAAAAAAACATTCTGTTCAAAATCTTTTCACTATTGCCCCCAAACTTTCAGCAGATTTTATTTTTTATACAACAAGAATGAACAAAAGCCTAACCTTTCACATGACTCTTGAAACCAGGATATGGTGTGAATACTGCATCAGTTCTTGCACAGCTGTCCTCTATACACCACATAGGAAAAAAGTTATTGTTAATTTTTAGATTAATTTATTAATGATCAAATAATCACTGCCTTACACATATGCAATAGTAAACGCTAAGTAAACGTCCAAAGCAAATGACCTGATTTGGTAGAAATAAAGAGCTTTTAACACCTGGCTATATTTGGATGATTCAGTCTGTGAATGATGGGTGCATTCTGACCTCACGGCCATGGAAATCAGCACTCTTACAAACATTGGCAATTGTGCAGTAACCCATCTGACCACCCCCCATGCCGCCAGTGCCCTCCCATTCTCACCCTGATTGCAGTCGATCACGTTGCAAAACTCCCTCACATTGTTTTCATTGATCTCCAGCTGTTTGCGCTCTATAAATGCAGATATCCTACGTTCAATCTGAGAAAATGAGCAAGAGAGAGAGAGCAATGAGAGTCAGACTGATGAGCTATTGAAGAAAAAAAAAAAAAAAAAAAAAATCAATCCACTGTCTTCTTTCTTGCTGTTTAGTTATAATGAGGAACACTAGGCCATATGGGCCGAATGACTAACAAGTGACAGCGGTGGACACAATTATTCCAAAAATCAAAATATTTCTCACACGCAACCATTTCAGATAGTTGTGATTTGCTTGGGCCTTTTATTACAGTGACTGTAAATAAATAAGCAATAAAAATGAGGGCCTCCTTGTCCTTCGCCCACATGCAATTTCAGCGTGTAATGAACATCCACTTCATAACGTTGCAAGGACCAGGACCTCTCTCAGGACTCTCAAAGTGGGTGGCTATTTGTTTGTCTCTGAAGGAAAGCAGGCGGTGAAGGAGCCTTCCATTCATTCTCAACTATCCGTCCACAGATAGCAATTCACACTCCCTACGACTGACCAACTGGGGCAGATTAAATGCAAATAATAAATAGACACTGTCAAACATTTAACTTTAATTGCATTTGGGACAAGAGATTGCTTGAATGCTTGCAAAAGTGAATATTTGGTCTAACAATAATCATGGTAAATACAAATAAAACCAATAATAGCCTAACTGTTCAACTAAATGGGATAAAATATTATACAGCGTAATGTCTTTGTCACTGGAAGCATAAAGACATAACATAGCTGTCTTTGAAAAAAAAAAGACGTTCAGTTTTATCACTATGCTCACTCCTCTTTGTGGGAATACAAAGCCAAAATGTTATAAAAAGCCCAATAATAAAAAATAAATAAAATATATATTATATACACAAATACACAGTATGTCTATATTTTGTGTAGTGGTATGTTTGAGGGGTTTTACCTCAGATTTAGCAGCCTTTATCTGCACATTATCACCGATTTGAGTCTTGTTACGATCCTCATGGACAACGGAGTGGTCAGATGTGGGACGCTCTGCGTCAACCACCATCTGCTCAGCTGTATCCACTGTTCCTTTCCTGTCACTGTTGCTTGGGTTGGAGTGGCCTTCAGATTCTACAATTTGCTTCAGATTTTCAGAGACTGACTGGAAGAATCAGAAATTTGCAAATAAATGAAGTGAAAACATTTTGCTCCATCTTTCAGTTTCATTGTGTATCTATAATGACCAATTACAGCTTTGGGCACATAAATACGGGATAATGTACAGTCAGCTGATCATCATCACAAAATAAACCTTCATACAGGTTTCCCACGGGTCCTTGAAATCCTTGAAAGTTTGTGAATCTGAAAAAAAAAATTTCAAGGCCCTGGAAAGTTTTTGAAAATAAACATACATAGATACAGATCCTTGAAAGTGCTTGAATTTATTTTGTGCAAGAAGTATTAATGTGTTATTTCACCAACATTTCGTGGCCTATGCATTCTAGATTTCTTGATTAACACACACACATATATATATATATATATATATTTATATATATTTTTTTTTTATTCATAAATAAATTGTCTATCTTGCATGGGTAAGGTAATAGTAGTAGTAATAACAATATTAATAATACTAATAATAATATTAATAATAATAATAATAACAACTGAGTAAATGCAACAAGTGACTAAATAAGTAATTAAATACATTACCAGTCAAAAGTTTTTGAACAGTAGGATTTTTAATGTTTTTAATGTTCAAGTCTCTTCTGCTCACCAAGCTTGTATTTATTTGATCTAAAATACAGCAAAAGCAGTAATATTGTGAAATATTTTCAGCATCATTACTCAAGTCTTCAGTGTCACATGATCCTTCAGAAGTCATTCTAATATGCTGATTTGCTGTTCAAGAAACATTTTTATTATTAAAATTATTATCAATATTTGAAACAGATAAGTACATTTTTTCAGGATTTTTTGATAAATAGAAAGATCCAAAGATCAACATTTATATGAAATAAAAAGCTTTTGTAACATTATACACTATACCATTCAAAATCTTTTAGTCAGTATTTTTTTATTTTTTGGAGTGAAATAAATTCTAGAAATTAATACTTTCAACATAATAATAATAATAATCATAATAATAAATGTTTTTGAGCAGCAAATCAGAATATTAAGTGATTTTTGAATGATTTTGTGCGACTGGAGTAATGATGCTAAAAATTTGGCTTTGAAATCACAGGAATAAATTACATTTTAAAATATATTTAAATAGAAAAGAGTTAAATAGTAAAAATATTTTATTTTTTTTACTGTGTTTACTGTACTTTGGATCAAATAAATGCAGGCTTGGTGAGCAGCAAGATACTTCTTTTAAAAAAAACATTAAAAATCTTACTGTTCAAAAACTTGACTGGTAGCATAAATAACTGGCAATAAAACGTTGTAAGAAAAAAACTACATGCAGCTCATTTGTCATTGATTATACACAAAAAAGATTTAATGATTAAACACTCAGAATCATGTAGAGGTGTGTAATTAAATTATATAACGCATATGATACTACAGTCTTTACCTGTAGTTTGGAAATGTGCTGTTGTAAACAGGTGTACACATGAGATGGCTGAAGTTCAGAGATGTTCACATTGTTGACATTGGCACTGATGCTCAACACTTTATCACCCACTTTTAACTGGAAAACAAAGACAGTATTCTTGTTATATATAAATTGTTCTTTGCTTTTGATGGGTGTCCCTGCTGAAAAAAGAAAAAAGCTTAAACCAGCTTAGGTGTTCTCTCTGCCTGGTCTGTTCATTGGTTTGAAAGGGATTTTGGCCACTTGTCACTTTATCAGACAGGGAGAAAAACCAGCGTAAACCAGCAAACATCAGCTAACGTCAGACCAGCTGACACCATCAGGCTGGTGTTTATTTCAGCACGAATATTAAAACAAACACACGCATTCATTTTTATTGCTTGCTGTTTGTTACTATTGGGTCATAAAATACATAACATGGTTGATCTTGCTACTTTTAAAAAAAAAAAACTACAGGTTTTTATAAGACTCAAGTGATAACTTACATTAAAATAAATGTTGTGTGCTCTATAAATTGTGTTACCATCCCGGTTTTCCCAACCCTATTTCAAAGAGCGTGCATTTCATTTATACAAACCTTTGCGCCAAATTCAGCGAGGGACTGGATAATAGAGCCAATGCAGTCTCTGAATACATCCCGGTGTCTCCCTTGATGTGAAATCTGGTTGCTGCGCTGTTCTTGTTTACTTGCAACACACGCATCGCGTCTGTCTCCGTTCGCCGCCATCATGCTTCCGCTCCTGACGGCAGCGCTGATTGGACTAACGCGCGCCTGTATAACATGACCTCACTTCCTTTAGAGAAATGTACACTCTGGTTGTGGTTCCAAAATTTGAAATCAAAACAAAACAAAGGTAATTTTACTTTAATTTTAAAAGTTAAGTTTAAAGTTCAAGAAAATTCATATTTAATGAATTATGTCCAATATTATGTCGTGTTATATTCTGTTCTGTTTTTAAATTAGACAATACATCCGTATTATGTAAAATAACTTAGTTAATAATAATAATAATAATAATAATAAAACAGATAAAATGTACCTTGTTTTTTGGACATGGTACCAAGTTAAAACCATATTTTCTGGACATACATCATCTATGATAGTCCCATGTTTTTTTTTTTTTTTTTAAAGCTTTAAGTATCCAATAAATGTCTATATTAGTCTGTTTTTATTTCAAATGTCTAGTAACCTTAACATGTTTTAAATATATATACTGCAGGCTATGAAGCTATAATAATGATATGACAGTATTTTACTATGTCCTTGTTACACATTTTATGTATAGTATAGTAGTAACCAGGGCACTTTAAAATAAAGTATAAACAATATTTTATAAGCTTTTCTGTGTCAAATATTATATAACATATAGTTGTAACATATTTTTAAGTTAATGCATTTGTTAAGACAACAGTAGCCAGTAAACATTGTTCATGGTATACCTTTTCTATAGGCTAGTGGTCAATGTAGTCAAGGTCTGGTTTGTTTTAAATCATTACTCTTCTTGTTAATCACTTCCCCTGTCAATCAAAGAAGCGATAACTCGGATGAGCTTGTATACTGTGGCCAAAAAATGTGACCTTTAAGACAAACTGAAGGGTTTTGACATTGGTTCAGTATCCATCATATTCAGCGTCAGCCGTTTCACTCTTTAGGGGATATTTGTCAGATTGTGCTCACCACTCCAAGTTTTTCTTCCAGGGAGCGTTTTGAAAGGCAGGCTGCCCGTTTATAGCAATACTGACTGTCAAACAATAGTGTAAGGGCAATAGGGATGGGAAGCTGCTCACAATGGTGCTCTTTTCTGTCCCGAGAAAGTGTGGGAAAATCTCCCTCGTCTATTCATACATTTTTTCTTCTTTTTTTCCATATAATGAGGAGACTGATGAACGCAACAACTGAGAAAAAGAACAATTACCATCAATGACAAAGCACAAGTGCTCGGTGCTGAACCCTGTAATGTCTTCTGGAAGGGTTAATCATTTTAGGAAGGGTTTTGGAGACAAACCTTTCAGCTCCAGTCCTTTCTGTGGCGCTCTTTAATTCCTCCAGTTGGAAGAGAACTGTAACACTTGACATCCTCTTACACTCTGTGCTGTTTGAGCATATTCCCACGCAGCAGGACACATGAAGAGAGGTGCCTCGGGTTGGCTACTAGGATAAACCAGGGTTTTAGTACAATATGTTTTAGAAATGTCTTGCTGATTTTTTCTGTAAATATAATTCAAACAACATGGTTTAACAAGTGGTGAGATACATATACAGTATTCTTTCTTCAGTCAAAAAGAAATTAAGGAAAACATTCCAGGATTTTTCTCCATATAGTGGACTTCAATGGGAGCCAACAGGGTTGAAGGTCCAAATTGCAGTTTCAATACAGCTTCAAAAGGCTCTACACGATTCCAGCTGAGGAATAACCACAAATGCTTATCTTGCACTAGCTCGACCTCACACATTACATAATCATGTTAAGAAAGGTCACACATGATGTAGGCGGAAGTATCGACCCAGTGTTTACAAAGTGAACGTGCAAAGAAAGTCAAACGCCCTTTACAAAAAAGGTAAAACAACGATGTCGAACGATTTTGAAGTTGGAGGAGAAAATACTACAGTACCTTTTTAAACCGAAGTACACCGACAAGAAACTAATCATGCGTGATTTTTCCAATGTGATTATGTTATGCATGAAGTTGCGGACGCACATCGCAGAGCTAGTGCAAGATGAGCATTTGTGGTTTAAAAGTATATACATTTTTATTTATTTTTTTTAGAAAATGGCAGATCGTTCGCTAGATAAGACCCTTATTCCTCGGATGGGAACATGTAGAGCCCTTTGAAGCTGCATTGAAACTCCAGTTTGGACCTTTAGCCCATTGATTGAAGTATATGGAGAAAAATACTGGAACGTTTTCCTCAAAAACCTACATTTATTTTGAACATCTTGGATCACATGGGGGTGATTTTATTTTTATTTATTACATTTTTTATTCTGGAAATTAATTAATCCTAATGTTTTTGAAACAAGTCTCTACACCCAGCAAGGCTGTATTTATTTGAAATGTTATTGCTATTTAAAATAACTATTTTTTATTTTAATATATTTAAAAATTGTACTTATTCCTGTGATGGCAAAGCTGAATTTTCAGCATCATTACTCCAGTGTTCAGTGTCACATGATCCATCAGAAATCAGAAATCTAAAATGCTGATTTAGTGCTCAAGAACTGCAAAAAAAATTTGTGTGGAAACTATTATAAATTTTTCCTGGATTCTTGAATGGAAAAAATCATCTTTTCCTTTATTTTTTATAACATTATAAATGTCTTTACTGTCACTCATTATCAATTTCACACATCCTGTAAAAATGAGTAATGTAATATACATAATATAACAGTATAATACACAGTAGTATAGTGTGTTGTATACTATTAAATACACAAGTTTTTCAGCTGAAGACATATGATTAGCAAAAGATTGTTTTTTTCTTCCATATCCTTTGTTTTCAATAATCCTTTATGGATCATGATCCAAAATTACTTTACACTGTGAACAACACTGTTTACATTGCTCCCGAGGCACTCAAAAATGACCCTTGTTGACATTCAAATAAAACCAAGTACTTTACAAGCATACTACAAACAATTCTTATGCACACTAAATATCGGAATGATTGTGTTGATGTATTCAATGAGATAAGCAGGCCCTCTGAGTCTCATTTACACTGAAAAAAAAAACAAAACATGGAAAGTTTCTCTGAGAGATAAATTACATGCATGGTGTTATGCAGCTTTAGAAACCAGGCAACTGTGAGCTGAATGTGCAAGAGCAGATCTAACATAATTGTTTCACCTATATCCTGTTCAGCCGCATCTCTTAGTAAAAATAATTTTGCCTTTGTATCCCGTTCTTTCTTTCTCTCTTTTTTACACTACAGTGTAAAAGAGCATATGAAAAAAAAAGAGGTCAATGGGGAGTCTGAAAGAACCTGAAACAGAGAGGAAGAGGACAGTTCAATTTAGAAATATCTAAGACATACCTAATATGTAATAGTGACCTCAGGTGCTTTCATCTATATCTGCTGTACAAATAGTGATCAGATTTTATAGAAAGGAAGCAGGCTTGTCAGCCATGTTTTCATTTCTTCAAAGCAACCTTAAGGTATATTAGGTACACCATGTCCGAATCAGTAAGAATCTATACATTTGCAACATATTTCTGACATACATATGTAGCTGATGTTTGTAGAAAGTAGCCTGTTTTGTGCATCATTTCTGCATGAGGTATGGATATTTTCTATTAAAATCAAGGAGATGGTACTGAAATGATCAAGAATACAACACTGTGAAATGCTGTGAAGTTTAAACAGAAGAAAAACATAAAAAATGATACAGGAGTAACACAACATTGTTTCCATTGTAAATGTATTGGATTTATTGTAACGATGAACAAAGTTACAGTGTACCAACTTATAACTTGTCAGTTTGCTTCATTATTTCATAATTTCTTGTTTACAGACAGAGCTGGGTAGATTACTTACAAACTGTAGTCTGTTACTGATTTTAAATTACACAACAAAAATTGTAGTTGGTAACGTAATCCAATACATTACACATTTTAGGTAATATAATCAGACTACTTTTTAGATTACTTTTAGATTACTTTTGACCCAACTCGTTTATCACATTGATTTAAATAGGATAATCTTGTACCATATTGATATAAAAAATACAAAGAGTAAGAAAACATATTCCATTCGTCACATTAAATATTACACGAAGGTTTACCAAACTGGTGTTCGTGAACTGCTGGGGGTTTGTGAGTTTAATGAAAAACTAATAATTAATTAAATCATAAAAATCTAAGATCATAGATCATTCAACATCAAACAAAATAAAACACTTACTAAAAAAATTTAATATTTCCTTACTTTGCATATCATGTGACCATTAACCAATGCCAGAGAACCATGAACATGCAAATGTGATATTTATTTTATAATCTCAGGGGTACTTCAAGTAAATGTATTAGCTGAAAGATGTTCAGATGACAAAAAAATTGGGAATGCCTACATGTAAATAAAAAATAACACATATTTCTGCATTTTATTGTGTCTGAAAGACCAAAGTTCTCCAAAGACATAGTTACATGGTTAATTAACTTACTAAGTGATCATTCAAATAAAAATGAATTAGTGTTCATTAGTAGTTGATGCAATGTTGAAACATGTCTTACAGCTGAAATGGTTTTTGTCAATCTACTGATCAAATGCTGTGTCGTCACCTGACTAATGAGTAATCTTTTGTGAATCTCCGCCAAACTGGAAGACTTTTTGAGTGTAAATAAGCAGTAGGCTATTTTAGAAAGGAACATTTAAATTAGCGAGAATCAAGAAATTATGAATAATTTATTGCTATTGTGCAAATGATATGTAATCATGTAATCAATAAAATGTAACAGTAGTCTGATTACAAGTATTTTAAAATGTCATTTAATCTAATTACAAGTACTTAATTTTTGGAATCTGATTATATAATCCAGATTACATGTAATCAGTTACTACCTACAGTAGCTCCGTTTGCAGAACAACTTAATGATTTTCTTATCTATATATTAAGTTTGTACAGTATTTAGTGGAACACCACCCTGTCAAATGAGAGGGTTATTCAGTACATTTACATTTATGCATTTGGAAGGTGCTTTTATACAAAGTGACTTTACATTGAATTCAAGTTATATATTTAAGTTTGGTAACACTTAGGGAACATTTCTTACTATTAACTAGTTACTTATTGGCATGCCTATTATTAACACACTGACTGTTTATTACTGCTTATAAAGCTCCTATTGTGCATGGCCATATTCTATCCCTAAATCCTACCCAATACTGGAACTTAAAAACTACCTTACTAATTATTAATAAGCAGCAAATCGGGAGTTTTTTCAGGCAAAGCCATAGTTATTGGTTTGTTAATAGTGAGAACTGAACCTTAAAATAAAGTGTGACCTTAAGATTTAGTTAGTTTTGTTGCTATAAAGAAGGCTAATGAAAATAATGGAAATCTACATAACGTACAGTTCAGTTTTCTGAAAGGTGACTCATGTTGTATATAACTAACTATTATACAAAAATACTGTAAAAATGTGACTTGCTCACCAGGTAAGAGTTGTATTTGCACCAAAATATTATACGGTTTGTCTGGAACAGCATTTGACGTCAAAAAAAGATATTGTAAGTTTTTTTAACATATAGCAAATAAGCATATTTGCTTCTTTAATAAGCGTCTTTGCATTTAGTATTGCTTTTGCCAACATTATCATAACAGACCTGTGTGCTGTTGGCTATTTTAAGGTCATGTGAGAAATATCTAGTTCATACTTACACTTTGAAAATTTTTGGTCCTAAATATACATCATGAGAAATATTTTACGAAACACTGATTCTTGAAGACTAATCAAGAAAACAAAGAAAAAATGAAGGATGAAAGCAAAACAAATGATTTAATGCCATTTTCCTCTCTTGTGCAATGAGTCGATTTTGTAGAGGCATCTTAGAAGTCAACACACAGACAATTAGCAAACATTACAATTATTTCTTCGCTAATGAAAGTCAACTGTACTTTTTAAGAGTTTAATTGAAAATCCATCTAATACCGTTGTGTCTTTTATTGATGGGGATTTGCTCCTGCAGCCTTGCTAAGTTTTCTCCCTTCTTGTCTCATAACTCCCCCTCTGCCCGCGCTCACAGGAAGCTGCACCTGTCACCTGGGGGCCCCTGCCTGCACTCAGGATCAATTTACATAACCTCATTTAGCAGTTCACAAATCAGAGCCATTAAGAGCTGCTAACAGGAACCAAGGGTTCTAATTTAGCCTGCCTTTCACAGTGGGAAAATTGGGCAGCTCAGGCCTACAAATAAAGACTCAGGTCTTGGCTTTGATTGTTGATTGTGATGGTAAATGTGCGGATGATTAGAGCAGATTTTCCCCTTTATTGATTTTCTGCCAAAACACAGCATGCCACGGTCCTGCACTAGGAAGCTAACTCGAATTGGGAGGGGGGGCAAAAGCTTGAAAACGGGGGCAGGGGTCTGTGTGATCACGTGGCAAAAAGTCTTTGCACGCCACCGCCGTTATACTGTATATGAAATTGCAAGATGGCAAACACGAGGCTGTGAATGAGATGTTAATGAGAAGCTTAAAAATATTAAGTTGCATGTTGCCCCAGGTGACCGTTCATTGTGCACGAAAAGAGCAACGTCAACAGTACCAGCAAGCGAATGGTACTGCGTTTCACTCTTAAATCATACTGAAACAGTATCAGTGAAGTAGCAAATCAAGTGGAGCACGTTGGGCTTTATTAAGTATTACCATAATGTGCTTTATTAGACACACTGTACAACATTACAAAGCTATTCACAGGATAAGTGTGGACACTTGATTTTGTTCTTATTAAGTAAATCTCTTTTAATAGAAAATCTAGGAAGACCCCATAGCAAGTGTATGAAATTGCAACTGCTAGACGTTTTTTTTCTATTAATTTACTACCTAAAAGCTGTAGTCATCAGGTGCATATTAGTCTGATTAGACTTTAAATTAATGGAATTATCTAAATGAAAATTCTTCATTTACAGAACCTCGTGTTGTTTAAAACATATATAACTTTCTTTTGTGTTGTTTTAGACATTGATTTTCAGTGTATATGCATAACAGTATATTTCTTAAAACTATATTCCTTTGTGCTCTGAAGAAGAAAATTAGGTTTTGAACAGCTTGAAGGTGATTAAATGATGACAGAACTGTGGTGAACCATCTTTTTAAGTCAGACTGGTGCTGTGAAATACTGTTAAACCACTAAATTAATAAAAAGTTGTTGCAAATGTCCATCTCATCTGACAATTTTGTGACTGAATATCCTTAAATGGGATAGTCTGAAATAAATGGAAATATCTTGAATGCTCAACATACTTATGAACAAAAGCATTCACATCTATGATATCTATGCTCTTTTCTATTCCAGACTGATTGAAGTCATTCTAATTCATAAATGCATTTTGTTGCCACCATGAATCCACCCCATGCAGACTTTTTTTCCTGGAAAGAACAGCCGTGCAATCATGTGGATGATTTTAGCTTTAACCCCTTTCATTTACCATTCATCAGATAAACTTCAGCGTGTCACTATACATAGCTCATGTCAAGTATGCTTACTCAAAATGGCTCTCAATCGGCAGTCGATTTGGCAAAGATCTTCTTATAATATGAAAGAGCTGATTCAAACTTACACGTGTTCACTGCCAAACTGGTGTATCTGAAGGTGTCTGAAGTGTTTGTTGTCTTAGCGGGCAGAGGAACTTCATTAGCCGAGTCAGGGAGCCCTTTCCATTCCTTGTTTTGGATACATATTTGGTGCCACGGGTACCATGCCAGCAGTGTGATGCAGAAATGAAAAAGCGATGTCATCCTCAATCATGGTTGATGACATTTCAACCTTGGCATGTTTTGGATGTCTTCTTTAATCTGGCACCATTATTTCAGGTGGTGAAGTCTAAAGGAGACATCTAGAATTTGCACTCACAAATCAATAACCACTGGTAGCTATAGAGTTATTTTTGCTAACTTGTGATCAGAGATTTTGTCAGGAAAAACTGAACTTGACATCCTGGTATCTTTGGTACGCATTTGATGTCTTCAAAAAGCCTCGCTTTTTTTGGGTGGGCTAAAATCTCCTAAAATTAATAAGACACATAATGGGAAATCTCCCTGTGGACGGTCACCATTAAGCTATAACACATTATGCTGTCATTCTCTGCCTTTGAAAATGATGGAGCAACAAACAACTGTTGTTGTCCCTGCGGCAGCATCCTGGTTAAATTAGCTTTAATGAACATGTAATTGCTGGGAATAGACTGAGCGGACCCGAAGCAAACAAGGTTTCTAATTGATTTGCATTTCTCTTTTTTGTGAGCAGTCGCTCATTGTCCGAGCGCGCTATTGATCGGCTACTGTGTATCGCCCCGCATGTGTTTCCCTTCATTAACTGATAACGGGTTACTGATGACTCCCATCCCGGCTCTAATGTGGCTTAACGCCTACTTTGTTCCCGTGTCATGTCGGAGGGCAGCCCGGAATAATGAGTAAGTGGGTGGGCTGTGTTTGGGGCTATCTGCTGGGGAGGCGTTTAGTCTGCCGGGTGCAAGGAGATCACTGGAGGGGTTAAAAAAGCAGCACCTCTTAGGTCTGGATTACTTTTAACTGCTGCACAGCATGGGCCCGGCCTCCATTTTAACCAACAACCGATTGGCGGTTGGCGATACAGATACAGAGTCCAAACTAAAACTGAAATGTAAATGTGTTGACACCTACATTATGTTATGATGGGTTGACCAGATGGGCATAGCAGACAGTTTTAGGTTGCCGCACACTAAAAATGTCTGAATTGCTGCAGTTTTGTTAATTCAGCATTTGTCTGAGGTTTTTCAACTAGCCATTATGAATTGCCGACAAAATCAACATTAGTAGTGCAAAAATTATTTACCAATCCCTAAAACAATAAATCCTAGTCCAACTATTAGGCTAAATAATTCATTTCAAATGTATTGGATCATTTTGAAATCGTTCCAGAGCTTTATAGAGAATATAATAAAATGAGCTAACTGCGCAAGGAAACAAATTCCCTGAAATTACAAAGGCACGCTGACTTGGGGGAGTGTTGGTGCGTCTTTGAGACTGGAAAATAGCCCTGAATGTATGTGATTTGTATTGTGCATATATAGCTCTCCCCGGAAACCGAACAACCAGTCACAGAAATTCTAATCGTTACAGACGTTTACCCTGATTTTCTTTGCCATAGAATTGTAAATTGAGCATAGAAATGATAAATGATACGCCATACGTGCAATTGGCTGCGTAATACAATGGTCACACAACGGCGGGCCGCTGCGCTCACAGAGAGAATTGCATGTTAGCTAATTGTTAATTTGGGCGACTCGCGCTGGCTAATTATGGCGGCACCGCCAAGCCATTTGCATGATGGACTTGCCACCTGCCTCGACGCATGACAGCCCGCAGCCTGGGCAAACTATATAATTACTGAACAGTGGTGGGGCAATTTTTGACTGCCGTCCCTTTGTGTGACATGAATTCTTCCTAATGACATATTTTATAAAGGGGCAAATAGCATCCCTCCTTCCGGTTCTACAGAAAAAAAAAAATCATCTCAACAGGTCTTAATGTTTAAGCCACTGCACTCCCGTATAGGCCGATTCTTCACAGTTGTGCGGTATACTCATTGTGTTCCTCACACTCCAGTATCTGTCGTAGTTAGGCCTGACATGACAGCATGCAAAGGTTTCTACTGTATAATTGCTTAAAAGTCTTATGGAAACTATTAAGGAATGTAGTTTGTGCACAATTGTGCCATTTTGACATTCTCCATAGATATATTTTTGAGTAATTTATACAGCGATTGACCAGACGCAATGGGGCGAAAGCGAAATGTTCCAAAAACTATTTTGAAATTTGCTTCTTTTACTCACATATTAGCCAATATTCAAGTGTACACTGAGTGATACTGTCTTTTACTGATTATTTTTTAGAAAATAATCTTTAATTTAGAAAATTATTTAAAATGCTTCTTAGTTTTATTCAAATGTGAGGTTAGATTGCATGCTAAATCAGCCCTACTCCACAAACACTATACACCTTATTTTACGATAGGGAAGCTGTTTCTGTTTTCTGGTAATGTGTAAGACTTACAGTTCCTAATCTGCCGTAGGGAAATAATGAGAAGAATAACGAAGTGCAGTGCAGTGACCGGTAAAAATGTTTGCACTACAAACCATTGTGTTCATAATTAAGATAATACGTTAAAATAATATTGTAAGACACACACAAGTTTGCAATATCAAGCAGCAAAACGAGCTGTTTTGTACAGCTAAAAACAGCTGGAAGCTGATGACACCAGAATCCAGAAAATTTATATATATATATATATAAATTAACGCGCCCGCTCTTACCAGAAAAATAAGGTGATAAATGGTGGTAAACTTGACCCTTCAAGGGTTAGTATACCCAAAAATGAAAATTCTGTCTCTCTTAAAATGTTTGTATGTCTACCTGTGGTCAGATTGACTTAGATTTACATTGCATAATATTTTCAAGCGATTAAAACCAGTTAGCCTCATTGTATACAATTAAATTCAATGCATCTGCAGTTCAGCTACAGTAGTTTATGATAATGTTAATATGTAAAACTTTAGCTGTTACTACTACTATTTTTTTACTCTTACATATTTTATTTACGTATCTACCTATCTAGATCGATCGTTCGGCCCTAAAAATGGTGGTTGGCGGTGACTGCAGACTTTCCGCTATGTTAAATGTTGATGCTGTTTTAATAGTTTTTGTTGTACCCCGCTTAAGTAATCAGATAGCGTTTAAGTGACAAAAAGTTGATCAAAATAGCAGTGGGGTGAGGTGATTACATGTTATTTAGCGGGGGAGGAAGTGTTAACACGGTTAGTGACGGTTCGTTGATCACCAAAGGACTCCCGCTGGTACAGTACAAGACTGCGCTAGAGCGCCTCTTGTCTGCTCAGAATTTCATTATTGAGTCATGACCCAAGCCACTCCGACATTGCAGAACATTAAAATAAAATCCTTATTCGCTGAGGCTTGTTATTTCGGAAGACGAGACTTATTGTCTGTCTTCTCTTTCTTTGCACATAAAAACTCTCTCCAAAACCGTGTATGGCATACTCGGTGCATTTAATCAGTAAGCATATAATGGCTGATATCTTAAGCAAGAAGAGCAGCCTTGAAACATGGTTTCATGTTCCAAATTGTAAGCAATTCTGTCTTTGTGTGAATGGCATTTAGCAGAAATATTTAATGCATGACTCCCCAGACTTTAGTACCCTAAGTGGGCTTTCCTCAAGATTCTTCTATAAAAGCAAAATAAAACAAATGACCAAATTATCCAGGTGATTCATGAATTTAATATCTTTCCCTACAACCAACAAGAAATTAGATATTTTTATCGGAGCATTTCTGCAGTTCATGATAATTTGCCTCAGTGTAAATTTGACTATTTAAATTGTAGGATTCTAAAAGACACTGTCATTACAAAAGTAATTTTCTTTGAGGAGAAACAAAATAAAAAAACAGTACAGAAATGGGAAGGTATGAAAATGCAGTTTTTGTTCATTGGATGGGAAAGGCTCCATTCACATAAGGCTGAATGCGCTGCATTTCACTGGTGCCACAATTACACTGAAAGGTCAAGTATTACTGCATCTTGTGTTCCGCGCTGCATGCTAAGTATTTCTTCTTGCAAATGACCCTCGTCTGCGTGCGCAGCACAATGGCCTCAAGAAGCAGATAAATGCTGGACAATTAAATATATTTTTGCTACTAGTTGACAATAAGAATTACTAAAGGAGGTGATTGCAGTTAATGGGTAATTGTGCCATTTGTCATGCACATACTCAGATGAAGCTGGTCTAAGAATGAAGTATTGGAAGTCGTACACGAAAAGCAGTCTTGCTCATCTTAATTTCTTTTCTTACTTTGATTTTACAAAACCCAATTTAAGATGTATTTAGATTACATAAGGAAGATGAGGTATACATTGGAAACTTGATTTTTTTTTTTACACGAAGAGCATTTTTCTGTCCTTCTTTAAAGTAATTCAGTGCAGAAGTACCGACTAAGAGAGATTTGCGTTTTTGGCTGTATAACTATAAACGACCAAGTCTTTATAATATAATTAATCCTAAATTTGTTTTAGTTTTAAATATGTAAAGCGTCTTGCACCGCTTTTCTTACTTTTGCAGTAGTTGCCTTTTCATTTTCCGCATATCTTGTGCTGTTTTCTGTCAAGAATAGAGTTTGTATCATGTTGAAATGTGGTTTTGGATATTTAAATATAAAAAAGGAAAAAGAAAAAGTCTTTGGACCGTTCTCGTCTGACTTTTCTGCAGACTGTAAACTGTCCAATTAATAATGTAATTTAAAACTGTGTTTGTGGGTTTAAAGTTATACTTTTGCAATTTTACTTTGAAACTGATGTAACTGGAAATAAAGTTATTGTGAAGTATAGTTTACATGGCAATGTTGGTGGAAGTAACTTCAGCACCCCGGACAGCTCCAGAGCAAATGACATAATGTGAATCAAAAATACTACTTTATGTGGGCAAATCATTGCATAATCTCACTTTTCGAAGGTGTGGCCGGAACAGGTTTGTTTTGTTTGGACATTTTTAAAATCAGCGGTGTAAACAAAAGATGGTCGCTTGCATAAAATAATTAGACATGATTATTGGTTATTAGTGTAAGCATAAAGACTTATTTGTTCTATTTGACACTTATCTGATGTTTATATTTGCGTTGTACGGGAACACGCCATGTTTCTTTTTAAGAATCCTAGCAGGACATTGCTCTTAAATTCATCTAATTGTTAATAATCTATTAATAACATTATGTGAAATATATGAATAATGCCAGATATGTGATTAATTTTTGCCGATACCACAGAATGCAAACTTTGTGGTTTTTCTATAGAATTCAACACAAATGAGCTATAAATGCAGATACTGTAAATAAACCCCTTTCTACAAACTACATTGTAGAAAAAGCAGGGAACGAACCTCAGAAACCCTAACTCTAATATGATTGCGTTGAGATTGGGGTCTAATTGCAGGGAGGTGACTGGGACCTTTGCACCCAAAGCCTCGAGGACAGTCCGCAGTTGTGCAACGTGTGTTGAGTGAGAGTGATGAGAGCATACACGCTTCCAACAAGTCATTTTCAACAGCTACAAGCTCCACACAAAGACCACACACCGAGCCTCAGACATGTTAATGTAATCTGGAGTCTTTCAGAGGAGCTCTAACAAAACGAATCCCCGAAATCCTAATAGACTCTTTCGGCGCCGGTAGATTGCTGTAGAAAATGATTGAATTTGCACAACGGATAAAAGAGAAAATCTTACTTGCCTATAAAATGAACATTTATTTTATGTATGTGGTTAATCAATTTATCCAGCCTTGCGATGTAAGTGCGCACGGTTAGGATAGCAGACATCCTCAAACATTTATCTAAATACTGAAGGTCATTAACATTGCAGTGACATGTGGTCTACAAATAAACACACTTTCAACTTTCCCTCCTTGTAAATTAAACTTTAAAAAATATTATATCTTGTCACAATAAACTGAAAAACATGCCGTTTAAGAAACGAATATTTAAAATTCTCAAACCATTTTTTTAGGTTGGTTGAAATGAAAAACATCACACTATAATATCCTAGTATTCGCCCATTGATCTTGTATTTTTAGACACAGCAATAGACATTGCTTAGAGTTTTAGGTGGAGGTTACATATAATTGAGTATCAGTGCAAGTAAAAGAAGCATCTGTAGGTCTTCGAAAGTATAATTTCGGACATAATCGACAAAATGATCTGTTGATTTAACGACCCTTCACAGAAAAGAAGAGCGCCATTACAATCAGTGAGTCATTAAAACCCGCGCCCCACTGCCCGCTTATTGGCCCGAGAGCTTCACATAAATACCTTCATCAGTTGAAGGTTTACTACATGCAGAGGGTTTTATTTGCGTTTAAAAGGTACAAAAACCCAGGCGAGAACAGCAACAAGGGCCATACCGAGGATTTGGTCTAATGGCCTAGTTGTACGATTTGCTTTGCATCGATAGTTAAATCAGAGCTACTATAGCTGTTGGACCGTAGTAGCCTATAAAAGATCAGGCCAAATAGTGCACAGTTTACTATAGTTTTTCCTTCCCCACAAATAACCGAGATCAATGTACTGCAACTCTGGATTGTCAAGCAAAAAGAAACTTGGTCAATAAAATGGCTGAACACAGTTATCATCCATCATAACGCTGGGGTTAATCGCAGGCAACAAGGACAGTCTTGTTCTAGAAATATTGTGTTGGTCAGTTGAGCAAATATGTATTTATTTTTGCAATTATAAGGGCAAGAGAGCTTGCTTTTAAAAGCAACAATGATATCGACTGTTTAGTTTTGAGAAAAAGTTATTAAAATAATTAAAACATCAAAACAAAGATGAAACTTGAATGTTATCATTTCAATATAATTGAAAATGTAAATATTTTGCCATCACATAAACGGTAATTATGATTCTCAAATCTGCATGCCGTAGGCTGCCGTTACTTGTTATCAAACAGGCAAGAAAAAAAGTATATAAAAGAGTTTATAAATCACAAAAGTCCAAAATGTTCTTCGAAAAGCGAGTCATGCCCACAAAAAAAAAAAATTAAGGGATAAATAATTAGGATACTATTGAATAAAGAAAGAAAGAAAGAAAGAAAGAGAAAGAAAGAAAGAAAGAAAGAAAGAAAAAACTCAATGAAATGTGACCTTTCAGTCCACAACCGATTCCTGTGTGTGGCAATAGTTTGTAGCTTTTTATCCATTTGTGGGCTATTATTATATTATTATTTAAATGTATTTTTATTTGACTCTGAACTGGCCAAAAAGTGTAATAAAAATGTCTTTATCATATGTAATTAAAATATTTCTGTCTGCGGGCTACTTCTCTTTTTCTTACTTAGCACTAGCAAGTCCCACATACACAGAGAAACACACGGCACGGACTTTCAAACGTTCTAGCAGGCACCTCAGTCAATCTTACCGCGCCCCTCAGATGTTTAGGGTCTTTATCAGTACGTAAACACGGTGGCATTTGATTTTACCTCTGATCTTCACAAACACGGTATTGATGGACGGCGCTCTGATAAGTGTGTTTATTTCGGCTTGCAACGTTATTTAGGAGAATGCTGCTGTTTGTACAGCGATGTGATTGATAAGTTAGCTTTTAGGAGCGTTTGTTTGATGTGAATTTCTCTCAAGGAGTGGAGACCTCACCTGTACTGACTCATTCTTGTACGACAAAGAAAACGCTCCAAAAAGAAAACTACAAAACCTTTTTCATGGACTACAATGTATTTAATAGGTTAAACACAATTAGCTTGGGATCGAAAAAAGATTGTTGGAATTGGCTTTTGCAATCAAATTGGTATGAAATATTTGTATGTTTTACATAAGCATTTTAAAATATTTAATAAGTGTTTTGTGCAAAACTGCACAAAACGTGTGTTTAATTTTGCGCGTAAATAAATCCCGGGTTTTGTCAGGTGTATAAACTACTCTATAAATTACCTTTCAACACGTGCAGGGTACTAGTATTTAACTTGTGACTCCATGGGTGTTGCGACACACAGAAAATACATAACTATTTCCAGAATGAACATTTTACTAGAAGGCCTGTGATGAAGAAATCCAGCTCCACAAACCTGTCACACTGAAGGGAGATCCAATACAAACAGTAGAAATCGTCGATTTCAAACAATGAGCGACTGCTGCAAAAATCCTTCTAATGCGTATTCAGAAAGCTTGTACAAATTTAATGACTAATTGTGTGGAAGCTTCATGACTTTTAAACTAGTTTTCTTAAAGAAAAAAACTGTTAAACAGGTCAGGTCCCACTTTTAGCACCGCCGAGTGATTGATTCTTACACCCAAATTTCAAACAAACGTTTAGTTAGGCTATTGTTATTATTGTCATAATTTATTAATATGATTGTATGACTGCGTTTAAGTCAAATATCTATATAAGTTACAAGAAAATTAAACGTACAAATAACAATGAAACTGAAAAAACATGTGACCCTTAATATCGATAAAAATTTTGTACAATATACATATCGCTAAAAACTATGTAATCAGTCCAAACCTTTTACAGAAATATACAAGCTACGTTTTACAGTGAAATCTATAAGAAATCATGAAAGGTATTTAGCAGTCTAACTGTGAGGGGAGATGTCTTCATTGTCGGGACTTTTTTTTTTAATCCAACAGGATGACAGAATATTTGATTTTAGTGTTTAAATCAGTCTCCATTTAAAATCTAGTGTATATAAATAATTCCATCTTCTTAATGGTGTTTTGGCGCTCATCCTCAAAATAAAAGATTCGATACCTTTGACATTTGGCAATCCTCGTGTTGCTTGTAGCCTTGTCATGTCTCCCTCCAGAAAGGAGACAATGATTTCAGAGCGCAACCACTGTTCTCATGGTCTTTTTGAGCAGAGTACACAGATTATCTGCATCCACCTGTCATTTTGTTATTGTGTTATTGTCTGTTCCGATGTCACCATGTCCTGCCATAAAGCAGAGCGGAGCAGGGCAAGGCAGCTCCATACTCGGACCCGGAAGAGTTCAGGTGTGACAGGCCGGATACCTGGGTTTGGAGAGACGGGGGGCTTGCAGCATGTTGACCCAGATCTGGGGACTGGCCGGCGCTGCCTACCTGCTGACTTTGATGCTGGCCCATTGAAGAACTGTTATTGGACATAATCATGACGTTTCCCCCCTGGTGATGGTGGTTTTGTACACCAGCGTTGGGTGTATGGCTGCTGCCCTGGCATGGCTTTCCGTCTTTCACCAACACTGGCACGGCCACCCGCCGTGGAGACTGTTGCTGCTGCTGACAGGAGCCATTGTCTTGTTGCATTTGCTGCTGGGACACTTTGTCCTTGGCCTGCCTTTTCATTTTATATCGGTGGTTCTGAAACCAAATTTTAACTTGAGTCGGAGTCAAGTGAATCATGCTGGCCAGATGTTCCCTTTCCGGCGCGGAGAGGTACTTCTGCTGCTTGAACCGTCGCTCAAGCTCGTACACCTGCGCCTGGGAGAAGAGTACTCGTCTCTTTCTGCGAGGCGTGCTGGTCAGCGGACCCATGCCTTTGCCAACATCCGCCAGTGAACTCAGCGTGCTCATACTGCCCATATTCATGCCAGACGAGGAACCCATGAAACGAGAGACTGCAGAAAGAACAGTCCTATTTAGCTTTGCAATTTAACAACAACAACAAACACAAACAGCGCTCGTTCAGCATCACATATGATGACTACAGAAAATGCAAACTCTTCTAAGCTCAGTGAGTTACATCAGGATGAGCGAATATAGAGGTCTTGCACAATTACGCAATCGTCTCCTGTTTAAATTCCTAGTTTTGGACAAACACTGGAACTGCGGTTAATTGTTGCAGTTTGTTTGAGTTTAGATAAAACACCTGCCACGTTTAACGTGCGGTTGGTTTAAGACAATTCCCCTCAAGCCCCCCATGCACTTGGACACTTGAAGTTTTACAGAACAGCATAAGTAAAAAAAAAAATAAAGCTGACATGTTTAATATATTTTAAAATAGCTATCATTCAGAATTCACAAACAGTTTTTGCAAATACAACAGAAAAGTGCTCACGTACTTGTCGAGAAGCGTGGGTCGGGATTCGTTCCGTACCAGCTGGTGGCCGTCGTGCTGCCTCTCATGCCGTCTTGATAGGCCGGTAGGTCGCTCATGTTGCCCAAATTCCCGTTACAGTAGCCCCCCATGGCTGTATGTGACAGCTGGGAAACTCCAGCTGCAGTCATGTGGTAGGCAGCGGGTACTGTTCCATTGTGGCCCATGTGGTGCTGCTGCATCGCCGCTTGCGTGACTTGGGGTTGTCTGTACGAGGCAAGAGGAGCCCCCAAGTTGTTCCCCTCCATACTCACTTTTTTGTAGCTCTCTTCAAGAGGACTTAAGATATCGGATACAGAAAAAGGAGTCGTATGCTTAGGGCTCATCGACATTGTTCTGTGTTGGAAAGGGAGAAATTAGAAGGCAAGGCAATCTCTCCTTCTGTTTTTTTGGCCAGCTCCTCTGTTCCTGTTGTTTCACCGTCGCTGCAGCAGGATGGAAACGTATGAGTGTGCACTGGAGTCCGCCTTAATTGGTTTGAGTGGGAGCTCGAAGCTGACTTTCGTTTGTTTTAGCTTGGTGCCAGGTTTAAGGCTTCCATCAGAGGCGGGGCATCAGCAGCCAGGGCAACAATACAAAGCAGCGCTATCATCTGTGCACCCACGCACAATTTCTATTACGCGGTCTTCAACTACCCATGCCTTCCCCCAACCCCGAAAACATTTAAGCATGTAACAACACCTGTGCGTAAATTTAATTCGTCCATAGTTCATGTTCAGAGCGGGGCTGTTTATGTCGCGGCGAGGACGGCAAGGAACACGGCAAAGGATGAAATATTGACAGTTGGAGTGATGTTTATAAGGGCCCCTTGATGTGAGTGCATATGCGGACTTCAGACTTTGAGAACCACTCAGTTTCTGAAAAAAAAAAAGCTTGAGTTGAACTACTGACTTTTAATGGCCACAAGAGGCTTCTGGTGATTGCAGGCGTGTTTGTATTATGCTTCATCGTACTCAAACATGCAAAGGGCCCTTGCGACGACTCAGGAACACTGACTGACAAATAAATAAATACATATGCGCGTGTTAAGAGGCCAAGTAAATGATTAAGCCCCTTTCCGTTTGATATTATTGGACATAGGCAGCGAGCGTCTCGTCCAAATTCCCATCCACTCGGCTGAGACGCGCGGTACTGAGGAAAATGAACTCGGCAGGACGAGAGGCTCTCAGGTAAAGTTAACGACGCTGAAATAACCTCAGTAAGTCCTGAAGTAACTCCGCGTAAGTTCAATAATGCATTGCTTACCAGTGCGCATCGTCCCGACGCTCTAGGTCTTCTCCAGTATAACTGGACAGAAAAACAGTTTTACAGAATCCGATCTGGATATCTATATATAATTGGTTAGTAAACCTAAAGAAATCGGTTTTGACAGTTTTGTTTAACAAAACAGACTATTTTCATTTCACACTATTCTTTATTATCATAAACAACGACGACGACGACACCACCACCAATAATAATAATAATTAATAATAATAATATTAAGTAAATAATAATTATTATCATATCATATTTCTTTTTTAACAAATATAAAAAAATAATTTGTAGCTATATCCAAAACAACGCGTTGTCTTATGCTACTCTATTCGAATCTTATATCTGTTACAACTAATACAATTATACAATTATTTTTTTCCTCGCCCGGCTAGGATATAGCAATTTGTGTGGCGCTAACATTAATTTACTTATGTTATGTAAACTCACGAGTTTAGCGTATCAAATTTAAAACTGCTAGGATAGAATAATAAGTTGAATGCAGGCAACTCTCAAGAGAGTGGGGGTAAGATCCACCAAACGTAAAATATTAATATTTGGTGTAAACTTACGTTTTTCTGCGTTCAGTCTTCTCTAAACGCCACAACCTACGACTAAACTAAATGTAACGGCAAGTTAAAAAAAAAGAAAGAAAGAAAGAAAGAAAAAAAGAGCAAATTTAGACAGGAACAACTGATCTTATGGTCTTTAGCGGTCAGGGATTACAAAGACTCGTTTTATGATTTAAGAATAGTTTATTTCGATATGCTAAATAAAGTTGTTAAAGCTAAATAAACATATTAGTGTTTTTTCTCATTGCAAAGATACCGTGCTATTTATTTTTCCGAGTTTCTACAGTAGTTCATCTAAACAACCAAAAATGTCACAAAAATTAGTCGGTGACTGATTATGAGATTATTGTAAGAATAAAATCAAGGAATACAAATCCTGACGCGTTATTAATTTTGCACTTTTTAATGCTTTCTGCCGGAATTCAAATGTCACCTTCAAAAAATGGCAAATTTCTTTAGGTTATGTATTTCTTTGTTTCTTTGCGATCTTATGGAACACTCAAGTGTTAATATGAAATAACCAGCTGCCCTGAAGAGCCAAAACACACAAAAAACAACCCATGCATATATTTAATTCATCATACGCCTAATAAATCTACTAAAACTCAAACTGGCACAATAATACCAAAGACGACCAAAAGATATTCATGACGCAGAAAAACATAACATGTCATAAGCTATTAGGATGAGCCAACAAACGTTTAACAGGAGGGAATACAGCGTCTTCTGGTGGTCACTGTCTGAATATTTGACAAGAGGAAAAAGCTTTATGTTCGAGCGTGCGTAGAATGATAAATTTAGTTGTGTAAAATGCCACAAAACATTAGCAACTTTTCACAGTTTCGGAAAAAAACGTAGTTAATTTTATTTCATAACATTACGAATATTTATCCCTATATAATATCCAGCATTCTTTGGCCAGTACTCAAACTTTATAGAACCATTGTCACCTTTTAAAGCAAAATGAAATTTTATCATCCTTAGGAGAAACCTACGCATTTCTCTAGTTTGAAGTTAGCACAGGTGGGCGTAGTTTGTGCACCAGTGATGATAATCGCGTGTGCAATTATAGCAATTAGTGTCAAAACTATGGGGCGTCCAACGTTGCTTTCAAGGTGTTCGGCCTACTTGATCCAGTTTACAAAAGGCTCTCTTAATTATCTTAATCAGGCTCACTCCTCTCTACTGGAGTACGGCTATCATGGCCAATTAACGGCAATTAGTAGTATGCTTTGTCTTGTTTTTAATATCTTTTTCTATTTACAATCCGGACAATTATGTTCAGCGCTACCTGGGTGGCCAATGTTTTCAATATGCATATACTTATGCATACATATAGAATTAGCTCTGTCAAAATGTATCCAAAGGAATTCGATATTATATTATATTGTATTATATTATATTATATTATATTATATTATATTATAGGTGGCTTATTCTTTCTTATGTGTTTAATTGAACGTTTGTTTACGGTGGGACGGGAGTGATGTTGACACATCATAAATATTGACAGCAGAGTACATAAAATTTAGACT
The DNA here is from genome assembly GCA_012976165.1 of Labeo catla. Lineage (NCBI taxonomy): Eukaryota > Metazoa > Chordata > Actinopteri > Cypriniformes > Cyprinidae > Labeo > Labeo catla. Next base: position 222,238 of record VONZ01000119.1, read on the forward strand.
GCACGGTGCTATTGTGACATCTAGTGGAGAGTGGCAACCATGCAGTTTGTACAGGGACAGCGCATGGCAGAGGTGCATGGGAATATTCGTTTCCCTCTTAGCCCAATCAGATCAAGCCCACCACAGGAAGCTGTTAACCTCAAGGTGGCAGAGTGGCACCGTTTACAGCCAAGCTACCAAAACGGTGGACATTACATGTTGGTGATGTCACGGCTTTTTCTCCATGATTCATTGAAGCACACGATTTAAATCTTAAATCAAGAAACAAATGGGTAGGCCTACTTTAGAGAAAAAAAATTGATAGCGCAATAGTTGCGTTCTGTGACTAAGTTAGGTTACACTTTATTTTAAGGTGTCATTGTTACAGTGTAATTACACCTTTAAGTGCTGAATAATATTAATAACTGTGTGACCCTCGACCACAAAACCAGTCATAAGCGTCAGTTTTGTGAAACTGAGATTTATACATAATCTGAAAGCTGAACAAATAAGCTTTCCATTGATGTATGGTTTGTTAGGACAATATTTGGCCGAGATACAACTATTTGAAAATCTGGAATCTGAGGGTGCAAAAAAAATCCCCTTTTGTCCAAATGAAGTTCTTAGTAATGCATATTACTATTAAATAATAAGTTTTGATATATTTACGGTCGGAAATTTACAAAATATCTTGATGGAACATGATCTTTACTTAATATCCTAATGATTTTGACATGAAAGAAAAATCGATCATTTTGACCCATACAATGTATTGCTGGCTATTGCTACAAATATACCCGTGCTACTTATGACTGTTTTTGTGATCCAGGGTCACATATGGTCAGTGTTAGGATGAGAGTTTGGTTTAGGGTTAGTTGCATATAATTATGCATAATTTATTGTTATTACTATAGTAAGTACATGTATCATGTGTAACAAGGACACCGTAAAATAAAGTGTTACCCCAAGTTGTTGTGGCCAAGTCTCGCCATAAACCAGCGGAGACCTCTAAAAGCCTGTCTTTGTCACTCCCAAAACCCAACGACTTTTAAAACTCCATTGTCTTGTTAAAGCCCATAAATTTGTCACCCGGGACTGATTAAACATCACGAGAATTGAGACGCTGCGGATTTTGTCTAGGTCCCTTTGGGAACCACACAATGGTCCTTTCAGAGGACGACACAAAAAAGTGTTTTAGGGAAGATGTAGAGAAGAGAGCACTGCGGTCAGTCCCCTCCATATGTAGTACAAGGTGGCCTGAGGGAGGAGACAAAAGGCCAGGTGACAAAGATGATACTGACTGGTTCGATGAATTAATTGGGACAAGCTCGGTATTGAGAAAGCAAGAGAAAACACGCCTGTTTCATTAATGTTACGACAATGATCAACCACTTTTAAAATATGGAACAGACAATGAATTGCCTGAACTTTCAGAGTCATAGTGGAATTTGCCACAAACCGCTGCTTAATTCATTTTTGTGTGTTTTGGGGTAATAATTTTAAGAGCATCTAACAACTTGTTTTCTTATTTAGTCACCTAAGCTTTAACCTACACCCAAAATACGCTTAAAAACTAACAAAAAAGCGCTTGTAATAACGTTGCGTATCCAAGTCAGAATGTGAAAATTCAGAATCACGCAAGAATCAATAACCATTGTGCATCCTACATTTCTTGTTCAGTGTTTACCTACTGTCTTAAATAAGGGTTCTTTCTTTCAGCTGGTTATTTGGACTTCTCTGTTGGGTGAAAGTGGACGTCTTAACATTACAAAAGCCACTCATCTCTTGCTGTGCGCTAATTCTCATACTCTTTTTTTAGTTCTGTCTGAGATCTTTTGTACAAACAGTATGTAACAATCGCCGAGATTACCAAAAAGGTGAACAAATTAAACATTTGCAGCATAAAAAAAAACTTAGAGAAGAAATTGCATATTTTAAAATCCAAAGGAGTGATTTTAATTTTACTGAATATTTAGTACAATGTGTATAAACCAGCAATATAAACAATTCAAACAATTATAAATTGCTAAAAAAATGTTTTTTTTTATTCTCATTTTTTTATAATACTCAGAATAAAGAACAAAAACGTGTAACACTTTAAGATGATGCAATTTCATCAAATTATGACACTACCTTATTCACAATATAAAACATTTTTCTTACTGATATATAAACTTTTGGTTTAGAACAAATACAAGCAGTTCAACAATACATCTACATCATCAATTAATTCACAAAACTCTCACAAAATGCAACTGGTCAAAACTAAATAAAACATATAATATGTGCAAACAGCATTTATTTTTTATCTGAGAGTTTCTACTTTAATAGACCTAACACTTTATGTAATAAAAAAAACTTGAATCAAGAAGAATCCATGCGCTGTCCTGTGGGTTAAGTCCCGCAATAGTTCATGTGGTCCTAAGTGAGTCTCACCAAACACAGAAGTGGTGACGGGAGGCCGCTGTGTTGGTAAAGTGCTGGTATGTGGGGAAAAGCGCAAAGGGCGACTGTTGCTGTAAAGACTGGAAACCTTGAACACTGAAGGGTGAAGATGGTACTGTTGGCGGAACGATGCAGCTTGCTTTTTCTGCATCAGCTGTGCAGTTCTGATACGGTTTGCCATCTCTGACCAAAATGGGCACCACGACTCTGCGCAGAACCGGAGGCTGATTGAGGTCCTGAGCGCACTCTATCCGCGCTCTCTTCATTTTGTATCGGTGGTTTTGGAACCAGATCTTCACTTGCGTGGGCGTGAGGCGTAACAGGTGTGCGAGCTGCTCCCGTTCTGGAGCGGACAGGTACCGCTGCTGACGAAAGCGCCTCTCCAGTTCGTAAGTCTGAGCCTTGGAGAATAACACGCGACGCTTCTTCCGCTTTTCATGCTCGGTATCCACTGAAAGCACCTCTGGACCGGTGGAGTCTGGTGAAGCTTCAAGGTTGCTATCATCTGACGCTAAAGAGAGAAAAAAAGACGATTAGCCTTTATATTTCTATTCTCTGATAAAAAGAAAGAAAGAAAGAAAGAAAACCTATATATCTATGTATGGGCTTTACCAACACGTAAAACATCTTTTTAAAATTGACTGGAAAATGTTTTAAGAACTTACATAAATGTCCTCTGTCGTTTTCAGTCCAGGGTGAGTAAGGTGAGACGGAGAAGGAGTCCACTGGAGAATGGTGCGCGATGCCCTCGGTGTCATTTTCTGGCAAATCCAAAATACTTCTCACGGTGAAACTGAACTTGTTAGAAATAGCCATCTGTAGAGCTGGGTTGCTGTTAGTTCCAGGACTGGTTATCGGTCTTGAAGAGCTATCCTCGGTCGCGCAGTGCTGAAGTGATGTGTGCGTTCCCAAGAGGCGCATCCAAGTGACAATGTGTACACTGATGTCGCGGTGTTTATATAAACAGCACTTGGTGGCTGCTTTGAGGCCTCTCCTCCTTATGGGTTCTAAGTACCTCAATGACTCGTGTACTTAAATCCCTGTAATGGTAGGTGTGAACTCGGCAAAGAATAGCCCGTTACTTTTACAATGATGGAGGGTAACACTCTTCATCATTACTGATTCGTCCGAATTCGTGAAAAGTGGGAAACAGATAATGGTAATTGTTGAGGCTGAATCACGTCTTGGGTGGCAAGTGACAACAAGAGCCCTCCCTTCTTTTCCCCCGCTCAAATAACATATCGGATATTTGCATACAAAGTGATCCATTAGCGTCCCAGAGTTGGTTTTCCTAATTCGCTTATTGGGGTATTGTCGTTTATTGCAGGTGTTATTGCACAAACATGGTTTAAATGTGCACTCTCTGAGTGCAGCGGGGTGATAGTTATTTCATGGCAATTAATGAAATTGATTTATTCGTGGCTAATGGAAAAGTAGCTTGCCCTGTGTATACTTTCAATTGCTTTTTGAAATTGAAAGGCTGTTTCCTAACAGCAACATTGATATTAATGCTTTTATACATCAGTTTTGGCCATTCCATCCTAACGAGCGAGAAATCTTAAATAACTACAGAACAAAGAACTTCAGTTTGGGAAAAGATCCAGACATCAAGCAGACAGTAATATTTCGTTATGGACTATTGCTTGCTCCTGCACCTAACCAGTAAGTGCACTAGGCATATCATTGGGTTCGGATGATTCCTGAGACTGCCTAGCCTTAGAGCGCGCTCTGGATGACTGCATAGACCCTCCCAAACAGAGTGGGTATCCGTTCTCGTCTAGTCGTCCTGGGTGGTCGGGCGAAAAAAGGAACACAAATACATGCCAACCAGCGACCGGGAACAAAAGAGGGAAATGTAGCCCCGCGTCCGAGACCCGTTGGAAGCATTTGTTCCAGTCAAGATTTTGCATTTGTTCAGTCCTGAAATAATGCTTGATTGACGCCCCCGCACAATGTCCTTTAACTTTCTCGAATAAATCCGTGCTTGTTTCTTGTTGTCATGGTTTTGAATAGAGCCGAACGGGATCTGGGCAACTATCTACTGCTACACGTCTAGCTGCTTACGCCTATACTGAATTATTAGTTATGCGTTTTCAAACGGAATTAAAAGACTTTTCGTTTCCATAAACCCTCAAGATGTCTCCCGATCAATCAAAATCTTTTAAAATAAATTTTAATGCACTTTAAATACAACATTTCTCTACTTACAACATTTTAACAAGAAATCTTCCTATGGTCAAGTTAAGGACGAGACTCGGAATTTACAGATTTTTTTTTAATTAGAGATTTTAATGGGATAATGCTTAGGTTCGATTCTAAATAGCGTTTACCGGTTAGTAACGTATCGACGTTAACCTGTATAAAGTGAGTTAAAATGTTTGCCAAGCTCTTGGAATTTAGGCGCACGCTCTCAGAGAATAAATAAAGCCCCGTGTAGGCACACAGTTTAGTTTCTAATGACCTCTCGTATCTCCTTAATCTATTAGACACCCACGGATAGAAGTATGCTTGAGGAAAAGTGTGCACTCTCGAATACCCAAGAGCTCTCCAGTGTCAAATATTTACCCTTGTTGTTTGACTTCTCAAACCCAAGGAGTCAGACAACAGGAATTAGAGAATAATCTACAGAAATAAACACTTCTGCGAAAAGCAACCAACAAACATGAATGTTTTATGAGATTTAAATATGGCTTGGGGCTAACTACAACTGCAATAATTCAACTCAACAAATCTGATTTAAAATCATATAATTAAGTTGTATATTAAAACTAACACTTCTGTAACTCAGTACAACATCTGTAACACTGAGCATTTTCACTGAATTTCACTGTTAAGAAAATAAAGCTGACTGTGCTCTGAATTTTAGTCACCTATTGTCAAGGTTTTGTCCAAAAAACAAAAACAAACAAACAAAACCCAATGTTGTTACTAAACTAAACTACCTGTTTTACTGAAGTCAAAAATATTATTTAAATATTGTTATTTAATATATTAGTTTAACAAATGAAGCCACCAAAATAGTTTGCCATGTTAATATTTAACAGTACAGTTTGCCCAAAACAAAAGTTTTAGCATTTACTCACTCTCATGTTATTACTGTATGATTTACTTTCTTCTGTAGAACACAAAAGAATATATCTGGAGAAATGATACAGTGTTTAACCCATACAATGAAAGTCAATAGTAAGCAAAACCAACATACTTCCAAAAATGTTTGTGTGGCGGAAAAAAAGAAAGAATTTGCAACAGTTTTGCAACAACACAAGGATGAGTTAATGATGACAGAACTTTCATTTTTGAGTGAACTATCAATTTAAGCCATATTCGAACATGTATGAACATAATTACATTAGAAGACAAAAAGACACCTGTGATCTTGAAGGTAACGGTCTTCACACAGATCACACACACCTGCAAGTAATGACATTTGGAGCAATATAAAGAAAATCCTGATCTAAACACATAAATATATTTATGCCATTTAATGAAAATAATATCATTTAATACATTTGTTAATCACTTTTGCACACACACAAACTATCTGTAATATTTTATATGGATATGTAAAATTAAGTAGGCATCAAGTAGGCTACCACATTTAAAGTAGGCCTACACTTTAAAAATGCTGGGTTAAATATATGGACAAACCCAGTGATCGGGTTGTTTTGACCCAGCAGTTGGGTAAAATGTTAAATCCAACCTTTTGGGTAATTTTATTTAGCTCAACTATTATATAAAAAAATGACTGTATTTCTTGCTAACCCAAAATAGGTTGCCAAATTCAATAAATTAACATTTATTAATAAGTTGAATAAATAATAATTACATATATATATATATATATATACCACCTTTATTAACCTTTTGGTTATTGCTGATGCCTCTAGTAATTATGTGCCTGATTTTAAATTTACAACCTGTTTTGGGTTAATTTTAAGTCAGCCATATAGTAATTTTTAAGCAACAGTTGAGTTAAATAAAACGACCCATAAGGTTGGGTTTAACATTTTACCCTACTGCTGGGTCAAAACAACCCAATCACTGGGTTTGCCCATGTTTCACTCAGTGCTGGGTTGTTTTTAACCCTGCATTTTTTTAGAGTGTACCTTGAGAACTTTCAAATCACATAACATTTTAAAAACGTATTTCGCATAACCTTTCTCAAGCTTATAAGATCTTGAGAACTTACCTACATATTCTTTCCCAAACCAGCAACAGGAAGATAATTTGTTATCAAAAGCATCGCTATAGAGCTGTTAGATGCAAATTGTGTTTAACTAAAACCAGATCTTTCTCCAACATGTCCTCTCCATGTTTGTCCCCCCAACATGAAAACGGCTTGAAAATGTTGTTTTGTTGAGCGGTTGAACGTTGCATTACTGAATTATAAGAAACAACTATTCACAGACTAAAAATACTATTGTCTTATCTTGAACTACACAGTCTTTGGTCCAAACAAATGATATCTTCTAGATTCAGAACATCCCTCCTTGTAAAGGACCTTGCTAGGTTTCAGTAGGCTAGTTCTCGTAGAACTCGAGTTCAAATTCATTGTGCGGTATAACCGAGCTTAGTCTTAATCCTTTAACTATATCTGTGAAGTGACGTGACACGACGCGACGCGACGCTTTTAGTCTTGTAGTTTTCAGTTGCAGGCCTTGGAGTAGAAACTTAATACTGTAGTTTAAATGCTATCCTCCGGAGACGGATCTAATGCTAGATGTAAACAGAGCTTTAGACAAAAAAGTCATACTGACATTGAAGCAGTCAGTCTCAGGTAATTTTGTTCGTACTTTCCGTTCTAACAAAGGGGTTATCTGAGTGAGAGTGAACAATATTTTAAATGATGGCGCGAAAGTCTCAAACAAAAATTCTTAATGTTAGATTATCTGTAAATGTCACAGACCTCGTAAAATGTCTTGAATCCAGGAATTGTTTCATCTTCGCACCTATATTAGCTCGCTCAGTTAGGGCTATCTGCACCGCAAGGCGGAAGCACAGTGGACGCATTCTGAGATTTAAGATACAAATGCATCCTATGCAGATTTTTTTTTTTCGGAAGTAACGCATGCATTCTCCTCACATCTAATAGCTGGCCCAAAATAGCATTTTACATTTGCAGTTACATAAGCAAATATGCAAAGGCCTAGCCTACTTCAACAACTTTATTTAAATTTATTATTAATAGCGTTAATTAAATAAGAGTGATCCACTAAGCGCACTCAGGTATTGCACTTGCGCAAATACAGCGCTTGAGTGCATGAGCAAAGACATTTCATTTTGCAAATAAATCCTGTTTCTACTCTTCTCTCTTCACATCAACAGGAAAGAAAAGGCGGATGCACCCAGTTAACAGACACTGGGCGGTCCGTGGGCGTGTCGTCTGGGGCTGACACGAAATGGTAAGTAAAGCAAATCGTATTTCATCGCTGTGACAGGTTATTTAGATGAGAGAGAAAAAAGATGCGAGTCCTGATATACGTTTTGCCCAAACTAATTGTTTAAACTGGAATTAATAAAATTAATTTATAAAATAATTAGTTTTTATAATAATTTATGAACCCATTTATTTCTTCTTAATCGTTAAACACCGAAAAACGTTACACGTCAAACAACTTTGAGTGTCCTGTATGTGCAACTTACAAAACGATGACCAAGCCAATCGATGCAGAGCATTAAGAAATCTACAAAGATTTTCTAATGGGCCTTAAGTTACGATGCTCTGAAATATTTCATGACACCGACGGATCACAACTTTTAAGACGTTCTCTTCGAACCTTCATTCATTTCCCCATACATTTTCCTCATTATGAAGACGCCAGAAATCGATCCGTCTAGCCTACTAAGAGTCACTGTCTGTTCATAGTGTGATGAAAGGCCAGTTTCTTCACATTGCAATTTTTTAAATTTCTGCGCTGTTATAAAAATGTAATTTACAAGACTGAACTAAAAATGTTGGTAGTTTGACAGAATAAGACTGCATGGTGCTAAAATAAATACCTGTCAATTAGTTTTCTGTAAATGTGTTTTATACGGTGAAAAACTCTACAGTTCAACCAGACAATACACGTACTGAAACGGTTATTGTAATACGAATCACCTGTTGGGGGTGCTCCAGGACCAGGATTGGGAAACACTGTTGCTGACAGAAGTGGGATCTTCTGTGGTCTTCTACTGTAGATCAAACATTACAATACGACGTATAAGAGTTGTTCTTCTGTATAACCCTGTGGTAAGGCATGAGTTCAGTCTTTACCTTTACGCCCTTTCCTTTGCTTGCAAGTACTTCTATATATACTGCAAGTATATATGCTTGTATATTTTTCCCGCAATTTATGTAAACTCTGTTTAGAATATGACAGTAGGGAAAATTCGGGTACAGTGGGTCACTTAGTTAACTAAATGTCTAAAAGTGGCCCATAACTGCCCCCAAATAAGTATAGCACAACAGATCTCAAATCTGTAAGTGGTCTGTTTGACACTGTTTTGGAGTCTTTCTGCTACTTAAATCAACAATTTTAGTTTCACTGGCTCTCTTTATATGTGAAGTTGATCAATCTCTCTATGCACGGTAAACTGTTTTTGTATGCAACGTTAAACAACATACAGTTAAGATTAATATGTAGCCTACCGTCCTGTGCGCAGGACCAATACTGCTTTTCTCATCCATGTACTAGCAAAAAGTGAACAGCAGAGGGAGCTACTTCCCCATCATTTTCTCACCCTAGCGATGTTAAATGGAACCCGCATTAAATGCTAAGACTGCAATGGAAAGTTTTCCTATGCGACAATGAAGAGGTTCAATGGAATAGATGTCAATAAAGAATCTTAAAAATTACACCACAATACCACTGAAAGCCAAATTCAAAATCATAACTGATATATTCTTGATTATCAGTAGTGGTAGCCTGCAAACTCAAAAAGAAGATGGAAATTAAAAATAAATAAATCAAGGAAGTACAACATTTTAAAGTTGACTGTGGTATAAGCCTACGGTATTTTCAGAAGCAGAATTAAACAGCTGTCCATGCCTGTGTACAGACTGTCGTACTTGAACATGTATTTGAAAAATAGAATGAGAACGTTACTTTATGTAAAATAAATAGTGTGAACTAGGTTGGAATGTAATCTTTAATGCTAATCAAACACATGTGGAGAAACTAAAAGCTGTCGATATGATCGATGCTTAAAACTATCGTAAATATTGTTGGTTTTGTCCCTCTAAATCCCGAACTGGCCCCAAAACACCCATCGTTAATCTGCGAAAGTCCTCATTACGGCCGGATTTAAATTACAGGAGCAGTCAACCTTTTAGAGGTGTTAACTTGCAAAGCAGTTTAATAATGTCATTTTCATTTGGTAGATAAAAGTTATGGATATCAGTTGATCCTTTTAAACTGTAAATAATAACTGCTGAGTAATGTAATCCAGACATTTTAAAAATAATGCAACAACGACGTACTCTCTTAACTTTTAAAACGTAATTTAAATTTATTGGAATTAGGAACTAGATTTTTACTCCTTAACAATTTAGATAATTGATTGGTTTAATATAGCTTATTTAAATAATAATATAAGTTTACTATAATAATAATAATAATAATAATAATAATTATTATTATTATTATAGTAAACTTATATTATTTAAATAAGCTATATTAAATTACTCCCATTAACTTATGCGACCATTATTATTATTCCCATTAATTTATGCGACCACAGCACACTAATGCGACCAGTTTTATTTAATAAAAAAAAAAAAAAAATTACGAACTCGTACAAACAAAACCCCACAATGTTATTGATGCTTGTGACATTCTGTCTTAAAAGTGACCATTTAGAAAAACTGGGCCCATGTTCTTCTTCAGCGTTCTTGTGATTCATCTGGAAAGTCTACGGTTGGCCTGTCAGATAACTTTTTTTTCATCTTTTTTTTTCGTGGTAGACCCCGAAGCCTATTGATTTGATTTAGGCAATGCCATTTGATTGACACCCAAATTAAAATTAAACATTCACGTAGCCTAAATTTACTAGCTATATAATTATTACGACAAGATTTGTTATGTATGATACGAATTAGAATAATGCTGTAATAATTATAAATTATTATCATTATTATTAATGATAAAACTTTTGTGAAGATACGCCATAATTAACAGAAGACTATTTGTCATTTCAGGTAATAATTATAGCATTACTAAATCATAAACTGCATAAACCTAATGAAGTATAAAATATCAAATATCAAATTTCCGTAAGAAATTATGCTTAAAATACAAGCACAATGTCAGGTCAAATGCAGTAATGTTTTTATGTTTTTATAATGTATAAAACTGGATTTCCTCCTAAAATGATAATTCGTTTGCGGCAATTATACATCGGTTAATCAGATCACCCGGAAATAAGTGAACGTTTTGCTCGTTGCTCGTTTTTTTTTTTTTTTTTTTTGGTAATACAATATGCTCTTCCTTGACTATATATAAAATATTAAGACATTTTGGACATTATTAGCGGAATTCATACTTGACGGTTCACTTCACTCGCCAATTAGAATCAAGCGAACAAAATCGCCTGTTGGCCCAAACGCCCCAAACATCATTTCACGTTTAAGCAATGTAACAAAGTACATTCTGGTTAAAATGCACGATTCTCGCAATGGCTAAAAATGTGTGATTTGAACTAATAAACATACCTAGAATCAAATTTTGATACATGTAATCATTAATTATGGTAAGCGATATGTTGATTATAAACATTCCAAACTCTGTGTGTGTTTTTTTTAGGAGAATGCAACGCATTGCTCGTTTCAGCAATGACTGGTTTTGTGCATTTCACATTTGAATCTTTAATAGCTTATCTATTCACATCACATCAAATCACAATTGTCAGAAGGCCAAGCAATTGTAGGCTAATGTCTCTGTGACAGTGCTTGTCAAATGACCATGCAAAACCATGACAATTTTCCCTCAGTGAAATAATAGGCTATATAATATTTCTGGGCTGTCTTTGAAAGCTGTTTTAATCACACACCCGAACTAATGTTCCAGGCAGAAACAACCGAGACGAGTGTATAAATAATGATATGTTAGTGACCGCTGCGAATGTTCAGAAGTGGGTAAACACTGAATCTCTACTAGTTTCTAATGATACACATAACAACAATTACATGGGTCTAATGCCTAAAGAGTGGATGGCACAGACTCGAACCATGCACTTTCCGTTCCGTTTTTATGAATGAGAAGCCCATGCCAGAAGAAGAATGTCCAAGACCGTATCAAAACACTGTCGTAGCCCCTCAAGCAAGCCCAAAACAATGGATCTTTTCGATTATTTTATAAGCTAATGTAAACACTGCTCTGCATGCTTGTCGTGGAATCACCTATTTTCTTTTGCGTTCATCCGTCACGTTTTAGGAATATCTTCTCATCACGGCCCCCCACAGTCGGAAACATATGGACTGATGGTATCGGCTTTGCACTAAAGAACACAGAGAAGAGGAGATGACTGAAATCATTGCCACATTCAGTGTTCTCCTAATTTCTGGTCCTGAAATTCTTTGAGCGTGCTTCTAAAACGATATTAACTAGTCTTAATGTACAAAGTCATTACTATCAGAGAGTCAGATGCTTTCAAGAGTAATGAGCTCATGGCAGCTGAGAGTGTGTAATGAGTCAAAATAAACTTCTGACTTCCACCCTCTTGGACCATGTGTCATGTGTGCGACCAGTCTTTAAGATGAAGCGTATCATGTGAACTTGGCTTCTTTTTATTTTAATGTCTCCTAAAATTCACATTTTTTGCTAAATACTACTACTACTACTACGACTACCAATTGTTATCATTATTATTTAAATTATTGTTAAATTTAAAGCGCTGTTTTCTATTGACCACACAAGCAATTTTTTATTACCATGTATAATAATATTTAATAAGAATATTAGTTTTATACATGCGGATGTTTTCATTTATTTATTTTTTTTACTAGTAGGACAGGATAATAGAATGCTCTTGTGACAAATAAGATTTTTTTTGAGCTGTGAACTACACATTTCCGAACGAAAAAGAGTTCGGGCTGTGGTCTGAAATTAGCACAAATGATTCGTTATAAATTTGGGGTGTGTCATAGGGAAATATAACCCATCATTTGTATGAAAGAAATTCCAGATCGTTTAATCTATAAAACATTCAACGTCCTAGAAATACTGCGAACCACATAGAAACATGTAGATTATTGTATTTACTAATGATGCGTGCTGGTGAGATGCGTCACGCAGAGTGCTGAAATCTTTTGACTTGAACTGACGTTCTGTGAACCATCTTACGGTTGTAATACTGAAGAGATAGTTCACCCAAATATAAAATTGTGTCATAATTTAGGCTAGCTACTCATCCCCATGTCGTTCCAAACCTGCGCGACTTTATTTCTTACATGGAAAACAAAAGAAGATATTTTGAGGAATGTCTCAGTGTCACTGGTACCAAAACGGGTACCAGCATTCTTTAAAATATCTTCTTTTGTGTTCCGCAGAAGAAAAAAAAAAAGTTTCAAACGACCTGAAGGTGAGTAAATGATGACAATTTTCATTTCTGGGTGAACAATCCCTTTAAATCTTCAAAAGAAAGACACAGAACGTCATAGAAATAAATATTATTATTCTGACCAGTCTGTGCAGCTCAAGCTTAAAGTAAACTGCAAGGCTGTGTACTCTCATCAAAGCCACCCAACTTCATCAGCTCCATTCAAAGCGGCAACCAGCGATAAGCAAGCAATAGCTACAATACAGAACATATTTACCATATTAATGTCTAGTAAATGATAACAAACACATTACAAATAAGAACCGATGTCAGAAATTATGCATTTACATTATTACGCGTCGGCTTCCTAACATGAAATGGAAAAGCTTTCTATAGCCTATAGTACACAGAAATTATAAATAAACTAATAATGTAAAAAATTATTTTAAATTGGTTATTAGCGTTTCTAATTTGGGTCTTATCATGTATCCTACTTAAATATCTGTTAAATCTCCCACTCTAAAAAAAAACAAAAAAATCATGAAGATATACATTTTTTTTTAAATTACTCTATTCCTACGTGTTTCAGTACAAATTCTTTTAACATACTTTATTACATATACGGATATATATGGATATACGGTAATTGCTGCTTTCGCTGTATACTGCGTTTATGCTTTATTTTGTTTTTATAATTCATTCGTGGACTATTTCCAAGACGTTCATGGTGTCTTGGAAAGCCACTGTAGAGTTTAATATCATGTGGGTCTCTCCCACGCAAAGACTGAAAGTGTGGCAGAAGCAGGCTGCCGTTCACATCAGTCTTCACACCTCATTAACGCACCCCTTTCTCTATCTCTCGGTCGTCAGTTAGTGCGCTGAATTTATGCTCGCTTTCTGCAATAATAGCAAAAGACGCAAGAAAACATTAAGCACAGCGAGTAAACTAAACCTACATTAAAACGCTTTAAGATATCCTAACAGTTAATCTGGAGAACAGTCGTCGTATTTTTCCTTCTATATATGTGCCTCCAGAGACGCTTCATCTAAACACAGCATGCGATCAGGTTTAATCCACTTTCAAGGGAGTTCCCTACTCCACATTGTTTTGTCCCCTCACTCGGCTGAGCCTATGATGTTTACTTTGGAGGTAGTTCTTCAGAAAGTAAAAGTCTGAATTTAAATAATGCAAATGTTTTGAATCTCCCTCATAGACCGATTAGAAACATAGTTATTTGGGGGATTTAAGGCATCCCAACTAATAGGGATCGTTTTAGTCAGCAGCGACACAGAGGAGATGGGCCTTAAAAACCAGCCCAGATGAAAACATACTGCTATGGTGTAGGAAATGCTTAGTATGTGACAGATAACGTCGGACATGCGATATGAGCATCGTAAATTAATTACTTTTTTGGACAATGCTAAAATGCACATAAAGCATAATTGAACGCCTGTTCGTTTTTATCCACACGACGTTTGAGAATCATGTACACCTCTAGTTAACTTCGAGATTCGAACTACGAGTAAAGCCCTCACTGAGATTTGAGATAGAAATTCTCTAAACGGTAAGAGAAAAGCAAACGCTGATAGGGGAGGCCATGAAAGGGCTCAAGTCCCTTGAGTAAACAGGAAACAACAAAAATACAAATAACATCCCACTATCTTTGCCGTGGCTGTTATAGTGTTCACACAGGCCCGAGCGCAGCTAAACAATACCTTTCTACACCTGACACCTTTCAAGGTTTTTAAATCCTTAACATAAAGTCTCAACATAAAACGTATTATCGGCTATACTAACAAATATATTTAATAACACATGTATGCATGCCAACACCTACAAACATAAAAACATAACATGATACACATTTTTAAAAGATAAAGGTTTCACATATGTGTACCGACCAATTAGAACACACATGATAATTAAAACTATAAAATAATGTATTGATTAAATATACACTTTTTTAACATTAAATCAGTTTGTTATTAATGTTATCAATGACAGTTCACATTTATTGGTATCCACAGCATTAAACATACCCTGGACTAGTATTTTTTTTTTTACCATTTCAACAAATAAGTCGTCGTCAACTTTGCAAAGACTTCATTGGTTTGTGATTGCTTGGCCATGGAATCATAATCCAATGAGAATACAAGCATAAAAGATACACATTTATGGCCGTCATATTTTTCTTCATATTTTCGCACGAGTGACTATTTGGTCAAGTTCATACAAAAAATTGTATGAAAAGCATTAGCACTTAAAGTTACATTTTGAATTAAGCTAAAAATATTAACGTACAACAACTTTTGGGACTATTCCATGGTCCCTTGGTTTAACCGGTCTTTTTCTTCTTCAGATCGAAAACAGCATGTCTAATGGTTGGTTCTGGAACTGTACGACAAAATTAAAATGCATTTGTAAAGATGTCGTTTGTGATCATTATTACTCGAACCACTTAATAAATCTGACGCGTATTAAGAGCAATTTTAGTAACATAAGGATAAATCACAGGGCCCCTGTTTAAAAAATAGTGCCCCGCAGATTTCTCCCTTGTCTTAGTCGACGAAATAATTAGAATTTATGCTTATGAAACAAAATTACAGTGCAATGTTTCAAACACTTACCATTCTTAGATCTGTCTAAACAGAAAACCAATACTCGGGTAACCCTGTCGACTAGTTCAAAAGCGAGAGAGGAATCTTACGCCAGTGCAAACGCCTGTCATGTCAAAGTTCTCAGCCAATAGAAAAAGAACATGGAAGAAACGCGCGGTTTGATTGGCTGGCAGCACCTCGCTTTGGAGACATGTGTAAAGGGGCCAGCCCATCATTTTTTGGGATTGAAATGTAAGCCTGTGCTCCCTGCCATCAGGAAACAGAAGGCGAATTTTCCTCTCTTGCAACTAATCGGTATCGCATCCGTCTCGGACGCTTAATTTTTATCCACATCGGCTTCGGTGCAATAAAGACCAGCTAAACTGGACTCGGAACAGGTCAGAAAGGGACAGCACAGTGAAGTTTCTTTTTTCATCGGGAGGCTAAACGCAATGGGTAAGATCCATATTTCATGTTTTCCCACATGGGAACGGGCATGCATAAACACTTTTGAGAAAAATGGGTTAGACAATTTAGCAATACATGGTGCACTTCTCGACTCAAACTTTTAAATCGACTGATGCTTTGTCGGCCAATTCGGGAAACAGAGTGGCACTTTGCCGCGAACGAGCTTAACCGCGTCCAAAACTAACGTTACTGAATGTGCAATTTCGTTTATTGTGACCTAGGTGTTAAAGAATGTAGCAACTTTGTGTTTTTGCCGTTTAAAATTTTGACTTTTTGTTCCGATCAATGCAATAAACTGAAACAAAAAACGAACATTAAACTGCAATCTTTAATTCAATGCATATATAAACAGTAATCTTCCTAAAACATTTACCCAGAAGTTTTTGTTTTAGACGCGGTTCAGCGATTGGTAAAAATGTGATGTTTTATGCAATCCTTTTTTTCTTCATATATCTGCATCACTAGAGCCAGCCTTTGGGGAGGTGAACCAGCTAGGCGGTGTTTTTGTGAACGGAAGACCTCTACCCAATGCCATCCGGCTCAGGATAGTAGAGCTGGCCCAGCTGGGCATCAGGCCTTGCGACATCAGCAGGCAGCTCCGCGTCTCTCACGGCTGTGTGAGCAAGATTCTGGCTCGGTACAACGAAACCGGCTCAATACTTCCCGGCGCAATTGGCGGCAGTAAACCCAGGGTCACGACCCCAACCGTAGTCAAGCACATTAGGACTTACAAGCAACGGGACCCCGGCATTTTCGCTTGGGAGATTCGAGACAGACTGCTTGCGGACGGTGTGTGTGATAAATTCAATCTGCCCTCTGTCAGTTCGATTAGTAGGATTCTTCGCAACAAGATCGGAAATCTGTCTCAACAGAACCAGTACGAGTCGAGCAAACAGGCCCCTCATCCTCAGCCTCAACCCACCCTACCTTACAATCACCTGTACTCCTATCCAACTCCAATCGCAGCCACTGGGACTAAAGTACCAACTCCGCCTGGCATGCCCACTCTTCCTGGACACATGGCAATGCATAGGATATGGCCTTCCTCTCATTCTGTTACAGATATTCTGGGCATTCGATCAATAACGGAGCAGCAAAGTAAGCATCCTCTCAGTTTTTGGTAAAAAAAAAAGTCCTTGTCCGTGTGAGTGTGTGTGGGGGCAGTGTTCTCAGGCCTGTCAAAAGTGTGTGAGACTATGTGTATGTTTGTGTGCAAAAGAAAAAAAAAAATTAAAAAAGACGTTTTGGTAGTGATGGAAGGGCCAAAACGTAAGAACATTAAGCTATTCAAAAGTCTTTTTGTATTTGCCTCCATTATTTTATTTATCATGTATCGCAAGGCCCTCAAGAATAAGTAAAAAAAAAGGCAAACGATTTTTTACAGTGAGGTAAGATGATACAAACAGCGTGCTGGAATTTGTGCAGAAGCCCCAAGTTTGCTTTGAAACAGCTGGTTTAAGGCTTTTAGTAATAATTAGGCAGCGGATGTGGCATATTTTGGACAACGAAGACTCGGCGCAGCAGAGCAAAAAACTAAAATGTAGTGCTCATAACTAGCAGTGTTACAACACTAGGCCAACATTTACCTCTCAACTCTTTTTTAACTCCTCACAAAACAATTTGCTAATGTTTACACATTTTGTGCTTTTTCAGTATCCACCTTAGACAACGCAATCACTCGAATTCACACCAAAAGCATTTTACAATTAATGCCACGATTTGTTTTAAGCAATAAGCGGATATTAAAGGAATTTAAGAGACGTCGATTTTATGGAAATGTAATCAATCTTTAACATCGGTTTGTCTTGTTCTATGTGGTGTGTTTGTACAGTGAAGTGTGAAGGCCGCAGTCTGTCCTATTTAATTGTAGTTCTTTGGGCAATGTTGACAATAATGTTTCAAACGCAGTGGAGGATTTTGCGTATAGGCGGCCTTTATAAAGCATTAATGCATTTCCAAATTATTAGCAGATGTTTAGGGAAGCTTTTGAGAACCTAAATAAAGTATAACGTTGGCTATAGTCAGTAAGGTGTAGCGTGCAACCGTTTCACACCACAACATTAGTGAGCAAACACCGAAAAACATCCACAAACACATACTTTCTTAGACGGTTTGACAGGAAGAATGCGTGCCGCGAACTTTTGGACAGTTTGTCATCATTTAGTGTTCGGTTACAACCAATGGGGCTACTCTCTCTCTCTCTCTCTCTCTCTCTCTTTCTCATACACACATAGACACTGAGAAATGGCTGTTCATGCTCAGACATCATCTGGTCTTCATGCTAAGCATGCATTTTAATTAAATTTGGTCTATGTAACTGTAGACTTGTTTACCCTAATCGACCTTTTTAAAATAAGAGACCAACTAAATTGATCTCGTACAATCGATTTGCACTGCGCTCCAACAAAATATGGCATCGTTATGGTGTATTCCTGTTTATACGTTGTGAAACAATACAAAGACACACACAGATTCCGTGAAGGCAGGAGGAAAAATTTACTTTGTGGCCCTCTCAGGTTACAACACTGGTGGGCTTGCTTTTCCAATTTCAAACTTTAGGAACCGTGTATAATATAATATCCATCAGGCACAAAGGGGAAACGGTTAAAGTAAATCTAATTTGTCCTCCCAGGAAGACGCTGGGTAAATGTTCCGAAGGACTCCATGACACTGCAAGCTTCATCTGATGAATTAACCACATAAATTCGAATTTGGATATCTCCTCCGCATCTTCGTTTGAACAGAAAAATCGCATATATGCGAAGAATAAGAACATCAAGTATTTTATTTATTTAATTTAAAAACATGCTAACATTATGTCAGTATGATCATAACGTGCTTATGAAAAACGTGTTTGAGCCTTTTATACAGTACAGACTGCTCAGGCTGGTAATACACGACATATATGCGTGAGACACCATTTTTTAATGTGTTTAGTGAGCATGGTGAGTTTGAGATGGTTGGCAGTGCAGCAGACTGTACTGAATAAGTTCTTCTTGTGGCAGTTCTGCTCCCCACGCTTGTCCTGTCTGACTCCAGTCTTCCATGTCTCTGTTTTGCCCCCCAGTTAGTGACAGTCCGTCCTTTCCCAGCGCCAAACTAGAAGAATGGAGAGCTATTAACAGGAGTAATTTTTCACCAGCGAATTCTCCACTAGTCAATGGTGTGGATAAGCCTCACTTAGAACCTGAAGCAAAATACACACAGGTAAAGAAGCCTCCTATGTTAACAGTAAAAACCAATCAAATCCAATCTGGAAGGAGCAGGGGAAAAAAGAAAACGTGATTCAGCAAATTAATAGTCAAAATTCCATAACTTTTTTTTCTCTCAATTCCATGTGTGTGTGTGTGTGTGTGTGTGTAATAGAGGATGTATGCGAGTGTGTTTCTTTTGCGTGGGCGGGCATATGAGGCCTTGTGCAGAGTGTGGGTCACTGGGTTTCATTTTCTTAATAAGAAGTACTTAGAAATTAAATTTAGTTTTAATCTTAATAAAATGAACGACAGTATTTACTTGTGTATGTTTTCGCACAGCTGTTGATGTGTAGGCATGACTACGAAGCTTTTTGTACAGTGCAAAGTTTATGCGTGCAATACCCCCGAATCAAAATGTATTCATCAGTACTTTTTTTGAGAGCGTAATACTGAGTGAAATACCATGACAAATAAATTTGTAATAAACGTTTTGATCCAATATTTTGCATAGTTTTTAAACATTCAACCAATATTTTTATCCTGTTTTTTCCTGATTAAGAAACTACTTGAATTACTTGAATTATGCGTTTACTTGTCTTAAAGGTTTATTTTAGTGTAGAGTCAAAATATGTTTATTTTATGATTTAACGAATTTTTATTTTTTTTATTCTCAAGAAAGTTATTTTGCCAAGATAAATGATTTACGATTTCGATGTAACCCGTTTACCCAAAATTAGCCGAAGAAAAATATAACAACAATAAGGTTAAATATCATTCTTTTTTTTGTTAATCAATCAGTTCATGATTAATTATTAGGCTATATAGTTCCGTTTCAAACTGTAAATATTTAATGTACGGCTTATCGAAGTCTTATCAGTTACTTATTATGTTTCATTAAGGCTTTATACATTTGCTTTAAACACATAGATGTAAAATGTAATAAACAATCAATAAATATTAAAAGTGGCTCTCTTTGTTTTTAATGCACATTTACACTTGAAGCCACCGCTTCTTGGTCAATAAATATGCATTGTATTATTTTTTAATAAACACGTTATTACAATTCTATTCGCCCATTCTTATATTGACCAGAAACTTTTGGATTGCTAAACCCCATTACCTGTTTTACATTATAGCAATACTCGGACAGATATCATCATCATTATCGTTATTATGAACATGCTATTATGGAAACCCCTTTGGCTTTTGGCTGGTTGTTCTGCACACTTAAGCGCCGTACCGACATCTAAAAGACAAATGTTTTTATATTTGTCAAGAAACTCCTGCACCAGTGTCTGGCTGCTCATGCGCTTGACTGAGAGGGGAGAGTGCGCGCGGGTAAAGCGCGTGCCATCCGGTGCAGACGCTCGCATTATTTATTCGCGCACTTCTGGGCAGCAACAAACAGATTGACTAATCGTTTGTTGTGGGTCTTAGAGATTTATGTGTCGTGGAATACGATGGAATAAATCTTTGTTACTGATGCTGAAACATTGTTTTGGCGTAAATTATGCGTGTACTGATTGAAACCTAAAAATTAAAAGTGTAGTTTGCTTCTGAAATGAAGATTGTAACTTTCAGATAGATGATGAATAGCACTGACTACCGAATGTTTGAGTCTGTCATCTTGGATTAATGATCAGATATCACGAGTCAGGATGGATTACGCAATAAATGAGGACAGTAAATAGATAAATCACTGTGGCTTAAAGAAGTTATTTGTATCTATCAGAAAGCCCGATAAGCTTGAAAGCAAAGAAGTATGAATAAAAACCAAGAAGGTTCATTAAAAATTAACCGTCATTCACACGATTTTAATGAAAACAGATTATGGTATGCGTCTCTCATAACTGAGCTAATCCGAGCTAAGACTACATTTTAATTACATTTACTGAGCAGTGAATTAAGGTGTAGGCTGATAATAAAGTACTCAGTTTGCTGAGCATTATTAGTTTTATTTCAGAAACGTTTGTTTCTGTATTATATTGAACTATCTTAACCTTAAAGCACAACGCGATATGAGTATGTCTATTATTTGAATACTCCAGACACAGCGTGATGACATGGTTCATTATCAAACACAATAGATAGAAACATCATTTACAGGATAAAAGATGACTTGCATTACGTTTACTTTAATTTTAATGTTAAATACTGTCTATTATCTATGATTTCGGAAAAACGATAAAACTGATCATCTGTTCATTACAGCAACGTACCTAAAATACAACGTTTGAAACGACTGAAAGAAATAGACTAATTTTAAAACAAGCTGTCACTTCTTATTTTAGTCAACTCGCACACATATTTATTTGGAAATATATTACCACGCTTATACATCAGGCCTATTCTACATCCACTGGAACAATAAACGCACAAATGCTGGTGCAAAATATAACGTACGCACAAATACATAATTATCTAACCTTTCGGAATTAATACATTTTTTATTTATTCGCGCAGTGCATCAGGCCCGACGATTGGATTTTAAGATTGGTAAATCATAACGATGTGTAAAAAATACATCAGATCATTTGAGTGAAACAAGCTAATAAAACAGCCGGCTGAAAATGTTCATCTATAGGCCTGTATGTCACATACTTACGCTGGTAGGCTATAACATATACAGCTTTACTTGAGAAAAAAAAATCCTTGTGAATTCTTCATTAGAAGTGTAACATTTTCAAATGTTTTTATTTTTTATGTCAAGCTTGACTTCAAATATCTCCTGTCGCTTAAATTAATTTTCGCTTTTGTTTTATTAGTTCGTGCATGACTTGAATCATACAACGAAAGATGCAAGATGGGTTAGTTTCTATGCTGTTTAAGTAATGAATGAAAATTTTATGAATACCACATACATGTACATGGGTTTACTAGAGCTAGGGGTCATAATGAGTAAATCACAGTCAAATCCTAACTCTGCAACAAAGGGGATTTCATCTGTGGAAAACGTTTCCAGTAGTCAGAGACCACCCTGCGTCAGAATTTCTTCCTTTATGTTGAAAAGCCTTGGTGAATTCCTCTCATCCTGAACTGATATTGACATTCTGCCAAAGGTTTTTAGACATTTGTGCTCTTGCATTCCCCTCTATATAGTTTTTCCACTTCCGTCACGTGTTTTAATATCTCGTCCTTTATCTCCAGTCGCAGTCTCTCCATCTGAGTTTTTAACATTCACCCGTCACTATCTTATCCTCGCCATCGTGATATCTTTATGTTCATCTCAATGGCCATGTGTGGTCTTCGGCCCCAAGTCTCACGCTCCCTGCTCTCTGTTTTCAGACGCCGAATGGATTGCCCACAGTGAACAGTTATGTCACAGCTCCCAGCATCCATCCTTACCACCCTCCCACCCAAGTGTCACCCTACATGGGGTACAGCGGCACCACGTCGGCCTATGTGACCGGCCCCACATGGCAGCCGCCCAGTGGCAGTGCTCTCTCTCCCCACAGCTGTGACATCACCAGCCCACTGGCCTTCAAGAGCACGGCCGCCACGCGAGACTCCGTCCATTCGGTCGCCGCCTCTGCCCTGTGACTGTACTGGGAACACGGGGAGGTCAAAGAACAGAACAACAGAGAACGAGAGAGATGGGGTAAAACACAACAACTTGGACTTTTTTATCCTGGCTCTCTCTAGATGGAACAATCTTAGCGCTTTACAATATTTATAAAAGACTTGTCGGATGAGCCATCTACCGTTCTGAATGCCCGCATTCTCTCGCTCCATATCAGCATCTCTCACTCGCACAGGACAAAAGAGCAAGAGCGAGGATATGCAAAAGCCATCCGATCTGATCCGAGCAGAGGATTTCAGCAACGGTGTGCAGTGCACTTGGTCTGATAGTGGTGGCCATTCCTCACCAAACTGCGTCATCACTAGCCCGAGTTAATTTTTGGTGCTTCTCTGTGAATATGTTGTTCTTGTATGTTTCCAAGAAAAATGATTGACTAAGCAAATCTCATGTAAAACAATTTGACCAGTTTGCATTTAAATGTTTTTTCAGGGTGTTAAAAATCGCTGATGTTTAGATGTTCTGCTTTGTTTTCTTTTTTTAAAATGTTTTTGATAAAAAAAATCACATTTTTGTCTTTTTGGATACCAGTTTCACTTCACTAATACTGTATGCCAGAGCTCTTGGGAAAAGTTATTACATTTATTTATTAGATTGTAAGGTACGTTGAATGAAGTGCAATTGACACGGCATCGGGGAGAAGAAGCATTATGTGGGACGTTGACGCACATTCTGACAACAGGAGCATTCATTCATGCAACATTAATGATCAGTGAAGCTGCACACCTCCAGACATTGCACAATGAAATTGAATGTATCTTATTAAAAGAGACATGTGTAAAACCCTCTGTTTAATATCATTTTATTTCATTTTTTATTTGTCGCCTACTTTAATTCTGATGTTCTATGTTATTTCCATAGTCCTTCAATATACTATACTATAAATAATAATGATAATAATAATAATACTGATACTATAAACACTAATCACCTCTACTATTCCTACTACTTACAAATTAAGTGTACTAATTAAAAATACTGTAAAATATATATTTTAAAATAATTATTTTTTATATAAAAACTGTTTAATTATTTTATATAAAAAATGGTTAATTTGTTTCATTAAAACACACTTTGCTATGATGAAATAATGAAATCAAAGATTAGAGCTCATCAAAATCTTAATTTAAAAATAATGCAATTTTTATTAAATTAGTTGCTAAATGTCGTTTAATTGGAGATCAGATTTTAGCAGTATTAGTTCATGTTTCACTTGAATATTGATGAAGAACAACCAGATATAGAGGGTATAAAGTCCTACAGAATACTAGACAAAAATGTCTTGATTTTAATCTTTAATCCAAAAATAAATACAAATCCTGAAGAATGGTAGACACAAATGTCTAAATATATTTGTTTTCAATTAACTTCGAATTTACGCAATTCACATAGAATTTAAACTTCTATGTATCTAGAGGAAAACACACACACACACACATGCAGCAACATGAATGCACAAACACCATTGCAAGCTTTTCAACTCAGGTGTTACATGAATAGCCACACATTCCTGAGCGCTCTTGCCTCTGAGCTTTGTCTAAAGTCAGAGTTGATGTGAAACGATAAGGTTATGAGTAAAAAGAAAAGCTTATATCACTGTTGGGCCGCAAGTCAAAATGAAGCAAAGCCTCCCAATTGTTTAAACACCCACTGGCCCAAAACAGAATAAAAATACATGGCATTGAACTCCACTGAGAAGAACACAACAAAAGACATTTATATTCTGAAATCCCAACCTCCACAAACACACCACCTCTCCATGCCGAAAATTCACAAACACACACTCTCTGTTCCTAACGTTGCGATATACGCAGTCCCCACATGTTGCAGTGCAAACAGTCCTTCTGGCAGGCACTGCTGCTGATTTGACTTGGAAAACACTTTCACCCTAACCCCGTGGTCACGGACCGTTGCTTTCGGGATCGAGGTGCTGTTTTGAACACATATAAACCACCAAAAAGGCAGACACGAAACCACCACACATAGAGGGCATCACATGTCACAGAGAGCTACACCAACTCCCCAGACCCTATTCTATTCAAATTAACAGCTTTGAATGCCATTTTCCTACTCTGACGGCACTGATACGGACGTTGGCTTTGCTGACAATACAAATCCGTCAACTGGACGCACATATCACAGTCGTTCATTTAATACACGGCCAACAGGCGTAAAAAACCTCTCAAAACAGAGGCGAACGTACAGGCCTGTTTGAGAAAAGCCATGACGCTTCGGTTGGGAGTTTGACATGTATAATAACCTACAGTCAGTAAAGTCATAAAACATGGCGATTAATCTAATTTAAAACAAAATCATGGGGAGATTTTTGAAATAACACAGCGAAAGAATATTTTTTCAAGGCGGCGCAGCTCACGTACAGTCATGACAGGAGGAAACATGACAAACACCTTAATCTTAAAGCCACCATTGAAACGGAGGAAAGTGAAAACACACTTGCTCACGCGCCTACATCTGTTTAGAATTAATTCCTATGGAAAGTCAAGTCAAATGTCACATGGTTATCTTTAGCTGACTGTGTGCAATCAGGCTAAAGACAGGAGCACGGAGCACGGTAACACTGCGCAGGGGCTGCGGGCGGACCGGGTCGAGGTGCTAGCGTGATTTTAAAGGCCGCCTGACCATAAGCAGACTGTTTTCCCTCGTGTACTAGACCAGTATGTCTTAAACGCTCAAAGGTAAGCGCCACTTTTTGCTTGTTATCTGGACGCCACAGGGAAACCTCGCAATCTGCATTCGTAATGAAGAAACAGCGAAGGAAAACTTCAAACGGAAGAGTGAAAGCGAGCGAAAGGTTAGGGGATTATATAACAAAAGACCAAATTATCTGATATAATGGCTAGGAAAAAGGTCTTTTCAGCATTTAGCGGAAAACTATGAGCACAGTCTGAAAATGTGTCTGGTGTCGTTAGCCCTCGGTGTTTTAACTCACACAAGCTTTAAAAGGCCGTTGAAAGGACTTGACAGCATACAACCAATCAAGAGTTGAAGCAGAGGATGAGAGCCTGAGGTGCAATTCACACTGACATCTATACGTAAGATGAGTGTAACAATTGCCTTCACTGTCTTCGAGTCGACGGAGTGACAAAAAACATGACCTTTATAAAGCGAAGGAGGGAATTGTGGTCAGGGTGGAATTCAAAGGATGACGTATTGTTCCAACTCATCCAACTAGTTATCTTTAAGCAAAGCAGTGGTAGAAGACTATGTGAATAATATGAAACCGTCTTCCCCAACTAGGCCACGGCACTTCATATTTTTATTATGACAGCATCAAGAGGCTATCCTGATTGTTTAGATTTTATTTGCATTTTTCAGTTTTGTTATTTCAAGTTGTGCTGAGCTATGATGAATCAGCCTGCAGGCCTGGAGAGATGAGTGTGAGTGAGCATCTTGGCTTGTGATGCTACGATGACATACTGGATTGCAGTATGAACGGAGGAAAATAATAAATGTTAAAAAAAAAAAAACAAAAAAATCTAAACAAATCAGGTGCTTCATCATCACTGGTGATTGTCGCCACAGAGTAAAACCACAGAGGTTCCTTTCCCGCTGTAATCTGTTATTACTAATAACAAGGAATTATAAGTAACAAAAAAGGAAATTACAGTAAATGAACTTAAGCCTTGAAATTCAGATGATTTGAATGTTATACAACAGCAATGTTTAAACAGAGGTGGGCCAACAGTTCTGGAGAACTTTGAAATACCAGCGAATTTTAAAGATGTGATTATGAAAAAAAAGTATTTTAAAATGCTTTGGATATTTCTGGAAGTGAATAAAAATGTTTACAGAAAAAAACACATGCAATCAGCTGCTTATTTCTTCTTATTTTTTTCATCTAGAAATCAACTGGAAAAGTCATGAAAATTCACTGGTCAAAATGTATAATTTTGGAGAGTTTTATTTCAAGGCACCATCAACCAATTTCACAGACTTATTGTAGATCAGGAGCATTTATTAGCAAAATACAGCTGTTACATGAATACTTACGGTTTCATGTAAAAGTTTGGGAACCCCTTGCCGAATCTGAGAAAATGTGAATAATTTTAACAAAATAAGAGAGATCATACAAAATGCATGTTATTTTTTATTTAGCAGTGTCATGAGTAAGATATTTTACGTAAAAGATGTTTACATAGAGTGCACAAGACAAAAAAATAGTTTAAATTATTAAAATAAACCCCTGCAAAAGTTTGGGAACCCTTGGTTCTTAATACTGTGTGTGGTTACCTGAATGATCTAGAGCTGTATTTTTTGTTTTGTGATAGTTGTTCATGAGTCCCTTGTTTATTCTGAACAGTTAAACTGAGCACTGCTCTTCAAAAAAAATCCTCCAGTTTCTGCAGATTCTTCAGTTTTCCAGCATCTTTTGCATATTTGAACCCTTTCCAGCAGTGACAGTATGATTTTGAGATTCATCTTTTTACACTGAGGACAATTGAGGGACTCAAACACAACTATTAAAAAAAGGTTCAAACATTCACTGATGCTCCAGAAGGAAACATGATGCATTAAGAGCCGGGGGGTGAAAACTTTTGAACAGGATGAAGATGTCCAAATTTTTTTTATTTTGTTGAAATATCATTTTTTTCTTTTTAGTACTGTCCTTCGGAAGCAACAGAAGATACTTGCATGTTTCCCGGAAGACATATTAAATACAATTTACCTAAAAAATGTCCTCAGTGTGAAAAGATGGATCTCAAAATCATACAGTGACTGCTGGAAAGGGTTTAAAAATGCAAAATATGCTGGAAAACTGAAGAATCTGTACACACAGTATTAAGAACCAAGGGTTCACAAACTTTTGCAGGGGGTTATTTTACTAATTTCAGCTATTTTTTGTCTTGTGGACTATATGTAAACATCAGGACAGTGCTAAATAAAAATGTTTGCATTTTGTATAATCTCTCTTATTTTGTTAAAATTATTCACATTTTCACAGATTCCGCAAGGAGTTCCAAAACTTTTGTATAAAACTGTAATAGCTGTTTTATAACTATTTTATATCAAACATGATTTTGAAATCCCAGAATTTAAATGCCCATAATTTAATTTATGCTTTTGTCTAAATTTACAAGTTTGACTTTGCTTAATGCGTTTTCAAGTGTTAAGCGTATCAAGTGTGCTTTGAATTTCAAACACCAATGACATGGCTTTTGAAAAGTAAGACCTTAAAAGCTTTGAATAGCATGGAAAGTCACATACAGTATGATGAATTCTTAATTAAATCTAATAAACTCAAAGTCCTAAGGAAGCCATCCAGTAGAAGGCAGACGCATCCTTTAGGTTTACTGTAGTTCAGTTTTGCTCAGTCAAAAATTCTTAATTTAGGTTAAAAATAAGGTGCTGTGTCTGGTTGGCGTTTTCAGTTAGGGTGTGTAGTGCTGCTCTGGTTACTATTACATATGCAGGCATGTGGACAGGGAGCTCTTGAATGTCTCAGTAGTTGTGTTCTGTTATATATAAACAAGATTTGGAATGTCATGATCCAGGGAGTGACTGTGCTAAGCATCTGTGGTGGAGAGTCTACATGTCACGTGTCTGAGGAGCTGTGATTTTGAATGTGATTGGTAGTGTGATTGTTGAGGAACAGTCATGGCATCGTGTTTGCTCGACCTGGGGAGGGATGGAGTACAGAGCGATGCTGATGTGCGGATGATCACCAGTTCTTTTGGAGCCAACCAGATACGTATTCATAAACCAGAAGCATGATTGCGCCTCCTATATGCATAAAATAAACATCAGTTAAAGGGCATGGGTAATGTAAATCTTAAAAGGATAGTTCAGTCAAAAATGAAAATTCTGGTATAATTTACTTATCCTTATTCCAAACCAGTATGACTTTCTTCAAATAAGATATTTTGAAGAAGAATCAAAACACTTGCTTTTTATGCACCACAGAAAAATATAAAGTCAGTAAATGATGACAGAATTTTCATTTTTAGGTGAACCATCCCTATAGAAAAATTATGCACTTATTTATGTTACCTGGTCCAAGTCTCATTATCTTGGGAATCAGTCCTTTGTATAAGGCAAGATATCTGCAGAAAAAAATTCAAAAAACACATCAGAGTATCAAAAAAAGTAGCCTGTACCAGGGGCGTTTTCTCCGAGGAGGCAGTGTCTCCTCAAAATATTGTATGAGAACTTGTAGTACAAAAATAAAACAAACGCAATATTACAAAATATAATATTGACCCCCTGAACCCACTGAGTTTTAACAGACCCCCTAAAACATGCAGTGAGTTTGGTGGGGGGTAACTGAGAATGAATGGGTGAAAGTCACATGAAAGGAGGCAATGCCTTCATCGCAATATGATTGGATATAACTGGTTATGTTACGCTGTGATTGGTACAGGCGGTAAATCTCGTCTCTTGTGTTTGTGGGTGTCCCACGTTCACAAATCTGAATTAACAATTTATTTTGTTTAATTAATTTTTGTTATGCCAAAATAAGACTTAAAAAGACCTGAAAACATGACCCTGTGGGAGTTTATAGTAAGTAATCAGCTTGGTGAAATTTAAAGTAAATTTCTGTGTCTGTGACCAATATTTACCGAGCTTTGATGATTGATGATCCAAACCATCAAAAAATATAGCTAAAAGTTAACTATTAAAAAGAACAGCTGAACATAAGTTCACAAATAAAACATATTGTTTAAATGTTATTGCCTTGAGTTATTATTTTGTAACAAATGTAAAATACTGTATTGTTAAGGTAAAAAAAAAAAATATAATAGAAAAATTTCAGAACACCGCAGAACACCACTGGTCTGCACTACTTGTGCACTATATTCAAGGTCTTCTAAAGCCATTTGATTTGTATGAGTAATGGACTAAAATGTAAATTGCTATTCAAATGTCAACAACACCAAATGCAATTGGTTCTTGCAAGGCAAGTTTGAATATGCTTAAATATAGGCTTTTTTTCACAATGAGGAACATATATAGATCTCATCAAATATAGCAAACACAATGTCAACCGTACAAACTTCACTGCTTCTTGCGGTTCTCAAGCCTCAACTAAGCTTGTTTGAGCTTTTGTTTCACATATATGATATAATTAGTTTTGATTAGTTTTGGTCTTTTTGAAAGTGTTTTGAAGTTTCATAGTTTTGGTGAAATGGATTTTCATTGGAGGGACAGAAATCTGGAGGGAAAGCCCATTTCAGGCACTGAATAAAAAAAAAAAGAAAAGGTTGTTGCGACTTTTTATCTCTCAGTTCTGAGTTTTTTTTCATGCATCTGTGAGATATAAGGTCAGAAATGTGAGATATAAACTTGCAATAGTGAGAAATAAAGTCAGAATTGTGAGATACAAACTCACAATTTTGACTTTTTTTCCTCAGAGTTACATAATATAAACTGACAATAGTGAGAAATAAAGTCAGAATTGCGAGAATAAAATTCGCACTTCTCACTATTTTTCTCGTGAATGTGAGATAATATCTCACAATTCTGACTTAACTTTCAACTGCATGATATAAACTCACAATTCTGTTTATATATGGCCATTCTGATTTTTTTTCTCACAATTCTGACTTTTTTTCCTAGAACTGTGAGATATAAACTCGCAATTGCGAGTTATAAACAATTCCTAGGGGGAAAAAGACATTCTCAGAATTGCGAGTTTATATCTCACAATTCTGACTTAATAACTAATAACTGTGTGATATAAACTCACAATTCTGAGTTTATCTCTTGCCATTCAGATTTTTTCTCGCAACTCTGACTTTTTTCTTAGAATTGTGAGATATAAACTTGCAATTGTGAGATATAAAAAATTCTGAGGGGAAAAAGACTGATACGTTCTCAGAATTGCGAGTTTATATCTCACAATTCTGACTTAACTTCTAACTGTAAGATATAAACTCTAAACAATTTTGAGGGGGAAAAAAGACTGGTACGTTCTCAGAATTTCAAGTTTATATCTCAATTCTGACTTCCAATTGTGTGATATAAACCTGCAATTCTGAGAAAAAAAGTCAGAATTGTGAGTTTATTTTTTAGATTAATAAAAGTCAAAGGTTTGGAACAACATAAGGCTGAGTAAATGACATCCCTTTAAAATGTGATGCGTTTATGTTCTTTTTTGAGCTTAAAAGTTTGTATGAAAAAGAGCAGCATTAACACTGTTTAAAACATCTTTCTTTGTGTTCCACAAAAAAAGTCATACGGGTTCGGAACAATACAATGGTAAGTAAACAACAGAATTTTCTTTATTTTTAGCTGATCTATTCACTTAAAGTAATTCTTCTGTCTCTCTCTTTCTCTCTCAGGCTCGGCCTGTCTGTGATGCTGGAGCAGGTATAGGGCACTAATAGCTGATTTTGTTGCGTACCTGCCCTAATGTGTTCAAGCTGATTTCTGGCAGTGGGCCTGGCGGTCTCCCTGTCCCCAGCCCCTGTCCTCTGCTTGTGCTGGTGTTAATAAGGCTTGAGCCACTTCCTCTCTGCCCCGCTGTCTGATTAGACTGACCCGCTGAGCGCCGCGCGCCTCGTTAGGACCTGCTTAACGACGTCTCCCATAGGGACCACTAATTAGCCAGGACTGTGTCGTGTTAGAGGGCTGGACAGGATGGGGTACCCTCTCAGCACCCCTAAAACTAAAACAGCTTCAGTGTCTCTCTTTAACTCTCTCTCACACACACACATACACACACTGCCTTGCCCAAGATCAGGCCTCAATTTTTTGCCCCTAATAACAAACGAGTTGCCGTTCCCTTTGTACAGAGTGAACGGGGCCAATCAAGGCCCTGAAGGGCCATAAAACTACTGATTCTCTCTCACAGCTTCCCATGAGGCCTGTCAATTCAGATGGAGAGAGAGACAGAAAGACGCTGTAGGCACTATTAGAGTCTCCACTAAGAAACAACAGCCCATGACAGAATCAACACAGTGTTTACACAATGAATGTACACAAGTTACCTTCGCATGCCAGCTGATCTCACGCTTGTTGCATAAGGTCATATTTGAAATGCTGTATTTGTCATCAAATGTTAAACATTTATATATTATAAAACATAAATAACATATTTAAAACAACAATAACAAAAGCTCATATGGTAGCCCCTTTATATTTTTCTACTTTATGGTTAAAAAAATATTTTAAAATTTGTTTTAAATTAGAAATGAAAAAGCATACTTATCACAGATATGTATGCAAGTCATTGTGTATAAATTGAATTTTAAATTCATTTTTGCTTTATTAATAGACTTTATTTAAAAAAAAATAATAATAAAACACTAAATAATAAAAATAAAAAAATCAGCCTTATATCATTGACCCATTATCACTGTCCTGAGTTTTAGGAAGTAACATGCACATGGTAAAACAGATCCATATCCAGTTTACGGATCCAGATCCACTAAAAAAGTTATGTAAAGTTTATATAATTCAAATAGATTCAATTCAAATAGGACACAAAAGAAGTGACACAAAGTACATTAGCGCTCATTTTCATAATTTGTCTAATTCCAGAATACCGCTCAGAACAAAACATAATTACACTGAGGTTTAGAGGTTGCTTAAATATGCTGGTTGTCAAAACTTGCCCTTTTGTCCCCTGTGGGCAAAGGATAAACAAAATATGCTGTATAATTTATCTTGTAGTTGAACTTCATGGCAGTTCTGGTTGGTTTAGTGCCTCTTGTCGGTGTAATTTTGACACCTGTAATTGTTGGGTGATGGTGTAGGCCTTACCCCTCCTCACGGTACACAAGACCCATAGTCTGAAAGCAGCTGCGGTACTTGATCTCCCCTGGAACGGGCTGAGGACCCTGGATACGGCTTTTAGCGACATCAAAAGGAATGTTCACACAGGATGAGACTGTTCCTGACACCAAACCGATTGCAAACTTCCTCATGAATTCCAGTCGAGGGTCCTGGTATACAGAAAGACAGATAAATAGAAAATAAAGAAAGCAAGAGCTTTGCTATAGCATGGGAATTACTTGGAGTTTGTTTATAAGATCAACACACATTTCTTGTATTTAAAGGGCCCAAACAATGCTTTAATGCCTGCTGAAGATGGAAGGAATAAACTGTAAAGTTAAAATAAAATTGTGGCATTAAAGAAAGTGGTCTGAAAATCTAAAAGTTTACTTTTAGATGTAAAGTTAAAAATATATTCTACAAGTTAAAGACAGCCCTTGTGAGACGATGTTGAATTTTGACTTGTCACTCACAAAAAAAAAGAAATTAAGATTTATACATCATCTGAAAGCTGAATAATAAGCTTTCCAATTATGTATGGAAATCTGAGGATGCAAAAAAAAGGTTTTACAAACTATCTTCATGGAACATGATCTTTACTTAATATCCTAATGATTGTTGGCATAAAAGAAAAACTGATAATTTTTACCCATACAATGTATTTTTGGCTATTGCTACAAATATACCCGTGCTACTTAAGACTGGTTTTGTGGCCCAGGATTTGTGATCCACACAAAAGTTTATGGTAAGGGCCTTACAAATAAAACTGGTTATAACTTTACAGAAAAGTGATTTTATTCACACTAAAATAATAATTTTAATACAGTTTTTAATGTCTTGTTGCTATATAATTAAAATGTATGCCCCATTTACTTTTATTGTAAATGCTTCACTGCACCTAATTTTTGTTTCTTTCATTAAAAAATAAGGGAAAAATCTACATAAATTGCTGAAATAAGTCTTGTAGATTGCGCTTAACTGGACTATTCCTTTAAAGATAAAACAATAACTGTTGGATGACAGTTTTATAAGCAGAGCCATATTATTCAAAATTCTGAGATAATACTCTAGTTGATATGAAAATGCAAATTAACGAACACAGAGACAGTGTAGGGAGATAAAGAAGCTAATAAGGAGAGATATGAAAATGTGAATGGAAAAAACGCAAGCGAGCGATCGAGCAAGGGAGGACTAAAGTAAGAAGTGAAAAAAAGGGGGCACAGAGTCAAGGATGTAATGGCAAAGCTGAAATAAAACCTCAGATCATTTTATGGTAGCGGGCCACAGATTAAAGTTTCATGAGAAGAGCGAGGCTTTGCTATTGGCTGTAGCGGGTCACGTGACCAAGGGCAAACTTTGGGAGAGGATTTATAAACAGAGTTCATGCAGGCAGAATGGGAGGCATATGGGGACAATTTGGGTAATTGGGCTGCGACTCGACACTGGTGTATTACTGTACCGAAAGAAGCCCGAACCAGCGCAGCTCTGACATCTAATTGGCCAGGATATTTTTTACAAATGACAACAGCCCAGCAGCGACACGCAACATCGACAGCTAAACCTGAACATCACATTGTAGGGGAGGAGCGTCGATGTGTAACACCAGCGCTCTGCCTTATGTATAGTTTCCACACTAAACACTTCCTTCAACGCCATTACATTTGGAGCACACTTTCCTGACGTTCACAGAAAAGAGCGGTTTGTTTCATAGCGAACGCTCCTTAAATTTCAGCGTCTTTGTAGGATTTGGGTTGATACCACTGGAGAAGGATCACTGATTTGGATCCTAATCCCAAGTGAATGACTGGCTTCCTTGAAAAAATACTGAAGAAAAGTAGATGCTCCCCCTAAAAAGCCAAGAGATTTTTTTTGTTGTTGTTGCAATAGTCAAATCAGGGTTGGTAAGCTTTGCCCCTTTTGCATGATTGAGTGCTGGAGGTTTCTGGCTTCTCAGGCACTGACGGTCTTAGCACCAGATGAAGGGGGAATACTAATCTTCAGTAGGACTTCAACTGTAACTCTCCCCCAACAAATACCTCAGTCTGCTTCCAATTAGTTCATTTGAGTAAATCTAATGCTCCAGTTTATACATGTGGAGCAGGCGTATGGTAACGTTTCCATTAAACAAAATTAACTTTTGTTTGGGAGTTGAGCCCTGCCGGATGTGTAATCTGAACCTTTGAGGATGTGATGGAGAGCAAACAGGGAAGGTATTAGTGAGGTTTATCTTAGCAGCTCCTCTCCTCCTCCCTCTCCTTCTCTTTCTCGCTCTCTTTTGCTCTGTTAATGTGCATGACTGATCCCTCCTTTAATTTGCTATGCAACATGTTTAGTCATCAGCCTGTAAATAATATGTATTAAAAAAAAAACCTTTGTATTACTTGCATCTTGCAAGGACACCAGCCTAATTCAGTCACTATTGTCTGTGTGATGTTAATCAAACAACAAAAGAAAGACAGAAAATCACTCGCTGCTCTTGACTCAGTCACATTAGCAGTGTTTCCCCTACCATTATATTTGGGGGGCGGCCCGCCCCCCCAACGGCAGCCGCCGCCCCCCTTTAAGGTCATCGAAACTTTATTTTCTATATAGCGCCAGATCACAACAGACGTCATTTAAGTTTACCTTTCCTATAGAACAGGTCTATACCTTGTTCTTTTATTTAAAAAACGAAATATCCTTATGTTATTTATCTTATTTACACAACGGCATGTCATTTCTGTCTCTAACGTTACGTGGTCACGCGTCTACAATTTCTCCTCCGCTAAAACGCGGACGGGATCGCGGAGTCCATTCATAAAAACAGAATTTACTCTATAGCGCGGGATGCCGCAGAATTCGTCAATTTTTGGTTTAATAATTCAAAAGTAGGTCTCTCACTTAATTCGAATCGCGATATAGACTAGTGTCTGTGAATATTAAAACGCAACAAGACGGTTTAAATATGATTCCTCCATGTTCCGCTTGGCTCTGTATGAATGAATGGCGGAGACGCGGCTTTGTTTACTACACAAATAATGAAGCACACGTGACTCGCGGTTATTTTCGGCCTCTGCCTCTCATTATATGACGACATAAACGCATGAACTTAATCTCCAGAACTGCTGTGAGAGTCACTTCATGTAAATTTTACCGTTTCATTTGAGAAAATTAGCATCATACCGTAGTATATACACAAAAACTAACCGGCAAACTGTCAAAATAAAAGTACGGTTTAACATGTAACAGAAATGTTTTAGTCTTGTATTACTTTTGTACAGTATAATGTAGGTGTTTAAATATTCCTATTTCTGGCAAATTTAATTAAACCGTTAAATGCAGAAATTATAATAATAACAGAAATAACAGAAAAACTCTTGTTTGGCAACAAATAAAAAGGTTTAATTTAATTAATTTAATTTCATTAAAAATAAATATTTAATGCCTGTATTTGATTATCAGAAAATTAAAACACAAGAATTTCTGAAAAAAAAAAAAAGAAAAAGATTGTAGGGCCCTATTGTTCAAAATGTTGAAATTGAGATTTTTTTGCTTATTTTTTCACTGAAATAAATGTTTTTGTTATTACACAGAGAGTAATGTACCGTACCGTTTGTAAACCACAAACCTGGAATCCTAGGGGAATCACTGCATTAGTATCCCTAATAAAGATTAATCTAAACGTATTTATATAAATATGTCTGCTTGAAAGAATGAAGAATGTGGTAAACAAGTTGGTATAAAGAATGCATAATTAGCCCGATGGTATTTGATTAAAAAGAAGACCATGTTCTTGTTTCTTTATGAGAAGTGGTTTCATTTCATTTTAATATAAAGAAGTGGTTTCATTTCATTTTAATATAAAGGCATGTTGCATGTCACAGCAGTTAAATCTGTGTCTATTATGATAAAACCTTAATATCAAACCTATACAATAAGTTTGGTAATTTTAGGGAAATGCTTAACCCTTTAACTGTCACCGTCCACTCTGTGGGATGCCTAAATTTACGTCACCATATTACAACTAAATTCTAATCTAATTACGACAAACTATACATTGTTGGGAAGGTTTAAGGCTCCTAAACAGGTATTTTACCATATTTTTGTGTTACAAATTATGTAGGAAAAGTAATAGATTAATATATGTCAAGAGTGCAACTTTTAAAATCTACATCATAACACGAGTTCTGACCTTTGTTTCCTTTTTCCCTATCACATTTTAGATATCATAGATATCATAAAGAAGTTATACATAATTTCAAAACTTAAAATCTCAAAATTAATCCTTTGAAAGGCATTTTAAAATCACAAATTGCATTACCACTGAAAATGTACATCAAAATCATATTACAAAATGTTTTCATTCATGAATTATAAAAATGTAAGTCTGGATAGTGCATTTTTATGTCTGTGTTTAAAAATGGGAGTGACAGTTAAAGGGTTAATGAATGCATTACACTGTAACTAAAATCATTACATTTCAGCCAACTAAATCTACTGTAGATTTAGTCAACTAAAATCTTTAGTCGACTTAAACTAGACTAAAACTAAAAGCAATTCAGATGACTAAAACTAAATGGCATTTTTGTCAAAAGACTACAACTAAGACTCAATCAAAATTTGCTGTCAAATTTAACACTGCTTAGCAATGCATATGAAGTTTTAATATATTTACTGTAGGAAATTTAAATATCTTAATGGAACATGATCTTTACTTAATATCCTTATGATTTCTGGCATAAAAGATAAATTGATCATTTTGACCCATACAATGTATTTTTGGCTATTGCTACAAATATACCCGTTCTACTTAGAACTGGTTTTGTGGTCCTGGGTCACAAATATGCAGTATGTCTTAATTGTTGAAAATAGTCATTATTTTTGTTTTCTATGTGCACAAAAAGTATTCTCATAGCTTCATAACATCATGGTTGAACCACTAAAGTCACATGGATTATTTTAATGATGTACTTACTACCTTTCTGGGTCTTAAATATCTTAATTCGTGTTCTGAAGATGAAGGAAGGTCTTACAGGTTTGGAACGACATGAGGGGGAGTAATTAATAACAGAACTTCCCTTTTTAATGTTCTATGAATGTGTGTATGTTTCCAGTAAATATTTAAGAAAAATCTAATTTTCCTCTGGATCACATCCTTATGAGTTCTATTAGTAAGATATGATTTATACAGACTTGCATTTTACATGGTATCAGGTAAGAAGTAAAAGTTAAAGTTGTAAACAGTAAACAGTAAACATGTAAACAGTTAAAGTTCGCTGTTTTGGACCCTATTGACTTTCAGTGTATGAACAAAAACAACTGAAATATTCTTTAAAAGATCTTCTGATATGCACAGAACAAAGAACGTCATACAGGTTTGGAAAGACATGAGGGTGAGTAAATGGATGAATTTTCATTTTTGGGTGAACTATCCTAAAATCTGACACTTTGTTTACCTGACTGGCAGGTATGGCATCTTTAACATTGAAGTAGAAACCAAAGTAGATCATGTTGAAAACGCCATGCCGTCCTAGGGTGGAGGTCAGGCCCTTATTAAGCCCACGGAGACCGAAGCCGTCTGTGTTTATAATCGTTCTGGCCTGTGCAAATGTAGAGGGTTGCTGCATGGAGAAAACAGAGAGCAAAAACATTAGGACCCTCAAAAAGAATGACTAGACATTTTGTGACAAGACAAAGGCAAAAACAATACAAAGAGGACAATTAACAGCTGCAGTCTCTTACCACTTTGAATGAATCCCTGTTG
Source organism: Labeo catla (assembly GCA_012976165.1). Taxonomy (NCBI): domain Eukaryota; kingdom Metazoa; phylum Chordata; class Actinopteri; order Cypriniformes; family Cyprinidae; genus Labeo; species Labeo catla. Next base: position 260,495 of record VONZ01000119.1, read on the forward strand.
GCCTGTAGGCTCACTTTCACTACTTCAAATGGATTTACAACCAGCGCCTCGGTTAACCCTGACCCCAGGCCAGCCACAGAGAGAGCCTAGCATATTGAAGCAGGCAGAATTACATTACAAGAGAACATGACGCCACATGACAAACGAGAAAGACACAAAGACTATAAAGAAAATAGCTTTGTGTTTAATTCAGAACAGACTGTATTTTTTAAATGACCAGTCAACACTTAAGGTATGTCGCACAAATCCCATAACTCAAAGGAACAATGCTACTGTGACACTTAGCCTTTTAGAAACGTGTTTGTCCAGACACAGAGCTTGTTTTAACTCACAAATGAATGAATGAAACTGCCACCGTCAATCATTCTCAGAGGTTAGAAAGGAAACGCAGACAGGAATCATAGATGAATGAACTGGCTCAGACAAAATGACTGGGACAAAGATAAATTACTTCATATGTTGCAATAACAGCTCAACTCAACTGTATGATGCCGCAAAAGGTGCTATATTTTCATACTAACTGAACAGAGAAGCAATGACCCTATAGTTCACCAAATTAACAGAAGTGTTTATTTTAGCATAGTTCTTTTTAGTTTTTTTTTAGTCAGTTTAATACTTTACCATGCCATATTAATTTGTTGCGAATTTCATACTGACTACAATGTCTGGTTGCAGTGTTAGATTGTATCAGGCACAAATTTTGTTAAATGTATGAAAAATGTATGCATTATGTGTTGGTTTTTTGTTTATTTATTATTTATTATTTTTATTTTAAATTATATTATTTTATTTGTGATCCTGGACAAGGCTGTATTTATTTCAGTAATATTGTGAATATTATTACAATTTAAAACAACAGTTTTATTTTTTTTTAAATATATTTTAAAATGTAATTTATTCCTGTGATGATTATCTTATTATGAATATTATATTTTATTATTATCAATGTTGAAAACAATAACTGTTACTTTTATCTATCTATTTTTTGTAACAGACAGTATTACAAATGACAATTTTTTTCCCCCTACATGTTAAAATACTAAATATCATATCAAATTACAATGTCATATGTAGGCTATAAAATCTGCAATGCATATATACATACAAGGAATAAATACTTGACATATATTTAATTTAGTTAACTGTTAGACAAGGGGGAAAAACAGTGCGACATGTAACGTAGCCTATATTTGCTGAGTTTCAGTTCAGTTTTGTGACAAAAAGGATACTCAAATGGCAGAAAGCGACATTCTATTTATTTTTTGTTTAAGCTGATTTTGCTGGTATGAGGAAAGCTGAAGTAATCGCGCCGGCGCACAGAAACACAAAACATACATGAACGCTCCCACCTCACTGTGTCACCGTAGAAACGCGTTAGCATTTGGATACATCGTCAATATAAAAATACTGTGCAATATTTGGATTTGTGCCGAATGAGAAAGGTAGGATACAAGAGCACAAATCTCCATTTCGCAAACAGTTGAGTGCGCAAGCCTTTAAAGTAACGTTATACTCCTTTGTCAGTGAGAGACATGTTCAGAATCAGCACACGGTCGCTGTCTAGGTGGCTTTGTTTTCAAGTGCGCAACTCGTGGCATTCGCTGTTCTGCGGTCGGTTATCAAACAGAGTTGAATTACTGCGGGCGCCCCATTCTGGATCGAAAGTGAATTGTCTGTATTCGTTGTAAGGCCTCATGCACCGAACCGAGAAGCCCGTACTGTGACGGTTTGGTACGAATACATGTATTGTTACACCCCTATTATATATATATATATATATATATATATATATATATATATGTGTATATATATAAAACATAGTTGGTGAATTGGTAATATATTGCACATTTAAATTTAATTTTCTTGTCCTACGTTTCAGAATGTTTACATTACAATCACTCTGTCATCATTGTGGTGCATCTTTATCTTATCAATTAAATCACCAAACATTTCCGTTAGTAATTTTGAGGAAGATTAATCCTGCTATACAGACAAATAAAATATGCGGCAGGGTTTTATTCTTATCATTTGTGGCCTTCCATTCAAGCACTTGACCTGTATGTCAGCAGGCTTCAGACCTACTTGAAGAGTGACAAAGGAGATCTTTGAGTGTGTTTGCATAAGGTGAGCTGGGGATAGTCCACACCCACACCCACGATTAATACAAATTTGTGTGTGTGATGATTACACGCGCACATTTTGTCTTTTTGTGTGTGTGTATGCGTAGCCATGTATACAAGCTTGTGCATACAATGCTAGACAGTGTGCAAGCCTCATTATTCATTTTCTGACTAAAAACCGGACATCTCCTTGACTGTGTTTACAGTGCCAGCCATCCGCTCTTTCAATTTTTATTTGTCATATTACTGCAAGTCTTCATCAATCATATAGAGTCATTTTTAGCTGGGGGGCGGAGCTTAATCGCTCTGTTGAATTCACTTACGGCCTTGCAGACGATCTCTCTCAACCTCCCGCCTCTCACACACTCCGTACATCAATCTTCCCAGCGCCTGTGGGCTCTGTGTGGATTGACATCTCTAGCTAGGGAGGGCGGAGACAGGTGTGATTGATAAGGCAGGTGAATGTTTTGCCTCTTCGTGGCTGTTCGACGAGGCCGTGGATGCGAGATCCGCCGCCGGGCTCAGCCGTCAGGCTTGCTGCAACATTGATAGACTACTGTCAAAGTAATGGGCTATCTTTCACACGCCTCGCTGAGCAACATTCGTCTCGATTGCACTTCGTTCCCGCTGCCAGCACGCCATGTAATGAGGAGAGTGCTTCGCTTGACTGTGTATGTGATTCTGTGTATAGTATCAATGACTGTGTGTGTGTACATCTCGCTTGTATCAAATGACTTACCATGGCGGGTGATAAAGGACTGAAGCTCAACAGCTTCTTGTACTGCTCAAAGGTAAAAAACTGCAAGGAAGATCAGGACAACCTGTCAGGAAGTGTTTTCAGACGCAACATGCATTCACATACATGCACGCAGACAAGACGATTGCTCACACCCTAAGCAAACACAGCTCAACTGCATTGAATGCAAACACTCAAGCTGTCAACATGACACTGAACAAACACAAATACACACATAGATGACTAGTAGGACGATGTATAATTCTTCACATTGGTAAAGATTTGCTCAGCTTGACAGATACTAGAAAATAAAACATTCAGCAAGACTGATGGAAGCCAGGGCCTGTAGAATAAACCAAGCCTGTTTAGTAGGTTTAAATCAACAGACACAGAGCATCGTGGATTCATGGATCATTGTTAAATAAAAATTCTGTCATCATTTACTCATGTCGTTACAAATCCGTTTGATTTATTCTGTGGTACACAAAATTTCCAAGCTACTCTTTTCAATATAAAGTGAATGAGGACTGGGGGCATCAAGCTCCAAAATGACAAATGCAACACCATAAAACGTTTGCACTATATTCCAAGTCTTCCTAAGTTTCACAATATTTCTGTGTCATGAACAGACCAGAATTTAAATAGTCATTAATGGAAAATCTCAACATACAACCTAGCTCTTCAGGGTAAAAATTACCCTGAAAGGTTCATATTAAGGAAACATATTATTACTCTAAGGAACTAATATGCACTTTTCAGGGATAAATAAGGTATAAAAATGTCCCTTTAAAGGGATAGTTAATTTAATTTAATTACTCACCCTCATGTCGTTCAAAACCCATAAGACCTTCGTTCATCTTCAGAACACAAATTAAGATATTTTAGCTAAAATCTAAGAGCTTTGACCCAGCACAGACAGCAACACAACTGACACGTTCAAGGCCCAGAAAGTTGGTAAGGACATTGCTAAAATAGTCCATGTGACATCAGTGGTGCAACCATAATGTTATGAAGCTACAAGAATACTTTCTGTGTGCAAAGAAAACAAAAATAACGACTTTATTCAACAGTTTCTTCTCTTCCCTGTTAGTCTTTAACACGTTTTCTTATGGGTTTAGAACGACATAAGGGTGAGTAATTAATGACTTTTTTGGGGGAACTGTCCCTTTAAGGGTAATTGCCCCAGGGACAAGCCGTTTTGACATTTTTTTTATGACAATGTTGGCAAATTAATGAGAGTTTAAGAGACAAAAGACTAAAGTTAAGAGGCAATGATGCCCGATTTGCTAACGAATAGTTCTTTTTAGTCATGTCTTTCTCTAAATAGGTTAATCTAACTCAAGTTGTATGATTAGTTCACAAATTGTGTCAATAATCAATGATGACTCAATCAATTGTGTCAAGAGTCAAAGATGCAGTTGCAGGAGTTACTCTTCATTTTCAGTGATTACAGCTTAAATTTTGTTTTGTTCGACACAAAACTACTGTATTAGCATTGATGATTCCTTAATATCCATTGAACATTTCTATTAAACAAAAGGTTCTTTACAGTGGAGAATGGTTCTTTAGAGTGTTAAAACACACTAAGAAGAATATGACTTTTTTAAGAACTGTTCACTGAAAGGTTCTTATATGGCATCACTGTGAATATACCCTTTTAAAACCTTAATTTTTAAGAGTGTGTGGACTGAGAAGACTAAGCCACAGGAAGTATACAGTATAGACTAAGTTTATAATAATGCTATTTTGTCCTTTTTGAGACTTAAGATAGTTTACTCAAAAATGAAAATTACCCCATGATTTACCCTCAAGGCATCCTAGGAGTGTATGACTTTCTTCTTTCTGATGAATACACTCATTGTATTTGAATGTATAGTTATATTATATTATATTATATACAATTATATTAGAGTTATATCAAAAAATTAAAAAAATGTCCTGGGTCTTCCAAGCTTTAAAATGGCAGTGAATAGGTGTTATTTTTCAGTAGTCCAAACAAAGTCCAATAAAGTGCATCCATCCATCATAAAAGGCCTCAACACAGCTCCGGGGGGATGATAAAGTTCTTCTGAAGCAAACTGATGCATCTTTGTAAGAAAAATATCCATATTTAAAACAGTAATCTCTAGCTTTCAATAACTGACGTACACATGTTCACAAGAGAGTAGCGTTCCAGAGGATGACGAAGAATGTAGGTGTAGCGTAAGCTCTGATGAGAAGTGATAAACATGGAAATAAAGGAAAGAGTAAAACAAAACACCAGTCATGATTTAGAAGTACAAAACAAGGATTTATAAAGAAAAATATCAGAGAATTTCGATATAAGCCAAGAGGAGACTGGTTTTCCTTTGCAGTAAACAAAACTTGGTTCTCATGAGACTAGCATATTTCCACCGGAGCTTATGCTACGCCTACGTCCTTTGTCATCCGCTCGAACGCCGGTCTCTCGTGAACCTGAGTATGACAGTTAGCGGAAGCCAGAGATTTTGGTTTATGTTAAGTTAAGTTTTAAATATGGATATTTTTCTTACAAAACACCTTTATTAACCCCCCAGAGCTGTGTGGAGAACTTTTTATGATGAATGTATGCTTTTTTTTTGACTTCCTTTGAAATAACATCCATTCTTTGCCATTATAAAGCTTAGAAGAGTCAGGACATTTTTTTTTATATAACTCCAGTTGTATTTGTCTAAAAGAATAAAGTCATATACACCTGGGATGGCTTGAGGGTGAGTACATCGTGGGGTAATTTTCATTTTTGGGTGAACGGTTTCTTTGAAAGCTCCAGTCCTCATGCAGTGGAAATGACTGGTATGTTATGCAAAATTTCAATTTTTGCGTTCCACATAGCAAAGACAGTGATATGGGTTGAATGACATGAGAATTATTACATGATGACAGAATTTTCACGTGAATTTTTTAGGTGAACAAATCCTTTACGGTAAACTGTTAAAGCATGTTAAGTCTACCAATCCAAAGCTTTTCAATAATGGAGATAAACCCCTTCCAGATGTTTTCTAGATTGGAAAAGTGAGACATAAATGTGCTCGCTCTCCTTACAGACACCCATTTTGAGGTGCCCATAACCTACAGCCTAAAGCTACAGTGAGTTCTCATCTAAACTCAAGAGTGTGTATATGTACTGTTTATACATGATACTAACGTGAGGCCGGTAGCAATCTTTGGCCATGTAGGTCAATATTGGGAGTTCTCAACAGCAAACACATGTGGCATGACGACAAACATGGAGAGGGAATGAGTGTTTTTGATCCTCCTGGCTATAGCCGGTACGTTGAGGACATACGTATGTGGTCTGTGTGGATGTTTACACTTGGAAGGCCAGGTTGCAAAGATCAGAGTGTCTATGGTTTAAGTGATGAGTTTAAGCTCAAATCAAATGTGGTTCCTGTTACCTTCACTGCTCTCTTTGGGGTCTCGGCCAAAATCGGGGGAAGGATGCCTTTGTAGAAGCCGTACACTCTGTTGAGGAAAAAACATCACCCATTGGGTTTGAGGCACGTAATAAACGGACAAACAACATTTAAATGACTATTTGGCCAATTATGTGTGTGCAGTAATGAAACAAAAGTTTTGTTTGCATCTTGCACAGAAAATTTGATTCAATGAATAACTGTCAATACAGTTTGACATGGTAAACATCAGGCTAGGCTCTATGGGCGAAATACTAAATAAATAAACACATAAATAAGGGTTTTAAAATACATTTAGACACTTTGCTAGCAGGCTATATAAAAAAAAATAAATAAAAATAAAACAAAGCTAAACAACATTTTATATGACTTGAGTTTGATGATACATTTTGAATATGGCATGGAAAAATATTTACTGCATTAATTAATGGAGCAATATGGAAGCACAATAGAAGACAAGGGGACAGCTTTTTTTTTTAATAATAAAATTAATTAAATTAAATTAACAACAGAGCTATATTCAACTGCTCGTTATTTTCAGTTATACTTACAACTGAAATGCCTATATAACTCAGTTGCACATAACAACAGTTGTCACAAATACCTGTCTTCATGCCAGATTTACATACATAATTACAGTATATAATTATAATTAGAATTATTCCATGGTCTGTCTGAATACTGGATTCTGATTGGCTGACAGGTATGAAGTAAAACCATTTAATGCACAGGTAGTTCTAAGTCAGTTTAATCACCATTCTATATTAATGTGCTGCTTTAATTGATGCACACACACACACACACACACAGACAGACAGACAGACAGACAGAGATTGCACTGCGCACATACATAAACGCTTCCCCGCGATTCTCATTAATAAAATAGCCTAGATACTAGATCGCTACATTATATTCCTTAGCAACGAGGTGGAACAACTGCTGTTTTTGAATGAATTGTTTGTAGAAAGAGACGCGCAGACACACAGCAGGTAACACCCACAACTGTCATCTCTTGCTTTCTCTCTCTCGCCTTCTCTCTCTTTCGATCGATAATTTATTGAAATAAATGCTATAATTCATTCAAATAAATGTGATCTTACCGCACCAATTTCATCTCCGTGTCTGATTTGATGCTGGCAGAATGTCAGAGATAATGTGCCATAACGGACAAAAATAACTGTCATTTTTAACCATTCGGTCAAATATTTTGGTGCAAAGAGCAATGCAAGTTTTAACTTGTCTTCACGTCAGGCGGTTATTAGCCTCCATGTCATGCGTTTAAAATCCTTTAATGCACGGCAAACCGTTGATTATCCCTTACTTAAACAAGCTCCTCTTTAGTGTTTTTTTTTAACAGCTAACTAATGAACTGTGAACGTTGGTTAACTTTCCTGAGGTAAATATTGTTCACAAGCTGTTTTACTGGCATATTTGCATGACTGAAACACTGATTGAATGATTACATGACACATGATCAATTTTGTTAAGCTATACTGTATCTTTCAACATGCCTTTTGATGTTCATTCATGTTTATTTTGTGCTATAACTTTAAAGTGGAAGAGACTTGCGCTTCACACTGCTGCTTGGTTACAACAATCTGTCTCGTTAAATTTAAGAGCGTCAAAACAGCATTCGTTGTTTGAATTTTGTGATAGAATTGACAGCATTTGAAAGATGACACTTTCAAGCACATAGCTCTTTGCGATTATAGAGGGTTTGCACTTACGTCACAATTTGGTCAGTTACCCAGATACGTGGCCATACTGGCAATGTAAATTGGCAGATGTAAACAACAGCACGTTTAATGTACTACTGAATACATTGTTCTGCTAATTTATGCCGTCTCAACCACAGAAAAAATGTCTGGAAGCTGCTAAACCATATAGAGAAGGACTTAGTAAGCAGGAAAGGTGCAATATTTTTGACAAAATAAAGTTATTAGGTGGTAAAGATACATACGAGCAGTATTAATTAAGATATTAGCCTAATATTTCAACTACCTGACCAGAAAAACAAACATGAATGTTGTCAAGATTCTTGCCCTGGAAATCCTAGTTCAGTCTGGCCTACCACAAAGGCCTTTTTGATAGTTATTTGCAATCTTCTCCGTGATTTGTTATAAATTTTGTCAGCCTATAGTACTTCAGATGTTTATCTGATTATGACTGATTAGTTGAGCCCAAAACATGACAATAATTGACCATTTTCAGCAGCAATAATCAGCTAAATTTGTGAGTTCCATTCGGTTCAGTGGCGTTGTTTACATTTAGTGTCTCCAATATGGCCGATTAATGACGTGTCATGACAACACTCTATAGGATGTGAGGCACATGCTTTAATGTCGCTTTTTTTTTAACTGTTAATGCGTTATTGCCACATTAGTTTCGACAGTGCCAAATTCAACATAAGACATGATGCTTTGGCTCAATCCTTATTGATGTAACCCATTTAATGTGTCATAATGGCTTAAGGACATGACCTAAAGATGTGAATAATACTTGCAACCATTTCACATCATGACTCATGACACATAGGAATGCTGAATCCTAGTTTGATGTGTGAATACTATGAAAATCCGCCCCCTTTAAAATGCATTGAGCTCAGCTTCAGTTGTAATGCACTACTGTTTCCAGGGTACTGTTTCCAAACCAGAACAGGTTAAACTGGTCCAAACATACAAACAAGCACTTGTAAATGAAAAACAAAAGCCCTCAACCAAAGGAACTACATTTTTAGGTTTTCAGTGTCTAATAAGATTAAGAGAGCTTATTATCTCTTGGCACTAGTGTCAAAACAGGTGAGATTCTACAGCTTCTGCTATATAATTAATGAAGAGTTCTTAAGAACGCATAACTGTCACAGTATTGCTTTTAAGAAAATAGCTTTAAGGGATACTTATCAAATAATAGAGTTAGAACTGCAAATAGAAGTAGACAGGTATGATAAGCAAATGAACACAAACAGTCTTTGTCTTCCAACAGCACTATCACTAATATCTTTTCTCGTTTGAATATACATAGAAAGCTGAAATATGTTTGAGCTCATCTAGATATCAAAGCTACTTGCATAACCGTTCGTGATACGGGGGTTGACGTTGCAACGGCAATAATTATATATCAAACTGTGGATGATCCAAATGTGTTGGCCTACCATGCTGTATCTTAACAGAAAAGATTACTAGAATATTTTCTTTGATTTTAAATATCGTACAGGATCTCATGGACATTCACAACCAAACGCTGACCAAACTAAGCGTCCGCATTTTGAGATTCCAGTCTGATCAATGCTTCAGCACGTTCTCACCAGCCCTAAACGCAGACATGTGCACCTTGAGAAGCAGACATTGTTTGGAGAGCACATGTACTTTTTCTGAAGCTGAAACCTGACTCTGTTATGCTTTCTGTCAATCTGAAAGTCAGGACAAGCCCGAGCAAGGGAAACACCTGAGCTTTTCTTCTCGCTCCTCATTCTCTTATACAAAAACTCTGCAGTATGGTAAAGAGCTAACATTGACCTAGAATTGTGCGTGTCGTTTCGGTATTGTCGTAATATGTCAAAAAGAAAAGGTCTGTCATTGAATCTATTGGGGTGTGATACAATTGGTTAGTAGGGACGACAATAAATATTGATGCTTGAAATCAACGGGTCATTCTGCCTCTTTTAGAGCTGTATTAGCTAAAGTTTATTGAAGACTTGCAATCAAAGAAATCAAAAGACGATTTCATTCTTTGAAGTCCACGCAATGTTCATTTTAAGAATTAAAGTGATAATGAGGATTGTGCAATTTTGTTTAGAATGTGTTTATCTTAAAATAAAAAAAGTGATGCAGTCATTATTTTAGTATTTTTATCAACAAATTGAATCACCCCTCGAAAATGTTCTATGAAATGTCTCAAAGGTGTTTAGGGCTGTCAAAAAATTAATGAATTACATTATATGCTTATTTATTGAATTAATCACAATCAATAGCAACATTCTGGCAATGCAATACAGTTCAGGTAATATTAATAACAACACATCATATACACTACCAGTCAAAAGTTTTTAAACAGTAAGATTTTTAATGTTTTTTTAAAGAATCCTCTTCTGCTCACCAAGCCTGCATTTATTTGATTCAAAGTACAGTAAAAACTGAAAAATGTTAAAATAATTTTACTATTTAAAATAACTGTTTTCTATTTGAATATATATTAAAATATAATTTATTCCTGTGATTTCAAAGCTGAATTTTTAGCATTATTACTCCAGTCACATGATCCATCAGAAATCATTCAAATATTCTGATTTGCTGCTCAAAAACATTTATTATTATTATTATTATTATTATGTTGAAAACAGTAGATTCTATTTATTTTTTTGATAAATAGAAAGTTCAGAAAAACAACATCGAAATCACAGGAATAAATTACATTTTAAAATTTTTTCAAATAGAAAACAGTTGTTTTAAATAGTAAAAATATTTCAGAATTTATTTATTTTTTGTCAGTTTTTGCTGTACTTTGAATCAAATAATTGCAAATAATAGACTTCTTTAAAAAACATTAAAAATCCTACTGTTCAAAAACGTTTGACTGGTAGTGTAACTAATAAACAATACTTCTACAACATCCATTAATAGGTTATTTTTAATTTCCATACCTGTCAAGGTTAAAGTAAATATACATAAATGTATCAATCAACATTACAATATTGTGAGCGAACACAAACGAACACTGAAAAATAGCACATTAACCAATAACTTTAACATTAATAACATTAATAAGTACTCATAACATTAAACATAACATCAACATACCATTAAACATAATCTACACTACTATGTCAAAAAATTTGTTATCGTTGTTGAGTTGTTTAAAAGAAATAATATTTTTATTTTGCAAGGATGCATTAAATCAAATGTGACAGTAAAGACACTTACAATGTAACAAAAGAGTCTAGATTTCAAATAAATTCTTTACTTTTGAACTTAAATATATAAACTATATTTAAAAAGTTACTTTAAATTGCAAAATTATTTTGCAATAAGTAATGCCGCCTTCTTTCAAAAACGTTAAAAAATTTTCGGCACCAATAGCCTTGTGGTTAGTGTGCCGACATATAGCACAGCTGTGCTTGCGGCGACCCGAGTTCGAATCCCGTCTCGAGGTCCTTTGCCGATCCTGTTCCCCTCACTATGCCCAGTACTTTCCTGTCATCTCTTACTGTCCTGTCCATTAAAGGCCCAAAAAAGCCCAAAATATAATTTTAAATTATAAAATATAAAATAAATAAATAAATAAATAAATAAATGCTGTAAATCAGTTGTTGATTCTTATGATAACTAATGGATTGATTAATTAATTGTAAAATCTTAATGTTAAATCTTTTCTAAAAATATTTCCTGATAATTTAAAAGCATTAAATTGCCATTACAAAAAGTATGTCAATTTATTGTTTTTGAATGCAAAACCATTGTTTTGTTTGCTCTTGGAAAGCTTGGTGTGGAGCATTCTTGTATGTTCAAAAAAAAAAAAAAGGTTTGTAATGACATTAGAGCATTAGAGCATTTTCATTTTTGGTTGAACTACTGCTAACAGCTTAAGCTTCAGATCAGGTAACATCCACGTATTAGATGGTTGATACATCCCTGATTTCTCAGTATCAGTTCTAGCACGTATTGATATTGAACACACGTGTGTGTGGACAGGGTGGACAAAGTAGCGTGACAGCTGCATGTGAACTTCTGTCGTTGTATTGTGAAAACATGCCCTAGCAGTCAACAGAGATGTCCTCGGCTGATTTAGTTGGGGTGTAAATATTATCATTTCTGCGAACAGAGATGAGGCGATTAGCGAGCGAATTTGCCCACGCCGTGACCGCCACTCCAAAGCCTCTGACCCGTGGCTAATTACTACCACACATCTCATCGGATGACAAACAATCTCGATTTCACCAGCATCACGATGTGTCAGATGTCACAACCCTCACTTGTCAGGTGGAACGGCAACAGAGAGGCATTGTGCCGAACGAAAGTGTCTGGCGGAGTGGGACCGACATGCAGGGCTTTTGTCTGGCCGAAACGGAAGCCCCCCTCCCGTCGCCCCCCTTGCGGCGCATGCAAACGCCGGCCGCATGTTTCCCGGGTGTGGTCAGTCTAAGAAACATCAGGTGGTGAGATAAAGCTCCAATTTGTTACACACGCACTTAGGACCCCATTTGACTACGCCTGGTTTGACTATACCTGAATGCCAATTTGACTCTAAATGTAAGCACGCAGTTGGCCCTCATAAGCAAATGCTCACACGTTTAGGTACGTGTGGGTCCAGCTGCTGGAGTTTGTATAGGTGTGATTTGTCTTTGATTTGCATCAAACCCCATTTCTCCCATTCAACTCATAGCCACATCCTTTAACATAACAAAAGCAGAGGAAGGAAATGATACATTAACCAAATTGGATAATGAGGCAAAATGTTTGATCCCTGTTATGGGACCGACCGTCAATGAATCACTCGGCTGCTGACGGGGAAACGTATATGGAGTATTTACATTTTGCTCTTTATCTGCTCTAAGAAAGTGTACGCTTGAGATCTTACATGCTGGACCGGGTGACTTTCAGCTTGTCCTGTCCTATCCCTTGTCAACAACCTGAATGCTTGATCTGCAAATATTGTCATTTGCCTCTCGAGCCTTTAACCTTGACATTGGTTCGGGGCGCCACAACGGCTCCAGGCTCATAAATCAAGGGAGCGAGGAGATGAGAAGCAGGGACGTTTCTTCAGCTTTGGTTTGAAATCAAACATGACAGACAGAGTAAAACAACACCAGTTCATCAGCTAATTGCCTCCAGTGATTAATGCAGAAAAGTAGCTCAGAAACTGATCTGATCATGTAATGATATGTATGCAATCATTCCCAAACTAATGTTTGAAATAGTGGCTAATACGTCAGGTTTTCTATTTGGTTTTAGAGATAAATAAATGCGTGCATCATTGTGTTTGATACAGTGGGTATGCAATGTAAAACCATAAAAGATAAATATGGTATGAATGACATATACATATACATTTACTACAAGAGAAAAATATCTGTAATGTAAAGCAACATAAGCCTTCCTTTTTGACGTTTACAGGAAACATACAGTCATACAACATTCCTGTTTGCAAATTAACCATCTAAACACAGTCAGAAACTTCAAAGAACTCTAAAATGATTTAACACATTTATATTATATTGCTTTTTTGTACAACATAAGAATTGTACTATTTTATAGAAATCCAGAAATTAAAATCATGCTGAATTTTTAATCACCACAAAAAAGAACAACAAAAAAAAAAAAAACATTTTGTCCATGACCCATATATTGTCTATTCATAGTAAAGATTAGTAAAGATCAAAGTAAGATTTTAATGTTTTTTAAAGAAGTCTCTTCTGCTCGCCAAGCCCGCATTTATTTGATCCAAAGTACAGCAAATACAGTAAAATTTTGAACAATTTTTTACTATTTAAAATAACAGTTTCTATTTGAGTATATTTTAACATGTAATTTATTCCTGTGATTTCAAAGCTGAACTTTTAGCATCATTACTCCAGTCACATGATCCTTTAGCAATCATTCTATTATTCTGGTTTGCTGCTCAAAAACATTATTATTATTATTATTATTATTATTATTATTATTATTATTATGTTAGAGTAGAACTTTTTCAGGTTTCTTTTATGAATAGAAAGTTTAGAAGAACAGCATTTATCTGAAATAGAAATATTTTGTAACATTATAAATGTCTTTATCATCACTTTTGATCAATTTAAAGCATTCACGCTAAATAAAAGTATTAATTTCTATAATTTCTTTCCCCGCAAAAAAAAAGTACATACATATACTGACTCCATTTTTTGAATGGTATAGTGTATAATGTTACAAAAGCTTTTTATTTATTTCACATAAAAGCTGATCTTTGGATCTTTTTTTTCCATCAAAGAATCCTGAAAAAATGTACTCAGCTGTTTTAAATATTGATAAGAATTATAATAATAAATAATGTTTCTTGAACAGCAAATCAGCATATTCGTATGATTTATGAAGGATGATGTGACACTGAAGACTGGAGTAATGATGCTGAAAATTTAGCTTCGATCACAGAAATACATTTCATTTTAAAATATATTCAAATAGAAAACAGTTGTTTCAAATAGCAAAAATATTTAAAAATGTTTTCCTGTTTTTGCTAGAAAGAAGAAAAAAAAAAAAGTAAAATCTTACTGTTCAAAAACTTTTGACTGGCAGTGCACATTTAAAAGAATAACTGCATTTCAAACTTGAAAGTGTTTCGAAGCCTTAGCAACTTACCTGCTGCTCAAAACACCAACAAACTTGTCTATAAATAACCGGCCAAGACACATACTGTGAAATAATTATGCACAATCAGGCTATTTATGTACGTGATCTAAAACTATTAGTACTTTCTTTCTATGATGATTCACACATGCTACATCATGACGCAAGTAAATGTTCATAACATTTCAAACAGACTCGGAGCCAGTTCACAGATGGATCTCCAGCTCTGAGCTAATTGGTGTGTGGAAGCCCAAGGGCTCAAGTTTCTACCGCACAGAGGGGAGGACTGAAGCAAAATATGGACCGAGAGCAAGAGTGTAATGCTGGCCCATACAGCAAGAGCATGTTTATTTTCAATAATAATTCCACAACAGTAACTCCCACCACCATTTGTGTAAATTAAAACTAAGTGGTTCAGCCTGGGGCTGATCATGCTACTGGCTACTGTGTGGTGATTCCAGCCACAGCACAAACAGTCGGAGGGTGATAATTGGTTTTAGAAGAAAGAAGAAGCGTAATCTGCAGGGGAGGCCTGCGGGATGCAGCCGATGACAGCTCCGTGGAGAGGGAAAGTACGATGGATCTCACAACAGCCAACCAGAGCCACTATGTCAGCGTCACCTGGGGCCACACAGACGCATATATATTCTCACACCTTGCTGCGGATCAGCTTTAGATCCACTGTAAAGCTGTCATCTTGCCATAAACAGAGCTTTCTTTCAAGTCTGCACACTGTCTGGGATCTGACACGTGCTTCATTTTGTGTGGCGGAGGGAGGGGAGGAAAAACTGAAAGGAGCGCAAATCAGTTGGGGAAGGAAAATAAAAAAGGAAAAAGAAACAGATAAATCTCTGCCTCAAGCACACTACGTCATATGTGTGATTTCCTATGAGCAGAGGTAGTAAACATGACACATGTTGAGCATGCTTAATATAAACCTATGACTGCACTTGCTTGCTCGAGATTGACATACTGCATATTACAGGGCAGGTGGGTTTAAAGTTTGTGATTTTTGTACAACAGGTTTACTACTCAAAACACTGCCTGTCATCAGGTGTATGTTGTTACCTTGCATACAAAAATATGTACCTAGTTTACACTGAATACATGAAAACAGCAGATGGGAAGTACCGAAAGAAAACATTACAAATCAGAAGTGCCATTCATACTTCCATCCAAAAAAACAAAACAAAAAAAACACTGAAATTGTTTAAATTAAGTTATAAATTACAAAAGATGCAATGATTGAAAATGAATGGTGATGAAGGTCAAGGTCAGTATTTGATATCTTGAAACTGTACCACTAGTCAATCCCATATTATATAATATAAACTGCAAAGTTAAGTAGGGTGACCAGACATCATGTTTTTCCCAGGACATGCCCGTATTTCTATTTTTAGTGTTTTTAGGGCCCGAGCACTGCAGTGCGAGGACCCTATTGGAATTGCTCCGTTTATATGTACTTGTATTTCAAAATGGGTGATCAGAGCGGGTAGTATAGTGTTCTGTCATATGAGAACAGTCTAGGTAAGGTAGCCAAGCTTGCCCTAAAACGAAATTACCATTCAATCACAATTTTATAGAGTAAAGTTATAGATTAACTTGCAGTTAGTGAAGCGGGATACGACACACACCAGACGCATGTGCACGATCAGCACAGACACATACTGTGAAATAATTATGCACAATCAGGCTATTTATGTATGTGATCTAAAACTATTAGTACTTTCTTTCTATGATGGTGGGTGAAAACTGGATGTGTGTCAGTGTATGTAATATATGCTTAAACGGACAGCAGCCTATTTGAATACCCGTGTCAGTAATGTTAATCAAACAACATAAGATGTTAAATAAATGCATACATGTTAAATAAACCTACTGTATTTGAAAAACGTATTTGTCTTATGGTTTGTAATTTGCTTCTTTGTTCTTTTTTATATGTGACTCTGGGCCACAAAAACATAAGGGTCATTTTTTTTAAATTGAGATTTATACATTTATAATACATTTATATTTATAAGCAATGCATATTACTAATTAAAAATTAAATTTTGACATATTCATGGTAGAAAATTTACAAAATATCTTCATGGAACATGATCTTAATATCTAATGATTTTTGGCATAAAAGAAAAATCGATCATTTTAACCCATACAATGTATTATTTGCTATTGCTACAAAATAGCAAAATAGCTGGTTTTGTGGTCCATGGTCACATTTAACAAAAATATTTATAACTTACCCCTCAGTCCGAAATATCGTTCTGAAACAGTCTCCAAGGCCTTTATAGCTGTTTGGGTCACCCTTCCCTCTCTGGATTTGAAACCTGAAAAATTAAAATATGTTAATATGTCACCATTAGACCTGATTTACACAAAATATTATGCTACAAACCTTGAATAAGAAATATTAAACAAATCTGAGCTCTGTTCCATGGATATCACACTACTGGTTTATAATCACTTACAAAAATGTTATCAATGGTAACTTACTAACCTAAATACTCCTGTAATTTAATACTATATAAGAAATATGATAGAATACTGCTGTAATAAAACACACACACTGTTTTTGTGAATTGTGGGGACTTTTCATAGACTTCTATAGTTTTTATACTGACCAAACAATATTGTCTATCCCCTAACCCAACCTTAACCCTAAACCTACCCCTTACAGAAAACATGTTTGCATTGATACATTTTCAGATAAACATCATTTACTATTTTTACTATTTTTTTTTTTTTACATTGTGGGGACTGCAGGCCGGTCCCCACAATGTCAAAAATTTCAGGTTTTACTATCCTTGTGGGGACATGTGGTCCCCACAATGTAGCAAGAACAAGTACACACCTACACACACACACACACACACACACACACACACACACACACAAACAAACAAACAAACAAACAAACAAACAAACATACACTCTTAAAAAATTTCCTACGTTGTTTCAAACTCAACTTTGAGTCTATTATGGACTAACCCAACTAATGAGTTACATTTTTTGATTACATTTTAACCCAAAGGTTGGGCTAGTCCATACCTTACCCAAAGTTGAGTTGAAACCACCCAGCATTTTTTAGAGTGCACGCACACAAACAAACACACACACACACACACACATTACGAAAAGAGCATTTTACAAGAAAAAAAGAGAGAGAACAACAAATAAAGACACAATCTTACAAATCTTTTAACTTATAATTTTTTACAATATTCTTACTCTAAACAAGTGTATTTCATGCATGTGGCTACATTTCACAGATGGGAAAAAGCCAAATAATATCCACAAGAAAAACAATGATTAAGAATTTATAAATTCTGGAAAACATCACTGCCATACATACATTATGCTCAACATTCCTCAACGTTAGATGAGTGAGAGATCATAGAGCATGTCCACCATATGCTATCAATTATCTGTGGGCAAGAAATCTGGGACACTGGCTAATCTGTGCAAAGTGTCGACACAAGTTTTAGACGTCTGTCAAAATCCAAACCGCTCTTCTCTCCCACCTTCTGTTCTTTCTGAGGCGGCGCTGCTGACTTTCTCGGCCCCTTTAGCACAGCGGAGAAGTCAAACATTTACTTAACCCATCCTTACCAATTAGCTTTGCTTCTCCCATAGCCACAGACCTTGTAGCGGCTAACTTTGTCGCTAACATGCTAGTAACAGTTCTGCAGTTCCGTGTAAATTTTTAATACGATACAAATGGTCAAGAGATGTTTTTGTAGCAACAAGCATGCTAGTAACTCCCTAATAAAGGGCAAACCGAACTGTGTAAATGTTTAACGTGGTACCAGCGCAGAGTGCGAGTTTGAGGAAAGGGATTTACTGCTTAACCCCCCACCACCACCCCCACCATGGTTCATGCAATATAGATGCTTTAGCATGAAGAAATGGACAAAGCAACTGTAGGACCTTAGGCGCTTTGACACCAAACGCTATGATTTGTTTATAGGCCAGGACAATTTACAGGGGTTCAGGCTGGGTATCTTTTTGGGCACACAGAAGCGATAAATAAACCAACCTTTGGCCTCCAAGCGTGAATAGATGAACTCAGAGTGGAAGACACAGAATGAAAAAGATTCTCCTCATATGGCTTTGACTGCCATGTCAAGAGGTTAGCAGTAAGTCATCTAGGCGGGTGCCTGACGGGGCCATAAAAGTGCCCTGGTTCCATCGGATGAGAGGGTTTACCGAGGTGAGCAGCCTTTCATATCGGCAACAGATTAACATCTTAGAGGGGTGTCCCCAGCATCCAATTTTGTAGATTCCCAAATAGCTTGTAACTCGTGCCTAAGAACCAGTTAAAAAAGCATCATAAACGAACGTCCAACACCATATTAAAGAGAAAGAAGAAAAGAGGGACTCTGAAACAGCAGGCAGTCAAGTGAGGGGGGATGTAGCGATGGAGGCATGCGAAAGGATGGGGCACCAAACCAAAAGATTTAAGACCAGTGGAGCTTGTAAACAAATTTAAATCCATCCTAATTAAAGGCACATGAGAGCAAGGTCAAGGATCGAAGATGGTCTTGTCCCACCAATGCCAGAGTTTCCACTGGGATGGCCCAACTCGTTGTAGTCCAGAGGTGGCAGGGCCACAGTCCACTTTCAGCTGCCTGACTCCACTGCTGACCTTGGGGTCACCTCATTTCCTCATGCCCCTTGCCTACCCTGTCATAAAAACCTTTAGTTTTTTCATAGTCCAAACGTCACAGCCCCGGGAGTGGAAGATAATGGGGAAGATTTGGGAGCAGAAGATGCCTCAGGACTTTCAAAAAGCATCACCAGGCTTGCCGAAAGAAATTCAGAATAAAAAATAAGCTTAGGATAAGGTTGTCTTCACATGAGTCCTCTAGCCTCTAGATTTGGAGATATTTAAAGAGTTTACTCTCAAGAAGAGTTGAGGGCTGATTCGCTTGGCCTTGGAGCCAAGCTCCCGGTTGTAAAGTCAACAAACAGAGGAACTGCGAAAAGCCCAGAGGCTTTGTTAAAAGATCCAGCTCTCAGAATCCCTCTCAAAGTAAACCCAGAAAGAAAAGATATACTTACAAGTGACGATATCTGTGAGTTCATCAAAAACTGCCAATGACCTTCTGTACTCTGTTTTTATAGGACCTGAGCGCCATCCTGGATCGCCAGGTGAGGGTGAAGGTAAGGCCAGTGTGGAGCTTCTACGGGTGAAATGAGCACTAGGGGTAAATAACCCTACCATCTCCACCTGACCTCAAACTCCCTGTAAAATGGCAAACTCTAAGCACTCTGAGAGGAAAGAAAATGAGAATAAAAAGCGGGAGAACACCTCCTCTTTGTATTTTTATAGACAGAAGTGAAGTGTTTCAGGTCCAGGCCAAGCGCTAGGGCCTCGTCCCCTTTCAGACCCCGTATGTAATGGACCAGCATCGGGTCCGACAGGGGGGGCTATGCCCCGCTGGAAGACGGGCTTGATGGGTTGAGGCCTAATAATGACGGTGTTAAAAAAAGCCCTGTGGGAAGGGCGGGAGGTTACTGGGTTGATCAAAAGGCTTGAGTTTGATGGGTTTGCCTTTAAAGGGGCAGGCCAAACTTTTAAAATGGTCTCTTAAATTCGCCTTGTTAAATAAAGGGGTATTCCCCCAAAGAATGGAGCATGGAGTGGCAACTGCATTATTTCATTTATGACTATTATATCAATCCCATGATAAACAAGGTCCCATGAGTGAAAAACCATCCTGCGAATGCAGCATTTATAACTTTTGCAGGACTTCCTTTTTCCTTTTTACAAGTCAAACTGTGTGACTGTAGTTGTGACAGGAAAATTTTTAAACGGTTGGCATTTGATATTGGCCGTCTATGTTTCCAGTCTGGTACCATGATAACTAAATATTGTGTGGTATATATATATCTATAAGGCAAAAAATTGCTGGAAAATGATCATAAAATTAATTGTAATGTATTGGCTTCAATTGCTCAGTCTATGAGCAATGAACTGTTTTTCAACTACTGAATTATTCACCAACGTTTTTAGTCATGGCGTTTTTTTTTTTATTTCAACTATTCAGTGTTTAATTCTTAGTCATGTTAATATGTTTTCCATTTGCTGCCTCTGAACCAACAACACTTTCATCAACAGCTGAAATGAAGTAAAATAAAAAAAGCGCAACACGCACGTGAGCAAGGTTTCTTTTACACACAATCAGCGGTGCATAAGAGAATCCAGAAGGCAGCATTAAAAGGAAATCTATTTTTTACAGCCAGACAGTTAATTTTAATGAGCAGGATCATAAAGATGGCAGACGTCCATTGCAATGGTACGTGAGGTTAAACCTCTCTAACCTAAATGCTCCAATATGGCAGAGGACCAGTCGACCGTCTGTGATCATGCTACTCCTGAATATCTATTAACGCTGTGCGACTACATTAATAGGATTGTGCGCAAGCAAAGCACCATTGACACTTGAGTAGCGGGGTGAAAATACATGTAAAGCCAATGAAATGCAATGCTTTTGGAAAACCACAGGGAAATTTCTTTCTTGATTCACTGCAGACATACATAGCTGCTTTCCTCTGTTCTTTTGGCTTTTCAAGCTAGTACCGCTGGGCCCGTGGCTGGAGGTGGCCTATAAAGCTGAGCCTTTGGAGGGAAGGAGATAAAGCAGAAGAGAACATGGAAGATGGGGCAAAGGGGAAGTGATAAAGTCATGGCGCTTCTGACACCGCATGCTTCCAGGTCTCGGTCTGGGTTAGGACAGCTTGGGTTTCAATGGCACCACAGGCCAACTGGACCCACTGTGACTGGGGTAATGAAGACTCAGGCAAGGAATGACGTCCTCAAGATGACCAGTTTGACATCCCACAAAATGCTCCCCTCTCACAGTCACTCTGATTTGTGCCTCAGGTTTCCAAACTCTGTCTGACCTCTTGTAAAAACGTTGTGTCTCGCTTTGCTAAGACATTCCAAACACAAACAAGCAATGATTAGCAATATGTGAAGCTACAAAAACAAATAATCAGTGGGTTGTTGGCACTACTTGGCCTAACGGGTCTTATGGAAGCTCTATATTAGTATCCAGGTTTCATTTTCATCTGACCTCAGTAGGACACCTTTCTTAACTTTCTTGCATTTAAAATCAGTTAATATGGAGTGTAACACCCCTTGAAAATGCAACCCACATGACAGTAAAATGACACAACAGCCAAATTTGTCTAATATCCATAGCTGTGATAATTTCAAGGGATAGTTTACCCAAAAATGAAAATTCTGTCCTTGCATAGACAGCAACACAACTGACACGTTAAAGGCCCAGAAAATAGTCTTAAAATAGTTTCTTTGCGCACAAAAATATTCTCATAGCTTCATAACATTATGGTGGAACCACTGATGTCACATTTTAACAATGTCCTTACTACCTTTCTGGGCCTTGAGCATGGTAGTTTCATTGCTGTCTATGCAGGCTCAAAGCTCTTGGATTTCATCAAAAATATCTTAACCCCTTTAACTACCACTCCCATTTTTAAACACAGACATAACTTAAACTTAAATTTTTATAATTCATGAATGAAAACATTTTGTAATATGATATGGATGTACAGTTTCCATGGTAATGCAATGTCTGATTTTAAAACGGCTTTCAAATGATGAATTTTGAGATTTTAAGTTTTCAACTGATTTCTAAAGCGTGATAGGGAAAAAGGCAATGAAGAAATTCTTTTGTGACAAAGGTCAGAACTCCTGTTACAATCTAGATTCTCTTGACATGTATTAATCTATTACTTTTCTTACATAATTTGTAACAAAAAATATGGTAAAATATCTATTTAGGAGTCTTAGATCTTTCCAACAATATATCATTTGTCATGATTAGATTAGGATTTAGGTTCATTTGTGTTTCAAAGATGAACGAAGGTCTTACGGGTTTAGAACAACATGAGGGCGAGTAATTAATGACAGAATTCATCTGAATGAAGTGTGTGGTGTTTTAGGGTTGAAGTAGCTGTCCTCAAAATAAACAAATAATATCCTTGCAAAAAATGACCTGTATCTTCTTAATTTTTATACAAATTCAGCTGGTTTACTCATTCTGATCATCTAAACAAACATTTCGAAACTAGAAATAAATAGAGTGAGAGGCTCTGGATAATCCTTCTTAGTCCAGCTTAGTTATGGCTGCTTTGATGTAAGGAAATGGCTGGCTGAGGATGGTGGAGACTCCAGACAGCAGGAGACTGGCAGCTATTACACAGACGGTCAGGACAGTGCAGAGCGCGGTCATCAATACTGCACTCACTGCTTCTTCAGCAACAGAAACCAGAGTCTCTGAATTACAACTCTACATTTGCACCTCTCACCCCCTGCCTGGCAGGAACACGGCCGCTGCAAAACAAAATTATGAAGGAGTGGGTCACAGATGCTGTGAGGCGTCTGACAGACACGGGAGACAAATGAGTTTTCATCAGGCACTTTACTGCTTCTCTAAAACGGGTCATTTCAGCACACTGGGATATTTTTGCTTTATTTAGTATGTTTGTAACATAATGCATTTGGGTGTTTGCGACAACTCCTTCAAGCAAACCTGTTTAATACCAGGTCGTAATGTGCAATGGCAGTCACATCAGCGGGAGGTCACACCACCAGTACCTGGTTGTTCTTTTTTAGAATCTGATCTCAAATATTTTGAGCTTGCCTGTCTAAAGAAATCTATGATATTTTGGTCTTGACATGACTCTGGTTACTCCTATAAAAGGATAGTTCACCCTGAAATTCAAGTTCTGTCATCCTCATCCTCATGTTGTCCCAAACCTGTGTCAGTTTATTTCATCTGCAGAACACCAAAAATAAGATATGTAACTGTCATATAATCAAAGGGGACCAGGATGCCACTTTCATTGAAATAAATTTTCAAAATATATTAATTTGTGTTCCACAGAAGAAACAAAGTTATAAAAGTTTGGTTTTTTGGTTGAAACGTGATAGGCTAACAAAATAGAAATGTGTTTAACATAGACATATTCTATCTAAGCACCAAATGTGTTACAATTCTACTCTTATCATTATTATACTACGGCGCTGTTGAATGCTTGAATCTAATTGGGTGTCAAACGTTCTAAGGTGTGCAATTATTTTTAGGGAAACGCAGTGCTAAAGTAGTTCCAGGCAGGTCTTGACCATATTACATGTCTATATCACTTCACCAAATGATTTCAGTCAAGATTTCAGATTTCAAAAGTCCTTACAGCCTAAAATAGCAAAATAACCAAAAGCCCACAGTGACACTGGCCAAACAAATAAATATAGTAAACAATACGACAAAAATGAAAATTATTTCCATGTTTTTGCCACGAAATTACATTTGAGGTCAAAGGTTGACATACACCTTGCAGAATCTGCAAAATATTAATTATTTTACCAAAATAAGAGGGATCATAAAAAATGCATGGTTTTTTTTATTTAGTACTGACCTGAATGAGATATTTCACATAAAAGACGAATTTACAAAAATGACCCTGTTCAAAAGTTTACATACGCTTTATTCTTAATACTGTGTTGTTACCTGAATGATTTTATTTATTTATTTATTTATTTATTGGTTTGTTTAGTGATAGTTGTCCATGAGTCACTTATTTGTCTCGAATAGTTAAACTGCCCAATCTTTCTGGTCCCAAAAATTCTTAGGTATTTCAGCATTTTTGTGAATTTGAACCCTTTCCAACAATGACTGTATGATTTTAAGATCCATCTTTTTACACTGAGGACAACTGAGGGATTCATATGCAACTATTACAGAAGGTTCAAATGCTCACTGATGCTCCAGAAGGAAAAACCATGTATAAAGAGCCAGGGGGTGAATATGTTTTGAATTTGAAGAACAGGATCAATTTGACTTATTTTGTCTTCTGGGAAATATGTAAGCATCTTCTGTAGCTTCTGAAGGGCAGTACTAAATGAAAATAATATGATATTTAGGCAAAATAAGAAAAATGTACACTATTCAAAAGTTTACACCCCTGGCTCTTAATGTATGGTTTCACTTCTGGAGCATCAGTGAGCATTTGAACCTTCTGTAATAGTTGCATATGAGTCCCTCAGTTGTCCTCAGTGTGAAAAGATGGATCTCAAAATCATACAGTGATTGCTGGAAAGGATGCAAATTCACAAAAATGCCGAAAGACCAAAGAATTTGTAGGACCTGAAGGACTTTTCTGAAGAACAACGGGCAATTTAACTGTTCAGGACAAACAAGGGACTCATGAACAACTATCAGTAAACCAAAAAAACAACAACAACAACAACAACAACGAAACAAAACAAAACAAAACAAAACAAAACAAATAAATAAACACCACAGCTGTGGATCATTGCAGTAACAACAGTATTAAGAATCAAGTGTATGTAAACTTTTGAAGAGAGTCTTTTTTTAAATTCAACTATTTTCTGCTGTGGACTATGTGTAAAAGTCTTTTATGTGAAATATCATGCATTTTGTATGATCCCTCTTATTTTGGTAAAATAATCAATTCTGAAATGTATGTAAACTTCTGACCTCAACTTCACTTCTCACTAATAATGGCGCTGTTCTTGAAGATGAACTTGCAGTTTCGCTATTAGTAGAATTGCTGCTGCTGAACACTGTGTTGAGAGACACACAGACTCAGGTAATTCTCTCTCTCTCTCTCTCTTTTCCTTTGTCTTTCTAATAACTTCATTATTAACTGCCTTAGTCAGCTATCAACTGCTCAAACCACTATTATTAGGTCTAAAATGAGGATTTGGAATTGGCAACGTAGGTGTTGGAAAAGAATGTAAGAAATTAATCCTACTCACAAGAGAATTTTAAAAACAAAAACCTAATGAAGTCTTGAAATACAAGTCTTTTACAATGTCTTGAGGTGTGGTAACCGCAGTATAAGCGGAATAATAATTAACTCCGGTCCGTTGAATTATTAGAAAATAATACACACCCGCTTTGCGTCGTGGAGCGTCAAATACTCCTTACTTATTACTAACAGTAGAACACCAATATTATCAACATACAGTAATCTTCATATGTCACGCTATCACACTCCTATTCTTCCATTGTTCCACTGCAGGAAAGTGAAAACATCCCTTACGTATTTAAGCCCACAAACGAACAGAGCGAATTCGTTAAGGTATGTAAACTCTTCTCTGATGAAAATTCGTTTCATGCTCAGCATAAGAAGTTTTGGTGCCAAGTTTCATTCTTTTTACATAAACACGCATTTACTGTAATTTAGTCTCGGTGAATTTGAGAACACGGTCAAGAAATGGACTTTGGTGGTTTGTATTATATGACACCAGAACTTTGAGTGTTTAGTAATTACCTCAAATTAATTATTACTGTTACAACCATTATTACCTGCACCTGATTCTCCATGATCTGTGTTGAGTTTAGCAGTCAATATTGTACTCCGTACACCCTGATGAAGACTTTGGCCAAAATATGTCAGTGGTAAGCCACTAATATAAAAGCTTTTTAATTCCCTTTCTAAACCACAAATAGTAGTGCCTCAAGTTATTTTGGACTGGCTTTAGATTTCCCCTTTATAATGAAACATGCCACAACCAATGTTCTGCTGACTTCTTTCACTGGAATTGTGAGTAGTTACTGTCCGACCACTGATGTGATTGGAATCTCAGCTTCTTAAGCACAGAGAGCCACAGTCAGATACCTGCGTACAGTTTACACCATCAGAGCCGTCAGCCTGGGCAGAGTAGGATTAAGAGATCACTGGAGCACAGCTGAGTGACGTGCTGCTTTACTGGGTCGGATCGGCTCTTAGTCCTCTGAGCTTTGAGCCCTGCTGTTTAAGGGCTGGTTGAGGGATTCCATCAGGAGTGCACCAGGGTTCAGCCACCAGTCAGGGGTGGCAGCTTGTGGGCTCGTCTCTCAGCGTCACTGGTCCTGGGGACAGGACGTCATCTGTCACTGCCCTTGTCAAACATTACTATCCTTCCCCAGTGAAGCTCACTTTCAAGCATGCTGGGATCTGACGAAGGTTGTGTCATCACAGCGAGTATCTTGAGGAGGTATCTCAAGGTTTTTAAATCACTAGTGGTGTAGGCACTTAGATAAGTGTGTAGACTGATGGCAAAAGAGATATGGTTGATCACTCAACATGGATAGACGCAATGACAGGATCAGTGCTGGTGTTTTATTTAATTTATATTTATATTAACAGCATACTCATTGTATAACGATTTGAACTGGAATCTTTTGCAACATTCTTATTTTTTAAATAAATAAACTTTTATTTTTATTTATTTTACAAATTTTATTTTGGAACGTTTGAAAAGGTGTCGTCCAATCAAAATTTCCTTCTTATATTTTTATATAACACATGAAAGTGTGTATTATCTAATATTATACTTTTATATTATATTATATTATAATGTTACAATTATACAGAAATGTCTTTCAAAGATATTAGAAAATGTTTATAATTAATTTAATAAATGCAATACATTTTTGTTTGATTATTGATTTATGTATACACTGGTAAATAATATACTCATTAATGTCAACAAATTAATCACTCAAATTTCTCTACTCAAATATAGTAAATATAAATATAAAATAAACCAAAAACAAAAACATATATACACACACGCATATAATCACTACCAGTCAAAAGTTTTTGAACAGTAAGATTTGTAATGTTTCTTAAAGAAGTCTCTTCTGATCACCAAGGCTGAATTTATTTGATCCAAAGTACAGCAAAAACAGTACAATTTTAAAATATAAAACTATTTAAAATAACTGTTTTCTGTTTGAATATATTTTAATATTTTATTTAAAATATTTTTTTGCAACATTACTCAAGTCACACGATCCTTCAGAAATCATTGTAATATTCTGATTTGCTGCTCAAAAAACATTTATTATTATTATTATGTTGGAAACAGCAGAGTAGAATTTTTTTAGGCTTCTTTGATTAATAGAAAGTTCAGAAGAACAGCGTTTATCTGAAATTGACATATTTTGTATTATCTTTTGTTTTATCGTATTTATTTAGCATCCTTGCTAAATAAAAAGTATTAATTGATAATATTAATACTACTGATAATATATTAATATAATGTATTATTGATATTATTTTTTTAAAAACATTAAAAATCTTTTGACTGGTAGTATAAATAATAATACATAACTTTTTTCAATAGAGCCATTTACGTTTATATGCGGCTGACAAACAAATCAGTTCATAGGTTTACAGTCATAAATCAAAAAACAAACATGTATTATAATTTTATTTTTCAATACCTTCCTCCCACTTTCAGAAAAGAACAACACCGGAGACAGTAGGAGGGGCTTAGGGCATGTTTGGGGTGGGGTGAGGCGACGTAACCGGAGCCCTTCAACAAGAGCAATGCATGCTCATTCCTGGTCTCTAATGAGTGCGGCAGGGCGGCCGGCATGATGATCAGAGTCAGATGGGGTGCCCCGAGCAGCCGCCCCCTGCCGAAAGTGCCGCCTGACACCCTTTGTTACCTCCAAGTGAGCTGAGACCAGCCCATGAACCATGTAACTAGGTGGTTTCCAGGTTAATGAAAAGCTGTAACTCCAGTCTCACTGTCTCCTTAGAAGTCTAACTAACCCCCGAAACCCCCTACTCTCACCCTAGCAAGCCCCCTTTGAAAAAACGGCAACATTCCAACCCAGAAATGAGCACTGTTGAACACAAATGAATATAAGTGGCACATAGACCTGTCTTCTTCCAAGAGACATTTATTTGTGAAGGACTGCTCTCGTCTGAATATATGGCAGCGACTTATGGCGGTCAGCGGAGGAGAGACCCATAATTTTACGTTCAGCTGGAAGTGCTTGATCCTGAATATAAACAAGTATGAAAAATGGTAGTAAGACTTTAAAGTAAACATTGATTTAACCTTACAAACAATCATGGCCTTGAAATACATCCTCTTAATGTTCTCCTAATCTGCTTCCAGATGTTTGTTTGTGAGTTTGTGTGTGTGTCTGAGATCAACGGCCCCCTCAGTCGTTTAATTCCTGTCTCCGCCTCTACATGGCTCCAGCACCCTCATTTGCACAGGGTAAATATGTATTCCCAAGTATACATTTTTGTCAGGTTCCCCCCAGAAAAAAAGCCTTTGATTCCAGTAAGGCGGCTTGTTGAAGAAAGCGAGAAGGGGAGGGGGGGGGTCTGTTCACTCCAGTTGGCATCTAATTTGGAGCAGCGGACATTAAAGCGGCAGCCAGTCACTAATAGGAGCCATTCCTGCAGCTAGCGTCAGAGAGGAGGTGTGCTGGGCATTTGTGCTTCAGCAGCTCTCTGAGACCTATGCTAATAGATTTCAGCTCTACTAACCCTTCATTCTGCCAATTAGCCTGCTTTAGTGTGACTGAAAACCCAAGAGAGAGAAGGAAAGAGGGAGGAAGAAAGTGGTACACAAATAATATAATATTACAAGATTGTTACATTTTCTTCAAACAATTTTAGTAGCTGTCTGTTGCAAACTCATCATCACTACAAATCGCTGTTTAAAAGTCAAAAAAAAAAAAAAAGTGAGCTTTGATGTTTGAATGTTTATTTGCTAGGCAGACAGTGCAGATTAACAGAATGATAGACAGAATGATAGAATGACAGAACGATAGATAGATATACAGACAGATATATAGACAGATAGACAGACATATTGACAGGTAGAACAGTAGAATGAGAACAGCAGAATGATAGATTAAATGACAGAATGATAGAATGATAGATACTGTAGAACGATAGAGCGTTAGATAGAACAATGTATATATAGGTATATATACCATAAATAGATAGACAGATAGATAGATAGATAGATAGATAGATGATAGATAGATAGATAGATAGATAGATAGATAGATAGATAGATGTATGGATGATAGAACAACAAAAAGACAATGACAGAAAGATAGAATGACAAAATGATTGATAACAGAATGACAGAACGATTGAATGATAGAACAACAGAATGATAGACGGAATGACAAACAGAAAGATACATAGAACGACAGATAGAATGATAGGGAGAGCGATAGAACGACAGAATGATAGAATGATAGAATGATAAAACGATAAACGACTGAAAGATAGATAGAACGATAAACGGAACGACAAATAGAAAGAAACATAGAACAACAGATGGAATGATAGAGAGAGCGATAGAACGATAGAATAATAGAAAGACAGAATGATACAATGATTGAAAAGTAGATAGAATGATAGAACGATAGACAGAACGATAGATAGACATAGAATAATAGATAAAATGACGGATAGAAAGATACACAGAACTATAGACAGAATGAAAAGGAGAACGATAGAAGGATGGATGGATGGATGATAGAACAACAAACAGACAAAAATGACAGAACGATAGATAGAACGATACATAGAACGACAGATAGAATGATACGGGAGAACGATGGATGGATGGATGAGTATTCTACTCGAAGAGTAAAATAAGAACAGCAGAATGATAGATTGAATGATAGAATGAAAGAACGATAGACAGAACGATAAGAGCGTTACAACAATATATAGATAGAACGACAGATAGATATAAGTACAAATAGAAGTACAAACAGTTAGAACGATAGAATAATAGATAGAATGCCAGTAACATATAGATAGAATGACCAACAGAACGATAGATAGATAGATAGATAGATAGATAGATAGATAGATAGAACAGAGAGAACGATAAAATCATAAATAGAATGATAGAATGACAGATAGGAAGATACATAGATAGAACAACTGATAGAATGATAGGGAGAATGATAGAAAGACAGAACTATAGATAGAACGACAGAACGATTGATTGATAGAACGATAGAACGACAGAACGATAGATAGAACGATAGATAGAACGATAGAACGATAGATAGAATGATAGAACGATAGATAGATAGATAGATAGAACGACAGACAGACAGACAGACACAGAGGCAGACAGACAGACAGATAGATAGATAGATAGATAGATAGACAGATAGATAGAGCAGCTGTCTGATTGGCACATATGCGAGCCACATTCACATGCGTTCTGCAGTTGACTGGATGCTCACACTAACAGAGAAACCCACAGAAAACAAATAAATAAAACTGGCGCTCTTTACACAGAGTTTTTATCACTTCTTGAGGAAGCGCATTACAAAGAAAATAGAGAGTGCACTTTTAACCCTGACCCTGTGTGAGGAGAGAGCGGCCTAACTTTGGCCTTACCTGTAATAAACCCTCAACCAGCAGCACCAGATCCTAAATCACTCTACAGGACTCTAGAGTATCGAATGTCGCTTCATACAAGTGTACACACAGAAACACTGCTGCAAACAAACTCATGCAAATAGACACAAAGAAACACAAACAAGCCACCTTGACATCCACACTTCCTCTTCAAAGCACAAATACCTAATTATCATCTCAAAAAGTTTATTTACCAGAAAACGGTTGCGGAAAATCTGAAACTTCATAGCGTATGTGTGAGGGGTGTTAGTCACAGAGCCAGAGGTCTTGGCAGGGCACCCAGAAGCTGTAAAGGTTTAGTACCGGCCCACAACCTGTTTACTCCATACTGAGCGACTCCAGTGTGAGGGCCCTGATTCATTTTCTCTTTCCCTCTCTTCAACATTCCTTCTTTCTCGGACCACTGAGGGAAAGAGCTATTGCCTCCCAAAAGATTCAGAATTGATTGGTATTACTAATGAGAACTGTAAATAATCGAACAGTTCTAGTTGCTGGTAATGATTCCGTTTTCATGAATGAATCTTAAGCAAAATAATGAACAATTATCTAGAGGAAATATGCAATCCAATTACCAAATAATGAGCTAATTTAAATAATAAATTAAAAGTGTAAGAGTTGGGTAATTTTAAATTACTTTTTATAGATGTTTTAGTATTATTATTATTAATAATGAAACTAAATAAAGAGTAATTATTTGGAGGAAAAATGCAATTTAATTGCCATATAATGAGCTAATTTAAATAATAATTTAAAATGCTAGAATAGGGTAATTTTTAAATGACTTTTCAAAAATGTTTTAGTATTAATAATAATAATAATAATAATAATAATAATAATAATAATAAACTAAAGACTAATAACTTTAATTATTTCGAGGAAAAATGCAATTCAATTGCCAAATAATGAGCTAACTGAAATAAAAAAGTAATTAAAAATATTACAATAGGGTAGTATTAATAATAAATAAATAAATAAATAAATAAGACTAATTATTTTGAGGAAAAATGCAATTCAACTGCCAAATTGAACAAGCTAATTTACATTATTAATTAATTAAAAATGTCAGAATAGGGTCATTTTTAAATTACTTTTCAAAGATGTTTTATTATTATTATTATTATTATTATAAATAAATAAATAAATAAATAAAGACTAAGTCTTTGCAGGAAAAATGGAATTCAACTGCCAAATAATGAGCTAATTTAAATAATAAATTCATTAAAAATGTTAAAATGAGGTAAAAATCTCCTTGGAACAGTTTAATGAAATTTTAGACAAAACATTTAAAAATGTATAACTTTTTAAAGTTTGCATGTTTTTTTTTATTATATAATAAAGTTAAGTTTATTGTTGTATCATACTTGATAATTACATTTTAACATGATTTTTCTTTTCCTGTCTTTAGTGGGTTTTTTTTCTTTTTTTTTCATTATTTTCTCCAAACATTTTCTATGGCTAACAAAGTAAACCTAAGTTTCTTCAGTCCAGTAAATGTCTCGAAAAAATCTTTCACTAAAAACTATTACTAACAATATAGGTTTATGTTTTTCATGTTTGTTTTTTTTTTTGTTTTTTTTTTAAATCATGTTAATAATTCAGAGTCCTCTACTGATGCAGTTGGCTCTCTGTAGGGTTAAGGAAATGTCAATATTTCAGTTGGTGTTTCATCTGCATTGTTGGAAGAACACGTGCAAGAGCCGTTAACGTAAAAAAAAAGAAAAAGAAAAAAAAAAGGGTGCCGTTCTGTTAATTCAGCCTTGGTTCCCAACTCACATATATCCAAATATAGTCTTTCTTGTTTAGAACCACAGGCATCAAAACAAGGGATACAATTAAATGAAATAATGAGGTAAGTATGTGAGCAATTTGAGAGCATTAAAAAGTATTACCTAAACATTGAGGGAAAATGAGTAAATGATGCATTTCATTTTCCACAGAAATATTCCACTACCGCCACGAGAGGAAGAAAATGCCTAGCCCTGAATTAACAGAAAGGAACGAGAGCAAATTACGTGATAAATTAAATTTTACCTGGTCTTCACAACATCCAATGGGTGCATCAAGCAAATCTCCACAAGACCTACAAAGGACAAAAATCATAAGTAATTATGTATCTACCCTGTTAAAACAGACATAAATCAGTCATTAAAATAGGACACGAGCACAACCGAACATGTTATTATTCGCTCACAGGCCATTAAGCTGTCATTACCAAATGCCAAGCTTTCTTTCCTTCTCTTTCACTCACTCTTGTCATATTTCACTGAGCTTTTTAAGTAATATTTCAGTATTCATTCAAGACCATTCAAGCCTTTTTGCAGTGTGCAGTGAATTGAACAGCACAATCATCCCAAACACAGCTTCATTTCATACAAACACAGAATCAGGATCCTGCCAAATGCAAAGTCTCTCGAGAGTGAAACGTTCGACCTAATCCACAAACATTTCACTGTGTTAAAATGATGATGTATTATACACTACGATCCACATATTTGTAAATACAAATAAAAAGTCACAGATGTTGTGTGCGACTCCATTCACAGTCTGTCTGAGTGCTTGTGTGTGTGTGTGCTGTATATGCAGGAGGGTTTTCCCCTCAAAAATCCCTACGTAACAGTCCCCTGAACTCACATCCGACAGGAGCCGCTTGGCCAGCAGCCACCTTCGTCACTCTGATCTTGTTTTTGCCTCCTTGCCACTCCACTGCAACTGACAAGCGTGCGGTAAGGGATCTGGCAACAAAATGGCCTCCATGCAGAGATGTGGGACGCTGCGCTCGCCTGGCCTGCAAGTCATTACCATCATCCATTTTATTCACTTCCAATGTGCTGATGGACGTAAAATCCCAAAGTATTTTCGAATCCTATTTTATCTGGACTGGCCCACAGAGAGGCTGCCGTAATGGCCTTGCTAATGCCAGGATTCCAGTTCATATGCACTCGAGCCATGACAGAAGGGGTGAGGGCTGTTTAACATGCTGGATAATGGTGATTTCACACTGCAAAACACGGCGAACGCTTCAGATGTTGTTACCACACAGATCGGGTTCCACTGAGTGGAGACGGTGAACAACAGCTGAAACCGTATCTGCGTTGGGCTACAAGTTATGTAAATAGTTAACAGCTCAATTCGCTATCTGTTTTGCACTAAACAGTTCACAGAACACGTTTTTGTGTTCAAGGTAGCCGTAAACAAACCGAACGAGGGGGTGTTAGATGAGCGCAGCGCACCGCAATGAGGCTCTTTCGCACAATTGTGCATCTGCGTCGCAATTCTCAGCTCCGTTCTGGCGTTTACTTTAATGGCTTCCTTCGCGGATTCCTCTATGTGTACACAGCTGCTGAGAAATATGCTCCTATTCTAATTTCTTCCATTAAATGTATTGTCCATAAACAAGACATTGCCTCCTTGGGGATTTTCCAGGAAAGTAATAATCAAGTGAAATTCCAAAGAGGAATTGCGGTCCACCATTATGACTTCGCAAAAGGTGATACAAACAGGTTCGCGTTGGCTTTTTGCATGTAACGTGCATCTTTTGAACGGTGGATGTGGCATATTCATAAACAAATCCTTGCATGCGGTGTTCATTTCAAGGCTGACATGAGCTTGTGGAAGATGCATCAGTGAGATGAAAATGAGGCAAATTAGGTATGTCATAGTCTCCTTGTCGCCCAAGGCGATATAACGCTGTAACGTTTATCATTAATTAATCACGGCTGCCAGGCCATCGCAGGGGAAAATAATGTTACGCACTCAGGAGACACATGTTTTCCATTTCAGCACTCTATCCATCCTAAGGAAATAAAAGAGAAGGAGGCCTGGGAGAGTCATCTTAGCAGCGAGACAGCTGGAGGAATAGACCCATCCATACTTGACGCTGAGGTGGAGCGGTAAAGTCATATTAAGGGTTATGTCTTTTTAAAATGCCATAGCACTTGATAAACATTTTCATTGCAGTGAATTCATTTTGTCCAATAGGACATGCCTCTGGAGCAACATTATTATCAACCCCTTATTTACCTTAGATTTTTGGGGAAGTTTATTGTTCAGTACTGAACAGAGTATTTAAGTTTTTATTCACTTTTTGAGGTAGGAAACAATGCAAAATTGCAGTTCAAATGCACTGAAATGCAAATAAATTCATACTGTATAAAGGCAATAAGTCACTTTTTTTTTTTAAATAAAATTGGTAGGTCTGTGTAGAAAAACTTTGAATTCTATGCAAAGCCATGTTTGAAATTTTTAGGTTTTATAGTGGGTTTGCACTTACATCATAATTTGGTCACTTACCTGGATGCGTGGCCATATTGAACAGCACATATACTCTGATGTAAACAATAGCATGGATTGCACGGTCAATGAACTTCTGAATATGTTGTTCTGCTAATTTATGCTGTCTAAACCACAGAAATAAAAGTAGTAAGCAGTAAGAAAACTACTTAGTAAGCACAATATTTTGACAAACTAAAATGAATGGTGGTAAAGATACATACAAGCAGTATTACTTAAGATATGAGCTCAATATTTCACCTACGCTCTTAAAAATAAAGGTGCTTCACAATGCCATAGAAGAACTTTTTTTGTCTAAATGGTTCCATGAAGAACCTTTAACATCTGAAGAACCTTTCTGTTTCACAAAAGGTTCTTTGTGGTGAAAGAAGGTTCTTTAGATTATAAAAAGGTATGAAAGAGACTGTTCTTTAAAGAACCTTTGACTGAATGGTTCTTTGTGAAACCAAAAATGGTTCTTCTATGGCATTGCAAATGTTGCTAAGATTCTTTTCCTGGAAATCCTGGTTCAGTTTGGCCAACCACAAACACCTTTTGTTCCTCAGACATTTTTTGCACTCTTCTCCTTTATTTGTTATAACTTTTGGCAGTCTATAATTCTCCAAATGTTTTTCCCGGTCCAACTGAGTACAGCCCAAAACATGACAACAATTGACCATTTTTAGCAGCAGTAATCAGCAAAATATGCAAGTTTTATTATGGCCAATTGATGATGCATAGTGAAAACACTCTATAGACAAACAGATAACCTGTTGGAAATGCAAAATATGAATTAAGGTATAAATATATATCAAGCATACATATATATGACCCTGGACCACAAAACCAGTCATAATGATACATTTTTTTAAACAGATTTATATATTACCTGAGAAAATTGCCTTCAAAGTTGTCCAAATAAAGTTCTTAGCAATGCATATTACTAATCAAAAATTAAGTTTTAATATATTTACGGTAGGAAATTTACAAAATTTCTTCATGGAACATGATCTTTACTTAATATCCTAATGATTTTTGGCATAAAAGAAAAATCGATAATTTTGACTGATACAAAGTCTTATTTGTATGGATATTGCTGCAAATATACCTGTGACATTTAAGACTGGTTTTGTAGTCCAGGTTCACATATAGTATAAAGGATAGAATAACATGTAATTTATATATATATATATATATATATATATATATTCTGTTGTTCAAAACTTTGCTTCTTCTACAAAAATAAAATAATAAATAAAAGCTAAATATTTTCAGCTGTTAAAAACCTTGCTTCTTTGCTTCTACTTTTTTTACTTCTGTTCTCTTAAATGCCTTAAACCCTAAAATGGCTGTAAAAATGAGAACATTGAAATGAAAATTAACGTAGGTGCGTTAAGAACAAGCATCTCATTTCTGCTTTTAAATTCTTCAAAATTGGTGCTCATAAGTGCGTCACCGCTTATTTTAAATGAAATCGAGGGACTAGTCAAAATTATTTTCTGTGGTAATCAACATTATGCCAGAAGCACTTTTGAGTGAGCTTAACTTGTAATGAACCCAGATAATTCACCAAACCTGCAGGACTGTGTTTGTGTTGACAGGAATGTTGTTTCAGGACCAAAAGGTTTTTTTGATCCCAAAACACATGCTGCTTGGCAAAATCACGGTCACTGTTGAGGTAAACGTGGAGGAAGCCTGAATCCGTGTGAACCCTGTTGCTGCTCTGAACTGTACAAGTGGGGCTCGTAGAGGATCAAAGGTAGGAAGCAGTGAGTAGTTGAGAAAGCCTGTCACTCATTTGAGTCTAATGAACTCCACGTTTGGTGGAAAAGAAAAGAACACCCTAGTTAAGCAGCAACACTTGAGAGTTATCGTCTAAGAGCTTCCAAAGAGGGGAAAACGCACAAACAAGGTGAGAGGGCCAAAGAATAAACCACAGCCATCGTTGGCATGTTCCATATGGGTGGATTTAAGTGAGCAGGAAAAAGACGAAGAGAGGGGGGCAAGAGATGGAGGGACTGAAAGGGAAAGCAAGACTTTCCCTACACAACACTAGCAAGTAATTAAAACGCCTTAAGTGGATGCAAGCTGTGCTCTTGAAATAAGAAAGCCTCTGAGCTTCAGCCACACTATATGAAGAATTGGCGATGTTGTTGGCCAGGAAATTATTGGTTGAAATGGGAACCACGATGGGAACAGGGCTGTTGTTAAGGGGCCCGGTTTGGTACATCCTGCTCATTGGACCCAGGGGAGAGATGATCCACCCATTAAACAGTTGTCCCGAGCTCTGTAAAGTTTAGCCATGGATGGGAACAAGATCATTTTTGTATACTAGACAATAGGGCTGTGTAAAAATATTGATTTTTCTAAAAACTGTTCAACATTGATAATGACAATAATAAGAATAAGAAGAACCCTTATTAATAATTGCACACCAAATTACATGATTTAATCAGAATGCTTTCTGAAAGATCATTTGACATTTAATTCTGGAGTAATGGCTGCTGAAAATTCAGTTTTGCAGTCAAGGGAATAAATTAGGAATAAATTTTGAAGCATATAAATAGTTAACAGTTGACTGGCAGTGTATACTGTATATACGTGTAGTGTGTATATAATATATTCTATATACTCATATATGGTAGATTTCCATACAATTCAGAAAAAAAAAAAAAAAAAAAAAAAAAAAGGCAAAAAGGCCCTCACCGGTAAAAATATGGTTGCAACGTTTTAGGTTTTACAGATTAAACTTTTCAGTAAAAACCTGTAGAGTTTTTACTAACAGGTATAATGATAACATAACCATCTACCATAATATTAATAATATTTTATGACTGAAGGCGAGCATCACTGATACCAATATTACTAATGTCTAAATGTATCTTTTTTTCTAATATTCAACCATTGACTATAGCCATTCAACAGTACAGTATTATTCAGAGCTATCCATTTTTACATTTATTAGACTTAAAAATAACTTAATTTAAGTGAATCTTCACATAAACCCATTATTTACCTGTGCCCTTCAGCAAGTAGAAAATTGAGTACAGAAGTACAGAAATTCAGTAAAGTTATAAAACACTAAAAACTAACCACACCGCCCAATTTGTGCATGCAGCTGAAGCGTGCAT
The DNA here is from genome assembly GCA_012976165.1 of Labeo catla. NCBI lineage: Eukaryota > Metazoa > Chordata > Actinopteri > Cypriniformes > Cyprinidae > Labeo > Labeo catla. The sequence continues at coordinate 298,745 of VONZ01000119.1, forward strand.
GCTACGAGCACAGTATTACGGCTGACAGGACAGGTAAATTTGTTTTTACAGACATATGGCCAGACAACATCTCATCTAACCTCAATGATTGTTGTTCTTCTGAAGACATTCTGCAACTAAATAAATCCACTTCTTGTCAGGAAAAGAAACAGAAGCAGCAGTGAGTGGGATGGCCAACCCTAGCTCCACCCCTCCGTTAACTGCATAACTGCATGCTTTTAAGCTGGAAAAATTAAACGCCAAAGTTAACACACTAATTTTTACAGTGCTAATAATACTGACATAATTATAATATATATATATATATATATATATATATATATATATACACAAAGTCATATATGTGACTGAAAAGTCACATGATGATTCAAAGGTCACTGCTCACTTTTTAACAAGCTGAAGTAACTTTTCATTAACCAATTAATAGGGCTGCCCCCTAATAGTTGACTAACCATTAGTTGACAAAAAGAGGCTTGGTCAACCAAAATTTTATTAGTCACTTAATCGCAGAAAAAAAAAAAACTGAACGGAAAGTGATGAAGTCACACAGCTCATGATGGACAGATTATTAACGGCTAGTCTATGTGGTAATATAGTACATCAGACAGGACATCCAAACGCTCACCTATCATTCATCAACCTCAAATATGGCTTTTCATCTGAAATATGTAAGTAGTAGCAACTTTACATGGCTGCTCAATCTAATGTTAGCCTAGAAAAATGTGCACTGTTGAAATGTCTGTGCGGAGTGTGGAAGATGGATAGTAGTTCGCTCACCGCGTAACAGATGGAGGCACTGGTGCACTCACTTGCTCTTAAAATACTCCATCATTTTTGGTCATACAGATAAAAGTAATACATCCTTCGAATCTGTAAAGACTCTACATTTATTTGTGTGCACTAACAATAACAACGAAACATTGTGCTTTTGCAAAATAATGAAAGCAAACAAGATGCACTTTCTGCCGTCTTGGTCTCTGTGAATTTGAGAGCGAAACTTCAAACTCTGTGAATACTTGTCTTACAGACATGAAAAATATAGGCTAGAGAGTGAAATGTCTAATTTTAAATGAATTAATTTAAATTAAATCTAATTTAAATTAGATTATGTAATCCATATAAAACACGCACACAGGCGCATCACTACTGCAGAGATGACAAGTCAGTGTTACCGATTTCATCTCTTAAGCCGAAAACAAAGAAAGCACTAGTTTATCAACAATTTATTAAAACATTAACGCAGTCTCCTTGCTGTTATTCCCTGACACATTCATAATTATTATTTATGCTGGGGTGCTGTAGCAAGCTTTTTTTTGTGTGTGCACGCTTGAGCACTTATTAGGCTATATAGGCAGTTAAAGGCTCATTACATGGTTTATTATGATTATTATCATTTACATGGTTTAATTTTATGAAACTACAAAAATACTTTTTGTGCACAAAGAAAACAAAAATAATGACTTTATTCAGTTTTCAGTTTATTCTTTTTCGTGACCGTCTTCGATGCATGTTCATGACAGTATCACAATGTATGCGTATTATAATACAATTCTTGTAGCATTCATGACATTAAGGTTGAACCACTGATGTCACATGGACTATTTTAACAATGTCCTCACTACCTTTCTGGCTCTTAAACATGTCAGTTGCGTTGCTGTCTATGCAGGGTCAGAAAGCTCTTGAAATTAATCAAAAATGTCTTAATGTGTGTTCTGAAAATGAACAAAGGTTATACGGGTTTGGAACGACATAAGGGTTAGCAATTAATGACAGAATTTTCATTTTTAGGTGCACTATCCTTTCAACTACGATTTTAAAAATGTTTTTGAAAATGTTTTTAAAATGACTAGAACTAAATAGAAATGAAAATAGAAAGAAGCACTTACCAAAATTACTAACACAAACTAAAATTGAAATGAAATCTGACTATATATATATATATATAAAACACTAAACAAATCGGTATCGGGCCCGATACTGAGCTCCTGTACTCGTACTCGTTAAAATGCCCCGATACCAAACGCCGATACCACATCATGTGACAAGTGCGTATGCAGGCAAAGAAACACCGACAACAAAACAACAGACAGCAGAATGGAGTCATTAGAGTATAAGGATGTCTACGAAGTATGTGTAAGTAAGTAATATAATGTTAAACATTCAGTATTAAGCTTGTATAACTGGTGCGCGTCAGCTGATAGGCAAAGCACGCAGACTGGATTGAGCGCACGGCAGCCAAGATGTGCGGGCTTGTCGAGTTAATATCCCGCCTTGACATCACTGGAAAGTTTGTAGTTCGGTGAGATATGTCAAAAACAATTTAAGTAAATCAATGCACAAGTTATTTAACGGTATAGAGAGAGAGAGGGAGCGAGAGAGAAAGCGCGAGACAGAGAAAGAGAGAGAACGCGCGCTGTTGCGTGATCTTCATTGATGTTCGCATATTTAGCACATGCATCTTTTGGATTAAAACAAATTCGTAGATATAAAAAAATATATATAGGGGCATTCGCTATAAACATCGTTTTTTTTTCAACCTTAAGCATACACGAATGTCCGGCGAAAGTGAAACTATAGCAGCCTGTGTGAAATGCGATGCAATGTTTTGCTTGCTTCACGAGTGATTCTCCATTATTTGAGTCGCTTTGGATTGTAGCCCAAATAGCAGCATATTTCAGATAAAAAAAACGTGACTTATAATTCTGAAAATATCAGAATTATAAATTTTAAGAATCAGAAATATAAATTTTAAAATATCGGAATCGGTACTCGGAATCGGCAAGTACCAAAAATAAAAGTATCGGTATCGGGCGAGTACTGAAAAAAGTGGTATCGGGGCATCCCTAATTATAATAGTACTAAAATAACACTGGTGAATCGATACCCATGATTGGTCAACAAAGTTCAACTCAGCAGTTTTTACTTTCATGTTTATGCCTCATTGCAAGGTTCAGTGATGTTGTTTACCCAACAAAATAGTTGTCAGTGGTGTATAGAACAGAATAAGACAGCTCTGCCATGTGTGGAGGTGTTAGAAAATGGCATGCTTGCACTATTTGCATGTTTTCCTTGACAGCTGAGTACAAACGAACAAACTCATATGATGAGCATGTCAAGATTAAAGACATTCCCTATGCAGATGCAAAGGACATGATATGGACACCATATCAGATCTTAGGTCAGGCATGGCATCACGATTGAGTTATATTTACTGAATTCAATTGGTTGGAAAACATGAGCCATGTTTTTTCACAGCACTTCCGTGTTGGATCATCGCATCGGTTTCCGTTTATCAGCTCCAGTATCTACCAAAAATAGCAATGCAAATGACAACCACAGAAGCAATATGAGCAGCTGCTGGCAGCAACATCTAAGTTTGTTGTTCCACAACAACTTTATTTTACAACCGATCAACTGTCACAGATAATTCACCAAGAAGAGCTTAATCAAACACGATCAAGCGCCTGCACCCTTCTGATCAAAAAATCTCTGTAAGCTTTCACATCCAAAAGTTCAGTTGAACTATGGGATTTCTGCAGCTGTCAGCACATGCTACTGTTTGATCACGTCTCTTAAGTGGAGCAGAGAGTGGAGAAAGTGGAGAAATAGAAAGTCTCTTTCTGAACTCCTCTGCAATATTGCCATTTAGTCAGAGTGCAGGCAGAAATTGACCTGCCATCTGGTTGGTGTTTTAGGCTTAGTTCCGCCTCAGTGAGTGACATATCATTGAGTTCCATTATTTGGCATGTCTTTTGTCTCTGAGTCACAATAGCACTGACAGTTTCTGTCATCTGCAGCATCTACACCCGCAGTTACATGCGAGAGAACAGCCTCACACACACTGCAACAGACTGAGAAGGAGAGGCGATTGCCCTCAAGACGCTTTCACAAACTGCACTCCGCAACAAAGAAATCAATACGTGTTCGTGTGTTTCTCATTAGTGACATTATCTGTTTTAATGACAAACTCTTAAACATTTAAATGATGTAACATAAACGGAAATTTTGATGTAAGGTTTTCCACACTAAATCCAGGAAAACCAGGAGATCCAGGTGAGTAACATCCTGAAATATATTTCATATATATGAAAAAATATTTTGTTTTGGTTTTTACAAAAAAAAAGGAATACATTTTTTTTAGTTTTTATAAAATAAACTGGCAGCTGTGGTTGCCATAATATTATAAACAAACAAAAAAAAAAACATTAACAGAACAAACTGTAAATTATACAGTATAAAACTGTAATTTACAAACAAGAAAATTGGAATTTAAACCAGTAAATTTAACAATGTACACTGCTAAAATCTGTTTCCTACCTTTAAAATATGCTGACAACCACCATAATCATGCAGGTGGTAAAAGAGAAAGCCACATAAAGAAGTTCATCCCAAGCAGCTTTTCCACAAGCTGAAGTATACTAATATGCAGAAGCTGCACAAAGTCATTCATACAATTTAAATAATGCTATATTCATTAAACAACAGAAGATATAACATAAAACCCTAATGTACATAACTGATAACAAAAACTATTAGGAAAACATGATTATTTAAACAAAATACCTTCAAATGTGATGTGTCATGCAGTTCTGGGAAACACAGTTTTAAACTGTAAATTAAATGCTGAATTGTTCTGTTTTATGCATATAAAATGTACAATTAATAGCGTTTTACTGTAAAACTACATGAAACGTCTGGTTAGATCTTTTACAGTTTTTCCCTGTATATAGTATGGGAACTTATTAACAGTTTTGTTTTACAGTTTTTTTTATTTTACAGTTAAAATTACACTTACATTGTTACAGTTTACTTCAGGCATGAAAATGGGTGAAAAAGGGGTGAAAAAGGTGAGAAGGGTGCTCGAGGGGTGATGTGGCCTCTGATGAGGCCGGGCGGTGGGGGGACTCCCACAGAATAAATATTACGGCCTCATTAGGGGTCATGCTGTAACTTAACTTATTTATTCTTCCATCATGATTGACAGCCAAGTTTTTTGTTTGTTTGTTTTTTTGGGCAAAGAAATCAACCTAATAAGTGTTTTCTACCATTATCGAAAAACATACCATCAACCACAAATGCTATTTGCTATTGCAGACAGAGCATGCCAGAAAAAAACATGTTTGATAAAAGTTTCCCTTTGCCAATTTTACAGTAGCCAAATAAGTTGAATGGAATAATAAGCCAAGCACAGGTTCTGAAAAAATACTGTATTGACATTTGTCTAAAGACATATGAAATAGAGCTGCATCGTTCTGCCCTAACACACTCATACTGCAAAAATAATGTTTGTATTAGTGTTAACCAGTGTTGGGGAGTAACTAATTACATGTAACGGAATTACGTAATTTAATTACAAAATAAATGTAACTGTAATTAGTTACAGTTACTGAGAAAAAATGTGTAATTAAATTACAGTTACTTTTGAAAAATGCCAGTGATTACAAAGGGGGTTACATCTGAATTTTTTCACACACCCCCACTTACAGATTTAATTGACTTCTTTCATAAATTGTATTGACTGCTCTATTGACACAGAATAGGACACATGCTTATTCGATAATTATTATTTCCTATTTGGGTTTATGCATAAAGTTTATTTTTTAAGATTGTTTTTTCCAAGGCATTGTTAGATGCTGGTGTTTTCTGACATTACTATGCAAACATTTGAATTCAAACCCGGTATCATAGCTATTAAACTACTTCTTGTTATGATGTTATTTATGTTATGATCTTGTTATGACATATAGCGCGGTGACCCTAGTTCTCGAGTCTCGAGGTCCTTTGCCGATCCCGCTCCCCTTTCTCTTCCCAGCTCTTTCCTGTCATCTCTCTACTGTCCTATCACAATAAAAGGCATAGGCTGCTGCCTTTTTTTTTTTTTTTTGTACACTGCAATGGATTATAAGATAACTAACAAACTAGTACTACTACTTAATAATTTATGTGGTGAAATGTTATGTAAGAAAACTAGTATGACTGCACTGTATCCCTAAAATGTCTAGTTTGAACTTGCCGTTTGCTAGCAACTGATTTCTTCGTGGAAGATTTGCGTTCAAATATTTCAACTCAGATCAGTGTTTCGTGTCTAATAATTTTGCCACGAAACATCTAAACAAGCAGCTGTGTAATAAGTGAGATAATGTACATTCAGCCAGTTGTTATTGCAAAATAAAGATGTATATTATCCCTTACTTTTTATAATCTTAATTCAAGTCATAAAGGATTTTGAAAGTGACAGTAATCACTGCTGAATGCTACTCTAAGGTGAACTCTGCCTGGTTTAAATGTTTCAAAATGATTAACAGCTGAAAATATCAGATTTCAATTTAGAAAAGTAATCAAAAAGTAATTAAAAGTAATAAGTTACATTACTTTAATAAAGTAATTGAAAAGTTACACTACTTATTACATTTTAAATCAAGTAACTTGTAATCTGTAACCTATTACATTTCCAAAGTAACCTTCCCAACACTGGTGTTAACGATACTTTAGCATTAAATGTAACTTACTCTCTTAAGGGTACGTTCACATGAAGCGTCTAAAAACGCGTGGAAAACGCGAGGCGCGTCGCTTCCTCCACCAATTTCAAAGCGCTTGGGCGCTCGCGCTTCTGTAGCGTCTGCTGTTACTAGGCAACCATGAAGGCGCTGTCAGTTACGAAAACATTTCTGCTTTGGATTTTAAACTGCGCGGCTCCATTGAAAATAAATAGCTTGCGCGCGCAAAACGCGCTGCATGTGAACGGCGACTAAGCCTTTGGTGACACATACACACCATGAAATTAAATTGTGGATCTCTCCCCTGTCGTCTTCTCCCACGCGGATTGTCCCGCAGGAAGAAATGGCGCCCTGGATGTCAGTGGATGGCGCGCACAGTCTACGAACGCGGGACGCTCAGCTTTCATGATTTGAAATGGCTCAAATCCACTTTATATTAAGTTTTAATTAATCAATAAATACCATCCAAGACCCCTCCCCACACCCCCTCAAAAAGAATTTCTCATCGGATCTACACGATTCACGTGGGTCACCTGTTTTGGCTTCAAAACGGCGAATTTCGCCGAAAGGTGAGGGATTTTCATGCCTGTTACTTAAACGAATATATTAGGCCTGTCAGTTAACTAATTACTTATGAAAAATAACGCGATTAAAATATTTTAAGAGTTAACGCGCTGGCCCCATCCCCAGAACTGTATGCCATCTTATATTTCATACAGTTGACTGTTGACAAATATGATGCAGGGCAACAACTCCATAAATGCAGTTATGCTCTAAAGTTCAAGATGTTTATGTATAATAAATTTTTATGTTGAATCAAATTCAATATTTCTTTCTAAAGCTACAATTTGCAATGTCTACTTGATACTTTCTCATTTAACACAAAAATAGCTTTAAATCATTTTTGTGGGTATTTTCACATTCAAATTTATTTTGCGATTAATTAGATTAATTAACACCATGTAATTAATTAGATTACAAATTGTAATCAACTGACAGCCTTAAAAAATAAAATAAAAATTATGTGTATATATATATATATAATTTATTTATTTATATTTGTGGAATATATATCATAAAGATGTTAACTTTTGTTGAAAAAAAGTCTTTTACTCTCCAAGGCGGCATCTATAAAATACAATAAAAATTGTTGTGAAATATTATTACACTGTTTTATTTTTTAATATGTTATTATAAAATGTAATTTATTCCTGTGATTGCAAATAATTCTAGTTACATATATTTATATATTACACAAACACAGCCTAAAAAATCTAATCTGAAGGTGTACTGCAATAGTGGTGGTGCTTTAAATAGAAATACACAACTTTTAAGTGCGATTTAAAGTTCAAAATTTCTAACAACTAAGGCACACAAATAAAAACACTGTCGCTGAAAACAGTGAAACCTAAAAAAAAGAAAAGAAAAAAGGAGAAAAATCTATATAAACTAATCTGACTTCTGGATGACTAGAGGTCCCCCCCAGCACACACGTTTTAATACATCAGCATTTCTGTATTATGAGTTACCTCAAGCATTAATCTTTTGTCCCCTAACTAGGTAATGTTCCTAGAAAAGTTAAGATTAAGATAAGAACAGTCAACAGAAGCAATAGCACATGTACTCCAGGCAACAGTTCTTCAGTGTGCATTCATAATAGTCTGATATCTTCCCTGATAGAAGACCATACATCACCACAGTTAAGATCGCTATCTTGCAGTTGGTCTTGGCTCAGGCAAGTACCCGACTCTTGCTCCCACGCAAAAGTGAGAAAGGAAAATAGCCAAGTGACAGTAAATGATTGCTCAACCTGCACAGGTGTCATCAATCATCCAAAGACAGTGACTGAGTGAGCAGATTTCCCCTAAAAGCCTCCGAGAAAAGGTTAGCGGGCGAGGGAAGGGGGTGATCACGTGAAGTACAGTGTCGCGAAGTACAGTGGGTTGTCTCCAGCTGCGGTTGCTAACTACCAGCACCATAACTATTGGTGTTACCAGACTAACGCAGCTGTTGGTATTGGCTCATTGGCTACGTGGGTTGCAGTCACACTTGAGTTACTCCAAACCAGGCAGAAAATGCTCTTGGCTCTGTCTGCTTAGAGAAACGGAGATAAAAGCCCAACAATTACTTGTATTATAGTTCATTTACATATCTAAATAATTTGGCTAGGGCTAATCCTTTTCTTTCACACATCAATCAGTGAGAATGGCCTGGCATGACATGCTGGAAAAGTCAAGTTGTGCAACCATGTGTGAAATAGCAGTGATGGTTTCGACAGATTGCCGTTCATGACACTCCTCAAAAATTCTTTGAGCAGATAATTCACAAAATGTTTCCTTGCTGGGCGTAAATCTTGTTGACAACAATATTAGGACGCCTCTGAACTCTCTCCTGAGATGACTTCTGAGTGCTTTTTATAGGCTGGCGATCTAGGAGTTGCGTGTCAGGCATTCCCTTTCACGTCAGTCCAAAGCGACGAAGTTTGGCCGCGTTCCCGCTTGCACCGGTAGCTAATCGCGCACACCCTCATCATTGGTGACACCTCCACACTAAACCTCATGAATACGGCTTCTCAAAACACACAGACACAGGAATGCTAAACATACAGACAGCACGACCGCACTGAACCATTTGTCATCTTGACTAACAATGAACATCTGATTAGCCATCAGAGGTTCGAAACCTCACACCGGCATCAGATTCCACTGCTGGCTCACCAAAGTGAAAATACAAGAAGTAGGTGAAGTGTGAGCTACGCTGATAAGATAAGCTATGCTGTGGTCCATATACATATGTAGAGCTGGGTGATAAAATGATAACGATAACTATCGTGAGAGAATTTTCCTTGATAAAACGACAACAAGAGTTTGATAAATGTTGGATAAAATGTTTATGTGCCAAAAGTGAAAACAAAACAGCACTACTCAGTGAATCGCACCATACGGACGGTTTATCCGCTCGGCTCAAAGTGTAAACAGCAGCACAGCATGAGCTTAGAGCAGATGCGTTTACTCTGTTTTCACCTACTGATTAGTCTTGGACACGCAACCACTAAACAGTGCTGTGAGATCCAGTGTGAAGAGTTTACTGAAGAACCTGCTGGTGTCGCTGTTAATGACATTTCTTAATGACCTATAACACCTGGCCCTAATTACCACTTTCCCTACAATAATGTTTGAGACTGAAGTGTCCAAACACACACACATAAACACAGTTATTAACGGGACGTTTTTATTTTTATTATTATTAATAAACCACTTTTAAATTCATCCATAAAAACAACATTGATAATTCAGAGATTAGCTATCATGGCAGCTGTCTAACATCATACACATACCTTGATAATCAAATATAAATTGCTCAAAAAAGTATTTATAACCCCTGTCCAATTTTGATTGCCTCACACCTCCCTGAAAACCATCAACAAAACGGACAACATTTGCTATTCTTATTGTTGGTAAATTTGTTAATGCTTGGGAGAAAACGAGTACACACTCGCACTGACAATGGCAAGGCAAGGCAAGGCAAGTTTATTTATATAGCACATTTCATACACAAAGGTAATTCAAAGTGCTTTACATAAAAAAAAGTAGAATAATCATAAAAACAATAATAAAAACAATAATTCACAAAAAAGGCAGTAGAATAATCATAAAAACAATAATCACAACAATAAAACAAAAAAAAAATTAAAACTTTTAAAATGATTTAAAACTTTTAAAATGATTTAAATGAATGAATGACGATGGTGATGGACGGCGGTGCAACCGGAAGTATTGCTTCCCTACTTCTGTTCTCAGCCACCACATTGTGAAATAGGCCTATGCTTCCTTAGAAAAATGAGTGATTTATACAGGTTTTAATGGTATATTTCGTAATATTGGCTTTTTTTTGTTTTATTTTTGTACTACAAATTTTTTCTCATCCAATATTTAGAAGAGACACTGCCTCCTTTGCCTCCTTTGAAGAAACGCCTCTGGCTTTGTACTGTAATGTTTTTTTTTTTAACCGGTAAATGAGACATGAGGTAATCAGACTGCGCTGCATTCAATCCTCCACCAACGCTGTCTCTAATCACGTCGCAGGTTAGTCTCTGGTCTGCCTAAGCGCGTTTTTGTGTGTTTTGTTATTGCTTTCAAAGCTAGCTTGCTATCGCTAGCCTTTCTGAAATCGCCTACATGTAAACCTAAAGGTTAAACCAATGGCTAATTTTAATGAGACTAGTTTGCATGCCATGGACTATATGTTTTAGCAGAACTTAATGAATTTGCCTAACAAAATGTTTTAATGAAAAAGTGTAAATTTTCATTATGCAAAAGGACTTTAGTTGTGAATTTATTCACATTATAAAAGGTTTATGTACCTTATAACTAACATTGCATAACATTTTTAAAAGGAAATTGTGCTGTAAATACATGCCTGAAATGGAAAAATGCTAGCATCAATTTACAACTTACACAGGACTTTACATATTCAAATACGGTAACTTCGGATGGAAGTGTTTCTGTTTAGCAGGAGAGGGAATGGTGGAAGAAAAGACGTATAGGGAAAATGAAAAAACAAATGCTTCGAGTCATTTGTCAGACATGGTTGATATTCACTCCCTAGAGGTTTTTTCCCCTTCACTGAATAACTTTTATCTGTCTGCAACTGCACAGGTCTAGACATTTTTGTGTGTCTAAAACATTTCTTCATACAGAAATTACACTCCTCTATTTACTGCTCTAGTAAGAGGATTTCTGTAAGTTTATCCCAAAAATATACTGTTACACCACGCAGGTTTTCTGGTAATACCATGGAACATGTATATGGAAATCATTCAGTAACACAGGAAACTATTGTTTTATCAACTGATATTATCTCTGTATCATGACACTGCCACTTTTGTCTAAGGTCACGAGGTAGTGGCATAAACGGGTCAACGACTTTTTACTTTTATTTATTTATTTATGAAAATGTTTTTGGTAATAACTATTAATACTCATTTGGGTGGTATTCAATGTGTGAAAATGTATTTAGAACTTAGTTTTCTGTTACACCACTTGCCATTTTAGTTTGAATAAATGATTAAATAAATGATTACCCTTTTTAAGCATCACATTCCTATTTGTCATTGACAAATAAGATATGGGTGAGCACTAACAATTATCACAGATATTTTTTAATACATATTTATGAAAATAGTCCTGGCGTGACCTTCTCGCATTCGTGTAATTCTCTGGTTCCTGCAGTTGGAAAAATACCAGAGATCAAATTTCACAAAAACACAGACGACAACATTTGTAACACACAATGCAAATACCATGCAGACTACATAAAAATATACAAGAGATACAGAAAAGGGGTGGACATTAAATGCAAATCTTGCGTTAACTGATGCTAACCAGGATATTAATGATATATTTGGAGATGTAGTCCATTCTCTGGAAAAGTTTTAAGCAAATGAGGGAACCACCAAGGTCTTAATAAAATTGAATATGGGCACAATTCAGTTCAGTTGAGTTCAGAAGAATAAACTAGCCATATAGTGCTGCAGTAATACCCCCTTGTACCTGAAAAAGGCAGCTGCTAACAAGTGGATAAATAGGACTACAGAGGTTGATTAAAGGAGAAGTCCACTTCCAGAACAAAAATTTACAGAGCATTTACTCACCTTCTTGTCATCCAAGACAGTTGTGTCTTTCTTTCTTCAGTTGTAAAGAAATTATGTTTTTTGAGGAAAACGTTTCAGGAATTATCTCCATATAGTGGACTTCAATGGTGCCCCTGAGTTTGAACTTCCAAAATGCAGTTTAAATGCAGCTTCAAAGGGCTCTAAAAAATCCCAGCCAAGGAAGAAGGGTCTTATCTAGCAAAACAATTGGTTATTTTCTAAAAAAAATTGCATTTAAACTGCATTTTGGAAGTTCAAACTCGGGGGCACCATAGAAGTCCATTATATGGAGGGAAATGCTGAAACGTTCTCCTCAAAAAACACAATTTCTTTACGACTGAAGAAAGAAAGACATGAACATCTTGGATGACAAGGGGGTGAGTACATCATCCGTAAATTTTTGTTCTGAAAGTGAACTACTCCTTTAACGCAGTTATATTGTTCATTCAGACTGATTTGTGAATGCAAAACACACACAAACACAAGGCGTGATTTATCGTATGAATCAATCACAGCTGATCATATCCACTCATGGCCTCCTCTCACGTGACTTTCCCCCATTCATTCTCAATTACCCCCAAACTCACCACACGCTTTAGGGGGTCTGTTAAAACTCAATGGGCTCAGGGGAGGCAAGAGAGCAAGCTGTAACTTTACCTGCTGGTGTCGCTGTTGGACAATGTTTCTTTAGGAAAACTCTTTATGTCATTTTTTTTTCATTTTTGCACTACATTTTTTTTCTCATCCAATATTTTGAGGAGGTACTGCGTTCTTTGCTTCCTTGGAGGAAATGCACCTGATGTAGTTAATGTTTAGCTTTTTACTTCTGTCAGCTATAGTAAAGTTTTTGTGTTTATTTGTGAAGTTTATAGTGATGAACAAAATTTGCAAAAAACAAACATTTGCAGGTCACACAGTTTATTTTCTGCAAAAATCCTATTGTTTTTTTTTTTCTCCTGAGGTAACCAGGGTGATGCTAACTTCCGGGTCTACATAAATCATCACTGCAGCACTCTATTAAATAATGGCAGCATACAGTAGCCTTCTAACAAATGCTCAACATAATACAAATGAAACTGATTTGCAGATTAAACCATTTCTCCTGGTGTAGTCCAGGCAGTTCCCTTGCTGTTGAGGACAAACTATTTCTTTCATCTTCAACTTGTTAGGCTAGCTAGGCCAGCTAGCAAGAAAACAAAACAAAACAAAAAAAACTAGCAACCCTAACTGCAAACAAAGCGTTAGCAACTAAACAGTTTCATTCTTTGATCCCTACAGCCCAGCAGACGTACAGCAAGCATGTTTCAGCACTCAATTCAGTGAACTCCAACACCTGAACAAGTTAACAAAACAAAAACCAACATATGCAAAAACATTGCCAACATTTACATTAACATTTCCACAGAATATACACGGAAGGAGCTATTGAAGTTAATGCACCGTTTCCTCAAACTAGCCTAGCCACGCACAATCGGTGCAATCTGATAAGCCAGTCACCGTCAAATAGGGGTGGTTGGGGCCGCCGGCTACAGGGGCCAGTGTGTGTGGGTGTCAGTTTCATGGCTCTTTTAGGCGTTTCAACTGTTTGTCAGTGTTTTTGTTTATTTAAGCTAGTTTTCCATGTTAGTTGGGCATGCAGTTGGAGACCCACCTCACAGAACACACTCATTAGATGTGTTCAACTCTCAAAGTCAAAGTCCAGATCATGATATTTTAAATGTAATTCTGTTTAATATTATGTAGTGAATTATCGTTTAACATCATAAAGAAGACTTATGTTTACCGATGATAACGTCCATCAAATGAAGAACCCAAACTGGCCACTGGCATGTCATATAGTTATGTTGTGCCCTGTATTATGTGTAATACACAAGATATTTCTCATGTCAATCACCCTAGAGGATGAGCTGTGTCATTACTGTCACCTAGTGGACAGTCATGAGAGAGTGAGAGGAAGGCGAGAGACTAACACACACCATTTGTGACAGTGTACAAATAAATACACACCCAGGAGTCGCTATATTTTGCAGAACAACCTTGGTCATCTTCACCTACCATGAAAAGTAGAGTGAAGTGAAAGTGTTTTGGAAGCAACAGAGGCATGGAGACGTACAAATGAAGAGTGAGAGAGATGATGACGTGCTTCTCGCCATATTTGCTTTCCACTACTAAGGGGCGTTTACCTCACCAACGTCCCTTAAAAAGAAAGTGAGTGCACTCGGTGGCCATCTTGATAACGTCCTCACACAGCTATTTTCCATGCGGGTAAATATGCATTCAAGTAGAGTGCACTGAATGAGGAAAAAAAAAAACTTCAAAAAAGATTTTGTTAAGACCATGTTGCAATAACATATTTAAAAGAATGTCATATTTATGTTCTTAAGCTCAAATCAAGCAAAACAACAACAACTGTTCCAACATCTAGTTTCATCTTCCAGCTTGCTGTACTTTTGGTCACTAATAGGTGAAAAATAGCTTAAAATCTGATTGTAAATTAGATGCACTGCCATTATAAATAAGGTGCCATTTGATTTTTGACCAGAAAACAGTTTTCTTGTTACTAAAAATGTACATTTTGCTTAAAAAAAATAAAATAAATAAAACTATATATAATTTATCATATGATGAATGTTTATCAACAATTAATCAAACTCACTTAGAATTCCATCAGTTTCTGATATGTTTTTTTTCAATGCATGCAATTAATTTACATTTTTATTATTGATTTCTGTAGGAGACAAAAAAAAATCATAAAAAAAATAAGCTTACAACAGCATAATGTCTTCTCTGTCTTTCTGATACTTGACTGTAACTAACAAGAGACAAATAACTAACAATTTTACAAATTGCATTACTGCTGCTAATTTGCATAAAGTTCATATTTTCTCA
Source organism: Labeo catla (assembly GCA_012976165.1). NCBI lineage: Eukaryota > Metazoa > Chordata > Actinopteri > Cypriniformes > Cyprinidae > Labeo > Labeo catla. Next base: position 313,784 of record VONZ01000119.1, read on the forward strand.
GTTTTGTTGTCGGTTCTTTGTATCGAAAGAGATGGTTCTTTAAAGAACCTTTGACTGAATGTTTTTATGGAACCAAAAATGGTTCTTCTATGGCATCGCTGTGAAGAACCTTTTAAGCACCTTTATTTTTAAGAGTGTAATTATGGATTAACTGATTTCAGTTCTGAATTACTTAATGATTAGTTAATCTTGTTTCCATATTAATTAATGGTAGGAGCTTAATTGTTATGTAGTTTTACTTGTTTATCCTGCATTACTTTTCCTCATAGTTACAGTTAATGATGGACCACTTTTCTAAAGAGTTGATTCTTATAAAAACTGCAGCTCCTTATGCATCCACTGTCTATTTTTACCTTTCATTTAACATTTTTTTATAATCGAAAAGTTTACTAACAAATCTAAATGGAAATGTCTGTCAGATTGTGTTTGGCTGTGAAAGCATGAGAGCTGGAGACAACATGTGACCTCTTCAAACTCGCACACTGCGTACGACCTGGACAGCGGCTGTGGAACGCTTTGTCCACTGCTTCAGAAACGCTCACCTATAGTCCATAAAAGCTGATAATGAACCCAATTATGGGCCGGGAACAGCAATAATAGAGTTTTAGTGGGGCAGTAAATTCTTTAATTACCTGTTAACACCCTGTGTCTCTTTGGACAAGTGCAGGAATGGGGGCCCTGGATCTGTGTCGACCAGAGGCGCAGCTGGGGAGAGCTTATGTGAGTGAAGACTCATCCCTGCTGTCCCATCATTCAATAGTGAGCTTGCCGTTCCTCATTAAAGAACAGATGAACCCCGCGTCTCTTGTATGGAGGTGCAAGATGGGTCGAAAAACAGCCCTCTGCCTGCAAGGTGCAGGAGCAGATCAGAGAATGATGGGAAAGAACAACGGACATTCTTCGGGAGTGATATGATCTTTCCTTTCCCCAGGGGGTCTTTTTAAGGAAACAACGAAAATATTCAGGGGGAAATAAAGATCTATAACAAACACGTTTGTGTGCTTGCATACTAAATATATCTAACATAGCTGATGATAGTACAAGCTAGAGTTGCCAAGATGTGTGTGTCTGCCCTGTAGTGATTAACCTCCTGTTGTGTTTCGGTCAGTTTGACTCGCATTCGATTTTCAAACAGCTTGAAACACTGGTTAAACTATTTCTACTGAAAATTTTGTGAATTTCTCTTTTAGAGTCATGAATAGGTATGCAAAGTTTCATAGATGCATTTTGGAAAAACTGTGCAACCAAAAAAAAAAAAAAAAGGCTACAAGACGATATGACCAAAACAAAATTATTTTATGTCTGTAGAACAAACACTACTTACAATATATCTATTTTTACTTACTTGTAGCTATTGGAATGTTAATGTGTAAAGATTCACTACAAGATTACATGCCAAAAACAAAAAAACAAAAACAAAAAAAAATATTTTTTTACATTTACAAAGTACAAATGAATTATTTTTACTTGTAGTTATTTGCACCTTAATGTGCAAAGTCAATACAAGATGACATGATCAAAAAAGCATTTTTTTTTACAGTTTACGTCTGTACAACAAATTCTACTTACACTACGTACAAATGATGTATTTTAACTTATTTGTAGTTATTTGTACCTTAATGTGCAAAGAGTTACTACAAGCTGACATGACCAAAAAAGCATGTTTTTTTTTTACATTTTATGTCTACTTGCACTACCTACAAATTACCTGTTTTTACTTGTAGTTATTTGCACCTTAATGTGCAAAGAGTTACTACAAGATGATATGAATAAAGAAGTTTTTTTTTACATTTTATGTCTGTACAACAAATTCTACTTACACTACGTACAAATTATTTTTACTTGTAGTTACTTGCACCTTAATGTATAGTCACTGCAAGATGACAACCAAAAAAGTATTTTTTTTACATCTTGTCTGTACAAAAAAATTCTACTTATACTAACTACAAATGATCTGTTTTAATTTACTTGTAGTTATTTGTACCTTAATGTGCAGAGTTACTACAAGCTGACATGACCAAAAAAGCATTGTTTTTTACGTTGTGTCTACTTGCACTACCTATAGATTACCTGTTTTTACTTACTTGTAGTTATTTGTACCTTAATGTGCAGTTACTACAAGATGACATGAATAAATATTTTTTTTACATTTTATGTCTGTACAACAAATTCTACTTACACTAACTACAAATTATCTTTTTTCTACTTGTAGTTATTTGTATCTCAATGTGCAAAGAATTACTACAAGATGACATGAACAAAGAAGCATTTTTTCCACTTTATGCCTGTACAGTAAATACTACTTACACTAAGTACAAATGATATTTATCTATATCTATTTTTACTTGTAGTTACTTGCACCTTAATGTGTAGTCACTACAAGATGACAACCAAAAAAGTATAGTTTTTTTTACATTTTATGTCTGTACAACAAATTGTACTTACACTAACTACAAATTATCTATTTTAATTTACTTGTAGTTATTTGCATCGTAATGTGCAAAGAGTCACTACAAGATGCCAAGATAATTGTTTTTACATTTTATGTCTGTACAACAAATGCTATGTACAAATTATCTAGTTTTACTTACTTGTAGTTATTTGCACTTTAATGTGCAAAGTGTCACTATAAGATGACATGACCAAAAAAGCATTTTTTAAATTTTATTTCTGTACAACAAATGCTATGTACAAATGATCTGTTTTTACTTATAATTACTTGCACCTTAATGTACAAAAAGCCACTACAAGATGACACAACCCAAAAAGATTTTTTTTTGTCTGTACAATAAATACTACTTACACTAAGTACAAATGATCTATTTTAACTTTCTTGTAGTTATTTGTACCTTTATGTGCAAAGAGTCATTACAAGATGCCATGACCAAAAAAGTTGTGTGTGTGCAATAAATAGAAATGTTTTTTAAAGCTGTGTCTGTGCAGCTAACTCCACATAAAATATGTGCGTCAAGTTGACCACTAACACAAAATAAATGGGAATTATTAAATTGTATTTAACTTTTTTACTGTCATTTTTGGTAAATTGCTCGGAAACCAACGCAGGTCTATTTGACCTGCAACACAAAAGTTATGCCCAGATTTTTAACACAACAGACGGGTTAAGTGTGTGTGCGCTGTTATGGTAGCATTGTTGAAGGGCCCCCGTGCATCCCCTCCTTGAGTTTAGCGTGAGAGACTGAAGCAGGAAGCCATTACTGAAGTGTAAACGCACTCAGCCAGCACTGGCCAAACACAAGAGAAACATGTTTCACCACCCGTCCTTAGAGAGAACGAACGAGACTAACACACACACACACACAAGTACAAACACATTAAGCATCTCTAAACTGTCGGGATCTACACAAGTCTCGGTTTTATAAAGTTCATACAATCTCACACAGACTCCTTCTTTCCAAACGTTACATAAGCGGTGCTGGCCAGCCATGGTGGCGGTTTAGGTCTGATGAGAGCTTGTGATTGTGTTACATACGGCAGAGGTTTGATGCGGTAATTATGAAATCAGCCGTGCGGCCTGGTCTTTTTTGTGCGTTCGAGCGACTGAGAGAGCATGTGTGTTGTAGTGTCATTATTGGTGGAGGTGTAATGAATTATCCTGAGCCGTGGAGCAAATACCCTGTCTGATCTGATGACATGGCAGCCCTGACAGTTGCTGGCAGTAGGTAACTTGGCAAGGAGTGATTCCACGGGCACTGGGAGAAAAATCTAACTTGTCATCATAATCCGTGGTTGGCATACAGATGCATACAATCACACGTGCACACAGGTACACATACACAGAAAATGCATTAGGGTAATGAAAAATCTTTTAAAAATCTAGTTTAAAAGACTTGTGCCAAGTTCTTAGAAATGTACTCTTTGTATTCATGTTGCTTTCATATGGTTTCGAAAAACTTTTATACCATTTTCAAGAAGTTTAAATTTAATGACTCTGTGACTAAATGAAAAATGTCATGTGGTGTAACCATCAAGTAAGTACATATTTATATGCTACATATAAAAATATAAATATATAATAATATATAAAATATTTATATAAGAAATAATATAAGACTTAAGGTTTTCTTATCACAAACTTTCTTTTAATGATTAAATGCTTTTTCTTCATTATGGAATCATGACAACTATATCACCCTGACATTGCTGATTTGCATAAAAATAAATTATAATAAAAATAATTGAATGTATACATATTTATATACACATAATGGTTTTGTACATTTCTGAATTTATTAAAAAAAATTTTAATCATGTTTATAGAAGAGGGGTGTTTAAGTCATTGTCTGTACAAAGTGGATTTATAATATGATGTAGAATAAGTCAACAAACTTGTTAACTTACAAAAAATAACAAACGTCACATTATTGACGCAATTAATAGAAACAAAGTTTTAAAGTGTTCTCCTTCTTGAGCCAACATAATGTTTCATAAGTTTAACTAAAACACAGATCTCTTTTACATATCACCATTATTGCTGAGCAGCAGTATTCATGCTACCAAGAAACACTATAACCACTAATGAAATTCAGCACCATGCATGAAAATAAGCACCATAAGTCTGTAATTGAAGGGTCAGGATCCTAATACTGGACACTGTCCAAACCAGCCGATTATGCTTTGGGCTTTTTTCATACAGCAATTTGTCAAAGGATTCAAAAAAAATTTCAAACTGTCAGAGCGAAATTGTTCAGAAGATTGTGGTATTACAGCAGAGCTGTAAAGAAAGCAGTGGGTTGGGACATGAAACGCTATGAAGGGTGTACAAGTAAAAATATGGTTGCTTACACACACGTACATGGGAATGCTCGTAATTAAACTCTTGTGAGCTAGGGGCTTACAGCACATCTACAGCTTTCCAGCTCTGAGAATGCTGATTAAAGAGTTCACCTGAGAGAGAGAGAGAAAATTAACAAAATTAACAAAATTAACAATGTCATTTTATAAATACACACTGCCATTTAAAGGTTTGGGGTTGTTAGGAATTTTAATCTTTTTTTTTTTTCATGGCTGCGTTTATTTGCTATGAAATGTTTTCATAGTAAAAACAATAATATTCTGAAATATTGTTAAAATACATATTATTTTAACAAATAAACAAATATTATTATGTTATATAATATTAATAAAAATATTATATTATTATTATTTTAAATAACTGTTTAATATTTAAATATTTTTTAGAATGTAGTGTTTTTAGTGTTTTTAGAATGTGGAATGTTCAGCAGCCATGATCGTTTAGAAATTATTTTTATATGATTTAATGGTCAAGAAACTTTTCTTGTTATTATCAGTGTTGAAAAAATTTGTGCTCCCTAATAATTTTGTGAAAACTGTGATACATTTTTTTCATTATTGTTTATTAAACTTTGCAAACTTTATTCATTATTAAACTTTGCAATAATGTAAAAGTCTTTATTTTCAGTGTAACTAAATAAAATTTGTATTAATTTGTATTAATTTTAAAATAAGTATTAATTTGTTTTGATTTCTTTAAAAACTAAACAAAACAAAGCAAAACAAAACAAAGCAAAGCAAAGCAAAGCAAAGCAAAGCAAAGCAAAACAAAACAAGACGAAACAAAACAAAAAAACTAAATGAAACAAAAACAAAAAATGAAACAAAACCAAAACAAAAAAAGACAAAACACAAACAAAAAATTAAACAAAACAAAACAAATAAAAATTAAACAAAACAAAAACAAAATGAAATTAAAAAACAAAAACAAAATAAGGTACTGTCCTTACTAACTCTAAACATTTTAACAGGAGTAAATAATTGATACTCCTGTTAAAAACAAAAACAAAACACAAAAACAGATAAAATAAAATGGGAAACAAAACAAAAACACAAAACAAAACAAGGTACTGTCCTACATTATTTATACTCCTGTTAAAAAATGAAATAAAACAAAACAAAAAACCAAACCAAAACAAAAAAAAGGTACAAAAAACAAACAACAACAAATCAAAACAAAACAAGGTACTGTCCTACATAATTTATACTCCTGTTAAAAAAAATTAAACAAAACAAACAAAACGAAACAAAAAAATAGAACGAAACAAAACAAACGAAACAAAACAAATGAAAACAAAACAAAACAAGGTCCTACATAATTTATATTCCAGTTAAAAAATAAAGCAAAACAAAACAAAAACAAAAAAATAAACAAAACGAAACAAAACAAAAAAACCCAAACAAAAATAAAACAAGGTACTGTCCTTACTAACTCCAAATAAAATTAAAATATTAAACAAAACAAAACAAAACAAAACAACACAACACAAAACAAGGTACTGTCCTTACTAACTCCAAACATTTTAACAGGAGTATATAATTTATAAAATACTAAAACATATTTAATATTTTAAATAATGCCAAGCTCCAATAAGCACTAAAAAGCACCAAAGAAGTGGTCTATATTAATTGCTTCCATAGAAGTGGTCTATATTAAAGTCTTCTGTAGCCAATTGACAGCTATGTGTGAGGAACAAACTAGAAATGTAAGTTTTCTCTCAAATCTCAGTCGCACTTTTATATATTTATACACATTGATTTTAAAGGATTTTGAATCTGTTTTTCAAACAAAGCCGCATGGCTTCAGAGGTTTGACACATAGCACTCAATTTTAATTTAGTCATAAGCAGCAGCCTCAACGTTCTTCAAAACATCTCCGCTTTTACACAAATCAGTCAGTCGTACAGGTTAGAAACGGCATGGGGTGGAGAAAATAATGATTTTTGTGTAAACCATCCTTTTACACAAGAAGAGCAGCAATATGTTGAACGTAACACATCTATAACGAATAGCTAGTTAACACCAACAATAAATGAGGGAAAGTGAATTTGGAGGCAGAGAGAGAGAGTGAACGTCTGCATGAGCTCTTTCTCTGCCTCTGGCAGATGTGGACAATGAACTCTTGACACAGCCAAAGCCACTTTATGTTCAACATGTGTGTTTGTTACTGTCTCTGGCAGCCGGGCCGAATGTGTGTGTGTGCAGAAGATGAGCGTAGCAGCAGGATATGTGGCAATCTGGGAGGTTGGCCGTAATGACACACGAGGGACAGATTAGCTTCCTGTCTGTCAGAATTCCATCAGAGAGCAGCTGATTTACAGCCTGCACTGACCAGGCTGCCTGCCCTGTACCCAAAGCAAACACACACACGCACAGACACACAGATACATTATTTGTATAAAGGCTTTGAGAAAGCATACATTAAACTGGAATCCGGCCTACTCTTCTAATGCCGTACAACGAGCGGCGTGTCTATTACGATGCAAATCAGAGTGTGCTGGTGTGTTACTGCATAGTAACCCCTCAGTGACACCCAGCATGCCGTGGCCTGCTGGTCTGGGATGGAGAGAGGAAGACAGACAGATGCATTAAACAACATGTCACCCCCAAACACAACAATGATTAATCACTGCAAATTATAAGCACCTGTACGACAAGCTACAGAACGCCTTCCACACACACACTACACTGTGTCTCTCTTTCTACTGTCGACAGGACCTCTTAAACACACGTATAACACAACTCACACACAGACATATAATAGTGCACATGCTTTTTAATTGTTGCAATGTAAATAATCTAAATACTTTAACAATCTCTGCGTGAGACATGATTTTATTTTAATGTACTATTTATCTTTAAATAGCATTATAGTAAGTTTTAATAGTTTAAACTGTATACCATTTGAAATTATGAATTTGTAAATATAAGTGTTTTTCTTTTATTCTAATTTGATGAGGAAAAACATGCCAGACCAAACAGAAGTTTGACGTTTCTGAACAGAAGTAGCAAGTGGTAAGACACTACATTTTGTGTTTTAAAAATCTAAATATTTAAGACATTTTTGTTATGAAATGGTTCTTACTCAGCTACAAAAACCAGATGACAACTCTAAAAGACATCTGTCATTTAGGTTGTGATGTGAGTTTTACTTTTAAACTGCTTTATTTATTGAACGGCTTCTAGTTGCTTGTTTTTATGCCATCATTTTTTTTCTTGATCAATACCAATATTTATTTAATTTTACACTAATTAAAATGAGAAACAGGTTGTATGTCTATTCCTAGCAGCCTCATTTGTGTGAAACTAAACATAGCGCCTACTATTCCTAGCTGATTTCAATTAGGCCGCAGAGCTGTCTTTTAAAATATTCTTTTAAATCCGGATTTTAACACTAACCTAATTTAATTTTTGGACATTTTTAGCCATTTCACATATATTATCCCTTGCCCAATATAATAGCAATTCTCAAATAAATCTGTCTTTCTGCACAAGACAAAGTACAAAGCTTGTACAAAGTACAAGCAAAGAATTAGTGCTTCAACCAAGCAACGAGGAAAAATCCTCAGGGAAGGAAAGTGAAAGTAAATAAATCAGAACCATAAAAAACATGACTGACTTTTTTGTAAACTCATGTTGTCTGTTTGTATATGTAGTATATTTTGATCACTAAGCTTCTTTGTTATCAGATTATTAACAATATCTGGCTTAAAATTTATTTCTGTCTGTTATTAAAAGTTTTTTTTTTTTAAAGTGCATTTTACAATGTGTGTTTTTGACCGTAATTAGTATTAATATAGTGATAAATATAATACAGTTAATGTTCATAGTGTTCAGTATTGCTAAACAATTAATAGAAATTATTTTAATGAGATTTTGGGTTACACTATATTTTAAGGTATCCTTATTACAGTGTAATAGTTAGGATTAGTGTTTGGTTCAGGGTTGCTTAAATGTAATTATGCATAATTATTAATATGCATAATGTAACGTGTAACAAAGACACCTTAAAATAAAGTGTTACCAGATTTTGAACAAGAATGTGGTACTTTTCAGGGTTTAGTCTAAAGTACATGACAAAAAAATGACGTTACAACTAGGGCTGTCGTTTTAAAGCATTCATTTAATGCAATTAAATTTAATAATAGAGAAAATACAGATTATGAATACATTTATTAAATAAATATTTAAATAAATAATATACAAATCATATGCAATTTAAATATAAAACTGATTACAATCAGCCCCCTGACTTCTATATGAATTATATAATCAAGAATTAAATTGAGTATATTAATTTCATATTACTTAATTTCATATAAAAATGGCATAATAAAGAATTAAATTCATTTAATATGAAGTATATTAATCAGCTTAATTTCCTATATAAATTGCACAATAAAGAATTAAATTCATTTAATATGAAGTATATTAATCAACTTAAATTTGGTGATTCAAATTATGATATCATATTAATAATTATGATTCATTACACAATATGAGAGCTTCAGGATCTCATTCAAAATAAATTAATTTGCTGACTATGATTATGATTCCAATTATGATATTATCACACTGACAATTATGACTCACTGCACCACAAGAGCTTCAGGATGTCATTTAAAATAATAATAAAAAAATCATAAAAAAGAAGTTGCCACAAATTAAACATACAAACAATAAATAAATAAATCAATAAATTAATTTAATTTAATTAAATCATTTGATGACTACGATTATGGTTCAAATGATGTTATCATATTGATAATAATGATTGCATAATATGAGAGTTTCAGGATTTCATTTAAAATAATATATATATATATATATATATATATATATATATAAAACGTAACATAAAAAAGAAGTTGCCACAAATAAAATAAAATAAAATAAAATAAATACGATGACTATGATTATGATTCAAAGTATGTTATTATCATATTGATAATTATGGTTCATTGCACAATATGAGAGGTTTACGATTTAATTTAAAATGATAATAAAATAAGAGAAAAGAAGTTGCCACTAAATAAATAAATAAATAATTTTATGGCTATGATTATTGAAATTATAATATTATCATACTGATAATTATGATTCATTGCACCATATGAGAGCTTCACAATTCCATTTAAAACCATACTAAAAATGACAAAGAAAAATGACAAAAAAAAAAAAAATACATTTGATGACTATGATTATGTTTCAAATTGTGTTATTATCATATTGATAACTGATTCATTGCACCATATGAGAGCTTCCGGATCTTATTTAAAATAATAATAAAAACAACATTAAAAAGAAGTTGCCACAAAATAAATAAATAAATAAATAAATAAATAAATAAAAGAAGCAATGAATGAATTTGATGACTATGATTATGTTTCAAATTGTGTTATTATCATATTGATAACTGATTCATTGCACCATATGAGAGCTTCAGGATTTTATTTAAAATCATAATAAAATCAACATGACATAAAAAAGAAGTTGCAATAAATAAATAAATAAATGAAATGACTGATTATGATTAAAATTGTTGTTATCATATTGGTAATTATGATTTATTGCACCATATGAGAGCTTCAGGATTTAATTTAAAATCATAATAAAAACAAAAAGCAGAAGTTTCCACAAAACAAACAAACAAACAAAACAAAAAAATAAATAAATAAATAAAAAGATGCACTGCATCATATGAGAGCTTCAGGATTTCATTTAAAATCATAAAATAAATAAATAAACAACTTAATTAATTAATTAATTAGATTACAATTATTATGATTAAAATTATGTTGTTATCATATTAATAATTATGAATCATTGCACCATAGGAGAGCTCCAGGATCTCATTTAAAATGATAGAAATAACAAAGAAATGAGAACTAAATAATAAATAAATTAGTAAATATGATGACTATGATTACGATTCAAATTATGTTATTAGCATATGAAAATCATAATAAAAATAACATCACAAAAAAAAAGAAGTTGCCACTAAATAAATACATACATGACAACAAAGCACTTTTATACTGTTCTTGTAGCCTGCAAAACTATGAAACATCCACGTTTTGCTGTCTGTATATTAACAGAAAATTATGATTTTCTATGTTGTAAAATGCCTCAGTAGTGGCAGTGGGCAGCTGGCCGGTCCCCAAGAGAAGGGGAGAACAGAGCGGCCCTCTCTGCTCGGTCACCTGAGCTCATTATGCTGAAAGCGCTCGCCGGCCAAACAGACACACGGGCTGATGTGAGGAAATGGCAGTGTGATTAATGTGGCCTAAATTGAGCCGCGCTCGCCGCGCCCCCGTCCCAGTTAAACCAGTCGCTGGCCATCAGCCTCAAAGCGCCACACTGTACCCATGAATCACACACACCTGCCCACATCAAGCAGCACATACATGACGTGGACCCATGTGACAGCCTAAAGCTTTACGTCTATAATGAACGCGTCAGATGCGGGAGAGCCCGAGAAATAAAAAGCACATTTCACAAGATGATTAAAGGGGGAAAGCTTTTGTTTTCTTTGTGCAAATGAAATGATAGACATATCAAAGGTTGCAGAGTGCTATATAATGCCATCTAGAATAGCACTGAGTCACATATACATATATACATACACAGAGAGAGAGTTTCCCAAGGAAACACAGCTGAAAAAGCCTGTGAGAGAGAGAAAGAGAGAGAGAGAGGCCCCCGGTACCTGCCTATATAGTCTCCTCTCTCCAAATGTTTATTTTGGACCAGACTGGTGGCCAACTGGTTGCAATTGACCCTCTACAGGGACGAGTTAGTGAGCGAACATGAAACTTTTCCTTTTGGGAGAGAGAAGGAGGGGAAAGCCACACACATACAACAAGCTCAGACACGCAAGCACGCATGCAAATGAGGAAACAGACCTCTAAAAAACAAAACAAAAAAAAAAATTAACTCAATAAAATAACAAAAGAAACACAGATATTAATCTACCAGAGAAATGCTACAATGCAGATTATTTGAACAAACATGGAATTTGTATTGGAATGCATAATCAGTTTTCAGCTGTAAATGTGTAAATGCACAGGGAAAATCGTCAGAAGTTATCATCATCATCAGTTTTGCCTGTGTGCCATTACACTTGAGAGTCCACTACCAGGGGAGAACATAAAATCCACACGCAGTAAACGGCACTGGATGTAGTGAAATCACAGTAAGGTGCAGTAAACACACAATCCTGTCAGACATTTAACACTATTGAACATATGAAACACTAGCAAGCAGTAAAAGGTTGATGAATTAGAGACTGGGGTCATTTGAATTAGCTGAATCATTTAAATTTAGTAAAACTTAGCATGCATATTCTGGTTAAACACAAACGAAACTTTAAATTAACCTATATAATAACATATTTATAATAATATAAATATATATAAAAATATAATTGTATGTATATAAATAGAAAGTTACATAGACGTGGTAACACTTTACAATAAGGTGTCATTTGTTAGTATTAATTAACGTATTAAATAACATGAACGAACAATGAACAATATATTTATTACACCGTCTTTGTTAATGTTAGTTACAGCCATTCATTGTTTATTCATGTTAGTGCACAGTGCATTAACTAATGTTAAACACAATTTGTGATTTTAATAATGCATTACTAAATGCTGAAATTAACCTTAACTAAGATTAATAAATGCTGTAGAAGTTTTTTTCATTCTTAGGTCATGTTAACTAATGTAGTTAACTAATGTTAACCAAGGAACCTGAAGCGTTTCCTTTGAAGTTAACTAATTTGTTAACGTTAGTTAATGTATTAACTAACATGAACGAACAATGAACAATGCATTTATTAAACCGCTTGTTAGTCTTTGTTAATGTTAGTTAATAAAAATACAGTCATTTATTGTTTGTTCATGTTAGTTCACTTGTGATTTTAATAATGCATTCGTAAATGCTGCAATTAATATTAACAAAGATTAATAAATGTTAAAAAATTGTTTATTCATAGTTCATATATATATATATATATATATATATATATATATATATATATAAATTATCAATTAAAAAATGCTAGTAATGCAGGTTTTTCTATTCGATAATACAATGATAATACACAAATACCATATTTTCAGTTAAAAATTCTAATAATGCAGGTTTTCTTATATGATAATACAATGATAATACACAGATACCATATTTAATACTGTTTAATGTTTTTGAAATAAGTCACTTATGCTAGATGCATTTATTTGATAAAAAATAACAGCAAATGTTTGTTTCTATTGTAATATAATTTAAAATGCAATTTAAATACTAAATTATTATAAATTATACATTTATTTTCAGTATTACTGCACCAGTCTTCAGTATCACACGATCCTTCAGAAATCATTTTAATATTTAATATGCTACATCATTTTAAAATATTTCCTATTTTCAGGATTCTTTAATAAACTGACCCTTACCCTTGCTCATGACAAGCAGGACAAAATATATGCTGGCTATGAATTACAATTTGTTTCCTTGTTTTATTTAAATGGATAGTTCATCCAAAAATAAAAATTGTGTCATTAATTACTCACCCTCGTTCGTCGTTTCAATCCATAAGACTTTCGTTCATCTTCGGAAGACAAATTAAGATATTTTTGTTGAAATCTGAGATTTTTCTGACCCAGACAGCTTGAGACATATTCAAGGCCCAGAAAGGTAGTAAGGACATCGTTAAAACAGTCCATGTGGTTCAACCGTAATGTTATAAAGATACAAGAATATGTCTACAAGCATGCGACGTGGGTACTGTCATGAATGTGAGGTGAACACTGACACGAACAAGAAGAAATTGTCAAATAAAGTCTTGTTTTTGTGCACAAAAAGTATTCTTGTAGCTTCATAACATTACGGTTGAACCACTGATGTCACATGGACTAATTTAACGATGTCCTTACTACTCATCCGGGCTTTGAACGTGGCAGTTGCATTGCTGTCTATGTAGGGTCAGAAAGCTCTCAAATTTCAGTGAAAATATCTTAATTTGTCTTCTGAAGATGAACGGGTTTGGAAAAACAGAAGAGTGAATAATTAATAACAGAATTTTCATTTTTGGGTGAACTATGCCTTTAAATAGCAGTCACAATTTACTAATTTGCTCCCTTGGTTTAATAAATCATGGTCATGATTTATAAATGCATTCCCTTGTTTTAGTTTAATCGTGACCATGATTTACTAATTTGTTCCCTCGTTTTAGTTCAATTAAAATGAGGGTATGAATTAGAGCAACACGGCCACAATTTACTAAATCCAGGGAACAAATTAGTAAATTAAGCCATGAATTAACAAATCGTGGAAACAAGTTCTTAATACGTGGCCACGATATGTCATTTTTTCCCAACATGTCATGTGTGGGGCTTCATAGACCCCAGACTGCTTGCGTATGTGTGTATGTATTTGTGTATAGCACATCATTTTATATCATCATTTTTACCCAGCTGATGGATGCTATAATTTGTTAAACCTATTTTTAAATGTCAGATAGATTTGTGCCTATTACTAGTGTGACGTGTTACATGAAGGGGAGCGTGTTGCGCATGGATGACTAGAATTAGAGTCTTTGCCCCCAAGCTCAGCCACCCAATACTCACAGCCCGAGCTTACAGTCAGAGAAATTGAAAGAGAAGAGAGAGACGCTGAAAGCAGGCCTGGCCCTCTAGACTAAATAAAAGCTCTTAATCCTCATAAACTGCTCCATATGAGCATTACATCCCTGACTCCACACGGGACTCCTCAGGAATGGAACTCATTTTGGGGTTAAAACATTACCAGCGCTGCTCCTCTCCCATCCCGGTAATGAGCTCGCTGCCCTTCGCTCCCTCCCCCACCCTGACGACAACATACGCTTAGAATGACAAATGCCCAGGAGCATGTAAATGTTGGGGTTGGAAAATGCAGAAGCTGTGGCAGTGTACGTGTGTGGACTCGAGGACATCAGTGTCACGGCACTATCTTTAACTTGACAGCAGGGAACAGAGGCTGTTTGGCATAATGCAATGTCATCATTTGTCTTATTGTCACTATTCACTAACTTACGCCATTCCAAAATCATATTTTCTGTCTTCCATTTTAGGCAGAATGTTCATGCAATAGGGAAAATGCAATGATACTTTTAAATATGAAAACAAAACAACTGACTTTTGTAATAAGTGAGTCATTTAGTCATTCATTCGACTGATTCTTCTAAATGGCTGATTCATTCAGAATCAAGGCAAGTGTCTGTCTTTATGAATTGGACACTGAATCACTGACTCACTCCATGTGTTCAAAAACGTGGATTCATTCAGTAACGAAACATCGCTGTGTGTTGCTCAGAGACACACAACAGTTCTGTTGTGGTTTTGATTGAAGCTATTTTCATCTGCAAAATTGAGCAAAAACACTCAATTAGTGTCAAAAAGGTCACTTAATTTTAACTTCTTCTAAATCTTTCCCGGGTGGGAAGGCACCCGGCCCAGACGGGTTTGGAATTGAATTTTATAAAAAATTTGCGCAGGCACTTTCCTCTTTGCTGTTGAGAATGTTTAACCACTCATCTGGTAAACATCAGCTTTCCCAGTCCTTGTATGAGGCAAATATCTCCTTAATTTTAAAAAAAGGTAAAGAAGAAACAAATCCATCATCATATCGACCCATATCTCTTTTGAACTCTGATCTTAAAACCTTCACTAAGATTCTTGCTAACAGACTAAATAATTGTATTGGGAAAATTGTTCATCATGACAAGTCTGGTTTCATTCCTGGCCGTTTCTCCTTTTTTAATGTTAGGTGACTAATTAATATCTTGTATACTAGGTTTGAGCCTCAAGCTAGTATTGCAGTTCTTGCCTTGGATGCAGAAAAGGCGTTTGACCAAATTGAGTGGGACTATATTGTAGCTGTGATTAGAGAATTTGACATGGGTGATACATTTGCCTCGTGGGTGAAAATGTTATGTGCTCATCCTAGAGCTTTGGTTTTAACCAATTTTAATAGATCATCTCAATTTTTATTACATAGAGGCACTCGGCAGGGCTGTCCTCTCTCGCCCTTGCTTTTTGCAATTGCAGTTGAACCCCTTGCCCTTGCCATTAAAAAGAACCCTTTAATATTGCCCCCAAATTTAGGCCAAATTAATCGTCATATTTCTCTCTATGCAGATGACATTATTTTGTATCTCTGCAACCCAGAACAGTCTGTACCACCCCTGCTAAATTTACTGGAAACATTTGGTAAACTCTCAGGATATTCAGTAAACTGGCAAAAAAGTGAATTTCTGGCAGTGACTAACAATATAGACTCAAATTTTATGAGTAGTCTTCCTTTTAAAATAGCCACAAACAGTTTGAAATATCTGGGTCTTAATATATCTAGAAATCCTAAGGATATATACAAACTAAATTTTTTACCTATGCTAGAAAGTCTGAAAACCAATACAAAACAGTGGAGGACCCTACCATTATCAATGATGGGGCGGGTGAATGCCATTAAGATGGTGATATTACCCAGATTCTTGTATCTTTTTCAGAATCTACCAATTTATTTGCCCAAAAAGTTCTTCAAAACTTTGGATTCTATTGTACTGCCATTTATATGGGGCTTTAAAGCACATAGAATATCTAAATTGCATGTGTGTAAGCCTAGGTCATTGGGGGGGTTAGGTTTGCCAAATTTTCAACACTACTACTGGGCTGCCAATTGTAGAGCCTTAACTTTTTGGCAGGACCCATGCCCCGATAGTCTTCTAGCTGATCTCCCCTCATGGCTTGTGATTGAGCGTGGTGCTTTAAACTCATCTCTCACCTCGTTGCTATTTGCTGCCCCAGAGAAATCTAAAGTTGCTGTTAGATCCCACTTCATGATTAATAACTCTCTCAGGATATGGCGTCAGATTAGTAAGACATTCAAACTGCTAAATACCTCCTTTTTTGCTCCTGTCTGTCGTAACCTCACTACTAGACCCGGTGTTCATAGGTTGGGCGAGAAAAGGAATCCTCACCTTGAGAGATTTATATATAGACAACAATTTTGCCACTTTTTCTCAACTAAAAGAGAAATTCGACCTTCCTGCTTCACACTTCTTTAGATACCTACAAATTAGAAATTATGTTCGTTCCACTATGCCAAACTTTAAAACTCTGTCAGCTGATAATGTATTACACAAACTACTTACTTGCGTTCCCAATAACCCAAAGTTAGTCACAAAATTTGTAGATTTTTTTACAAGTCAGTTAGACATTTCTACTAATCATCTGAAAAACGATTGGGAAAAGGAACTGGATATTCATGTTTCTGAGGAAGACTGGGGAAAGTGTCTTAAAAATATATACACCTGCTCTAGGCACCAACTTATTCAGTACAAGGTGTTACATAGATTGCACTACTCTAGGGTTGAACTTAATACTTTTTATCCCACTATTTCCTCTCTCTGCAATAAGTGTGAATCTGCTGAGGGTTCGCTTGGTCATCTTTTTTGGGCATGCCCTAGAATCTGTGAATTCTGGTCAGAGGTTTTTCAATTTCTTTCAGAAGTTTATGCTTGTGAGCTTCCCTTAGATCCTGCAACTGCTGTTCTTGGCTGGTCAGCCTCCTTGCAGCATCTTAACAATGCTCTCCGAGTGCCTATACAGTATGGTATGATGATCGCAAAAAAATCTATTCTTTGCATGTGGAAGAATAAGTCAAGGCCACTATTCAAGATCTGGTTGTCTGAACTTTCCTCCACCCTTCATGCAGAAAGGCTTAGATATAGTATGTCTGGAAATATAGATCTATTTGAAGCCTCTTGGAGGCCTCTTTTCAATCACCTGTTAAAAATTTCCGATAATCGCGACACTACTTGAAACCTTGTAATCGTAGTGTCGGTGTTAATACACCATTTCTTACCGATAGTGCTGACACTTGCAAATCTATTTGTTCTCTATTTTTATTTTTATTTTCACTTCCCCTATCACTCTTGCTTTAAGTACCTAGGTGATTATATATTAATATTTGTATTTTTATTGTCATTATTATTCATAATGTCACATTGAGTAAAAATCTATTTTTGAAATCTATTTTATTTAAAACTGTTGCTCTGCTTAATATTGTTTATATTGGACAGTATTTATTTGAAAGAGAAAGAGAAACATTCTTTCCAAAAATAAAAAAAAACTATATATAAGATCTATGTGGGCCATTCTACAGAACTAGTCCAAAGTCAGAGTTGGAAGTCTTAAAAAAAGTATTTTTTCAAAAATTTTCTATGTATGAAAATAGTATAAATTTATTGCTATTTTATTAACATTTTGTCAGAGGTAAATCAATAACAATTAAATTTTTAACAATAGTTCAAGTGTGATTTATGAGATTTGTTGCATTTTGAATCCAATTTTTCTTTGTAAAAGGCAAAAAGTTGATCATACTTATTTCAAAGTTAAGGATTCATTTGTCTGAATATACACTGAACCAAACACTTTCATAACATCTTGATAATTCAGTATACTTTATTTTTGACAAAACATCCCATGCTTCGGTAGCGACAGCACATTTCCGGTAGTGACAATAATGTTTTGGTAGCGACCACATCACATTACAGAATTTTCAAACAAAACACTATAAATCTTACTAAAATGGAAAAAAAGGCAAAACTGTGCTAACATTTTGTTTTTTTTCTCCAAATAAAGGATTATGTTATCCCTTTTGTCACTACCAAAACAATGACATGTTGAAATTGAAAATACCCAATAAATTATTATTTTAAATATATTACTGATATTTTAAATATAATTGTGGGTTTCTTAAATGCTTTTTCAATGTGCTTTTTGTTTGTGGGACATCAGTTTGCACCAATTCTGTAGAATTGGAAGAACCAGTTTGAACTGTTCGAATTTGAAGAGCCAGGATAAATTGTACTTAATTTATCTTCGGGGAAACATACAAGTTCTGTTGCTTCCGAAGGGCAGTACTAAAAAAACAAACAAACAAACAAACAAACAAACAAACAAGCAAACAAAAAACAATATTTTAACAAAATAAGAAAAATTTGGACATCTTCATCCTGTTCAAAAGTTTTCACCCCCCGGCTCTTAATGCATCGCATTTCCTTCTGGAGCATCAGTGAATGTTTGAACCTTTTTTAAAAGTTGTATTTGAGTCCCTCAATTGTTCTCTATGTGAAAAGATGGATCTCAAAATATGCAAAAGAGTTCAAATATGCTGAAGAACAGTGCTCAGTTTAACTGTACAGAACAAACAAGGGACTCATGAACAACCATCACCAAAACAAACAAACAAACAAACAAACAAACAAACAAAAAAAAACATACATCAAACACAACAAAAACATCGTCGTACATCATCCAGGTCACCACACACAGTATTAAGAACCAAGAACCTTTTGAAGGGGGTTATTTTAATCTTTTTATTTATTTTTTTGCCTTGTGGACTATATGTAAACATCTTTTATGCACAATATCTCAAACAGTACCAACTAAATAATAACATGCATTTTGTATGATCTCTCTTATTTTGTTAAAAGTATTCACATTTTCACAGATTCTGCAAGGGGCTCACAAACTTTCGCATGCCACTGTAAATAGTATATGTGTATATTTAAACCTGCTCTATATTCCATGCAGTGTGAATGAGGGCAGACAGTGCTAATATATTCTGGACTGTTTCTCATGTAAAGCTATTAAAAATGGCTTCAGAAGAATAATAAAAAAAAAACTGTCCATTAAAGAAAGCGGCACAAGGGAGTAAATAATCATAGAATTTTACATTTTGAGCTATTACTATAAGTTTCAGTTTATTCCTCACACAAAGCCACACAAAGCTGTCAGAAGGTACTTGTAAGCCGCTTCTGTGGTACTTTGGTGAAGTTTTCTGAGCTCAACGGCCTCTGTCCCCATTCACTTTTCAAGAGTAGAGTACACACGCTTAAAAACATCTCCTTCTGTGCCCCTCGAAAAATTTTGTCTAAACTAACTCTTTAAATCCATAGGTTTATATGATAAAGCAAGTACAAGCTGGTTATAAATCCACAGAATCCACCTGAGCATGAGGCAGCAGGACAATTCAGGTTTGCATGTGACTGCAGGGCTCTCATTCATCACAGCTGTCACGTGAAGCCCAAAACAAATGAATGAACGCGAGAGAGGCGGATGTGTGTGCCCAAAACGGCCCGCTTTGGGAGCCCAGCAATGAACAGAGAAGTGCCAGGTCTGACCACACGAACACCACGGTCACCCACAATTGACAGACCGCTACACACGTTCAAATTAAGAAAAAGTAAGAAAGAGCGATTTCGAAAGAGAACAAGAAGGAGACGGAATGAGTGACTAATAAAATGAGAAATTCATACTGAAACCCTCTTTAATCGGCTTGTGTGAAGCGTTCAGGTAAGTCCGTCAGACACAGGAAATGTATTAACATTGACCACAGTTTACTCTGTTAACCACACTGTGGCCCTGTGGGACATGCCTGCAGGGCAGCGTCTGTTTACATATACAAAAAACACAAGCACGCACACACCCCAGAACACTACCCAACTTCTCATACATTTATTACCGTCAGTTTTTATTCATATAAACATCCATACAAGATCAATTAACACCCCGATAAACCACTGGCGTGCCTATGGCGGCTCGTAAACAATTATTTGTGGAACATGGCTGTCAAATATATGCTCTGTGTGAGTTAATATTTCAGAGAGAGAGACTGCAGTGAGCACACAGTCTGACTGGCTCCCCCCCCTGAAGGATTCAAGCCTATGCAAACATCATTGAGCACAGGCGCATTCCTCTGCTGAGGGTACAGTCTGAGCCACTGTATGAGGTCTCGTTTATTTACACATCAGGACAGGTAGTTCTCACCATCAATAACTTTATGACAGGAGTCAACAGAAAACAGTGCCATTTGTGTGCTGTGTGTCACTATGCTCTCCATACTACTGATATCATTAACTGGATACTAAATGCAGTCACAATGTTTCTTGGATCTGACTGTAATGCAACAAGATTACATTTAAATATTAAATCTGAGTAGTTTTTTGGTTTTGCGTTATATTTAAATAGGTTAAATATAAGAAGAAGAAGAAAACTGTTATTTTAATCTGTAATAATTGTATTGTACTGTATTGTATTGTATTATATGTACTTATTTATTTATTGAAATGATAATGATCATATTTATATATATATATATATATATATATTTCATATAATTTAAAATAATATAATCTAACATTAATATAACATAATATAATATAATATAATATAATAATTGCAAAATAAACTATATTTATTTATTTATTTATTTATTTATAACTTTATTATTTTTTAAAGGGCCCTTTAAAGTAAACTGCTTGGGCATATTGCCATTAAGAAAGAAAACGCACAAATACATTATAAAAATGAATGAAAAAGTAAGAAGCTTTATTACCTTATTTTCACGGTCTTAAAAAATACATTTATTTAATTGTATTTTATATGATTAATTGTTTTTTCATAATTATATTAGGTAATTATACTTTTATAAATCATTATATTTATAATTAAATAATAACTAATAAATAATCCTATAAACACACATATTCATCGTTATCGTTGGGGAAAGCAAAACACAATGTCTTTTTCATTTTTAAATAAATACCCCAGAACCGTGTACAGACAATTTTATGGCAAAGACATTATGGACAAATTGGCACCTAGAGTTAATTACAATAAATATTTTATTATAAATTCAAATAGCTATATATTATAATATAATATAATATAATATAATATAATATTTTTAAAGTAATTATTATAAGAAAAATATTATTATTATTTTTTTATTTAAATTTCTATACCTATAAAGGAATCTTTAATTTCATGTGACACCAAAGACTTTAAAATATAATTTGTAATAATTTATTTATATATATATATATATATATATATATTTTTTGAAAGATAGTGATTGTATTTCAGGTAAAGACATTCCAGAGAAATAGTCTTCTTTTTAAAGGGACCTTAACAGTAAATTGTGAAAAATTAAATAAAAAAAAATAATAATAAAATCAAATCAAATAATTAGCTAACTAACTGAGTGCACCTATAAAGGCATCTTGAATTTCTATATATATATATATATATATATTTTTTTTTTAATTTAATAACTTTAATTTCATGTGACACCAAAGACTGGAGAAATGATGCTAACTCAAATTTGCAATCACAGGAATTTTAAAATATAATAATACAGAAAACGGTTATGTTAATCTGTTAGAATAATAATTATCTTTTTTTTTCTCTTTTTAAAGGGCTCTTAACAGTAAATTGTAAAAAAATAAAATAAAAAAAATTAAATTAAATACAATTAAATAAAATTAAATAAAAAATAAAATAAATAGCTAACTAACTTAGTGCACCTATAAAAGCACCTTGAATTTCTATATTTATTTGAATTTTCTATACTTATAAAGGTACTTTTAATTTCTGAAACTAAACAGTTTCAGTTGCCCGATACAGACACATTGGCTCACCCACTGTTGTTATTTTGGGATGGAACTACTTGTTTTACTGACTAACGGCAGACAGTGGAATGTTTGGCTTGTTCAGAGAACTTTCTAAACTTGTTTAGAGAAAATTATTTCAACAATTCCAATTAGTGCCACTAGTTGTTCAAAATTGTTTGCTGCATCATCAAAAGATTACAATAAATCAGTTAATAAAAATAACAGTAAAAGAGATGCAAAGATGATGCTAATGAGACAAGTTGAGGCAAGATAACAGATGATAAGGCTAACATCTGCTAATGTCCAGCAGGATGCTCTCCGTCTGTGTTCTCTTGCCACTGTGTCTCTCATATCTTTCTCTCTCTCTCTCTCTCTCAGTCTATAGCAGAAGCCCTCTCGCTCCCCCTACTCTTTCTTCTCTTTCCAGGAACTATGTCTCTTCCATGGCTGGAAGGTTGTAATTTGTAACAGGCGACTCGGCGGGCTGAGAAGACCTCCTCTTATCTGGACAAGGGATCACTAGCAAATCATATCAGAGAAGAGGCCTGTTTAAATATAGCCCTAATTACCGCAATCATTTGTTGCTGTCTCTTTTTTCTCCTTTCCTCTAGCCCTCGCTAGCACGCTTTTTTTCCCCTTCTTTCCTCCTCGCTTTTTAAAAAGCGAGCTCCGCTCGTTCTGAGCGTTTCCTCCTTCTCGTATCCAGTAAATCCTCGCTTGTGGTGTGGGCTTGGGGGGCTGACAGTTGCATGACAAGAAATGTTTCCCTTTGTAAGAGCCTACTTCCTCCTCGCGCAGTTTTGGCCTAATTGAAACGCTTCCTATTGGGCTCAATCAGGAGGGCAATTACCTAATTATTCGCTTATGCCTAACTTAGTCCTGTATGCTGACAGAGAGAGAGAAAAAGAGAGAGAGAAAGAAAGGGTGTATTTACTAGACTGCTGTTTTCACTGAATTCATTACTTGTTTTCTCCTCTTTTACTCATTTCTTCCTTCTCTGACAGAATTGCTGGGAAATAGCACTTTACTTAGTCCAGATTTCACATATTTGAAGGGGTTAAGTGAGCAATTCACATTTAAGTTATTTCACATTAGTCAGTAGGCAGAAAGCTTGCATTTTTAAAAAAAAGTGAAACATAAAAATGATGTGTTAAAATTTATATAAAAAGATGGGAGGCTCTATGAAGCTGAAAGAAGGCGTTTTATGGGCTCATAAGGAAAAGTATTATTAAAGTGGGAGAGAGGGAGAGGAAATACGACCTGGAGGCATTAACAGATCTGGAATGTTTTGTCTCGCCTGAACCTTCACAACATTTAATAATTAGACAGCTCATAAAACACAAATGTATCTCGGATAAAGAGATTTTCTCACTTCCCGTTGGGTTTCATGCAAGTCAAGAAAAAAAAAAATTGTAAAAATGAATAAACTTAATTTACTTGTCATTAACTTTTGACACACATATATAAAAATATAAAATAAATGTCCTTCCTTTGTCCATCAAAGAATCCTGGAAAAAAAGTATTACAGTTTTCACAAAAATTTCCAACATTTTAAGATAATAATAAGAAATGAGAAAACATTGTGAAACTATACTTTAAAAAAAATAAAATAAAATAAAATAAAATCGCTTTACACACACATACACACACACACACACACACACACACACATATATATATATATATATATATATATATATATATATATTACAGATTATAATATAATATAATTTTAATCTGTAATAAATCATTTTAATCTGTAATAAATTAAAAAAAAATCTTACTGACCCCAAACTTTTAAATGATTGATCATATTACAAGTAAAGACATTATGAAAAAAACTGGCACATAGGGCTTATTATAATAAATATTTTATTATAATATAAAATAGTTTTATAATATAATATAATATAACATATTATAATATAATATAATATAATATAATATAATAACATTATAATATAATATAATATAATGTAATATAATACAATAATATAATATAATATAACATCACATAATATAATATTCAATAAAGTTTATTTTACAATTAGTATATTATATTTCATATAATTTAAAATAATATAATCCAACATTAATATAATATAATATAATTGCAAAATAAACTATATTTATTTATTTATTTATTTATAACTTTATTCTTTTTTAAAGGGGCCCTTTAAAGTAAACTGCTTGGGCATCTTGCTATTAAGAAAGAAAATGCACAAATACATTACAAAAATAAATGAAAAAGTAAGAAGCATATTATTGTTTTGCTGTTATATACTTTATTACCTCTTTTTCACGATCTTAAAAAACATATTTATTTAATTGTATTTTATATAATTTATTAATTGTTTTTCCATAATTATTTTAGGTAATTATACTTTTATAAACCATTATATTTATAATTAAATAATAACTAATAAATTATCCTGTTAACACACAGATTCATCGTTATCGTTGAGGAAAGCAAAACACAATGTCTTTTTCATTTTTAAATAAATATTCCAGAACCGTGTACAGACAATGTAAACAAATCGTCCTGTAAGGAAGCTGTACATTTTCAGCTGTAAATTCACCCTCGGCCCCCCTCCTTTCCCATCGCAGAGACCCACCTAAGCTCCGAAAGGTCAGCGCTTCAACAAGTGTGGGCTGTTGAGCTCTTAAATCAATCATTTAAATCTATGGCTAAATCAGCGAGCTGTCTGGGTTTAAGCACACATGCCGTAGCTTAATTCACCCGAGCGAAGGAGCTCAGCGGCCGTATTTCAGCCAACATGTGCGCCACTGTTGTCTAAACAAGCGCTGTAAGGCAGGCTGCAGAGGAGAGTCCTGGCTGCAGGACATGGAAAGCCGTTAGAGGACGTCCACGTGCACATGCGCAACAGATATACAAACACACACTAACGCGGGCCGTGGAGAAGACTGGAAGGGCTTGGCTTGAGGTCATGGAAACGGCTTATAATGCAGCCTTTCACTGGGGAAAATGAGAGGACCGGCTTTCCTTGCACACACACATACGTACAAACGCACACTCGTGCATACAATGGTCAGCCATACACACAAACACACACACACATCCGTAGGAATGATGGAACGCTCTCACACAGACTGGGTGGGCCGCTTGACTGTCGTACCCTGGGATGAGATTCAGGGAGTTAACAAATTAATCCTACAGACAAACCCGACAATCACACGCAGACAGTCGCAAAGAGACTCATAATCAACTGGCAAGCATATTCATGACTTCAACTGTATGCATTTAAAGGGATAGCTCACCCAAAAATGAAAACTGTCATTATTTACTCACTCCCATGTTCCAAACATTTTTTTCTCGATACAACAACAGTCACTAGTTACTGGGACTGTCAAGCACCAAAAATCACTATAAATGTACTGGAGATGCACAGTATACCAGTACTGTATTTGCTTTCTTTTTTCTTCATCTGTCAGTATGGGACATACTGCTGGATATTTATTCATTTTCTTCTTTTTGTATTTATATTACCTTTTCCATAAACGTTAACACACACTTAAGATTCACCTGCAATATTTGAAACCACTAATTTAGAATATTACTGAACAGATGTATAACAGCTCATAAAACAAAAAATGCATACATGCATAAAAACAAATATTTTATATTACCTTTGTCACCACCAAATGCTCACTTAATATTTAAAACGCAATTTTAAATATTAATTTTAAACATAATTTTTAACTAATCCTAAAATAATAATTTTTATACTGCACATTTCATCATAAACCATTGATTTCACAGTAATAACTGGAAATTATTATTATAAATTATTGATTTATTTATAACTGATTTATTTTTAATGATCCAATATCAATGACATCAAACTTAAAGGGTAAGTTCACAGATTGTCAACCAGCTTTGTATTGTTACAGTGTTGGTGGCATAAGTAAATTATCAGTGTGTATTATATTTTGCGTTACCTGCACCAAGATATTCCAAAATATTTGTCAAACAAAAGTCCACCAAATTAAAAAAAAAAAAAGTTAAAAAAAGTAAAGGTTAAAACTGGTAAAACTACAAATCATACTTCTGAATTTCTGTATCCCTGCTCACAGCCTGATTATGAAAGCCTGTTTCTGCCACTAAATGAAAAATAAAAAAGGTAATTTCGACTTTTTTCCTCAGAATTGCAAGTTTATATCTCGTAATTCTGACTTTATAACACGCAATTGCAAATTATTACGTCAAAATTGTATTTAAACAAGCAATTCTGAGAACATAATCTTTTTTTCTTCAGAACTGGACTTTATGACTTGCAAATACAAGTTTATATCTCACAGTTCTAAGAAAAATTCATAATTGCGAGAAAAAAAAGTCAGAATTGGAAGATATAAACTTGGAATTGCCAGAAAAAGTCACAATTGCGACATATAAATTCGGAATTGTGAAAGGAAAAAAATCATGGCAATATTTAAACCCGGAATCAGAAGATACAAACTCAGAATTGCGAGAGAAAAGGTCAGAATTGCAAGATATAAACTAGGAATTGGCAGAAAAAAAAAGTCAGAATTGTGAGATACAAACTCGAATTATGAAATAAGTCAGAATTGGAAGACATAAACTTGGAATTACCAGAAAGGTCAGAATTGTGAGGCATAAACTCAGAATTGCTAGAAAAGGTCAGAATTGCGACATATGAACTCGGTATTGCAAAAGGAAAAAATCAGAATGGGAATATTTAAACTTGGAATTGCAAGAAAAAAAGTTAGAATTGCAAGATATAAACTTGGAATTGCGAGAAATAAGGTCAGAATTGCGAGATATAAACTTGAAATTGCCAGAAAAAAGTCAGAATTGCAAGATGTAAATTTGAAATTCCAGAAAAAGTCAGGATTGTAAGATACAAACTCAGAATTGCCAGAAAAAAAGGTCAGAATTGGAAGATTTAAACTCAGAATTGTGACAAAAAAAGTTATAATTGCGAGATATAAAAACTCGGAATTGCAAGAAAAAGGTCAGAATTGCGAAATAGAAACTCGGAATTGCCAGATACTAATATAAAGTAAATTATTGAAAGTAAATAACAACAAAATGTTTATTTTTGAGTGAACAATCCCTTTAATGCAGATTCTGACAGAGAGAATAAGTAATAAATGCAAGTAAAAATAAAACTTGACAAATGTCAGTTTTACCACATGCACCTTTGATGCAGCTTTTCCAGTCAGATCAACCACAGTTCACACCACAGCACATTGTGTGTGTGCGCATCCACATTTCCCACTCACTAAACATTTAAAGTCAGGAAACAGTGAGAGAGTGACGGAACGGGATGGAAAGAGTGACTATAGGAGAGAGAGAGAGAGATAGAAAGAACAAGAGTGAGACAGACAGAGAAGGATCGCCCAGGTGGTCCTGTGTACTGTGGCCGCTGGGCAGTGATCTGACGTGAGGGGTAGAACCTGAAACCCATGCAAATGTGATCACTCCCGCTCCCACTGATTGGGGCGGCCGCGTATGATTAAATATAATTGCAAAAAAACCTCTTCCAAATGCCTTAGCGGTTTTGAAAAAATGGGAAGGAAGGATTTAGAAGCAATTCTTCGTCTTTGAAAGAGTGGGGTGAGCTAGTGTGTGTGTGGTAGTGGGGGTCCGTAAGGTTAAATACGGTGTGTGTATGTGTGTGATTGTGTGCTGTAGTGTGCGTGTGAGAGAAATAGGGCTGTTTTCATTGTTGTTTCAGAGAGCTGGTTGCTACATGCAGGGAATGGGGAGAGAGGGGAATATTTGCTGGCAGAAGTTCTGCAGGGTTCAGAAGCCGCCTGTCACCCGGCCGATGATTGATGGCTCAGGCGGAACGCTTAAGTCAACAGTGCACGAGCACGTCCAGGCTATCCCAAGCGAACGAAACCACACCGAGACTCCACTCAGCACCCATTTAGAGGTCAGCAGTCTCAGAGGAATGACAGCACTCACCATTATCTTATCAAAAACACCTCGCAGCACAGCCGTGTGCTGGAGAAACTCTGCGCTACGAGTGAACGACACAATGTGACGTGACAAAAAGACAGAAGGCCGTCCAGTCGCTCTGATGTTGGTCGCTAGTAGGCGTTCCTATTGGACTGCGGTATACAGCTGTATTTTGAGGTGGATCATATGAGCTCCACACCAAGGAGGGCTACAACAGCTGAATAAAGTTACATGTTAGCGCTCTCATTTATCTCAATGGCAGTTACTTGGCTGGCACAGGACATCCAGGAAGTGCAAAGACTTAAAATACCTGCTATGACATAAAATATTTCAGGTGTTTATGTTGCTTTAAAAAAAAAAGTTTAATCCCAATCAAATGTCAAAATGGAACATTCATTTTTTTAGCCGAACAAAAATACAATAAAAAGCTATTTAATAAAAGACACTTCAAAGTTGCTAAATAAAAAAAAATAGCATTATTATTATTATTATTATCATCATCATCAACAAACAATAAAAGGTGTGAATAAAAGATAATAATGATAGAAATGTTCTGTATTTATTGAATATCTGTGAATGTGTCCAAGAACACATGGCTGTCAGATGAGCGAAAGAGAATGAGACGAATATATTGAATGTGTGTATATGGGGCGAGTGGGTGGGGAGGCGTTCCCCCATTAGCCGGGCATTAACGTGTGTGAGAGACGATTTAGGGGGTTCTGGGTCACTGACAGCGGAAAGCAGGTGTCCCTCACTGATCTATGAGCAGTTCCACTTCAACACCTCATCATTAAACAGACACGCATACACATACACCTTCCCCCAACTCAGCTTACATGTTTAATGTTCTGCCTCGAAGATCCTGCCGTAGCTCTTCGTTTTTTCGAAAATCCTAACAAACATGAATAGCTATTACAAGCACCTAAAATAACAACACTGGGAAGGTTCAGGAAGGAATCCTACATTCATTTAACTTGAAGAATACTGGTAGTCACTAGGAGTGTGTGTGTTTGTCCATGTATGCTAGCATTTATGAGGTTAAAGTCAATCCATTTTACTTCCTTAATGTGATGCATTTCCAAGTGAAATAGGAAAATAAAAAGAGATGTTAAAAATGGACAGGAACTGTTTATTTATTTATTTGTTTGAAGCAGGAAACAAAGATAAAAAGAGTGGTATTAAAGGAAAATTTCCTTTCATAATATTTCAAAATCTCAAATATTTCAAAGTCAAAATCTCTCTTCTTAGTTTGGTTTACTTAAAGGATTAGTTAATTCCAGAATACAAAATTCCTGATAATTTACTCACCCCCGTGTCATCCAAGATGTTCATGTCTTTCTTTTTTCAGTTGAAAAGAAACTAAAGTTTTTGAGGAAAACATACCAGAATTTTCTTCATATAATGGACTTAAATGGGCATCAGCGGGCGGAAGGTCCAAATTGCAGTGTCAATGTAGCTTTGAAGGGCTCTACATGATCCCAGCCAAGAAATAAGGGTCTTATCTAGTGAAACAATTGGCCTGAAAAAAAGTGAAAAAAAAAAAACAAAAACAACATCTACATTTATATACTTTTTAACCACAAATGCTCATCTCGCACTAGCACGACGTAGACACGTTGGAAAGGTCACGCATGATGTAGGCGGAAATACCAACCCAGTGTTTACAAAGCGAACATCCTTTACAAAAAAAGTTAAAACAATGATGTAAGACTATTTTGAAGTTGGAGGAGAAAATGAGATTACATAATGCGCAAAGTCATAGACATGCATTGCAAAGCTGGTGCAAGCGGGGCATTTGTGGTTAAAAAACAGATGCTTTTTTTTTTTTTCCTAGAAAATGACCAATCACTTCGCTAGACAAGACCCTTATTCCTCGGCTGGGATAGTGTAGAGCCCTTTGAAGTTGCATTGAAACTGCAATTTGGACCTTCAACCCACTGATCCCCACTGAAGTCCACTATCCTGGATTTTTTTCCCTCAAAATCCTTAATTTCGACTAAAGAAGAAAGACGTGAACATCTTGAATAACATGGGTGTGAGTAAATTATCTGTACATTTTAATTCAGGAGTGAACTAATTCTTTAAGGAACCAAGTGAATTTTGAATGCAACTTTAAAAAAACAAAAAAACAATATTTGCACTGTATCTGTTTGGCAATTAAATTGTTCTAACAAAAACTGTTAGAACCATAACCTTGTGGACAACGTTATGAAAAAGCACAACAGTGCTGAAGGCGACCCATGTTTGAGTCCTGGCTTGTGGTTTCTAGAACCCATTCTAAACTAAAATTATTTTTACATTCAAATTTTTTTAGTCCACTTAAGGGTTAGTTCACCCAAAAATGAAAATGATCTCATTATTTACTCATCCTCAAGGCATCCTAGGTGTATACAACTTCCGTCTTTCAGACAAATGCTGAATGCTGAGTTATTAAAAATTGTTGTCTCCTCCAAGCTTTATCATGGCAATAGTGTTTCTCTTCATCAGTCCAAAACAAGTCCACTAAAGCACATCCATTCATAATAAAAAAAGTGCCTCACGCGGAAGAAAAATATGCAAATTTAAAATGTAGTAATCACTTTTCTCTATCTTGCGCTAGCAGTTGTACACGGAAGTCACTCTGGGCGGATGTCGTAGGCCGTCGACGTTGCACATGTGCTGCTCAGAAGTGACGAATGCGGAAGCGCAGTGGAAAGAGCAAAACAAAACAACGGTCACAAATTAGAAGTACAAAACGAGGATTTGTAAAGAAAAATGTTGGAGGATTTTGATTTGCTTCCTTTGGTTCTGTAAACAAACACTGGTTTTCATGAGACTCACAGGCGCATGCACAACGCATACGTCCAACGTCATCCGCCTGGAATGGCTTCCGTGTACAACTATTAGCGCAAGCTAAATTAAAGTGATCATTACATTTTAAATATGGATATTTTTCTTACAAAACACATCAATTCGCTACAGGAGGCCTTTATTCACCCCCTGAGCTGTGTGAGGCACTTTTTATTATGAATGGACGCACTTTATTGGACTCGTTTTGGACGAGCATTATAGCATTATAAAGCTTGGAGGAGCCAGAACCATTTTTAATATAACTCTGATTGCATTTGTCTGAAAGAAGGAAGTCATATAAACCTAGGATGCGTTGAGGGTGAGCAAATAATAGGCTAATTTTTAATTTTGGGTGAACTAACCCAAGTGAACTAATTGACTAACTACCAATCTGTTAGAAAGATATTTATAGATTTTTCTTCTCTTTTGGTCATGTCTTATCTTGCCTAGGGCAGCTAGCACTGCCACTGGTGCCCCTGGGACTGGTGACTAACAGCAAACTCAAGGTTGAGAGATGAGGAGTTCAGAAAAAATGTGGGGTTTGGATGGAAAAAGTGCAGCACCATATCTC
Organism: Labeo catla; assembly: GCA_012976165.1. Classification (NCBI taxonomy): domain Eukaryota; kingdom Metazoa; phylum Chordata; class Actinopteri; order Cypriniformes; family Cyprinidae; genus Labeo; species Labeo catla. Next base: position 345,443 of record VONZ01000119.1, read on the forward strand.
CATGATCCGTCATGTAATCTTGATGGTTGACAACATTTCACAACATTCTGTCAGAATTTTGTTCCAAGCGGTCTAAACGTTTTATGAACCTCATCCCAACTTAATCTCTCCTGCTCAATCACAAGCATATAGATCAACAGAAGGAATTAAAATGCATAGATGTCCTTAAACACTCGTGGGTCTCTGGAGCCAAGCGGAGACTAAACTCCACGTTCTCACGAGCTTGTATTTAAACAACATAAAATTCAATTCACTATATTTAATTTTCAAATGTGGCCCATCTGCAGAGTAACATACAACAGGCTAAATGTGCACAAACGAGTGGAAATACCTCTCGCTCTCCACACCAAACAGCGACACGGAGAGAGAAAGTAGAGGCAATGTTGCGGTCCCTGACATTTTCATCAGTGTGTTTGTCTTCCCCTCTAAATGAATGGCAGATGCTGCGAGAAGCTGTGAGCAACAGCGAGGCCTTTCTGAATGGCCCTGAGATGAAGGCAGTACAGAGAACACACGCATACACGCTCACACACACAGAGATTTATGTTCCTGATATCTTATTGCTGCAATCTCCAGTTGATTAAGAGCAGACCAGGCTGCTAAGCGGCGAGTATGCCGAGATAAGCCGTGCAGAGCGGAAGGACTCAGACTCCTGAGTCGAGCTGAAATGCTGGAGGTCTTGGCTGTGGTGAGGCCCTGCGAAGAAACGCCGCCACAGGGGTCATGATAACTCTGACCACAGAGAGAATCTCTGCCTCCACATTATCACTAAAGAACATCACAGTACAGACAAGACCATGGCACGTCACTACAGATACTATGGGCTGTTGGGGGCTCGACCGGGATAGATGAAAGAACTAAGGGCTTGGGAAGCTAATTTATAGTAACAAGGGACTAAAACATCACCCTTGTAGTGCACTAGTGCTATAGGCATAATATTAGCGAGATGAACCTGAAGTTTACCTACACTTTTTTCTGCCATTATGATGAAATTTTACCATTCATGCAACCTTTGCATTGTTGTCTATTTTTTGTTGTTTATTTTTTGTGTTTTTGCAAACCAACCTCCTTTTTTGAAACCTTTATCTTTGGGCTGTAACCTTGCAAACTGGGAGTGTCAATTCAAAATATTATGATGGACACTTACTGATATTCATCATTATATGTTGCAACTGTGAATTTTGAGTTTGTTGAAATTTGCCTATGCAGTCACATTTCCTATTATTATTTGGGTCAGAACGAGAATGCTAAAATAAATAGATAAAACAAGAATTACACTTAATCTAATTTTTTTTAAACTATTGCTAGTTTCCTGTCTCACACTGTAAAAAAAGAACACAATTTGTTGAGTCAACTTAAAATAATTTGTTACCCAGCTGGCTTAAAATTCAAGTTTGAGTTCAGTCAACTCAAATAAGTTTAGTCAACTTGAAATGTTAAGTTAAGTTTTACTATGTGACAACTTAGAAATTTGAATTGACTAAACTAAAAAAATTGGTTAAAATTTAAACTTTGTTACCCGGCTGCCGGTAACAAATTGTAAGTTAAATATTTGTAATTCAAATATCAAAGTTGTCACTTAGCAAAACTTAACATTTCAAGTTGACTAAACTTTTCTTGAGTTGAATAAACTTAAATTTTTAAGGCAGCAGGGTAACAAGTTGACTCAACAAATAGTTTTTTACAATTTAGTTGAGAAGTGAAAAATATAATATATAAAAACATAATTTTCACCTTGACTAAAATCATTTGAACACAAATCATGTTGTGATTATAATTACGATTAGAGCAAATGTAGAAATTTCTCAAATTTGAGATATGACTGCTAAACCTCTGAGGTTTGAAGTCTATAATTAACAATTCTGTACTGTATGTTCTAGTCTGTTCGAGATCTATATGTATAATCTAATGAAGTATCTCATAAGACAGACGTACATATGTAGCCCCAAAAGTGGCTATTTCATGTGAAGCAGACCCACCAGTCTTTAAAGGATATTTTCTTTTCCGACCCTCATCTTCATCTTCGTCCCCCTCTCATTTCTCCTTCCTGTGGCTCTCCTCCCAAATCGGGGATGTGTGTTTCTCCCAGCTGCGGCCCGTGGTCTGATTGCCTCTGATTTGGGTTAAGTGATTATTACCCCCCTGTGGTATGGGAGGGGATGCTGCCACAGGCTGGAAAAGACTGTAGTCAAATACCACAACCATCCAAATCTTAGGGCTAATAGAGCATTGAACCTTTTACTATATTTGCCCTGAGACATATTAACCTTTTATATTTATATATATAAATATAATAACACATTTAAAGTGCCAAATATATGCAGTCAAAAGTTTGGACACCCCTAACTTAATAAATGTGAGTCATGATACCAAAGAGAATTTGATATAAATACTTATGCCTAATTTAAAGGAATGAATGCAGAAATGTATCAAAGTGGTTTATACAAGTGTTTTTTTTTTTTTTTTTTAAGATTTTAAAAGATATACATACTGTAGGAGTTTTAGAAAAGTACAATCACTGAGCAAGTCACGTTTTTAGCTGTATGATCATCAATGAACTCTTCATAGTGGAAGTAGGCTTCGCCAAAGTAATTAAACATATTGGAAAGCGGAAAAAAATTTGTACAACACTATCAACATGCAGATGAATAAACAAGGCAGCAGACCTGCTGATTATTAAATATTAGTTCACTTCAATAAAAAGGAAAAAAAAAAAAACATGAAGATTGCATGCAGATGCTTGTGTAATTTCTTTCATTAACCGTATGTGTTATTAAACGTTTGCAAACCTCTGACTATAACTGCACCGATCATCTGTAGGTATATTTAGTCATGTCTTGCAGACATGTTAAGCCTAAGAGAGTGCACCCGTGACGGCTTTATACCGCTCTGAGCAGTGTCTTCACGTCTTCTGTAAAAAAAAGTTATTTACGACCACAAGTTAAACTGTCTCTGACTGTGTAATTCTTAATTTTTTACTGCAGGCTGGGGTGAACAAAGTGCGTGATGTGTTATTCTTCCATCCTCCACTCCACAGATAAACTGAGCAGATTTAAAGCATACATATCATCGCTTCCACAGGGACTTGTGTAAGAAACACCTCGACTTCAGCCCAGCGGTGTCCCCCAAAAACATACAACAGCGGCCACTGGAACCTAATAAACTCATTTTCTGCTCAAATAATTTCTTAGTCTAAGATGATAGATGATATGTTCATGTGACTCACCTCAGTTTGATGAAGACATAAATTAACTTGCCTAAACTTTCCTGAGGGAGTTTATCTGGTGGTAACTAAGGTCACACAAGCAATTTCTCAAATCATTTACAGTGTTATTTATGGGTAAGTGACAAAAATAAATACACTATATGTAAATTACACTATTGACACATTGCCTTAAGTCTATCTTCTAAACCACAAACACAGAATACAGTAAAACTATTATTAACTTGCATACCAAACATAACTGAATAAATTAATATATTAATAATTTGCTTATAATTGGCTTGGGTTTAAAAAGGTATTATATATATATATATATATTTTTTTTTAACATTTTCTTTTTGTTTCCAAAAGATAAATGGCTCATGTCTTATGTTATATAAAATATCAGGAAATTAAATTAAATAAAATATAAAAATAAAAAGGTTAAAGAAGAGCATAGATATTCTGCCTGCATGAACAAGACAGACAACTCAGTGTGTTCAAAATAAAACACACTTGTCTTTGCTTTGATAACCTGCAGAGGAGACTTGCCTTATTTTGTTAGCACATTTTTTCTTCATTTCAATGCTATGGAGACCAAAACTATTTTTTATTTTGCTGATGACAGATTAGACTGATTACAGTTACTCAGTCATGACTGAGTTTATTTTTCTGAAATAAAAAAATAGAAAAATAGAAATCCGTAAATCGCTGAAATCACAAAATAAATAGGGAATAATTTACAGTTATAAACCCTGACAGACTGATCGTGGCTGTTTAAGATTTGATAATGGCAGGCTTATACACTGCTAATGTTATTCTATCAAATAAAGAAATACTTGAACATGAAATATAAATGAAAATTCGAATTATAAGCCTTCTTGTCATACAAGTCATAATTCCAAAAGATCTGACAACTAAATAAACCAGAATGCTATGAAACACATTATATAAAATGCAAACCATAAATATTTAATATCATATTTCATATTTACATTTCAGAGACTGGAATGGGAGCATATAAGCTCTCCTGGTTTGTGGATATCACAAGCACATTGTATCTGTGTTTCTAAAACTGTCTGGTCAAATTAATAACATCACACAAACCACACGCTGTGTATACATGCATGTACACCAACATCAAACACAAAATATCAGCGCTACATTTGTATCATCCTCTGTAGTCAAACATACATATAAACATTATCCCTCAGATTAATAGTATGTGCCCTATATACACAATCTCACAAACAAAGAAAAAACCTTGCAACATGCTTTCCCAACACAATCCCACATTAAATGTAATGGTGTAAGGTCTTGAAAAATGTATTATGATGAAATCATTATTAAATATTATTTAAAATGCTAATGTTTAATATATTGTTGTTACCAGGGGTGTCTCCGAGCAGAAGAAGCATCACTAATTACGCCCCACACTGGCAATGAAGAGTACTGTCTTTGGCTCACTTCTTATTCTCATAATAAGGCCTGTAAAAAAACAAAACATCAGCTGGGGGAAGTGTGCAAGACCACCAAGGTAATTTTCTCTCCTCCTTGTATTTGTTTAAACTTTCATGGCTTGGCTCGGGCTCTCCTGGGCCATCTTTCACTCCTTGTTTTCTGCTCCTTCACACCTAAAGTCAGTGGGCAGCGGAAGCCTCTTCCTCCAGCTGACCCCCTATGCTCAGGCTGACCCCAGGCCCTCGGTCACATCAGGGTCCTGACCCCTCCTGGGCTTGACCGGCACAACAGACGCTCTCGCAGTCCAGGGAAAGGACAGTGGACAGGAATGTCCATCTGCTTTGGCCTTCTGTTGTTCAGCCTGGCAGCATTGCTGCAGGTCTGCATGCTGGAAAAAAGATGGGATGGGAAAGAAAGGAGCTACGGAAAAAGCTGAGAGATGGATGAGCTTGCAGGGTGGCCGATGCATCTGGAGCCCTAATGCCATGGCGCGAGGGGAGGCAATGAGCAGTGCTGCCATTAAAGAGCAAAGACAGGCTGTTGTTTTATCTTCCCCTGTGATTCCCCCACCGGCCGTTTATACTGGGCAATAAATGGATTTCGCTCAAAACATATTTGGCTCATGATGTCATGAGCCACTGGTTGGGAAAAGCATTTTCTTTTCTTTTTTGCTTTTTATGGCACTTACTGTCAAAATACAGCCCTGTGCCCACATGTGTGAGGTAAGATTCTCCTTGTCTCACCCGGGTCCTCTCACTTTGGCGATTTCTGGTCTTCCATTCACACACTCCGATTCCATTCCAGTGTGTGGGCCCTTGAGCAGATGGTGGGAAGTGAAGGTAAGAGCCACATAGGCCCGTCTGGGCTCACGACTCAAACTCAGGCAGCTTTTATGATCTGTGTTCCCTGTCCTACAGTAAAATTCACACCAGAGCCTTTCCAGTGGAGCAGCATCACCGGCCGCCCGGCCAATGATAACAGGCCGATGCGCGTGGAGAAGCAATCTAAACACATAAGGAGAAGCTCTCTGCTGCAGAAATGCCTGCAGGCCTCTTTCCTCAACGTCATTTCTTTCCAGGGGCCTTCTGAGACTTGGACATTAACTCACACTCAGGGAACCCCTGAGCTCTCTGCTAATGACTTACAGCACTAATTCGTGGTGTTTCCTAAGGCAACTATCGCAATTAGTATTGCTCAAACTTTGAGTTACGATTTTTCAAAGATTTCAACCCCAAGTACTGAACTTTGGCGCGGAACTAGTCCTGCAACATTTGTGCTATAATTGGTATGCTATTACTTAAGGGTGTGCAATTATCCTTTCTAAACATTCGTGCTTAAAGGATTAGTTCACTTACAGAATAAAAATTTCCTGATAATTTACTCACCCCTATGTCATTCAAGATATTCATATCTTTCTTCAGTTAAAAAGAAATGAAGATTTTTGAGGAAAACATTCCAGGATTTTTCTCCATATAGTTAACTTAAATGGGAATCAATGGGTTGAAGGTCCAAATGCTCATCTTGCACGAGCTCTGCGATGACTTTACGCATTACGTACTCACAATGGAAAGGTTGTGCATGGTTAGTTCTTCGTGTGTGTACTCTGGTTCAAAAAAGTCATCTCATTTTCTTCTCCTACTTCAAAATCGTCCAACATCATTGTTTTACATTTTTTGTAAAGGGTGTATGACTTTCTTTGCACGTTCACTTTGTAAACACAGGGTCAGTACTTATGCCTACGTAACGCTTGACTTTTCCAACATGATTACCTAATGCTTGATGTTGAGCTAGTGCAAGACAAGCATTTGTGGTTGAAAAGTATATACATTTTTATTTTTTTCTTTTAGAATATGACCGATCACTTTGCTAGATATGACTTTGCAAACCCCTTTGAAGCTGCACTGAAACTGGAATTTGGGGAATGTTTTCCTCAAAAAAATAATTTTTCTTTTCTGAAGAAAGAAAGACACGAACATCTTGTATGACATGAGGGTGGGTAAATTATCAGGATTTTTTTATTCTGGAAGTGAACTAATCCTTTAAGTTTTTAGCCTGGTAAATAAAATTAGTAAAAATATTGAAACTCAAGCCTAAAGGTTGGAAAACACCAAGCTGGTGCCAAAGAATTAGTGCTGAGGAAAGTCGAATGTAGCGTAACCTCGCATCTGTGTCGGGACAAAAAATATTTCCCTAGAACACACTGGACAGACTACAGCCAATTAGTGCTTACATTCTGCGCTTGCATGAGAATAGGCCTGTGTAAAAAAATCGGATGCGATTATCATGCGCATCTCGTCAGTAATGTCGGTTCTGTGATTAGTCGTAAATCTCCATCACGTGTTGTCAGATGGAGTGGCATTTACTACACAGAGCCGTAGTTCATTGACAAGCTACACAATATCGAGTTCAAAATGTATCGGAGGCTAAACATATCCGATTTTGAACTTGACATTGCATGGCTTGTCAGTGCACTACAGCTCTGTGTAGTAAATGCCACTCCATTTGATAGCACATGATGGAGATTTACAAATAATCACAGAACCAGCATTACTGACGAGATATGCATGATAATCGCATCCGATTTATTGCACAGCCCTACATGAGAGAACATAACTCTCCCATACCAGCAGGTGGCAGCAGTCTGTATTTGGCCTGTAGTCTGGAACCGGAAAAGCTAGAACTGTGGATATACAAAGCAAGCAGCACTTGCTTTTACCATTGTTTACACCAACCACGCACATGACTGACAGATTCGTATAGCTTTTTGCAGTCATTGCAAACGGCACTGGCATTGTCAGCCCTTGGTGGATAAAGAAAGAAAGAAAAAGATAGAATCACAATAAGTGTCTGTGCATTCTCTCTTTATTCAGTCATTGGTTTGCTTTTGTCAGTTCCGTTATCTTTGTGTGCTCATTTGCTAAGCCGAATAGCCAATTGGAGCCAATTCGAAATGCAGCATCAGATGAAAAACAGCTGACGGTGTCTGACTAGTATCAACGGTGCAGAACACACCAGATAAACTAAAGCCGACTGATGCTAAAAAATTACCTGAAAATATGCAATAGTTTGGTGTGCCCCAGGCTTAAGCAGATTATAGAACCATTGCAACCAATCAATTTAGCTCACAGTGCTTTTGAGAAATGCACCCCTGAGCCATATGAGCCCAGAACATCACAGAGCAGGGGTAGCTTATCCTGCTCCTGGAGGTTTTACCATCCTGCAGAATTTAGCTCCACCCCTAAACAAACACACCTGAACCAGCTCATCAAGGTCTTCAGGAATAGCAAGGTGCATTGGAGCAAGGCTGGAACTCAAGTCCGCAGGAAAGTAGCCCTCCAGGAACAGGGATAGCTGTCATAGAGGCACGGGAGTGAGCGTTCAAGAGGTTTGAGATTTGGCAGCACCATAAAAACCACCCAGAATGCTCAGCATTTCCACTCATGTTTACTTCAGAAAATTAAATTCCTAATTGTAATTTAAGCTTTCATGAAATCTCTAGTGGGGTTTATACTACAGTAGGTCTAGTTTCGTTGAGGAAGGTTCTGACTTTTTGAGAAGAGAAAATTTAAGGAAACATGAGAAAAACAACCTTGGGCACAGATGCCATCTCTCAAAAGAAGGAATTCACCTAAACGTTAACATTGACCACAAAAGATACACAAAGAAGACAGGGAAACAGCTCACCTCGCTTTGGGCTTGTACCAGCCCCTTATCCAAACACAAACAGAGGCTCACAATAAACATAGAAAAGGGGAAAAAGACAGAATGCAATTCATGTAGGGTTGGGAAGGCTGAATTAAGATCACAAACAACATCCATGCATATGTTATGATGAGGTTTGAAGGCATCTTTTTTGAAGGAAGTAACAGTGACACCGAGATCTCTTTCCTAGCCGTCAGAGACACATGGCCATCTGTCCCACTCCCATGCCACAACAAATCACCATGCTACAAGCGCTGAGCTGACCCAGAGCTCAACCCACACAGTCGAAACAGGAAAAACACACTTGTTTTTCTCCTTTCCTCCTAATTCAAGGTAATAAGAGTGATTTGCTTTGCTAAATCAAAAACAAGTGCACATGAAATGAATTTCGACTTCGAAACAAAAGGGTAGAGGCCATCGGGCTGCTTCAGGTTAGAGACACTTCAAGTGCCTTGTGTTCCCTGTTCTTTTGGTCAAGGAGTCAGGGGTTTGACCTTACAAATTACCCAACATTGGGATTAAGGATTGAACCCGTGTGCTCCCTTCCTGGGGTGTGCCCTTGAGAGATTCTGGATTTATCTGATCTTTCTTGGATGCGTGGTCCCACACACACAGCCATTCAAGTTGAGGACCACAGTGGTGCTGGCGTGTGCAGGGGGCGGCGTCTGCCATGGCCTTGAATGGCTCTGTCCGCATCAGTGCAAAACTGGTTCTGACAGAGCAGCGCTGGAGGAGAGACGCCTCTGCCCCTCCCTCACTCTGTTCCCCTACGAGATGCTATCATTCCTCCCGCAGACTAGATTTCTTGGGTGACTTCAAAGCTTGTTCACTAAGTGTTTAGAAGAATGCGATGGAAACAGGAAAATAATGTTCTGATTTCTGTAAACTTTATAACATCTGCTTTTGCTTAGCGTTGCTGCAGCACTGAGCGGCGCCTCCACTCCGCTCTTCGCTCGGGACATTTTTTCCCACAGTTTAAAAAGCACCTCACACGCTGTGCCAAATCAAAGACAAAGAACGGTGGAGCAAGCAGCAAGAACAAATTCCTAGTTTAAAAAAAGCACAAGAAAAAAACAAGAAAAGGAAGCATGTTTTAGTTTTTGCCGAGGCTGAGAATTTGATTAGTTAATTGAATCGATTCTTCATTATTTGTGCTGTGCATAATTCACAAGAGAGTGCAGATAATTGGGGATAAAATAAAGGACCATAATCTGTTTATGTGGTCTTGTGTGATCTTGGATTAAGAACAGCCTTAAAAAGTCGATGCAAACATCTGTGTGCATTTGCATTGTCAGGGTTCATACAAAATGAGGATGTACAGGTACCTCTGCCTGCTGCCACACACAAACACTCACACGACCTCCTCATGCACATTGCACTACCTCTGGCATGCGGAAAAAGTCCCATTGCAATTTGTAAGTCAGTCTCCCTTGCTTAAAGGGTAGCATGACAAGACTCCTATGTATACACACAACATCCGACTCTGAGCCGGAGGGCTTCTTCTCCTTTCCTTAACTCAATCATGCTCGGGTTTCACTCTCGCCCATCCGAACACACTCACTTCCTTCTTCTGACCTCCCCCATCCAGACCGTAACCTTCAACCTACCATATATAAGCAGCCTTAAAGCCAGCAGAAATCTGTCCCACAAATTATTTGATGCATAACTTTGACTCATCATTGCCCAGAGCATCTAGGAAGGTCACGCATAATGTGCTCAGGCTGAAACCATTTGGGCTTGCCGAGGTAGGATCAAGGACAAGGGAGGATCAAGGGAAGTTGCTAACTGCTAGCTAACATTTGTTTGTTTACTTTATGTACTTTTGGTTGTAGTATCCATCAGGTTTAAATCTCAAATGGCTCATGTAGAGTAGAGAGTGCCAAGAATTTCCCTAAAAGAAACTGAGGGTGTCCCTTGATTTCTTTTGCGGAAGTTGGCAACCCTACCAAATCAAACTGGCAAATTAGCGTATTTGCTAAATGCAAGGCCCTTTCTCATTAGGATTTTCTGTAGGTTTGAGAAACCTCTCATATGTCAAGTTGTCTTACATTCTCAAACATAATCAGCATATTGAAGCACTGTTGAAAGAACATTGTTTGTTTAGCTCATGACTAGAGACAATGCTAAACCATTCCATGCTAGCTAGGGGCTAGTTAAGTAACAGTCATCCAGAACAATTAAAGTGTACCCCTCTGAAGTTGAACCCATCTTGAGCAAACACTGCTCTCTGTCATGAGCCAACCCATCCCCTCCACTCTGTCATAATGCTGTTGTTTGCAGATGACATTGCTGTATGGTGAATGTACGTGTTTGAGGTTAATTGCAAACACATGTGTTTCTACACAAACATTTGTGGGGGCACTGTAAACAACGCATTCTCCGTCTTTCTCTAGGGCGATCGGGCTTAGAAGGTCAAGGGTGTTGACTGGTGCCAGGTTCTGTCCATTTGCAACATAACACAGAGCTGACATGAGGCGGGGGGTTCTGAGTGTGGTCCTCACATGTCTTCGTTTAGCATAACGTTACAGTAAGGCGGAAGTGACCCTGTAACACCCTTACAGTAAGAGGCACGCCAATTTGAGTGGAGGTCATTAGCATGGCTGTCAGGGGCACGTGTGGATGGGGTGGGCAATTGGGGGTCTTGGCCTGCTGGGTTGTGGTCCACAGGTCTACAGATTTGAAAAAGTCATTTCCTCACTTTCCTGCTTCAGGAAAAAGGGCAGACCAAGGAAAATAAATGTAGGGGAAAGGGGAGAAAACAAATTAAGGTGAACATTGAGAAGGTGCCACTGGCAATGTATGGGTGAAATTAAGGAACAGGACATATGGAGGTCTAGGTAGAAGAACAGAGGAAGTGGATGTGGTACAGCGTCTCACATTATATGACGCAAAAAAGCCCAAAAAATCAGGTGCCTTTGAAGTCATCACCACTATTCTTTAAAAATAAATATGATTATGGATTTAGTGAACCTAATTTCTACAGATTCAAGAATACGTTCTTAGCAGTATTAAAGCAAATCCCACATTTACTTTGAATACATTCAATTTATAGTCTGTTACACATAAGCTCTTTTAAGTAAAAATTTTTAAAGGGAACCCTGGGTATTAAGATTCATATGGCTTAATATAACATAAGCGAAGTCTCTTACTGAAATATGTTGTAGAAAACCCATGAAAGATTAACGTTATTTTAAAAATCTGTATCGTTTTACACTTTTTTTTATTTTGGACTATATTTAGGCGGGGGGTTGCAATCGCCACTTGGTGAGCTACTGGCGCTACCTGTTGCCATTTTTACCAAACACTCTAACAACTCTGAAAATAAAATACTGATACGATGCTACATTGTGCACTTTTGGTCATAATTTTCAGTCGAAGTACATGAGAAGCGATATAAGTCTTCACTGCTTTCCAAGCGATGAGAAGAGGAGAAAAGAATGGGAAGATGCTTGTGGGCAATTAAAACTTACTAAAGACCTGCGTCTTTGATTTTAGTAGACTAAAAGCTTACAAACGGCAGAGACAAGAAACGCTAGATGCCATCCTGGCAGGATGTAAACATGCTGATGCTTGTCATGACGCTGCAGCCACTGAAGGAGTTTCTCAGCGCGGATTTCACTCGATATCCGGGGGCATTTACCAAATTAGATGGTTCGGCATTTGGTTAAAGCCTACTCTTATATCCATTGCCATCTGTAGGCTCTTTCAGTAGCAGTAGCAGTATTTTATTTTCCGAATTGTGTATTCCGAGTTGTGATGTGGTAAAAATAGCAACAGGTAGCACCAGTAGCCCACCAAGCGCAACCATTTCACATAGGGCTGGACGATTAATCGAAGGCGATTGTCATGCGCATTTTGTCAGTAAAGCCGGTTGTGCAATCAGTAGTAAATCACTTTCAGATGTAGCAGCATTTACTACACAGAGCTGTAGTTCACTGAAAAGCTACACGATAATATGTTCATTATCGCAAACGATTTAATTCTGCGATAATGACAGCTGTTTGTGTAGCTTCTCAGTGAACTAGGCTCTGTGTAGAAATGCTGCTACATCTGAAAGCATGTGAAAAATACCACATTTAATAACATGTTTTTACTCCAAACTCACTTCATAAAGCAGTCGAGTGTTTAAAAATAAATCATTCTGTGAGATGATGCGGCTTCTTCCACAGAATAAGGCCACATAGTACTATTCGTAGTATTCTAAGCAGTGATAAAGGCTTTGCATTATTATTAGGGCTGCACGATAAATCGCATGCGATTGTGAGGCTCATTTAGTCAGTAAAGCCGGTACTTTGATTAGTAGTAAATCTCCATCACGTGCGTTCAGCTGGAGCGGCAATTAATACACAGAGCCGTAAATCACTGACAAGCTACGCAAAATCGCGCTCATAATCGCAGATGAATCGCATTCGGGTACCAGCTTTACTGACTAAACGAGCCTCACAATCGCATGCGATTTATCAGCAAGCCCTAATTATTATATACTTTATTATAAGGAAAATTATAAAAAGAGCAGCTCAGATAAACCATATATTGTTATAGCTGTGTGTTTATTATGAAAGCAGTTAAATCTTATGTTTATTCAGCTGCAGCGATCGTGATTTCCTGGTTTTCTTCTTCGGACGTATTTGCAGTTTCCGAGCAAGAGCACCCTCTGGCCTTTGGATGGAGATTTACTACTGATCACAGAACCGTACTTTCCTGACAAGATGCACATGACAATCTTAGCTTTTGCATAATCGCGATTGCGATTTAATTTCGATTTCATTACAATTTATCGTGTAGCCATAATTTCACGTCACTGAAATAACGCTCCAAAAAATATGTATAAAACGCTGTGCTCACTAGGTTTTTGGAACACACCCCTTGAGTGTGGCTGTTAATAGATTTCAAAAAGCGACTGCTTCGAGAGAAGTCGCTGCGACATGCCCCATCGCCGTCACTCAAGCCCAGCCAGTCTGTCCCCCAGCCCGCCCTGTCCTCAGTCCCTCAGACTCTGACTTCCTGTTCCTGCCTCTCGCTACAATGATGAATGGCTGCAAGCTCCATTCAATTATGCCTTGAGTGCGAAGAGACAGGAACAATGGGAGCTGGCCTATGCAGTGTGGCGCAGGCCCACTGCATTCTTAGCAACAATTTAGCCTAATTAGCATCAACTCCTGCCCCATCCATCATACTCCTCAAGAAACATAAACAAACTGTCAGCTCTAGCGTAACAAACAGATCGCCCAGCTACTTAACACAAATTATTCTTACATGAAACGCAGCTTCTCAGGCAACCTTCCCCCCTCCAGGCCATCTGGGGGAATGAAGGGCTATTAAAATTGAAGACATATGTTCCAGTCAAGTTCAACTCCCCAGACTGTTGCGGCTGATGCGGTGACAGTTTGCCCAGGCTTATGGGTGAGTTGGGTGAGGATGGAACAGTCTGTTGCAGGACGGAAGGTTTTGGACGACGATACGATCAGGTTAGGAACAGGTGTGATGGATGTCAGTCATGCTTTATGGAGGTTTCAGCTGCCATTTCAAATTGTAGATCTCTCTGGTTGACATTTTCGAAAAAGCTGAGAGAGCTGGGAAAGAAAGCATTGCTGTTTTTTTCTCGTAACATTTGGCAGTCATCATTACATGGATATGGACGCCTACCAACCTATAAAAGTCAGGCATGAAATAAAGGGATCAGTATTTCTTTTTTAACATTCTGTTTTATAGGACAGTTCTTGTTAATTTTTCAGAAAGAAGTGAGGAACCTAGTGACTATTTGGTTGGAGGCCAGTATTAAAACAAGTAATACAGACAACAACACAATATGGATATACCAGTTCTCACCTAATTAAACCAAAAGAGTGCAAATTAACAAACTAATCGCCAGTTAAGCAGTCAAAACTTAATTTAACGTAAAACAAATGCAACCTAATCGAAGCATTGTGTAGAAAAAAAAAACAAAAAAAAAACTTGTCTTTCTGTGCAGACTTCATTCCGAGGGTACATTAAACTTTAATTTGAGATTCTGTTCTTGTCTCAGCTTTCACAGTCAATTTGGGGCAGAGCTCATAAATAAAACAAAACAAATTAAGGCTCATGAATTTAGAGTAAATATTTCTCATGGAAACATATTGCTCTGAAATGTTCAGAGTATAATAACCGAAAGAGCCGAACACTGTAAAACCTGTTAAGTTAAACCAGGTAACAGGACAGCTTGGGAAACATCAAGCTCAGCCTGACTCTCACACTCTGCTAAACTCTCCAAATTTGTCACTTTTCCATTTCCTTTTTGATGTTATGCAGCGTGTGAAATGCTTCGCTAATTAACTAGGAAGCTTGGCAGGAGCGCCTTGTTGTTTTTAGGGGAGCGATGGCAAACCTCACTCGTCTCAGTCAAAAGAGACTGCGCTAACTCAAGAGTGACAAATATGCCGTTGCTCCTCCCCCAAATGTAAGAAAACCAAACAAAAATGCAAGCGAACCAAACAAAATGACAGAGTGCTGTTCATTTTTCATGCCCTACTTAAAGTACCTTTATTCCGCATTGAACATACCACCCTAAGTAGGGAAAAAAATGGCAGTTTTACGTTACGCAAAAGTGAGATTCATTGCCAAGGTGTCAGAGGAGGGTTATTTTAAACAAGTGAATTCTCTGACAACATCAGAATGATGTCATTTGCTGTTTTGCTCATTAGCGATTCCTGGGTTGGAGCCAAAACTAATTTTCATTCATCTGTGAGGTCAATTATGAGCCTTGTTCTTTTTCTCGTCATTCTTCTTGTCTTTTCAAAGCATGCTCGGATTAGTGCGACGTGAAATAGTTAAGGAAAATAATACGGTTCTCTAGCATGATTAATAAATGGACTGTGTCTTGCATTGAGGCAGCTCAGTGCCTCAGAGAGAACAACGTTTGATTTACCCACATGCAAAATGCTCATTACGCTTGCATTTTTCCCACACCACTCTATTTTTTCCATTTTCAAAGGCAGGTCTTTCAGCTCTGCCCCTTGCAATGATGGATATCACTTATGAGCTGCTCAGCTTCTGGTTTCTAATGCGTAGACATATTCAGACTGCTAAAGCTGGCCCGTTTTATATCAGATGTGTGACCTAACAGGGGGTTGGGATACAACAAATTACACTTTTGCCTGTTTTCTGTCTGGCCAGTCAAGTCTTGAGAGGGATTCCACCATGATGAACTGCGCCTATGGTTACTGCACATACATTCTTTTCATGAGATCTTCAACGTCGCTAATTTAATTCATTTATCACATTTTACGCTCTTACATTTACGTAGTATCATCATTATAAAGCAATAAGCACTTTAGGTTGTGGATTACAGTGGTTTTACAACAGCAAACAGTAGGCACTACACAATGCCATAGTAAAATCACTGAATTTAGTGTTTCCCAAAGGATATTTTGAGACTGTAGGGGTCACGATAATAATATTAATAATAATAATAAATTAGTTATTATTAATTTTAATATTAATGATAATACTTTATATTACTATCTTTAAAAAAAATAATTAAAAGTAAACAAAAAATAGTAGATTTTTAAAGTTTAAAATATATTGTATATTATGTAAAATATATAAAGTATATTTTTAATATAATTATTAATAATTAATCAAAATAAATTCATTTGTTTCATTTGTTGCTAAGCAATGTAAAAACTGTTGATATCAGTGTTTCCTACAGGATATTGTGAGACTATGTGAGATATCATTAATAATAATAATAATAATAATAAATTATTGCCATTATTAATATTAATGATAATACTTTATATTATTATCTTTAAAAGATAATTAAAAATAAAACAAAAATAGTATATTTTTAAAAAGTAGATATTATATATTATATATTATTATAGTATCATCATCATCATCATTATTATTATTATTATTTATTGTTGTTAATAATAATAATAATAATAATAATAACAATACTATGTCTCAAAAAATAAAAAGTAAACAAAAAAGTATATATTTTTGAAATGTAATTGTTAATAATTAATCAAAATAAATTAATTTGTTTCATCTGTTGCTAAGCAATTTTAAAAACTGAAAACATTAGTGTTGAATTCAGTGTTTCCCACAGGATATTGTGAGACTGCGAGATATCATTAATAATAATAATAATAATAATTAATGTAATTAATGATAATACTTTAGATTATTATCCCAAAAAAGAATAAAAAGTAAACAAAAAAAGTACATTTTTAAAATGTAAATATTGATAATCAAAATAAATTAATTTGTTTTGCTGTTGCTAAGCAATGCACATTGAACACATTATTGAATTCAATGCTTCCCACAGGATATTGTGAGACTATGGGAGTATGATTATAATAATAATAATAATAATAATAATAATAATAATAATATCATCCCTAATGCAGAAACTACTATTGTAATACAACTGCACTGTAAAATAAATGTAAATTAAAAATGATTTTTTAATAAGTATATTACTTATTTCACTTTACAGTAGTCAAGTAATAATGCTGTCTTCATTTCTTCACTTGCAAAAGTTAAACCTTTGAACTTTGGCAGAAATCATTTTGGCAGAAAACAGCAGTTCCTATGAAAACAGATTTATTTTAGGTTTACTGCAAAATATTCTTGTGTATACAAATATAGTATTTTAAGACTGTAGGGAAACTGACTCTATTATGTCATTCACAGTGCTTTGTGAGAAAAATAATTCTTTTGCCGCAATTTGCTTGTCACAATTCTCTGATTGGAGGAGATTTCTTCGCAGAATCATGTCTAGTGCATTTCTTCACCAGAGATTCCTCTGTTAAACATGATTATTTAAAATGTAAGTTGCAGTAACAACAAAACTTCAACAAAAGCATACACCATCAATTAACAAGCTTGGAGCCCACAATAGATCTGTCTTTAAAGGTCTTTAAAAATCAATTCACCTCTGGAGAAAACAAATAGGATTTTAATTTCCAGAACCCCACTGTTGCAGCATATAATGCTTTAAATGTGGCTTATTTAATCAGATTTTTGAGCCAGAACTATGTTATTTTATTTTACCATAGAATAATACGGGAAATTCAGATTAAAATTAAACATGGTTTTCCAATTATTTATTGTTTTGGTCACTTGAAGATGCAAGAAAAAGGGTGCTCTAAAATTCAGGTGCTGCTCATCTGGCAGAGTTCTCACAGAAAGAAAACAAACCCTGATCCACTTCCCTACAAACAGCTTCCCGCAAGCTGGCTGAATTCTGCAGCCCAGCACCAGGATGTTTGGCTTACAAAATGACTTTGCTGCTCCCGCAGCCATTCTACCTAATTGCCCCCAGGGCAATTATTGTAGCGCTCTGTCCGGCCAAAAAAAAAAAAGTAAAGTCATAATGTTACTGTGGATTACATTACATATTTTTCATAATTTAGTCTTAGTAGTGTGCATAACGCATGGGTTTCTTTAAGGACACTTAAAGTACATATCATAAATGTAATTAAATCTGAGAGTGGGTGGCTTGGAAAATGGAAAAAAAAAATTACCAAACAAAACATTTCCCTAAGTAATCAAAACACAAACAGAGACACAAAAACGGCAGTGACCTGCACATAATCACAGTGAGACATTTCCTCTACGCCAGGCATTGCCATTCACTCACTGCCATTTATAAACATTGAGAGGGACAAACAGGGAAAGCACAGGCAATGACAGGCCTATCGGTCTGGATATGAGCTGATAAATTGGTGGCTGTGGAAAAAGTGCCCCTTGGGCTCCATCTATTCAGCCGACTGAGGCGGAAAGGGCCGTTTTCAAAAGCACCCCAGAGCCTGGCTATGCATGACAGAGCCTGACACCAGAGCCATACTAGATTCCTTTCTACATGGGCGGCAATGGGCTCCTGGGAAGAAACAAGTGCTTACGGAGGAGATATATCTCCCATCTCATCGGCTCTGCTTCTACCCTCATACTAACACACACCTGCTGAGCCATCAGATTGTGATTACACAGCACAAAACTACGACGACAGCATCTTGATAATACGCTGCTCATGTAGAATGAAGTATGAAATTGTTACTACAGTCTGTTAGTCTAATTATACAGCCACAAAACGTACTTGAAGATTCAAGCACAAAATGCAGTTGGACATTTATTTTTGACCAGACACATATTTTTGTCTTAATAATATTAATATTACTACTACTACTACTAATGCTCTTTATACATACAAGGACATAAATACCTTTTCTGATTCATATTTTTTTTAATTTCTAAATTATTTTTTAAGGGGGGTACTATTTCCCTAAAAATTAAAAAAAAAGACTGTTTTATATTAATAAAAAAAACTTTAATAAATACTTGAGCTGTTTTACAATCTTTTAGTGTTATTTCTTAGAAAACAATATTTCACTTCACTGCCTATTAATAATTCAAAATAAATAAAATAAAACAAAAAACAAAACAAAACAAAATAAAATAAAACAAACATTTGTAGTGTAGTGAAACACCAATATAAGCACCAAATAATATCATAGAGACCCAGTTATCGCATGGCACCATTTAGTGTTATTTTTAGAAAATAATATTTTCACTTCAATGCCTATTAATAATTTAAACTTAAATAAAATAAAATAAAATATAAAATAAAACAAACCTTTGTAGTGCAGTGCAAACAACATGCAAAAAATAATATCATAGAGACCCATTATTACGTGTCTTAAAATATCAAGTGATTGACCTTTTTACGACAAAGCAGGAATTGTTTAGTCTGTAAAATGTGGTGTGGCTACTAAAACTTTTTATTATATTAATATCAAATTTTAATAAAGAAATACTTCAGTTGTTTGACAATCTTTTAGTGTTATTTTTAGAAAATAATATTTTCACTTCACTGCCTATTAATAATTTAAACCTAAAATAAAATTAAATACAATTAAATAAAAAAATAAACAAACCTTTGTAGTGCAGTGCAAAAATGCAGAAAATAATATCATATAGACCCAATTATTTAGTGTCTTAAAATATTTGTATGACAAGGCAGGAATTGTTTAGGCTGTAAAATGTCATGTGGTGTGGCTATTTATGAATTAATGAGTAAACTGACATTCAGCACAGTTTGACATTGTATTATACAAATGTCATATTTAAGTGTGATGTGTCCAAACACTCAAAGGCCACTGCATCTACGAATAAATGGCCACGAACACACAAAACAACAGAAACACTACATTTTAAATACGCACGTACAATTCTAATCCACAACCTTCTCGGTCTCTTCTGCAGAGACGACAAAGCAGTCCTTCCAGAATCTTTAATCTGGAGAAAACATCTGTCATCTCTCATCAGAGGCTGCTGCCGCCCCAACGCTGCCACACTCAGCAGACTGATAGCTTAACCTTTCCACCATACTGCACTTCAAAACGATCAGAGAGCTCCTAGGATCCCTCAGAATGTGTGGTCTTTTCTCTGCACCACTGATTTCTGCGTTCACGTCTCATTCTGTACGAGACACCGCTTGAGGATAAAGATGCAGATGCCTTTCCCTTTTCTGATCTCACTTATTCCTCTCCCAAGCATCTAGAGATCCTGATGTTGGTACGAACATGTTCTCAGGACTTCAGCGCCTGGAATAGAATGTGCTGGCCAACTGTGTCAGACTGCGGTCAGGATGAGCAGTACCACCTGCCGTGGTGTTGCCCGAGCGTCAGACAGTGATGGGCAAATGACAGATTGGAGTGTTTTTGGAATGCTGGCAAAGCAACTGGCTAGTCGCCATTGCTCTTGTGGGAAATTAAACCGGTGCCATGCGTTCACATCATTTTCAGTCCAGAGGGACTCTGAAGTCCTGAGACCCATTTCGGATGAGGCTTAAACCGTCAGAAGCAGAACAGGAAGTTGCGTTTCACTTAGTGAAGTGACGGAAAATTCATCACAGCGCTAGAAATCAGCACTGGAAGGAAAAATGACCTATATGGATTTTTCCTCAACAGCTTCTAGATTAAACATTTGACCATCATCCGTTCCATACCGTTCACCTACATAATTATAAGTGAATAAATCTTCTCTATTACTATAAAAAGCTTTCAATTTTCAGCTTCAGCCTCCACATCCAACGTCATCGCTCGGTGAAAGATATATGAAGGCTGGAGAGAAGGAGGGAGTGAAAATTCAAAATAGCTCTCTACTGCCACCTATCAAAGAGTGTGGCAACTGCAAGCAAGACAGCTGACTTCATAATGACAGAAAACAGGGGGAGTCAAATCAGAAGAGTGAAGCTATTATTATAACATTATGACAGCTTAAGATTCAGAGGCTGACCAAAAATTTATTCAGCTAGGATGCAGCCTTTTTCCCAGGCTGGAAAATCAAAGTGAGGATATAATCATGGATCAGATCAATCTAGAACAACTCTTGCGGCACCGGTTTTTATTTTTATTTTTTTATGATTCGGTCTCAAAAAGCGTCCTCTCTGTTGAATTAAGATTCTGTCAATCATTCAGAACTTATTTACAAAGCAGCCAGCATCAAATTGTGCAATAATCCCCTCCCACTTTCCTGCCAGCGCCCATCCTGTGCCACACGGTAACATGAGCGAACAGGAATTCAAGACGTAAAACTAGGGCACTTTTCCATGACCCAACATCATTTTTTATATCTTTATTCCATTGTATAATTGCCCTTATTTCAAACATAATAATGGAAACCGCTTCATTTCTCCCCCCATCCCTTCTTATTGCCTCTTGATTGTGACATCTGTGTCTGTCTTGATTTTATTGGATGAAGCGCTCCTTTTGAAAGGATAATAAATGTGTAAACAAATTCAAAACAAGCCTTTCTCCTAAGCTTTGGTTCTCATTATCAAATTGTGCGGCTGCCCTTGCCAATGTCCCCCTCCTAGGCAATGTCATCCTTTTACAACTCAAGATCAGCCATAATCAAAAGTGTCTATAAATTTGAGCTTCTCTAATTAAGGTCTCCTCGCAAAACGCATAAGCGGGTGACCGGGCAGGGAACCTTCCCAAAAAGACTCAAATTGGCTCCCAAGCACTACAAATCACATTAAGATTTCAGCTCTTGCCCATGCACCGCTCATCTTGAGTCGGTTAACCCAGCTGAAGAGGCCGTCTCGCTGCTGCAGACCTGTGCTCTGACTGTCTAGAAAAGCCTGCAGTTGCTAAAACGGAGACACATATATATATGAAAAGACAAAGGCTTTCACATTTATAAGTGGCGCCCTAAAAATATTAGGACACTTTTGGACACTTACAATGTAACGTTATTGAATTACGTTAAAAAATATTAACCTAAACATTCAGTCAGAACTACTTCAAAAATTCTTCAACCGCTCAACACTGTCTGTAAGATATTTTTTAATGTTTTTTTTACGGTTTAAAATGGCTTTTTTAAAAATGTATAATAATTCTAATAATGTATAAACATCTGAATTTTCAGCAGCCATTTATTCAGTTTCCCTTCAGAAATATGCTGACTTGCTGCTCATTGTTTTTTGTGACCATGGACCACAAAACCAGTCTTAAGTAGCACGGATATATTTGTAGCAATAGCCAAAATTACACAGTATGGGTCAAAATTATTTATTTTTCTTTTTTATGCCAAAAATCATTAGGATATTAAGTAAAGATCATGTTCCATGAAGATATTTTGTAAATTTCCTACCGTAAATATATCAAAACATAATTTTTGATTAGTAATATGCATTGCTAAGAACTTCATTTGGACAACTTTAAAGACAACGTTTTATTTTGATTATATTTCGAATTTTTTTCATCCTCAAATTCCAGATCTTTAAACAGTTGTATCTCGGCCAAAAATCGTCTTATCCTAATAAACATATTTCAGTATTTTTTAATGAACAGAACTGTTAAATAGAACAGCATTTATAAATTTCCTTCCCGTCACTTTTGATCAGTTTAATTTGGCTCTTTTGAAGAAAAGCATTAGCTTCTTTAAATAATGCATTGACAATAATGTTTAACCACTGTATCTACACATGCACGCATATAAACCTAAAAAGTCACATACACCGACATGCTCAATCAAGAAATCTCTCCTTACAGAATTTTTGACTGTTGTTGTTTTGGACAGTACTTATTATGTTTATTTATAATTCAAGCATTTCTACTGAAAAAATAACTAGGCATGTAATTCTCTACAATTTAGCAACTCAAATTAGATTCAGTTAAAAGATGTATACGTTACTTTTTGACTTTGATTCATCTGAGACGTTAGTATTTGACCAAAAGTCCTCTGAGATGTTTGTTTCTTCTTCACATGAGAAACTAGGCCAACAGCAGAACTGTAACTCTGGGCAGAGATTCACCCAAAGTTTCCAGACAATATAAAGCCAAAACGGGACAATGATTTGTCTCTCAAACAGAGCAAAACACAAGTCTTCCACCACAGTTAAGTCATTGCAAATTACAGCATGGCGGATTGAGAAACAATTACTAATTTAAAGTGAATAAAAGAGCGCTCCTTAGAAGGTTATTTTTAGACAGAGCTTTATGGGAATACGTTCATACGAGCCTTTATGATCAATGCAATGTTGTGATCACTCCATCAAAAGCTCTTCTCCAGCCAAAAGACATATCAGCGTTCTGCGCTAATTACAAAGTCGGACAAGAGCCAACTGGACAGCAGTCCAAGAAAAAGCGAACGCTTACACGCAAATACATGCACACACGGTGTATCATCTACCGTACAGTTTCATTTTCCTACAGGGTCATTCAAACTATGGCCCTTGACTACTTAGACTAAGTGCTCAATTAAGCATAGCTTGTTAGCCGGTTTCCTTTCCAGCTATGTTATTACTGCCATGTGCTGTATTACGGTTTTGTATGTAATACAGTGGGCTCGGCCATATGATGGCAGATCTCAATCTGACATTTTAGTAACTCTCTACCCCCCCCACCCCCCTTTGACTTATATTTTGTGTTTTCATGTTATGTCAGACCAGACTGTGCAAAAGCTATGAAGAACCTAAACTAAACATAAAAATGTGACATATATCCAAATTACACAGCAAATGCACAACTTGGATGTTGTCCATTGTGAAAAGTGGGTATTATGTACCAAAATGGACCTGGACAAAAGTTTGTATTGGATTGTGGCAAATCATTCCTCTTCTCAAACACTTTGGAGAAATTTATTTGACCACACACACATGAAGGATGAAGGTCAAGTTCACCCTTGAGAGTATGCTGAGCATGGTGTATTTCAATGGAAATGCTTATTTCTTCATGTTAATGTCTAAATGTGACCCCAGACCACAAAACCAGTCATAAGGGTCCATTTTTTAAATGGAGATTTACATCATCTGAAAGCTGAATAAATAAGCTTTCCATTGATGTATGGTTTGTTAGGACATGACAATATCTGGCTGAGACACAACTATTTGAAAATCTGGAATCTGAGGGTGCAAAAAAATCAAAACATTGAGAAAATCACTTTTAAATTTGTCCAGATTAAGTACTTAGCAACGCATATTTCTAATCAAGACTGGTGCTGCTTAAGACTGGTGTTGCTTAAGACTGGTTTGTGGTCCAGGGTCACAATAGTTTTATTTTACGTGACATCATCGAAAAGAAAAGACGTTTCAGAGCATTAATGAAAAAATACCAACAAAAGCCTTTTTCCTTCACGAAACAAGTAAACAGGGTCGATTTCATTGCGAATTTAAAGCCAAAGTTTACCCTCACGTCAAGATTTCTTCAGAGAAAATTCACTTCAGAACATTTTTAAAAAAATCAGCTAATTTGCTTGACGTGAATTTTCGCCAATGGCACACACGTCATTCAAACACTGAGAGTATGTTTTATCAGAAATGAATGTGGTTAAC
This sequence comes from Labeo catla, assembly GCA_012976165.1. Taxonomy (NCBI): domain Eukaryota; kingdom Metazoa; phylum Chordata; class Actinopteri; order Cypriniformes; family Cyprinidae; genus Labeo; species Labeo catla. Next base: position 369,631 of record VONZ01000119.1, read on the forward strand.
ATTAACATTTACATCGTTGATTAGATCACCATCGTGATCAGGCGATAGAGCATATTGTATTTATTGTTGCCGATTCCTTTGAGTCCGCTCCAACGGCCCTCATTTTAATAATTTCCCCCGGAAAATAAGAAGAGCGCGAGCACTAGCCCAGACATAGCCTCCCATGTCGAACAATCATAATCACGCTACTCTTAGCATAACAGCGCAATTATCCTCATTGCTTACAGCAACACAGCATGCGTGATGGATGAGTGTGTGCGTGCTTGTGTGTGTTTGCGAGCAACCGTCTACAGCAGAAACGTCTCCCACGCACGTCCCCATCTGTCGCAGCTCCTCTGCTCAGTTCAGCGTGCGACCTCCATAAATCATATCATTAAGATAACGTCAGCGGCCCCTGGCTGGCTCGTACATTATCAAGGCAGACTAAACTCCATCCGTTCAAGGCCCCGCTTTGACAAACAGCTGACACAACAGCGACAATCCACATCCGACTCATGCAAACAGTAGTTCGACAGTAGTTCTTCTAGGCGTACAGGACTCAGGGTGTGATGCTATAATCACCAGAAGAAAATAATCCATTCGTGCTGTAAACAAATGCACATTGAGCCCATTTGAGGTGTTTCCTCTTTTAAGAGCTGCTCCCATCTACCACAGGTACCTGTGGGAGGTATATGATCTGTTTGGAGAGTCTAAGCTCCTTGCTGCATATGTTACCATTATACTTCATGCCTGGTTGCAGTCAACTGATTTCTTGTGACATTATGATCCTGCACATTTCCTCTAGCGGTAATTAGTCGTAGCAGTCAATAAATCTCCTCTGTTTGTTTTTGTAGTGTTTATTATGGTTTAATTGCGTTTTTGCCCCATTTCGAGAGTGGTTTTCTACACATCGAGGAGGGCACTACAAACACGCTCACGTTTTCTCATCTGATACTGAATGATTGCATAATTACATAATTATCATTAAGACTCTGATGATATCATTTGTTCATAGAATCGCTTAATGCATCCAGGGACAAAAAGACAAAAGTCTAAAAACGAAACAGAAGTGGGTGTACAAGGCGGCGATTTGGAGGCTCAGAGAAGAACCCTCCAAAATCAACATTTCTTCAAACATGAGCTCATCTAAACATCTGTCCACAACATGTCCAATCATTGCCCTGCTGAAGCATGTACAATTGTTTCTGGAAATAAATATTAGGCCTAATTCAGCTCTGATTGTAGCAGCCAGTCATGGCCTGGAGAGGAAACAGTCTTTGCGGCAGAAGTCTAATGTACATATTTCTCCCAGGGTCGCTCTTTTAATTGCTTTCCTTTATTTGATCTCGTTTTACTCTTTCAGTTGAGGTTTTGGGAATTTATTTGTCTGATGCTCCTAAACTTTATTTCACACTTATGCAGCAGCTAAAGCAGGAGAGGTCTGAGTGTGTTTTAACTGAGGGTCTGCTGTGGAGGGGTGGACTGAGTTCAATTATACTTAGGCTGTCTGTCTTTTCCCGTCACACTCCATTTGCGGTCGGCGGATACGTTTACACAGAAACTAATCATAACTAAAACATTTTTGTGTAAATCTTACCAAATTACTCTGTATAACAGGGGCAGGGAGAGGAAATCAATACCAAAAACACTTAAGGTAACATCTGACCGGTCTTCCGGACCTTCTGGATAAAACTAAGATAAATTATGAAAAGAAAATAAGTTCCCATTAAGAACACTTCTGCAAGAGAATATTTTACATAATTGGGCAAATGTAAAATTCGCAATATCCGGCTGAACTAATACAGGCTCATTTTTCACAATTAATGCTGGATTGCACTGTGCACTGTATATCGTCTTGTGAATCAGCTAAAAGTTCCATATATATGGAATATTTCCATGTCAGTAAATATTAGTGTGCTTATAAAGCAGTCATATATGCTATGAAACTAAGCCTGGTTTAGTGCAAAACAGATTTGATTAATTAATTAGTTCATTTACTCCTGAAAGACTCAATACTTGAAGGGAAAAAGAGGTTTTAAAGACTCAAATTGGAGTCAAATTAATGAAATGATATATATATTGCAAGTAATTCTGGCGCATTATGATTTCCTTGCAACAACAACAACAACAACAAAAAAAAAAATCAGTTTTACAACAGATGAACTGTCCTTAAGCCGTGAAAAAAAGACAACCAATGATACTCAAAAGTGAAAAAAAAAAAATGCTCTGTGACTCCAACTAATGCCAAGTACAATGCTTCCCCCTTGTGGTATATTCAAAACTCAACCTCATATGATTTACTCCGTTATTATTAGGTACAGCTTAAACTCTCCCCAGTTTCAGGCTTTAACACGTGCCCCATTTTCTTTGTATATCCCTGAATAGAAAGGCTGTGAAATGGGTCCTGGTAGGATATATAAAATGCACTGCAGTGACATTAACTCTTGTGTCCTTCAGGGAAAAAAGCAGTTTTTGAGAGTCAGTCCAAGCCTGAGAGAAGCCAAACGCAGACCTAATCCAATCCCTGTGACCAGGTCATACATAAATTAACTTTTCACTCTACCCAGCCTCGTTAACAGGCTGCTGGAGGGAATATGACAAGTGCGGGGGGTGCAAGCTAATAACTCTGGGTTATTCTACTAATGGACGAAAGAAAGAAAGAAAGAAAGAAAGAAAGAAAGAACACAATCCTAAATGATTGCTAAATATGATGCAAAGGTTAAAGTGAGATGTTAAAACTTAACACCAAGTGAAAAGGGTATGTTTTAATTTAATTCTTAATGTGCAACCTGGTATCAAAATCCTTCATTTTCATTCTTAAAATAGCCTTGTATGAAAGGTAGACATCATGTAAGCAATAGAAACTCAAGCAAAAAAGATTTTGATCAACACAGACTGTTTGTAATGTCACAGAAAATAAAGTAAAGCCCCACTACACCGGTTCCTTCTCGTTAAATAACTCTTCATGTATTAATTTTCCTGTTTCTCCGCCAATACATTTTGACGAGCTCAGAATGCATAATGAAACCTTTTTCAACGCAGTTGGCATCATTGCTTTTTACAAATGTGCAGACTTCCGTTCCGTCTGTGTATATGTTACATAAAACGCTTAATAAAACAATTGCTCCGTTGGTCTATGCATATATGCATCATATGGGCGTCTTGGCTGTTGCTTTGCGTCTCGCCAGCGTTGCGTTTTTAAGACGTCTTGTCAGTGCGTCCTGGGAGAACGCCAAACAAACACACGTAGATGGTATTTTAACACAGATGAGGTAAATGAACATTTTTATTTTGTCAGGGTTATATATCACGCAAACAGCCATGAAGAGAAAGTGTCTTGACTGAAGAAGGAACGGTTTGTAAACGGAACTAACTGAAGTGCGCGTGTATCCCGCGTACCTCTCAAGACAGACATCCGGTTGATCGATCGACTTTGATATGACTATTTAAACATGTTTAATGTCATGTAAACGGCTTTGTACTATGAAAACCTGACAGAAAGTACTTAACGGACTTCAAGGCGGTTTTGGGTGTCTGCTAACTTTAATGCACACTAGCCGCGCACTAGACTCTACGCGTTGGTAAACAAAGTTTGTGGATTGTGTGAAATAGAAACTTTAAGCGCGTCTTACCTGCTGATCCGCCCGCAATGATCTGATGAGAAGCTTCTCTCAGTAAATTGTGCTTTTTAGATGTCATTTTTCTGTTTCTGGGCCTGTGTTGGGGAAAACAAACTGTTATAGCAGAGTTGCCATGTTTTAAACCTGTTTGTTATTTCGAATGTATTTTAGTGCATTCTAAATTACAGTCTTGATGACATAAACTTGTCGATAAAACCAATAGTTTTCGAGCAGTCATTATTTTAAGGTGGCCATAAGCCGCATTATGTAGTGCTGAGGACTACAGGTGTGTTTAAACCTTACTTTAGTTTTAGTAGGGATTTCAGTAAAGATTGTTTATTGTTGTTCCTCGCTTTGCGGAGATGCAACACACGTGCATGCGGAAGAGTCCGGAGCTGCTCTGACACGCGGCGTCTTGGCGCGCTAGAATGAGAGGATTCAATGTGTCCGCGCTCTGTTAGGCAATGCGGGTTAATTTTAACTCCAAGTCTGATTCAGTCAAGAGATCAATGAGGCCACTGTAGGGCGAATATCAACGAATTATATAACATAGTAGAAATAATAAGCGAATAAATAAGATATTGTTTATTTACACTGCCCCTAGGTGTATTTCTTATTGAAACGCAAGTCTGAATGTCATTGTGTTGATTAAAAAATAAATAAATAAAACAAGTTGCATCTGCAAACACACTATGCTAAAGCTTTTCTCAAAATAACGTTTTTTATTAGTTTCAGTTATTTTAATGATTTACAAAACATTTGCTTGAGACTATTTGTCTTGAAGTCAGTTTCCAAACACACAGGTCTCCTAGCAGATAACCAAAATATGTTTGTCTTAATTTTTAACAGTTTATTTAATGTTTTATCCTGCAAGTTAAAATAACCAAAATGTGTTTGACTTAATTTTTAACACTTTATTTAATGTTTCCCAGTTAAAACCTAATAAGCATTTTTTTTTCTTCTTGTATCTTCGGCTTGTGATGTTTATAGGTCTACATTTCTGTTATCGTTTTTAGCATAAAGGATAACTTGTTGGATATTTTATGTAATGACAGGTTATTCGTACATTTTAAATCATACGTTAACTGTGACTTAACTAAGTACTTAAATACTTATTTAAAATATTAGAAAACACTTATTTTAGATAAAAGTCTTTATAAATTATAAGTAGATCTTAATCATCAAGGTATTTCACAATGCATCTAATACAATGTAGGCTAAATACACTTTTAAACACAATTTGTACATTACCAGTCAAAACTTCATAAAGTGCATTGCATGGGATTTTTTTTATGTTTTTTTTTTTTTTAAAGAAGCCTCCTATGCTCATCAAAGTTCAGTTTGTTTGATCAAAAATACAAAAAAGTAATATTATAAAATATTATTGCGATTTAAAATAACAGTTTTCTATTTTAATATACTTTAAAATATAATTTATTTCTGTGATGCAAAGTTTAATTTTCAGCATCATTATTTCAGTCTTTAGTGTCACGCGATCCTTCAGAAATCATTCTTTGAAAATGAAATGAAACAGGAAACAGTTGTTTTGCTTTATATATATATATATATATATATATATTGGAACCTGTAATATTTTTTTCAGGATTCTTTGATGAATAAAAAGTTAAAAAGAGGAACTTTTATTTAAAATAGAAGTCTTTTCTAACATTATAAATAACTTTTTATCAATTTAACACATCCTTGCTGAATAAAAGTATTAATTTCTTTCAAAGAAAGAAGGAAAAAGGAAAAAATTTACTAACCCCAAACTTTTAACGGTAGTGTATATTGTTACAATAGATTTCTGCTTAAAATAAAAATAAATAAAGTAAAAAAATAAAATTGATAATAAATCAGCATACTGGAGTGATTTCTGAAGGATCATGTGACACTGAAGACTTGAGTAAGGATGCTGAAAATTCAGCATTGCATCACATAAATAATTTTATTTTAAAGTATATTAAAATAGAAAACCACTATTTTAAATTGCAATAATATTTCACAATATAACATTTTTTTCTGTATTTTTAATCAAATAAACAGCCTTTAAGAGCAGAAAAGTCTGTACTGTTAGTTATGTCATTGTATTTTGTTTCTGATACTAAAACTTGTCTCATAAATTAAAATCTGTCATTTAAAAATGCAGGAAAATATTAAAAACCCATCCTTGAGAGAGTCTAGGATTCCTCCAAATCACGTAGTGAGAGACAGATTTTTTTTCTTGCAGAAGGTAACAATGAAAAGCAGGCTTTCCCTAATTTGATGTTACAGCTTGCTTAGAAAGACTCTTGGCTGAGTAATGAGCATATTACCGTATTAGCTTAGAACATACACATTTTTTCCCCGTTTAATTTTCGAATTGTGAATTTATAGCAGGCTATTGGCAGGGAAATGCCATTAGCACTTTGACCTGCCTGGAGTGAGAGAGCAGACGAAACCCCACCCCGTCCATAAACCTACACGGTGGCCAGCAAATCTGTGAACTTTTTCAGTTATTAATCTTTTTTTTATGCAATATAAGAATAAGCAAATCTAAACAAACTGTTCTGTAAATTTGTCTGAGACTTTACTATGATTGCTCAGGGCACACAGAAAAGCCTTAGCCTAAAGAAAATGATTTCTTGATAATCAAATAGAATCGAATTTTACACATAAACAAAGAATTTAACAGTGCATAAAGTTAATATAATGTCACCAAATTGAGCTTATCTTTGAAATGAAATGTAAGAATTCAAAATCAAAAAAGAAACACCAGAACAATTAATTTTTTTTTATTTGCAACAACCTCTCTATGCACAACTTAATGTCTGTTCTACCACATTTTTTGGGCTTGCATCTTAATTACAAAAGTAACTTTATTCCCAAGCCACCTGAAACACTTCAAGATTTCTAGAAAACAACTAAGGCTTACTAAAGAAAACAAGTTGGTTAGAGTTAAAACAGCAATGTTTAAAAAATGACAATAAATATTCAAAATACAGAGACAGTGGTTTGGTTCATAGAATAATTCAAGTCATTACAGCTCTTTTTCAAAACTCATCCCAACATCCTTTGATCTTTACAAAATCTGTCATATTAAGGGTACAGTGTGCTTTACCTACTTTGTCAATTGTCCATTTCGGAAACACTCTTGATAATTATTTCAAATTTTCTTGTACAAAGTAGTAACACTTGTATGTTAAATTTTTATGAATTATGGAAAAAAAAAAATTTAAGAACATTGAAAACATGCACTTTATGGTAAATATGCTAAAACCTAATGCTTTTAAAAATCTAATAAAAAATTGTCATAATTATGACCATTCTCAAGCTATAAATGTCACGAAAATATATGATCCTGCACATATTAACGTCATGTTGAGAAATGTGTAAGGTATACGTCTTTCTTTTTTCTTTATACAAGAGGCAAGGCTATGGCTAGTTAGCAAATATGAAATATGTGTGTGACTTTCTGCAACTAATTTAAAAGCTAAATCTTGTCACTACATTTGTTAAAATGAACAGTTTGGCTCAGATTAAGCATTATGTTTGGTAGTACTACAGAAAATGGCACTAAACAAATGAGAAATCAAACTTTTAGCCCAAACTCTCTAACTTCACATAGTGCTGATGACATTTTCATGTCACTTCCTGCTTGGATAGATGACAATAGTACCGCTCTTGCGTCGTGCACCAAGTAAGACTGTCCTTTATATACTGGTTAGCTAGCTTTCGCTGAATGTGCTGATGTATTAGAGATGGTTTGTGTAATGTTTCTGCACATCCTGATATTCACTGTATAAACTTCAAATGAATGATGGTTCCATTAATTAATGTACCGTTAAACACTGGAAATGTTCTGAACCAATATAAACAAAAAAAAAAACTTTTAACTAACTAAACATTAAAAAATTCAAACAAAGACAGAAATAAAGTCACGTTATGCACAAATGAAAAGTCAAACCGTGTCTGTAACTGGATGTCCAGTTTAAAAGCTCTAATTCTTTAAAAATGAGCGCCAAACTTTTTGCGTTCAAGAATAAAATATTCTTGGATCTGCTCTGACTCGGTGGGTGATCTTCTCAGGGTGGGTTCATATGAGTCTCCATTTAAAAAACCACTTTGTGATGTGTTTATTTTTTGGACTATGAACAGTGTGCAAGTTGTGACCGTTTTGCACAATAAATAACTTTTGTAGTTTATGGTTTAAAACTTCAAACGCAAAATCCTTGTATCGTATCCCAAACTTAATGATTTAAATATTTCCCAAAATGTGTTTTTATTTGTTTGCAGACTATGGTTGCTTATGTATCCCAACACTCGGAGACTGAGGTTTTAAAGAAGAGTGGGGCCTTTGGTAGTGTATGTCATTGAAGGGAAGTGTCGGCTGTCAATGTCCCAGAGCTTCCTGTCTCCTTGAGACCCCAGCACTGAGCCTTGAGTCTGGTTTCCAGCCCCTGGTAAACTGGATGTCCAGTAGTTAATATAACTAGCCATAAGAAGCGTCAGTTCCAGGATCTACAGCATTGAAAGAGAGTTAGAGAAAGACACAATGAACATTTAACTTACTGTATCAGGCCAAAAAAGACACAACAAACCACAGATATGTGAGTAAAGATCACACTGTTGGAGCTTATTAGCACTTCCTGTATCATGTAATGCTGTACGAGTGAAATTCTCATTGAAAAACCTGTTTTTATCATCGGATGTCTTTCAGATAGAGGTTTCAAAGGGGGGTGTAGGAGTTGAACTCAAGTTTTAAGCTGTTTTAAAGTTCTGATTTCACCCCCACACACTTCAGATCGGATTTTTAAGATTTAAGGTAATAAAATTTAATAGTAAAAGCACCACATATATCAGAATTCTGTCTTTACTGGCTGCATTTGGAAATGCAGTCAAACTTTTGTGACTTACCTTTGGTTTAGCCATTGCAAATAAAAGTTTATCCACAGTCTTCTTGCCCAAAGCCTGGTCTTTAATCTGGCTGACCACTAGCATGAAATCTTCCTTGCAACCTCCGAAGGTGATCACTGACTGGTATGGATATGTGACGAACGGGTGCTAAAGAAAAGCAGAACACTCAAATTGAGATATTAATGGTCTCTTACAACTCTAGCAAAGCATGTAAACACTGCTGTTCAAATCTTTCGAATTAGTAAGATTTATTTTCTCTTCAATTTAATGCATCTTTGCTTTTATTCAGAACCTAGGAGTAAAGGTCTTACCTAGTGAAATGATAGGTCATTTTCTTAAAAAAATACAATGTATATACTTTTTATGCACAAATGCTTATCTTGCACTAGCTGGACTTCACACATAGTCATGTTGGAAAGAGGAAGCACACTGTAAAAAACAAAAAAAAAACAATTTGTTGAGTCAACTTAAAATAATTTGTTACCCTGCAGACTTAAAATTTTAAGTTCAGTCAACTCAAATAAGTTTAGTTAACTTGAAATGTTAAGTTGTACTAAGTGAAAACTTAGATATTTGAACTGACTGAACAAACAAGCTGGTTTGTTAAACTTAAAAGCTGGGCTTGTTACCCAGCTGCCTTAAAATTTTAAGTTGAATGAACTCAAATATCTAAGTTGTCACTTAGTGCAACTTAACATTTCAAGTTGACTAAACTATTTTTAAGTTGATTGAACTTAAAAATTTAAGGCAGTCTGGGAACAAGTTATTTTAAGTTGAATCAACAAATTGTTTTTTAGAGTGTACCGACCCAGTGTTTACAAAGCGAGTGTACAAAGAAAGTCAAACACCCTTCACAAAAAAAGGTAAAAAAGATGCTGGACATTTTTGAAATTGGAGGAGAAAATGAGACTCTACACTGTAAAAAGTCTTCACCAGTTTCAACTTAAAAACTTAAGTTCAGCAGCTGCTTTAAAATTTTTAGGTTAAATCAACTTAAAAGTACGTTATTTCAACTCACAGGTTAAATCAACCTAAAAGTAGAAGTCATTTGAACTAATTTTATTGTAGTTAAAATGACTTGTAGTTTTAAGTTAATTTAACTTAAAATTTTAAGGCAGCTGCTGAACTTAAGTTTTTAAGTTGAAAATGGTGAAAACTTTTTACAGTGTGCCTTTTTGAACCAGTGTACACAGATAAAGAACTAAAAGTATATAATTTTTCACTTTTTTTAGATAATGACCAATCATTTCGCTAGAGACCCTTATTCCTCGGATGTGATTTTGTAGAGCCCTTTGAAGCTGCACTGAAACTGCAATTTGGACCTTCAACCCATTGGTTCCCATTGATGTCCACTATATGGAGAACAATCCTGGAATGTTTTCCCTCAAAAACTTTAAATTCTTTTCGACTGAAGAAAGAAAGACATGAACATCTTGGATGACATGGGGGTGAGTTAATTACCAGGAAATTTTTATTCTGGAAGTGAAGTAATTGTTTAAGCACCTCAACGGTTTTTTCTCTCTGTTAGCAGGTGAGAACAGTGACTGCATGAAGAGGTTAAAGCAAAAAAGACATACTGTAAAAATAGAAAACAGAAAATTATACAGTCTGCCCGACGCTGTTTATTTTTTCTCAAAACCACTAGACCTCTCCAAGTAAGAATACAGCCAGCTGGGCAAGATATAAGGACTACAGCTTTTCCAACATTTCAAACAAGCGCACCTGCCAGTATGGCCCTCTCAGTGCCAGATAGACATTATATAGTTTGTGAAGCCTTGAAAGAAAAATAAAAAAAAACTAAAATAAAAATAAAAAAAATGCACTGCGCCAAGAGAGGGCGCTAAAGCTTTAAAAAGAAATGCACTTACAATGGAAGCCCAGCAGGTATTTGCACTGGAGGTTTTAAAGCAGAGATATGAAAGTCATATTTTTTCTGGCTAAATTGTTTTTTTTGAGGTGGGTATGGAAACTAGTTTCCGCCACTGAATAAAAATTTTAAAAAGGTTATTGCAACTTCTTATCTCACAATTCTCACTTTTTTTTCTCAGAATTGCGAGAAATGAAGTCAGAATTGCATGATAAAAACCTCGCAATTCAAACTTTTTTCTTGTGAAGGTGAAAAAAGACAGATGTTCTCAGAATTGCGAGTTTATTTATCACAATTCTGACGTAATAACTCACAATTGTGTGTAATAAAGTCAGAACTGCGAGATAGAAACTCGTAAATCTGACTTTTTTCTCAGAATTACACAAAAAAGTCTGAGGAAAAAAAGTCACAATTGCGAAATATAAATTCGCAATTCTGAGGAAAAAAAAGTCTGAATTGTGAGTTTATATCTGGAAATTCTGACTTTATTTCTCAGAATTGCGAGTTTATATGTAATTCTGAGAAAAAAGTTAAATATGCAAGTTTTTTTCTTATAATTCTGACTTTATAACTAGTTTATATCAAAATTCTGACTTCATTTCTCAGAATTAGAGTTTATATTTAACAATTCTGAGAAAAAAAGTCAGAATGGTGAGCTTGAACACTTGACCTGTAGGCTTTCATTAGAAGAGCTTTACTGTAAGTATGTTTTTCATTTGTTTTTACAACCTAAGGGAGTCTAAATTATTTTCTGTGGTAATCAACAGCACACTTAAGAGCTTAAGCTGGAAATGACCCGTGATATTTCTTTAATGCAGTCTTGCTTTTTAAAACTATAAATAGAGCATGTATGCGCATACACTCACCATTGTGTAGTCCAGGACACTCAGGCCATCTTCATTAACAGCCAGCCACACTCGAGTTTGCTCCAGTGAAGAGGGAGGCAATGGCTGTGCACCATAAGAGTGGGAGTGAAAGGAGATATTCAGTCGTGTTTTAACAGCCCTCTTGTGAAAAGGTACATCTGAAAATCTTTTTAAGTGGTCAAGTTTGTGTAGAAAAATAGCTTTCAGTTTTGTCAGTGGAAAGGAAACTGTCACCTTATCTACTGTACATCTGATCTTACCTTGGCACTGAACAGCTTGGCCCCAAAAAGAGGCCACTTGCGGGCCACGGTCAGGTAGATTCTCACACATTCGGAGGCTGTGCACCCACGAAGGACAGACCACTTAGTGGCCAAACGCTCAGCGAGTTCCCTGTGGGTAAAGTGTTTGTTTAAAGTTCAATCTAGTGCACATTTTAGTTTTCGTATCCTTAAAAAAAAAACATATTACAGTTAATAAAAAAAAGTAATAGGTAAATTGGGCAATGGTAAATAGTAAATTACAAATATTATAAATTATAGCTAAATGAATAAATTATTATAATATCATAAAATTATTTTAAAAGGTGTTTATATATTAAAAAATTATAGTTATACTACTAAGGTATAATTAAATGCTAAAGACAAATTACAAATGAAATATAAATGTATACAAAATGTACAGTATTATTATATTTTGATAATAAATGGGTCATTCTGTGGTCAAACAGAACAAAATTATTTTAAAAAAGCTGTAATATATATATATATATTGTTTGTTTGTTCGTTCGTTCATTAATTTGTTTGTTTATTCTGTGAAGTTTTTTGTTTTGTTATATGAAACTAAAGATCTGGTGACCCATGTGGTAATAAGTGTGAATGAACATACTGACACAATAAAAATTTCAGTTATACATCATATCATACATATTCTAAATAGTATACAATAAATAGTAAATAATAAAATAGTATGTAATGAAATGCTAAATATAATATAATGTAATATAATATAATATAATATAATGTAATAGTGATTATAATGTACTTATTCACCTGAGCTGCTCCAGGCTGCATTCCTGCTTGTAGCGTTTAGGGTAAAAACGCTCCAGTACCTGTAGAAGGACCTGTTGGGTCTTCGGCTGAGAAGAACCACCAGGAGACATTGCTGGGCGGTCTAGGTCACCATGTTCAACCTGAAAGATAAATGTGATAGAGGTGTATTCTTGATCCACCACTTCAAATATACACTAAACCTTCAAACACTCGACCCACATTAACACACACCTGTGCCATCAGCGCAGCCACCTCCAGGGCCAGTTCCTTACTGACAGGAAAGTGCCCTTGTTGTACCTCTTCATTTACTTGATATGCTAGCAGGAGGCGCTCACGTTCAGTTTCCCCCTTGGCCTGAGCTCGGAAACACAACCTACAAGGAAGATTGATTACTTTTAAAACCCTAACATTATTATCGATTTAAAAAAAAAAAAAACATTCTTAATGCTTGATTTAAATAGACATTGGGTATACAACACCAAAAGTTTCCAAACGCACCTGCTTTTATAAGTGAGACGAACAATCCGTGTTCCTTCATATTTTCCTGGATGAAGTTCTTTCAGTGCCTGTTCCCACTTTGAGATCATATCACAAATCTGCACCAGAAGATTTAAAATAACATTTGATATTCTTGCAGCACTGAATTGTTTTATGCACTTTCAAAAGCTCTGATCTTCAATATTCATATTATACTTTATTGCTGGGTTGCAGGCAGTGCTCCAGGTCTTTTCCAGAAGGGTCATCAGTGAAGAGTGCGAAGCCTGAAATCTGTGGCTTCCTCATGCCTGCTCTCTGGTTGACTGTGTTCAAGAACTCCTCCACTGTGGTGGAACCATCAAAACCTACGACCTGTAGAGATGGAGAAAGAAAAGAGCATTCTGAAAGCCTGCAAAAATGTCCTTAAAAGGAGAAGTCCACTTTCAGAACAACAATTTAAAGATAATGTACTCACCCCCTTGTCATCCAAGATGTTCATGTCTGTCTTTCTTCAGTCGTGAAGAAATTGAGTTTTTTGAGGAAAACATTTCAGGATTTTTCTCTATATAATGGACTGGTATGGTGCCCCGATTTTGAACTTCCAAAATGCAGTTTAAATGTGGCTTCAAACAATCCCAAATGCAGTTGTAAACGATCTAGCGAAACGATCAGTTATTTTCATTAAAAAATACAAATTAAATACTACTGTACCTACTGTAAATGTAACTACTTGCTCTCCCTGAGCTCTGTGTATTCTGGCTCAAGACAGTTCGGGTATGTCAAAAAACTCCAATCGTATTTTCTCCCTCCACTTAAAAAAAATCATTTCAAAATCATCTTACATCACTGCAGAAGTACCGACCCAGTCTTTGCAAAGTGAACATGCAAAGAAGATCAAACACCCTTAACAAAAAAGGTAAAACAGCGATATAGTGCGATTTTTGAAGTTGAGGGAAAAAATACGATCAGAGTTTTTTGACATACCCTAACTGTCTTGAGCCAGAATACACAGAGTTCAGGGAGAGCAAGACAAGATGAGCGTTTTACATTAAAAAGTATATAAATCGTGTTATTTTTATGAAAATAACCAATCCTTTCACTAGATAAGACCCTTTTTTCTTGGCTGGGATCGTTTAAAACTGCATTTGTGGTCGTTTGAAGCCGCATTTAAACTGCATGTTGGAAATTCAAAATCGGGGCACCATAGCAGTCCATTATATGGAGAAAAATCCTGAAATGTTTTCCTCAAAAAACAGAATTTCTTTACGACTGAAGAAAGAAAGACTTGAACATCTTGGATGACAAGTCGGTGAGTACATTACATGTGAACTGTTCTTCTGGAAGTGGACTTCTCTTTTTTTTTCTCCTTTGTGGACCTTGAACGTGTCAGTTATGTTGGTGTCTATGCAGAATCAGAAAGCTCTCAGATTTCATTGAAAATATCTTAATTTGTGCTCCTTAGATGAACATAGATTATACGGGTTTGGAATGACATGAGGGTGAGTAATTAATGACACAATTTTCTTTTTTGTGTGCACTGTCCCTTTAATCTATGGGCTAGATCAACGGGAACAGAAAGCATTTTTGTGTACCTCATAAGTGTTGTTCATGAAGTGAACAGGTATGCTGAAGGGTAGTGAGTGATGGTAGGGGTTTCTCAGCAGAATAGACAGAATTTCCATTCGTGAAGGCTTTGCCTCTCTCTCTCCATTCTGTAAGGTTCTCTCTACTGAGCGCTGGCAGTACACAGCATACTTCCCCACTTCAGTCCTGTGGGTGTACACATAAATACAGGTTTTCAAATTCAATTACATGAGACATCACTGCAAAAACCCTTATTTGTATTGGTATCTAAGACTTGTTTTGCAGTAAGCATATCAGAACTCCCTATTTTTTATTTCTTATTTTTGTAGCAGCCTTTTTTGAGTGTTTTGACTTTAGTTAACCACGATATACTGTATATGATATACTTAAAGGCATCGTTCACCCAAAAAAATGACAATTCTGTCATTCTGTCATTTCATTTACAATTCGGTCATGTTTGGAACACAAATTAAGATATTTCTGATGAAATCCGAGAGCTTTCTGACCCTGCTTAGACAGCGGTGTAACTACCATGCTCAAGGCCCAGAAAGACAGTAAGGACATTGTTCTTACTAAAAGTATTCTCGTAGCTTCATAACATTAAGGTTGAATCACTGATGTCACATGGACTATTTTAACCTTTCTGGGCCTTGAATGTATCAGTTGCATTGCTGTCTATGCAGGGTCAGAAAGCTCTCGGATTTCATCAAAAATATCTTAATCTGTGTTTTAAAGATGAATGAAGGTATTACAGGTTCTGGAACAAAATGAGGCTGACTAATTAATGACAGAATTTTAATTTTTGGTTGAACTATCCCTTTAAATTATGACAGGTCAAACAATATTGTTAAAAAAAAAAGAAAGTAAAAACGGAATATAAAAGCAAATATTTATTTACACATTTAAATATAAATTTAATCTAAAGTTTGTTTGTTTTTTTTTTGGCAAGAAATTAATTAAATCTTTGCCACAGGAATAATTTTTTTTAAATATACTATAAATGTATGAAAATAGAAAATGGTTGTTTAAAGTTTTAAAAGATATTTCACAATGTTATTGTTTTTACTGCATTTTTGCTAAAAGGAATGCAGCCTCAGTGAGCAGAAATGACTTTTTCCAAAAAAAAAAAAAAAATACATTTTAATGTAAAACTTTTAAACAGTGGTGTATAGTTCTGTATGAGCATGAATGTATAAAACGTAAATTCTTAAAATATCCACCATATATAAAAATACACCGTAATAAGTCCTAAATATATAGTTGTAATTCCAAATATCTGTATATAATAATACAACTATTCACAAACTATACAGTGGTGGCCAAAATTAATAAAACATCAGTATTTTAATCAGCTGAAAATGGTTTTAAGTCAGTTATTTCTATCTTTTGCTGTAGTGTGTCAGTAGGAAATATCAGATTACATTTCCAAACATTAATTTTGCCATTAATTGTAAAAATCCAATGAAATTTTTGTTTGCACAAGGAGTGTGAGAAAAGCCAGTGCTCCACACAGAGATCTGATCTCATCATCATCCAGTCTGTCTGGAATGACATGAAGAAACAAAACAAACTGAGACTAAATCCAGAAGAACTGTGGCAACATCTCCAAGATGCTTCATGAAACCTACCTGCAAAGCTACAGTACTGCCATCAAAAAATAATGTCATAAATAGATTTTCTTTATCAATTAACTTCTATTGACTTCAAATCAAATTTGATGTGACCATGCATGCGTTTAAATCAGCTTTTGCCCTTGGTACACTTGTGCATAGTTTTTCAGGTAGCTTTGCAGGTAGGTTTCTTGAAGCATCTTGGAGACGTTGCCACAATTCTTCTGGATTTAGTCTGTTTTAGTTTGTTCTGTTTCCTCATGTCATTCCAGACAGACTGGATGATGCTGAGATCCGATGTCTGTGTGGAGCACTGGCTGTTCTCAGACTCCTTGTGCAAACAAAAACCTCACTGGATTATTATAATGAATTGCAAAATGAATGTTTGGAAATGTAAACTGATATTTCCTACTGACACACTACAGCAAAAGATAGAAATAACTGACTTGAAACCATTTTTTTAACTGCTGAACTAGTGTTTTGGCCACCACTGCATATTTAGATTAGTATATATTATAAACATAAATATAATGAGAATCAGTCTGAAAGTGAATATATATTGGAATTTATTCAACATGTACAAAACACTGTACTTGACCTGGGATCTCCGTTCCGCTGCAGGTACTGTCTCAGGTACCACAGGAAATGGTGCTGAGGCAGGAAGAGAGCTACACACAATGATAACAGCTGCCAGCACTGAGAAAGAAAGAGAGATATAGAGATATAAAGCACTTCATATGATAATACAGTGTGAAGCGTGTTTGTGTGTGCACAAATATGACACTGACCTGCGTGAGGGAGTAGTTGTGAGGAGTGCGGCAGTTGGTCTGTTTGATCAGCTGACAGTACATCTCATTCTGCAGCTCTGGATGTGTTAGGCACACCTGCAGTGCATTCTGGGCCAGCGAGGTGTGGTAGTCGATGGAGGGAGATTCCACCAGCACATTAATGAACAGCTGACATGACTACCAGGGGGACAAAAGTGTTGGATAAGAGAAGCCAAATAAGCTTAAAATACACAGAACAACCAGCAGATGGCGAACTCCTCACACAACATGTTAGCGCAAACAGCTGTTTCTGTGGCCGTACAGACTGCGCATGCAACAACACGCTTTACTTTCTTATTAACATTCCGTTTCTGTTCTTACAGAAATTCTTACAATGCAAATTAAATCAAGTCAGGATGTAGCTGTCAACCCCCCATTCATTACTTCAGAGTGGGAGGCCTTTTCTTTCAGTATCAAATGACTACCTTAAAAAGCCCCTCTGATCTTCAAAGAGCACTGAGGGCTGCGTGTGATGCTAGCTCTCGAGGATACGCCATTGAACTGTCAATAGGGCATAATGTCTGCAAACCTCTGGAGAACAGGGTTCTCAATAGAAAACGGGAGCCTGAGAAGAAACTACGGGCAACTGGAATGATACTAACTCTCCAAACACTGTCAGCGATCCTCTTTGAACTCAGAATGAAATGTTTAGGCCTGTCCTTAAAATGAGACGTTACAGGGCTAGTGCCGTTTCCCACACAAAGTGCTGAGAGGCACTTGTTGTGGAGTCATTAAGTAGAAGTAGCGATGCTACTTACTACATTTTTTAGCATAATGGATGACCGTAGCAAACCCTACTTAACTTTTTTTACATTATTTACATGTAGCTTTACAAATTAGTGATCTGGGGTACAATTAAAGGGACAGTTTTTGTAATTAAAGGGAGCTTTCTGACCCTGCATAGACAGAAACTTAACTGACACATTTACGGCCCAGAAATGTAATAAGGACATTGTTAAAATAGTCCATGTGACATCAGTGGTTCAACCGTAATGTTATGAAGCTATGAGAAAACAAAAATAACTTAAACAATTTCTTCTTTTCCACGTCAGTCTTCGCCATGTGTTCATAAGAGTATCACGACGAATGTAAATGTGTCAGTTGCATTGCTGTCTATGCAGGGTCAGAAAGCTCTTAGGTTTCATCAAAAATATCTTAATTTGTGTTCTGAAGATGAACAAAGATCTTACGGGTTTGGAACAACATAAGGGTGAGTCATTAATGCCAAAATTTTCATTTTAGGGTGAAATCATTTGAATCCATTTACCAAAAAGATTCATTCAGATTAATTCACTGATTCGTTTAGTGACTCCTTTTACAGATTACATGCTTAAGCCAGTAGGCTGAATTAACTGTATTTTTGTGTTTGATAAAGTTATTAAATCGTTTACTCCACTAAATTGTTACAAAACATCCTAGTCGTTCACGGTTGAAAACGTATCATTCTTTATTAAAATTTACACCTACAAATCTAGTAAGAGATTTCAGCATCAATGCTGAACAGGGATATTAGCCAAAATAACAAAAAAAAAAAAAAATACCATGAGCACATACACTACCAGTCAAAAGTTTTTGAACAGTAAGATTTTTTTATGTTTTTTAAAGGATTCTCTTCTACTCACAAAGCCTGCATTTATTTGATCCAAAATACAAACAGCATTAATATTCTGAAATATTTTTATTATTTAAAACAACAGTTTTTTATTCAAATATTTTTAAAATTTATATATATATATATATATATATATATACACACTACCGTTAAAAGTTTGGGGTCAGTACATTTTTATTGTTTTTTTAAGAAATTAATACTTTTATTCACCAAGGATGTATTAAGTTAATAATTAAAAGTTTATTAAAAGTTAATAATAAATAATTTACATTGTTATAAAATATTTATATTTTGAATAAACACTGTACTTTTTAAACTTGTTATTCATGAAAGAATCCTGAAAAAAAAAATCACAGGTTCCAAAAAATATTTGGCAGCACAACTGTTGATATTATCCAACATTGATCATTCTAATAATAAATCCGCATATTAGAATGATTTCTGAAGGATCATGTGACACTTAAGACTGGAGTAACAGCTGATAAAAATTCAGCTTTTCATCACAGGAATAAATTCTATTTTAAAGTATGTTAAAATAAAAAACATTATTTTATATTGTAAAAACATTTTGCAATATTACTGTTTTTTTTCTATATTTTTAATCAAATAAATGCAGCCTTGATGAGCATAAGAGACTTCTTTAAAGACTATTACAAGTCTTACTGACCCCAAACTTTTGAACGGTAGTGTATATATATATTTTTTTTTTTTTGTGTGTGTGTGTATTTCTTTTTCCTGAAGAAATGCTGTTCTTATATTTATCAATATTTATCAATTATATTATCTGTTTTCAACATACTACAACTACTACTACTACTAATATTAATAATGTGTTTTTTTGAGCATTAAATCAGAATATTAGAATGATTTCTGAAGGATCATGTGACTGGAGTAATGATGCCAAAAAATTAGCTTTGAAATCACCGGAATAAATTACATTTTAAAATATATTCAAATAGAAAACAGTTATTTTAAATAGTAAAAACATTTCAGAATTGTACAAATGCAGGCTTGGTGAGCAGAAGAGACTTCTTACTGTTCAAAAACTATTGACTGGTAGTGTAACAAAATTACTAAAACCTAAAATGAAATGAAACTTAAAAAAAATAAAAGTATATAAATAAAACCTAATTTAAAATATGTATACATACTATAATAGAATATAAATAATACTATAATAACACAGTTTATTATATTAAAACATTTTATTTGTATCACCGGCTATTTTTTTTCATGCATAATTCTTACACCATCTTATGCATCATGATTTGCTCACTTTATTTTCAAATGAGATTTTGTTAGTTCAGTTAATTCAGACTCTTATTCAGACTCAAAATTAGATTAATTTTAAGTCTAAACAACACTCAAAATGAACAAGCCATCTCATGTTTAGTTAAGGAGGCAATACATTAATATATTAATATATTATCGAGGCTACTAAATTATGAGATATTTGTTTCAGTTATTTCTTGTTCTTAAATATCTTAAATTAAAACATTACAAAAAGTAATATTGTCAAATATCTTTAGAATTTAAAGTAACTAACTTCTGTTTTCTGTAATTTCTGTGGCCAAGCTACATTTTCACCAGTTTTCAGTCCCAAACATTTGAACATTAGTGTGTCATGCTCAATTAATTTTAGCAATTTGTGTCATTTGCCTTTGCATTATGTGTATTCGGTCATCAACCAGCCTGCTATTTTGATCTCAGCAAGGTTTATCAGCATGTGTGCACTAAAAAAATATTTTACTTCATTTTAGAGTAGCTTTTTCTATATTGTTAGCCATGATTTAGTGTCCTTAGAGATCCTTAACGTTTTGTGCCAACAAACCTTCTCTGATTTTATTACTTATAGTGTATCCAGGTACTACTGTTTCGAAAGTGTAGCCTGACTGTAGTTGAACTACTATAAATTATGAATAGCATGTATCTTGGCAAGCTACAGTTTCAAAGCAGCTTCCTCAACAAGACTTCACTGCAGAGAGGGTTTTTTTTTTTAAACGTCAATCAGAGCCAAATCCAGCTCATTATCTCCTGTGCTATAATGAGCACAAGGCCTCCCATCACAGCCTTTGATCCTGCTGTGGGAGACACAGTAGCTCTCTCACACACAGGGACAGGACGGCACCATCAACCCTCAGGAGAGGAAGATGAGGACAACTTAGAAGTGTTTCGAGAGATGGAGCGACGCTTCAGGGAAGATAAGGACAACAACAGGACATAAAGACTAGAGCGTTTGTGAATGAGAGAGAGAAAAAGAAGACACAGATGAGAGCGTTCACCTTAAAGAGCTTCAGAGCTTCTGTTTGAAGTGCCTCGGAGGGCAGCGTGGTGAGAGGATACCGCAGTCCCTCTTTACTGAAACACAACACTTCACGTTTCCACAGAGCGGAGTCTGCACACATGAACACACGACAGATTGAAAAACAAATCAAAATGGCACAGCAGCTGTTATCAGGCCATAAGAACTGGTTGTAAACACTGTCTGGGGTCTAGATTGAGTAATTCAATCTGTCTGTCTCAATTTAAAACCATTCATCTAGCAACTTGAGAAGCATTTGTACTTGTAGAAGTGTGCAGTTGGTAGATGTTTTAAAATAACTCCTGACCTGGGTCTCCATCCACATCCAACAGCTTGCCAATTAGCTGCTCGTACTCTGTTCCCACCCTCAGACTGGCACAACTGCCTGCCGCGACGGTCAGGTGGTATAGCCAGGTGTCCTACGTGCAAGACAGCAAAATAACACAGATGTTTAACAGAGCTAAATTTAATTTACTAAAAGGAGTGACACTACTGAACAGCTGAAGTGATGACCTACTGAAAAAGTTAGTAATGTAGCTCAAGTGTTAACAACAAACTAGTAAACATCATTTGAAATAATACATTAATGTTATATACAGTGTTGGGAAGGTTACTTTGGAAATGTGATGGGTTACAGATTACGTTAGGTTACGATTAAGTTAGCCTATTTAAAATGTAATTACTTTATTAATGTAACTGATTACATGTGGTTACTTTTTGATTATTTTTCTAAATTTGTAACAAATGTTTTCAACTGTTAATCATTTTCAAACATTTAAACCAGGCAGGGTTAATCTTACAATCATACTTAACACTGATTAGACTTTCAAAATCCTTTATCTCTTTAATTAAGATCATAATATTTTAAAGCACAGCCACCACAAAATCAGACTTTAGCACCTCTTTTTACTTTCAGATTGTTCTGAGGTTAAATACAGATTTAAAATCATAACAAGAATGGTAAATATTAATAAAAGACGTATTCAGATGTAACCCCCTTTGTAATCGTTAACATTTTAACAACTATAATTTAATTACACATTTGTACCACATTACAGTTACGTTGTTTTTTTTTTTTTAAATAAATTAAATTATGCAACTCTGTTACATGTAATAGTTACTCCCCAACATTGGTTGTGTAATATTTAATAATCAGAAATGTAGCTTTGGCAAATAACTGATATTAAATGTTTAATGAGAATTACTAAAATTACTCAAATTAAAACTAAAATAAAAATACATAAAAGCTAAATAGAAATATTTAAAACAAATGGCAAAAACCCATAAAATTAATAAAACCAAAATGACGACAAAAACTGAATATATAAAATAAAAACTCAAAATATTCAAATAAAAATAAATAAATAAACAAATAAACTGATGTAGCTTTTAAAATGCCATTTTTTCTAACAAATAGCAGTGTAGCATGACAATTTTGAATTTTATTTCATTTTAGTAAATCAATTCATTTAGATATTTCCTTTGATGCACATCTAGACTAGGCTGCAAAAAAACAAACAAATTATATATATATATATATATATGTATGTATGTATGTATATACTGTGTATATATATATATATATATATATATATATATAAATTTCAGATAAATATATTATATTTGAACTTTAAAAAAATGTAGCCCATTTCACAACTGAATAGAATAATTTCTGAAGGATCATGTAACACTGAAGATTGGAGAAATGGTGCTGAAAATCAGCTTTGCCATCAAACTAATAAATAAATAATAAAACGGAATACAAAAGTTAATTTAAACTGTAATAATGTTTCACATTATTACTGTTTTTACTGTACCTTTGATCACATAAATGAGAGACTTCCTTCAAAAACATAAAATCTTACCTACCTCAAACTTTTGAACAGTACTTTTTAAAATCGTTTTTATTGATGACATTTTATTGACAAGTTGATCTGTTTAAACGTTGTTATTCACTTCCAGAATAAAAGTTTCCTGATGATTTACTTACCCCTATGTCATTCAAGATGTTCATGCCTCGAAAAGAAATGACGGTTTTTGAGGAAAACATTCCAGAATTTTTCTCCATATTGTGGACTTCAGTGGTGGCCAACAGGTTGAAGGTCCAAATTGCAGTTTCAATGCAGCTTTAAAGAGCTCTACACAATCCCACCCAAGGAACAAGGTTCTTGTCTAACGAAATGATTGGTAATTTTCTAAAAAAGTTAAAACTGATATACTTTTTAACCACAAATGCTCATCTTGCACTAGCTCGACTTTACACATTACGTAGTCATGCTGGAAAGGTCACGGGTGACATAGGCGGAAGTACCGACCCAGTGTATACAAAGAAAGTCAAACACCCTTTACAAAAAAAGGTAAAACAATGATGTCGGATGATTTTCAAATTGGAGAAGAAAATGAGATCAGAGTTTTTCGACGCTAACTGTCTTAAGCCAGAATACACAGAGTTCAGGGAGAGCAAGACAAGACGAGTAATTGAGATTAAAAAGTATTTAAATTGTATTTTTTTTAATGAAAATAACCGATCGTTCCTGTTGGCTCCAATTTAAGTCCACTATATGAAGAAAATTCTGGAATGTTTTAATTCCTTTTCAACTGAAGACAGAAAAACATAAACATCTTGGATGACATGGGGGTGAGTAAATTATCAGGACATTTTTATTCTGGAAGTGAACTAATTTTTTAACAAGCTACACTAAATAGTTTCCCCAACACTGTCCATCACATACCTTCATGGATATCTGATTTGTATATGTATGAAGTACTTTACATATTGCATTATAATAAACAAGTACTTAGGTAAATGCTAGGCAAAATTCAGATTGTGTTTGTGGTGCAAGTGATACCTTTTCTTGTTTAGTACCGACGAGCAGGTAGGTGGGGCTTTGCTCTTTAGGATGGACCACTAATGTAAAGTGAGAGGAGAGGAAGCCCCGCCCACCTGCTTCATAATCCTCATCAGAGTCACATGACCTGTCCACTTCTTCCACCCGTGCTTCCCGAACACGTAGCTGACCCAGTGGGAACTGCCACAAACACATATTTGATCTCAGTTTAAAACAGCATCGTATGCATACATTTCTTTACAAATTACCTGAATATTTTCTGATCACGTGAAAAATTATAAACTTCAGTTTAAATGTAAGCTATGCAGAGCTAGTAAAATGTAAGGATGAACAAGAAATTTAAGGAAGCTGAAAATATCCACCTTGTCGTCCTGGTTCCGGTAGTAGTAGAAGACTTTCCCAATCAAAGCACACCACACAAGCTTTGAATGACCATGTTTCACCTGTAGAAAAATTAAAGACATCATCAGAAAAATGATGAGAGATAGTTAAATGACTTAAAATGAGAAAATTGTATCACTTCAAACACCCATTTGACAAGACATCTTGAAAATCAAGACATTACTTGTATATCCTGACCTGTCAATCAAAACCCCTCAGATGTGGTCAAGTCACCTCCCAACCAACACCTCACACACACACAGCCTGTGATCAAGGACTCCCTATCAGATACATTCCAGGCCTGATGACCTCAGCTCTGTCCCAGCATCATCCCACACTCCTCGCTGTCACCTGCTCATTCCTTCTTTAATCGTCATCACTTCACTGTTTTATACTTGTATCAAAACTCTTACTGTTATGATATAAAAATAGATGCATTGACATGCTGGACTAGATGTAGATACACTGTTCAAATAGTGTAGATTTTAACTTTTTAGTTTTAGATCATGGCTAATGTCATAAGCTGGTGCATATTCAAAAGTAAAACTAAAAACCAAATCGAATTTTCATTGGGTTCAGCAATACTGATTTGTTCTAACATCTTAAAGGAGAAGTCCACTTCCAGAACAATAATTTACAGATAATCGATCATTTATTTTCATTAAAAAATAAAAATGTAAATACTTTTTAATGTCAAACGCTTGTCTTGTCTTGCTCTTCCCGACCTCTGTTTTTGTTCTGGGTCATGATAGTTAGGGTATGTCGAAAAACTCCCATCTCATGTTCTCCCTCAACTTCAAAATTGTCCTACATCGCTGTTTTACCTTTTTTGTTAAGGGTGTTTGATCTTCTTTGCATGTTCACTTTGCAAAGACTGGGTTGGTACTTCTGCAAGCGATGTAGGATACTTTTGAAATGATTTTTGAAGTTGAGGAAGAAAATATGATTGGAGTTTTTCGACATACCCTAACTGTCTTCAACCAGAATACACAGAGTTCAGGGAGAGCAAGACAAGATGAGCATTTGAGATTTAAAAGTATTTCAATTGTATTTTTTTTTTTTTTTATAACTGATCGTTTCGCTAGATAAGTCCCTTCTTCCTTGGCTGGGATGGTTTACAACCCATTTGGGATCATCTGAAGCCGCATTTAAACTACATTTTGGAAGTTCAAACTCAGGGCACCATATTAGTCCATTATATGAAAAAAATGTTTTCCTCAAAAAACATATATTTTTTTTTTTTACGACTGAAGAAAGGAAGACACGGACATCTTGGATTACAAGGGGGTGAGTACATTATCTGTAAATTGTTGTTCTGGAAGTGAACTTCTACTTTAATAACACTCCTGTGAGCTCATACCTTAGTTAGCCAGCCTCGCACTGTAGGCTTAGCTTCTTTATCCATGGAAATTGGTCCACTGGCCTGAACCTTGAGAACATTCTGGAGAACTCTGATCCAGTCCTCCAGGATATTTGGGGAGTCTGCAGCCAAGTAAAAGGTCTTCTTCTCTGTAATTAACTAGAAACAACAAGCACATGAGGAAAAACATGGACAGAGATTTAGTCAACAAAACTGGTTAATCATACTATGATTACAATGGCACTGACATAAAAATTCTGTCTGATATTGATAAGCAGATAAATATTTTCATTTTATGGCATTTTATGTAATATTGAGATAAAAAAAAAGGCCTAAATAAAAACAAAATGTCCGCACACTAATATTTGACTGCTCCATAGAAGTTTTATTAATTCAAGTACAACATTTTGACCAACAGGTCTTCTTCTTCATTTTTTGTAACTTTTTGTCTAAATAAACTCTTAAATCTTAATAGACAAAAATTAATTTTACCACAATTCAGTGTCTAGTAGAATTTATTCCAAGTCAATTAGTAACAGTAAAACAGATGTTTCTGAATAAATTCATTTTATAATTACGATTAAAGTTGCACAATTCTGGATAAACTGAGATTCACAATTTTTGTTCGTTTGTTTGTTCAAACAGAGATCACGATTCTCCCATGACTCTGAAATAAGCAAAATAACATGTAATTTACTAGAGGCTGACAAAATATTAATTGCCTCATTCTATTCAAAACTGGTTTAATTCATTTAAATTAATTATTTAAAAAAAAAGTTTGAATGAATATTTCAATGACTCATAAATACTGTACCTCACTTGTTCCATTACTGAATGAATCAGCATTTTTGAACAAATCTCTTGAATGAATGATTCAATGGTAAATACATTTCTTAACAGTTAGCTGTCGCCACCTAGTGTCGAAACAATTTAATCAACATTAGTTTCCATTACAGATTTGTATAAAACTTTTGCAATATTTTATAAATATCAATAAAAAAACTATTGTGAATTGATGTAGTTTCCATTAACTGATGTTACACAACTAAAACTTAATTTTTTCTTCTCACAATAAGTCATGATGAATGATGTTGGTAGGTTTATGTGTATCACAGCCACCGCATTAGCTATTTTTTTTTTTTTAATCAAAGGAGATGTAGATGTGTATCTTTAGCAAAGCAGCGTGGAGAGCTTACTCTGGCTCGTATAAACACAAGCATTGACTAGAGTGGGCACGAGTCAGAGCCATAATACTTGTGAGTGGCCACGTATGAGGTTTTTCTCAGAGGTTATAGTACATTAAAGTATGATCATGTGACCAAGTAAGCTGTAAATGCGAAAAAATCTGTTTCCATTGCAGTTCTGTGCAATCCTTTTTCGAATTGCCAGAAAAAGCCACCTCACGGAAGCGTAAAAACTTTTTTGCAATATCTGTGAGTTTTTTGCAAAATTGACGTGTTTCCAGTGGGCGTATTTTTAATTCGCAATTTCAATTTGCACAATTTGAAGGGTAATGGAAATGTAGCTATTGTAATCAACAAATGTTATTTAAAGCACCAATTTGAAGCAAAAATTACTTTCGAAAGGTGATTTGGTCCATTATAATCGCTACCATATCCGAACTATAAACTTTTATCCCAGTACTTCTGTGATAATATGAATGAGTAGCTGTGTTTCCATTACCCTTCAAATTGCACAAATTGAAATTGCCAGTTGAAAATACTCCTAATGGAAACTTGTCAATTTCGCAAAAGCTCACCTATATTACAAAAAGCTTTTACACTCACATGAGGTGGTTTTTCAGGCAATTTGAAAAAAGGAATATTTTGCAAAACTGCAATAGAAACTTTTTTTGCATTTACAGGTCACGTGGTCTATGTAAAAAGTCATATGATCGTTCTTCAAAGTACTATAGCCAGCGTACTATAACCAACGCACAGCGCAGCTAGTATAAACATAAGCACTGATTAGAGTGGCCGCGATCAGCTCCGGTGGCCGCGTCAGAGCTGTAACACGCGACAAACATGTACAGTGTAAATAGTCTAATGGCAGGGAAAGCCCCTTATATTTGAGAGTGGTCACGTATGAAGTGTTTCTTGGAGGTTATAGTACATTGAAGAATGATCATATGACTTTTTACATAGACCATCTGACATGTAAATGCAAAAAAAACGTTTCCATTGCAGTTCTGTGAAAGTTCAGTTTTCGAATTGCCTGAAAAACCACCTCATGTGAGCGTAAAAACTTTTTTGCGATATATGGGAGTTTTTGCGAAGTTGATGCATTTCCATTAGCCGTATTTTCAATTCGGAATTTCAATTTGCGCAATTTGAAGGGTAATGGAAACATAGCTACAGACGAATTGTTTTCATTTAGAAATAAAATCGTGTGGGTGTTTAGGTCGAGATTGTGATCTTTAAACGATTAATTGTGCAGCATTAATTATGACATTAAACAAAATACTAAAAACTAATAAGTCTGTCTGTCTCTGTCTGTCCATGAGTGAACTGAAAATTTGGAGATTATAGATTATAAATCATCTCGGTCATGATGGAATGTAATCGCAGAACATCTTCCAAGTCATGTGGTAACAGTAAAACAGGTCCAGATGACCTACAATAAGTTCTTCAAGCCATTTTATGATTATGATATTCAATTCCTCCCGAATTGTGATTTCACTGATTCAAGACTGAGGAAATTATACATAATTTCCCATTATTATTATTATTACGCCTTTGAAAACCTGAAAATGACAGCACTTAAGAGCTGAACTTCCCCTCAAAATGCAAGTGAAACTCATGTGATACCCATATCAGGCTGTTTCTGAAAGCCTCAGGCTGACAGATTTGTTAAAGCCTGTTTAGGTGTATCAGCGTGTGTCTCTCACCTGGAATGTCTGCGCTCCCTCTCCGCGGGCTATATGACACGAAGAGTTCAGCTCCATTTGGCCCTGAGGTTTCCGGATCACGTCACTCTGAGAACAGAACAAAGGCAGATATCATCAGCGCTGTAACTCTAAACTTCCTTCCCTCACACCGTCTCACAAATACCACCAAAGAGTTGTGGAAAAGTCTACTCACAGGCGACTTATAGTACAAGATCTCCCCATTCCTCAGAATGAACCAGCGCCTCTTCCAAGCTTTCACCTGACTGCCCATTTTCAGCAAGTAACCCGTCTTTTCTAAAGTCTCCTATATTGAAAGACACATACAAAGCCTTTAAACATGGACAATCTGTCTTCTAACTCTATCCTTCAAACAGGAATAGGACTGAAGTAAATGGGAATGCTAACTGATAGCTTTCTCCAGGTATTACAGACTTCCTTTGACTAATACTAAAATGTAAGAAAAGACTGTGTAATAGTTGTCAAAAGTCATATGAAGAACCTCTACACTAAAGAAATATGCATATACACACTACCATTCAAAAGTCTTGGGTCAGTAGGATTTTTTTTAAAGGGGGCATCAGATGCAAAAATTCACTTTTACATGGTGTTTGCATATAATGTGTCTTAGCAGAGTATGGATGCAACCACCCTACAATGTTAAAAACCCATTCACTCCTTTTTTTAATCCCCAAAAAACTTAAAGGGGTCATCAGATGCAAAGTTCACTTTTACATGTTGTTTAAACATAAATGTGTGTTGGCAGTGTGTGTACACAACCACCCTATAATGATAAAAATCCACCCAGTGGTTTTTATTTAATCTGCAAAAATATTTTTAAAATCAAGCCAATCCCAGCAGTGTGACGACACACTGACAGAGGCCGCTCCCATGATAGTTGACTGACAAGGCTGTCTTATCTCAGACCAGTCTTAAATGAGCGGTAACAGTCCGATCACCATTGTTTTGATGCCGGAACAGAGACGTAGACAAGAATGGCCCCTAAGTGATTGAGGTGTTCTGTTGTTGGATGTAATAATGAACATAGTAGTCATTATTTACTTCCAACATCTGAGCCACTGAAGATGCAGTGGATTACATTTGTTTGTGAAGGGAATGCACCCCGCGATCTACATATATCCGTCTATGTTCACGCCAATCATTCGTAATTTAAGTGAGTATAGGAGGTTTTTTTTTTTATGAATCTCTGCGATTGCATTTCCTAATAATGTGCTAGTTAGCAAGTTTAGCGGCTAAACGCGACTAAATGCGGCGAGCAGAGCTCATTAACATTTAAAGCAACATCGACCAGAACAGGATGTTTTAACGAAAAAAGAATTTTTAACCAAAGCATGTTATAGACTTCAGACCCTAGAGACCCTATAAGACCCTAAAGAATCATGTCAACTTGTGGAAAATGGGCATCTGATGACCCCTTTAAACAGTCTCAGTTATTAAGCCATTTTGATTTTCTGAGCAGTATGACATCATATTGTTCAGCCCCCACCCACAACCACTGACAGACTGTCCCGCCATTTTCTCCGTGCTCAAGCAGCTGTAGCGACAACAATGTCTCATAAACAATGCAGGTGTTTTGTAGTTGGATGGAAAAGTGAACATAAGAGTCTTCTTTTTCTCCCGACATGAGAGGATGCAGTGGATTAGTTTTGTTTTTGATACGCCATCGAATACACAGAAGAGAGGGCTGGGGTGAGCAGTAGCTCATTATTATTTAAAGAGACATGCACCGAAACGGGTTACTGTGAACAGAGCTATTTTTGACAAGGCAAAAAGGGTGTTGCTTTCAGTGAACACAGAAATTTTAACCAAAATATTTTGTAGACTTTTAATGAAGACCCTAAAGCGTCATACAAACTTTACATTTTGAAAAATGGCATCTGATGTCCCCTTTAAAAGAAATTAATAATTAAATTACCACTATAGTCATTTTATAACATTTGACTGCAACATCAAAAGTGACAGTAAAGACAGTTGTGTAATGTATTAAATGCCTTTTTCTAGTAAAAACATTTTTATTTCAGTTAATTGCTTTTTTTTTAACTTTCTATTCATCAAAAAAATCCTGAAAACAGAAAAACCATGTTTCCTGGTTTCCAAAAATATTAAGCAGCAACTGTTTCCAACTGTGATGACAAGCATGTCAGAATGATTTCTGAAAGATCATGAACACTGAAAACTGGAGTAATGGCTGATGAAAAATCAGCTTTGCCATTAAAGGAATAAATTACATTTTAAATTGTATTGAAACCAAAAACAATCATTTTAAATTGCAATAATATTTTACTGTTATTCTCTGCATTTTAATCAGTCAGGTGCAGCCTTGGTGAGCATAAGAAATTTATTTCAAAAACATCCTACATCCTAAATTTTTGAACGGTAATGCAGGTGAGAAGACAAATACAGAGGCGGCTCAAACGAGGAGCTCAGAGACGTACCGGTCCAACACTCTCGCATGAGTAGGATGAAGTACGTTGCACCTTGTGCTCAGGCTCTGAGCAGTCGCTGTCCAGTGAGTACGCATCCGGAGGAATGGCATAATCACTCTCTGAACTGATGGAGGACATAGACACACCTGCAGGACAAAAGACACAAACATGTCCAAGAGATGAACCTGGATCTTTGAGAGTTTTATTTCATTTTAAAACTAAATGTACACAATCTTATTATTATAAAAAAAACGAATAAAGTAGTTAAAGGGGTCATGATATGGATTTTTTTATATATATATATATATATATTTTTATACGTTCTATTTGCTTTTGACGTGACTTGACACTTATATTCAGCGTAATCAAGTGTCAGGTGTTAAGCGCCTGAACGCCAGTGGGCGGGGCCTATGGTGAGAAGATGACTAATCGTGGATCTGTTGCTCTGGAGGCGGTGTTTATGCTAATGACCGTGCCTGACATCTCAGATTCAAATGAGCCCTTTTTGGAGTTTGATTAAATATTGATTAAATGCTTTGTTTATAATGAGGAGAAGGTTTTTAGGTTATGTCATGACCCCTTTAATTATATAAAATGGTTAAAAAAGTGAAAAAAGTGACAAGAGTGGGTTATTTTATAGATTTCCTCACCTCTTTTGACAGCACGGGGGCTGCCAGGGATGCTACCCTTCTTATCTGGCACCAATGTAGATGTGTGCAGACTGGCCAACGAGCTGCTGTCGTCTTCTGAACCAGAGTCGTCATCAGGGAGAGGGACACTGCTGATCTGAGTTGCTTTCTGAAAGGGTAGAAACACATTGTGGGAAGGATGAGAAAGATTTTGGGGATTTCTCTTAGTCCTTGTTATGTAAAATAAAAATTTAGCTTGACACTTTTAAGATAAAAATTAGTTATGTCTCATACTTATAATGTAATCTCACCCCTTTAAGTGTGGAGTACACAGGCACACTCATGTTCTTATAAATAAGGTGGGTGAAGGGGCCGGTTGTTGAGTGCTGAGGTTGGGTGGATACTGGAGAAACAAACGAACAACACATGGGCACTTGCATAAAGCCTGCAAAGTTGTAAAAATTCATAGGGCCTGGGTGGGCACTTCAATATAATTTCATAAGGCCATTCCATTTACAGACACCAGTGAAATGAACAAATATGGTGTTTGTACATTTAATTAGCTTATTTTTAATTCAATTACATTTTCTTTTCTTTTTTATAGCAGGTAAACTCTAACACTGATGAAAGGAATCCACATTTACTTGATCAAAAAAATACAGTGAAAAAAATACTGTATTATTATTTAAATATTATTACAATTTAAAATAACTGTTTTTTATTATATTATATTTCAGTTTATTCTTGTTGAATTTTTAGCAGCCATTACCACAGTCATCAATGTCACATGATCTTTTAGAATTCATTCTGATTTACTGCTTTATTATTAATTAACAGCATTTATTTTAAAGGAGAATCCACTTCCAAAACAAAGATTCATATATATAATGTACGCACCCCCTTGTCATCCAAGATGTTCATGTCTTTCTTTCTTCAGTCGTAAAGAAATTATGTTTTTTGAGGAAAACATTTCAGCATTTTTCTCCATATAATGGACTGATATGGTGTTAAGGCTGTTTGATCTTCTTTGCATGTTCACTTTGCAAAGACTGGGTCTGAACTTCTGCAGTGATGTAGGATGATTGTGAAATGATTTTTGAAGTTGAGGGAGAAAATACGATTGGAGTTTTTCGACATACCCTAACTGTCTCGAGCCAGAATACACAGAGTTCAAGGAGAGCAAGACAAGGCGAGCTTTTGAGGTTAAAAAGTATTTAAATAGTATTTTTTAATGAAAATAACCAATCGTTTCGCTAGATAAGACCCTTCTTCTTCGGCTGGGATCGTTTACAACCACATTTGGGATCATTTCAAAATCGGGGCACCATACCAGTCCATTATATGGAGAAAAATGCTGATGACGACAAGGGGGTGAGTACATTATATGTGACCCTGGATCACAAAACCAGTCGTAAGGGTCATTTTTTTCAAAATTGAGATTTATACATCATATGAAATATGCTTTTTATTGATATATAGTTTGTTAGGATAGGACAATATTTGGCAGAGATACAACTATTTAAAATCTGAATCTAAGGGTGCAAAAAAAAATCAAAATATTGAGAAAATCACCTTTAAAGTTCTTCAAATAATGTTCTTAACAATGTATATTACTAATCAAAAATTAAGTTAAGTTTTCATACATTTACAGTAGGAATTTTACAAAATATCTTAATGGAACATGATCTTTACTTAACTCCTAATGATTTTTGCCATAAAAGAAAAATCTTTTATTTTGACCCATACAATGCATTTTTGACTATTGCTACAAATAAACCCCAGCAACTTAAGACTGGTTTTGTGGTCCAGGGTCACATATGTGAATCTTTGTTTTGGAAGTGGACTTCTCCTTTAAGTAGAAATAGTATGTTACATTATAAAATGCATTTACTGTCACCTTTGATTACTTTGATTACTAATGCATCCTTGATAAATAAAAGTAGTAATTTCATTCTAGTCCAATGACTTTTCAGTGATTTCCTGTTGTTTATAAATACTGAAGGATTGTTTAATAAAAATTACAGTCACAAAAGCTTTTTTTTTTGTGGTGAGCAAAACTAGAAAAATTTAATCTAAAATTTAGCCTAATTTTTTTTAAGCTTGAAAATTTCAATTTTATAATTTCTTAAAATTTCCACATTTTTCATGACTATAGCAACCCTTAAAAATTCCCTTAAACAAAAAAATTCTCATTATGGCCACGTACATGCTGAAGCTAAATCAAAATTCACTTTTATTCCGGTCACTAATATTACTTTACTCCAAAACAACATCTGTGGTTGAAGTGACCCAGTTTAAACTTTTACACAGGATCTGCAAACTAAAATAAACTTTTCAGCCTATCCGACCACTCGATTTACAACGGTAACAGCGTGGAAGGGTTAAATGCAATTGTCACTTCCAAAAACAGCAGTGACTTTGTATCAAACTAAATGTATGATCAGACTTGTTGCAGCTCCAGCATAGAGCACAGTTTTTGTAACTTTTTGTTGCAGAGTTGAGGTGGAGACAGGTGAAACACTCGCTGAGATAATTACACAGCAGTTTTATCCTTTCATCATGACTGATTGAAAAGCAGGGTTTCCATTCTCACCCTCTACTCACAGACCCAGTCGTCTTCTAAAAGCCTCTTAGAAGCTTGAACAAATGGAGATCACACCTGCACAGGTGTGTTCCCCTTAGGTAAGAGGAAGTGGCATCAAACAAGTCCCGACTTCTAATTGACAGATCCAAGAGCATCTGTTCATATGGCATTATAACATCAAGTTGCAAGAAATGCCAGCAAGGTGCCGGTGACAGACATATAGTGAGTGATCCGTGATTGTTACTGATTGGTTGACTGACTGACCTCTCCCAATAGTCTTAGCTCCAAGACAGGCCTCTGAGACTCTCATTCCTGATTTAGCTACTGCATAGATCCGACTTTCCTGAAAAACGCACAGAAAAATGAAAACAGTTTGGAACAATGTCTCTTTGAACTAGCCCTTTAACAAGCTGCAAAATTTGAGATACAAGCCATAGTATTCTTACCCAAGAGGGAAATCGGTGCAAAGGTGGTGTAGGTGGTTTAAGAGCTTCAGGGTCCATCATCTCAAACTCCTTGACCAAGCCCTCAAACAAGCCTCCATCTGTGGGCTGGGCTTCCATCTCTGATGCCTCCACCACACCCTCCATGCTTTCTGGAGGTCCTTCATCAATGTCCGTCTCCTCTAGCCCATGTATAGAAAAAGTACCGGGGACCACATTGTGGCAGGATGGAGAGATGCAGTTTCCGATATCAATACTGACGTTGACCTGATGGAGGCGTTCTACGCCGGGCTGCGGCTGACTGTGGTGTTTCTTCACAAGCTGGATGCTGTCGCGGGGGGTTAGAGGGGTGCGAACTTTGGGTAGGGTCATGCTGGTGCCCGAGGGTAAAGCCAGAGGAAAGGGACACGACAGAGGGAGGCGTACCAATGGGGGTGAGAGGGACACAGGAGGGGGGCTTTTAGGAGTGGGGGTAGGCGTATCGAAGCCACGTGGACCAGGAGTCTCATATGCTGAGGAGGACGAGGAAGAGGATGAGGAAGAAGAGCGAAGACGCTGGGAACGAAATTTGCTGTTGAGTTCGTCAGAAGAGTGATCTCTGTCTGAGGCTCCTCCCACTGCTCGATCACGTGTCACTCCAAAAGAAAGCTCTGCCCCCTCTGGACTCTCTTTTATTGAGATGTCGATGCCGTCTTGACTAGATTTATGAAAGTCTCCTTTGTCTTGTAATGCGGGAAGTAAAGAAGCACTATGAAAAGCGGAATCACAGCCCTCCGTGATTTTCCTTTTACTATCTGCAATTTGCAACAGATAACACATATTCAGTTAAAAAGTTAGTTAAGTTATATAAAAAAAAATGTCCTGGCTCTTTCAAGTGTTATAATTGCAGTGAACGGCTATTGAGATTCAGCTGTCCAATAGAAGTCCAATAAAGTGCATCCATCCAACATAAAAAAAATACTCCACATGGCTCGGGGTTAATAAAGGCCTCCTTTAAAGTGAAACGATGCATTTGTGTAAGATAAATATCCATATCCAAATATCCACCGTAATCTCTAGCTTCCGCTAACTGTTGTACTCAACTTCACTAAACAGTGGCGTTTCAGTGGATAACGTAGGATGTAGACGTCGCGTAAGCTATGCTGAGAACATGCTAGCTTCATGAGAATCTAGCATTTGGGCAGTGTTATGCAAATCTTCCCACATATCTCTTTGGGTTTGAGAGTTTAATCTTTGTGACCTTACGGATCTTATATTAGCCACAAACCACTTGTAACACTCCAAAGACAAAGGAAAACATGAAATTGCATCATATGACCCCTTTAAACCTTTTTGAGGTAGACGATGATGGTGTACCTGTAGAGTTGGCTATGCGAGATCCTGTCAATCTCCAGCCCTCCTCCTGGGCAGGCGGTGTCCCGGGGCAGCTGGGAGGGTGGAGTGGGCTGGAGGGTACCAGATGGGCATCCACCGCTGGAGACATGGGCCTTTCGAGAAGAGCTGACAGAAACACAGTGAGATACAAACGTAAGCAAAAACAAATGGTAAAATGAAAGAAGACAGGACAGGAACTATGTTTACTCTGAAGCTTGTCTTGCAGTATGAGGATCTGCTCGGCCTGCTTTAGATTTGCCTTCTTCAGCTGCTGGTTCTCTGTTTCCATCTACAAAAAAAGATGAGAAATGTAGATGACGCTCTGTTTCAACAAATATTTTTTGATCCACAGCACTTGCAAGTTTCAACCGACCTCTCGTAACTTAAATGTGACCCAGTCTTTGATTTTGGCAGCCTTTTCTTCAATTATCTTGGCTTCTTGGGCTCGAACCAAGTTCTGCAGATAAAGAGGTCAGTTTTGAGCAATGTTCCAATGAATTCTTAGGTGAAAGTTTAATGGACACACATGGCCATTTTATCCTCAGTGTGAGGACTTTTCTTTACCTGTTTCTCCAGCTGTTCTTCGAGTCTCTTTATGATCATGTCTTTCTCCTGAATTTGACTGTTCAACTCTTGATAACGCCTGTACAATGAGTTTTCCGATTCACTCGGCTGCATGTTTGCAGACTTCAGTTTCTCTTCCATAATATGGACCTACAATGATAAATGTGGATTTTATAATTTCTGAGGTAAGAAAAAAACAACAACAAAAACTACTAATTCTCAAGAAAGAGTTGCCATTTTTGCTCACAATATTTATTACTTACATACTTGGTAAAAATATACATAATTTGATTCAATAAAACATTTTTATATTGGATAGATGGATGGATTTTTGCTTCAAAATCTCAACAGCCATTCATTACCATTATAAAGCTTGGAAGACCCAGAAGATTTTTTAAATATACATAAAACATTTTTATATTCATTTAAGTTTTTTTTCCCCCATCTAAATATTAGCTAATTTAATCAAAAATACTTAAATGTAACTTTAAAATAAAAATTATTGTATATTTAATTTTATTTTCCTAAAATGCATTGTACATTTAAGAAAAAAAAAGAACTATTTACTTAAAAAATTGACCTAAAGTGGTGTGGCATAATAATATTTGCTAGCTAGGGCTGATATTATACATTCAACCCTATAACTTTCAACAGCAAAACATTATGAAAATGACAAAATTACATTGCAATAGATAACAACATCAATGTGTGATTTACCACGAGGCACACTGCAACCGAATGAGCTATATAGTGCACACTGCAGCTGAACTAAGTAGCATGTTAATGGAAAAAATCAATGAATATTCTGGCAAATAAGATGCGACTTCCTTAGAATTATCCAAATTATGGAAAATAAACAAAGGTAGTGATAGTGGTACAACAGCTATACCTGTTTTTCAGCATTCTCTGCCCGCTGGTCAGACTCGATCACTCTCTGTTCCAACTCCTGCATCTATAGAAATAAACACAGAGATGCATGGATTATTATTTTGAGTCTAGGATGCATGTGTGTGTGCGTGTGTGTGTGTGAGAGAGAAAGAGAGATGGTTATATAAACTTTGAATATATGATAAACTATAAAAATAATCTATTGTATATCTGATTCTAAGTGCTGTTATCTACCACGCTTAAAAGATTTTGATCATAATCCACCACTAAATACTGAGGGCATGTTGTACTGGTGCGGGTTTAGGCACGCTCATGCCACAACTCACTGCGGTTATCAACAAGACCACCATGATGGCCTGACAACGCAGGGAAAAGGTTAGGGCACACCCTAGTAAACAAGCCACCCCACTTCCAAGTTGGGAAGTGAGGACAGATTTCCAGCAAGTAATGTTTATGCATGTACTGAAAGCGAAATGTCTTGTTGCTTGTCATAGCAAAAAAAAATAAAATAAAAAAGTGATCTGTAATTTACAGCATCATGCCTGGTTGGGGTACTGTTGGGTAATTTGTAATTTTTTTTTTTTCTTTGTTATGTTTTTATGTTGTTTTTGCTTTTTGTTTTCTTGTTTTGTTTTGATTTTGTTTTTAGTTAATCTTTTTTTTTCATTGATTTTATTGTATCTATTATTTTCGTTTGTTTTGATTTTGTTTTGTTTAGCTTTTCCATTTAATCTTTTTTGTTTAATCTCATTGTGTTGTTTCATTTGTTTTTTTCCTTTCATGTTTATTTAATCTTTTCATTATTTTGATTTATTGTTTCTATTTTGTTTTTGTTTGTTTCTAGTTGTGTTGTTTTTAATTTTGTTTTCTTTCATTTCTTTTTTGTTTAATGTTTATTTAACCTTTTTGTTTGTTTCTATTTTGTTTAATGTTTGTTGTTTCTAGTTTTGTTTTTCATTTAATCTTTTTTGTTTTCTTTCTCACTTCGTTTTTTAAATTGTGTTTTGTTTAATTTATAGTTTTTCATTTAATGTTTATTTCATCTTTTTTGTTGTTTTTATTACTATCTTGTTTGTTTATGTTTCTAGTTTTTTCATTTAATCTTTTTAGTTTTCTTTCATTTTATCATTTTGTTTTGTTTCATTCCTTTTTTCATTTCATGTTTAATCTTTTCATTATTTTGTTTTTATTGTTTCTATTTTGTTTTTGTTTGTTTCTAGTTGTGTTGTTTTTAATGTTGTTTTGTTTCATTTCTCTTTTTTTGTTTAATGTTTGTTTATTTAACCTTTTTTGTTGGTCTTGTTTCTATTTGTTTGTTGTTTCTAGTTTTTTGTTTTTCATTTAATCTTTTTAGTTTTCTTTCTCACTTCGTTTTTCAATTTGTTTTATTAATTTATCTTTTTTATTTCATGTTTATTTAATCTTTTTAGTTGTTTTTGTTTCTATTTTGTTTATGTTTGTTATGCTTCTACAGGTCCTTCTCAAAAAATTAGCATATTGTGATAAAGTTCATTATTTTCTGTAATGTACTGATAAACATTAGACTTTCATATATTTTAGATTCATTACACACAACTGAAGTAGTTCAAGCCTTTTATTGTTTTAATATTGATGATTTTGGCATACAGCTCATGAAAACCCAAATTCCTATCTCAAAAAATTAGCATATCATGAAAAGGTTCTCTAAACGAGCTATTAACCTAATCATCTGAATCAACTAATTAACTCTAAACACCTGCAAAAGATTCCTGAGGCTTTTAAAAACTCCCAGCCTGGTTCATTACTCAAAACCGCAATCATGGGTAAGACTGCCGACCTGACTGCTGTCCAGAAGGCCATCATTGACACCCTCAAGCAAGAGGGTAAGACACAGAAAGAAATTTCTGAACGAATAGGCTGTTCCCAGAGTGCTGTATCAAGGCACCTCAGTGGGAAGTCTGTGGGAAGGAAAAAGTGTGGCAGAAAACGCTGCACAACGAGAAGAGGTGACCGGACCCTGAGGAAGATTGTGGAGAAGGACCGATTCCAGACCTTGGGGGACCTGCGGAAGCAGTGGACTGAGTCTGGAGTAGAAACATCCAGAGCCACCGTGTACAGGTGTGTGCAGGAAATGGGCTACAGGTGCCGCATTCCCCAGGTCAAGCCACTTTTGAACCAGAAACAGCGGCAGAAGCGCCTGACCTGGGCTACAGAGAAGCAGCACTGGACTGTTGCTCAGTGGTCCAAAGTACTTTTTTCGGATGAAAGCAAATTTTGCATGTCATTCGGAAATCAAGGTGCCAGAGTCTGGAGGAAGACTGGGGAGAGGGAAATGCCAAAATGCCTGAAGTCCAGTGTCAAGTACCCACAGTCAGTGATGGTCTGGGGTGCCATGTCAGCTGCGGTCAATGCAGCTAGCTATCAGGAGATTTTGGAGCACTTCATGCTTCCATCTGCTGAAAAGCTTTATGGAGATGAAGATTTCATTTTTCAGCACGACCTGGCACCTGCTCACAGTGCCAAAACCACTGGTAAATGGTTTACTGACCATGGTATTACTGTGCTCAATTGGCCTGCCAACTCTCCTGACCTGAACCCCATAGAGAATCTGTGGGATATTGTGAAGAGAAAGTTGAGAGACGCAAGACCCAACACTCTGGATGAGCTTAAGGCCGCTATCGAAGCATCCTGGGCCTCCATAACACCTCAGCAGTGCCACAGGCTGATTGCCTCCATGCCACGCCGCATTGAAGCAGTCATTTCTGCAAAAGGATTCCCGACCAAGTATTGAGTGCATAACTGAACATAATTATTTGAAGGTTGACTTTTTTTGTATTAAAAACACTTTTCTTTTATTGGTCGGATGAAATATGCTAATTTTTTGAGATAGGAATTTTGGGTTTTCATGAGCTGTATGCCAAAATCATCAATATTAAAACAATAAAAGGCTTGAACTACTTCAGTTGTGTGTAATGAATCTAAAATATATGAAAGTCTAATGTTTATCAGTACATTACAGAAAATAATGAACTTTATCACAATATGCTAATTTTTTGAGAAGGACCTGTAGTTTTGTTTTTCAAAAAAGATTTAATCTTTTTATTTTCTTTTGTTTCATTTATCATTTTGTTTCGTTTCATTTTTTTCGCTTCATGTTTAATCTTTTCATTATTTTGTTTTTGTTTGTTTCTAGTTGTGTTGTTTTTTATTTTGTTTGTTTCATCTCTTTTTTTGTTTAATGTTTATTTAACCTTTTGTGTTATTCTAGTTTCGTTTTGTTTTTCATTTAATCTTTGTTTTCTCAATTCGTTTTTTTCAATTTGTTTTGTTGATCCTTGTCATTTAATGTTTATTTAATCTTTTTTGTTGTTTTTGTTTCTATTTGTTTATGTTGTTTCTAGTTTTGTTTTGTTTTTCATTTAATCTTTTTTGTTTTCTTTCTCAATTCGTTTTTTTCTATTTGTTTTGTTGATCTTTTTCATT
This sequence comes from Labeo catla, assembly GCA_012976165.1. Classification (NCBI taxonomy): domain Eukaryota; kingdom Metazoa; phylum Chordata; class Actinopteri; order Cypriniformes; family Cyprinidae; genus Labeo; species Labeo catla. The sequence continues at coordinate 410,182 of VONZ01000119.1, forward strand.
TAATGTTTATTTAATCTTTTTTGTTGTTTTTGTTTCTATTTTGTTTATGTTTGTTATATTTCTATGTTTTGTTTGTCTATATTTCTGTTTTGTTTTTCATTGAATCTTTTTAGTTTTCTTTCATTTCGTTTATCATTTTGTTTTATTTGTTTTTTGTTTAATGTTTATGTAATCCTTGATGATGTTTATGATTCCATTTTGTGTATGTTCCTAGCTTTGTTTAGTTTTTCCATGTAATCGTTTTTTTTCTCGTTTCGTTTTTCATTTTGTGTTTTGTTGCATTTCTTTTTTCATTTCATGTTTACTTAATTTTTTCTTTTTTGTTGTCTTTTATTATTCCTATTTTGTTTTTGTTTGTTTTTTTGTTTTGTTTTGTTGTTTTTGTTGTTGAAAAAAAATAACAGAATAACAGGAAAAGTAATTGAATAATAGATGATGCCAGTGCCACTACACAGGATTATGGTGAACAACTACCGAGCCTACAGGTATGTAGAGATCTTTGCTATATTGATAAGTTAGCTTAAAAGGATAAAGCCAAATCTTATTTCATGATATAGTAATTTTATTTCACAACAACAATTTATATCATGACGTTGTTATTAATAATAAGAACCTAGATGCAAGTAACAAACTAAAGGACAATTACAATAAAACAAAAGACACAAATGAAATAAAGAGGGTGCTATGAAATCTGTTTTATTTTTTCCTAAATTTTTCTAGACTCTATTTTAATGGTTACATTAAAAAACATGTCTAAAAAAGCATGTCTAATTAATTGAAATCTTGAAAATTGCAGAATTTAACAGTAATTTATTAAAAGTTTAACAAAATTAAGTTTTTAAGGCCCTATGAAATATGTTGTATTATTTTTTTCAAATTCAGTTTTGTTTGTGAATCTCTGTTTTCAATTTTTTTTTTTTTTTGGATTCTATTTTAATCATTTCATTACATTTTAATAATCAAAAGCATGTCTGTTGAATTTATAAAGGATAATCAGATTTGATAAAAAATTAATTTATTATAGGCTATCTATTTCTCTTTTCAGTATTTTTTCACAGAAATACTGTGTTGTGCATTTACAGTTTTCTGGTAAATATTTTTTCTGGTATTATATTATTTTTTCTGGTATTCTGATATTATATATTCCTTAAACATTGTTTTAATAATATTTTTATTATTATTAGTTATATACATTAAGTAATATATTAATATATTTCTGACTGTTCTGGGCCATTCACTAACACAGACACGCAGAAATACGGCATTCTTAAAGTACCGGTACTAGTAAAATGTGGAATCGTACTGTTTTAAAAGCAGGGCATCTCGATACTTTTTAAGTAACGGTATATCTTGCAACACTAGTTGGAAGGCGTTCTCATCTGTGCATGGATTATATTGCTTCACACAAATATACTGATCGGCAAAAGCTTGTTAGAACTCACACAAACAGAGCTCCTGGCCATGACATGTCTTGTGCTCAAGGTTTCATGAGTTCAGTGACCCAGTAAAAAGGAGGACAAGCGTACTAATAGATTCCCACTGTATGACAAAGCACTTCTTTTGTTTAAAATTCTTTGTTCTTTCCCCTTTTCTTTCTACCCTTTCTCATTCCTTAAGCCGAAAGTACAGGGATTCCCAGGAGGCAACCACTCCACGAGAGCATTCCCTCAGTCCCGGGGCCATAAGAGCAGCCTGTGGGGTCATTGTGCGGAGGTGTGACTCTTCACCTAAGGGTCAGCAAATGTACAGAAGTGAATAGACAACACGGTGACAAATATGAACAAGGACATGCTTTCGCTGACACTTCATCAATCCGCATTACTATGGGAATAGTGTCCACTCATCCAAGCACAGCACTGACCTCAAGTTAGCCTTACCCACTCAGCAATGATTCACTGAGTTTTAATAGCTATTCAACAACTACGCCGTAAAGTTTACTGGTGTGGAGTGGAGAGTGTTGAGCTACTGCCCTCAATAGAGCAGCATTTCAATGACACAAACAGATGCAGTGAGGTCCAAGACAGCACTATAGCCTTTAGTCAGATTTAATTAAAATCAGAGGGTTGAAACCTTAAGAAAAAAAGTTAAAGGGATAGTTCACACATAATTAATTACTCACCCTCATGTCATTCCAGACCCATAAGACATTTGCTCATCTTCGCAACACAAATTAAGATATTTTTGATGAAATCCGAGAGCTTTCTGACCCTGCATAAACAGCAACGTAACTGACATGTTCAAGGCTCAGAAAGGTAGTATGGAATACTTTTTGTGCACAAAAAACGTAATTGTTGAATAAAGTCATTATTTTTGTTTTCTTTGCGCACAAAAAGTATTCTCATAGAATGTGATGTCACACTGATGTCACATAGGGCTGGACGATATGGGCAAAAACATTATCACGATAATTTTTTTCATATCAGTCGATATCGATAATTATCACGATAAATGTCAAATCTCCATTTCTTTCAAGTTTAAAGTCAGATTTTTGCTCCAAAGTGAAAGTTGTAGAAACCAGACCATTAATTTTCTTTAACAAAATAAATATCTAAATAGAAAAATTTATTTCTGGATGTTCTAATGAGTTATATTGTTTCAAATCAAGAAACAGGTTTGGGTTGTCTGATAACGATGATAATAATAATAATAATAATAATAATAATAATAATAATATCACTTTTTTGTCTCTTAGAAATGCACATTTGATAGTAGCTTAAGAATGCAGAGGTCATTTTTGTTCATTATCAATCATTAACATCTGTAAAAATTGTAGCAACCCCAGTTTTACATGGTTAAATTTATTCTGACCCAGTTTTTTTTTTTTTTTTAATTAAGCATTCGTCTCCCATAGTAGCAAGCATACTTTTTAAATCATTAGAAACACAGTTAAAACCACACATAAGGGTACCTCAATACCATGGTAATACATAGTATTTGTATGAAAAACGACAGTCTACAAACATTCAGTATAAATGCACACATGCTATAGCTTAATCACAAATACATGTGTACTATAATTATAAACCAATACTCCTGTAATAAAATTCTATGTGAATATCCCACATTGCTGCCACAATACCATGGTGAGTGTTACTACAGTAAATCCATGGTAAATGATGGCGATGTGTAGACTGAAAAGCCTTCTGACTGTCTCGTTGCACACAGCGTCAAACTAGTTTGAATCACAGAGTCATTTGTGTTCATTGCTGAATTCAAGTGTTTCACACTGGATCTCACAGCGCTGTTTAGTGCTCGCGCGACAGAGCCGTTCACATATCGCGTCTTTTGCGCGCTCAAGCTCTTTATGCTACGCTCAGCTACACTCATTACGGAAGCGGCGCGGTGGCGACGCGCTCGGGTTTTCCAGGCGCGTCCGTGCCAATAACGCCATATAAAAGCATTTTTTCTAGTGAGCTCGCGCAGTGCGGCAGTTTAAACTTTGGTCCGAGCCGATAAACGGTCCGTGTGGCGCGATTCAAATGAGTATTTCGTTCCGCTTTTGGCACATAAAAATTATATCGAACATTTATCGAACTCTTCATATCATTTTATCGACGAAAATTATATTGCGATGATTATCGTTATCGAATTATCACCCAGCCCTAATGTCACATGGACTATTTTTGTGATGTCTTAACTACCCTTCTGGGCCTTGAATGTGGCAATTGCATTGCTGTCTGTGCCCGGTCAGAAAGCTTTCAGATTTCATCAAAAATATTTTAATTTGTGTTCTGAAGATGAACAAAGGTCTTATGGTTTTGGAACGACAGGAGGGTGAGTAATTAATGACAGAATTTAATTTTTTGGTGAACTATCCCTTTAAGGTTAAGACCATCGCTATGACACAATGCATCATCCTGATTCAGCAGAAGGCTGAGGATGAACTGATGGTTGACTAGGATGACAGGCCACAGGTTAAACAGGTGGGGGCAGGGCAGCTGTTCAGGCATCAGACAACCAGGTATGTGAAACATTTAACAACTGTTCTCTTGCAGTTGCTATGACGAGATGCAAAGAAGCTTCCTTAACCAGCTGACTTCACTGCTTCAGAATATGGAAACGGAGAATGTGAACTATGCATTAATGACTGTGGAAATCACCAGCATAGAATCTATCTGCTATTGGTCTCTTATTAAAACATAGCCTTTTTTACAGTAGAAATGGGGTTCTTCAACCTCTTTGTAAACTAGTGAAAGTGTGAAAAGTGTGCAGGAGAATTTAGTTTTGAAAATAAATGCCCACTGTTGAAGAAATGTCAAACTACTGCCTGAAAATTTAATGATTAACCATATTAGATACAGACACCAAAAGTCTGAAACAACCAATGGCTCAATAATTAATTTGAGAACTATGCAAGAAGATAAAGGCTAATGAAGAAAGCATGGTGTATTTAAAAATGCAACAAGATGACAGAATGGAGAGTGGGTAAATCTGAGAGAGCGAGAGATAGCAAGAAAGTATTATTGCTATTGCAGGCTAATCCTCCTGTCTGGCAGCTCATTAGAAACGATACGGCTCTACAGACAGCATGAAGAACTAGGCCAAATCCAACATGAGGACCAACTTACTTACTAAATCTTCAACATCTACTTTCCCACTTTAAATGCAAACACATGTGGCATTCGCATAAGGAACTGAAGTACAACTACATGTGACGCTTTCAACCAAAGGTAAATCAAAAGACATTAGAAAACTAATATAACATACAGCTTACTGCCCATTTTATGCTAAATACTGCCAATTAAAATCAGTATGTGAAACAGTATGTATTATGCAACAATACATTTCAAAGATGTATGCTTTGTTGCATGAGTATAATCACTAATTAAAGGAGAACTCCACTTCCAGAACAACATGTAAATAATTTACTCACCCCCTTGTCATCCACGATGTTCATGTCTTTCTTTCTTCAGTTGTAAAGAAATTATGTTTTTTGAGGAAAACATTTCAGCATTTTTCTCCATATAATGGACTGATATGGTGCCCCGATTTTGAACTTCCAAAAGGCACGATCCCAAATGGGGTTTTAAACTATCCCAGCCGAGGAAGAAGGGTCTCATCTAGCGAAACAATCGGTTATTTACATAAAAAAATACAATTTAAATACGTTTTATTCTCAAACGCTCGTCTTGTCTTGCTCTCCTTGAACTCTGTGTATTCTGACTCAAGACAGTTAGGGTATGTTGAAAAACTCCTACCGTATTTTCTTCCTCAACTTCAAAAATCATTTTAAAATTATCCTACATCGCTGCAGAAGTACGAACCCAGTCTTTGCAAAGTGAACAGGTAAAAAAGATCAAACATCCTCAACAAAAAAGGTAAAACAGCGATAAAGGACGATTTTGAAGTTAAGGGAGAACATGAGATGGGAGTTTTTCAACATACCCTAAGTGTCATGAACTGGAACAAAAACAGTCCAGGCAGAGTAAAACGAGACAAGCATTTGGCATTAAAAAGTATAGAAATTGTATTATTTTTATTAAAATAACTGATCGTTTCGCTAGATAAGACCCTTCTTTCTTGGCTGGGATTGTTTACAACCACATTTGGGATCGTTTGAAGCCACATTTAAACTGCATTTTGGAAGTTCAAAATCGAGGCAGCATATCAGTCCATTATATGGAAAAAAATTTTTTCTCAAAAAACATAATTTCTTTACGACTGAAGAAAGAAAGACATGAACATCGTGGATGACAAGGGGGTGAGTACATTATTTGTAAATTGTTGTTCTGGAAGTGGAGTTTTTCTTTAAGGGTTTGAAATTCTTCATGTTCTTGTGGTGCCAATCATTAGCCAGGTTTCCCTCCGGTTGCGAATTTAACTTATGGCAAAATTGGAATATCGCATACAACATTTGCAAATAAGCACCGTTTCAAACCAACAAATCAAAGAGATCAAAATCGTCACTTCCTCAAAAACTGACACTATGTAATCACTAAGAAAAGTAGAAAAAACCTCTCAATATAATAATTTTCTTATAGAATAAATTACTTGTGCCTCAGAGTGAGCAGACGAAACACAATAAATGTGGTCCTTACTTTCGGAGATGTATGCCTGCTGTTTGGAAACGCAATCGTTGTATAAGACAGTTCTGGGAGGCAATTATACGGAAATACTTTGATGACAGACTTTTCTCAGACATTTCAGAATGACCATAACAATGTTTCAAATGCTGTGGAATGAGATCCGTCCACTGGTTAGTCAGGTTTTGCCGTCCCGTAGCGTAAAGTCACATGACTTTTTTGATGAGTATGGATGAATTTATTCAGCAAATGCGTTTCCATTTCTCATTATTCACATTAACCATTTTCACACCACCTCAAGCGAGAAGACTTTTTTTTTTTGCAAATTAAGGGATTGTTATTCACAATGTGGCATTTCCATTACTCGTTTCTGACGTGATACTTCAAAAAAAACGCATAGAAATAGGATGATGAAAACATCGCTAATGTTGTCATGACATAATTTCCTGCAGCTCCAGTGTGATAATGGTACGTTCCATTTGTACTCTGTATTCCCAGTAGGAACTTTCAACCAGAACTCCCTCTCAAGTCAGAGTTCCAACTCGGAAACTCAAGCAACAACCCTGACTTCAGAATCCAATATGGCAGCTCAATGCACCAACATAAAAGAGTGGGTACACAATTATTACTGAAGTGTGTGTGCACTTCGATGATGATCAACAAGCTGTCATGACCCTCTTACAGCAAACTAGTCTGTGAAGATGAGTCAGCCCACGGCACTCACAGCTGCTGCCAATGATTTATGGCCAAAAGAATGTGAAACTGTATACTGGTTATATATTATTTTCAGTTTTAAACACATTTCAATAGATTTTAAACACGGGTTAAAGCATATCAAATTTGCCTTCAATATCAGGAAGCCTTATGCCCCTACAGTCACACTGTAAGGATATTACTGTAGTCATACTGTATGGGTACATTGCATGAGTATTTCATTAATACAGAAAATGTGCACATACTTTGCACCGTACTATACTGCACAGAAACAGTCTACGTAGTATGGCAGCGTGCTCTTTAAAAATTAGCCTACGTGTGTTTACACACAATTTTTATCTCGTTCTACAATGGGATACACTTTTCAACTAAAGGGCATGTGTATGTGAACAGAATGGAAAAAGTATTCCCTTGCGCCAGAATAAGAGATCACACCCCTCACACAATTCTGTGTCAAGCTTTTCCTCTGCAAAGTGGGTCAATGTGTAAAACACTCCTAACGCCGCCCAGAGAAGCAGATGAGAAGCGTATGAATCTTTCTAAACAGGCACCAGCAGCAAACTCTCAACACTTTCTTTTGTCCTCTTTAACAAAATAAACAGAAACCCATGAGACACTGAGCCCCGATATCAAGGCTGGAAACAACGGGAGAGCAGGAGAGTGTGGAGGTCAGGGTGAGCGAAAGGCTGTTAGAGCAATGACCAGAGAGGGAAGAAACCTGATGGAGGACGTTTGGGTGCCATCCAAGACTTAATGTCCCTGTGGTCTGCGTGTTTGGACAGTAAACACCCTAATGGCACCACCACAGATAGAAAAAAACACAACAACAGGCCTACCTCTTGGACCGAAAAGAAAAACAAAATTGATGTTGTTGCTTTTGGACCGACTTATTAACATCAAGAGGAGCATATGCACACATGGTTTACAGACCGATCTGATATTGTTTATATGTTCCTCCGTGAGGAGATGTTTATTTCACAGTGTGTTTACTGAGACAAAGTTATGCATGAAAAATGGTTCAAAGGTGTTCTGATTCTTCACTAAATGGTTTTTATGCCTGAAAAGATTTGAGATTGACTAACCACAAAACCTCTAGGCCCAAAACATACTTTACACAAGTAGTTGAACACAGATGTTTCTAACAATGCTAGCTCATTTTTCTGTGTCGCTGTGTTCAGAAATACGTCTGTCACAGATGCAAAGATGTACCTTTACTTTCAACAAGTTGATTGCGCACTAAAAAAAACTCACAGATCTTAAGTTTGATTTTGCAGCAAAGTGGTGATATAAAAGCATGTGTATTGCTTACTTAAAATTTAATTAGACTTCCCATTAACTCCAATATTTAATTTATTCAGACTGATTCTGAACACACACAAGCACAGGAGGCGGGATTTATTGCATGAACCAATCACAGCCGATCATAACCAGTCATATCCAATTATATCACAATGGAGGCAATGGCTCCTCTCACATGACGTTCCCCCATTCATTCTCAATTATCGCTCACCATACTCACCACACGCTTTATGCTGGGTACACACCATAAAATAATCTGGCTGATTTCTCCCCTTCTGACAATCCTAAGGTAATGTCCCAATTATCTTGGTGATTCTAAAGATTATTTTATCAGATCTTTCTGTGTTGTGAAGCGTGTTAAGAGTGACTGGATCTCCTCGGAAGAACACCGGAGGCGCCCCGATTGTGAATCATAAATATTAAGTATGTTGATCAGAAATCCTGATGTGTGGGGGGAACCCTGAGGACAAATACGCATATGATCTGGAGATTATCACGCAAAATGAAACAATATCCAATCAGAAAGCGAGCTGACAGAAGATGGAAGCAAAACAAATGCAGTCATGGCGTAGCACAAACAGATTTGGACAGCAGAGATGGAGGATCAGCTTGTCGATTTGTGGCAATAGCACAAGTGTTTATACACCGTGTCCTATAAAACTACAGTTTGCGATGTTTATTCTCAAGTCTCGAGATATTTTGCAAGATTTCCTGTTTTAGTTGGGACTCTGGTTGAAAATCTGTTGGTGTGCTGTCTGTCACATCACGGCACACCACACACTATAGGAGCAAAATGGTTAAATCTAGGATTTTTTGTCCTCATGTTTGTGGTCTCTCACATTTTGAAGATCTTATAAGATTTTAAAAATCTTTTAGTGTGTAACCAGCATTAGGGCGTCTGTTAAAACTCAACGGGCTCAGGGAAGGCGAAAGAGACGTGGGCTCCTGCTGTAATTTTACCTGCTGGTGTCACTGTTGGACAGTGTTTCTTTAGGAAAACTAGTGATTTCTACACATTTTATGTTATATTTTTATTTGCATTGTTTTATTTTTGTACTATATTTTTATATTCTCATCCAATTTTTTTTGAGGAAGAACTGCCTCCCTTATCTCGTCGGACAAAACAGCCCTGAATTCACCCAAATATGTTTTGCATTCTCAGTGTTGCCACAAGGTATTAGCATAAATATTTTCTTTTGCAGTCAGTTTTCCCTTTCAGTTCAGCTATCATAGCAGTTTAAGACTGGCTAACACAAAAAGGCATCTTTCAGTTAAACTATATTACTAGCAGATCAACAGTTTGAAAGGAATCATGCTAAGCAAGTTAGTTAAAGTCAAAACGTTTATAGCGACCTAAATAATTATACATCATGTTTGAAAGTAACTCTTTCACCCCTAGGAGTAGAAAGATTTGTTAACTCCAGACTAACTGCAGACCTCCAGAAAATCTAAAGTAGTGCACAGACGATTAATTTTTTTTTTTAACAGCGTTAAAAATACTTTACGCAGTTAACGCAGGGATGGAGCTAGGGTTTGCCACCCCACTCACAACTGCTGCTTCTGTCTGTTTTTTCTTGACAAGAATTGCATTTATTTAGTCGCAGAACATCTTTATGACCACATCAAACGGAAGACTTGTCAGACGTGCACTCCAACTTCACTTCAACGCCAGGCGCTAGTCAGGCCATATGTCAATAAAGACAAATTTTCCTGTCCTGTCAGATGTTATACTGTGATCGTAGCACACATGCTTCAATTGCATGCGCAAATGCACCAGCGCGCTGTAGCCTGTATCATTTCATATTAAAGCGTGAATGAAACTGCGAGCATGCGTGTCAGATCTGCGTATAATAGGTTTATCTGAAGATTGATTTAAGTTCACTTAAATTAGAAGTTGTTAGTCTAAAGTCTAACAAAAAATTTGACTTTATTAGACTTTAACTCTTAATTATACTGTAATGTTGAATGACTTTAGTCAATGGTTAAATATTAGGGGAAAAAAGAACAACTTCCTAGAGACGTCAGTAATATTTGTACTCAGTGATACCTTCATTCATAAAAAAAATATTAACGAATATTAAGAATATACTGTCTTTTTCTACATTAATTTGAAGATTGCAAGTAAAATTATTGCAATATAAAAGTATATTTAAATAGATAATGTTAGGTGTGATTAATCACGATTAATTGCAATTAATTTTGGAAAAAAAAAAAGTGTGATTAATTAGTTAATTTTTTTAAATCGATTGCCAGCACTAATAAAAAGACAGCTACTTTTGGTAATCTGGTTATTAATAAACAATTGCTTCCCTCGTCTATAAAACGCACACACTAACACACACCTGTATATCTACTCAAGCATTCACACGAGTCAGTGGTTTCCCCCTGACTTTCCTTGCAGGGCAGCCTGCCAAGTTTGACAGTTAACCTTTTCTTGCAAGACGAAACGCTGAGGTCAATGCAGCATGACCAAACCGTAGAGGAGGAGGAAGAGAGAAAGAGCAGAGGAGAAACTTGTAACTTGTTCCAATGTGACAGAAGAAAAAAAGACTTTTTAAAAAAAGTAAATGAGAAAAACAATCAGCTGATATCACCAATATAAAGACGTACTTTGGTGGTACCAGAGTACAGTGACTTATCAGGTGGTAAAACTAAGTAACTCAAGGTGTTCAAGTAACATGGTATTTACACGGTGCAACTAAGGGACTCAAAAAGATCATGGTAAATGTCAAAAAAATAAAAAAGTATTACTAATTTTTTTTGTTAGTTGGGATGACTGAACAGGAAATATGTGCAAGTTATGAGATGCAAACCATATTTACTACATTATCTGACCTTATAGAGCATGTGATGTTCACTGTCAAATAAAATGCCTTTGTTACAGTCTAACTCAAATTTGTTTTGGCAAGTTGAACTTGGGCGTACATAAGCCGTGCAAAATGTACATAAAATAAACTAATCGCTGGAATGCAGTGGGCGAATTGTAGACCCTGTGTTACCCATAATACCCCTCCTTTACCCTCTCAGCAAGTAGGTGGCGGATATTTCCTGCTTGCAGACGAAACCTCATGAGCTGCGTCTCCAGGGCAATGCATCTTTTCTGCCAGTCCACACTGCTGTTTGGCACTGCTGCCGTGGATACACCCTCCATCACCTCTGCCATCTGTGCTTGTGTGCCAGTCTGCCAACCTGCAGGTAACAGTGATGGAAATTTGTCAGGTGGAGTGAGAACACAATGAATTTTTACATGAATGCAAGGCAAATAGAGGACAGGCTTAATGGGTTTGCCTTGAAGCCTACAAAGGAGGGGTGGGACCTTAGATCTGGGCTGGTTTAGAGAAAAAAAATAATGTCTACTGAAATTAGATTGTCCAGTGATTGACAGTATGTAACTAGAAAAAGACTGAACGGCCATCAAAACCAAAGCCAGACATTAATAGCAGTGACCAATTTACAGGCCACACCAATTAATCTGCCAATTTTTGAAAATTCTGACACTGGCTTATAATTGTCTGTTTGTCAAATCCAAAATCTACCATTAGCCTCGTCCACAGACAATGAATATTTTCTGTTTCCAATGTTTCATTTCCAATGTTCCCACACTTTTTTGACCAATAAATTGACATGATCTTTATATGACTTCTAAGGTCATTCCTGATTACTGGATAAGCATTTGAAAACACATTTTATAGAGACTGCACTCAGGGAGAGCAATTTATAGCCAAAGAAATTTAAGAGTTGAGCATATAGCAACATTTCCAGTCCTTTCCCCGACTGACATCCCAATTTTAAAATTCCATGATATTCCTATTTTCCATTATCTGGATTTTAGCACAGCTGTGCAGATATTATCTGCATGGAAGCATGTTTCTGCCTCAGAGTGAAAAAAAAAAAAATGACAGAGACAAAATTTTAAATAATCATCATATTTATGAAAAATGATGTTGCAATTAGAAACAAACTGTCACAATTGTTAGGTATCACGCTGCAATTATGAGATCTGAGAAGTCACTTTGTGATACAACGTCATATTTACGAGAATTTAAGATATCATGTCATATTGTGACATACAAAGTTACAATTATGAGAAAAAAGTTGCACTTTTGAGATATAAAGTCATATTGTGGAGATGCAAAGTTACAATTATGAGAAATAAAGTCGCAATTTTGAGATATAAACTCATACTGTAAGATGCAGTTACAATTTTGAGATATAAAGTCATATTGTAAGAAATAAAGTTACAATTATGAGACAGTTACAGTTTGAGATATACAGTCATATTGTGAAATACAACATAATTATGAGAAATAAAGCCGCAATTTTGAGATATAAACTCATATTGTGAGATACAAAGTTACAATTATGAGGACAAAAGTTGCAATTTTGAGATAAAATCATATTGTGAGATAAAAAGTTACAATTATGAGAAATAAAGTCACAATTTTGAGATATAAAGTCACACTGTCAGATACAAAGTTACAATTATAATAAATAAAGTCGCAATTTTGAGATATTAAGTTAAATTGTCAGATACAAAGTTACAATTATGAAAAATAAAGTTGCAGTTTTGAGATATAAAGTCATATTGTAAGAAACAAAGTTACAATTATCAGAAATAAAGTTGCCGTTTTGAGATAAAATCATATCGTGAGATACAAAGTTACAATAATTAGTAAAAAAAGTTGCAATTTTGAGATAAAATCATATTGTGAGATAAATTACAATTATGAGAAATAAAGTCATAATTTTGAGATATTAAGTCATATTGTGAGAAACAAAGTTACAATTATAAGAAATAAAGTCATACTTTTGAGTTAAGTCATTGTGAGATACAAAGTTAGAATTACGAGAAATAAAGTTGCAGTTTTGAGATATAAAGTCATACTGTGAGATAAAGTTGTATTAAAAAGAAATTAAGTTGCCATTATAAGACATACTTTCGCAATAACACCACATAAAAATTATGACACCAAAGTCACAAATGAAATGAAATATGTGAAATAAAGTTGCAATTACAGAAATAAATGAAATGTTGAGACGTATATATAGATGTTCATACTGTGAGATCACAAATTACAAGAAAAAGTCACAGTTACCTTTATTTTTTTCACTCTAAAGCACAAATAGGCTTCCATTCATCACCATTTAGTTGTATAATGCCTGCAATGTATCAGCCATCAGGCCACCCTGCTCTCTAAAAACTGGAATGGGTATTGGCCATTAAAAACCCCATATTGGTGAACCATTAGTTAATAGTATAACTAACAGGAGCTTTACTTTGGTGTTTGTAGAATTTCAGCGAGTGGAGTTTAATTCCATTAGACAGTCTAATAAAAAAAAGAGGCCAAAATCTTGGTGATCTAAGACTGACATTTACCATAAGATGACAACACACTGTTGACATCACAGGTCTGACGGTAACTGCTCTGGGCCAGGGGTTTCTTTTCACCTCTCTTTTATTGTTTCCCTCCCTTCGAATGAGCTCACTTTTTAGTGATCACCTAGGAAACCACTGAAAAGCAAACTCGAGCTGTGAGCTCATAGAGATGACACAGTTTAACAAAGGCTACCTTCCTGCTCTCTCTCTACATACACACTTAATATACACATGCATGTATCGTGTGAAGGCTGTAGGGATGGGGTAAGTCCAGCTATGCATGTGTAGACAGTTTACCCGGCGGCCTAAGCAATCCCTACCCTATATTCAGCCACCTAAATATCCCTGCTCAAGCAATCCCTTCTTAATTACAGGCCCATGGAGAAACAGGATCCTGGCCCACACAATGGAGTCTTTCTGCATGACAGTCCCATTACCAATATGAGGGAGGGGGTCTTTCTCTCTTCCCCTGAAAAAGGAATAAAGAATGTGGAAGCTCAAAGGAGACAAGCTTTTGAACAGTGGAAAGCGCTGATTATTTTTACCTGTACAAAGCCGACAGGCGACCATTTGTAGCTCACGTTTTAATAGCGTGTAACATCTGTGAAGCTAGCGGGGCTTTTTTGTCCTATCTATTAATTTTTCATAAATACATTAAAATGCAATTTATAAATACAATGTCTTGAACACACCTCTTCTATGATTATCTGTTAAATATATATGTCAATTAAAATTCATTTTATTATTTTTTTGAGTGGCATAAAGTCAAAAATGTTGACTTCTGGTGCTACAAATGTCCTGATTTTATAACTAAAAAATAATGGCAGCACCTAAATAGGGCCCTTGGATTTCAAAGACGCGAAAAAAGTCATAAATTATTTTACTGTATAACACAGAATGTCACAGAATTTGCAGAATTTCTAATTAATAAATCCAAAGTAGATGGGCAAACTTGAATAAAAAAAAGTGATATGGACTAGTGCATGTGAATATTAAAATCAAAATAAAAGTTTGTCTTATCTTGAAGAAATTGTGACAGAAATACATTTATTTATTTATTTATTTATTTAGAGATGTTTTTGATTATTACAATTTTATAAAACTATTCAACCAGGAATCCAAAAATTAATAAAAAAGCAGAATTTGGTAAAAAAAAAACAAAAACAAAAACAAAAACAAAACAAAAAAACTGTATTTTATAGGGCCCTAAACATTTTATTTTTTAATAAATTGCTATAAAAGTGTGTAAATTAGACATGCTTTTTGATTAATATTTTCTTAATTTAACCATTAAAATAGAGTCTAGAAAAATCAAAACGGAAATCCAGAAAAAATAAAGGAAAAAACTAAATTTGGGGGGGGGTTTCATAGAAGCCCATTTAAATAATTAAATTCTTCGAATGTTTGGCGTAATCTTGTATTTCTTGGGTGAAAACATATTTTAACAAAACTCATTAAAATCTGCCAAATCACTGTCATGTGGTGCACCCAAAACATGCAGAAAAAAAACTAAATGGAAAATTATATGATAGAGAGGCTGATGACAATATATGAATAGGTCTCAGATAATCTGATCTTTTTATGACAAGGCAAGATTAGCTTAGGTTGCAAAATGTCATGTGGTGCAACTCCCCAAAAAGGTAGTGAAATTTATTTAAAGAAAACTCAATCAATCAATAAATAAATCATTCATTATGTTTGTAAAAATAAATAAAAAAAATTTTACCTTGGAAAAAAAATAAAATAAAATAAATAAAATAAAATAAAATAAATAAATAAATAAATATATAAATATATATATATATATATATATATATATATATATTTTATTTGATGGTTAGCCCACATGACAGACATGAAATAATAAACTATAATGTACCATAAATAGTACATTTCTGAGAACTTGCCATGTGTGTTTTAAACTAGGTTTTTGAAATATTTTTCATTTTATTTATCATAGACTCTGCTATGTCACTGACCCTAGCACGATTTGCACAAGTGCTATGACAAAGGCTCTCAGGGTCCTGTGGTGTATCTAATCAAAGCACCGGGGTGCATGAGCTGTAGATCATCTTGTTACTGGAGTTTAAATGTAGCCTGTCATAAACACACACTAACCTCGTAGTCTGAAAATGGCTAAAGATAACATCTCTATTCAGATGGTGGGAAAAATAAAACTACAAGTCACAATACAGAATGTGGACAACAAAATAAAAGAGAACTTTTCAAAAATTCATGATGTTTTCAACAGACTACAAAGCCATAACGGTTAACTTCTGGACAATATAACAGGCCTCGTAGCAGACAATAAAGGAAAGCTAGCTGTGGCGTTGGAAGTGAAACGGTAAATGAGACGGACTGACACCAGAAGTCTCCGGCGCGGCAGACATTCAAACTGCAGAGCGGCACAACTGCGCCATGTCGCACTCTACAATTAGCATGCTCGTAACTACAGCCCTACTGACAAATTACAGAAGCGGCGCACAGAGAGATTCCACTAGCTGACCAAAACGCTATAACTCTCTGTCCAGTTATGTACGGACTTGACTGAAGTCAAAACCTGAGGTTTGGGAAACAGAGTCTGGAAGAGGCAGGAATGGCCGTCAGAAAGAGAGGTCAAATTAAGCCGATGTTTCTGCTAGCTCAGCCCACGTCGACTTGTACTGCCAAATATGACAGCAACATGCAAATAATCCATTTGCCCCTGAAGCCTCTGTGCTAATGTTGTGAGGAACAACGCATTTTGCACCCTTGGCTTGTTTGACAGGGGGGAAGGGAGGAAGAGAGGAGAAAGTGTCACTACACTCTTTCCACATATGCCTTGAGTAGGACATATTAAATATGCACAATTATATAGATAAGATTGATCAAATATTCCCAACATATTTACAGCACGGGGGGGGGATTAAATTCTTTGAATGTTTGGCATAATCTTGTATTTCTTGGGTGAAAACACATTTTAACTCCATCGCTGCTCATTAATAACTGCAAAGTCATGTGGTGCACCGAAAACATGCAGAAAAAAAGTAAATGGAAAATTATATGATAGGGAGGCTGATGACAGTATATGAATAGGTCTCAGACAATCTGATCTTTTTATGACAAGGCAAGATTAGCTTAGGTTGCAAAATGTCATGTGGTTTAAAGAAATTTATTTAAAGAAAAAATAATTATAAAATAAATAAATAATTTATTATTTTTGTAAAAATAAATTAAATTTTTTACCTTGAAAATATATTTCAATTATAAGATAATTACTAAGTCTGAAATTTTTTGTTACGTTTATTTGATGGTTAGACTACATTACAGACGTGAAGTTTTTTTAAAATAAAAAACATTAATATAAATAGCACATTTGTGAGAACTTGCCATGTCTGTTTTAAACTAGGTTTTTGAAATATGAGAAGGACATATTACATATGCACAATTATATAGATAAGATTTATTAAATATTCCCAACATATTTACAGTAATATAAAATTAAACAATGCAGTTAATATAACAATAACTATCACAATATCACAAGAGTTTCATCATCATTGTCACAACTGGGAAGTATAAAATTGTTAAGTCCAAAATATGTAATAGCTTATAGTTGATAAGTTTAAGGAGTAGTTTACTTTCAGATAAACTACTGACAGATAATGTACTTACCCCGTTTTCAAGATGTTCACGTCTGTCTTCAGTTGTAAAGAAATTATGTTTTTTGAGGAAAACATTTCAGGATTGTTCTCCGTATAGTGGACTTCTATGGTGCCCACAAGTTTGAACGGCCGAAATGCAGTTTCAACGCAGCTTCAAAAGGCTCTAAACGAACCCTGCCAAGGAAGAAGGGTCTTATCTAATGAAACAATTGGCCATTTTCTAAAAAAAAAATTAAAATATATATACTTTTTAACCTCAAATGCTCAAATGAAAAACTCTCATCTCATTTTCTCCTCCAACTTTAAAATCGTCCTACATCGCTGCACAAGTACTGACCCAGTGTTTACAAAGTGAACATGCAAAGGTCAAATGGCCTTTACAAAAAAAAAAAAAAGGTAAAACAGCGATGTAGGATGATTTTGAAGTTGGAGAACAGGATTTTCGACATACCCTAACTGTATTGACCCGGATTACACAGAGTACACATGCACATTGCAGAGCTAGACAAAGTGAGCATTTGAGGTTAAAAAGTATGTAATTATTTTTTTTTTGAAAATGACTGATCGATTTGCTGGATAAGACCCTTCTTCCTCAGCTGGGATCATTTGGAGCCCTTTGAAACGACATTTTGGAAGTTCAACCTCGGGGCACCATAAGTTTACTACATGAAGAAATATCCTGAAATGTTTCCCTCAAAAAACATAATTTCTTTACGACTGAAGAAAGAAAGACATGAACATCTTGGGTGACAATGGGGTGAGTACATTATCTGTAATTTTTTGCTCTGGAAGTGAACTACTCCTTTAATTTCCATGAATCAGTGTGACCTTTTTTTTTTTAAACTTAATTTGATTTTCACTTTATTTACATCACTCAAAAAAAAAAAAAAAATCAGATGTCTCTTATTACAGTAATAAATGATATACAAATATTAATCCTATAAAAACTATCAATACTATGTGAAACATGCCATTTTTTTGAGCTTAGTTGGAAAGTTAGTTTCCATGAAGCAGATTAAACTTCTTAAACTTAATTTGATTCTAGATTAAACTTTTTAAAACTTTGATTCACTTATTATGTTATCACTCGAAAATGTTCAAAGAAGTCTGTTATTACAGTAACAATAGCTACCTACATATATTTTTTAATTACATAATGTAAATGACATGATATATACACACATTAATTTTGTACGAACTACCAATACTAAATATCACTGTGTGAAAGTGTGAAACACTCCTCATTTTTATGTTTTTGATAATGTTTTTATTTTAAATGTTAATCTTTTAATATTTTCTGCATTTAATGTTTTACCTCTTACATTTAACATTTGATTTTCTTCTTCCTTTTATTTATTTATTTATTTATTTTATTGGAAGTTTGTTTAAAAGAAACATTGCACAGCCAGAGTCAAATTTAATAAATTTTACAACAAATTCATACATATTGAGATTTATATTAGTG
Organism: Labeo catla; assembly: GCA_012976165.1. Classification (NCBI taxonomy): domain Eukaryota; kingdom Metazoa; phylum Chordata; class Actinopteri; order Cypriniformes; family Cyprinidae; genus Labeo; species Labeo catla. The sequence continues at coordinate 428,704 of VONZ01000119.1, forward strand.
CTGGATTTTGACACTAAATTCACAAATCTTTTCAATTTGATTTTCAGTTCTCTTCAATTTGATTCGATATCGATTATTTTGGGTATATATCAGGTATAGTACATGCCAAATTTTCTCAGGGAAAAAAAATATTCTCTCAAATAATATTGTAAATATACATGAAAGTCAGCTTGCACTACATTACTATAATACTGAAGGTTAAAACGAACTGGCTTTGTATACAAATGCTTAAACTACATTTAATTGTTTTTATAACAATAAATTTACAATTACATAAATATATTTCCACTCCAATTTGTTTTTTGTGTTTTAGGATTTATGGTTCATATATTTAGCAAAATGCTCCTCTCTCGAGTTTATGGTCACAGAATATGTGGTAAATGTGATGTTATGTGACGTTATATTGATGTTTTGCATGGTTGAAAAACTGATTGAGCGATAACATGAGACAGGATATGGATTTTGATAAGTTGTACTCTTTCTTTTAACATACCTTCAGACTTCTTTCATGTTTATTCTGTGCAGAATCTGGTATTAAAGTGGAGCAGATGATCAGTTCATGTGCCGCTTCTCTTTACTGAGGCGCTACAGCAAACTGTCACTCCACATTAAACAGCACCAAAACAGAATTTATTGCTTGAATACTGTAATAAAATGGACAGAATTTTAAATCTGTTTTTTTTTTTCATATCAAAAATAACAAAGCACAAAGCTTATTGCAGGATTTATTGGATGGGATGCTCGTTACAATGTTCGATTTAAAACAGGCTGGACTAATTGATTCTTGACATTTAAGAATTTTTTGTAAAAATGAGAATCAATATTTTTTACCCAGCCCTAACTGATACATATATTTATTTACTGATTAAAAAATACTGAAAAATACTGAGGTATTTATATTTTTGGATTTCACCCAGCTTTAGCATCTACTCAAAAGATCAAGCCATCATTAAAGCTCCCAGAAATATCTAAAATATTATCTCATATGTCTCAAATAAGATGACTTGCACACCATACTATAGCTTTTAATGCAAAACCCACTATACTCTCTATTTAGACACAAGGAGAATATGATCTCTGTTAAACAGTGTAGTAGTGGAAAGAATAAATCTTATAAACCAATGAAAAAAAAAAAAAAAAAGCAAAGTGAAATGAAAAAAAAACAGCAATATGTGTGTGGGTCATGAAAGGCTAGTGGGAAACCAGGACAAGTCTCTTGTGCATCATTCAATAAAACAGATCCTCCTCTGTTATTCCAATAAAATGAATATCATTTTGAAACTCTATTTTATGTACCCGCACGCGCACACACCCCAGATCTCTGCTGAGCGTGCAGCTGCGGTGATGTAAGCGATTAGGCGATTAAATGATATCATCGCAACAGTCGTGTGAAATCCCCTCTGTTGTTTTTCTGGATTGTCTCTGTCAAGACCAAACTGGTTTTCCAAGACTTTGGCATCTCATCCGAATTACTCAAATCAGCAGGAAAAAACCATGTCTGGGTCAGCTTGTGGTATGTGTGTGTGTGTGTGTGTGTGTGTGTGTGTGTGTGCGCACGTGCAAGTGTGGTTCTGCCATTACAGTGAACACACTTTGAAGGCAATCAATGACATTTGAGTCCTATTACTGCTGCATTTATATTCAAATAAAAAATGATGTGTGCTGCTATATGATATCATGTCTGCGTGTGCGATCGTCTGAATGAATAGTTAAAGTAGTTATTACAGGTTGGAGCGAGTAGTCTGTGAGCTTTCCAACTCTTTGCTTTTGCACGGACTATATATCTCCAAAGAAAGGCCACCACATGCATCTTAACCGAGTCTGACATCTTTTGTTTCAGCCTGCAACAAAGTTTCCATTTGGTGTCTGTGCAACAATTTATGGCCTCCTATAACATCAGCTTTGGAGGTCTAAATGCCTGTTTGACTAACTCAAAGTAGCTGTTTGACAGAAAACAGCAAAATAGGACTTATTCCACCATGCAGATGCTTTTTAACTCCATTGTACTTCTGTAGTTTTAACCTGTTGAGATGGTCTGAGAAGGTTGGTTCCTCCAAGGTTTCTGGTATATAAAAAAAGGCTGTCTGCAGTTAATCAAGCTTGTTTTGATTATGTCAAAAAGTGGTTCTGGGAAATTTTAAATCAACTGGTCAGGCAAAGAGACCAATTAGACTAGATTTAGACCAGCGTAAACCATGCATATGCTTTAATTAGTACAATTCATGAGAAGATATGAGAAGGTTGGTTCCTTCCAATGTTTCTCATGAAAAATCAGCTGGTTAAGGCAAAGAGACCAGTTACACCAGTTTAATGCTAGCTTGAACAGGCTGGAAGACCAACTGGGGGTCCATCTAAACCAGGCTATCTAAACCGGCTTAAACTGATGCTTTCTGACTCTATTGTACTTCTCTCAAAAGCTTTAATCAATACAACACACAAGAAGATCTAAAGAGGTTGGTTCCTTCCAAGGTTTCTGGTAAAAAAAAAAAATTGTTTGGTCTCAAATCCTGCTTTGATGGTTTTAGAGAGGTTTTGAGTACTATTCAATCAGCCGGTCAGGGATGGAGACCAGTAAAACCAGCTTGGCCAGGCTGATGTTTTCTGACTCTATTGTACTTCTCTGAAAATATTTAATCAGTACAACTTACAAGAAGATCTAAGAAGGTTGGTTCCTCTCAAGGTTTTGGGTGGATAAAGAATTTTGTCTGTTCTCCGAACCCATTTTAATGGTTTTATAGAGGTTCTAGGTACTATTAAATCAGCCAGTCAGGGATGGAGATCAGTTAGACCATCTTTAGACCACCTTAAGACCAGCTTGGCCAGGCTGACGCTTTCTGACTCTATTGTACTTCTCTGAAAAGCTTTAACCAGTAGAACTCATGAGAAGATCTAAAAAGGTTGACTCCACCCAAGGTTTCTGGTGGAAAAAGAATTTTGTCTGGTCTCCAAACCTATTCTGACGGTTTTAGAGAGGTTTTGTGCACTATTAAATCAGTCGGTCAGGGATGGAGACCAGTTAGACCAGCTTTAGATCAGCTTGGCCAGGCTGGGAGTCTATCTAAACCAGTTTAAACCACACAGATACTTTTATACTCTCCTTTGCTTGTCTGTAAATCAGTACTGCTTATGAGAATATCTGAGAAGGTTGGTTCCTCCCAATTCCATTGTCTGTTCTCCAAACCTGTTTTGATGGTTTAAGAGAGGTTTTGGGTACTATTAAATTAGCTGTTTAGGGAGACCAGTTAAGACTGTCTAAACCAGTTTAAACAATATTGATGCTTTCTGACTCCTCTGAAAAGCTTTAATCAGTGCGACTCATGAGAACGTCTGAAAAGGTTGGTTCCTCCAAATATTTCTGGTGAAAAACAGATTTTCAATGCTGCAGAATGCTGTCCAAACCTGTTTAAATGGTTTTAGAGAGGTTTTGTGTACATTTATATCAGCTGGTCAGTCAAAGAGACTAGTTTAAGACAAGCGTGGCCAGGCTGAAAGACTATCTAAGCTTAAACCATGCTGAAGCTTTCTGACTCTACAGTACTTCTCTGAAAAGCTTTAGTCAGTACAACTCACGTGAAGATCTGAGATGGTTGGTTCCTCCCAAGGTTTCTGGTGGAAAAAAGGATAATTTTAAACGCCATTGTCTGGTCTCCAAACCTGTTTTGATGGTTTTTGAAAGGTTTTGGGTACTATTAAATCAGCTGTTCAGGGATGGAGACCAATTAGACTAGCCTAAGACCATCTTAAGACCAGCTTGGCCAGGCAGGGAGACTGTCTAAACCAGCTTAAACCATGCAGATGCTTTCTGACTTTATTGTACTTCTCTGAAAATCTTTAATCAGTACACCTCATGAAAAGATCTGAGAAGCCTGGTTATTCCAAGGTTTTTGGTTAAAAAAAAAAAAGATGCAGAAGAATTAGAACGCCATTGCCTGCTTTCCAAACTTGTTTTGATTGTTTAAGAGAGTTTTGGGTACTATTAAATCAGCCGTTCAGGGATGAAGACTAGTTAGACTAGCTTAAGACCAGCTTAAGACCAGCTTGGCCAGGCAGGGAGACTGTCTAAACCAGCTAAAACCATTCACATGCTTTCTGACTTCATTGTACTTCTCCGAAAAGCTTTAATAAGTACAACTCATGAGAAGGTCTGAGAAGGTTGGTTCCTCTCAAGGTTTCTGGTGGAAATAAGAATTTAAATGCTGCTGTATGCTCTCCAAGCCTGTTTTAATGGTTTTAGAGAGGTTCTGAGAACTTTTAAATAAGCTGGTCAGTTTATTTAGACCAGTTTAAGACCAGCTTAGCCAGGCTAGATAACTATCTAACCAGCTTTAACCATGCTGATGCTTTCTGACTCTATCGCACCTCTCTGAAAAGCTTTAATCAGTACTACTCATAAGAAGATATGAGAAGGTTGGTTGGTTCCAAGGTTTCTTGTGGGAAAAAAATAAATTTATGGTTTTAGAGTTTTTAAACCCTTTTAAAATCAGCCGGTCAAGCCAGGAGACCAGTTATCTGGCATTTGCTAGAAGACCAGATAAACCAGCTGAAACCAGCATATGCTAGTAAACTATGCCACTGAACCATAAAACAACTACATACGATGACTGTGAATCTACAGTCATCAATGACAGCAAAAGCCACTACTGAATATAGCACATCACCGCAGCCTGAGCCTCCAGATAGGTCATATTTGGGGTGAGAACATCTGCTGCTGAATACAACACCCACTTAGTGGTATAAATAGATTGGATTACATGAATCACAGAGAGTTCATAACAGCTGTAGATCTCCTGCAGCTCATCCCTCCATTACTCTTCTTCTCTGGTTTACAGGAAGCTTTGTATTCATCCTAATAACAGGTTTCTACAAACTGGCCACACTCATTATCAGCTGAAGCAGTAAATATAGCCTGTGACATTCCTCCATGCAGAGGTGTAAACATCACCTACACACCGCAGCCTCCCTCAGAAAGCACTGACTGATGCAGGATGAAGAGAAAACTTTGTTTGGCGAGGAAATTAACAGTGCTCGCAAGACAGCAATAGAAGTTTTAGGTGAGCTTAGGTTTTACGCTGTGGTTTTACACAAATTAAATGATTTTTTTTTCGTCAATTTATTCAGCATGTGAATTGTCTGTGAATGAGAATGAACCCTGGTGTGAAACTACTGTAGGATAGATGCTGACAGATAAAAGGGTCGATGACAGATAAAGAAGTTTTTAACTTTATACCACATGTACACAATGGGAATTCTAAATTAAAAACTGAAAACATGTACACCATAGATGTGCCTTCAAGTGATTGAATATACTAGATTAGTACAAAAACAAATAGAGTCACATTAAATGAACAAAAAGCATGTTTGTTGATAATATCAACAGTGCTATTTTGCAAGCACTGTAGTAGTGTGCAAGTGTCTGAGGGACAGAACAGAATAAACTAGGGTTTATGCTACTGTAAGCATGTACTCATGACTGTTTATTGCGCAGTCCTGGATGGGAGTGTGTGAGGTCAAATTGTGATCAAGCTCATTCATTATAAATCAAAAACAACACGTGAGCACAAATGCACATGCAGGAGAATGTAACAGACATAAACACTCTCAAGAAACACTTCTTAGACTGTTTTACTAACTGTAACAGCACTAGTGACCAAAGGCTGGTTGCAAACTGCATAGTTGCTTTTCCTTTACTGTTTACTTAATAAACAGCAGCATAAAACTTTTTCATGCACCAACATTAACCATTACTAAAAACACAAAGATGGAATATGTAGGCACTGCTGGTATTACTTGTGTCCAAAAATGGACACAACGCACAGGTGTGTCAGATTGAATAATGTCAACATTAACATATATGGAACCCCCTGAACATCCCAACCAACACTGCAGTTTGAGATATGTTAAGCATTGAGACATGATGACACATGCCATGAGACAAACCGGAGTCAAACTAGTATCCTCGTGTCCCACGTATAGCCTACCCACACTTGATCCTACCTTGTGACTGTCCTTCTCTTGACCGCCCGAGATTTTCAGTTTAATGTTTACAAAGCCGGTGGATCACATCACACATCACATCGCTGTGCTACGCCTCCAAACTTTGCAAACGCTCTCTCAAAAGTCGCTCCTCCAAAACTTTCATTCTCAGTCGCGGGGTCTTTTAGAGCTTCCAGTCTTGCTCTGAACTCAGCAGACGTTGCAGCGGATCTCCATTCAGTAAATTCATCCTTTATTCCTTTAAAGAGCCGAGTGCTGGGGTCAGATTACGCCGGGAGCCAAACCCCCTGTCTGCTAGCCGTGACCGATTCGTGAGCGAATCGTTCTATTGAGTCGAATCTTCCAAATGAATCATTTGTACCAAGGACGATTCACAATGACACGAAAAATCTAGCGGAGAGTGAGTGAATACATTATGAAGGAACTTCATATTTGACAGATCGAGCTAAAAGTAAGTTACTTTGTAGCCTACAATTAGCGTAATAAAAAGTAGTCTGGCTGCTTAGTGTTTTTCTGAACAAAATCATGTCTCACAACTAACTGAAATGGGACACATTAAATGGTAAATATTCAATTAGTCAGGAAAAAAATGATAAATAAAAAGCAGTGTGTGCTACGTATATGCCTGTAATGTGCCACGCTGGGATGTTAGGGACAACGTGATGACGTTAAAGAACCACTGAATCATTTTGATCCCGTTCATTGAAATGAATTGTTCCAAGGAACCGACTCGCTGAACCGAATTACTACTCTCTGCGTGTCTGTGTGTATGCCCTGAACATACAGGAAATTGCATCAGGGGCCACTACTGTCCCACTGTGAAGTGTTCAAAGTTTTCTTTTTTTTTAAAGTTTCTCTTTTTTAAAGAGATTTTGAATAGAACTATGAAGGTGAATCTCACAAAGAAATTGTCATTCCAAAATCAAAATCAAAATTAAGAAATTATATTTTGTATATTTGTAGTACCATTCACATTGTGCTGCACTATCAATACTATCAATACTGTAGTGCAAAAACATCATATTCAAACTCTCTCTCTCTATATATATATACAACTTCTGGTACTGTAAAAAAGAAAGTGGGTACAACTTCCGGTGAGGCGGCGGATGTAGTATACCAATGGTATTTTATGTGCTAATTAGCAAGGAGGCTAAGTGTTTTTTGGACCATTGTTTACTTTGTAAAGTTGCACACCTTTATGAGTGACATCATTACAGTTCTTAGGGACAACATATGTTGTTCGAATTTGTGTTCCCACATCGTTAGCGTCCGGTTTGGATTCTTAAACCTTGAATGACGGTCAACTAGTGAAATGACATTTGATCCAAGACATCAGAACTTGTGTTAAAGGGCATGCCAGATGAAGCCTCGATTCGAGGCTTGTTAATGGAGAAATCACTTTCGTGGAAGCCTCACTTCCAGTCATGTGCGCGATTCACTTGTGTGTTGTAATGTTCAACACCCAGATCTTACTTTGGAGTACATTTTCATTGGGACTTATTTAATAATTACAATTTTTAAATACCCAGTCATACAAGTAATATGAAGAATACAAATTATTTCAGGAAAATTAAATATTTGCCATATGCAATTAATATATGTGTACACTATTCTTCTATTACATCATATTGATATTTGCACTGGCATTTAATGGCACTGTTTAATGGGTAAATTAATTTACCAAAATAAGAAATTCAACAAACAAACACACACACAGTTAAGCTTTTATTTGTGCATATAAGATGAGTCAGTCTATGGAAATTGTGTTGAATGCTTCTTCTGATGGAGCTTCACAGGCTTTTGGCTGCTTTATTTTTTACTAACCACCAGATCGTGCTGTTTTCGACACTCTTGAAGCTTTGAATCTTTTACCAAAACAGTCAGAGAAATGTCTCAGTGTTTCACAAGGCTTCATTTGCCCGTCACTCCTGTCAAATGTTGAATGAATGAGTATCACGTCCTGCTTGTTTACTTTGAACCGGAAGATGCTCCCACTTTTGACGCAAGGCCTTATGGGGCATAGGAAACTTGTGGATAACGTTACTGGAGCTTTGTGCTCTTGTATCCTACCTCTCTCATTTGGCACAAATCCAAATATTCCATAATATTTCAATATTTGTGCTGTATCCAAATGCTAAACTATTATTTATTATGTAAATCATAGACTTTGTACTTCAGTCGCGTTCTGACGGTGACATGGTGAGGTGGGCGTGCTGATGTTTGGTTCACTGTGTTTTATTTTGATAAAGTAACATACTGCACTGTCAAGTTAGCAATGCTAGAATCACGTCAGCGCGATAACTTTCCTCATACCAGCAAAATCAACTTAAACAAAAGAACAAATTGAATGTCGCTTTCTGCCATTTGAGTTTCCTTTCTGTCACAAAACTGAACTGAAACTCCGAAAACCAGTCAGTATCTGGTGTGACCACCATTCGCCTCATGCTGTGCAACACATCTCCTTTGCATAGAGCTGATCAGGTTGTTGATTGTGGCCTGTGGAATGTTGGTCCATTCCTCTTCAATGGCTGTGTGAAGTTGCTGGATTTTGGCAGGAACTGGAACACGCTGTCGTATACGCCGATCCAGAGCATCCCAAACATGCTCAATGGGTGACATGTCCGGTGAGTATGCTGGCCATACAAGAACTGGGATGTTTTCAGCTTCCAGGAATTGTGTACAGATCCTTGCAACATGAGGTCATGCATTATCATGCTGCAACATGAGGTGATGGTCGTGCATAAATGGCACAACAATGGGCCTCAGGATCTTGTCATGATATCTCTGTGCATTCAAAATGCCATCAATAAAATGCACCTGTGTTCGTTGTCCATAACATACGCCTGCCCATACCATAACCCCACCGCCACCATGGGCCACTCGATCCACAACGTTGACATCAGCAAACCGCTCACCCACACGACACCATACACGGTGTCTGCCATCTGCCCTGTACAATGAAAACCGGGATTCATCCGTGAATAGAACACCTCTCCAAAGTGCCAACTGTATGAACTGTAGTCATGTAGTCAGGTTGGGACCCCGATGAGGACGATGAGCATGCAGATGAGCTTCCCTGAGACGGTTTCTGACAGTTTGTGCAGAAATGCTTTGGATATGAAAACCGATTGTTGCAGCAGCTGTCTGGGTGGCTGGTCTCAGACGATCTTGGAGGTGAAGATGCTGGATGTGGAGGTCCTGGGCTGGTGTGGTTACACGTGGTCTGTGGTTGTGAGGCCAGTTGGATGTACTGCCAAATTCTCTGATAAAACTGCACATTTTAGAGTTGCCTTTTATTGTGGCCAGCCTTAGGCACACCTGTGCAATAGTCATGCTGTCTAATCAGCATCTTGATATGGCACACTTGTGAAGTGGATGGATTACCTCGGCAAAGGAGAAGTGCTCACAAACACAGATTTAGACAGATTTGTGAACAATATTTGAGAGAAATAGGCCTTTTGTGCATATAGAAAAAGTTTTAGATCTTTGAGTACAGCTCATGAAAAATGGGGGCAAAAACAAAAGTGTTGCGTTTATAATTTTGGTCAGTGTAAATATATTTTCTTTCAATTTAAAAGTGAAATATGACCTTGAATACTTGTAATTTATAGGCAACTACTTTACTTCCAAATGATTACAATTATTATTTTACTTCCTATTTTTACTACAATTATTAGGGAAAAAAGGAACAAAGGTTTATATTCCTGATATACTATATTTAAAATAATTGAAAATCCTTGCCATGTACTGCCAGCCAAAATGTTCATGCTCCTTAAGTATAGTGTGGAAGTTTGCAGTTATAACGAATCATTACAGGCCAATAAAAAGTTTGCAGGAGTGCAATTAGGAAGTTTGTGAGGAGAGTCTACATGCTTTAATTGGCCTCCTTGAAACAAGAAAAAAAAAGAAAAAAAAAAAATCTACTTCTTGAGGATTAAGCTATCCTTTAGCTCCTGAAACACGTTAGCAAATACACCTATTCATGTAGCAGCAACTTTTATCCATAACAACATGTAGGGCAGTCAATGTGCTGAATCAAAAACCATTAAATAACTGTAGCTAGTATCTGGATTCAGGATTTTTCTAAACATTGGTTTTGTTTCCTCATAAGGAATACTATGGTTACCTACAGTGCAGCTGCATGTGATGCCATTATCAGCTGTATTACATTTCTGGGTTATTTTCTGTGGTCTTACAGAGCAACACCCTAGTATATAAAGTCCAAAATTTAACTTTGGGCCTGCTGCAGATGTTTGGATTAAAATAAGAGAACAGGCATGCCACATCTTCCTCTCTCTCTCTCTGTTCCAATCTCTTTCTCCAAGTCTCCAGTGTGTGTGTAAAGCATGTCATGTTGAGGTAATTGTTAACCGCACCCTGTTGTGTACAGTACAGAAACGTGACTGCTCTGTCATGAACCGCTGCAGCCGATGGAGAAATAAAGTCATGCTTGCACAGTTACAAACAATGTTTAATTTAACATTTTATTATCTCTGTAATTCATTGCAAAATTCACACTGACAGTGTTAATAGCATGGTAAAGGTATGTTACTGCATCTGCATGGATTTGATGCACAGAATAACTTTAGTGACCTCCAAAGGAAAATTTGCACAGGCCCAGCAAAGATCCCAATATAACATCATCACACAGAATTTGACTCTAAGCAATGATAAAATTAATCCAGAATCAGAATCAAATTCAATAAAGAAAATTCATTTATATTAACACAGTACACTGGGTCATATTTTTATACTTTTCTTATATACACTTTAAACCAGGAACATTCCTTAAAACAAATGTGGAAGAGAAAAGAAAAAAGGGAGAGAGTGTGAGAGAGAGAGAGAGAGAGAGAGAGAGAGAGCTCCACTGCCCTCAGTCAAAACAAACCATGACAACTCAGCATGTAATGATTCACTTGACTGCAGACTACCTGGAAAAGGAGAAAAGAATTAAAATAAAGTTTGCCTGGAGTGAAACTGGTTGTGTGAGCACAAATGTCAGTCCGTCCACATGCAGGTTATGTGTGTGAATTCTGTATTTTAAGTTAAAATGATTCAGTCAAACAAACTGACATACCCACTACTCACATGCTACTGTCATCACCCAGCGCAGTAACTCTAAAAACCACATAGAGCGAATTCCATTCGAAAGTGAGCATGACTAGGCCCTACTTACTCTGAAGAGCTCTTGAAGTGATGCAGGACATTACAGTCCCAGTACTGTATGTAAGAAATATCTCTCAAATAAATTACTTTATTTTTCATAATGAATTAGAAAAAATTTAATTAGAGTCTGAGTCAAAACCTAATCCATGACAAGACCAAGACCATCAAAATACAGGCTTGGACCCAGGGACTATGATCAAGACCATGAAAATATTGTCTTGAACTCAGACTCGAGGGCCAAGACCATGGAAAATATGGTCACTGCCTGGATTCAAAGAACAGCACCATGAAAATATGGTCTTCGACTCAGTTTTGAGGACCAAGACCAGAACCATGAAAGTATGGTCTTAGACTCGGATTCAAAGACCAAGACCAAAACCATGAAAATATTATCTTAGGCTCTGTCTTGAGAACTAAGACCAGAAACATGAAAGTATGGTCTTAGACTTGAACTCAAGGACCAAAACCATGAAAATATGATCTTGGACTCTGTCTCAAGAACCAAGACCATGAAAATATGGTCCTAGACTCAAGGATCAAGACAATGAAAATATGGTCTTAGATACTGTCTTGAGGGCCAAGACTAGAACCATGAAAATATGGTCTTAGATTCAGACTCATGGACCAAAGATCAAAACCCTAAAAATATGATCTTAGATTCTGTCTTGAGGACCAGAACCATGAAAATATGGTCTTAGACTCTAATTTAAGGACCAAGACCAAAACCATAAAAATATGATCTTGGAATTTGTCTCAAGTACTAAGACCATGAAGATATGGTCTTAGGCCTTGTCTCAAGGACCAAGACCAGAGCCATGAAAATATGATCTTAAACTCTGACTCAAGGACTAAGACCATAAAAATGTGATCTTGGACTCTGTCTTGAGGACAAAGACCAAAACCATAAAAATATAGTCTTACAGTCAGCCTTGAGGACCAAAACCAATACCATAAAAATATGGTCTTGGACTCTGACTCAAGAACCATACCAAGAACATGAAAATATGGTCTTAAACCAAAAGCATGAAAATATGGTCTTGGGACATGAACTTGAGGACCAAAACCAATACCATAAATATATGGTCTTGGACTCATACTAAGACCATGAAAATATAGTCTTAGACTCTCATCACCCAAAACCAAGACCATGATCAATACCATAAAAATATGAGGACCAAAACCAATACTATGAAAGTATGGTCTTGGTCTCAGACTCGAAAACCATACCAAGACAATAAAAATACAGTCTTAGAAGGACCAAAACCAAGACCATGAAAATATCTCGAACTCTGAGTTGAAATTTAGACCTGAGTCCCCAACCAAAAAGTCAGGAGCATGTGGACTCTGTCTAAACTCTAACTGTACACTCTTCTGGACTCAGTCTTGGACAAATAAACTGGTCTTGACTACAACAGTGGCTATAGACTTTGGATAGTGTCTCCTTCTTGCTGTGACCTTCAAGGGAGCAAAAATGCCATTTGGAATTCACTCATTCTCTTTCCATCACTCGTTTCTGTGTCTTTTACTCCCTCTCTCTGCAGTCCAGCAAGGATTTTATTGCCATTTGGCCAGCCTCTCTGGAACCTCAGAGGGAGTGGATCATGATGGAAACTCCTTTTTTAAAAATGGAGAATCTAGTGTAAACCATGTTTAACAGCAACAGCATGTAGCAGCAGCCCAGGGCCAAAGAATCTGAGGATTGCCATTAGCAACAAAGGTGATACATTGATCTGTAATTCCATTTAATTAGCTAAAGCACAATATATATTCCTTGTTATCAATTTTCTCCTCTCTCTGACTAGTTCTGGCTGACTTTCTCTGAACGTGAGCTTTGTGTTCAGCAGATAACTGAGTACAGCAGGTGAAGGTCAGCTGCAGTTGCCAACTCACACTTCTACATTCTTAAAAAAAGGAAAAGTTCCACTCAGAACCAAAGTGGATTTTACATGTCATGTGATATTTTAAGTTCTAATAGTCACTTTTTATTATATATATATATAGGGAATCATCAACAATCCACCTATCATTCATGTTCATATCTCAAATAGTGCAGAAAAAAACATTGTAACATTCTTTCAGATGGAACATAACATTTAGAACTGAATTAAAGACTCAGAATTTACAGTATAAAATGTGATAACAGCACATTGGCTTAGCTGAAAATTTGTTTAAGATGTATTGCCTTAAAACAATATGTATGCCTTGCCTGCTGGGATTGATGCTGGATAATATAAGGATCAGTACAGGTCCGTATCATCTGGATAGAGTCCATGGAAATGTGGCCAGACACTTGTCCTCAAATCACAGACTGCAGAACTGATGGCTGTTTATCACATTCACACAAGCCCCTTATTTCTGAACCTTCCACTGTATTTTACTGAGCTCTGCTATTGTATCCATGTCTCTGGAGGCCTCTCTGTCTGTGTGTGTGCGTTTGTCTTATGTTTGAATATCTAAATATCTCCCTAAGCTCTGACTGTCTTGAAAATTATAGTATACACACACAGAGCTCAGCTCGAATGCTCTCTTAAATCTTGTGGATTAGTGTCTCACTGACTGACTGAAGGTGTCTAAGCCAAAAACAACCCCCAAAACACGCTATAAAAAAAGTTTAGAATTTTAACAGAAAAAGAATTGTTGTTTACACATTTTCTATCTTACATTAACAGAACAACACATGTAATTTTATTGTAACTTTTATGGTAAAATCTCAAAATATTGTATAAATGACAGTATAAAAATAAAACAACGCCAATATTACAAATTACAATATTATTTAATAAATAGAATATTGAAGGTATTTTCAACACAAATTTCTTAGAGTGTTTAACTTCCTTAGTAGTGTTTGTGAAACCTGGCACTTTTTGAGACGTACATACTCACACTTACATGCCCAAATGCTCACACGTTCCTTTAGTGGTGTTGTGTGTTTGTGTGTTGTGTGGCTGAGGGTGTTGAGGTAGGATTGTCTTTACACACATGCATACACACGTCATGCCTATCCATCGCACTGTTACCTTCAGACAAAACACACTGCTCTTCTCAGCCCCTCAGGACAGATGAGATCTCTCACTAAAGAGCTGAAGCATTTGCTATAGCATGCTAAAAGAACAGCAGCGTGTGGACAGACAGTACAAGGGGGCTTAAGGAAAAATCAAAAAGGATTTTCTGACTTAGGGCCACTTTTAGTAATGCTGCAGTATTGAATTCATGGCAAAATTGCATTATTATTTTTAAACAGTACATTGGCTTAAAGTCTGTTTGTGGAAACAGCAAAATACAGAAAAATGGCCTTGTGTGGATAGGTTTTAAGACTGCAAATGGAAAAGAAGAAACGCTGTGTTTGTGTATGTATGCAAAGAGGTGTCAAGTCCACACAGATTGTTCACAATCTCTCTCATCCAGTTCTCCACCTGTTTTCAAGACTGTCAGTGTTTGCAAATCACAGTGAAGGCCTGTGAAATCACAGATTCATTGCAATACTGTAAAGCCCCACAGGATTTCACACTCAACACCTCAACATTTGGCTTTCAGACATGGAAAACAAAAATTCCAACAAATAAAACCTCTGAAAGATTCTGAACATAGTCTCACGCAATTCAGTTTGTAACTACTGTACCTATTAACTATTTTTAAATTCAGTCATCAGTCATCAAAGCTCGGTAAAAACTAGCCACAGACACGAAGATTTACTTGAAATTTCCACAAGCAGATTACTCATTAAAAACTCCCACAGATAATGTTTTCATGCCATTTTAAGTATTATTTTGACGTAACAAAGTGGTCATATCCACGTGTGTGAGTTGTTTACTTACTTTTTAAATTAGTTTTCCCATTAACGGTATTTTATTGATCATCCAGACTGATTTGCAAACACAGAACACACACGAACACAAGAGGCGGGAACTATGAACGCATGAACCAATCACAGCCGATCATAACCTGTCATATCCAATCATATCGCGATTAAGGCGTTGCCAAATATTTACAATGAATAAGCACGGAAAACACTGAATCAAACGTGAAACTGTTGTTTTGTGTGTTTCATATGTGAAACTTGTGATATCTGAAAATCTGTTATAAAATCTGCTTAATTCAAAAGAGATGATTCTATCTTCTACTATATGATCTAGCTGAGATGATTCAAACCATTTTAAAAAATCAGTCACTTCATGATAGTCTGATTTCCCATTGGCTTATGGCTCTTAAAATAATGGTTCATTAGGTGTGTAGGCAGTTTGCAATGCGAGGAGTTTAAAGATTTAGTGTTGCTAACTACAGACACCCAAATGTAATGATCTCCTTTAGTGGGACCCTCTTTCTAAAATATAAAAGGTAGCTATAAATGTATTATATATTAGCATCGTTGTAGCTGTAAATCTTCTTATTCTTATTTTTGTTTTTACTTTATTTATTTGACTTATTTTTATTTTAAGTTTTATTTGTTTTATTTGTTTAAGTTTTATTTCTTTTTCAGACACGGAAAACAAAAATGAAAACTGTCTTCCAACAAATAAAACCTTGTGATTCTGAACACAGTTTCATGCAATCCAATTTGTAACTATTGTAACCAATAACTATTTTGAATTCAGCCATCAATCATCAAAGGTAAATGTTTGTCACAGAGGCCAGATTTACTTTAAAGTGCTTTTTTTATGCCTTTTCAAAAATGACCTTTCATGCAGTGTGTCATGTAGCTGTATGTGAACACATGCACGATGAAGTTATTGGCTATCAAAAAAAAAAAAGAGTTGGTTCACAATCGCCTGAATGAGTCGTCAGGAATTCGAATCTTATTATGTTACGGCTATACGTCACAAAGTAATACATTTGCATAATGCCTGCCCACGTTCTACGTTGCGAACAACTTGCCCGCCCACAAACACAGTACACAGTACAATTTCTGTTAAGGTTCGCTTACATAAGCAAATTATGAACACTTGACAAGGTAGTTCGTGCTAACTTGTTGATCAGCCACTTCAGCCGTTTCATCGTCAAACTCCGTCTCCAATTGGTAAGGTAAAATCGGTGGCAGTTTTTCTATGTATTGACAAGTCTTCAGGGCTGTCATTCAGTTCAGGCAATGGGCGTATCGTTTTCCGACACACGCTGTACGCGGTAGACCAATCATAAAGGACTGCGCAATCTGACCAATCACAGCAGTCGAACTGCTTGGCACGGGTCGTTTACAAATCATTTAGAAATGAGGTAAAAGTAAATCTATTTTTGGAGAAAACTAAAGTGTTTTTTGACCTTGCATACATGCAAACCTGTTTTAGGAGACTCATAAAACAATATTAGCAACCTTTAAATGGCATAATAGGTGCACTTTAAATTTTACAAGCTGATTACTCCCACGGATGGTGTTTTCAAGGCATTTCGTCTTATTTTGACGTAACAAAGTGGTTATATCTAAGTTTGTGAGTTGTTTACTTACCTTTTAAACAAAGTCTTTGTTTTTAAATTATTCTTCCAATTAACGCCATATTATTAGCCTTTTTCACACTTCCGTGTTTCTGGCTTCCGGATTAGCGCTTGCAGGGTAAACGTTTTTCCGGTGACAGCAGCGGCCGTACTGAACAAGAGTAAGTTCGGGAATCAAAGTCTATTTTTACAAAATAGATACTATGATACTATGATATATACCGGTGTTTTACTCTAAAAATAGCAAACATTTATTCATAAACTTTGTGTCCGCGTCTGGTCATCACAAATACTATGTTTATTTAATTATGAATGTTAGCACTTATAATACAGTACAGTTTTAAGTTTTGCCGCACTGTCTATTTGGTGCTGGCTGTGCATTATGACTCTTCACATCATTTTTTTTCGCGATTAATATTGTTATTATTATTATTATGAAAGTAATATTGTATTTTCTACTTGCTCTCCTTTGCAGTATTAACTTCAGGGTGTAAATGTACGTTGCATAATGTGCCCAGGGATATACATAATAAAATAATATAATACTAAATAAGACATGACTCCGATTAATGGCTTTATTCCTTTTGGATCTGGATTACGTTGTTGTATTGAGTTTATGCATCATCCGGACTCAGAATTGTTTCATTTATTCTTGGGGAAATGTGCATTTGGATATAAACGCTGTCATAATTTACCATGATGTAGTGATTCGAGGGAAATGACTGAGTAAATTGAGAAAATACGCTTAAATATACCGGAGATGGAGAACAGAAACTATAGCTGGCGCTATGTTGCGCATATATTATATTGACGAGTACCGGTCTGAGTGCCCATATAAATTACAAACAAGTAAAATGTTGTTTCTTTGTTGATTATATAACAACTTGGAAAGCAGACAAAAAAGAAAAGGTAAAAGGCATTATTTGAGACAAGAGCATATTAATATAATAGGCACAGACCTGTAGCGGAACTGACTTTACCCTGCGCTGACGTCACTTCCGATTTTTGTGAAAAAGGCTAAAGCTGTGTCCGAAACCGCTCCCTATCCACTATATAGTGCACTATATCGGGTGTCAGCCATTTTGTAGTGATGTCCGAATTCTGAGTGAACAACTTCATTCCCTACATTCGTTCACTACTTTTTACCCACAATGCATTCTGATTTCGAGTGTACAACCGATGTACACTCGCTGAAGCACTATATCCCACAATCCAATGCGGAGAACGGACGAGCTGAAATAGGGAGCAGGTTCGAACGAGTTTGAATGAGAGATTCCGTTTACATCTATTTCTGCTTTAATGTTTATTTCATGCATTATTTATATCAAAATATATTAAATAGGCATTGACTCAATTTTATATTTTACTAATTTACTGAGGTGGCATATTTGTTAATTTACAAAAAATGATGATAACGGTGGATATTTAAAATTGTTCGTTGGTAGCGTTTTCATTCTGTAAAATTAACGGTCGCCTGAGGGCGCTTTACGACCATTGGCATTTACGCTTCTCGGGAGAGTTCAAAGATACTACAAACAATAAATACATAAAATTATGAACGTGTTAATGTGTGTTTATTTTTGTTCACAGTATTTTAATAGTATTTAACGATTATGAGCATATAAGCATTTCAAAACAAATTAATACCATTTATGAAACCATAAAGCTGACGCAGAGGTATGTATAATTACAATATAAAGTAATTTAAAGTGTTAATGGTAAGTGGTATTAATTTTTATTTTTTTAAATAAGGTACATGTAATATAAAAGTACATATGTGACAAAGATGTTTTTTTGCAAAGTGTACACGTCACCGTCCGAATTCGTTCACTTAATTTCGTTCACTCCTTCTGATATAGTCCACTCAACGGCCATTCACTTTATAGGGATTAGTGAATGAGTGAACGAGTGAGCGATTTCGGACACAGCTTAATTGTTCATTCTGATTGATTTGCAAACCGGAAACACACACGAACACAGGAGGCGGGAATTATTGTATGAACCAATCACAGCCGAAGATAACCAGTCATATCCAATCGCATCGGGATTTCTGTTTAACTCTCACAATTTCTGTTTAACAATTTTACACAGAAAGTGGTAGAAAAATAGTGAAAAAGAGTTAAAAAATAAACATTTATTTGACTTTATTTTAAGTTTCATTGGTTCAAAAGTATTTTGAGCATCAGTTTTTAAAGTAAAGCCATCAGATGGAAATGTCATCAATTGGGGGCCATTACATATGGGTGTCAGATGTCAGCAACAAACTAAAACCTCTAAATAATCTCCAATATTATTTATAATGGAGCTGAATGTTTACTTTTCCAATCCTGCAACCCTTATAAGTCACTTGAGTTGTTGCTCCCTTTCGTGTTACTTGATGGTTCATCTGTTTGTGTCTCTGTGGCATATTTGGTAATATATGCTAGTTACATACAGTTTAAGTCAACAACATTACCATCTTCTTTGAGTTAAATGTCCCTGACTTTAAACATTTGTGCAATGTATTAGTCCTCCACGTTTCCTGTCTTTACTGTTCCAGCATTAACAGTAATCAGGGATGTAAATCTAATGGAGAATATTTAGTAATCAAGTTACAGTAGCCCTCAGTACATAATCTTTTAGGATGAATGATATCTAAATATTTTGCTATAAGATACCACAGAGTAGTTACATATGGAATTTTTGGATTTTGTCACGCTAACCTTAAAACCAACAAAAAGGCCAAATTACAGAAATGTACCTGTGAATAAATTCAAGGGAAGATGTACAGCATCTTTTACTGTAAGCTACTGTAAAGATGTATGTAAGCTACTTTTAGATTTATGTAAGTTTCAATAACATTGTGGACAGATTTGCCTAAATGGATGAATTATGATATCCAAAAGTGTAAAAGTGTAAAGATCATATAACACATATTTGGGGTTGGGATTTTTTATTTACTAAATACTCAAGGGGATGATCCCCCATAGAGGCACATTCACTGAGTGAGAGAGACAGCACTGGTGTATTTGTATGGATGGGGGTAGCGCAGTGATGGCTTTAGCAGACATACACAGATGGAATAAGCTCTGGGGGAGGAGACAAAAAAACAGCGCATTTTACAGTGCAAAAGGACTAAAAACAAGTCTGGCCTGTGTGCGTGTGTAACAGTTCAGTTGACCTCATAAATGTGTGAATGTGGCTGAATTTTGCTTGTTCAGAGACTTTAGCATGAGAAACGTGTTTTTAATACAATTTCACACAGTGGATTCTACTGGCTGCTGTTTTTTATTATACTGTCACTTTTGTGTAGCTTTAGGCTTGTTACATTCTCTTTAAGTGGCTGACTGTGCTTCAGAAAAAAATAATTCGAAAACAGCATACTGTTAAGAAAACAAACCGAAAGAATTGTCTAATGAAGAGTGATATGAAACAACATTATGAGGATGTGCTGTGTGTGTAGCTTCTTGCGACTAATGCTTGGCCTGGCTGATGTCACTTGCATCGAGGATAAGACCAAACACACTGTGAAACCACTAAAGAAAACATGAGTTTGATTTAGAGCACTTGTGTGTATCACTAGAAAGAGAGAGAAAGGTTCAGTCACTGTAAAGCACAATTTTCATGATTTGCTGCCCTCTGCTGTTAAATTTAAATACTAATCTAGTGTATTTCCAAAAACATCCACAATGGGGAGCTAAAGCTGTCTAGAGTCTGTCTGTTGTTTGTTGTGCTGTAATTTTGTCAAATTATGCAAAAAGTAGCCTATTATTTGTCATTTTCACCACACAAGATTATCAAACACAATGCATAATTGAAACTTATGTGGAAATGACACTGTAGACTTCAAGTCAAAAACAGGTTCCTAAACATAAGGGATGGAAGGAACAAACCGGTGCTGCTCTCAGCTATTTCTAGGGTTGTCCCAATGTCAAAATCTGAAACATCTGCTTCCAATTCCCTCATTGCACTGCAATTTTCTTCCCTAAAATTACAATACCACAATAAATAATAATAAATAAAAAACTGATTGGCATTTAAAAATCCACAATGTACACAGCTGGTCACAATTTACACAGATTATTGGTGATTTAAGCATGTTATCATCCAATGTCACTATAAATAGGCTTTCCAACAAATTTAAATTATTATTTTCATAGTCTCACATCTTTCCTTCATGTCCCAAATGGTCCTGCTAAATCTGTTCCCTAAATTAACCTGTGTCGACATGAAACGGACATTGCGATGGTCACTATTGTGGCATGTATCAGAGTGAAAAGGCTTCTTGAATTAGACAAAATGTACGGTGAGACTTGATTTTGTCCATCATCTCTTGTAAGTGACAGGTTGTCCTGCTCTTGCACCAGTAAACACATCATCAGAGAGAAGAAATGTCATTGCAGGAGGAAGGGAAAGGTAGCAAAAAAATATTGCCAAATCTATGTTGTAAACAGTGAAGCTTAATTAAATATATTTTTAAAATAAATTTCAAGCCTCATATACCAAAATATATATTTCAAAATGTATTTCAGGGGCAAGAAAATACATTCCAATCTTACAGTAGCCTACATTTGGGCTGAAGGCAAATGTGGGTGGAATAGCCAAGAGATCAAAACTACATTAACAATGAGTAATGCTTATTTTATAAGATGATTTATATTATTTTATTATTTTTTATATTATTCTATTATTTTATAATAGAAAATAATATTTGTGACCCTGGATCATGTAGCATGGGTATATTTGTAGCCAAAAATACACTGAATGGGTCAAAATTATTGTTTTTTTTCATTAGGATATTACAGTTTTTCACAGTTGCTAAAACACTAAACCACACTCTCTAAACCAACTTCTAAACGTCCTAAACCAATTTGTCAAATAAATCACTCTTTCAGCAAAACCTTAAACAATTTTAGGCAGTTTAGACACTGTTTGGCGAGTACTCATGCACTCTTTTTGCAAAAGTGTAAACACATTCTCACTCACTAAGACAATTTGCTCTGTGATGAACTTGTGATGCAAAACCCTAAACACAAGAAAGCAAAAGTTAAGCACAACTCAAACACGGCTGTCATCGTTAACACACAGTAACTCAAAATTCTTCACACTTGTTTCAAAATATTTAAATATACAAAAATATAAGCTAGTTGAAAGTGCACAGAAGGCACGGGTGCATCTGTCGATCTGAGAGGTACAGAAGAGTGAATACGTGTGTGGAAAAAATAAAAAAAAAAATAAAAAAGACAGACAGAGAGATATATAGATAGATAGATAGATATAGATATATACATATATATGTACATACGCACGTACACACATATATAAATATGTTTGTGTATTTTTCCTTTTTTTCGTATATTCATCAAACAGGTGTGATTTCTTTGAAGTGTGAATTTTTGTGTTTGTATGTTTATGTACCCTTTTTATTGATAAATAATTACTATATACAGTAAACATCTTTTTTTGGTAACTACATGCACTGGACAGTGTGTTTTCCATTTTTTGATGTAGTGTCTAATGAATGATCTGTAGAGCGTATAGTATTGACGAATATGTGTATGATTTGAAAGCTTTGTTTGATTTTGAGTGAAGGTCCAATGGTTTTGAAGCGATTGTTTGATTTTGCCAGAGGAGTCAGGGGTTCTGTGAATTTAGTTTGAATATTTGGATTTGTGTTTAAGGTTCAAAAAATGTGTTTTAGCATTTCAGAAAAACTGTAAGTAAAGATCATGTTCCACAAAGATATGTGGTAGTTTTCCTACTATAGATATGTCAAAACTTAATTTTTGATTAGTAAAATGCATTGCTAAATGCTTCATTTGAACAAATTTAAAGGTGATTTCTCAATATTTAGATTTTTTTGCACCCAAAAATTCCAGATTTTCAAATAGTTGTATCTCGGCTAAATATTGTCATATCCTAACAAACCATACATCAGTTGACCTTTATGATTGGTTTTGTGGTCCATTGTCACATTTAATAATTGACTTTTCTTCAAATGTGTTATATGTTATATGTTTTTTCTTAGATTGAAATATATAGCTATACATTATTTCAATGTTTTTATATATCGTTTTTTTTTTTTTTCAGAAATATACAAAGAATGGCCACAAAACTTATTGGTAAAAAAATATTTATACATATTTCAAAGCATATTTTAGCAAACATATTTAGCAAATATATTTTCATATATTTTACATATTTTGAAGCATAATCTACCTAATATTTTTTGTATATTCTGAAAAAATATATGTAAATATATACTACTGCTCAAAAGTTTGGGATCAGTAAGACTTGTCATGTTTTTTAAAGAAGACTTTTATGCTCATGAAGGCTGCATTTATTTGATCAAAAATACAGAAAAAAACAATGATACTGAAAAATGTTACTACAATATAAAATAATGGTTTTATTTTAATATACTTTAAAATATAATTTATTCCTGTGATGCAAAGCTGAATTTTCATCAACTGTTACTTCAGTCTTAAGTGTCACATGATCCTTTAGAAATGAGAAATAATATGCTGATTTATTATTAGAATTATCAGTGTTGGAAACGGTTGTGCTGCGAAATATTGTTTTGGAACCTGTGATTATTTTTTCAGGATTTTTTGATGAATAACAAGTTAAAAAGAACAGCATTTATTCAAAATATAAATATGTTCTAACAATGTAAATCTATGCTATCACTTTTTATTAATTTAACACATCCTTGGTGAATAAAAGTATTATTATTATTATTATTTATTTATTTATTTTTTTTAAAGAAAGAATAAAAAATAAAAAATAAAAAAAAATAATAATAATAAATCCTTTAAAACTTAAGACTGGAGTAACAGCTGATGAAAATTCAGCTTTGCATCACAGGAATAAATTATATTTTAAAGTATATTAAAATAAAAAACATTATTTTATATTGTAACATTTAACATTAACATTTTATTTATATACATAGCATGCTTATGTTCATCTACTCTACATGTAATCTTGTTGTCTATAGTCTATGTCTGAGTCTGTTTCAGTGTAAGTATGAGACTGTGTTATGACTGACAGGTTCACTCTTTCTATATTTCACAATGTTATATGCTCTTATAGGACTTAAGAGAAAGTCATGCAAAGATGCTTAAAGCCTGCTTCATCAGAGATTGTGTCAAAACCACATGTCAGGGCAGGGCAGATTGTCACAAAACGGTTGAAAGTATTTGATATTATTTACTGATTAAAAATGACCATGTGTTATTTGTGCGTTTAGTACCACCATCCATGGATCAGAAATATTGAGCAAGTCTAACTGAGAACACATTTGTGTCAGATTCTGCCAAACTCAATTTGCAATGATTCGTTTTCAGAAAAGGTTCTATATTGTTATGGAGACCCAATCATATTTTCATTACCAAATAAATCTGTGTTTAAATATCTTCATTCCCTTTGCTGTGTATTCTGCGTGAATGACTTAGGCCAAACCAGCTGTGTTTCATTCTTTTATTTATCACCAAGTCTGTTATTTATCACGGAGAGTCATGATACCAATATGGAAAAACATGATAGTTTTGTCTATGTTTGTGGCTCTGCTTTTTGTCCATTTTAGGGTAGTACGCTCTCAACGTACCATCAAAACCTCTATTGTTTTCGTTTATACGCGTGTGTAAGAAATCGCTTGTGTTTTTCTCCTAAAAAAGGATAACAAAGTTATACTAAATGATTTAACTGAGCACAAATTTGAGTATGTACCCTGTAGTCTATTTATATAAGGAGGATGTTTGACATGGAAAGGAAAAGAAGTATGAACAGACTGACATGTTTACTGAGGATCAAAAGCAGTCTCTCTGTCCCGTCTCTTGCGTCCTTTCTTTTGTCAGCTGTGGTCAACTTTAAAAAACAGCACTCGCCCTTGGTCTTTTTTTCTTTTTTACTCTCTTTCTCTTTTGTAGTCAACAGTATTTACTCTTGAATGCTACTTCCTACAAAATAAAAGGACCCTCGTCATCCCACAGCCCTCCTCCACCCAGCTCTAAACAAGAAAAGAAACAAATACACTAGTCTCTCTTTCAGGAAAAACAGTTCCAGAGAATGGATTCAAACGGCCAACGTTTTTTTTTTTTGATAAAGGGCTGACATGTTGCACAGCGGGGCCGGGAGCCGTGACCCCGGCATCAACAGCCCCAGTTCATTTTCAGCTGTTTTCAAAGAATGGAAAGAGAAAAAGAGCACTCTCTCTTTCTCCAGACATGCTGAGCCCCCTTCCAATGTCGCTTCGTATTGGGTAACGGACACTTTGATCAAAGACTAATTATGGTTTCCTGCCTGGCTCTCTATTGTCCATTGATTTATAGTGTAGAGGACACATCAGCATGTTGTTGTCTTTATAACGATGGAGAAACTTGCGTGCCTGATGCTCTACCCTATTCATTTTCATTGACAATAAGATATTTACTTGTTTTGGCCTGTTCACATGTACACTCACACAATGCATTCATACTTATATTTTAAATGTACTAAATTAAAATTTTATCATTACAAATGCGTTATTAAATATATTTAAATACATGACACAAGTTTCTATAAAAATAACATTTATTTTAGGCTATCATAAATGCTTTTAGTACACAACCATATGTCAAAGTACATATAAGATGCACTTTCGATTGACTTAAGTTCAAAGGTCAAAAAAACTCTTTAATGTTCAGCTAATGCATTTAAATACATTACACAACACATTACATTCAGTTTGCACCTAAGTATATTCTTTTAAAAATATATTATAAACACTATGAGTTTTTAAAAAAAAATATATATATATTTTTACTTGACTTTAAACAGAGAAAAAAAACATTAAAAAACTCAAAACAAGATATTTACTGCATAAGAAATAAAAAGTTGTTTCATAGATTGTATCTAGAATATATTTTATAGTGTATTTTGTCTAATTGCAGCTGCAGATTTTTCAATTTAGATATTTTGTTAACACTACTTAAACTGTTTATGTATAATGCATTATTAAGTTATTCATATTGTACATTGTATTGCATTATATCTTTTCATAAACAATTGTAAGCAACGTTAAAATGCAGTATAATATTTTAAGGTTTGTTTGTCTTGTGTTTTAATGCATTATACTTTTTTAAAGGTGTAAATATGAACAGATATGTATTATAATGTGTTATAACTGGTATTACAATTATTCATGAAATCATACAGTACATTATAAAGTGCATTACAAGGCATAATTAATGCATTGAAAGTACTTTTATAATGCCTTATACATGAAGGCTTCAGATAGAAGTTTCTACTTGAAATACGCTTCAAAATATGCTAATGCAGTAACACAAAATACACTTTTTGTGTGTATTAAGGATGAATTATTAATATCTTGTGCAGGCTAAGTGTATCATGTTTCAAAAATTTATATATATATATATATATATATATATATATATATAACGGAAATTTTTGACGGAAAAATCTGAAGGCCGTCCGTCATTTTGACAGATTACACTAAGGGTGATGTATTGTAAATTGTAGCTGTAATTCCCACTCCTGTCCAGTTGGTGGCGAGTGCGCTCCAGTCAGCAGAGCACGGCATACGGATGTTTTCCTATGCGTTTGATTACGCACAGGCGAGTACACAGAAGCTACAGCAGTCTATCACGCCACATTAAAGAGCGCCAAAACGGTATTTATTGCTTGAATTTCCAGAGGAAATTGACAGAATTTGAATTCTGAGACTTTGTTTCATATCAAATAACACAAAGCCTATTGCTATTTATTGGAAGGAAGACAGCATAGACCAAGAGATCGATTGTGATTTAAGAATCCATATTAGTTCATTAAAATGAGAATCTTTTAAAATCAAAGATTTTATAATTTATTTTAATTTTTTTTAACCCAGCCCTATTTTGTTGTTTTTAAACACTGCGCTGTCGACCAGTAGGTTCATGATTAAAAACTAAAATGTGAACAAAAATAAAAACAATTAAATGTGTTATTGTAATTAAAATATGAAAATTAAAATGACGGGTAATAACAGATTATGACGGATTTTTACGACCATGTCCGTCAAAATGACTAACAATGTTTAAGACTAGTGCAACCTCTGATATATATATATATATATATATATATGTGTGTGTGTGTGTGTGTATGTATAATTTACACAGTTTAGAGGGATTTCTTCTAACCATTTGTGTCATAGATATGATGATACCTTTTTGAGGAGAGGTGCGATACTACATTTCTAAGTGATATAATTAATAGAATTTAATGGAAACGGATAATAAAATGGACAAAAGTCATACATTAACAAAGAATCTGAGTCATATCTAAGAACTAGCATATCAGAGAAATCACACAGCGATGCTCTTGACACACAGTTGCTTTTTATAAAATGTAAAAGTCTAATATGAAACCTGCTTATAAATGCCACATGCTCGAACTGCAGGCATAACTAAAGTAGAAGTTTACAGTAGACGGCTGAAACATGGCCACCCCATACACTGTAAAAATTTTCTACCAGTTTCAACTTAAAAACTTAAGTTTAACTTAAAATTTTTAACTTAAAAAGGTCTTATGTAGTAAAACAGTCTGTGATTTTCTGAAAAAAATTAAAATGTATATACTTTTTAACCTCAAATGCTCGTCTTGCACTATAGCTCTTTCAGTACACAACCATATTCCAAAGACAATAGATGTAAGTATGAAAAGATGCACTTTCATTTGACTTGAGTTGGTGGAAAAAACACTTTTTATAGTTCAGCTAATGCATTTAAATACATATGATACATTTTAATTCAATTGCAATTCACATTAAGTGTCTAAAATCATTACATTCAGTTTGCACCTAATTCTTTAAAAATATATTATAAACACTATGAGTTATAAGTACTTCTTTTTTTTACATTTTTTACTTGATTTTTAGTTAAAATATATAAAAAAACTCAAAACAAGATATTTACTGCATAAGAAATTAAAAATTGTTTCATAGATTGTATCTAGAATATATTGTATAGTGTATTTTGTCTTATTGCAGCTGCAGATTTTTCAATTTAGACGTTTTGTTAAAACTTTACTTAAAAGTCTTTATGTATAATGCATTATAAAGTTATTCATATTGTACACTGTATTGCATTATATCTTTTTATAAACAATTGTAACCAAAGTTAAAATGCAGTATGACATTTTAAGGTTTGTTTGTCTTGTGTTTTAATGCATTATACTTTTCAAAGATGTAAATATAAAACAGATATGTATTATAACTGTATTATAACTTAAAATAAGCTTCAAAATATGCTAATACAGTAACACAAAATACACTCATTTTCTTTTATGTATATATATATATATATATATATATATAGATAGATAGATAGATAGATATAGATATATATAATTTACACAGTTTAGAGGGATTTCTTCTAACCATTTGTGCCATGGATATGATGATACCTTGTTGAGGAGAGGTGCGATATTACATTTCTAAGTGATATAATTTCATGGAAACAGATAAAATAGACAAAAATCATACATTAACAAAGAATCTCATATCTAAGAACCAGCATATCATAGAGAAATCACACAGCAATGCTTTTGACACACAACCCTAGCATTGCTTTTTTATAAAACGTAAAAGTCTAATATAAAACCTGCTCATGAATGCAACATGCTCAAACTGCATTCACACGCATTAGCGGTTGATTCCCCGGCAGGCGTAACTAAAGTAGAAAGCTACAGTAGACGGATGAAACATGGCCACCCAATACACTGTAAAAATTTTCTACCAGCTTTAACTTAAAAACGTAAGTTCAGCAGCTGCCTTAAAATTTTAAATTAAATCAACTTAAAAGAACAAGTAATTTCAACTCACTGCAAAAAAAAAAAAAAAAGTTTAAATGACTTGTACATTTAAGTTGATTTAACTTCTAATTTTAAGGCAGCTGCTAAACTTAAGTTTTTAAGTTGAAACTGGTAAAAACTTTTTACAGTGTAAAAACACCAGATTTTGCAACCTCATTTCTGCTTCTCACAGAAATCTGACTCTACAAAGTGGCTCATTTATAAACATACATGTTGTTGATTGCCCAGCCAAGCCTAAACAACATACGGACTACAGTCAGCTTCCTTTAAGCTCAAATAACTGCACTGACAGATGTCTCAGCGGTTCAGAACAGTCCATAAGTAAAGCAAAAAACCAGCATGATTGGAGAAACTGTAGGTTTCTGCATTGATGAAGCACTGTACTGTGGTTTTGGTGGGGGGGATAGATGCCAAATCTGTTCTCATATGCAACCGTTTTCACATCTGCCCTACAGCTGCTGCGCTGGCCAGGGGTGCAAAAGAGATGGAGAAGAAATAGAGTGGAAAATGGGCTGACTGGGTAGCCGTATGAGTGTGAGACATTATTTGTTTTTGTAACAAGTGAGAGCCAACAAGTGTGAACATAAATTGTAAAAATACTTTACTGATATATATAATACAAAGACCTTTAAATAACAACAGTGACTCGACACATATACTCAAGTTTTAATACCAAATCCAGGAAACATTTACGGCCAAAACATGAACAGTGAATCCTTTATAATGCAAATGCAGCCTGGCAGTTACTTCACATGCTGTGACACATTACGAGGTGACAATGAAGATAAATGTTTCCCGCCATTCCCCCCTGTTGTTTCCTGTGGCCTCTTTAACCCCTTCAATAAAATGGTGAAAGACTAAAAAAGGATAGGCATTGGTTAAGCCTGCAGTTCTCACTGTGTCCAGCAGGTGACATCTAAGCTCCATGATTGTTGATTCACCCAACAACCAGCTTGTAATGAGTTAACTTTCAACACTCGTAAATCCAACCACAACTCAACAACAGACTCAATGACTTGACAGTGATACACAGTCTTACTATCTAACCACGGATCTTCTGAATCAAACCCAGGCCCGGGGGAATCCATTTAGAAAGCACATAACCATTTGTACTCCAGGATTAGCTGTTCCATTAGCAAAGGGCAAAATTAGCATCTGTAGAGTTTCATGGTCTGTTTAGAGTGAAATATGGGCTTGAGTGTACGCTGCACCATACAAACAATGCGGCAGGGTGGTGCGCTTGAGTCTTTGTGATCTAAGTTAGGCCGCGCGTCTCACATGCAGGCTGTGTATTCATACACAAGCAGCATTGTGCTGAGGATTTGAAATGTTTGCCTGCAGGGATTTCGATAACTGTGGAGCACTCTGAACTTGTGTGGTTCTTAATGGTTGTAACTGACAGGTAAAGACAAACTGGAATGCTGCTCAGTAGGTTAACTAGAACACTGTGTGAAGAGGCAACTCGATGCACATCTCTGTCGGAATGAGGATGTATGACAAAAAAAACACATTTTTATAAAAAGAAGTAGATAAAGGCCTGTCAGAGTGATTGAACAGTTAAACAAGCTGAGGATGTTTATGATACAGTTGAAGAAAAAATACAGACAGCATTGCTGTTCGTTGAGTTCCAATTCAGTTTTTTCACAATAATTGTAACAAAGCAGCTTTACAAGAGTCAGTGCTTCAAGCGAGCAAGCCAGGCAAAGATGACAAAGATTATAAGGATAGAATGAGGAAGAAAACTTTGTAGGAACCAAGACTTAGGGGAACCCATCTTCAAATGGTCAGCATTTATTAGAAAGATTTATTTTGTCACTTTAGTGACATGATTTAAAAAAACAATGAGTTGAGACAGTACAAACAAGTACATACTAGAACACTGCTGCATTTTCAACCGTTTTGTTTAGGTTTACATTGGGGGACCCAGCAAACAATTCACAATAATCCTAAAGCTATAAACATGATTAAGTTATCCACATGATGTATGCAAAGCATGTTCTTGCTTTAGTATGTATGCCAGGTTTCCTCGTGATATCACCAACTGGGAGCATGCTGAAGGAGAACAGCAAAGGTCTTAAGACAGAGCCTTGCAGCTCTCCATAATTTTCCTTGCATCGGACCATACATCTTAATGTTTAGATTTACAAAATGCAAACCAGGCAAGCCCCAGCAAACAAATGCCAAGGTTTTAAGGCCAAAATATTTCAAGATGTGCAGTGTAAACTTAAAGGTAAAATAAGTATAGTAAATTGTAAATAAATAAATTACTATTACAAACTGCTAAATGTAATAATGACAAGGCTTAAATCTTGAATATGATGGTCGCACGATTTCTTTCCAGGAAGGAGTCCAATTTGAGAATACTGTTTTATTCCAGAAATGTAAATAATGGTTTTGTATTGTTAGTATTATTATTGTTATCTATACTAAATTAATAATAATAGATTATGTTGGCACCGATAGCCTTGCGGACAGCATCCCGTCATAAATCGCTGTTGCGCTCCTCTACACTGTCCTGTTTCATGATGAAAACATTGGGTGACCATATTTTTGTTTGCAAAAAAGAGGACAGTGGGGGTTGGATGTTTGGGTGGGGTGGGTGGGGGTTCTGGGGGTTAAAATCCCCCAAAGTAGCGCAATGACCATATCCCATATCAAAACTAAAAAACATTTAATTTCTATACCTAAAATGTATATTTTACAGTCATCCTTGTGCAGATTGATCTTAAACACAGCTAAAAGGCTTTCTACCACTGGCCATCACCTAACTTAACATCTTGCACAGTTTTATCACAGGTAGAGCGCAAAATGTTACAATATAAGCATTTTAGTCAATTGTAATTTAAGCAATATTTAAAACATTTAAATTGATTCAAAAACACACACAATAAATGGCAACTGTAGGAAACAAAAGCCGAATCCTGGACATTTTGGGCGATTTAGAAATCCTGGACAGACACATTTTTTAAGATCCAAAAAGAGGACATGTCTAGGAAATGGAATTCGGCACGGAATTAGGATACGGAATCTTTGGGTACGAATTCCATGAAAAACATGACTCATGATGAAAGCACGGAAAGATGAGAGATCGAAAAACAAGCTAAAATGACATGCTCGCAATCACGTTTTTACATCACATTTACTTTTGTTCATACTGTCGGGTAGGTTTAGGTGTAGTGCAGATGGTATGTTATTTTAAAACGTCACGGAGCGTTAGAGTTCTAGCGCCACTCAATGGACATTTCAAGTCAGAACTGCGATGACATGTACAAAACCAGCGTCACATAAAACATACCATATGTGCGTTTATCTGTTCTGGTGGAAAAACGAACACTCTTTTAGCGCCACTCAGTGGACATTTCACATCGAATATGTCATAAAACATGTATTTCGCATCTTGCAAAAAAGTTCACACAGATACGTTTCTGTCATGGGATCAGGTTGGTCCTGTCAAAATAAAGGCAAAAATAAATAAATAAATAAATAAATAAGAAGAGTTCATTTGCACTCCAACTAACTCAAACTCAATAATTAAAAAAAAATACAGCTAACTAACACAATAAAACACAATAAAAAACTTGATTTATGAAAAGGAATAAAAACAGTTATGTGTAAAGAGTTATGTGTTTTTGCAAATGTCATATACACACATGCACACACACACACACACACACACATATACAGGGGTTGGACAGTGAAACTGAAACACCTGGGTTTAGACCACAATTAGTATGCCGTTTGGCCTCCTTTTGCAGCCAATACAGCATTATTTCATCTTGGGAATGACAAATACAAGTCCTGCACAGTAGCCAGAAGGATTTTGAGCCATTCCTTTCGCAGAACAGTGGCCAGGTCACTATGTGATGTTGGTGTATGAAAACATTTCCTGACTCGCTCCTCCAAAACACCCCAAAGTGGCTCAATAATATTCAGATCTGGTGACTGTGCAGGCCATGGGAGATGTTTAACTTTACTTTCATGTTCATCAAATCACTCTTGTCACCAGTCTTGCTGTGTGTATTGGTGCATTATCATCCTAATACACGGCACCACCTTCAGGGTACAATGTTTGAGCTATTGGGTGCACAAAGTCAACCTTCACACTCTGCTCTTATTGGTGGAATGTGCGATCAGTAAAGACTGGCCACCAGGCTGCATAAATATAGCCATGAAACCTCCAACACTATATTGGCCAGTGTTTCAGTTTCATTGTCCAACCCCTGTATATATATATATATATATATATATAATTGATATTGATATAGAAATATTGATATAGAAATTCTAAATATATAATTTGGTCAAAGTTTAGGTTTCTTGATAAGCAAGCTGATCTTGATAAGCCAGCAATTTGAGTTTTCTCTGTATATGGGACAAGAAAGTATCTGAACAAACAATGGCCTAAAATAACGATACTAACAATAACAAAGCTAAAGAACAAAATTAGGTTCAATAATGAATGCGTTTAATGTGTAATGTGTTTAATGTGATAACATTAGTGACACTGCGGGACTCTAAAGTACAACTGAAGCGTTAAGATGAAATTATCAGCATCTAAAATATTTGTGTGTCCCAGTACCCTTACATTGAACTTTACATTATCTTCACTGTAAACACATATTTAACAAATACAAATAAATATTCTTTCAATTACAATGAAAAGAAGCCTGAAAGAACATTAACTGGAGGTTTTGCCACCTATTGTCCTATCCCAGAAACGCTGTATATTAATGCATTAAACATCTTCCATCTGACTTTTTCTTAAAATGACTTATACAGCATTCATTCAACAAGACTCTCTATCAGGCCTTAATAAAAAATGTGTACTGGGCTTTGTTGAAGCCCATGAGGGGACAGAGCAAGACAGAAAAACAAACAGCAAGTAGAGGACATGGAGACACAGACTTCATACATCAGACTCGCTCCCTGACACTAACCACATCGCTCATGGTGATGAAGGAAATGAGGCTTCAAGAAAGAGAGAAAGATGAAAAATGAGATTCTGCTGCTCTCCACTGCGTGTGGCGAGTGTATTTGTGTCTGTTAGCATATACATGTGTATATCTGAGACTGCCGTCATGTGTGTCAACAAGCCAATGCCTGTCCATAAATCTGTATGCCTGTGCATGTGTGTATGCCGTGTGTGTATTTGTCGGCATATGTGTAAGTGTGCCATGAGTATGTGTGTGCTCCATTCAGTTAGAGACAAGCAACCCCACCTTTCTCTTTCACTGTTTGAATGAAAGAGTGAAAAGGCCTTTGGTTGTAATTACAGTAATTAATGATTTTTTTTCTTCCTTTTCTACCAATGAAAAGTGCCCTGACCTCATCCACCTTTCTCATCGCTGCTGGATGTGGTCTGTTCTGTAAGGAGATCCCCTTGTTTATGTTCAAATGGGTGTTGCACTACGTTCTTCTATTCAACCATTGGCCCTTTTATGCGCTTCACTTCCCTTGGCTGCATAGGTGTGCTTGAGTGTGTCTGTGTGCAGAATAACTTCAGTGTGTGTTTGTGAACTTGGCCACATATTCATTTCATTCATGACGACTGACATAGTTGCTGTATCCTGATTCACATTGTACATTAGATATAAAATATTTACTTCACAGATGAATGTTTGCACATTTGACACACAGTAAGATACAATATGATACAAAAAACACCTCAGGTATTGTTTGTCTTAGCATATTAGCATTAGCGTCTAGCTAAAGCCATTACTCTAAAATGGATTATTATTTCACTTTACCCATTTAGATTCATATATATAAAAACTGCTGTGTCACTTAAAAACCCCAAAAACATGTTGTGCAAGGCGTTGTGGATAACATAAGTATAAAAGCAGTGTTAAGAAGGTTACTTTGGAAATGTAATAGGTTACAGATTACAGGTTACTCTATTTAAAATGTAATAAGTAGTAACCATTTCAATTGCTTTATTAATGTAACAGATTACATTTTTAAATTTACATTTACATTTAGTCTTTTTAGCAGACACTTTTATCCAAAGCAACTCACAAATGAGTACTATACAAGCAATCAACCCAACTTTGAAAATGCTTTATCTAATTTAATTTTAAGCTACATCCACCACAAAATCAGAATTTTAGCAGCACTTTAACTCTTTACTTTGAGATCGTTTTGAGGTAAAACACAGATTTAAAATCATAGCAAGAAACAGTAAATATTAATACAATAAGCATTCAGATGTAACCCCTTTTGTAATTGTTAACATTTTCATAAGTAATTGTAATTTAATTACATTTTTGTTCTGTAACAGATTACAGTTACAATTATTTTGTAATTAAATTACATACACTACCAGTCAAAAGTTTTTGAACAGTAAGATTTTGAATGCTTTTAAAAAAGTCTCTTCTGCTCACCAAGCCTGCATTTATTTGATCCAAAGTACAGCAAAAGCAGTTATATTGTGAAATATTCTTACTATTTAAAATAACTGCTTTCTCTTTGAATATATTTTAAAATATAATTTATTCCTGTGATCAAATCTAAATTGTCAGCATCATTATTTCAGTCTTCAGTGTCGCATGTTCCTTCAGAAATCATTCTAATATGTTGATTTGCTGTTCAAGAAACTTTAATTATTATTATCTATATTTAAAACAGGTGTGTACATTTTGTTTTCAGGATTGTTTGATGAATAGAAAGACCCAAAGATCAGTATTTATCTGAAATAAAAAGCTTTTGTAACATTACACACTATACCATTCAAAAGCTTGATCAAAAGACTTTTATAATGTTACATTATAAAAAATCCTACTCAGCTGTTTTCAACATAATAATAATAATAAATGTTTTTGAGCAGCAAGTTAGAATATTAGAATGATTTCTGAAGGATCATGTGACTGGAGTAATGATGCTAAAAATTCAGCTTTGAAAACAGGAATAAATTATATTTTACAAATATTTTTAACATTTTACTGTTTTTGCTGTATTTGGATCAATTAATGCAGGCTTGGTGAGCAGAAGAGACTTAAAAAAAAACAACAAAAAAAACATGAAAAATCTTACTGTTCAAAAACTTTTGACTCGTAGTGTAACTCCATCACATGTAACTAGTTATTCCTCAAATAAAAAAAACATACTCTTATGAAAATTAACCATGCTTTTATTGTACTAAAAGTATAGTAACCATGGTTTTTGGCATATTTGGTGCATGACCATTTGTTTAACCACAGTTTTACTACGAAAACTGTTTAACCATGGTTAAACCATGGTTAAAATATTTTAGGATGCATTAATTCCAATCTTGCACGTTACAAAGAAATTCTGCTAATGCTAAAAAGACTTCTAAAAAATCCATTGATAATATTACGTATGTACAATATAGGCATTTGAGATAAACCAGTCTTGCTTACTATTTAGGATTAATAGTATGCCAATTAAAAATGATTGTTGTTTATTGTATAATAAGTGAAGATTTCCACATTGCAACTATTCGCTTGCGCTGTAGGCACTTCATTAGAAGTTATCCTCTCTCAGATACACACACACACACACACACACACACTTGCACATGTCCATTTCCATCCAATCACACCACAGGCCTGCATGGTGAAAGGGGGTGGAGTGTCTTTCAATATCATTCGACACCTATTACCCAGAGACAAACACAAGACCTGCACACCCTGCTGAAACTCGTTCACTCATTACCCCCAGTCTAGGCCAGTGACCTCTTTCCTTATGAATACAACACAATGATGAATGACGACAGAAGATACACATTTACTACTCTGAGGGAACCCAGCTCTATAAGCAGAGGTGTTTAGTCCTGATTGCTCAGCAGAGAGAGTTTGAGAGGATGAATTAGGGCCACAGGTAGAGAGATGTGTATTTGTGGTGAAGCCATAAACAAAAGACCCCCCAAAATCCCCATCATCCCTTTTTTTTCCTCCCGCCTGCCTCCCAAGAAACCTTTGCGGCTTCGCCCCCCAAGTCACACATACAGAGAAGGAGTCGTGTAAATCTGGCTCCCAGTGGGAGAGAGAAAGGCTGGAGAAAATAAATCTGGCACAGTTCACTGCGAGTTCAGCCAAGTCATGGCTCCGAGTTCTCTCATTCATCCTCTCTCTCCAATCTTTGTTATCTTTCTGTCATCGGTTTACCCCCATACTGGTGAATCTGCTTTCATTAAGTGTTTATTTTAGATCGACGAACAGCCTTTCACAATGGCTTTGCCTGTGTGTCATATTTAACTTACTTGTAACTTCACAACGCAGATAAAGGAATTAGATTTAAAGTTTTCTGGAGAAAATGTGAGTGCTTCCCCATGCTGAACACACTGCCATGACGGCAATAACTTCTTACAAACTAAAAACAAGAGTGTATACTTTAGACTTTTTATGTACTTATACAGCATGCATACTTGTACAGTTTTATGCTTGCAGAATCTATGAAAATGTGAATAATTTAACAAAATAAGAGAGATCTTACAAAATGCATGTTATTTTTTTTTTGTTTAGTTCTGTCCTGTGTAAGATATTTTACATAAAAGATGTTTACATATAGTCCACAAAAAAAAAAAAAAAATTAAATTATTAAAACATTCATGTTCATGAATCTCTTGTTTGTTCTGAACAGTTAAACTGAGCACTGTTCTTCAGAAAAATCCTCCAGTCCTGCAGATTCTTCAGTTTTCCAGCATCTTTTGCATATTTGAACCCTTTCCAGCAGTGACTGTATGATTTTGAGATTCATCTTTTCACACTGAGGACAACTGAGGGACTCAAACACAACTATTAAAAAAAGGTTCAAACACTCACTGATGCTCCAGAAGGAAACACGATGCATTAAGAGCCGGAGGGTGAAAACTTTTGAACAGGATGAAGGTGTCAAAATGTTTCTTATTTTGTTTAAATATCATTTTTTCCCATTTAGTACTGCCCTTCAGAAGCAACAGAAGATACCTGCATGTTTCCCGGAAGACAAATTAAGTACAATTCAACTTGATCTTTAAATGTAAAAAGTTTTCACCCACCGGCTCTTGACACATCATGTTTCCTTCTGGAGAATCAGTGAATGTTTGAAACTTTTCTAATACTGAGTCCCTCAGTTGTCCTCAGTGTGAAAAAAATGGATCTCAAAATCATACAGTCACTGCTGGAAAGGGTTCAAATATGCAAAAGATGCTGGTAAACTGAAGAATGTGAGGACTTTTCTGAAGAGCAGTGCTCGGTTTAACTGTTCAGAACAAACAAGGGACTCATGAACAACCTTCACAAAACTAAAAAAACAGTTAGAGATCATCCAGGTAACCACACATAGTATTAAGAATCAAGGGTTTCCAAGCTTTTGCAAGGGGTTATTTTAATAATTTCGGCTTTTTTTTGTCTTGTGGACTATATGTAAACATCTTTTATGTAAAAATATCTTAATCTTAATAAAAAATAGCATGCCTTTTGTATGACCTCTCTTATTTTGTTAAAATTATTCACATTTTCACAGATTCTGCAAGGGGTTCCCAAACTTTTGCATAAAACTGTATTACATACTTAGATATTCTTAAAGGGACAGTTCACCCAAAAATAAACATTCTGTCAGTAATTACTTACTCTCACGTTGTTTCAAACCTATAAGACCTTTGTTCATCTTTGTAACACAAACTAAGATATTTTTGATGAAATCCGAGAGGTTTCTGACCCTGCACAGACAGCAACGCAACTACCACGTTCAAGGCCCACAAAGGTAGTAAGGACATCCATAAAATAGTCCACGTGACATCAGTGGTATACTCTTGTCCACCAGACAAATTTTGACTCACTTTGAAATGCAGTAGCATGCTTCTCGCTAAAACATTCACCCAATTTGAAATATCATTCATGCCTGTAGCCCAAACAGTGCTGGATCAAAGTTTATGTAAGTTATGTAAGTATAAGCCTAAGCAACCATCACTAAAGATGGTCTTTGTGATACAGAATTGGATGTAAAGTATGTAGA
Source organism: Labeo catla (assembly GCA_012976165.1). NCBI lineage: Eukaryota > Metazoa > Chordata > Actinopteri > Cypriniformes > Cyprinidae > Labeo > Labeo catla. The sequence goes on from VONZ01000119.1 coordinate 467,071, forward strand.
CCTCTGACCTTTCCATAACAAGCTATTGGACTCATAAAAACTAAATAGCTCAAATATGACAGCTGGCAGCTCACAGTAGCCAACCGGAGAGTGCATGTTGTTTGTTAGGAGCGAGAGAGGCGGACGTTTTGCAGATTGAGGAGATCCAGACGGTTAATGAAGACGGATGTGAAGAGATTTCCAACTCTGACCTCTAACCTTTGACGGAGAGAGAAAGAAAGACAAAAACAACAGCCTGAAAAACACTAAACATCAACAGCACCGGTTTCATTTGCACTGAACTGTTTGGATAAGTGTAATATCTGTTACGTTCTTACCATATGTATAGGTGTTCATATACTGTAGGCGTTCTAATTCAACAACATGAACTAGTACAGTAATCCCAGTATTCTGTTTTTCAAATCAATGCATTTACACTCTATTTAAGATGAATATCATTGGTTTAGATGGAGATCAGTGCAGATCTATGGCCTATTGTTGTAATGACCCTCCCTCCCCTAATCCTTCTTCCTAATAAAACATGAGCCAAGCACCTAAGGGAGTGGCTGCGGTGTTAAATTACCTGAGGTCTGTAATTACACACACACACGACTCTCTTAAACACACATGCACACACTGATTATGTATAGTTGAGGTAAAAAAGCTGCCGGCACAGACATTCGCACAGTGGATCAAATATATTTTCACACCGACTAGAGCAAATTTTTGGAAACGCTTATGAAAGCATACAAGCGGCCTAATCCAGTACATAGGCCGCTTGGCAAGTCACCTGACTGGCCAGATTTGTTAATCAGCTCACTTAGAGCACATCAATGGCCCTGATGACAGAAGACTAAACCTGAAGACTTTTAAAGAGGGTTTGGGAACAAAACAGCTTTCTTTAATCGCAACGTCCCCAGCAAATAACCCTGGGGTGAGGGGTCGTAGGTGACGACCCCACCAGAGAGGATCTGGGGTGCTGGTTGGGGTTGAGTCACTGCAGTGCTCATGGCTGAACCAGCTGTAATAATAGATGACAGGCCAGCTCGCTGAAACAAGGCCGGAGTTAAGATCCAGATCTCGGTGAGGGATCGTCGAGAGCTTTCTTCTCTCACATGGATACATATGGCCTCAAGGCCTCAGGTCAGGGGAGAGCGCTCACATACACGCACACATACTCCTATCTCGGTCCCGTACTGAAACCAATATGTTCTCTGGAGGTAAAAGTGGAAGAAAAATATGTTTTTTTGTTACGCTTTGAAAAAGTGCTGAAGGATGTTACTCATGAACATTGGTAAATGTAGTGTGTCTGGATTTCATTCATTCTACACGGTCTTAAAATGTAAAACATGCTTTTTTAATGGTCACAAAGTAAGTTCTTAGTAGTTACTTAAACAGTATGCAGCTTTTCTTAGCAATATTTGGAGGTTACCCTTTAAGGGATAGTTCACCCAAAAATGAAAATTCTGTCATTAATTACTCACCCTCATGTCGTTCCAAACCTGACCACAAATTAAAGAAGTCCACTTCCAAAACAAAGATTCACATATAATGTACTCACCCCACTGTCATCCAATATCTTTATGTCTTTCTTTCTTCAGTCGTAAAGAAATTATGTTTTTTGAGGAAAACATTTCAGCATTTTTCTCTATATAATGGACTGATATGGTGCCCTGATTTTGAACTTCCAAAATGCAGTTTAAATGTGGCTTCAAACAATCCCAAATGTGGTTGTAAACGATCCCAGCCGGGAAAGAAGGGTCTTATCTAGCATAACGATCAGTTATTTTCATAAAAATAATACAATTTATATACTTTTTAATGCCAAATGCTCGTCTTGTCTTACTTTGCCTGGACTGTTTTTGTTCCTGTTCATGACAGTTGGGGTCATCTCATGTTCTCCCTCAACTTCAAAATAGTCCTATATCGCTGTTTTACCTTTTTTGTTAAGGGTGTTTGATCTTCTTTGCATGTTCACTTTGCAAAGACTGGGCCAGAACTTTTGCAGCGATGTAGGATGATTTTAAAATGATTTTTGAAGTTGAGGGAGAAAATACGATTGGAATTTGAGTCAGAATACTCAGAGTTCATGGAGAGAAAGGCAAGACGAGTGTTTGAGATTAAAAAGTATTTAAACTGTATTTTTTTAAAATGAAAATAAGCGATCGTTTCGCTAGATAAGACCCTTCTTCCTCGGCTGGGATCGTTTACATCTGCATTTGGGATCATTTGAAGCCGCATTTAAACTGCATTTTGAAAGTTCAAAATCGGGGCACCATATCAGTCCATTATATGGAGAAAAATGCTGAAATGTTTTCCTCAAAAAACATAATTTCTTTACAACTGAAGAAAGAAAGACATGAACATCTTGGATGACAAGGGGGTGAGTACATTTTATGTGAATCTTTGTTTTGGAAGTGGACTTCTCCTTTAAGATATTTTTGATGAAATCCGAGAGCTTTCTGACCCTGCATAGACAGCAACGCAACACATTCAAGGCCTAGAAAAGTAGTAAGGACATTGTTAAAATAGTCCAGTGGTTCAACCTTAATTTTATGAAGCTACGAAAAACTAACAACTTTATTCAAAGTTGTCCACCAACCACAAAATACGTGAATGTACATTTGACAGTTAGGAGAAACTGTTAGGAGAGACATGCCCTATACCCAAACTCAACAATATCTTCAATATAATTATTGTATAATCGCCTATTGTCTCTATTTGATGGAGGATTGGTAAAACTCACAAGACAGCACATAAGCATACTAATGCATGCACAGGCGATCTGTTGGAGAGGCTGGCGGGGGGGCTTGTGATCCAGTAATGAGTAGCACACATTAAAGAGCTGTTGCTCTTGCATGCAATCTGCATCACAGAGACAGTTATTAACCTTGACTGCATCCCATGTGACCCGCTCCACCTCTGACTGTGCCTAATGGTCTGTGCATGATCATCTTAGACGATCATGTCACTCAGTGACTGGCCAATCATTCAACGGCACTCTCAATCTACCACTGAGCATGTGAAGACAGATTAACCTCTTGGGCCAAATTCCCTTATTTTTAAGGGACGTTAAAAATAATACTTTTGATCTGATACACTGTGAAATGAGAAAAGAAAAAAGTGAGGGAAAGAAGGAATCTTTTTATCTGCATTTATTTGATCAAATATATGGTAAAACAGTAATATTGTGAAATATTAGTACAAAAAACTCCCATTTCATGTTCTCCCTCAACTTCAAAATAGTCCTATATCGCTGTTTTACCTTTTTTGTTAAGGGTGTTTGATCTTCTTTGCATGTTCACTTTGCATAGACTGGGTCGGTACTTCTGCAGCGATGTAGGATGATTTTAAAATGATTTTTGAAGTTGAGGGAGAAAATACGATTGGAATTTGAGTCAGAATACTCAGAGTTCATGGAGAGAAAGGCAAGACGAGCGTTTGAGATTAAAAAGTATTTAAACTGTATTTTTTTTAAATGAAAATAAGCGATCGTTTCGCTAGATAAGACCCTTCTTCCTCGGCTGGGATCGTTTACATCTGCATTTGGGATCATTTGAAGCCGCATTTAAACTGCATTTTGGAAGTTCAAAATCGGGGCACCATATCAGTCCATTATATGGAGAAAAATGCTGAAATGTTTTCCTCAAAAAACATAATTTCTTTACAACTGAAGAAAGAAAGACATGAACATCTTGGATGACAAGGGGGTGAGTACATTTTATGTGAATCTTTGTTTTGAGAAAACAAATGAGAAAAGAAAAAAGTGAGGGAAAGAAGGAATCTTTTTATCTGCATTTATTTTATCAAATATATAGTAAAACAGTAATATTGTGAAATATTAGTACATTTATTCTATACTATGCAAAATAACTGTGTTCTATTTTTATTTATGTAAAAATTAAATTTAGCCCTGTAATGGCAAAGTTGAATTATCCTTCAGAAATCATTACTAATTTGGTCCTTTGATCATTATCAGTGTTGAAACTTGATTAATATATTTGTGGAAACCATGATACTTTTTTATGAATAGAAAGCAAAAGAACTGCATTTATTTTAAAATAGAAATCTTTTGTAATTACTTTTTTTTTTAATTATAAATATCTTGATTAATTTAATACATCCTAGCCAAATTTAAATTAAATTAAATAAAAATAATGTTGCTTTTGAATGTTATAAATGTATATCTGAATGAAAATCAGTCATAAATGTAAATCAGAATATATATTTATACATCAGAATATATAGCTGTAAGTCTGAATATAATGAAGTAAATCACAATATATATTTATAAATCAATATATAAATGCAAATCAGAATATACACTTGTAAGTCTGAATATACAGAATTAAATCAGAATATTCATTTATAAATCAGAATATAAAGCTGTAAGTCTGAATATATATAAGTAAATCAAAATATATAAATGTAAATCAAAATATATATTTGTCAATATGTAAATGCAAATCAGAATATATAGTTGTAAATCTGAATATACAGAAGTAAATCAATATATATTTATAAATCAGAATATATAAATGTAAATCAGAATGTATATTTATAAATGAATATATAAATGCAAATCAGAATATACACTTGTAAGTCTGAATATATAGCAGTAAGTCAGAATATATTTAAAAATCAGAATTCATAGAAGCAAATCAGAATATATAAATGTAAATCAGAATATATAATTTTAAGTCTGAATATACAGAAATCAGAATATATATTTATAAGTCAATATGTAAATGCAAATCAGGATATATAGTTGTAAATCTGAATATATGGAAGTAAATCAATATATATTTATAATTCAGAATATATAGCTATAAGTCTGAATATATAGTAGTAAATCAGAATTTATATTTATAAATCAAAATATAAATGTAAATAAGAAAATACAGTTGTAAGTCTGAATATACAGAATTAAATCAGAATATATATTTATGAATCAGAATATACAGCATAGCTGTAAATCTGAATATGTAGAAGTAAATTTGAATATAGTATGTTTATAAATCAGAATATATAAATGTAAATCAGAATATACAGTTGTAAGTCTGAATTTATATAAGTAAATCAGAATATATATTTATGAATCAATATATAAATGCAAATCAGAATATATAGCTGTAAATCTGAATAAGCAAATCAGAATTTATATTTATAAATCAGAATATATAGAAGTAAATCAAAATATATAACTGACTATTTATATTTTTATTTAGATATTTATAAATTATTAAATGTTATATGAAGTATTAACACCAGACTGTTTTAAGGTTTTTTTTACATTCTACACTTTGTGCCGAAGCTTTTTTCATGTAATCTGCCTTAACACTGAATTTAGATCCACAATTAAAAAAAAAAAAGAAAAAAATCCACAATAACTTTTTATTTAGTTATGATGCAATAGATTTTACTACCTGTGTCTGTTCACATGAAGTTGCATAACTTTGTATACAGTTGCATAACAAAAAACACTAAAGAGAATATGTTGGGAATATGTAGAGTTCATTCCAGCTCAGTGTTGTAAGTAAGTAAGTATACAATACCATCCTCCTGCGCTACACAATAAAGTCTGTGTGTGCACATACGTGTGATGGAATGAAAGAGATGGCAGACTGTGATATCTGAACTAGCAGTAATCAGAAAGAACAGTCAAGCAACCATTAGGTCATTTAATAGAAAGGTTACTATTCCCTCAGTCACTGTGAGAACTGCTGATCATGCATTTCTGCTCCGCGCTCTGGTTAAGTGAGTTCCTCTCAACCATGTGGCCTGATGTTGACTGATTGTTGGCAATCAGCTGACAGGAAACACACACCAGGCCTGTCGAGCACAGCTAATGGAGAACATACACCAAGAGGCCGTCGAGACGGTCGTCACCTTTGACCCCTTGGCCTGCATACTTGCGGAGGTCTTGTAAAGTAAACGAAACTAAATCTTATACATGTTATTGAACACTACATCCATTAATCAAAATTTTTAAAAACAATTTAGGAAGTTTATTCCACAGTTTCATCTGTCATATGCTCATGTATCTGACTGTAGTGCTCCAGCAGCGCTTTGACCACCGGCATGGAAAGGATGAGACAGACAATAGAGTGTCTGTCTCAGGCCAGCTGTGCGGCTGACCCACAACTTCCTGCTCAAGGATGGTCTTCAGCCAGACTTCATGAGAGACGAGGAAAGAGACAGACTCTGTGAGAGGGGCCGTTGTGCTGCTCTCTGTCATCTGTGTCAAACTGGAGCAGTTTAATGTTGAGCCATACACACTATACTTTGACAAAGTAAACCACATAGGAAAGAAAAATCATAAATGAGATCTGGAATGTTTCTCTGAGGCTGAAATGGGATAAATAGAGACCAGCTTTTTGAGTCTATAAATCCCTAAATATGATGATCCAACTTGACGGACCTCCTATCTAAAATGTAAGTATTAAATATAAATATATAAATTATTTTATTTATTGTATATTATTATTATTTATGTAATAACAACAACAACAACAACAATGATAATAATAAGTATTATTACAACTTTTTAAAGAACAAATATAAAATTTTAATGGATATTGCATTAAATAGCACAAACGTCCATCTAATTAATTAAATAATTAAACAAATATTAGTATCATCAACAACAACAACATAATACTTTAAAACAAACAAACAAACAAACAAAAATTGTAATAATCATTATTATTATGTTAATTATTTAAAATAATAATATGTATTATTATTGTTGCTGCTGCTGTTGTTGATATAAAGAACAAAATTTTTAATAAACAGAAACAAAATTTTCAGTGTTCTGGATGTTGCATGAAATAGCATAAACATCAAATTAATTAATTAATTAATCAACAACAACAACATAATACATTAAAACGAACAAACAAAAATTGCAATAATTAATATTATGTATATTAATATACTATAATTATTATATTATATTATTATTATTATTATCATTATTATTGGATGTTGTGTGAAATAGCATAAATATCAAACAAATTTATTTATTTATTTATCTACCTACAAAATAACACATTAAAACAAACAAACACAAGCAAAAAAAAATTTGTTATTATTATTATTATTATTATTATTATTATCAGTTTTGTTGCTGTTGATGTTGATAATTCCTCTTAGAATTAAGAAAAATTAAGAACTATTTTTTTAAAGAACAGATAAAAAATTGTAAAGTTCTAGATGCTGTGTGAAATAGTATAATACATCAAAACAAACAAACAAACAAAATAGTATTCATTATTGTTTACATTAATTATTTATACTACTACTACCACTACTACTACTACTACTACTACTACTAATTATTATTATTATTATTATTATTATTATTATTATTATTATCAGTTTTGTTGCTGTTGATAATTAAGAAAAATTAAGAACTTTTTTTTTAAAGAACAGATACAAAATTTTAAAGTTCTGGATGTTGTGTGAAAAAGCATTAATATCAAACAAATTTATTTATGTATTTATTTATTTATAAATAAATACATAAATAAATAGTATCATCAACAACATAATACGTTAAAATAAACAAACAAGCAAAAAAACTGTATCAATAATTATTATTTATAGTAATTATTTATAATAATAATAATTATTGTAATTGTTAATAATTCCTCTTAAAATTAAAAGATTAAGAACTACATTTTTTAAAGAACAGATACAAAAACTTAATGTTGATATTTGCTGGTTACTTGAGCATTATGTATCATTAATTGTGTGGTAATATATACAAATCAGTGATCTATTAAGTAATATTCAGCATGATGTTAATTTGAGTTCTGGAATACAATGCATGTATTTCAGTGACTCAGTTATTGGTTTCAGTTATTTTAGTTTCAGAAACATTACACTTGGTTAAGAAATCATTTGCATCAATTATGTGACTCAAGAGTTCTCAGAAACCCTGTCAATAACAAGCAAAACTTGATTTACTGGCATTGCAAAATAAATCCATCACTTTGTAGTTCTTTTATTGCTTATGTACAATTTTAGGAAAAACACTCAACAAACATTCTGTACTTTGGGTAAAACAAAAAAGAAACTCCATTAAGTCTCACGCTTTTTGAAAGCAATCCTTCAACAGGAAAAAAAAAAAAAAATCTCGGATGTCTCAGAATGCTGTCATGGGGCGAATTTTATTGAGCAACCTTGTTTTAATCTATTATGTTGTGTAAGGGCTTTTTGTATCCACTTCTTTTTTGTCTTTGTTACCTAATATATCTGTCTTGTCTGTGACACCTGATAATGCAGGTCCATTAGTCGCCCGTGTTTACCTCAGGTGTGAAGCGGAGCCGTGGGGGTTGAGGATGGAACGGCTAACCATTTCCACGCCTTTGGAAGAAGGCGGTTAGACGGATTTCGCCTTAAGAAGGCCTGGGGTGGCGGGCTGAGCTATTGTACCCCTGAGTGACGAACAAGGATGTGAAGGGGGGAAGAAAAATCCACTTGTTCGCAGTTCATTCAGTAGAACTGCCCCGAGGAGACACGGCCCGGGTGAACATATTTCATCACGCTCATAAAGGACAGAACGAAGGGGGGAGAAAAGACTAAGAGAGGGGGAAAAGAGGTTGTTAATAGAGAGTCGACTTGAATGAGACAAGCATAAACTAGCAGGCCGAATCTGTAGCTCACTGTGTTTTCTCCATTCTTAAAGGGAAGCGTATTGTTCATTCAGAATTCTCCCACAGTCTCCCACATCCCTCCTCTCCTGTACTCCATCCATTCATCCATTCACAATACCTGCAGCATCAATAAATATTCACCAGCTCCACACTGCAGGGAAGAAAGGAGAAAGGAGCTCGGCTGAAAAGAAAGGACAAAATAAGGAAGAAAAAAGAGAGGAGCGAGGCCAAAAAGAAGAAAGAGAAGAAAAGGTTGGGAGTTGGAACTAGACAAGCTTACCAAAAGCTGGGCAAGGTGCTGGCAAAGAGCCAGGCGGGCCAAACAATGCCCCGCTCTGCCGGCTCAGTGTGCGCTCTATAGAGACTCACTGAAGCATTGGGATACTGGAAGAGAGAGGGGCAGCTGCAGCTCCGAAATCCCGCCAAAGGAAGGGAGGGAGAAAAAGAAACACCAGTGAAAGAAGGTACACTTTGGCTGAAGACTCAGCGCTGGCACTCTGTACCAAAGCATCTTGTGTTCAGCATCACTTCGTATGGTCCCTCAGAGATTAACAACCTTCCCGTCCATTGCTAATGTAAGATTTATGGGAATTTCCTTGTCTGAGTCAAGGAAGGAGAGGGATTTCATGTGGATTTCAAGTCATTACATCAATTTATCCGAAAGCTAATCAGATTAAATAGAGAAGACTGGCACCAAGGGGTTTCTCAATACATTACATTGCTCAGAGGTTGCTTTTCTAAAGCTTCTTAAGCAATGAACTCCATTCTAGGTAATTCAAATATTGCCTGTATCTTGTTAAAATTTACTGCCAGCTTTGGTTGCCAGAAATACACTTTTTTTTAAGTGATATGTTAGCAGCATATTAAAATGATTTCTGATCACGTGACACTAAAGACTGGCGAAATGACTGCTGAAAATTAAGCCTTGCATCACAATACATTTTAAACTATATTTCATGCTTTTTAACTTCCAAAACCCATACATTTTTTCAGTACTCTAAAATAATACAATGTTAAACTATTTATGTTTGCAATTGTGAGTTATTAAGTCAGAATTGCGAGATATAAACACAATTCTGAGAAAAATGTCACAATTGTGAGAAAGAAACTCACAATTCTTACAAAACGTCAATTGTGAGATATAAACTCACAGTTCTGAGAAAAAGGTCACAATTGTGGGAAATAAACGCACAATTCTGACTGTTTTTCTCAGAATTGCTTGATATAAACTCGCAATTCAAACTTTTTCTCAGAATTGTGTGAAATAAACTGAGAAATAGTGAAATAGTCAGAAATAAGAAATAGTCAGAATTACAAGGTAAAAACTTGCAAATGTGCCTTTAAAAAAAAAAAAAACAACAACTCGCAATACTGACTTTTTCAGAATTGCATGATATAAACTCGCAATTCTCCCAGTCTCCCACATCCCTCCTCTCCCACTCGCAATTGCGAGTTATAGTCAGGATTGCGACATATAAACTCACAATTCTAGAAAAATTTTAATTGTGAGATATAAACTCACAGTTCTGAGAAAAATCTCACAATTATGAAATATAAACTCACAATTCTGAAAAAAATTTCACAATTTTGAGAATTAAACACAATTAGGAGAAAAAGATATAAACTTACAATTCAGACTTTTTCTCAGAATTGTGTGATAAAAACTGAGAAATAGTGAAATAGTCAGAAATAAGAAATAGTCAGAATTGCAAGGTAAAAACTTGCAAATGTGCCTAAAAAAAAAAAAAAAACCTCGCAATACCGACTTTTTTTCAGAATTGTGAGATATAAAGTCCAGTTTTGTGGGGGAAAAAGACTGATATTTTCTCAGAATTGCGAGTTTATATCTTACAATTCTGACTATAACTCGCAATTGCGTGTTATAAAGTCAAAATTGCGAGAAAAAAGTCATACTTGTGATATAAACTTACAATTCTGAGAAATAAAGTCAATTCTGACTTAATTTCTCATAATTGTGAGTTTATTTCTCAAAATTGTGAGTTTCTATTTTGCAATTCTGACTTTATTTCTCAGAATTGTTTCTTTATTTCTCAGAAATGCGAGTTTATATCTCGCAATTCTTACTTTATAACTCGTAATTGCAAGTTTATATCACACAGTTCTGAGAAAAATCACAATTTTGAGTTTGTATCACGTAAGTCCGAATTGTGAGATAAAAAGTCGGAATTACCTTTTTTTCGTTGGTGGAAATGGCTTCTATATGTTGTACACATACAGTAGCAGAAATGTATGATTATTGTAGACATAAAGTAACAGAATAGAGCTATAAATTAAAGGTCCAGTATGTAATATTGACAGCTAGTGGTTAAAATGGGTACTGCAGTACAAATTCAAAATATTGTTTCTCCCACCTCCTCCTCAGATGCGACGTTCACGTGGGTTGCCAGAGTTGGCACACACAACAGGAACGAGCGCAACTGACAATGAAAGGCGACGAGCCTTACACACTTAGAGTTGATTAATCAGTGTTTTAACATTACTCCGGTTATAAAAGTTTTAGATGGATGCCGGAACGTTTTAGTTTGGGTGAAATCTGCGATCTCTGACCCAGTTTGTTCCCTATTTACCATGGCTGCAATACACTCTGTTTTCCGCCAAGTGGCAACCCAGGGTGTCGAAATACTTTTGAATTAATTGTAAGTGGGCGGAATCTTACAAAGCGTAACTAAAACAGACATTCCGACAAGGAATACACATTTTCAAAGCAGAGTATCTGGTTGTAGGATTGTTTTTTTTGGAGAAACAAGTATGTAAAGTTTGTTTAGTAAATATCTGAAAAAATATTATGGTATTTTGGTAACACTTTACAATTTGTTAACATTAGTTAATGTATTAACTAACATGACTGAACAATAAACAATACATTTATTACATTATTTATTATTCTTTGTTCATTTTTTGTTCATGTTAGTTCACAATGCATTAACTAATGTTAATAAACAACTTGTGATTTTAATAATGTATTAGTAAATGCTGAAATGAACATTAAGTAAGATTAATAAATGCTGTAGAAGTATTGTTCATTTTTAGTTCATACTAACTAATGTAGATATCTAATGAACCTCGTTGTAAAGCGTTACCAGTATTTTTATGCTTAAATACAGTCACAAAATTACATACAGCACCTTTAATATGAAAAGCATCAACCAGGTAGTGTGATCTTGAAAGAATTTGATGAGAAACGTACATATTAAAATCTGACTTTCCATCACACATTTATATCTGTGCAAATCTGGGCACAGTTTAAAAAGTTGTTGAGACATGTGAGATGACTAGGGGCTTTTTCTCAGAAGAAATCAGCAGGAGACCTCCATTTGATTTCTCTGATATTCCAGGCAGAGGCATCTGAGATAAAGAGATCTCACCGGTGATTTTTCCATTCCTGGAATGGTGCAACAGGAACATTCACAGGTACATTCTTGACGTCACTACTGACTAAAGTGGCTCTCCTTCCCTCTTTTCCGTTTCTTTTTCATTCCTTAACTGTGCGGTGCTTTCGTCCTTCTCATTTATGGTGTTCATTGTGAAGGGTGAAGGTCAAGGCAAAGAGAAAGAGAGCTTTTTGGGGTTGAATGTGCGCTTGTCCCTCTTAGGATCAAAGCTACCCTCCCATTGTATATCAAATCCAATAGGGGCTATTGGACAGAGCAGTAAAAAGAAATGGGCTTGACCCCTGCTGGCTAACTGACAGCTCCGTCTGTGTGTGTGTGTGCTCACACGTGCAAGGAAACTGCACAGACCTACATTAAATTACATTACTCATCGCATTACACTACATATTTATGTCTTTTCGAAGTAACTTTATGCTTCACAGTGCCAGTATTGAGGTGTCACATGAAAGGTTCGGTTGTTTTAAGATCCTCAGAGGAATGAAGAAACGCTATTCTCATATCTCCTCTGTCTTCCTCTTGCACCCCCTCTTTCTTCAGGTGTGTTGAAAACATCACATATGAGTCAGAGTTCTGAGAGTGACATTCAATAGCTTCCATCATACGCAGGCCTGCGGCCATACGCACACTCTCACCTGAGCTGCACTGACAGACAGCTGCTCAGAATTTACTCAGAAGAGCCTCGGAAAGTGGGTGTGCTGGTGTGCTATGACATTTACAATGCTTGCGTCTAAGGAATGAGCTGTACATGTGTGTGCACTGTGTGACAGGAAAAAACAGGGGTAGTGGTTTTGCTTATTAGCCATGTTTGCTAGAGTTAATCATTATTACCATTGTTCATACCTGTGGTTTCGATATCTGAAGCCTGTTTTGTTAGATTTGTGTTAGACAGTCACTGTACGTAAATAAAACCTTATATGCTGATTGATTATCACTGTTACAAACAGTTGTGCTGCTTAATATATATATTTTTTGGAACCTGTGATACATTTTTTTTCAGGATTCTTTGATGAATAAAATTAAATTCTTCAAAAAGTGTGTGTGTGTTACATCCACGCCAGGCTCCACCTTCACTCCCTCACTACGATCACAATCACCAGAATACTGAGCACCTGCGACAACCACCTGACATTCATCTGGACCTCATCAATGCACACATAAAACCACACACCACTTCACACTCCGCGTCCGAGCTCGTTCTTGAGAAGAGGACTTCTAGATTTCTACAAACGATCTCTAGCGAATTCTTACCTTTCTCCTTTTACCTTATAGATTCCTTCGTGTCTCCTATTCCTCAGGATCCCCTCTGTGTCCGCCTGGATTGTGGTGTGTGGTTGTGGTTGTCGTCGTCACCCTGTTGTCTTCATCGTGGAACTTCCTCCCCTCCTGCATACAAGATCACGTCAGCTACCTCCTACAGTCATTCAATCTATATCCTGCAATATTACTTACCTGCATTACCTGTCTGTGTATCATTCTGTTCAGAACTCATTATCAGCAATAAACTGTGTTTTCATACTTACCATCTGCCTCCCGTCCGCTTCGTAACAGAAGCTCGGACCCATACCGAAGATAATGAGTTCTCCCGATCCCTTTCAGGAGTTGGTGGACAAACTTCGCCAAGCTCTCCTCACCACGCCACAATCACCACCACCGGCACCTGCTCCAGCATCATCCACGGCTACCAACCCGGAAGTAAACATCGCTGCTTCGCTACCTACCGTCGTCTGTCCCATGGTCCGACCGGCGCCCTTCTCCGGCGTGGCGGGGGATTGCAAGGGGTTCTTACTGCAGTGCTCCATCACGTTCGCCACTTTTCCAAGTATGTATCAGACTGATGACGCAAAAATTGGATTAGTGATTAACTGTCTTTCCGGATCTGCTCTCAGATGGGCGGAATCTATTTGGAGTCAGGGTGGCCCGGTTTCCCGCTCTTACCATGCGTTTGCCCAACACTTCTTGGAGGTCTTTGGACGCTCTGATCAGACGACATCCGCCGGTGAGGAGCTTTATCGTTTACGACAGGGGTCAGCAAGCGTACAGGAATATTCCATCCAATTTCGTACGTTGGCAGCATCAAGTGGATGGAATGAACAAGCTCTGCTGACGACCTTCAGACAAGGATTGGAACCTCATATTCGCCTAATGCTTGCTCCCCATGATGACTCCATTGGATTAGAACGTTTTATCCAGCTGGCCATCCGCTGTGCTGCCCGGGTCCACTCCTACTCGAATCCTTCCGTCAGCACTGCAGTCACCTCTCCCCAGCCACCTAAGAACCACAACCCTCCAGAACCTATTCCAGAACCTATGGTCATCGACACACGACGTCTCACTCAAACAGAACGTCAACGACGTATTACACAGGGACTCTGTTTATACTGTGGTAAACCAGGACATCATATCCAAGACTGCCCTACCAGACCTCTCCGTCCCGCGGTGAGTTCCATCATGCCTATGAGTGAAAAATTAAATCCATTAACCACAGTCGTCACACTTACTGTAGAAAAATTCTCAATTTCAGTGGCAGCCCTCATCGATTCCGGGTCAGCAGGTAACTTCATTGCGGGCCATACCGCACGTCAACTCCGGGTCAAAACCACGCGCCTCCCAGTGATGTATCAGATTCAATCAGTCACAGGACAACCTCTCTCCAACAAGAATGTCACCCATCAAACAGCATCCATCCGTCTGCTCACAGGTCAGTGTCATGAGGAGGAAATCCAACTCTTGGTTCTGGAGGGTTCCACCATCGACGTGGTTCTAGGGCGTCCGTGGCTGGCGAGGCACGAGCCCATCCTCTCTTGGGGCACGGGGGAAGTCCTCAAATGGGGCTCTCATTGTTGGCCTGAATGTTTCCCACAGTTACCTCTTCAAGCTCCAGCAACCATTCCTCTGTGTTCTACCTCCATCGAAAGCCCCATTGAGAAACAATCGGTGGAAATCCCTTCGGATTACGAGGAATACAACGATGTGTTCTGCCCCAAGAGAGCGGCCCGCCTGCCACCTCACCGACCATGGGACTGTGCAATCGATCTGCTCCCGGCTGCCCGAGTGCCCCATGGTAAGATATACCCATTATCCATCCCTGAAAATAAAGCCATGGAAGATTACATACAGGAAGCATTGGCACAAGGTTACATCCGCTCTTCAACCTCCCCTGCTGCTTCGAGCTTTTTCTTCGTGGCAAAGAAGGATGGTGGCCTACGCCCCTGTATAGACTATAGAGCACTAAACAAAGTCACAGTCCCTTTCAAATATCCTCTACCACTCGTCCCCGCAGCCCTAGAGACACTACGTGGGGCCAAGATTTTCACCAAATTGGATCTACGTAGTGCCTATAATTTGATTCGCATTCGCAACGGGGACGAGTGGAAGACCGCTTTCATCACCCCTACTGGCCACTATGAGTACTTGGTAATGCCGTATGGTTTAGTAAACGCCCCCTCCATCTTTCAAAACTTCATGCATGAAATTTTCCGGGACTATCTCCATCAATTCCTCCTAGTTTACATCGATGACATCCTGATCTTTTCCTCCAATATCCAAGAACACCGCCAACACGTCAAAAAGGTCCTCCAGCAACTCCGAGAACACCACCTGTATCTGAAAGCTGAAAAATGTTCATTCCACCAACCCTCAGTGCAATTCCTAGGCTACCATATTGATCATACCGGGATAAGGATGGATACCAGTAAAGTAGAGGCAATCACCACCTGGCCCACACCCACAACAGTAAAAGATCTTCAAAGATTCCTAGGTTTTGCAAATTTCTATCGCCGGTTCATCAATAACTACAGTCTCATAACTTGTCCCCTCACATCCTTACTCAAAGGTAAACCCAAACGCCTCACTTGGACTACCTCTGCTGAACATGCCTTCCGGGATCTAAAAACTGCCTTCACCACCGCACCCATCCTCTGTCATCCGAACCCCGACTTACCGTTCTTGGTAGAGGCAGACGCCTCTACCACTGGCGTAGGCGCCATCCTATCTCAGCAGCAGGGGAATCCACCTCAACTCCGACCTTGTGCCTACTTCTCCAAGAAACTCAGTGACGCCGAAAGAAACTACGACATCGGAAATCGAGAATTGTTAGCCATTAAACTGGCATTGGAAGAATGGCGTCATTGGCTGGAGGGGTCTCAACATCCGTTTCAGGTGATTACAGACCATAAAAACCTTCAATATCTCCGTGAGGCAAAACGGTTGAACCCCAGACAAGCCCGCTGGGCCCTGTTCTTTACCAGATTCAAATTCTCCATCTCCTACAGACCAGGTCCCAAGAATATCCGAGCTGACGCTCTCTCCAGACTCCATGCTCCAGATGACCAACCAGATAACCAAGAACCCATTCTCCCTGAAACCCTCTTCGTCAATCCCATCCAGTGGGTAACCCCTCCAGCCTCTAACGAACCCGCTCCGGAAGTTCCAGCGGAATGTCCGCCTCACCGTCGTTTCATTCCACTTCAGGAACGCATTCCTCTCATTCACTCTCTCCATACCTCTGTGGGCACTGGGCATCCGGGGATCAACAAAACCCTCTCACTTCTTCAAGATCGGTTTTGGTGGCCTGCCATGGATACCGACGTGCAGAGGTACGTGAGAGGGTGTCGGGAATGTGCGATGGCCAAGAGTCCACGCCATCTCCCTGCAGGAAAGCTCCATCCACTTCCCGTACCTAACCGCCCCTGGTCACACCTAGGAGTTGACTTCATTACCGACCTTCCACCTTCAGAGGGTAATACCTGTGTTTGTGTCATCGTTGATAGATTTTCTAAGTTCTGTCGACTAATCCCTCTAAAAGGTCTCCCCACAGCCTGGCAGACGGCTACCTTGCTCTTTGAGCATGTGTTCCGATCCTTTGGACTCCCTGAGGATATCGTTTCCGACCGGGGAACACAGTTTACCTCCAGGGTCTGGAAGGCCTTCTTCAAGCTCCTAGGTGTGGCCGTCAACCTCTCCTCAGGCTATCATCCTCAAACCAACGGGCAGACCGAACGGAAGATCCAAGAGGTGGGGCGGTTCCTCCGTACTTTCTGCCACGGCCACCAAGACACCTGGAACCAGTATTTGGGCTGGGCCGAGTATGCTCAGAACTCCCTCCGTCAAGCCACTACCGGACTCACTCCCTTTCAATGCATACTCGGCTTCCAGCCCCCACTCTTTCCATGGAGTGGCGAACCCTCTGATGTACCATCTGTCGATTACTGGTTCCGGGAAAGTGAGAGGGTCTGGGACGAGGCACATCAACATCTGCAAAGGGCAGTGCGTAGACAGACCACCACTGCCGACCAACGTCGTTCCTCCGCCCCAGAATACCAGGTGGGCCAAAAGGTATGGCTCTCCACCAGGGACATTCGTCTACGCCTGCCCTGTAAGAAATTGAGTCCCAGGTTTGTTGGTCCCTTTACAGTTGTGGAGCAGATCAATCCTGTCACCTACAAACTCCAGTTACCCGCACAGTACAGAATTCATCCCACCTTCCATGTTTCCTTATTGAAACCGTTTCACGAACCCCTTTCTATCTCCACAGAGCCTGGCCGTGAAGAAGAACCTCCCCCTCCAATGGAGGTAGATGAGGGAACCATCTACTCCGTAAAAGAGATCCTAGACTCCCGGCGTCGTGGTGGCAGGCTTCAGTACCTCGTGGACTGGGAGGGCTACGGTCCAGAAGAAAGATCATGGGTGGCCCGAGAAGACGTATTAGATCCCACACTCCTTAATGAATTTCACCTCAATCACCCAGACCGTCCTGCACCCCGGAGTAGAGGTAGACCACCACGACGTCGGAGGGGCCCCGCCTTGGGAGGGGGCCCTGGAGGGGGGGGTAATGTTACATCCACGCCAGGCTCCACCTTCACTCCCTCACTACGATCACAATCACCAGAATACTGAGCACCTGCGACAACCACCTGACATTCATCTGGACCTCATCAATGCACACATAAAACCACACACCACTTCACACTCCGCGTCCGAGCTCGTTCTTGAGAAGAGGACTTCTAGATTTCTACAAACGATCTCTAGCGAATACTTACCTTTCTCCTTTTACCTTATAGATTCCTTCGTGTCTCCTATTCCTCAGGATCCCCTCTGTGTCCGCCTGGATTGTGGTGTGTGGTTGTGGTTGTCGTCGTCACCCTGTTGTCTTCATCGTGGAACTTCCTCCCCTCCTGCATACAAGATCACGTCAGCTACCTCCTACAGTCATTCAATCTATATCCTGCAATATTACTTACCTGCATTACCTGTCTGTGTATCATTCTGTTCAGAACTCATTATCAGCAATAAACTGTGTTTTCATACTTACCATCTGCCTCCCGTCCGCTTCGTAACAGAGTGTGTGTATGTACATATATATATATATATATATAATATATAAATTAAAATCTAATTTGTTCCTGTGATCAAAGATGAATTTTCATCATCATTACAGTCTTCAGTGTCACATGATCCTTCAGAAATCATTCTAATATGCTGATTTATTATCAATGTTAGAAACAGTTGTGCTTCTTAATATATTTTTGGGACCTGTGAAACTTTTTCAGGATACTTTGATGAATGAAAAGTAAAAAGAAATTATTTATTTATTTATTATTATTATTTAAAATAGAAATCTTTTCTAACAATATACGCTACCGGTCAAAAGTTTGGGCTCAGTACATTTTTATTCTTTTTTTTTTTTTTTTTTGAAAGAAATTAATACTTTTATTCAGCAAGGATGTGTTAAATTAACAAAAATGTGATAGCAAAGACTTATATTATTAGAAAAGATCTAAACTTTGAATAAATGTGCTGGTGTGCTATGACATTTACAATGCTTGCGTCTAAGGAATGAGCTGTACATGTGTGTGCACTGTGTGACAGGAAAAAATAGGGGTAGTGGTTTTGGTTATTAGCCATGTTTGCTAGAGTTAATCATTATTACCATTGTTCATACCTGTGGTTTCAATATCTGAAGCCTGTTTTGTTAGATTTGTGTTAGACAGTCACTGTACCTAAATAAACCCTTATATGCTGATTTATTATCAATGTTAGAAACAGTTGTGCTGCTTAATATATTTGTTTTTTGGAACCTGTGATACTTTTTTTCAGGATTCTTTGATGAATAAAATTAAATTCTTTAAAAAGTGTGTGTGTGTGTGTGTGTGTGTGTATGTACATATATATATATATATATATATAATATAAATTAAAATCTAATTTGTTCCTGTGATCAAAGATGAATTTTCATCATCATTACAGTCTTCAGTGTCACATGATCCTTCAGAAATCATTCTAATATGCTGATTTATTATCAATGTTAGAAACAGTTGTGCTTCTTAATATATTTTTGGGACCTGTGAAACTTTTTCAGGATACTTTGATGAATGAAAAGTAAAAAGAAATTATTTATTTATTTATTATTATTATTTAAAATAGAAATCTTTTCTAACAATATACGCTACCGGTCAAAAGTTTGGGCTCAGTACATTTTTTTTTTTTTTTTTTTTAAATTAATACTTTTATTCAGCAAGGATGTGTTAAATTAACAAAAATGTGATAGCAAAGACTTATATTATTAGAAAAGATTTAAACTTTGAATAAATGCTGTTCTTTTTTAACTTTTTATTCATCAAAGAATGCTGAAAAAAGTATCAGTAATTCCAAAAAAATATTTGGCAGCGCAACTGTTTCCAACATTGATAATTCTAATAATAAATCAGCATATTAGAATGATTTCTGAAGGATCATGTGACACTTAAGACTGGAGTAATGGCTGATGGAAATTCAGCTTTGCATCACAGAAATAAATTATACTTTAAAATATATTAAAATACAAAACATTATTTTATAATGCAATAACATTTAAAAATATTTCTGTATTTTCTATTAAATAAATGCAGCCTTGATGAGCATAAGAGGCTTCTTAAAAAAAAAGTCTTACTGTATATATAGTACTTTTATGCAAGTCTTTAATAAAAAATACAGAAAAAACAGTAATATAGTGAAAAAATATTAGAATTGAACTGTTTTCTGTTTTACTACACTTCAAAATTTAATTTACTCCTGTGATGTTAAAGCTGAATTTTCAGCATCATTACTCCATTCTTCATCGATCCTTCAGAAATCATTCTAATATGCTGATTTAGTGCTCAAAAAACATTTATTATCCATGTTGAAAACAGTTGTGCTCCTTAATATTTTTGTGGAAACTGTGATTTTTGTTTTCAAGATTACAAGGTGAGTGACCTTTTAATTACTATGTAAAAATTACAGAAGCTGATTAACAAAGTTCACAAGACCTTTACATTATGTAACAATCTTTCATGTTTTTAAATGTTTACTTAATCTGACTGAAGAAAAAAGGACAGAAACAAAAGCAATTCTCCTTCCTTTCCCTTTCTTCTCTTTTCTGTCCTCTTTATTTCTCTCTTCCTTTTTCTCTCTCATAAGCAAAGAGGTCTTGTAAGGAGGTGGAGATAGTTTCATAGCTGGTGAGGAAGCCATTAGACCCTCTAGCTGCTTTCTCTCTCTCTCTCTTCTTGCATTAATCTGCTGTGACAGCTTCACTGTTTACTAAATCCACACTCAGTGAATCACAGGATGGGAGGCCTAGCACCGCTCGGCTCCATTAACCCCTGACCCTGAGCCCTGTGGCAGCAAAGCTAGGCCTGAGGGAGGAAACGACACCTGTCCTGTCCTCATGGGGTCACTCCATTTAAATCAGCAAATTTATGAACTCTAACAACTATACAGCAATCATCTTCCTTGACAGGAAGTTGACCCCAACTCAGAAACTACTGCACTAAGTGTTCTGATCACTTAGGATCAAACAAAACATTAAAAATGGTAAACTAATAAAAAAAAAAGCTATTCTTAGTTCACAAATGTTCACTTCATAATACTCACTGTAAAAATATATCAAAAACTCCACACCAAAAGTTAAAATCCCAAGGTTTTTCCACACATCATGACCTCTTCAGCACCCCCATCTAAATGAACCCGCCGTTCACCGAGAGGCCCTATCTGAACGTCGCGCTGTCCGAATCACAGTCGACACTTTAAACTGTTATCACACATGCTCCATCACACATCTACACTTCTCTTCAGCTATCACTCTCATGTCAGCACACACCCTGGAGCGCCATCCTGCTCAGTCCTGCCTCAGCGTCTGTTTCTCCCTCCCCCACATACCAAAACACACGGATACTGAGAGCTTCTGCAGGTTAGAGCGCTGCTTTATCCTCTGTGCTGGAAGTATGCTAATATGCTAATGCTAGGCTAAAATGTCTGGGGGCATAGTTCAAGTGTCTGAGTGTGTGTGTTTAAACGACTTGTAATTTGTTTTACTTGTTGTTCATTTATAGATACTAGTTAATGTGCAACTTTTAACTCTAGCAGTGTAATGGTGTAATGCAGGATATTTGACAGTAGTTGGCAGTGTTTGATGCTTCCTTGCAGGGAAAACAACATGCATGCCAAGAGCAACTGAATTATTAGTGTACAGCAAGTGAGGGAAACAGGTTACAACAAATGAGGGAAAAAAAACAGCTTACTGAAAAAACACACACTTAAGGGGAAAAAAAACTCAAAATAAGTAAAAGAAAACTGCCAAAGTTACATTCTGTTCATGTGGTCCTACTCAGTGTTCCATAATAATGGGGTTTTTTTTGTTTGTTTGTTTGTTTGTTTTTTGCATTCAAAATCTCCTCTGTTATACATGTTTTTATTTGTTATATCTGCACCTCTTTTGTCAGTTCTTTTTTTTTTTTTCAGTTTAATCTGTTGGGGCTATATACAAATATAACTGACTATGGATTTGTATTATTATTATTATTATTATGCTTTTTCATTATTATGTTTCTTTACTGCATATATCATCTATGTGTTCACTGCATGTGTGGATTGCAGTGATCCCAAAACTCCTATGTTGAAGTAGTTCCATCTGCGACTGGTAAAGTTTATATGACCTGATCCTAAGTTGGGCCTGGTATCGATTCTTAAGTGTGTCTTACAATTAGTTTTCATGTGAAGAGACCAAACATCTAGTAGTAATATCAAAAGTCAGGGATTTTAACATAAACTCAAATATTTTATCAAATACATCCAAACCTAAATGATCTGAGCTGTGTTATATTAACTGTACACTGTTAAAAAATGAATATTTTTAATTTAACACTTATTTGCCCTGTGTTTTCAGGTTAACAGATATTTTTTTTAGGTATATGCCTGTGAACTACAGTAGCCTATACGCTGAATGTCAAAAAATGTCTCCCTTTTTATTAGGACTGGGTAAAAAAAGGATTTCTCAAATTGATTCTAGATTTTCCTATTATCGATATAATCGATTAGTCTAGTCTGTTTTCAGTTAATGAATGGAACATTCGCAATAAGCACAATACGCTTTGTTACTTTTAATTTGAATAAACAAAGTCTAAAATTTCACATTCTGTCCATTTTATTACAGTATTCGAATAATAAATGCCGTTTTAGCGCTGTTTAATGTGGAGTGACAGATCGCTTTAGCGTCTCAGTTCAAGCGGCAATCCTCTCCTTTAACCAGTATTAGCACGAAATAAACATGAATATGAATAAACACCCGAAGGAATGTTAGAAGAAAGAGTACAACTTACCAAAATCCATATCCGGTCTCATGTAATGGCTTAATCTGTTTTAACCGCGGAAAGACGTCAATACTGTATAACAGCTTGTAAACAATGACATGTAATGTCACATTTACTGCAGGAAAAAACATATTCGGTGTCCATAAACCTGTTAGTCAGCTAGAAAAATAAACTCTAAAGTGGAGCATTTTCCTAAATATATACACCATATAACATATTGATTATAATATTTTTACTGTTCTTCAATGTTTAATTTATGTCTGAATAAATCAAAATTTTTATGACAGCTACCATATAAAAGTTTAAATTTCAAAAAAACAAAAAAACAAAAACAAATTGGAATAGAAATATAATTATGTAATTGTAACTTTATTATTATAAAAACTTAATTGAGTGTAATTTAAAGGAGAACAAAAATTTACAGATAATTTGCTCACCCCCTTGTCATCCAAGATGTCTTTCTTTCTTCAGTGATAAAGAAATTATGTTTTTTGAGGAAAACATTTCTGGAATTTTCTCCATACAGTGGACTTCTATGGTGCCCGCGAGTTTGAATTTCCAAAATACAGTTTTGTCACACCCCTGGACTATACATGTGCCCATATATGGTGCTCCTGTCCTTGTTATTATCATTATTAGTTAATCACCAACACCTGTTAGTGTATCATTAGCCACCCTTTATAAGTTGTTTGAGTTCAATGCTTTGTGTCCGGTTTTGTCAATGAATACGTGTGTTACTGTCTTCCTGTGTGGATTTACCTGTGTGGATTACATTAAGGACGTTTTATTGCATTTCATCATCGTGTTGCGCCTTCCTCCTCACACGTTGTGACAGAAGACCGGACCAATAAAACAGTAAGTGTTCAGTCAGTGTTTTATTTTTTCCCTGTTGTTATGAATGATCCCGCCATCCTCGTCTTCCTGCTGGAGCAGGGGGAACGCTCTCTCGAGGACCACACCACTGACTTTGTGTTTCTGGACAACCTAACACATTACCCGGACAGCTGTCTCTGCACGTTCTATCACACTGGACTTAACACCACCACATGAATGCAGCTGTTTGGAGAAGGTCCTCGAGAGAGCTTCGCCGCCTATGTTGAGTGGGTAGAGCACCACTCTTGACCCAGTGCCCAGCCCAACATCACCCCGCAGCGCGGAGCATCAACCCAAGGCCACCGCAGACGGAGAGCCAACGCCCAGTACGACCGACGAGCCATCGCCAAAAGGAGCCTTAGCTCATCACATCCAAACAGGTGTGTGAGCCAGCTTCATCGCTCATGAGGGAGGAATTCACAGTGGAGCATGAGGATGCAGAGGAAGGCCCCGCCCACTGCACCTCCGCTGAGGGTGAGCAAAATCTGGAACTGGGACAAATAGACCTCATAAACTTTGAGATTATATACATGCAGACATGACCCCTTTAATCCCACCATCATCAAACTATCAGTTTACCCTGAACCCTCTGTCTGCCCTGACCTGTCTGCCTGCCTGGATTTCCCAACCACCCTCCCTCTCTTGCCTCATCCACTCATTCCTGCCTCAGCCACGCCACCTCTGGAGGATCCCTCCTCTCCGCCTCTAGCCTCTGAGTTCTGGACTCCACCTCGGCCCTCTGACCCAGCGCCGCTGCCCCGGCTCTAGGCTCCCTCTTCTCCACTGTCACCCATCAACCCACCAGCTCCACCAGGTTCCCTCATCCCTCTGGCTCCGCCTTGGTCGGTTGTCAACCCGTCATCGCCTCAGGACTCCACTCCTCCGGCTGCGTCTCGTAGCTCCGTCCCACCGGCTCTGTTGGGCTCCTCCCTCCAGCTCCGCCTCAGTCCTCTGTTAGTCCGGCTTCACCGTGGACCTCCGGATCTCAACCTCCTGGACTTGTCGGCTCTCCGTCTCCGCCTCGGGCTCCACCTTCACTTGCTCCGGCTCTGTCAGTTGGCCCCTTTGGGCCCCCACCCCTCTGCTCCGGGTCCCTTCTGTCTCCAGCCTGGCTTCTCCCCCGTCTGATCCGCCCTGGACCCTTCTGTCTCCACCCTAGCTCCTCCCTCCGTCTGATCCGCCCTGGACCCTTCTGTCTCCTCCTTGGCTCCTCCCTCCATCGTCACCACCCTGGACTTTGTTTGTTG
The DNA here is from genome assembly GCA_012976165.1 of Labeo catla. Lineage (NCBI taxonomy): Eukaryota > Metazoa > Chordata > Actinopteri > Cypriniformes > Cyprinidae > Labeo > Labeo catla. Next base: position 491,850 of record VONZ01000119.1, read on the forward strand.
TCCTCCTCCCGGGAGTTCATCCTCCACCCTATTTTCCTGTTGCCATCTCCTTTGTCCACCTCCTAAGTCCCCTTCTGTCAGTCCCTTTTTTTTTTTTCCTACAACTGAAGAAAGACATGAACATCTTGGATGACAAGGGGGTGAGTAAATTATCTGTAATTTTTTTTTCTGGAAGTGTTTGTATACAAATCAGTTAATTTTAACATTCAGTATTATGTAGTACAAACTGACTCTCATGCATATTTTACAGCATTAGTAAAGCTTTTCCTTGAGAAAATTTGGCATGTACTGTACTTGATATATATCCAAAATAATCAATATTGAAGAGTCGAATAGAAAATCGAATTTTTGTCAATACCCACCCTAATATTTTATTATATATATTTTGTACTCATACAGTATTTTGGGAGAAATGTCTGTATTTCTATGAAGCATAACTGAAAACTTCATTATGATTACAGATTTATGAAAGAGCAACCTCTGAGATAGGAATGATCTTTAGTGCTTTTGATTAATTATTATGTAAACTAAAATATAAATAATAAACAATACAGCATTAGCAAAATATCAGATAAGCAGTATTTAGCCTATGGTTACAAGGCATCAGTATCTTCAGATTGTTGTGTAACAAAAGAGAGACACGATCAATGAGACCAAACCAATGAATACTAACACACACACAAACATAAACAATGGCCAAAAGGCAGCGAGCCAGGTCACAGTGAAGTATGACAGATGAGTTTGTGGCGTCTCTATCAGCACCCCTCCCTCTGAGCAACCACTCCCCAGCGTAACCTCTGACCTCTCTGAGCACACACTGTCATCACCACCTCTACTGCAATGTCTAAACACAGAGGTCAGGAACCTAGTTTCAACACACTCAAGACCAGCCACCAAACTCAGCGTGCATCGTATGTGTGTGTCGGGAGAGTGACAAGTTGCACATGTCAACAGCGTCAACAGCCTCTCATATGTGGTCACTTCTGCTTTTCATCAGTATTTCACTTCTCTTGGCTGACACAAACAAGGCCTATGTACATAGTTACATGCACAAATACACACACTTCTGCTAAATCCGAGCATATTATAAAACAATAATAATTGCTTTGCAAGCTGGATGCATCTGTAAGTGCTGAAAACTTGCCTGTCCACTTCCTTGAAGTGATATTTTAAGGTACACTTCCTTAAACTGTTTCTTATGCCTTTTGCCTTTTTTTTTTAAAATATGGATTCCCTTGTGCCAGACCCAGATTTTCCAAAACTGATTAAAATAAAATTAATTAATTAATTAAAAAACAAAAAACTTTGTCTTTAAAACCTTTCAGTCTAATATAATATAATATAATATAATAAAGTCAGGTATTTTAATGTAAACTAATAACTGGGAAAGCTTTTCTTTTTTCTTTAACAATTTTTTTTTTTTTTGTTGCATGAAGCCCCTTGTAAAAACTTTTGTGTCAGACTGAGACCTTCCTAAACTATTAAAATCTATTAAAACAAATAAAAAAATTAAAATTAAAATATAAATTATTACATGTAAATAATATATATTATATATAACTATGATAATCAAAACAAATATAATCCCCTTTCTTTAACATTTTTTGGCATCATTTTCACCAAACAAAGGGTGTCACATTTTTAATAATGTGTCATTTCCAGTCAAGCTGTAATTATGCAAAAAGGGTAAAAATAGTACATAATATAGACTATTTAGGATATATAAAATGCTAGCTATGAAATTAGCCTTAGTAAGAAAAAGATTTTCTTTATTTTAAAAACATTCAAAATGTCTACACAGTATCCCACACAGTACTGTGTTGATGTGGAAATGACACTATGGTGCACATATTCATGACTACATGACAATTTCCTGTCCTGTATGTATGTCTACATTGTTAATTAACAAATTAAATAAACTAAAGTGTGAAACGTGTGTTTTATAATGCCAAAAGTCTAAGAAAGGCCATAACTAAAGAACCACCCATAAACTCCCTATGACAACTGAAACGCACCCAGTGTAATTGCTTTTCATTGTGCGAACGCAGACGTGAATCATGTCGATTCATATGAATCATTTGATGATTCACGTGATTTTTTTCTGCTTCATTTGCTTTAACTGTCATCATAACTCATTGAAGTTACAGGTAAACATGAGATGACTAGACAAAGAGTGCTGTCACCTAAAAACAAAAATGGGACTTGACCTACATTTGTAACAAAGCCAAATAAAACCGTCACACCCTCAACAGCTGAAGCCTGTTCATCTGCCATTATGAGCCTTGTGGTACCTTCACAGGCCCTGAACATCCCGTAGATACTTCCATAAATACATTATATCCTCATAGTCCTGAACACACATGCAGACGCTCACAATGACAGCCCCTCGCTCACTTTCTCTCTCTCCCCCTGCGCTCAGTCCCTTCTTAGGACCCTTTCCACAAATCATACACAAATGTTTATGGTTTTTCCACAAATTACACAAATAAAAGGAGCCAGAGAGGAGAAGGGAGGAGGGTGCTGAAGAGAGACGTTTGGACCTGGTACAAACAAGGGCAGCGGGCCAAGAAGCTTTGCTAAAAGTTTGAATTCAACACTCCCTTGAGTAAAACAGCTCAGGCAGATGGAATACATTGACTCGAACGTGCTATGGGAAGAGACAAGAAGAGGTTTTGCTAACTTTGAATGGTGTTCAAAAACTATGATCAGAGACTTTTCCTTAAAGGAATAGTTTACCCAAAAATTAAAATTACACCATGATTTACTCACCCTCAAGCCATTCTGGGTGTATATGACTTTCTTCTTTCAGATGAAAGCAAAAAATGTCCTGGCTCATCCAAGCTTTATAATGGCAGTGAATGGGTGTTGAAATTTTGAAGCCCTAAGAATGCATCCATTCATCATGAAAAGTACTCCACACAGCTCTGGGGAGTTATTAAAGGCCTTCTGAAGTGAATCAATGCAGCGAAGAAAAACCTTCGTCCTCTGACATTTTCTTTACAAACCCTCGTTTTGTACTTCTAATTCATGACGTGTTTTTTGTTTTGCTCTCTCCTCTGTGCTTCTGTGTCGTTACTTTTCACCAGAGCTTATGCTACGCCTACATCCTATGTCATCCGCTGGAATGGCACTTTCTCGTGAATATGTTTATGAAGTTTTAAATAGGGATTTTTTTTTTTACTAGGGCTGTCAGTTTAATGCGTTAACTTAAATAATTAGTCATGAAAAAATAACGCGATGCGCTGGCCCTGCCCCCAGACCTATACGTCATCTTACATTTCATATAGTTGACTCTCGACAGATATGATACAGGGCAACAACTCCATAAATGCAGTTATGCCCTAAAATTCATGATATATGGGGGCAAAAATGCTGCTGTATGAATTTTTGTTTCGTATTTATATCATATGATCAGTGATATCACACAAGCAGTGAGAGCAGTATCACACAAGTGCTGTTTGTTCCAAATATAACCAGTGCAAATGTGATTTTATACAGCAGTTTGGTGAATAAAAAGTTAATATTGTGTTATATTTTAAACACAATATTTCCTGTTTTTGCTCAGGTTTGCCACTTGTTGTTGTGTGTCTCCAAGCAACACAGCAGTCTGTAGTTTCTGAATGAATCCGTGTTTTGAACAAATCGGGTGAATCAGTGATACAAAGGCCTATTCAAAAGCCTATTTACTGAATTCCTGCATGAATCAGCCGTTTGAATGAATCGAGCGAATGAATGACTCATAAAGACATTTACTTTTTTGAAGACTGTTGGTAACAACATTGTTTTGGTTACCAGTGACTTCCATTGCATAAATGAAAAAATCTGAGATGTTTCTCAAATTATCTTCTTTTATGTTCCATAGTTTATGTTAAGCCGGGCTCACACTACAGGAGTTTTAAAATCGATAATCTAACCAATTATTAAATCTGGTTGCAGCTTCCCTCAAATCTTAAACATGCACGCACTACAAGATTTGAAAATCGTGGTGCTTCACACGCTACAAGATATTATTAGGATTATTAAGCCGGAGGGAGCGCCTCACGTGATGTGGCGCAGCAGATTTCATTTTAGGAACTAATGTTTACATATATTAATACGTACAAAAATTTCTGGGATTTCACCCCAGAGATTCTCTTTCTCCTTAAAGGTTGTGATGCGTTTTAGACACATTATACAGACAGTGTTACTACAAAAACCTCAAGAAGCAGTTTCCTCCCCCCCTATCCAATGGAGCCATACAGCAGCTGTTTGCGGTCGTGCATTGGCTGTTGTGAAAGTACTGATGTAATCATATAACCTTCATAATCCCGATTTAAAATCCCATGTTTGATATGATCGGAACAGCCCCGATTTGTGTGCGAGCAGATCAGGAGTTGCAAGATTCAATCTGTGAACAACTCACATTACCAGATAATCTGCGCCGAACATCGGAACCGATCGAGGTGCTCGACAAGACTTTTGCTCCGATTCTCAGGAGGGGAAAATCGGGGCAAAATCAGGCTAAAAATCCTGTAGTGTGAGCCTTGCTTTAGGCCGTTGTAGCCTAAATGTTTATGTGTACTAAATTTTATGTTAAATAAAATACAATATTTCTTTCTAAAGCTACAATTTGTAATATCTACTTAATACTTTCTCATTTAACACAAAATAGCTTAAAATGATCTTTTGGTGGTATTTTCACAGCCAAATGTAATTTGCAATTAAATAAAGTAATTATTTGACACATCATGTAATTAATTAGATTAAAAAGGTTAACTGACTGAGAGCCCTATTTTTTACAAAAGCACATCGATTCATTTCAGAAGGCCTTTATTTAACCCCTGAAGCCATGTGGAGTACTTTTTAATGATAGAAGGATGTACTTTTTTGGGCTTCAAAATCTCAAAAGCCATTCACTGCCATTATAAATCTTGAAAGAGCCAGGACATTTTTAAATATAACTCTGATTGTATTCATCTGAATAAAGGAAAGTCATATTCACCTAGGATGGCTTGAGAGTGAGTAAATCATGGGGTAATTTTCATTTTTGGGTGAACTATCTTTTTAAAGGGTTTTCTTCACCCAACATAAAAGTTCTGCTATCATTGACTCACCCTTATGTCAATTCAAACTTCATAACTTTCTTTCTTATGTAGTAGAACACATATTAAAAAAATGTCTTTGTTCACATATGTTTTGGACCCCACTGACTTTCATTATTATGGACAAAAACAGTTGAAACATTCAAAATAGCTTCTAAATACTTATCACCAGACTCAAACAATAAAAAAAATGACCACAGATAACATTTACTGCCTATTTCAGCTGGTTTTGCAAGTCTTGTGCTAATGATTCATCAGAGCCTCCCCAACTAAATGACAAGAGACACGTTCAAGCCACTTTCCGCAGCTTCAGCACAAACATCCTTTATTTAACATGGAAGTAGTTCTGCTGGCCATTCCAACACTTTCTTAATCATAGGAAGTTTCACAACAGTGTACAAACACTCCTCAGCCGAAAATGGGAGGTTAGTCACACATCTAATCATTTCTGAATCTTGTGTTTGACTTGTACACTATACTACGTTTCTCGAAGATTGTGCACTTTAGCTCAAGTTTAAGCGGTGCAACTCTAATGAAATTTAAACTTAATCCTGAACTTTCCCAAATCTTTGTCTGATAAATTAATGCTTGTGTATGGATCATTAGGAACAGTTTGAGCAACCAACATGGACTTGATTTACAAAGTGCACACATAAAGGAGGAAAAACATCTGTCTTTTCTCAAACAGACAAATTATGCATGTGAACGTAACCCTATAGGTAATATTAAACCAGGGGAAGGACGTTCAGCAGGAGCCAGAAGCCTGGTGAATAATGAAGTGGTGTAAAGTGTACCATTGTGAGGAAAGCTGCTCATTGTTAAGAAAAAGGTGTTGAAAGCTGTATTGTGATGCTTCACATCCAGAATGTGCTGGGGAAAGTACAGAACGATTATAAGCTATGCTAAAGAAAAGGGCTGACAGAAAAAGGTTTAATTCCACGACATTAAACAGAGTACCAGTGAAAAACGTCTTATCATTTGAGCTCTGGTGTCTGATTCATGTGAATTAGAACTTTGTTTGCTCAGTTTTAAGACTAATGACAGTTTTGATTACAGGCCATTAAAAATCCATTCGGACTGAAAAACATTACGCAGCGAATCATACGTTTTTCAATTCCACTCTACTCATCCATGATTGCATTCACAAATTGCGAGCACATGATCTATACCACAAACCACTTTTTCAAGTGTTCTTGGTGTGGGTTGCGTGCACTTGAGTTAGGAAAACCCAACCATGAAAAGCAACCTAAGATGTGCATGCATTTAGTATATCCAGGACCATGATACAAAATCAATAAAAACCATAAAGTTCATATAGCCTCAAACATCTCTACTAAATTATTTGTCTTCAGGAGAAGATCACTGATGCATGCGTCATGGCTTGATGTGGAGCATCTACAATAAATGCAATGATATAAAGTAGATTTCTTGAGATCGAACAGAAGGTGCTTTTCTGCCCTAAAGCATCACCTTCTCATACAGGAGGACTTACGCCAGCTATATTGAGAAGATCAAGCACAAGGCACAAACTCATAGAGGAACCCACTATTGAACCCTGAGGTCAAAGTGTATAATCAGGCTGATCTGTTCTCTTCTTGCTTATGAATTGTGCTTGTGGGCGGAGAGCCTGCTAGACTTTCACCTGCTCTCTAAAACTCCATGCAGCTGGTTTGAAAGCTGGGATTGAACTATTGAACTTGTCTTCAGCAATGCAACACCGTTCTATCTCAATACTAATGGTCAATGTCTGTATTTAGTGATTATGACAACTCCGCACTATAGTTCACCCAAAAATGGATATGACAATGTTAATATATGTGGTCTTCTGGAGTAGATCTTCTGCGCTATCTATTTAAGACATACTGCTGCTGCACAAATAGCATGTATAATAACCCGTACCAGATGTATGCAGGTGGAGCTGGGGAAGTGGATGGTTTCAGAGGAATTCTGAAAGTGTGCTGCAAACTGCTCTTGTGAATGCTAACCAGCCATTTAAATGTAAAGCCGCAAGCTTAATGGCTGCGTATGCAACATGAACCATTCAGCATGTGCCATGAAGTTCAACGCTGTTGATATCATCAGTTTGCGGCAAGGGCCCATCAGCCTGCACCATCTACAGTTTCATGACAGAACTTGGCATAAATATTACTTCATTAAAAAACTTGACGCCTCAAAAAGTTAATGAAGACATTATAAAAGCAATTCATATGAATAAAGCAGTTAAATCCAAATCTTCTAAATAGACACAATCACTTTATATAATGAAGAAATTTTTGTGTAGCTTTTATTCACATATCTACGAACATTTATCACATACAAATAGGGTCAATGGATGCTCAAATGACGTCAGAGGACAAACCTTACTAGCTCTTGTGAAAGCTTAAACTTGTTTGCATGACGTTAGCATGTTGATAAGCTAAAAACATGATACTCAGATATACAGTTGTCAAAAGTTTACATACACCTTGCAGAATCTGCAAAATGTTAATTATTTTACCAAAATAAGAGGGATTATACAAAATGCATGTTATTTTTTATTTAGTATTGACCTGAATAATATATTTAATATGTTATTTACATATAGTCTACAAGAGAAAATATATATATACACTACCGTTCAAAAGTTTGGGGTCAGTAAGACTTGTAATAGTCTTTAAAGAAGTCTCTTATACTCATCAAGGCTGCATTTATTTGATTAAAAATATAGAAAAAAAAAACAGTAATATTGCAAAATGTTTTTACAATATAAAATAATGTTTTTTATTTTAACATACTTTAAAATAGAATTTATTCCTGTGATGAAAAGCTGAATTTTTATCAGCTGTTACTCCAGTCTTAAGTGTCACATGATCCTTCAGAAATCATTCTAATATGCGGATTTATTATTAGAATGATCAGTGTTGGATAATATCAACAGTTGTGCTGCCAAATATTTTTTGGAACCTGTGATTTTTTTTTTCAGGATTCTTTCATGAATAACAAGTTTAAAAAGTACAGTGTTTATTCAAAATATAAATATTTTATAACAATGTAAATTATTTATTATTAACTTTTAATAAACTTTTAATTATTAACTTAATACATCCTTGGTGAATAAAAGTATTAATTTCTTAAAAAAAAAAAAAAGAAACAATAAAAATGTACTGACCCCAAGCTTTTGAACGGTAGTGTATATATATATATTCTTTTAGTAATAATTGTTAATGAGTTCCTTGTTTGTTCTGAACAGTTAAACTGCCCACTGTTATTCAGAAAAATCCTTCAGGTCCCACAAATTCTTTGGTGACTGTATGATTTTGAGATCCATCTTTTCACACCAAGGACAACTGAGGGACTCATATGCAACTATTACAAAAGCTTATAATGCTTACTGATCCAGAAGGAATGCATTAAGAGCCAGGGGAGAAAAAATTTGGGGAACATGTTAGTATCTTCTGTATTTTCTGAAGGGCAGTAATAAATGAAAAAAAATATTATATTTGGGCAAAATAAGAAAATGTGCACATCCTCATTCCATTCAAAAGTTTTCACCCCCTTGGCTCTAAATGCATAATTTTTCCTTCTGAAGCATCAGTGAGTGTTTGAACCTTCTGTAATAGTTGCATATGAGTCCCTCAGTTGTCCTCAGTGTGAAAAGATGGATCTCAAAACTGTACAGTCATTGTTGGAAAGGGTTCAAATACACAAAATGCTGAAAAACCAAAGAATTTGTGGGACCTGAAGGATTTTTCTGTAGAACAGCAGGCAGTTTAACTGTTTAGGACAAACAAGGGACTCATGAACAACTATCACTAAACAAAAAACTGTGGATCATTCAGGTAGCAACAAATTATTAAGACTGAAGTATATGTTAACTTTTGAAAAAGGTCATTTTTATAAATTCAACTATTATTTTTTCTTGTGGACTATATGTAAACGTCTTTTATGTGAAATATCTTATTCAGGTTAGTACTAAAAAAAATATATCATGTATTTTGCATAATCCCTCTTATTCTGATAAAATAATTAACATTTTGCAGATTCTGCATGTAAACTTTTGACCTCAACTGTACATCCTAAAAATACACAGCACAACATAAAAATAGATAAAATAGTTCAGTTTTAATTACATTAAACTGTTTTTAGATATTTTTTTAATATATTTATTTATTTAGAATCAATATTACTCTTGACTTGTCCGCCATCTTAGATTTTTTTCACTAAGCTCATGATGAATACATGTGATGCTGCCTTGGATGTTTGGGAAATTTTAGAACATCTTACAATATTTTGGAACCGACGTCACATTAGGAATGTGCTAATGCTGTCTAAGCAGAAAGCTCATTAGATTTTGGAACAGGGCTACTTGTTGCTTCTATCACCACACACAAAATAAATAAAAATATAGCAACTTTGACTTTCATTTACTCATTTGTCTTCTATTAAAGATGCTCTCTATTAAGAAGAGTTGAATTTACAAAGCTTAAAAAACTGAAACATTGATATAAATGAATGCACATTGACACACTTCCTGTAGGTTAACAAGAGGACATTTCTTCACATGACACAATTCTGACACATTCATAAAAGGTCTTTAATCCAGTTTATTTGTACTCCCATTTGAATGATACAAACTTGGATAAATACAGTTTATCTCCAAGTAAACTGTGCATAAATTGTTCTCATCCTGTTTTAGTTGTTGGAGGACAAAGTGTGCAACAAATTACACATGTTGACAAGTTTAGAAAAAGCTGTGCTTTCAGTCAAATAAATGTGCTGGATGAGAGCGAGACAGCTATGCAGATAGACAGCTACTGACAAGCAAATGAGTGAGTGAATCAAAAAACTGCTAAATGTTGTTGCTGGAGAGACACAGCACTGAAAGCTGCTTTTCCTTACTTGGTAGTGTAGACTTTGTGAGAGAACGCTCTACAGGCCCTCAAAGAGCAAAAGATGCACACACACACACACACACACACACACACACACACACACACACAGCCTTTTACATTTATGCACATCTGTGCTCAAGTGTTGACGTAGACGGGAAGAGTGGACCTTTTTCCATAATTCCCTCCGCAGCAATGCCGTGCTCATTAGCTCACAGGGCTTTGTAGCCAGAACATACTTGTCGCTACAAGTCTGTCACAGATTACACACCGAGAGAGAGTCCAGAAAAAGGGAATAGCAGCAGACTACCCTCTTGGGGGGAGGTAAGGGGCAAAAGGGGCTGAAAGGAGCGGAGAGAGACTTGCACCATGACGCAAGGTATTACAAAAGCCAGATGGCTGCTTTAATGCCAAAAATATGCTCTGTTTTTATTTGTTTGTGCTTTTGAGCTTAAACATTTATAAAGCCCCAGCCAAACACAAGAATTAGCATTTCGCTATGGCAAATATTACAACTATCAAACGTTAACAGATGTGTTTATACCACTACGGAAACATATTTCCTCCTCAAAGTAGAAAAAAAGATAATTGTGAGATAAAGTAGAAAATCAGAAACGAAGTGCGATAAAAAAGTCACACTCCAAAACATACATTTGCAAGTGTGAGATATAAAGTCACAGAAGTGCAAGAAAACCATGTCTAAACGTAATATTGTGACATATTATGCAAGTTGTGTTGGGACATATAAAATTGCACTTTGTGAGATTTAAGGTCAGATTATGGCATATTATGTCACACTAGGAGATATAAAGTCACAACTACAAGAAATGCAAAAAAAACAAAAAAAAAAAAAAACAAACAAAAAAAAACCCAATGCATTATACATTAATATCATGACATACGTCAGAAAATTGTTTTGAGAAACTGACACAACTGTGAAACCTAAAGTCACGTTGTAGCATATTAAATGGGTCATGGACTGAGAAACCAAAGTTTCCTTGATCTTTTGATATACAAGAGGTCATTGTACTATAAAAACATCCTGTAATTATCAGAACTCAAAACTTTGTTGTTAGTCTAAGAACAGCTTATATTAAAGCAAGTCTGCCAAAACAACAGCTTTTGGAATGTTGTACTCTATGATGTAATAGTGTGGCTAAACACCGCCTCAGCAGAAGATCAACACCTGCTTCTATACATCACTGCCTGTTTAGCCCCGCCCACCAATTCACACATGTAGTGTAATTAAGAGAGGCGAATGCAGGTCTACGCAGAAACCAAATGATAAACATGGCTCCGAAGACAACAAGGTGCTGAGCAGTGCCAAGTTGTGAAAAAACAAGCTTCTGATCTCAATGTTAGGAAAGAGTGGATGAAGTTTATTTTTAATAAGTTTAATCAGTAAGAACTTGGTTCTTTGTGTACTTCATTTTTCCACAGATTCTTTTACAAACAACCCATAATTGGATGTGGGGTTTTTAGAAAGATTGAAACTAAAAGATGATGCTGCGCCGACTATATTGGATCCAACAGTAATGTGGCAACACTTAAGTGTGAGTAACTGTTTTTATTACGTGCTCACTATTGCTTTGTCTGTTATTACAGACAGTTTGATGTGTATTATTTATATGTTTTTGACCAAAATCACAGCAGCGTCCATCTATAAAAGATGTAGGCTGTCAAACATACACAACTGTTATCCAATCATAGCAGTGGGCATTTACTTCCGAGTCCACAATCCACCACTCCTATTCAAACAAAGTATTCTGATGAGGGGCATCAAAACAAGACAAAAAAATTGCCTATTACTTCTAAATTATGATGTTTTATGATGTTTTTTGAATCCCAGAGACTCCTTTTAAAAATAAAACTTTACAGCAGAAAAAAATATGTTTACAGCCTGGTACAAAAAGTGGTTTTGGTCTATATAGCTAATTTTGCCCTTCATGTCAACTGTGAGGGGGGTGAATTTTTATTTTTTATAACTCATCCGTTTAAATTATATTAAGCTCTAAAGTTCTGCATAATTTAGGAAGGAAAGGATGTGACGTGACATGACGTGTGGCCAAGTATGGTGACCCATACTCGGAATTTGTGCTCTGCATTTAACCCATCCAAGTGCACACACACAGTAGTGAGAAGTGATCAAACACGCACACACACACCATGAACACACACCCGGAGCAGTGGGCAGCCATATTGCTATCACTGCGGCGCCCAGGGAGCAGTTGGGGGATCGGTGCCTTGCTCAAGGGACTCACCTCAGTTGTGGTATTGAGGGTAGAGAGAGCGCTGGATATTCACTCCCACCACCTTCAATCCCTGCCGGACCTGGGACTCGAACCCGCAACCTTTCGGTTACAAGCCCGACTCCTTAACCATTAGGCCACGCCCCCACTTAGGGCGTGGCCACTTGAGTTACTGGTGGATTGCTGCTGCTGTCACCACCGTTGTGCCAGGCGGGTGTGGTTTCAGCAACCAGCTTCACCCACGTCCCGCCTCTTTGCCCATATTTGATTATCTGGGAGTGAGTGCAGTGATGCGATTCCAAGATGGCGACGGCCGACTCCCGCCCATTAAGAGCTTCAAAAATGCTCTTTAGAAACCTACGGGTGACGTCACAGACACTACGTCCGTATTTTTTACAGTCTATGGTAAACATGTAAAGTAATACTGCTACATATTGCGAGATAAGAAGTTGCAATTGGGGGATATAAAATTGCAACTACGAGATTTAGTCAGACTGTAGCATATTATGTGACACATATATAGTGTCAAGAAATGCTAGAAAACCAATGAAAATGTGAAGTAAAATTGTGACACATAATGACCCGGAGTTGAGAGTTTTGTAGCATATTAGCATATTATATCCTAATATTGTAGCATATTAGGATATAAAATTGCAAATGTGACATATAAATTAACATTTACAAGAAATGTAAAAACCAATTCAAAATGTAAAGGGCCAGATTTACTAAACAGGACAAATTAGTGTTAGAGTGCAATTCCATAAAAGCGCAGATGGAAGGGGAAAATTCTGCATGTGGTTTACTGACAATGCACTTGTTAAAAAACACAGTTGCAACATTTTATTTCCATAATGACCATCGCAATCTATAATGAGCAGTGCAAATTACTGTTAAATAATGGCACAAACACAAATAAACTGACAAGCACTCATTACATCCTCTTTCCGGAGAAAGTAATAGCAGTATGAACTGATGCCAGTATGTATAGTAATCAGCTAACCTAGCTAGTACACTGTAAAAAACAATTTGTTGAGTCAACTTAAATTTGTAACCTGGCTGCCTTAAAATTTTAAGTTCAGTCAACTCAAAAAAAAAAGTTTATTTAACTTGAATTGTTAAATTATACTAAGTGACAACTTAGATATTTGAGTTGAATCAACTTAAAATTTTAAGGCAGCTGGGTTACTTACCCATCTGTTAAGTTTAGCAAACACACATATCTAAGTTGTTACTTAGTACAACTTAACATTTCAAGTTGACTAAACTTATTTTAGTTGACCGAACTTAAAATTTTAAGGCAGCAGGGTAACAAATTATTTTAAGCTGACTCAACAAATTACAGTGTAGTTGTTATCGTTTACGTTTTATTCAGAATGTTAGAGAGAAAAAGAAAAAGAACTAACTTTTAAATATCAGTCTACATTTGTGATGGACATTGGCTATGATCACCTTTGATATCTCCTTTAAAAATACAAATACAAAGGACCTGAATCAGAAGTGACGAAATACAGAAAACAAGCATTTGTTGCACATAACCCCTATTCTAAGGTGTAAACAGGCTTCCATATGCAGCATATGGAAGCGCAGATAAAAACTGACCAGACTCTGAGCAAAACTTTTGACTTGTTTTAGAAAAAGTTCTTGTAAGTGACGACTCGCTGGTCATCGGCGGTGTCAAGTTCTTAGGCCTTCAGAATGTACTTGACTTCATTTTATAGTTAATTTGAATACAAATGAAGCCCAGAAACTGTCACAGGCTACATTTCCCGTAGTCTGGATGTGACAATTAATAAAGATTTTATCAAGCCCCACTAACATGGTCTAAGACCTGAAAGGCCGCACGTATTTAGGAAATAGCTCCAGTTGGAGGAATCGGATCCATCTATGGGGAATAGCCCAAAATAAAATCCTCTGTTCTCCCATATCGGGCCTTACATAAATAAGATATCACTGCAGGCACAAGGCACCATGGGAAATAGCCAATCCAGTCTTGTAAACATCAGCCAATGACTTCTGGCAAGCTCACACTCTCTCTTGAGGCATGCGAGCGAAGAGGGAAGGAGGGCAGTTCAGGGCTGGAATTCATAAATAAATCACTTTTTTTGGAGAGGATTATGTGTCCACAGACCCTTTCTAACTCTGTCCCCCACCCCCCACCAAAATAAACAAGGCGAGGCAGAAATAGCTGCTTCCAAGCACCACTACAGGAAATTATTTTAGCTTGTTGGTAATTTGGGCACTTACTTTTCTAGTGTATGAATTACAGTTAACCCCGAAACATTTAACCCCCCATCCCCCAATTCCCCTTACATCCACACACCTAGCCTGCAGAGCAAGACTTTTGGTGTGGAAAACATGAACAAGTTAGCCTGCAGAGCCAGAACAAAAACAAGCTTGAAGCATGAGAAATGATTCCATATTTAACATTGTTACAAAATATTAAGCATTATGATGATGAAAACAAACCAGAGGAGCTGTATAAATACCAGTCTGTTTCCCAGTACTTGTTTTTGGGGTCCTTTAAATCATTAACGAATTCCCAAAGGAAGCACTCCGGCTCTATTTAAACCCACTTATCCGGGCGCTTCCCGTAATCACCCTGCTGAACAAACACAGGGAGCAAAAGATTGCTCGGTCTGCCCAACCTTGGCCAGAGAAGGTAACACTGGTGAGGAAGGATGTAACCAAATATTCAATCTTAGGGGTAAATGTAAAGGCTTACGAATCTGCCATTTAAAAAATACACTGATCTGACTTCAAAAATCCAATTAAATTCCCCATGAATTTCCCTAGTGTAAAATAAATATACTAAAATGTATTTAAAATACAGTTTACTATAAATATATTTACATATTGTGTACTTAATAAAAATACCCTGCAACTGTACTAAACTGGTATATTTAAAGTCTGCTAAATTGGAACAGCTAACTTTGTACTTTAATTGTGCGGAAGTAGTGCTGAAGTCCAACTAAAGATATACTTAAGTATATCTGATTGTGCTAAAGTGGAACTATTGCAAGAACACCTTATTTTGCCTTTAAAGACCGATATTATTTAAAGATCATACAATCCTCACCCATAGTGACATTTACACATATTTTTGGCTTAATATTAAGAAATGTGCATTGTGCACAAGAGGTACTCCAAATAAAGCTTAATTACAATTATATAAGTAAGTAAATATGTTAATAGACTTGAACTACACTCAGTATAAAATAAATGCATTTTAAATCTATTACTTTTATACTAGGGTTAAAATTGAAGTTTTTTGTTGTTTAGTATGAATATTTTAGCTTTAAGGTTATCTATAAGCTAGTGAATTCCAGAACAATGACAAAATTTGCATTTAGAAGATATAAGCATTCAAAACTACAGTCTCTAACTTGCACCAATATGGATCAACGATTTTCATGACATCACCCTGAACTTCAGCTACTCATCAAACTTTCCGTCCAATCAAATGCTCTCTAAAATCCGAAGCGTCCCACCGCCTACACTATAAACAGACGCTGAACCTACAGCTAAAATCAGTCACTTGTTATTGGCTATTTAAAAAAGGGTGTGGAGCTGCTTGATATGTCCCGCCTAGTTGAATTCACGTTAACACATAGAATAACACTGTACGTTTAGTGTGTCCACCAAAGCATTTTTTCCTGAGGCTAACATATTTTTTCAACTGTTTTCAATGGAAGTGTTGCATTTTTTAAAACGGCATGAGCATGCCAAGTGCTAAGCATCTTTTCTGGCTGAACGCTGAGTGTTCAGGGCTTTTTTTCTCAGTGCTAAAAGTCAAAGAATGTTCAACTTTGAGTAAAAATGTCACTTTTTAGTCAGCCATCCAATCACAGGGGAGGATGGGCGGGACAAATTCCACACCGACCAACCACCACATTGTACTTGTGCAACAGCATTTACATAACCCTGTTCCAACTAAAAACAGAAAACTTTTTATGCGTTTTTATGCGTTTATTTACACAACATCTGGTGGCAGAAAATGACAGTTTTCAAGTGGCAGTCTATGGAAACCATGGAATAAAAGAACAAAAAATGTAAATTTGAGTTAAAAATTCAGACTTTATTCTTGCAATTCTGATAATAAAAATCAACTTTTAATTCTCTCATGTGAATTTATATCCCACACTTCTGGCTTTATTTTCAATTTAGAATGGACAAGCGCTATTTTTGAGTTAAATAGAGTTAGAAAGTCTGAAATTTGAGTAAATGAACTTGCATTTGCATGGAAAAAGTCAGAATTGTGAGATAAAATAAAAGTAAAATGTAATAGGTTTAAATAGCATTTCATGCTGTAACTGTAGGGCTAATATAATGTTTCCTATTAAATGAATGTGAATAATCATAGTGGGTTTCATCCATTAGTCTGTCTGTTTAAACATCAGCGTTCAACTTCAAATGGCGTCTTTGACATCAGTATTCTATAAAAATTATTTGCATTTGGATTCTGACATCAAAAGGCACAACGATACATTTTATCTCTTATTTCATGGATTTTTCCTGTTTCCCTCCACTTGTTGTTTTTCTGCCACTACAATGTGTGCGCAGCTGCAAGTGACATAACTGTGACGTCTACTCCAAATTGGCCTATAAGAACTTGAATTTGTGAAAACGATGACATCATGCGCATGCATATTATATGTTTACTCTATAGTTCTTTACAAAGTCACATCGCCAACTACTGGCCTGGCATGCATAATACATGATTTTTAGTAAACATACCCTAAAAGTCCATTTATGTATCCATTTATTCCGAATTTCTTTTTTGCTGCCTCAAACTAAAATACCTGTTTTTTGCTACTTGTTTGATCAAAACCCTTTATTGGTTTAATAATGGAACCCAAAAAACAACAACAGTTTTGCCAGCAAAACGACATCATCCCCAGGTCACTGCCCTCCACATTTTGGCGTGAGCCATCGCCACGTCACAGAGACTTCTGATCACATCACAGCTATCAGACTAAACACACAGCGCCTTGGAATGGAAATAGCAGGCTGATATTTATACAGTATGTCACAATGTTTCAGCTTTCATTGGAACATTAAGAACTCTGCAGCATTGTGCTGGAACCGTATTCCAGTAAACAAGACATTAGCTTCAATTTAGTAGGTGTTACTGTTGAATTGAAGTGAAAAGGATTTTCCTATGTGGGCATGGAAAGGGTTAAATGTGTGCATTACTGTGGGTTGGGTGCATCTGTGCCTATGTATATGCACCAAGACATGAAACAGTACACAGTGCTTATAAACTCCTCTGCATGTTCCACAGTGAGATAAAACATGTGTGTGAGAGCAATAGAGGCCGATATCTGCGCTTTAGAGAGTAACCTCAGAACATCCTGCCCCATTTGTAAGCACACATACATAGAAACAAATCTTTTATTCATGTAAGCACTGATATTTGTAATATATTTAAAATAATAAAACCTTTAAAGAAACTTGGTAAACAATGTTGATTATCCTCAGTCATTTAGAAACTTTTCAAATAAGTAACACAGTTATACAATAGTGTTTTGACCTACATAATTTAGGACTATGCAGGCAGGTTCTTGGATGTTTTTACTTTTTACTTGTACTTTTTCAGCTGTTAGGAAATAATAAACAGATCAGAAATGCTCCTCAGGGTTTGGGAGGATGAAATTCATGTGGTGTAAATCACGACAGATAAACCCCCACTGGAACCGGCATTCAAAACTACATTTCAAGAAGAAATGAAATAATGACTTGCTTGTATTCGACTGACCAAAAAGGAAATCCAAGAACTGTCAGTATCCAGAGGATAGCATTTTATGTGTTTAACTTCGGGCATGTACAGTCAACGCTGAGCATGATATACTTATCTGAAATGAATATGTGCTCTAGAAGATAAAGAAATGTGTGTTGACACCTCAGTCTAGACTAACATGCTGCTGATGTCAGGTCAATCGCAGAATGAGTCACTCTTGCATAATCTAAAATGAATACATATATAACTAAGACATTTATTTGTGGCTCTATACGTAATTATGAAGTTAAACAGCTGTGAAACTGATTTGAAATGATGTAACAGTAAATTAAAAAAAAAAAAAAGTGTGTACTTCAAATGTAGTTTACTTAAAATCTTAAAAGTATATTTAAAAAACTAGACTTGCAGATAACATATTTATGAAATAAAAGGGTTAGAAAATCCTTATACATTTAAAGTTAAATAGCTTGCATCTTGATTATTACAAAATACAAAATATGTTTAAATTAGGACTGTCAGTTGATTAATTTTTTTTAAAAATAATTAATTACATTATGTTTCGATTAATTATTTAATTCCAAAATAAAACTGACTGAGAAAATACCCACAAAAGATTATTTAAAGCTATATTTGTGTTAAATGAGAAAGTATCAAGTAGACATTACAAATTGTAGCTTTAGAAAGAAATATTTTACTTGATTCAACATAAAATTTATTATGCAAACATTTAGGCTGCAATGGCCTAATGTAAACTATGGACCGTTAAAAAGAGAATTTAAGAAACATTTCAGTATTTTTTGTTCATACAATAAGTTACTGGTAACCAAAACAGATTTGTTTCCAACAGTCTTCAAAATGCCTTATTTTAAGTTCCACAAAAGAAAAGTTTTAAAACGAATGATACTCTATATAGGAATCTAAATCTGCCAGCAGGTGGTGGTAAATGTCCTTATGAGTTATTCATTCCTCCATTCGATTCGTTTAAACAGCTGATTCATCCAGGAATTAAGTAAATGGCTCTCTTTATGAATGGGCCTTTGAATCATTGATTCACACGATTCGTTCAAAACGCGGATTCATTCAGAAACTAAACACCGCTGTGTTGGTTGGAGATGCGCAACAATTCTGCTATGGCTTTAAGGGTAATATGTTCTCTGCAAAATTGAGCAAAAACACATAATATTGTGTTTAGAATATAACACAATATCAACTTCTTATTTACTGAACTGTTGTATAACATCATATTTAAGAGTGTGATAGATCGGGACAAAATCAGCACTCGTGTCATATTGCTGTGGCTGCTGTGATATTGTGTGATATGTGATATGTAAATATGAGACAAAACACATACAGGGGCTTTTTTTTTGCACCATTATCTTGAATTTTAGGGTATGACGGCATTTATGGAAATGTTACCCTGCATCATATTTGTCAACAGTCAACTATATGAAATATAAGATGGTGTGCACTGTGCAGGTCTGTTATTTTTCATAACTATTTAGCAATGACAATAAAGTGTATTTTAGTTTATTAAAGTATATTTTAGCTTACTATAAATGCTTGTCAGTACATTCAGCAGTACACTTTAACCATATTTCATATGCAACAGTGTTATGAAATTACATGTACTTAAAGGAGAAGTCCACTTCCAGAACAACAATTCACAAATAATTTACTCACCCCCTTGTCATCCAAGATGTTCATGTCTTTCTGTCTTTAGTCGTGAAAAAATTATGTTTTTTGAGGAAAGCATTTCAGGATTTTTCTCCATATAATGGACTTCATTGGTGCCCCGATTTTAAACTTCCAAAATGTAGTTTAAATGCAGCTTCAAAAGGCTCTAAACGATCCCAGCTGAGGAAGAAAGGTCTTATCTAGCGAAACGATCTGTCATTTTTTTTTGGAAAATAAAAATTTGGTATACTTTTTAAGCACAAAAGCTTGTGTAGCACAAGCTCTGGGATGCGCGTTCACTTACTACTGAATCACGTTGAAAGGTCACGTGGACGTAGGCGGAACTACAGACCCAGTGTTTACAAAGCAAACGCACAAAGACTAAGAAAGTGCAAGTAAGTCAAACGCTGTTTACAAACAAAAAGGTACAACGATGTCGGACGATTCTGAAGTTGTAGGAGAAAATAACATGGAGTTTTTCGACATACTCTACCTTTTTGAGCCGGAGTACACACGATGAACTTGTGGTGATTCGAATGACGTGATTCGTAGTAGTGATGGGAAGTTCGGATCATTTTACCGATTTGGTCCTCTGAGTCTCGTTCAGCAAAATAAACTAATCTTTTTTCGAGTCATTTCGTTCATTTTAGCAAAATCAGCATCACGTGACAGCCCCATAAGATGAACGAACGACTCGAAAACCTGAAGACTCGAAACAGGTGAACTAATTCCAGTACAGAAGCTAATAGGATGTTGCACATGCGCGACTGAACGAATCACTCCCCAAGACGACTCGTTCTTCCTGAGTCAAATTAAAGATTCCTTCAAAATGAATGAATCGCTCAAGAACGACCCGTGAATGCGCATCCCAGAACCTGTGCTACACGAGCTTCTGTGCTTAAAAAGTATATAAATTTTTATTTTTTGAAAACAATGACAGATCGTTTCGCTAGATAAGACCCTTCTTCCTCGGCTGGGATCGTTTAGAGCCCTTTGAAGCTGCATTTAAACTACATTTTGGAAGTTCAAATTCGGGGCACCAATGAAGTCCATTATATGGAGAAAAACCCTGAAATGCTTTCCTCAAAAAACATAATTTATTCACGACTAAAGACAGAAAGACATGAACATCTTGGATGACAAGGGGGTGAGTAAATTATTTGTAAATTGTTGTTCTGGAAGTGGACTTCTCCTTTAAGTCCTGCTTAAGTCAAAACAGCAAAAGTTTAACTAACTGCAATTAATATAAATCCAAAAACCCCCCCCCAAAACATTACATTTATTTCACTTATGTATACTTTTCCATATTACATACTATTTCAAAAAATTTGCTAAAGTGTAGGCTACTTCTTATATCTTTAAAGCAACACCATATTTAGTGACTTTTCTTATGACGTTTTTTTTTTTCAGCAGGAGGGAATTTTGTCACCTTAAGTGAGTTGAACTATAATCATGATAAAATAAGATGAAGGAAATTTGGGGGCTTCTTTTCAGGCCACTTTCCACTTAGTATAGTAGAGCAGGATGTGACCTCACTTCCTCACAAGTCCCACATAGAACAAAGAACAAAACAAGATGCACCACATAACCCTTCTCAGTTTTATGTAGCAGACCACAAACGTATTCAAAAATACAAAAAGGCTTCACATAATAAAGAGACCTCATACACTTTCTTAGAAACAAAAAGCTGCATGCTAATGCTAAAACCTTCTTTTTTAGATGCTAGCATGAACGTTCTGTTTACTTGTTGCTACTTTCGACTTCGGAAGATTTTGGAAGGTAGATGGGGGAGTGAAACCACTAAAGGGCAATAGGGCAGTCTACAGTGTGAAACTTTAAAGCCAGGTTTACAAGATGACTCACTCCAGCAGCTTTCATGTTCAACAGTTAAGTAAACACAGGGTGTTAATTACCACACATACAAGAGTGAAAGTGCCCTGGAAAGTACCAAGAAAGCTCCCTTTTTCGAATAGGGAAGTCTTGTGGACGATAAGCTCCGCATGATCAAACCATGATAACCACAGATGAGTATCCTGATAGTGTTTTGGAATTAAAGTAGATACGAGAGCGCTTCAGAGATGAGGTCAATACCGCACGGGAGTGTTTAGCTTGGCCGAGAATGCATGATACAAGTCAGTCAGGAGAGATTTAGCAACGTAGAGATATGCGGGTAAATAACCCCAGTGGGATTAGGTTATTGGGTTTGAACTCTGACCTCTGGGGGACAGTGCATAAGTCAGAGAAAGCACCCCCTCCCCCTAAACGCAGCACACGGCTGGGTCAACCTGACCTCTCTGCCTGATAACAGAGGACAAGTAAGGACAAAGGGGAGAGGTTATATCCCAAAGTCCAACAGAACATCTTTTATAATGTTTCATAACACCAGTGACAGTCTATTTTCAATGTTATGAATTTATAGTACAACATTTGTTGGTTTAAATGATTGATATTGATATTCAAACTTGTTATACTGTTGAATTTAGTTGCAAAAGGCCTGTAGTAGGATTTTTAAAAGCTGATTCCAATGTAACACCTTACCCTATGCGCTGTGACAGCTTTTCTCATTATTGGTAATAGAACATAGAACATCTTCTTTTCCTAGGCTGTAAATGTAAAAGTGTTCACTAGAGTAAAACGTATCTAAACTAATCCCAATGTTCCTTATGTAACAAAGTCTATCGAGTTAAGTTAATGATTATACATACTAAGTAGGCCTAATTGTTGTTCAACTTAATATTTACTCATGTGCTTACACAATAACATGGCCGCAGTCAAATAAAGAGTGACCAAAAAAACTTCCATAAATAACACTTCTTGTCTCCCTCAACTCACCTGCATGATAAGCAAATATTGTTCTGGCTATCAGTGCTAGTAAATTGAAGACTCCCAGACTCACATACCTTATTTTTTCCTTATCTTAAGTGATCAAATCAAGATCTATGCTTCAAACTGCTTGTTTGCAATAAATGTGTTGTAGTGTTGTTAGCGCTTAATGAATTAGTTCACTCCAGAATTAAAATTTCATTATAATTTACTCACCCCCATGTCATCCAGTGTATGTTTTTTTTTTTATTTCTCTTTCTTCAGTTGAAAAGAAATTAAGATTTTTGAGGAAAACTTTCCAGGATTTTTCTCCATATAGTGGACTTCAATGGGGATCAACGGGTTGAAGGTCCAAACTGCAGTTTCAATGTAGCTTCAGAGGGCTCTACATGATCCCAGCTGAGGAATAAGGGTCTTATCTAGTCAAATGATCAGTCATTTTGTAAAGAAAAATGACAAATTTATATACTTTTTAACCACAAATGCTCATCTTGCACTAGTCTGACTTCACACATTACGTAGTCAGTGTTTACACACTGAACGTGCAAAGAAAGTCAAACGCCCTTTACAAAAAAAGGTGAAACAGTGATTTCGCACAATTTGGAACCTTTTTGAATCAGAGTACACAAACGAAGAACTAGCGAGACCTTTCCAATGTGATTATGTAATGTGTGAAGTCATGGACGCAGAGCTTGTGGTTGAAAAGTATATCAATTTTTATTTTTTTAAGAAAATGTCCAATCGTTTTGCTAGATAAGACCCTTATTCCTCTGCTGGGATCGTGTAGAGCCCTTTGAAGCTGCATTGAAACTGCAGTTAGGACCTTTAACCAGCTCCCAACTCGTCACATATTGACGCTTAGTCAGGACCCCTTGGCGTCACTTTTTGACACACAGTGTATCCATCCCTTTAGCATCATTTTTTGACGTGCAGGGTCCTCTACTGTTTTAAATAAGAAACCTTTGCCATCAATATGCTGACGGATTTAATTACATTTCATATTGGGTAATAATATTGTCATTATTGATTATATGTTGGGGTGTGATTTTTCAATATCCCAACAGTTTTACTTAGATTACAATATTTAAAAATTTACGAGCACATAACCCAACCCAGATATAACTACAGTCACAATTTATTTAAAAAGTATTAATATCCTAAGTCTTCTGATGCAAAACGATTGACTTCTGGGAATATTAGCGATCGTCGTCTCTATACGCCATAAAGCTCATCCTGTATATGCAGTCTGTGAACAAATTTTAAAATTGCCACCAGAAGAAGCATTACGTCAGCTTTGTTTGTGAAATGCCATTGGCTCTTGTGTGTCTCGTGACTGATTGCGTCATACTAAACAAGTTTGGGAGTATCTTTTTGTATGTGATATGTGCAAAAGCAAGGTCATCTTCAGCAATTAAAACCTTGTGACTTACTCTGTTCTTCGCATAAACATATTGGAGGTCTCGGAATGCAACTCAACTTGTCTGTAATATGTTTACACTGCTTTTATAGTTAGTTTTTGTAATAAATAACTGTCACCGTACTTTTATTTTCCTGTTGCATGTTTTATATGGTTCAGAAGTGAGTAGGTTTAGGGTAGGGGTGGGGTTAGGTGCTCCAAATTGATTTAAAAGTGACAGCAAGGGGTCCTGACCAAGCGTCAATTTGTGACGAGTTGGGAGTGAGAACATCTTGACTATATGGAGAAAAATCCTGGAATGTTTTCCTCAAAAACCTTAATTTCTTTGCGACTGAAGAAAGAAAGAAATTAAATGTCAGGCCATCCAAGATTCCATCAATGGATCCTCTGCAGTGAGTGCTGTCAGAATGAGAGTCCAAACAGCTGATAGAAACATCACAATAATCCAAAAATAACCCAAACGACTCCAGTCCATCCATTAACGTCTTGTGAAATGAAAAGCTGTGTGTTTGTAAGAAAGACATTTATCAGTTTTTAATTTCAAAACATTGCTTCATGCGAAAATACAAGTCCATAATCCATTTCTCCAGTAAAAAAGTTGTCTTGTCTGAATTAATTTCCATTCACTGCAGAGAATCCATTGGTGAGTAAGTGACATAATGGTTTATTTCGATTAAGAAACAAACCCATGTACATCTTGGTTTGCCTGATGGTGAAAAAATTTCAGCTAATTTTATTTTGGGGTTAACAGTTCCATTAAGGCCTAAATTTAGCACTAGACTTTTTAGTGTTTTTAGCTTTACTTTCTTTTATTTGTCACTTATGCATCATTTTTACTGTCATATAAGTTACTTTGCTTGCAAAATACATATATGTGATCATAAAAGCAAATGCGTGTCTACACAAGTACAGATACACAAACATGCATTGTTTCCATGCAGACATCAAACCAAAAATGCAAATCCTGTTTAAATTCTCCCTTTGTGACTAAAAGAATAAAAATACAGGTCTGAGACAACTACAAAGTCAACCATGTTTGAGTTCCAATGGTATACAAAGGAGGGACCACACAAACGTTTTTCTATCAGATAAGAGTATGTGTGCAGGAAATGAGCAGCTCTTTTGACAGATGAGGGGAGTTCTTCATAACCAAAATAGAACACACACATGGCACGTCGACATTGGTTGCACAGTTTGGTTGCGCTTCAGAGGTGGTTATCGGGGAAAACACCAAGAATATGACACAACGTCATGACACATTTGCGTCTGTTTATGCTTAATTTTATGTTATTTACATACACTAATCACGTATTTGTTTTCACACCATGTTTTTTTTTTAAGACACCAGGCCTTTTAGAATTATCACCATGTCATCAACTCTCATCTTGGAAGTGGAACTGAGAAACACAATACTGACAACAAAAGACTTTTCAGTTGCCCTATTTTCACAACTTTACCTCATTTCAACCCTGCTTTGAATGTAAAGCACAATGAACTCTAAACTCCTGTTCTTGTGTTACTGATAATGCAATGTATGTCACCAGCTGGGTCATTCTACCAAATAGGTGCTTCGTTGGTTTCAAAGGTGTGATGCGAAAGATGAAAGTACATTTATGTAAGACTTTGTTTCTAAATGTCTCCAAGTGTGTTTTGTTAAATTAACAAGGTCACACTTTAGTTTGAGGACCAGTTCTTCCTATTAACTAAATATTAACTACAATTTATACCTCAATAAACTCCTGATTATTGCTTATTAACTGTTAGTATGGTAGTTGTTAAGTTTAGGTATTGGGTGGAGTAGGGGATGTAGAATATGGTCATAAATATGTGCTTTATCAGTACTAATAAACAGACAAAATAAACAGTCCCTAAATTAAAGTGTTACCATAAATAGCTATTAATAGATTAATAATTTATATAGAGAGATTATATATTGAGATTAGCCATTATTAAACTTGTGTTTAAGGTCATGACAATTTAATTTTGATATTTCCAAATACCCATTCTTCAATAATCTGTTTCGAATGATCAATTTCAGATTTTTCAACAATATATAAGCTAAAAAATATTTACTTAAACTTGCAGAGATCACTTCCTGAAAAGTTTGTCACTATTACAGAGCATTTTTATGTATAGAGAAATATTTTATTGCAATAACGGACAGTTTCACAGAGTGAATGAACACTTGATATAGATATATATATATATACTTGTGTTTAAGGTCGTGATATAGGTAATTTATTGTCAGCTAAAATTCAATATATTGTATAATATATCAAGAATAAAGCTCAAAATTAATAATTCTCCATATTATTTTTTACAGATTTGTTAATACTGTGAGGATATTGTGGGGAGAAGCTGAAAACATAGGGCTGGGAAAAACTTGAAAATAGAAACTGAAAAAGATAAACATTTAGCATAAAATGAGGATTTTGTTATATAAAAAAATAACATACAACTTAAATGTGCCTGTAATAATACATCGTAACACCATTCTTAAGTAGCACGGGTATATTTGTAGCAATAGGCAAAAATACATTGTATGGGTCAAAATTATTGATTTTTCTTTTATGCAAAATCTTATTATATTAAGATATTAAGATAAGATCATGTTCCATGAAGATATTTTGTAAATTTCCAACTGTAAATATATTGAAAGTTAATTTTTGATTAGTAAGATGCATTGCTAAGAATGTTTTTGCACCCTCAGATTTTAGATTTTCAAATAATTGTATCTCAGCCAAATATTGTTATATTCTAACAAACCATACAACATCAACTTTCAGATGATGTATAAATCTCAATTTCAAAACAATTACCCTTATGACTGGATTTATGGTCCAGGGTCAAAAATGTGAGACATAGTAAAACAAAAATCCATTAACTATTTATTAAAATCCTCATTTTCATGAGTGACACAAAACGCACCTGTTAAAAGTGTTAGCTGAAGAAAAGAATAACCTTGATCTCTCTTATCATTCAGATGTCAGCGATAAGGCCTCAAACCCTCTAATATCATTTCTGAGTATAAAGGAAACTTTGTCGCTGAGGGAGCTTGAGTCATCTGAATAGTTTTCTGTCATTAGACAATACGTCAGCCTTATTAGACACAAGTATTCCCATGAGGCCTCAGGCCGTGCCCGCTGCAGACAGGAAACCCTCTCTGACCACATAAACAGGGGACTTTAGAACTGAAACAAATAGGGAGAATCCAATCAAAGATACCACCGCAAATCAAACTCTACCAAACCGGTTCCATAACACTCTAGCCGTTGAGATAAACAAGCCAGACTGTTGCTTATTTCATCTTTGCTGCACACAGTAACTGTTTATCTTGTTGAAAGTGAGCTATTCCTTACTCTGCCATGTTTGCACGTCTTTGCGAGGCAACGCTTCCCTCCCTAAGGTTTCTATTTTGTCTTCATATAAACACGGACCCATCGTTATGATGAGGTGAGAAGACTGTGACATCACTGGAATTCGACTGTCAAACACACAAGCGCCTGTGTGAGGCTGAAATGCTGTCTGCGTTCTGGGTGAATGAGACTGTGTGAATTATACATTCCATGAACACTCAAACTGAAGTATCACCAAATTCTGTTTTGAGAAAGAACAGAGACTAGAATAAGCTACATGAATAGTTATTGTGGAGATGCTTTTATCCAGTATGAATTAACTGAACCCTCTCCCTTATAAAGGAAGACATCAGAAAAAGTTAAAGAGGTCTGTCTTAAAAGTACATGGGGGAATAACACTTATTTTTCTGTTATTGGGGGAGCTCTTAAAAAATAAGATAGGAAATTACATAACAAGATTCCTGCAGAGGACGTCTTTTCTCGTAATAACAAGATATGTCGTTAAAACAACATCTTTTGTCATAACGAGATGATCTTTTAGCATAAAAACGAGATGTTATGTCATTAAAACAACATAATTATCTTGTTAAAAAGTCATGTTTTCTCATCAAAACTGCATATTTTTTTCTCATAATAACGGCATACGTCATAAAAATGATGTTTTCCCCATTCTAGAAGATATATGCCGTTTTAACGACATAACATCTTGTTATCACGACATAAGACATAATTTTAACAATAAAATATGTTGTTAAAATGACATAAGATCTCAATATCACGACATAACTGAGTGGAAAAAATAATATGTGTATGGCAGCAATGCATCACTGTAGTATCTGATATATATCCAAAATAATAGATATTGAATCGAAATTGACAATATTTACAGTATATATGCAGTTATTAATAGAAAAAACTATTAATAAGATGTATACACTAACATACACTGCCCTCCACAAGTTTGGAGACACGCCTGGCAAAGTGTGGTTTTGGACAATATCAGCATAAATCCTTATCATTTTTTGGTGCAAATACATTAAAGTGACTTGACATTATCAGTGAAGACAAGCAATAATAATTCTGATTACATAATAATGGCAGTATATACATGTCAAAGTCAGACATGCCTCTTTGCCAGCTTTGATGCCTGGTTACTGGTTTAAACTTGGCCCTGGGTTTTAAAAGATTTTTGGTTCAGCACACCTTAATAGCTTCAATGATTGATTAGCATTTAAGTTTAGAATACAATGAATTTAGGCCCAGATTATGCAGAGCTGTAATAGCTGATAATGGTGGATATTTTGATGAACTGAAAATTTAAGCTTTTTCTATGTATAAACTGTTTATGTAATAAAATATGTTTTCCTTGTTTGTGTTGTCCCTTATCAGTGCAAAATTATCACAAATTTAAAAGGATTCATGCCAATATTGTCCAAAACCCCCCTTTTCTAGGGCGTTTCCAAACTTTGGAGGGCAGCGTACTCAAATAGTATGAATAAGAAAATGCGTAATGCATTATGCCATTACATTGAAACTTTACTTGAAATTGGTATAGTAAATAATGTACAAAAAAGTATTTCTAATTTCAGCTTTAATCTACATTTTTGATGGATTTTTCTTTTTATTACGGACATAACATTTGACTATATAAATGAAGATTAATTTTAAGTTAAAAGTTAGTCAGGAGAGCACATATTTTCACCTGCAGCTGGCAGAAATGGAAGATCACAAACAAGAATTATGTTGTCAGCGCCAATAGCCTCGTGTTTAGCGTGTCGACATATAGCGCCGTTGTGCTGCGGCCGTCCCGAGTTCGAATCCCAGCTCATGGACCTTTCCCGATCCCTCCCACTTCGCTTCCTGTCTAACTACACTGCCCTGTTGAAATAAAGGCATAAAAATGGCAAAAATAAAAAAAAACAAGAATTATGTTTACCTCAGTTCAGTTTATTGCTTAAGCACAATATGGGCAGACCAAAGATAGTTGATGTATAGCAAGTGTGCAAGTGGCACCAAAAGACAATTTGGGTTGAACGACAAACTGAAAATATCAAATAGAAATTCCTGTAAAGCAGTCGAACTCCCTGAAAGTCATTGTATGCTGCAGCATCAAGCTGGTAAGTATAGCACTGGACCCATAATGTTATGATTCACTGTTCTAAACTAAGGTATACGAGCCCTCTGTGCCTGTGAATGGAGTGAGATTTGTTACTATATGTGGTGAGCTGTATATGAGAAGGAGGCCAATGTGTTATATGTGATAGGAGGCCCTTGTGGGGTTAAACGGAGGTGAGTGCATGTGCATACGGTTAAACAGAGATGTAAGAAGACGCCGCTAAACGTGATCCAGTGCTGCAGCAGCAGCAGCAGCAGGAAGGTGGACCCATCCTCCTCACACGTCTCCCCGAGTTTCCACTCTGTTAAAGAAATAAATAAACTCCAACTCCACTGGGTACACGAGCGCCGTTCACCTCTTCTCTCATCCCTCGCTCCAGCCCTCCCCCGCACGGCCGGTCGGCCGCCCCTCACACTGACAGCTGTCTCTGATTAAGACTGTGAAAAATGGGGCAGTCACGCCAGCCGCCCCTTCCTCCCCCGCATTCCTTGAGCATGACTGTGCACTTTCTCCCTCATGGCGTTCTCCCTCAAAGCTTCTCACTCCGATTGCCTATTTCTCTCTGTTGATCTCGGCCTATTCCTTCTATATGCCTATTATTTCATTCAGTTCTTTTAGCGTGGTTAAAGTGAGCAGTAGTTATGGGGGGGTGGCAAAGATTTGTGGGTAAGTGGAATACAGTGTCAAAGTACAGTGTGGGGGAGCACGAGTGATGACGCATGAAAATGTGCATGTCAGATGGAGACAGTTAACTGTGGGGTGCGCAAATGAAAGTAAGTGGGAGAAAAAGAGATTTGTGGGGTATAGAAACGCAAGTGACCAAAGGCGTGAGGAGTTTATGGCCGTGCGTGAGAGCGAGCGAAATGGAAAACGATGCACAAACACATGTTGTGTATTTGGGTCAATGACGTGATGCTCATATTTTTGTCAGAATCTATTAGTTTTTCAAAAAATGCATTAAAAATGTAATTTGTGCAGACAGCTTCTTCACTAAAACAATTCTTTGATAAATCTGTTTTCAATTTATGAATTAAAATTAATTCTGGTATTTTTATGAAGCTTGAAGTAAAAGTATTTAGGTGGTCTATCTGTCCAGATCTTGTAATAAAGAAAAGTTAACAATTAAAACAAAACAAAACAAAAAACTAAAGTAGTAAAACTTAACTACTAGCATTAGTAGTTAGGCACATTATTATTAGTGGTTCTTGCAAAGCAAAGCATCACTATTACTATGCTGCGTATATGTTATTATTATAGATAATAACATATAACTGAGGATAATAACATCCTCAGTACTTGAGCGACCTCTTATCACATTATAGTCCCTCACGTCTTCTGTGTTCTCAAAACTCTGTCAATTTGATAATACCTAGAAAGCAAAATCAACTGCGGGCGGCAGATAATTTTCTTATTTAGCGCCCAAACTCTGGAACAATCTACCTAACACTGTTCGGGAGGCAGACGCACTCTGTCAGTTTGTTAGGCTGTATTAATTAGGTCAAAAGGAACCGGGAACACTTCCCATAGCACCTGATGTACTCGTTGCATCGTAAGAAGAATGGCATCTACGCTAATATTAGTCTGTTTCTTTCTTATTCCGAGGTCACCATAGCCACCAGATCCAGTCTGTATCCAGATCAGATAGTCACTGCAGTCCCCCGGATCCAGTCTGTACCCAGCCCAGATGGTGGATCAGCACCTAGAGACGACTTCTACATCCCTGAATGTCGGACCATCAATGAGGAATTTATTACCTAGACAGCCGTTGGCGCAAGACCACGGGAACCAGATATTTCCTCTGAAATCTGACTTTGATGCTACATGGAACTTTTGCATTACTGACACACTATTGTCCTATTTAATACTGTAAAGTTGCTTTGACACAACCAGTTTTGTTAAAAAGCACTGTATAAATATTTTGGCGCGTAACACATCCTGCACTGTTTCTCACAAACCCATGAAACGTCAAATCGTGTGGCTTATTGAGGAGAGGTGTGCTATGACTTTTATAATGGTGCATCAGCATCAGCACCTCTCTTTTACCAAGGTCCGTTGCATCGTGTCACTAGCGTTACTCGCAGCAGAAGTTATAAACTTTTCGCTCCATTCACACGGAATGTCAGCGTTAACACTTGGCGGAGGGCGTGTTTGAAACTTGGGTGATTGGGCATACGATGATTGTACAGCGGACAAAAAAATCGGCCGAAAAATCCCATAGACTGCATTGCGGCCAATTTTGACGGGTTCGTAGCACAGAGCGAGAATATCGTAGAAATGTGGGTCACCACATTTGAAGAGGCTGGCAAGCTGTGCAAGAACATTTTGTGTTGCTGTCCATGCAGGGTCAGAAAGCTTTCAAATTTTATCTAAAATGTCTTAATTTGTGTTCTGAAGATGAACAAAGGTCTTACGAGTTTGGAACGACATGAGGGTGAGTAATTAATGACAGAATTTTCATTTTTGGATGAACTAACCAGGATAAACCCTAAGAAAAGTTCATTATATTTATGGTTAAAAAAAAACTGATGACTGTTTTTTAAAAATACAGTATGTGCATTCATGGTGTAAGAAAAAAAACTGATTACACCACTTGAAAGTTGTTATTAAGTAATCTGGGACATCCTTATTTGTCACTGACTCATTTACATCAAAGATGTACAGTACCTTGCTTTATGTGAAGCTTAAAGTACAAATCAGCACAGAACAAAGTCTTCAAGGCCTTCTTCGCGAACCCTTGAGTAACCACTGAAACAGTAAACATAAGCGCTCTCCGTTAC
This sequence comes from Labeo catla, assembly GCA_012976165.1. Taxonomy (NCBI): domain Eukaryota; kingdom Metazoa; phylum Chordata; class Actinopteri; order Cypriniformes; family Cyprinidae; genus Labeo; species Labeo catla. The sequence goes on from VONZ01000119.1 coordinate 523,948, forward strand.
CCATGGAGGAAAACCTAACCTCAAACTTCAATACAGACTAGCATTTTTCACTTTGCAGCACAGCCATGTTTACACCACATTAAAATTACCTCATGATAATTACAATGTGCTTTGAGTGTCTCATTTTTGCGGCTGTTTTGCTTCATGTACTTCTTTATTTGTTCAGGGACTTCTTGGAGACCTCGACAGAATCCACACGATTCCCAGCGCATGAGATGGTGTGGACGGGGAAGCTAATCCTCACCCTGTCATCTCCCCCAAGAGCTCTGTAGATCCACTTCCAGATGTTTTCTGAATTGTCACTCACGTCTGCTTATACGAGGGCCAAAAGGCTTTAGCGTGAAGTTTACATGGTCTGAAATGTCTTCTCTGCGACTTTTGAAGCGCATCACTGTGGAAAACATCATAATTAGAGTCTTTTCACCCATTAGTAGCATTGGTTTACACTGTACAACAACCCATTATGCTCTGTTTGGCTAATAAAAGCCGGAGCTTTCTTGGCTTTGGACCGCGCTCTCGCATCTGTCTTCTCTTCACGAGATGAGGACCGAACGGTTCTCGCAATCAGAGGCAGGCGTTCAAAAAACAAAGCAATGAAATTTGTTCTCTTTTTAAAAGGCCGCTTTCATAAGGAGCTCAAGGCCAAATCCTCTCTTGAAAGCAAGAAAATCTTGATTCCAAATTAGTTTAACAAGCCTTTTCCTGTTTTATCAGAGCTTGTTCGTTTTAAACACATGCTATTGTAATCATTCTATTTTTAAGGGTGGTTTGAGGGCCAGGCCAGTGCTGGTGGGAGAAGGTCCCATCACAGGCTGTTAGATACCATGTATCAGATTTCATAAACAAGCAGGAACGTTTTTATCAATCATTGCATTAAAGCGGGCGAGCGCTGCACTCGTATCCAGTTGAAAGACATTTCCAGGGCGTCATGCTTGATAGTATTTCATCTGTAATGACCACATCTTTCACACAAATGAAGCCACAAATCTCTCTTCCGAAGCTTTGTCCTGGATGACAAAAAAGTTATTTGCACAAAAGATCAATATTACTTTATTTTAACATTCCTTAGAGTTATCATTGTTCTGCACAAGAAGCCTGGCACAAGATCTCCTGCGAGAGATAAGAGCCTTCTCATTAGTCAGCTTCATCACTGCATGTGATACAAGACAGATTAGACAGAATTAAGATGAAAACAGTCTCAGTTAGCCATTTTAATCTCCTAGTATTCATTCTGTGGCATGATTCATGTGTCTACAGCTGTAAAAAAATCCTGGAAGTGATGTCTAGCGTTCTGCTACGGCTTTGCTAGTCACTTATAGGAATAACACGAAGTAGGAGAAAACATTAGAGCAATGATTTTTCCATTCTACATGAGACTCTGAGCAAACTTGCCAGTGTGGGAGGTAAATACACCAGCCTGATTGCATCTGCATCAAGCTTGTAGCCATACAAATCAAACCGAGTCTAAAGGTCAATGTTTAAAAACATACACGTGGGAGACACAGTAAATGTGCCATTCTAGACTGCACGCACAGTATGACACATTTTAAGAATGGAACTCGTGTTACGCAGTGTAGATAATAGCAGCGCGCTTTTGATGTTGTCTGGTAATGCATGGACCAAATTTACTCAGCTACTCACTGCGGTGACGTCCAGTAGACTGAATTACGTCTGTTGAAGTATTATGTAACTGTAATGCAGTTTTGAAATATTATGGGGACATTTTGCAATTCTTTAATACAGCAATTGGCAAAAATATTTTTTATACACATGCAACAGTTAGCAAAAAGAAATTTTATGAGCAGTTACCTTAGAAAATGATATAGCTTTATGATACCTCTTAATATCAGTTATTAATTAGTGAAGACTTTTTGATAAAGCAGTTAACGATTAACAAAAAGAAATTTTTAATATGACAATTAGTGAAAATACACTTTAATTTTCTCACAATTGCAAGTTTATATCTTGTAGCTGTTACCTTTTTCAGAACTGCGTGATATAAACTTGCACTTCTGATTTTTTTCTCAGAATTACAAGGCAATTCTTTTTTTTGCAGAATTGTGTGATATAAAGTCAGAATTGCAAGACATAAACAGGCAATTCTGACTTTTTTCTCAACATTTTGTGAAATAAACTCAGAATTGCGAGTAATAAAGTCAGAATTGTGATATAAACTCAGAATTGTGATATAATTGTAAGATATAAACTCAGAATTGCGCGATATAAACTCAGAATTGTGATATAAACTCAGAATTGCGAGATATAAACTCAGAATTGTGATATAATTGCGAGATATAAACTCAGAATTGTGATATAATTGTGAGATATAAACTCAAATTGTGATATAATTGTGAGATATAAACTCAAATATAATTGTGAGATATAAATAATTGTATAAAACTCAAATTGTGATATAAAATTGTAGAGATATAAACTCAGAATTGTGATATAAACTCAAATTGTGATATAGTATGTGAATTGTGATATAAACTCAAATTGTGATATAATCAGAATTAGAGATGTGATATATAAACTCAAATGTGGATATAAACTCAAATTGATATTGTGAGATATAAACTCAAATTGTGATATAAACTCAAGTGTGATATAATTGTGATATAAGTGCGAGGATATAAACTCAAATTGTGATATAAACTCAGAATTGAGATATAAGAAACTCAGTGTGAGAGATATAAACTCAAATATAAACTCAAATTGTGATATAAACTCAAATTGTGATATAATCAAATTGTGATATAAGAAACTCAGAATTGTGATATAGCTCAAGTGTGAGATATAAACTCAAGATATAAACTCAAATTGTGATATAATTGTATATAAACTCAAATTGAGGATATAAACTCAGATATAAACTGTATAAACTCAAGATATATAGTGGGATAAAACTCGGTACGAGATAAATTGTCATAATTGTGATATAAACTCAAATTGTGATATAATTGTGAGATATAAACTCAAGTGTGATATAAACTCAAATTGTGATATAATTGTGAGATAAACTCAAATTGTGATATAAACTCAAATTAGGATATAGATATAATAATTGAAATAAACTCAAATTGTGATATAATTGTGAGATATAAACTCAAATTGTGATATAAACTCAAGTTGTGATATAATATAAACTCAAATTGTGATATAAGAGCAAGTGATATAGAAACTTGTGAGATATAAATTGTGATATAATTGTGAGGATATAAAACTCAGTGGTGTGATATAAACTCAAATTGTGAATCAAGTTATTGATATAAACTCAAATTAGAGGATATAAACTCAGAATTGTGTGAGATATAAACTCAAATTGTGATATAATATAAACTCAAATTGCAAGATATAAACTCAGGTGTGATATATGGTGTGATATAAACTCAAGTGTGATATAAACTCAAATTGTGAGTATAAGATATAAACTCAGAATTGTGATATAGGTTGATGTGAGTGATATGGTGTGATATAAACTCAAATTGTGATATAAAACTCAGAATTGAATATATTTGTGAGATATATAAACTCATAGATATAAACTCAAATTGTGATATAATTGTGAGATAAACTCAGAATTATTGATATAAACTCAAGTGCCGAATGTGAGGATATAAACTCAAATTATTGATATAAACTCAATTGTGAGATATAAACTCAAGTGTGATATAATTGTGATATAAACTCAAATTGATATAAGAGCTCAAATTGTGATATAGTGATATAAACTCAAGTGTGATATAAACTCAGGGTGTGATATAAACTCAAATTCAAATTGTGATATAAACTCAAGTTGTGAGATATAAACTCAAATTGTGATATAAACTCAAAATTTAAGGATATAATTGTGATATAAACTCAAGTTGTGATATAATTGTGAGGATATAAACTCAGGGAATTGTGATATAAACTCAAATGCGAGATATAAACTCCAAATTGTGATATAAACTCAAATTGGATATAATTGTGAGATATAAACTCAAGTGCGAGGATATAAACTCAAGTGATATAATGATATAAACTCAGATATAAACTCAAATTGTGATGTGAGATATAAACTCAAATTGTGATATAATTGTGTGATATAAACTCAAATTGTGATATAATTGTGAGATATAAACTCAGAATTGCGTGATATAAACTCAAATTGTGAGATATAAACCAAATTGTGATATAAACTCAGAAGTATAAACTCAAAATTTGTGATATAAACTCAAATTCTGAGATATAGGTGTGATATAGTGTGAGATATAAACGAGTGATATAAACTCAAGTGTGATATAAACTCAAATTGTGATATAAACTCAGGCGGTATAAACTCAAATTGTGATATAATTGTGTGTGATATAAACTCAAATTGAGATATAAGATGTGAAACTCAGGTGTGATATAATTGTGAGATATAAACAGGTGTGATATAAACTCAGAATTGTGAGATATAAACTCAAATTGGATATAAACTCAAATTGAGATATAAACTCAGAATGTGATATAAACTCAAAATTGTGATATAAACTCAAATTGTGATATAAACTCAAGTGAGATATAAACTCAGAGTGTGATATAAACTCAAGGGTGTGATATAATTGTGATATAATTGAGGATATAAATCAAGTGCGAAGTGTGATATAGTGTGAGATATAAACTCAGATATAAGGTGTGATATAATTGTGAGATATAAACTCAAGTGCATGTGATATAAACTCAAATTGTGATATATAAACTCAGGGTGTGAGATATAAACTCAAGTGCGAGATATATAAACTCAGATGATATAAACTCAAGGTGTGATATAAACTCAGAATTGTGATATAATTGTGATGATATAAACTCAGTCTGATATAAACTCAGGTGCGAAATGTAAGCTCATATAATAAATTCAAGGTGTGATATAATTGTGAGGATATAAACTCAAATTAGTGATATAGAAACTCAAATTGTGATATAAACTCAAATTCTGAGGATATAAACTCAAATTGTGATATAATTGTGGGATATATAACTCTCAAGTCTGGCTCAGAATAAACTCAGTGATATAATTGTGAGATATAAACTCAAATTTTTGAGATATAAACTCAAGTTGACAGTCTATAAACTCAGAATGATATATAAACTGATATAATTGTGACTCAAATTGTGATATAATATAATTGTGAGATATAAACTCAGAGGTGATATAATTGTAGATATAAACTCAAATTGAGATATAATTGTGATATAGTAGATATAAACTCAAGTGCGTGATATAAACTCAGGTGTGATATAAACTCAGAGTGTGATACTAAACTCAGAATTGTGTTGATATAAACTCAGAATTATTGATATAATTGTGATATAGTGTGAGATATAAACAATCAAGTGCGTGATATAAACTCAAATTGTGTGATATAAACTCAGTAAGTGATATAATTGTGAGTGATATAAACTCAAATTCTGAGATATAAACTCAAGGTGTGATGTAAACTAGTGAGATATAAACTCAAATTGTGTGATATAATTAGAGGATATAAACTCAAATTGTAGATATAAACTCAGATATAAACTCAAATTGTGATATAAAACTCAAACTCAGTGTGAGATATAAACTCAGAATTGTGATATAAACTCAAGAGTGATATAATTGTGAGATATAAACTCATGATATAAACTCAAGTGATGTATATAAGCTCAAGATTGTGATAATAATATGTGAGGATATAAAAACTCAAAGTGTGATGATAAACTCAAGTGAGTGATATAAACCAGTCGAAACTCAAATTGTGAGGATATAAACTCAAATTGTGATATAAACTCAAATTGTGATATGGTGTGAGATATAAACTCCAGGAGATGCAGATATAAACTCAAGTGTGATGCTAAGCTCAAATTGTGATATAATTGAGGATATAAACTCAAGTTGATATAATTGGGATATAGGCTCAGGGTGAAATGATATAAACTCAGGTGTGATATAAACTCAAGGTGTGATATAATTGTGAGGATATAAACTCAGGTGAGTGATGTAAAACTCAAATTTATTGATAAACTCCAAATTGATATAGTTGTGATATAAACTCAGGTGTGATGTAAACTCAAATTGTGATATGGTGTGAGATATAAACTCAGAATGCGAGATATAAACTCAAGTGATATAATTGTGATATAGATGTGAATTATATAAACTCAAGTCCTTGAGATATAAACTCAAATTGTGATATAATTGTAGGATATAAACTCAAGTGCGGATATAAACTCAAGTTGTGATATGTTGTGAGATATAAGAAGTCCTTGAGTTATAATCAGAATATATAATTGTAGAGATATAAACTCAAAATTGTGATATAAACTCAAGTTGTGATATAATTGTGAGATATAAACTCAGAATCGCGAGATATAAACTCAGAATTGTGATATAATTGTGAGATATAAACTCAGAATTGCGAGATATAAACTCAGAATTGTGATATAATTGCGAGATATAAACTCAGAACTGTGAGTTTATATCACGCAGTTCTAAGAAAAAAGTCAAAACTGCAAGTTTATATCTCTTAATTCTGACTTTATTACTTGCAATTCTAAGTTTATATCTCTCAATTCTGATATAAAAAGTAAAAAATGTGAGATAAACTTGCAATTGCAAGAGAAAAAAAGTCTGAATTCTGCAATATAAAAATTTCTTAATTTTTTTATTCAGTGGCAGAAACAGGCTTCCATACTTTTAATATAGCAGTTAACAAAAATACATTTTTAATACAGCAGTTTGTAACAATCAGCCAAACTGTCTAACTGGGTCTAGTTATTGTGCTAATTAATGAAAGTTAAAAGAATGAGATGATAAACTCATTCTTTTAACTTAAAACACAATAAATACCAGAAAACATAGAATTAAAACAACACAGTAAATACTAGAAAACTTAGGCTGTTAATAAAAAGTCCTAACACAGTCCTAAAGAGTCCCAGAGTGCTGTAAAAGACGTAGCATTTAACTAAACACATTTTTAATATAGCTTGTTAAGTAGTTCTAATATGTAAATCTATAATAAAGTAATAAATAACATTTTGTCGATGTCTTGTCCGATATGGATCTTAGTTAAAAGTGCTTGAGGGGTACAACGTTATTGTTTGATCCTCAGACAAAGGACTTCTGTCTGTGAGCGTCTATTTACACACTCTGACTAACTTGTAATCTAACTTTTGTGATTAATGAAACGCTGTAGAAACGTATATATACTTACAAGTAAAAATGGACTTTTAAGAGCTCCCCCCCCTTTTGTTTGGACTTCAGGGGGTTCAAGCCTTAATTACGGGGATCTGACCCCCCAATTCCATCCTAAATTAGCACCCTGGGTTGCTAGAACAGAAACCGTTGTTTAGTTGATGAGGCCAGTTGTAAAGAAATCAGTGGGCTGAACTTGTCAAGATCTCATTGTTCCAGGAAACATCACTGTAGGCCACGTAAGTTCAGACCGGAGCCAAGCTGTTTCATGTCAAGAAGGTGCATTATTGAGATTGCATATTAAATGTATTAATAGCCTCGTCCCTCTCCAGTGGGAATTGTTTTCATTTGGAAACAATTTAGTTGGCTTTTTTCATTGTTTCCTCAGTACCACATTGGTTGGAGGACGATGAAGGCCGGGTGGTGGTCAAAGCCAGATACGTCAAGAGAGCAGGTCCGCGTTTGCCAGCTCTGGGTGGATTCATCAAGAGGGTCATGGTACGTACAGGGCAGCTGTGCACTGGGAAAATATCTGCACTCCATTTAAGAGTAAAGGGGGAAAGCTTGGAGAGGACATCGAGCCACTCGCAGGCAAAGCTGGAGTGACTCAAAAGTTTGGTGAATGCATTCGAAGTTGAAGAGGATGGGGACAGGGGCTCATAAAGTGCAGATTCTGGGAAAGCCATTTGACTTTACTGGATTTCACAGAGCATATAAGCACTCAAGGCAAACAAACTGCAAACCAACACTGTTTAACACGCACCAAAAAGAGTTTCCATACCCCATGTCACACAATAGGACGCAGAATGAGCTGACAAAACAGTGTGGGCTGCCATGTGGGACCGGACCTTAAGAAAGGCTGAGGTTGAAGGGTTGTATATACAAGCGTGGATACGCCAGCGATATCCACAGTGGACACGCTTAGCATTGGACGTAATTGGTTCCAGTTTCTTTCTGACAAAGACTCACTTTTCTTCTTCCCCTTTCTTCACACAAACAGACAGACAGGCCGAAACGAAAAAACACATTGATTTACCAAGCAAAACACAAAAGCATAAACAGAGATAAAAGTAGAATGACAGTATTTGTAGTCTTTGTCATGTGAGGTTCAGCGGAGAGCATGATGAGTTTGTTCTAGACACAACTGCGGACTAAAAACGCACTCCATTACAGTGGAAGATGGCGTACGGAACAAACCGATTTCCCTCAGGATTGTACCCAGCTGCACCTCAGATCTTTCACATGGAGAGAGACAAAGACGTCGAGTATGAATCCACTACATCTTTCCATAACAGATATTTATATCATCCTAATAGGGAAAAAGTGTGTGGCGTGAAGTCGGAGATACTTAAATGATCTTTCTTTCTGTTGACTTAAGCAGACGTCTCAAGATTTGCAGTAAGCAAAACATGCCATCTAAAAAAAACATAAAGCTCCAAAACAGCTCTGGAAAGACTCTTAAAGGGACAGTTCACCCAAAAATAAAATTTTTATGATCATCTACTCACGCTTATGTTGTTCTAATAATGACTTTAAAGGGATAGTTCACTCAAAAATGAAAATTATCCCATGATTTACTCACCCTCAAGCCATCCTAGGTGTATGTGACTTTCTTCTTTCAAATGAATACAATCGGAGTTATATTAAAAAATATCCTGGCTCTTCCAAGCTTTATAATGGAAGTGAATGGGTGTTGAGATTTTGAAGCCCATTAAAGTGCCCCAGGGGGTTAATAAAGACCTTTTGAAACTGATGTGTATGTGTAAAACAAATATCCATATTTAAAACTTTATAAACCGTAATCAGTTTCAGCTAACTGTCTTTAGTTCAGTGTCTTCAGAAACTAAAGATTACAGTTTATAAAGCTTTTAAATATGGATATTTTTCTTACACAAATGCATTGATTCACTTCAGAAAGCCGGAGCCATGTGGAGCACTTTCTATGATGGATTTAACCACTTTATTGGGCTTGAAAATCTCAACGGCCATTCACTGCCATTAAAAAGTTTAGAAGAGGACATTTTTTAATATTTAATATTTATAACTCCGATTGTATTCATCTGAAAGAAGAAAGTCTTATACACCCAGAATGGCTTGAGTTTGAGTAAATCATGGGGTATTTTTCATTTTTGGGTGAACTCTCCATTTAAGGTTCAGAACAACAGGAGGGTAAATGATAACAGCAATTAAATTTTTGGGTGAACTACCCTTTTAATGTGGTATAAAACACAGGCAAAGGTTCAAACCTTGAGTCTATTGAAAAAGATTAGATGATTAATGTACAGAAACATAAATAGTACACCCAACCGTATCTTGTTGACATGAGACTTACTTCAGCTCTAAGCTGCAATATTCTTTCATCAAATGATCCTCCCTGCTAAAACTAAAGTCTTCTGCTTTCAAGACAGAAAACTGAAAGGACATGTTACTCGTTTATCAAGTTTTCATTACACTAAAACCCTACTTTTCATGGATGGACAGCAGCCAGAGGCAAACTTCTCAGGAATATGATTGAAAACATTTGCGAAATCAAAATGAGAGGTCAAGAAAGCATTGATCTTATATGGCAAGTTGGCACACAACGACTCGGTTTCTGAAAACCCTCCCCTGGGAGAATGTGGAGGAAAGGATTTACTGTGCTGTGGTTGCCCAGCCACGGCCCACATACCTTTAATGTTGCTCACAAGAGCTTTCTCCACCTCTACTTAATCATTACTACAAGGAACAGCAGTGGTATGCCATTACAGCTGGGCAGAGAGAAAATCCCGGTTTTGTCTCCATGAAGTCTCTCTTGCAGCTTGATAGTTTGGAGACACCTGAAGTTTTATACGAGGAGCAAAATAGAGAGCTGCATGCAACTTTCTTGACCACACTGTTTTACCACTGTCTGAAAGTGTCAATTATCCCAACATGCCCATGAGTGGATTGTGAGATGCCGCATAGGAGCGCGGCCTCAAATATACCCTCTCAAGCGAACATAATTGATACAAATGTGCAAGTTTGGAGCACAAGTACAGGTTTAGGTGCTGAACTTTTGAGTAGACTGTGGATAACAGTAATTAGAGCAGTTTTGGGAAGAGACGTTCAGGCCGGGCAAAGCGGCAATCTGCCGCTCGTACAAACATAACGTCACGCAGTGCATCTCAGCTCCAGTTTAGCACACACTTCACATTTTTGTCATGCTCCTAAAAGAAATAAATAACTTAATCTGACCAAATATAGTTTCTGAATGTCAAAACTACTCAAGACAAACCTAATATGACTGCTGGAGCTAATCCAGTTGTTCCCACCCTTGCTTCCTCTGTGTAAATGCTCTGTTCCCTCAGCACAATGACAACATGCAGTGACATAATCTATAATGTAATCATAAGACATGTTTTTCCTTAGGGTTATTTCTCCCATGTGCATGAGTCATCAATGATTTAGATTCTTGCATAGAAATAATGAGCCTAATTTCTATACAAATTAAGTCAATAAGGTTTGGGATTCGTTTTTTATAAGTTTAAACTTTGATGTCATTTTGTGCCATAAACATGACACACACATCAAGTGGCTTTTCTATAAAAAATAAATAAAAACTCTGTCAGACAATAACACAAGTGAAGGAAAAATCATATAGTGTAACCTTAAAGAAGGGACCAAAGCAGTGCTTGATGATTTTCAAGGGACATTTTTTAATGAAAACAATAAATAAAATACTTTATTTAATGTATCAGTTAAAATCTCTTCTCTTCTCTTAATTACGGTAAAAAAAAAAAACCCAAACATTAATTAATCAGAAATGGTATTAACTTTGTCATGCCGTAATCAGAATAATTGTCTTATGATTATATAAAATATAAGGGCTGGGTTTTGACACAGATTTCACGATTTGATTAGATTGTGATTCACAAGCTTGCAATTTGATTCAATTTCCGATTTGATTCTAATCAATTCAATATCAATTATTTTGGATATATGTCAGGTACAGTACATGCCAAGTTTTCTCAAGGAAAAAAATCTCTCAACTAATGCTGTAAAATATACATGAGAGTCAGTTGGTACTACATTTCTATAAAGGTTAAAATTAACTGATTTGTACACAAATTTTTAAATACTCAGTTAAGTTTTTATAATAATAAAGTTACAGTTACATGTTTTTATATATGCTGCATTTTTATTGTGTACAAGTGCACACATGCAGAAAACGTTACTCTTAAAAAGTAACTGAATAACAGAATCAAATAAGATAATAGAGGGCAAAGTGAAATTCCATTAAAATGAATCAGAATGTCCAATAGGATTCTAACAATCAAGTAAAATCCTACAGGACAAAGTGAAATTCCATTAAAATAAATCAGATTGTCCAGTAGGATTCCAAGAATCCAGTAAGATCCTAATGGATAAACTAACATTCCAGTAGGATTTTTTTGATAAGGGTAATTACATTAATACTCCAATTCGTTTATTGAAATATAAACATTTGAATGGTGACTGTCATAAAAATTTGATTTGTTGATTTATTCAAACATAAATTAAACAGTGAAGAACAGTAAAATTTATAATGAATATGTTTTATGGTGCATATTTAGCGAAATGCTCCTCTCTAGAGTTCTAGCTGACTAACGAGTTTCGGTCATCAAATATGTTTTTTTCTAAAGTAACGTTACGTGACATATTATAAGCTGTTTTACTGAACTCTTTCCGCAGTTGAAACACTGATTGAGCGATTACATGATACGGATTTCGGTAAAATGTACTCTTCCTTTTAACATACCTTCAGATGTTTACTTATGTTTACGCCGTGTTGAAACTGGCGTTAAGGTGTAGGAGACGACCAGTTCACCGCTTCTCTTGAATTGAGGCGCTACAGCGATCTGTCACTGCATATTAAACAGCGCCAAAACGGCATTTATTGTTTGAATATTGTAAAGATTTGAAATGTAAGACTTTGTTTCATATCAAAAATGACAAAGCACGAGTTTATTGCGATTTATTGGACGGGAGGCGCGCTAAAATACTCCATTCATTAACTGAAAACAGACTAGACTAATCGATTCTGGGATTTAAGAACTGATGACGTTTCGTAAAAATGAGAATCGATTAAAATAGAGAAATTTCTTTTTTTTTTTACCCAACCTTATAAAATATATTGCAAAAATATTTTATAAAAATATACATTATTTAAATTACTTATTGTTTGGCTCCAATTCATTTCTGATCTTGGATCCAAGCCATATCTAGGCACAAAATATCACAGCCCTATGGATGCTGCTATTCTGGCTAGTATGCAACTAACTAGTAACTAATCAAAATACCCTAGCAACCCCCTATCCACAGCCTAAAAAAATAATTATCTAGTTTACATCCAACAATCCCCTTTTTTTTTTTACGATTTCACAATCATTATCATAATCACTGATCATGACTGCTGTTAAGCTCATGGCTTTCCGCTGTTTATGATTATGCACTTCTTATGGTGATTCAGGAAATGTACACAATTGCATTACACTGGAACAAACAATTGTAAAATGTATTTAACTTTATTACACAGTACACAAAACATTAACTTAAACCACATGCTGTGTTTCAGAGAAACCAGAAGACTAAACAATGCATACATAACAAAAATGCATTGCTTCCTATTTGTGTTCAAGTCTTTGCACAAGAATGTATGTAGAAGCAAAAACAGTACTTTTCCTGTGTGGAGCGATTCCTTATGTCAGATAGGGAAGAGTGGCTACACTTTCGGCCTTGTTTGTTGTCCGGCCCAGCACTGGACACATGGGCTGTGTAACTCTAGTCCAGTTGTGACCACACAGGAGAGGTTCTGTGCGGAGGGGGTCGGCTCCAGAATGGAGACAGATGGACGGAGGGCAGTTCTCACATAGAGAATAGCCTCCACTGTTCCCTTGCTGGCCGCTGCTCACAAAGATCATTGATTTTGACCACGTTGAGTGAAGGGCTCGCTAATATCTCATTTCAGCACTGTCCTCAGCATGACCATGACACCTGTTCGGAGGTCAGGTCTAAAGAACACCTCGACTGGGGAAATCCAATCACAACCCACGCTTTTTTTTCCTTTCTAATTATGTGGACAATGCAATTTTAAACTTTTAGACTAAAATTTAAACTAGAGCTGGCTCTCATTCTGGAGAATGAATTGTCAGTGAAATGCAGTTTAAGGTTTTTTTTAATATTAGCAATGGATTTAAATTTTATAGTCTAATATTGATCTATTTAACATACATGAACGACACACACCTCACACGCCTAAAACTTCCCATCACTGTGCCTAAAAATAATCTTAAATAATCATAAAAGTTAATTTCAGGCAGAGGGTCATTTCTACAGTCATGATGCGTTTCCTATTGACCCTGCTCAGCAGGAATGACTCAGATTGGGAATCCACCCTTCCTCATGATCGACAGGACAGGAAACCTGGTCAGAGAGGAAAATGACCTGACATTTCACATGCTAAACTCAAGACAGGAAATTCTATCCCAATAATCGTATTTTCATCACTTCACTACTTCCTGTCTTCAAACCTTGACACTTTTCGCTAACAGCTCCTGTCCCCACAGCACATTTACCTTTGCACCAGTGTCCTGTTTCCAGTTTCTTCAATTCTTTGCTCCACAAAAAAAAAGAGGAAAGGAGGGGTAAACAAATCGTAAACAATAGCATAATAGCTAACAGCTAATGTCATGATCTTTAAGCCTCTGGTTAATGCTATTCCCACATTGTAGGGGTCAAAGAGAAAGCCATAAACTTAACTTGTTTATATTTTCGAGCTAAATAGCAGGCGTCAGCGTCACGTTCAATTCTGGTCGTCAGTCTTGACCCTTGAAGAAACTCATTGTACAGCTGGAGCCCTGTATAAAAAGGAGAGGGGGCAACAGCTACTTTGTAGAGGAGTTGCATGGGAATAACATGACTGGAGAGATCTAGTGGTGTACCACTTACGATTCTGTGGCCAAGCTTTTATGGACAATTATTTTTTTTCCTCATTTCAATTGTGCTTAGCCTTTAAAACACTCGCTTTGCATAAATGCAAGAGGGACACCAGAATCAAATTCTGAGGAAAAGGCAAGTAAACAGATCTCGAATAAAAGAAAAATATATTCGTCTGAGGGATAATAAGTCTGTCAGCTGTGGACATTTCGAAAAATAAAAAACTTGAAATGACTGTCCAGATATCAGCTCAGTTGTACCAGTAGGGCGGTTACCACAGCACATAACTAACTCTTGGAAGTTCCCCCTACATACTTACAGATTAGACTGCAAAGTAATCCTGTAAGAGATAACTCATTCCTTACCTCTTACCATCTCAAACTCTCTCCTGTTCCCTCTCACTGCTCAACAAACAACAGGAGAACCAAGAAAATAAATGTAGAGGAGTCTGATTGAAATATAGTGCTCCCTCTACAGGCCAACAGGTTGCACTGCGCAAACACTCTGAATGAACACAGCCATTACATTAATTTGCATGAACTGTGACAAACAAATGACAATTTTAAATAATTAATTATAATAACTTAAGATAAAATGTATTCTTGGCTTTGTATGAGTGCAAATAACTTATCTAATCCTGACTCTTAGGGTACAACCCATATCATCAAAGTATTGGTAAGTTGGAAACACTTTGAAATGTAATCTCAGCCACTCCTGTCAACCTTCAGTTTTGTCTCTCTTACACCCCGGAGGCACATTACACTGTACCACAGAACTTGTTCAGCTCCTTTTTAAACATATTCATAATTCTTAAACTGAATAGAGCCTAAAGCATGCAAGCCTACAGCCCTCATGTTAAAAACACTATTAAAGTGTGAAGAAAAAAGGCCTTTATAAAAACTTCCACCTCTGGCTAAGAGGAGGTGGAGAGGAGGGGGATGTTATGACCCCGTCCTCTCTACCCTGCTCTCCTCCGCCCCACACAGCCCAGGGCAATGTAGCGTTGTAGCAAACATCCCCAGTAAATCTAACCCCCTCCTCCAACATTTCTGAAAAACTTTTGTCCTAAGTGGAGCTGTTCTTCCTCAGCTGTAACACAAATACAGAATGACTCAGTGTAGACAGAGAGAGCCGTTCTTGCCCTGTCATGGATTGTTGGGGTGGGCTCTGGGAGGGGGTCTGCCCTGTATAGTTTGCATTTGAAGTTGCAGAAGCTCTGTATCATGTTTTCATTTAATATAAAGACATACTTTATAAGTTAAAAATAGTCACTGTGAATAACTAACTTACCACCACCCTTCTGAGGTAACAAAAGAAGCTGTAAGAATCTGTGTAAAATAGGATTTGCAGAAAAATAAAGACATCTGTCCAACAGTGTAGTTCACATGGACCAACAAAAACTGAAATAAGGGTGTTGGTAAAGGGAATTACCTAATTATTATAAAAAGCACATGTGAATAAAATCAGTTCCCACGTCCTTGCTTTCACTCTTTGTACTTGCCATTTATTTTACATTTCGGTTAAGTGGCAAGTTGTTGATTTCCTAAATAATTCGATGCTGACAAATATTTGCACATTAGGCAATATCAAGATATAAAAAACCGGAGTTACAGAGCGTTTTTTGCTAATGAGTTACAAACTCGACACAAAATAAACATGCCTAACAATAAAGTTTCAGTCACCGAAACAAACAACCGTACACAAGGTCGCTGATTTGCTTATGCGCGTATACAAGAGCTCTAGTAAACTTTTAAACTGCGTTGCACTTCTGAGAGAAGTAAAAACTTCAAAACTTGAAAAAAAAGAGCTGGAGAGAAACGCCCATATGAAGCGACGTCTCGTGGCCCCTCCTGCATTTGGGTTAAAAGGAAATGCAGAGCGAGTGGGTTTCTTGTAGGGCAGCACAAGTTTACACAACCAGAATCTAGCTTGTTACAATTTAAAGTATCCGATTCTTCTCGCTGTTTGATTTAACCTCGATTGGAAGATGACCACAGCCGTGGTGTCGCCTTTCTTCGACTTTAGCGAAGTGATCAACAACAAGGTAGGAAAAAAGTTTTAGCGCGATCTGTTTGTGTTGTGGAATGTGGACGATTAGACTTTCTTTCAAGGTTTGAATGGGCGATTTTTAGGCGTTTTGAGTTAAACCAAACAACAACAACTAAATTACAACTGCTTTTATTATTCGAGAGTCATCTTTAAAGTTATAATGTAGCAATGAACGAGACTAACGTACGTATTAGACGCTTGCAGCCAGTAAAGTTCTCAGCTTGGCTTGTTATGGAGAATCCATAGCTGTGATTTTACAACATATTTGGGTAGTTGACGCATAATGTGTCCGTGGATGTTTTTAATCAAGATTTTAAATTATATGAATGTTCACGTGAAGGTGTTTGTATATATTGGATCATCAGATGGCTTGTAATTAATTTAAACTTAATCAGCATTTGAATCCCTCCAATAGTTTATGCAGAATAACTATGTAGTTAGCTTAGCTAACTTCATTTTAGTTGACACTACATGCATAACAGATGACAAAATGCTGTTTTAAAATCTTTTGACATGGTAACACATCAGTACATGACAACTTCCACAAGTATTTCACGTCAGTTATGTTTCACATTGCTTCCTTTTGAACTGTTTATGAACTGAAGATTGGAGAAACCGGTTACACCGCCTACCAAATGAAAATATACTCAAACCTGACGAAACATTTTTTGATTGACCTGTTTGGGTGTAAAAGTGAATGGTGTATGAATCTGTGCAAAGTCAGGGTTGTCCCGTGATTTCATTGAATTAAACTTTGACTGAGAGGAGTGACTTAGAAAATAAGCGAGGCCAGCTGGTTCTTGGATATATGAGCTTATTTCAGTGGTTAACCCATAACTGCAGTCGGACATCATTTGTCAGTAGAGTTAATGTGTTTTTCTGTGCTGTGCAGATGTAACATTTAGATCTGAGTGTGTATTTCCACTCAGCTGATTGTTGCGTGAGCCAAACTGTTTTTAAATAGCATTATTAATAGTTTTTTAGGATGTAACTAAACATGAAAGATTTGGAGACCAAAAGTTTAAGAATCAATTATGTCTGTGACAGTTATGACCCTGTTTTTATTTACTATTATTATTATTCCCTCAAGACAAACTTTAAGCAGCATTATCTAGTTTGTAGGGGTTTCACAAGTGATTCTGAACTTAATTGATGGGTAATCAATGTCCACAGGTTTGCAGACAGACCTAGTCTCGCGTCTCATACTGTACGAGTTGGGTTATTACTTGTATCAGACACGCACAGCAGTCTTTGCTTTTCCAAAGCAGTCAAGCGTTCCCTTAGTGGGCATCGAGCCAAGCTAGCAGTTGTTTAGGCCTGTATTTACTCATGGGTTTACCGTGAAGCCAGTGCAAAACAGTTAAGACGTGCTAACCACTCTGTGGCTTTCGAAAACTGAATTCAATATCGTCACTTTTCTTTTTTGTCTTTTCTTTTGTAGAACAAAATGCTGAACTACAATAATAACATCCTCAGTGCTCCGCACCCTGTCTCTGTCCCTTGCACGGGGCCAAGTCTGCCCATCTCCAACCCCACCGGGTGCCTGCTGGACAGGAAGGCTGTGGGGACACCCTCGACCGGTGGGGTTTACCAGCGCCGGCACTCTGTCACTTCGGCTAGCAACAAACTCAACCAAAACCAGTTCTTGAACATTGCCAAGGCAGATCCATCCCTGCTCGGTTCAGGGACAGGAACCACCGGCAGCAGCAACAAAGAGAACCGACTTCGAGACCGCTCTTTCTCGGAGACGGGGGATCGCCTGCTGCAGAAGTGTTCGGGCCCTGGAGGCCCCAACAGCCAGGTCAACTCGAGCCGCTACAAGACAGAGTTATGCAGGCCGTTCGAGGAGAATGGCGCCTGCAAGTACGGTGACAAGTGCCAGTTTGCTCATGGCATTCATGAGTTGCGCAGCCTAAGTCGCCATCCGAAGTACAAGACAGAGCTCTGCCGCACATTCCACACCATCGGCTTCTGCCCCTACGGCCCACGCTGCCACTTCATCCACAACGCGGAAGAGCGCCGCGGACCTCCACCAACCCCGTCCCCCCTTTCAGCCTCCAACAAGATGGAGAGGCCGCGGCTGCAACACAGCTACAGCTTTGCGGGGTTCCCCAGCTCTGGAGGCTTGAGGGACAGCCCCACCTCTGTCACCCCGCCACCTATATTTTCCCCAGACGACCTGCCTGAGTGGCCTAGCAGCAACCCC
Organism: Labeo catla; assembly: GCA_012976165.1. NCBI lineage: Eukaryota > Metazoa > Chordata > Actinopteri > Cypriniformes > Cyprinidae > Labeo > Labeo catla. The sequence goes on from VONZ01000119.1 coordinate 542,334, forward strand.
TTTACATATTCCAGCCAGGAGCTGGCCAACCTCTTCAGCCCCAGCCTGGGTAATGCACCTTTATCCTGCTCCGACCCTTCCACCCAGGCGCCGTCTTCCCCGACGACCGCTTACTACTTCAGGGCCATGTCAGAGTCTCCCCAACTCTACGAGTCTCCATCCAGCCAGCCTGACTCGCTTTCCGACCAAGAGGGCTACCAGAGCAGCTCGAGCGGAAGTCTGAGCGGCTCAGAGAGTCCAGTCCTCGACACCACCCGCCGACTGCCCATCTTCAGCAGGCTTTCCATCTCCGATGACTAAAGCACACTGAGCCAGACCCCATCCCCCCTTTTCACTGCATGCAGCAGTCTTGGGCAGAGAGAATGAGACGCTAGCACTCCCTCTACCTCTCGCCATTTCTCCGGCGCCCTAGAAGCCGTAGACTTCCCTCCTTGTATCAGCTCCGCTCTGAAACCGATGCAGTGAATTAAGGGATCTTTCTCGTACTCATTTTAACCAGAACAAGCTAAAACTCTCCCGGCCTCAAGACTCTTCTGTTTTCCAGGGCCTCATCTTGCAGCGCCCCTGCTATGTTCTTGGTGTGACTGTGCCAAACACGCAGAGTAGGAAGTGGATTAGCGCAATGCTAATCGTGAGCGGTATGAGACCGTTGTGCCAGGTGCCACAGCTGCAGTCAAGTGTAGCGGAGCCGGTGGCACAGTTATGGGAGAGATCTGCGCCCTTCCCCCCTCACAAATTACCACTCTTCTCAAGGACACTCTTTCATAACTAACTAAAGCTCACAAGTGTCATGCTTAGACCTTTCACAACTGTCTTTGTAGACCGGCTTAAAGCAAAAAGAGGAAAAGAATATGGAAAAAAAGACAAGTGCCTGGGGTTAAGTGTTGGGGTGAATGGACCACTGTTTCTTTTATCTTTAGTAACCTTTTTTTTTTTCTCTCTGTTCCTTGTGGCCTGATTATGTAGCTCTTGTTTTGAGTGTGTGAAATTGCAGATTACATCAGTCTGCAGGAAGGACTTCTCATAAGGGTTGAATGAGAATGGAGCTCTGGAATATTACGGGCACATTCAAATGTTCAATCAGGTGCTACGTGCTCCATGTCTCACCTACAACCAGCACAAACCCCTGAGATGGGACGTCTCCACTCAAAAATGAACAATTCCTTATAATTTGTTGTTGCTGTTGTCGTTAGTGCCCTTTTTCCCATTAGTTGCTGGTTACTTAAAGTTTGCTGGGAAGGGAATCTTGTTATTAAACCTTAAAGACAAACTTTTTTTTTTTCTGTCCCACCTCAAAACGCCACCTTCCCTTGGGCCAATCAGCAAACAGAGGGACAATTCCATCATTCCCAGGGTGCAGTTCGACCTCCTGCAGCTTCACTTTAGTTCTTCATGCAAGCACGCTTTTTTCCATAGATTCTGCTCAGAGGAGCACTTTGTAATTTCGTCATCTTTCCACCTCTTGGTTTTGTTTTTTGTTTTTTATTATGGTCATTGTTTATTATTATTATTATTAATATTATTATTATTATTATTATTATTATGGTTATATTATTGTTATTGTTTGAAAACCTTTCAGAACTAAAGGTTTTGCTTGTCACTGCTTATTTAACTTATCAAAAACATATTTATTGGTGATCATATGCATTTTTTGTTAATTTTGTTTGTATTTATCTTGATAATGAAACGATAGAATATATTTTCTTTTATGTTAAATTATGATCTTCTGTATTAATCTTAAGATTGTGAAGACTTGTCAGCTTTCTTTTTTTCACAGTTTAATATATTGTACTACAATGACTTTTGTTGGCAACTACACTTAAATGAAACTTAATTTAAAGCAAAAAAGCAAAAACAAAAAAAATCCTCTGCATTTTGTTTTATTTATTGTAGAGTTATTGTCATTCCCTTTTCCCAAATATTGACTGCAAAATCAGTACTACCATACAATCATTCCTAGATAATAAACTCACAGGAGCGTTAGCAGCTATTTTTACAAATGAAAGAGAAAAGATTTCCAACACTTTTTTTTTTTTCTTTTGAGGTGAGCTTAGGCCCTACTTGTAGCATTTACATGGCAGTGAAAAATCACCAAATGTTGAGTTTTTTTTTTGTGAAAAACAGATATGGATTACCAATCCATTTTACTGAATGCCTGAGCCTGATGATAGATTTCATATATGGAACATTTTTTTTTCTTTTCAATTTCAGATAAATAGTTGATCCAAGATGCAGCAGTTTAGTGGCCTTAAAACACATGCACCACATTTTACAATACCACCATGAAGTGCTTTTTTTGTTTCGAATGTTCGTTACAAAGGTTTAATGATGTTGCAAGTAATAAACCTCCAGTGTTAAAGCAGTTTATTTGATTATGGTGGTGGACATGATGAAAGTCAGGCAATAATTGTGACCTAATGGGTTGAAGTTCTATTGTCTTTGGATATTAGGAGCTTTTGGCCTATATGTAAAGTGCCTCTTTTACACATTCCATAAGCAAGCGTTCTTTGCCTTAAATAAAGCTGGGATGCTTTTTTTATGACTTATTGCTTGTATCCTTAGTGGTTTAAGCAATGATTGTCCAAGTTGGTTAACAGTATAGACACAAAGAAAGTATCTGAAGAGTTGAATGTATTTTTTTTTTTTTTTCATATAAACAGCTATTGTTGTTGTTGTTCACTACAGTAATTTCTATGAGTTTATATAAGATTGATCTCTCTTTTGTAATGACTGATTGCAGTTAAAACCAATAAAACCCATATTTTTGAGAAAATAAATGATCTGGGCTATCATTTTTTCAAGTATTCATCTTGTGGTGGATGTAAGGAGGTGGATGACTTGAAGCAAGGAAAAACATATGCATCCTACTGTCAAATGCAATTAAAATTGAACGTTCAATAACTGTAATAATGTCATGTATATATTGCACAAAGGCAGAGTGGATGGTTTTGGCTGCACAATATGTCTTTGACTGAATTATACTTGTGACTGACCACTGAGGAGGAGAGAACACAAACTTATTATTTGGTTAGGACAGCAATTTTCACAGAACCCCATTTCTGGATCATTATGGTTTTACTAATCTCTGTGGATCTGGCATCTGTGATATAGGAAAACAGATATTCTGCGTATTATCAAACATTTTGACCTGTGGTCGACAGTTATGAGGGAGTTCCTATGAGGAGTACAGTCATTGGTGGTGTCGAGAAGGATTGATGGGCTACTGACCTGACTGTGGTCAAACTCCATGGGTCTCTGTGATTACACAGTTCCTAATGGGAAATCTGCTTCTATGGTTTCTGCTGAAATGGTGATGAATTGGGTTAGAGGAGGACAGATCTCAGAAGTCAAAGCGTGACATGTTACATCAGGGCAACCGTTAGAGTCTGGCCGTTATGTAACTTTGTCCTCAAACAGATTAGGTTAACTGAAAACCCCCTTCAGACACGTACAGTTGATGTGACATTAGATCTCGCAGGTTTGGGAATTGCTAGTTTATGGTTTCTTTATCTAAAGTGATCCTAAACGCTGCTGTAAAATCAAATCTGATACGATTTCAGTCTGTACATGCAATAACTGGGCAAAGTTAGAAAATGAATTTCATTGCATAATAAATTATCAAACCAAGTGGCATTTGTTATAGAGACAATATGTTTGTAAGGTTTTAAGTAATCAAAAAACAGGAAGTTGGATGCAGTAAATAATTGTCGAACCTTAGTGTTGAATGTGCATAATGAACTACATCTTTGGTTATTTTGCTAGAACACCTGTGTGAACTGGCTTCATCTTCTAAAAATAGCTTTGCCACTTGGTTACTTTCTTATGTAATGCAATGACTTTCATACATTTAAGCGTGGCTCATATGTCCAACTACTTTCTGGAGCCTTGTATAGTACATAAATTCTGACCAAATCCACCAGTGAAGCAGAACTCAACACTGTATAAGTTCAACTTGTTGGCACCCAAGTCAACAAAACACTCTCAAAAATGTTCCTTTTTGCTATTTCCATTGTGCAGGTGATGGAAATACTTGTACCAGTTGCTTGGTATGTTCTGTCAGGTGTACCTATATAAAGAAACCCTCAACCTCCCCATCTTTCCTCCACTGCAGTCACAATCTCCACCCTCGTGAGCGAGGCCACATCCTGTAAAATGTGCCTGTAAACATATAGGTACTCATGTGTTCTCATCATAAACAGGAAGCAGGTCTCTTTTTCGCTTGCAGTGCGGCTGGAGTGAGAGAAAGAGGGTACGGCCCGGAAAGCTTCATGTGTGGCTTCTGCTGCCGTTTAACCTGCGTCTGTGTTTCAGTGTTCAGAAACGCTACCAGACTTAATGTAATTCCTCTCTCAGGAAGTCCTGGAATGGATTGCTTGATGTTTGAGCAGTGCAAACAGACAAAAATGTGCCAATTCTGCCCTTTTCTGTATCACTAGCCACAGCATGTGTTTGTGTTCATGTGAATGTGTGTGTATGTAGAGCAAGTGGAAGGTCAGGGTCAGTGATAACTTCAGATTGAAGAGTAACTTGCTTTCTATGAGGTAAGGAGTTCCATGTGAATAGTTTTACTTGCTAATCTACTGTTATTAAATGTGCCTAAAGTGTATCATCAATGGTGTTATTGTAAAGCTGAAAAAAATAACAAGTTGGTTGTGTCATAGCCAAAATTTCCATGACTCTGAAGGCATGCAAATAGTTTCAGGTTACAACAAAAACACTGTAAGATGGTGAATATCATAGCAATGTGCTAAAACTACTCAGAGCACCTGAATAGAGACGCCCTATCAACTTTAGACAAACCTCTAGAGTCATGAGAGAATGTTTAAACTCACCCCACAACCTCCTTCCCTTTTTAAACTGTACACATTTAGTTTATGTATTGTGTTGAGCAGCTTGTTCCATCTCAGCCTGGTTATTACAATTGAAATGTCCATATATAATTGAGAATACATGAAACAGTTGCAAAACCACTTTATTTTAATCACGATCCAAACAAGTTACATGTAGCATGAGCAGTTGTAAATTACATTGTATAAGTTAAAAATTTAAAGCAAAAGCAGAATGGTCTGACCTTAGTTTTGTGAAATTATAATACATAAAACAACTGCATGAACAAAAACAGACAGGCTGAATTGGAACGCAAATTCACTCTCTGACAGCAGGTGGCGCTTATGGAACAGCAGTGATACAATGTTTCCTTGGTTACTGCTGTAAACAAAACAGTGCTGTGCTTTTAAATACTATTAATATGAAAAGAAAACACCATTTAAACATTTCTTAAGACAGTCAGTTCCTCATATAAACATTCATATAAACCCCCACCCCCAATTCAGTATTTAGGATCTTCTTCCAATATTTTGCGCATGGTGAAGTGAGTTTGCTCTGCATGCTACAGTATTTTCCAACCTGATCTCATGACAAAAACATACCTATGGGAACTTTTTTTTCAAGATGCGAAATACATACCATGTACGTTTTGTGAAATATTCGATGTGAAATGTCCACTGAGTGGCGCTAAAAGAGTGTTTTTTTCCCTGGAACAGATGAACGTACATATGGTACATTTCATGTGATGTTGGTTTTGTACGTCACCGCAGTTCTGACTTGAAATTTCCATTGAGTGGCGCTATAACTCTAAGGCTTCATGATGTTTTAAAATAACGTACCATCTGCATTACACCCAAACCTACCCGATAGTATGAACAAAAGCGAATGTGACAAAAAAACTTTCATCGTGAGTCACGTTTTTCACGGGATTCATACCCAAGGATTCCTCATTCTAAGTCCAATGCCATGTAAGTCCTGAAAGCAAAACATATGGAGCTGTAATCGTAACTGTGTACAAAAACAATTACAAGTACTTGCTGTTTTACTGCCTCTAGTGTTATTTTATGTTGGGAACTGCATTGACAGCAAAAAGTTCTCACAGGTATATTTTTGTCATGAGATCAGGTAGGCATTTTCTCCTCTTTGTGGTTCTTCTTCAGCGTCTTTGGCTACTGTTAACGGCTACATACAGTTGGGTTATTTGCCCAGGTAAAGAATTAGTTGCGTGTTATTAATAGTTGTAAAAGCGCACCAAGCATTAGTCAGAAGCTACCAGCTTTTCAAGTATTACACTGTGAAAAATTCATTCATAATAATGCCCAGCACTAACTGTATGCGAATACAAGTTGGTCGAAACTTTTCACACCCAGGACCAAGAACTTCTCCCCCTGACCACTTACTCTAAAAGCTGTTCAGTTATACAATCCTCTAGTCATGAATATTAACCTTGGCCCCCTGGCTGTTTCCACAGTCCATCACATGGTTTCTTTTTACCTCTGCAGAGCAACCTTTGACCTTTACCAAGAGCAGAAGAGAACGTCAGAAAAGGATGTTAAGAAGAAAAGATCTGCGGTTTGGAAAAGTTTCAAGATGAAGGTGCGCTTGTAGTGGAACCAGGTGCAAAGGAAAGTGTGGTTGTGACTGCACCCAGCCACTGGGTTCTATTTGCAGTATTTTTCTAGCTGCTGAAACAGCACAATGAAGCGTAGAGAAGACCAAGTTAGAAAGCTGAAACTGAGCTACTTAACCCTGCAACATCTCTGATCTGTACTGTGCTTACTGTTTGGGTTGGACCTAAGAGAAGGACTTTGGAAGCTTCTGGATGAGATTAAGACAGCAGAGAAACTGCTATGTAAATACTGCAGCTTTCAGGGATAAAAAGACGTCGATGTAATGCTGGAGGACGAATGCTGAGTATGTGAAGTTGTGAACAAAAAAGATAGAAGCAGCAATACGTGGGTTCTAAAACGGCTATTTTGCAAAACTGCATATCTTAACACCTTCAAAAGCGTAACTGTACATTGAGGGGGAAGGATATCTCAAACTGTTTCATCTTGCTTTTGACATTTTACGGGCGTGAGAGTACTGACGCACAAAGTCTCTGAGCTCCAAACCACCTTTTCTTCATGTCCTTCCTGCCTCACATGTTACCAAATTAACCAATTATTATCAAGCAACATCAGGCTTTGATTGCTTTTCATGAACCCACATAATCAGTCATCGTCTTTGATGATATTGAAAGCAGCGTTCTTGCAACTAGATGCTGTAACTGGTCGTCCATATTGATATACTTCAACTACTGATAATGAGATTTGGTGATATGAGGCAACATGAGTGACTAAAACCAATTGGCGATGTGATGCAAATGAGTAGTGAGGACTAGTGGACATCACATGATCACACAGCTTTTGTGACCTCCATTAATTCACAATATACCATAACATGGGAAAGAAACAGGTCAACTTGGTCATAAAGGGAAAACTGTAGACGGTGGGTGGTTGGAAACATGGTCTATTTGTGAGCGTGTGTGGGTGAAAGTGACGATGACAGAATAAGTGAGGACACTAGGACCCTCCTGCCATGCCAGAACTGTAACTGAATATTTCCAAAGCATCATGATCCAACAAGAGTTTCAAACTCAGTCTGGCTCCATCAGAGCATTACCTGTGCAAATGAAATACAAAAGAATCATTTAAGGAGTCATTTAAATTTCATACAAGTCAAAGATTCCAGACAATAATTTGGGTATAATGTCTTTCTAGCTTTGTCAAACCATTTAGGAAACATTTCAGGCTGCCATCTGTCTCTTGAGGGCAACAAAACCATTCAACGCACATTCAGGCTCCAACATGTCAGGCAAGAGTACGAGAAACCAATGATCTACTTATCTTCTGGATGAACTTTTAAGTAAATGCCTGAAGGGGAATATTGCCTTAGCTCCGTCCACACATTTGGACACGCCCCATGTAGTTCTTATCCACGGCGGGACCTTGAGTAAGCACTAAAAAATGACACGCTCTGATAACCTGCTTTCACAAAATAATCCACGATAACATTGTTGTAACAGACAGACAAACGAAGAACTGATAGCAGCTTTATCTTATGACTGGTTCGAAATGAGTCATCCGTCTGCTAAGGGCAAAATACGTTTGCAAGAAAATTTAAAAGGAAACAATTTTGATTAGAGATTTGTGATTGATACGGGATCAGACAATGTTGAGATGTTCATTTGCAGTTTGCAGAGGTTATTCAACTTATTAGAAAGATTCTCACGTTTCTGTCAAGATACTGACACATGACGTGTGAGAAAGCACACCTAGAACAAAACGATACATACACAGAGTGCCTGAGGTAAAAAAAAAAATTGCTCCTTTGCCATTCGGAACCTACCATCAGAAAAAAATAAACTTTTTTTAACCTAAGATTGCATTGGTAAATCTCCCCACAGACTCTCAGAGGCAATGTTCCATCAAGATTAGGCCTAAATGAAACCAGTCGGGCCTGTTCCTTCCATAGCCGTCCTCAGGGCATGCTCGCTTGCTCAGACAAAGTGCACAAACACAAACATTCTCACCTCGACATAAACACGTGTCTAACAAACCATAAAATCACTTCAACACAAGGCAATACAAAGTAAGCCTAGCAACATAGAGAGTGTACCCTGTGTGTTAGATGATGGCACTCAGAAATGTCACATTGAAAGGATGTGGAAACTCTAATAAAGGTCATGCTTTAAAAATACAGTTAGGGCAGCCACAGAAAATTCTTCTTACTTTTTTAAACCACTTCATAACCTCTATTCGTTGCATGCTGCGGAAGCAGTTGAGGAACCAGTTGCTAGATTAACACCTTCAGATGATAGGGTTTTAGCACCCACAACTTCTGGTGGAAACTCACATATTCTTGACCATCTGAGTTCACACAAATACAGGAGGACTGAGACACGCTGCTATTTTTGGCTGTAAATGAGATCTGGGATGTACAAAAGCAGTGAGCAAGCAAAACGTGATTGAATATATTCTTTTATCTGTTTACTTCGTTTTCGCAGACTAAACAGGAACTCGCTTCTCCTGTGTATGGTTTTACATACAGGATTCAAATTGAAACATCACAATGACGACCGCCCTACAACACATTTCAGGGCATTTCATCATGGTCACGTTGATCACTGTTAGATGGAAAATTATGAGTGTGTTGTTAGTGAACACCCATGTGGTTCAAATGAAATCAACTCAAATGGTTGCTCACAGCTGTACGGGTGCGCTAAGATGTGCTGTCACGCTCCTGTGAAGCAAACATAGGGTTAGGATGGCGTGCTCCATTGTTTAACAGAGGAGATCAGGCTGTTTTTAGGAGCTCTGGAGAGAGGAGACCAAGGAGGTTAGAGGAAGAGCGGCACAATGAAACTCAGAGAGCTCTGTAAATCACTGCTTAAATGATCCACCACCTGTTTGTCTGGATGTGTGTGTGTATGTGTGTGTTCACTCATCCAGCCATCCAGTTTACAGGGAACGTTCTCACAACTTTCGGTAATGTTTTTTAAAGTTCTGACAAAATTATGCGATGTTCTTATAATGTTATTAACATTTGATATAAGTTTGAGGGAAAATGTTCTGAGATCAATTTTCTCACATGTACTTGATGACCTTCCTAAGGCTATGTTTACTCTAATGTGTTTTTGCTTTTAAACGCATAACTTTTGCTATAGTTACGCCTGTCGTTTACACTACTCCAGCATTTTCGACCCTCGAACGGAGACGATACAGACCCCGTTTTAGTTTGAAAACTCCGTGGTTGCGTTTCAGTGTAAACGGACCAAAACTGTTTCGTTTGTGTGGTGTGGATGGAGATTCTGAAACGCAATGAAAACGGCTGTGTAGATGAAGATTTACACTTGTGTAAACAGGGCCTACAGACTTTTTCTTAGCAAATTTTATGCATTTTAAAACAAAAACTTATTACTGTAAACAGGGCATAAACCAGGGGCCTACAGCATTTTTCGAAACTCACTATTTTCTTACCCATAGTATTGTAAATGACAGGCCCAACCGTAGCAAAAGTTATGTGTTTTAAAACGACAACACACTAGTGTAAACTAGATATTATATAACTAGATAAGATATTTTTGATTAAATCCGAGAGCTTTCTGACCCTTGCACAGATAGCAACTCGACTGACACGTTCAAGGCCCAGAAGTGTAGTAAGGACCTCGTTAAAGTAGTCCATGTGACATCAGTGGTTCAACCGTAATTTTATGAAGCTACAAGAATACTTTCTGTGTGCAAAGAAAACAAAAATAAGAACTTGGCAGATGTGTACATCAAATGCGTAGCGGCCTAAAAGGTGGTGCTCATGAGTATTGTAAGTTCAGAAGACCGCAAATGCACTTAAAGTGTGCCATTTGGGACAGGGCCACACGGTACTCACTTACATGTAAGTAAGTCTATGTGTTCGTGCTCTAATAGCACCAAAAGACCATTCTCTTACACTGAAAAACTAATAATGTAACATCAAAAATATAATTCAATACAGTAGTTCTTGATGAGAAGAGGGTTCTCTGTTGAAGCTAATGCGCATCACAGAGCCACTGAAGAAACAAAAAATGTTGATGCACAACCCCATGTACCATATTTCACATTAATAGGAAAATGTAAATGGTATCCAGGTGGTGGGAAACCTTTTCATGTGCACTCATACATATGAAATTACAATATCAACAGGAATAGATGGTTATAATGAATTACAACCCACTTGTTTTATGGAGTTTTCCAGGAACAGGCAACCTTGAAGGACCTGAATTGGAGGGCGGAGAGTAGGTGTAGATTTGTGGAAAGCAGATCTGGGCTACGATGTTTGTTTAATTGGACAAAATCTCTGCAAACTTTTCTAGCCAGGTCAACTTCCTGTTCTTGGGTTGTCTCCCTAATCTGACAAGAGAGCTATGATGGTTAAATCATTATTCCTATGGTTTTCATCCCCCATTAGACACATGGTTAGAGATATCTTCTCCCATGTCTTTGCCTTTCATACTCTCACTTTCTCCAAAGAGTGCTACAAAGGGCAAGAGATTCTCTGGAAAGCACAAATCAGTTTTACTTCCTCTGAAGTGCTGGAAAGGAAAATAATTGTCTTAGTGTGATAACCTATTCCTCTCTTCCCAAGAGAGTAAAACTCGATTGTCTTTAGAAAGGGTGTGCCCATCTCTGTAGGCCTCCAGAATGAACTTTGTTTGCATACCGAATATAGAGATGCGTGTGGATTAACCTAAACAGATCTTGATACTGTTGTCTTGTTACATCATAACTTCTACATGTTGCTTAACTGGCTTACCCATAGCCAGTGAGCTCAGTGGAACATACAAGCAATTCCCGGACTGTGCGCCATGATTTGATTACTTCCCTTCAGCCCTGTATTTAGTTTGTGTTAATTTGGACCATTGCCTAGCTCTTCCCGTCTGTCCTTTTAACTTTCAACCATAGAGTTGCCCAACGTGCATCTTGAGGAACCTTTTTTTTTTAGATGACCCCTTGTGACCTAAAGGTTGTTTGGTACCCAGACGATTTTGGTCATCCCCTACTTCGTAGCCAAGGTGAATTCTCAAAAATGGGTATTCTGTGGAAATCTCTGTGTTCCTTTTTTTGAATCTCAATCGCATAAACAAGATTTACAGATACCTTGAAAGTCACATGGTGACCTTTTGACAGTGGTCACTTTTTGTAAAAGCTCACCTCAAGTGGTTTTTCTGCTTACTGAAAAGAGGAAGAAAGAGAACGAAGTGGCCGCAAATAAAAGTACAGAATACAAATCTACCCAGTGTGATACCTTTGCCAAAGGCATTTGAAATAGTCCTACAGTCCATTTTTGTTTGTTGTTGTTGTTTAGTTTATTTATGCTTTTTAAGGTGACTTTTGGGAAGTTCTGGACATGGTATGACCATGGAAAACAACAGGTCTGGACTACAGAGTCTACATTGGGTGGTAAAGGTGGGCCTCCCTCTGGGCGCCAGGCGGCTGGGGAATATCTGATATGAGCAGGGAGGGGTTCCAGAGATCAGATTGGGGGGAAAAAAAAGAGTCTCCAGTGTCCCCTCCAGCTTTGATTTAACAGAAAAAAGCACAGTATAAAAACAGAGGAAGACTGTCTTGAAATGCACACCTTGGTGAAAGCTGCTTGTGTATAATGTATCGAAGGTGGGCCCCTTTTTTGAAATGCTGCCAAGCCTGTGGCCACTATTGGCAGTCGCATTAATCCAGAACAGGAATAATGGCAGTAGAGGAGGAGCCAGAGCCGAAACATTACCTGGCAATTACAGGGGCAACGGGACTGGGGGTGGGGTGGATAGCGCAAGAAAATGCAGAACATATGGGAGGCAACACAAGGGCGGACACCTGACCGAGACGGGTCAAAAATACAACTCACTCCCAGCAACCTTAACAGAGTACAGGGAGCATGTGTTGCTTGCTTGGGTCATGTAATGTTTATGTGTAAAGCAGCACAGGCCGAGCAACATGCAACTCCTTGGAATCATCTGAGCCTGACGGCCAAGAAACGCGGCCAACACACACACCGCGATCGCTTCAATCAATTTAGAAAGCTATGAGGCGACAATTATCGGTTGACGCGCTGCTGACAGGCCATGTGATGGAATTCATATGCGGACGTTTCTGGCGAAGAGCAGCGTGAAGATGCCGAGTCCCCTCTAACCACCTGCGATGTATCAGATTTTGCACAATGACTGGCAGCATCTTTTGGTTTCTGGAAATTTTGAGTCATGGTGGAGGGGTCTCTCTCTGGACTCTTGTTTTATTTTTACGTGCAAAGGCCTCGCAGCTGACTGCGAGTTTTTATTGTAAACACAGCTACCGCCACTGGGCCAGCTGTTAAGCTTCTTATGTCTCTCGTCATTGAAGTAGAGCTCTAATCTTTTAAAGATCCAGTTACTGGCTGGGTTTTTCCACCGGGCTACTGGTTGTTCCACTAACTCAAATAAGGAGGATGGCTAATTGAAGGACAGTTGACTAGCTAAATATTCCTTTACCAAAGCATTAGAAATTGAGGACAAAGTTTTGGCTCGCTTTGATTGGCACAGTTTGTTTATGCAGTTGTACTGTTACACAAGAGTGCGTTGCTCATGCCTTGACCCCTCCATTTCAAATGGAGGAAGGAAAACAGCCGCTGAATGGGAAAGACAGAGACGGAGAGAAAATGCGCGCTAATGCTGATGAAAGCAGAACGGAGGGAATATAAACTGAAGTCCCAGCAGCTGTGTCGAGGGCTACGGGGACGACTCTCCCGGCCAAGTTCCATGTCCGCTCTGATTATGAGCTTGGAACAATGCGGCCCATTGTGGGCTGGCTACTTCACCATTCTCTCATCATCTCCCACAACCCCCCCCCATCCCTCTCGCTCGGTCCATCTCACACAAACACTCGCTTTATAGATATGAGCGCACTCTCATAAACCACAAATCTAGGCAAAGAGATACTCTGAATCACCACATCTGTCCTGTGATTCCGCTTTTGGCAGGTGAGGCGGCTCTGAATTGGAAACGTCGAAACTAAATGGAAATACATCTAGGTGAGTCAGCCTATTTGACACGAGGGCCTCGTATAATCCTGAATCAACACGACCTGCTTTAAATAACATTCATAGAAGTAAAGAGAAAGCCAATTACCTCAGACCACAGAAATACAACACCCCTGAGCTATTAGCCTACATTTCAGCACTCTTTGTTTTCAGACACGCATACAAAGTCATAACCTGCTTTCGATGCTTACGATAAAATGTGCTGTCCACAATGTCCTACTTTAAAGAGGAAGGTTCTCATTGTCAACGTGCCTTCCTATTGACACATAGCCCTGAGTCAACAAGACTGTCACTGTTTTACTTCTTATGCTCAGCTAAAACTACCAGTATTGCTAATTGACACACTAACGTCTTGTTGCATAATGCGGCCTAATTCTTGCATAAACTGCAGTATAGAGGTTAACATGCATCAAAGAACTCTGCATTAAATCAGATTAGATCTGGGAGCTTCAAGTGTTTAAAAGGATAGTTTACCCAAAAACAAGAAATCATTTACGCATTAACTCACTTTCATGTTCCAGTGTTCCAAACCTGTATGATTTCCTTTCCTTAGTCAGTTTTCTTTCAATTCCGGTTGCATGAAATGGGAACAAAATGACTCAAAATGGAAACATGTTGGAACAACATGAGGCTGAGTAAATGATCAAAAATGTTCATTTTCAGCGAACTAACCTTTACCTTTCTGCTATCATGAAATGAAGCTAACCAGCCACTTGTTGATTACAGGAGTTGTGATAACATTCAAAGACAGCGAAATGAGCCTGAACTCAAACAAAAACAGGTCATGGCACTCTGCACCCCAGTGAGCAGTAATCAGACCAAATCTTGCCTGAGGAACAACAGATGCAGAGGTGCTTTAATCACCAATATGCAACACCTGCGGTAAAGAGGCCTAGTTAAAATTTTACAGAACCTCCTGAGAAAGGAAGCGCAAGTGATAGGGAGAAAGAAAGCCAGACAGAGAGAGAAAAAGCATGAGTGAGAGGTGTGAGTCGGATTTTCATGAATGAGATATCCAGAAAAAGCATGATGATGGTCTGTGATTTCAGGCTGTAGCTGCTTCAGTTTCAAAGCTCTGTGATCTGATTGGATGCAGCTGCAGGAGAGCACCATGGGAATGCAGCAGCAGCTGGATTTAGCGCACAGTCTTAGAACCTAGAAAAACAAACTCTGTGTGTGTGTGTGTGTGTGTGTGTGTGTATATGAGTCATTAAAGGGATAGTTCACCCAAAAATAAAAATTCCGTCATTAATTACTCAGCCTCATGTCGTTCCAAACCTGTAAGACCTTTGTTTAACTTCGGAAAACACAAATTAAGACATTTTGAAAGAAATTCGTAAGCTTTCTGGACATGTATAGACAGAAACACAACTGATACGTTCAAAGCGCAGAAAGATAGTAAGAACATTGTTCAAATAGTTAATGTGACACCAGTGGTTCATATGAAAGCCTGTTTCTGACACTGAATAAAAAAGGTAATTGCAACTTTTTATCTCACAATTCTGACTTTTTTTCCTTGCAGTCGCAAGTTTACATCATTTACATGAGAAATAAAGTCAGAACTGTGCAATGTAAACTCACAATTGCAGGTTATAAAGTTAGAATTTTGAGACATAAAGTCATAATTCTGTGAAATAAAGTCAGAACTGTTTTTTTTTTTTCTCAGAATTGTGAGTTTATATCTCAAAATCGTGACTTTTTTCTAGGAAATTTCCAGTTTATATCTTGCAATTCTGAATTTATATAATTAAATTACAAGAACATATCAGCCTTTTTCCCCCCTCAAAATTGGATATTATAACTATTTATATCCCAGATCTGAGGAAAAAAAAGTCAGAATTAAGAGTTTTTATCTTGCAATTCTGACTTTATTTCTCACAGATGTGTTTATATCAAGCCATTTTTAAAGAAAAAAGTTTGAACTTACAATTTTTGTCTTGCAGTTCTGACTTTCTCACAATTGTGAGTTTATATCAAGCAATTCTGAGAAAAAAAGTCAGAACTGACAGTTTTTATCTCACAATTCTGACTTTATTTCTCACAATTGTGAGTTTATATCAAGCAATTTTGAGGAAAAAAGTCAGAATTAAGAGTTATCTCGCAATTCTAACTTTATAACTCGCAATTGTAAGCTTATATCAAGCGTTTCTGAGAAAAAAGTCAGAACTGACAGTTTTTATCTCGCAATTCTGACTTTATTTCTCACAACTGTGAGTTTATATCAAGCAATTTTGAGGAAAAAAGTCAAAATTGAGAGTTTTTATCCTGCAGTAACTTGCAATTGTGTTTATATCAAGCAATTCTGAGAAAAAAAGTCAGAACTGAGAGTTTTTATATCGCAATTGTGAGTTTTTATCACGTGTTCCTGCCTATGAGGGTCGGAAAGCTCTCAGATTTATTGAAAAATATCTTAATTTGTGTTCTGAAGATGAACGAAGGATTTACAGGTTTGGAACGACATGAGGGTGAGTAATTAATGTCAGAATTTTCATTTTTGGGTAAACTATCTGTTTAACTTTCCAAGTGTCCCAGGCTTTTCACAAAGTAATGTGCTGCAGTATTTGTGCACACATTACAAACAGAAATGTAATCACTAAAAATGCGCAATAATTCAATGATTAAACAATATGCCCTACAGTTTATGGATTTATTATTACATGTGACTTGTCTGTGTGCACTCCAATCACTTATCTGATCATTCCTTATTTAGTTGGATTACTAAAATCTGATACATCAGTGTTTAGTAATCCAACTAAACAAAATTGCACAGTCGTAATGCATTAATGGTTTGGGGGAGTCAGACCAAGCCCCATAATAATCCAAAAACCTCTAAAAATATGAATTTCCCCAATGTGGCTTCACTTAAACTGGTCTGTTATGTTCCAGAAATCAGAAAGTCTTGGTCTATAGCTAGCAACAAGTCTCTGCACGTCTCTGGTTGTATGACTGTCGAGTGTGGTGAAATCTAGGCGTGAAATAATCATTTCACAGCAGGGGCATGTGCAGGTATGCCTGCAGCCAGCGGGCTTATGGAGTCCCGCATCTATGTCAGCAAGCGGTTGTGCAAGGTTTGGCTGCGTCACGAGGCGATGATGGACATAATTTCACGCCTCGGGCCAACCAATGCCGTTCACTTTACAATCCGCAGGACGAGGCTTGTAGGAGGTTGCCGGAGCAACAGGTTTTCACATGAAGTGATTATTGTTGGAGGAACAAAAGATACGACAGCCTGACCTGAATATAGGCCCAGAATAAACATGTTTAATATGCCCTCATCAAACAAAGCACTTAACTAGCGAAACAAGGTAACGTTATAATAAACGCTGGGAATAAATCTGTTCGTTTGATCACGTGATGTTTGCATGATTCATTGATTTCAGCTTGAGATTGGTTTATCAGTTGATCGCATACGGGAAGAACACCTGAAGGGTTTTGCTGTGTACGTGTGTGTGTGCGCGTATTCTTTCATGGGAGAGTGGCAGGGCTAAATCTCTCTAAGCCTTGAAAAAGTATGAGAGCAAAACAAGAGCACGATCCCCCCTCCCCATTCCAGCTTATTAAATGTGCGGTTAACCTAAAATAGCTGTTGAGGAGAAAAAGAGTTGCTTGAAAAATGCTTCCCCCCTGCTAGTTAAGGTTGTGAATGCGCAGGATAATACAGATTTCTTGGCTGGGTCCTACCTTCTGGTGAATAAACAAGTCTGTGAAAGACAGTGGGAAAACTTGGACAAAACAGCCAGGGAAGGAATGAAAGTAAAAACACAGAAAGAATCCCAACATTCTAGGATAATTTAACCTAAGACTGATTAAAAAACATAATATACGAGTGTGAGAGAACAGAGCGCATTTAGATAAGGACAGAGCTGGTGGAGCGGGCAGAAGAGATACACAGGAAGAGTGAGGCAGGACAACAGAGAGGGAGAGAGAAAGGGAGTGACGGAGCATTGCTTTTCAAGACCAGACTGAACAAAGGAAGCTTTGTGTGGAGTGCTGAGAGAGTGGAGTGGAGCCAAGACTTAGGGAGGGTTGAGCGGTGTGCACTGACTGCATTCCTGCACTGCCATTACTGGACGGCTCTCATTTAGACCGCTCCAGGAAACATGATTATCTCCCAATAACAAAACAAGCCCCTCCTCTTTACATTTCTCTTTCTTGATGACTTGACATGTCTTAAAATAGTCACTTCTTTGATAGTTTCGAGCCAACATCTGGGCCGACAAAAATAGCATTATCTGTAATCCCTTGAATCTCAATATGCTTATGCATAATATATGTCACACCATTGAACAGACAATAGAGTCTTTAACTGAGACCAACTTTATTTGCATGCTTTATGTGTCAGTATGTCTCGGACTTTACTTTATATTCATGTGGTAATTTTGTGTCTGTAATGTGGCTCTTGTTTCAAGATGAGAGAGTAGTAATTTCCTTATAACTAGAGCTGGGTAAAAAGTATCTATTTCTCGATTTAATCGATTC
This sequence comes from Labeo catla, assembly GCA_012976165.1. Lineage (NCBI taxonomy): Eukaryota > Metazoa > Chordata > Actinopteri > Cypriniformes > Cyprinidae > Labeo > Labeo catla. The sequence goes on from VONZ01000119.1 coordinate 560,226, forward strand.
TCATTTTCACGAAACAAAATGGATTCTTAAATCCTAAGAATCGATTACTCTAGCCTGTTTTCATTTAATGAACGGAACAGAACACCTCCCACTGAATAAATCGCAATAAGCTTTGTGCTTTGTTGCTTTCAATATAAAGTCTCAAACTTCAAATTTTGTCCATTTTATTACGCATTTTACACAGTAAATGCAGTTTTGGTGCTGTTTAATGTGGAGTGACCTCAGTTAAAGAGTTCCTCTGGTTTAATACCTGTTTCACTGCAAAATAAACATGAATGGACATCCAAAGGTATGTTAAAAGAAAGATTACAACTTACCAAAATCCATATCCAGTCTCACGTAATCACTCAATCAGTGTTTTAACGATGTAAAGACATCAACAACTTCTAAACTATCAAGTAAAATATCACGTAACGTCACATTTACCTCAGAAAAAACATTCGGTGACCATGAACGCGTTAGTCAGCTAGAAAAATGAACTTTAGAGATGAGCATTTTGCTAAATATATGCACCATATAACATATTCATTATAATTTTTTACTTTATGTTTAATTTTTGTTTAAATAAATGCAATTTTTTTTTATTATTCATCAAGCACCATTTAAAAAATGAAAATTGGAATTGGAATAGAAATAGAAACTGTAACTTTATTATTTTAAAAACGTCATTGAGTGTAATTTAAGTGTTTAGGTAAAAATTGACAGTATGCTTCATTAGTTAACATTAGTTAACTACTTTAGTTAACATGAACTAAGAAAGAACAATACTTCGACAGCATTTATTAGTATAATCTTAGTTGTTGATGTTAATTTCAATATTTACTAACGCATTAATAAAATCAAAAGTTAATATTGGTTAAAGCACTGTGAATTAACATGAATTTTAACATGAATTAACAATGAACAACTGTATTTTCATTAACTAACATTAACAAATATTAATAAAATACTCTAAAAAATGTATTGTTCATTGTTTGTACATGTTAGTTAATACATTAGCTAACATTAACTAATGGAACCTTATTGTAAATTGTTACCAGTGTTTGTATACAAATCCGTTCATTTTAACCATCATTAGTATAGTAATGTAGTACCAACCGACTCCCGTGTACTGTACCTGAGATATATCCAAAATAATCGATTTCAGATGGAACCAAAATCAGAAATTGAATTGAATTGCAAGCTTGTGAATCAGAATTGTGAAATTTGCTTGTGTGTTGATGATGCATTGAAAAGTATTGCGACATGCATGGGAAAAAACAAACTTTCACCTGGTGTTTCAAGCAAGAAAGTAATAATAGCATGGGACAATATGCTGATGAGTAAACTATGACTGAATTTTTTTGGGGAGGTAAACTAATTCGTTAACTAGTTTAACCAGTTAGACCAGCACCACAGTTGAACCAGCATGGAAACTGAAGCTAGTCTAAGCAGGTCTTTTCAGCAGGAGTAACATGCTCAATAATGTCACAGGAAGCTTTTTGTGTCTTATGTCATTTTGTCCACTATCATTAAAACCAAGACTAAATATCCCGTAATAGCGTCTCTGTCTTTCTCATCGCACTGCTAGCTCTCCTCCCTCCAAAACTCATACACAGCCGCATTGTTCCACAAGCAGAGTGGTTCAAAATATAAGCGACTACATTCACTATCTAATTTGGCAAATAAAATTTGGACTGTGAGCCACCTGACTTGGCCTGGTTTTCTTGGAAAGACAAAAAGAGACGTGGATATCAGAACGGCGTGTACACTAACACAAGTACCCTGAATGAAAATGAGCACACTAATGACTTGCGGTACATTAGTGCTTGGAAGTCAGGGTTGAAGGGTCTCGCGATTATTTGAAGGAAACATCTGATCTGGCATCAGCTTTAATGAATGGTGCCCATGTCTTTAATTCTCCCTAGTCTGATCCCAGAGCGGTACAGCAGACTTACGTAACAGTTTATACCAACTTGCGCATTTTCCCCTCAGTTTTTCCACTGCCTGTAGTGATCCATGAAATGTGGTCTAATCATGCTTTTATGTCATATTACCAATGCTGTTACAAGACCTCCGATTTCTCCAGCTATTATTCAACTGATTCTGAAGTAAAACCATTCCTGTACACCCTCTCTACAGCCAACTTTTTAAATCCAGATCTGAGCCCATAATCAGCCTCACAGACTGAGCCGGGCCCCCTCCCTATCTTTCTGATCGGCCTCTTTTGAGGTCCTCAGGAGAGCACGGAATAAAAGAGGAATAAATAATAATTGTGAGGAAAAAAAGCAGATAGGAAAGAGAGAAATGAATGAAAGACACAAAGAAAAGAAAAGTGCTGAGATGCTGAGATTGAAGTGGCGGGACGAGACCCCCTATCTACCACCCCCTCCCAATGCTGGATGAAGAAGAGGCGTTTTCTTCAAGAGAGGAAGAAAAGTAATTAGTCCTCCCCCCTCAACACACACACACGTACACACACAATTTCCACTCTCACTTCTTTCTTTTCATCTCTTTTTAATTCCTCTACTCAGCAATTTCTAAACCTTTTTGTTCCTCCTTCCAACCCTACTTCTCTTTAAGACTCTCCTCTTGGAGGACACTGGCAGAGAGCGAGTGTGCAGTCTGAACCGTGTGTGTGCATTGTGAATTTAAAGCAGAGTCTCCTTCAGGGGTTTTGCATTTGTATGAGAGGCGAACACGCTTGGATTTGGCCGTAATCACGGCTTTTCTATAATGCGCACAGAGACGAACATTCTCAGAGTTTAATTAATGGCAGTGCTGCAGGGGTGCTTAAATCAAGATATTCTAAAGTTTTCAAGTTTAGTTGCTTTGTATCTGTGCGGAGAACTAAACTTTCCACCTATCCAGAGCTGACTAGCATGCTGATCAACACCTACATAGACATATGTGTACCCACATTAGTTGTTTCTCACTGAGCAGATCCAAAGTTTTATAGTTATGCAGTGGACACTGACACAGAAGAGAAGAAATTGTTGAATAAAGTTGTTATTTTTGTTTTTTCTGCACACAATAAATAGCCTATTATCATAGTTTTCTAACATTATGGTTGAACCACTGATGTCATATGACTTTATCAACGTCCTTACTACCTTTATGGGCCTTGAGCATTGCTGGCAGGGTCAGAAAGCTCTCGGATTTCATCAGAAATATCTTAATTTGTGTTCCAAAGACGAACAAAGGTCTTCTGGGTTTGGAATGACATAAGAGTGAGTAATTAATGGCAGAATTTTTATTTTTGGGTGAACTATCCCATGAAGACAATCCTGAATTTCCATGCTGTAAATTCATTATTCTCAATAAATTTCAGGATCATTGAATTTCAATTCTAGTTTGGTGCTAGCCTAGCATGTGGATCCTTGTAGCAATGCTGTTGACTACCATGGTGTTTCTTTTGAAACTGGCTTTTATCTATGGAAGCCTGTTTTCGCCACTGAATAAACTGAATAAACATATGCAAGGTTACATTTCGTAATTCAAACTTTTTTCTCATAATTGCGAGAATTGTAAATTATAAAGTCAGAACTGATATAAACTTGCAATTCTGAGAAATTAAGTCAGAATTGTGATATAAACACAACTGTGAGTTATAAAGAGAGAATTGTGACATATAAAGTAGCGATTCTGAGAACACCTCCTTTTTTCCCCTCAAAATTGGACTTTATTACTCACAATTGCGAATTTATATGTCACAATTCTGAGAAAAGTTAGAATTGCGAGACATAAACTCGCAATTGCAAGAAAAAAACACAATTGCAAGTATTTATCTGGCAATTCTGACTTTTTCTCACAATTGCATGTTTTTTTTCCTCGCAATTCTGAGAAATAAGTCACCTTATTTCTATATTATGACTATATCTCTCAATTCTGACTTTATAACTCGGCAATTGTGAGTTTATATCACGCAATTCTGAGGAAAAAAGTCAGAATTGTAAGTTTATATAACGCAATTTTGACTTTATAACTCGCAATTGCGAGTTTTTAATCATGCAACTCTGAGGAAAAAAGTTAGAATTGCGAGTTTAGATCACACAATTTTGACTTTATAACTTCAGTTGTGAGTATATATCACGCAATTCTGAGGAAAAAATCCAAAATGCTAGTTTATATCACGCAATTTTGACTATAAGTCACAATTGCAAGTTTTAATCATGCAATTCTGAGGAAAAAAGTCAGAACTGCAAGTTTATATCACAATTTTGACTTTAGAACTCACAATTGTGAGTTAATGTCACACAATTCTGAGTAAAAAAGTCAAATTGCTAGTTTATATTACGCAATTTCGACTTTATAACTCGCAAATGTGTTTATATCACACAATTCTGAGGAAAAAAGTCAAAATTGTGAGTTTAGATCATGCAGTTCTGACTTTATAACTTGCAATTGCAATTTTTTATTTTTATTCAGTGGAAGAAACAGGCTTCTATAGGTATCTTACTGGCTAAGGTAGTTAAGGAAAACAGTGAGACTCTCACACAGTAGTATCCAAAACACAACATACAGTATGATGCTGACCAATGGAAGACCAATATTTCTGTCTCAGAGTAAAAATTAAAATGGTTATTGTTGGATTCAAATTTAAATAATATATAAAGCCACAATTGTGAGATAAAAGGCCACCATTACTTTTTCAGCCTTCAGGATTTCAGAAAATATAATTTTCATACTAACCAAACTTATGTCCATTTAGAGCCAGACAATGTGGAATGGGAAGACAGCAAAAGAAAAGAAGGAGAAGCAGAGCAGGATAGACAGAGTAGATGAAGTTTGGTATGGGAGTGGTATTAACATTGATAAAACTTGGGCCCTATGAAAATCCCCCTCTGCTCACATCAAAGCCCAGCCTGCCAGTTCAATTCAGAGAGCCAATCTGCATTCCCATAGGCTCCCCCTGTTTCCTGCCCCTACAAACACCCCCAGCCCATCTCCCGGCTCCCCCTGACCACGCTCCCTTAAAACAGGACCACCATTGTCCCTGCGCACTCCCTCCCTCTGCCCAGCGGGTGACCATTCAGACGTCCCCCACCTCGCTGAACTCCACGTCCAGGCCAGCAGACATCCTCCCTGCCCCCATGAGAGGACAGGGGACAGAGGCTCGCTTTGGGAAATGACCGTTACACACTGAGCGGATCAAAATGAAAGAGTCATGTGATTGTGTTTGCTTGCAGGGAGGGGAGAGACTCCCATGTGGGGTTTGAGACAGGTCTTGACGAAAGTTAGAGGTTTGTGGCAATGTTGGGGTAGACAGATAAGTCTGAGGGACCATGGGGTGCGAGACGTGCATGGAGAAGAAAGGTCAGGTGATGGATGGTGCACAAACAAGCTCTAACTGCTTTCACCGAAACAAAGAAAGGGAAGAGAGATGAGATGAGACTGAGAGTGACAGAGGGACAGATTTGGACTATTTTGAGAAACTGATTCGCTTCCAAACAGTCAACTAATAAAGGTTCTTTGCAGCAACTGTTCTCATCCATATGTCACTCCAAACCTGCATGGCTTTCTTTCTTCAGTGAAACACAGAAAAGAGGGTGTTTTAAAGAATGTTGGGTTCCAAACAAGATTGGACCCCACTGACTTTCATAGTAAAGTCTTTTCCTGTAACTCACTCAATTTGCTTCTGAAGGTCTACAGGTTCAGTCAAGGACACAGTCAAACGGTGTGTTTTAAATGTCAAACCAAAAGAGCAGAATACCATGGATTCCTAAATGACATTTTAAGGCAGTACAGCAGGTTGCCTGGTTGCTTAAGAAAGTTAATGAATGTAGGACCCTGTAGGGCTCAGGAAAGGACAGAGGCCTGTTGTACCACACCATCTAAACAAGAAAATAAAGTACGAAAGAGAATAAAAACAGCACAATTCTCATCACTCCATGAAATTAATAATTTGGTTTAATGTGGAACGAAGAACTTTTGTACTCAAAATATTGAACCTAACAAGTTCAAACGGCTTCTGAACAAAAGCCCCCAAAATTGAATGCAATCCCTTTTAAGTCAGGCTTAGGGTTGTGCTTGCATACACGCTGGGGTGCTCACACTCATACACACATTTCCTCTGCTTTTCTGTTTATTGTGACAATAGGGGGATTTGGGGGATCAGCGCACGCTAGTCTGGATTTTACGCTCCCTTACTCAAAGAGAGCTTTGCTTTTCTGACCCCTCCGTTTTCATTGCTGTCAATCAGCACGGCCTCTCATCGTGTGATAAGACCGGCTCGTTTTCTTTCTGACTCATTCTTGGATTTTTTATCAACTCCATTCTTTGCTCTTGTTTTCGGTGATTGGAGGATTTCCTTAGATAGCATGCTATAGCATGCAATTAGTTGTTCTTAGAATCACACTGACATGTGTATTCTTAGAACTTCAACCAATTTGCTTTCACATTTTTTTGGAATGCTATCAGCACACACATGGTTAGACGGAAAATTACAACAAATGGTTATAAATCTGACAGCTTTTTCCTGTATGAACTCTTTCCTCCTTCCTAAAAGTGTTTAAAATCAGTGCTTTAAAACTTGCAGAGGATTTGATATTATATACAGGGGAGAGTGGGGTAAGTTGAGCCAGTGGGTAAGTTGACCCACCCCCTGTATCTTGGCAGCTCTACACTTTTACTGTCATGTGACCATGTATTTTGGAATCACACATCATTTCTGCCTGACTGTAAAAAGGAGAAATACATCGGAGGTGTGGAAGGCACCCATTTACTCTAAAAACTGTTTTTGGCTTGTCAAAGTAAAATTTTAGCATAATAGATGTAATGGCTGTTACATCAAAAAAATTTATCCAGGTCTAAAAATATTCATGATGTATATAGGTGATTTATCAACAAATCCATGCAATTGGTAAGCTTCCCCCCAAAATGCCAGCTATGGGGCAAAGTGAGCCAAATGCTTTGGGGTAAGTTGAGCCAGCACTTTAATTTACCCCACCATAAGGCACTGAAGTTAAATCCCTGAAGTATAAACTGGTATTTTAAAGTGATATTACATAACTGGTTTAGTTTATCATATATATAGATATTATTTGTAGTTAATTTGATAGGGATAGCGCGCACTAAATCCTTCTCTGAGAACCAGAAGATGCTTTTCATCACTATAATAAAATCTATCTTTCCACTTGTAGTGCCTAATGGCTGCTACCATGCCAAGAATCTTTTGACTAAAATATTTATTAGTTTCAATGAGATTTGTTCTTTAATTCTAATTCAATTTGTATTTAACATTCAATTTTACTCAACAAACTGTCTGTTTAGTCTGTTTTGGGAAGGCTAAAACTTTGGTGTTCAACATATTGTTTCAGAAATGTAAACAAAGATTGAAAATGAAAAAACTTCATTTGATTGGTTTTATTTTAAGTTAGCTTTAAGAAATGAAATATGACTGTTTGTAAAATGAAATTTGATTATTAAGTTTTAAAAGAGGTAATTATCTTTCAAATTTTTATATGGGTTTGAATCAGATTCAGTCAGATGGTCAGTTTCTACCCATATGGTGCATCTTGCCCCCTGACTCGGGTCAACATTTTTTATAAAAAGCCATATTTTAGATCCCTTTGTCATAGAAACATTCTGACATTTAAAATGATAGGATTACTTTAAGCATTTTCATTGTACTTGTACTTCCTCATTTTCCCTTATCTGGAGGACCACATGAGTAAAAAAAAAAAAAACTGTCTCATCTTATCCCACTCTCCCCTATCGGTTGTGTGGTCAGGTGTCAGAATAAATCAGAATAGCTTTCTGGAACCCATATTGGTTTATCTGTGTTAATATATGTTTATATTCCAGGCCAGGATTAGTTTGATCCAGTAGTACATCCATTATATTTATTTTTAGCAAGAATATGAAATCACTGCCAGGTATTACAATTCTCCCTCAAAATCTCAATTTAACCCTCAATGTGGCACATTTCAGCAATGATATGTTGTCACCACTTACATACTTTCCACATATACCATACTGCAACATTCATGCATGCTAATTTTTTCTAAGACGTTTCTGATGAGATTACCTGATGAAGACATTCCCTTTTGAAATAATTCTTCTGACAATGTCAACCTGTCACAAGTTGGACTTGTGTCAAAGAATTTGTCAAATAAACATTCTCATTGGATGTGGCCTGCCAGTCGTCATCGTGCGAGAACTAGAGGAATGAGATTGGTCTGGTTATTCCACAGGCACAAATCATCCATCTGTGCCTCTTTTTGACAGTCATCATGTCACTCAGTCTCAGCAGATCAATTACCTCACTGACCTAACTCTGAGTCATCCTACAGACTTAGGCATGGGAACAGTTTCTGATCATATTCCTGTGTAATTTAACAACTTTTCTTACATAAAAAAATAACATAAAGGATGAATTGTAATGTCACACAATAACATCCATTGATTTATCTACACTTTTTCCCTCAAAATCATGGCAATCATCTGATTATTCCTCTGTATTCATTCTGTAAAGCTTGTCTCGGCAGAGCTTTGAGAAGGTTAATACAGGAAGTGTGAGGCTGTGAGAACTAGTCTAATGTCCTTCAGTATCACTTGGGTATGAGATACAGCAAACACCTACTAATAACCGAGAAGAACTTTGCTGAATGGCAAGGGGGTGTTAGTTTACCTCTAAGTTACGAGTCAGCAACAAGGAGACAGTAAACAAAAGACTGCAAATACAAGGTAGCACACAAGCTAGAATCCTCTGATCTGCTCAATAGTTTTGTGTTTCCTAAGCTTCCTTTGGACGACACTCTAACAGATGCTGTTCCTCAAACAACAGCACATATTCACATTAAAATCGAGAAAAAGTCACACTAAATAATTTTTTTGCAAGGCAAGGCATGCTGGAATAATCAGCTAACAATGCGGGTTGATTCCGATGTATAATTCATGTGCTGGGGTGTATAATATGTCCGGATCTGAGGCAGGATGTAGGATAAATAAACATTCTTCTGTGGCATTGTGAGGTGAAGGACTCAAACACGGGCGACTTCCATAGAGAGTAACAGGAGAAAGAGGAAAAGTGATCTCATAGATCCTGGAGATTTTAAATGTCTGCGTCTTAGCCCAAATTAAGAAACTGGTTTCTTTCTCTGTGAGTGAACACTAGATGAATTAATTGGTTTAATTAGCGATGCTCGCTAAGGTAAACATCACTATGGCTCATACTCGGGATTTGGATTTCATCAGACCTCTAAACAAACACACTGCAAAATAATAAAGAGACCTTTTTCAAGAAAGCGTTTACAGGCAGCCAGATTTGTTAGAATATTTATGTGTGGCTACCTCATCGTTTAAAGCTAATGCTAACGTTCCTATAGAGGGTTTGCACTTACGTCACAGTTTGGTCAGTTACCTGGATGCGTGGCGATATTGAATACTCGGATGTAAACAACAGCATGGATTGCACAGTTAATGTACTACTGAATACTTTGTTCTGCTAATTTATGCTGTCTACACCATGGAAAAAAAATGTTTGGAAACTGCAAAATTACATATAAGCAGGAAAGGCCACAATATTTTGACAAACTAAAGTTAATAGGTGGTAAAGATATGTACAAGTGGTATTAATTAAGATATTAGCCTAATATTTCACCTACCTGACCGGAAGTAATAAGAACAAACACAAATGTTGTCAAGATTCTTGCCCTGGAAATCCAGTTTGGCCAACCACAAACACCTTTTGTTCTTCTCCTTGATTTGTTATAACTTTTGGCAGTCTATATAGTACTTCAAATGTTTATCCCTGTCCAACCGATCAGTTACAGCCCAAAACATGACAATAACTGACCATGTTCAGCAGCAGTAATCAGTAAAATAAGAAATGCCGCCAATTTGACCAATTGATGACGCGTCGTGTAAACAATATTAATATTAACTTATGCCTCTGGCAAAATGTGCGTGGGACAGGAGTGAGTGTTTGTGTGTATGTATCGACACAAAATTCATTATTATTGTGATAGTTTCGTTCTTACATGTAGGTAAAGTGTGCTATTATTAATATCGAGATTCACGTTAGTGAATAAATATATAGATAGTCAGATACTACTAATATTCTTAAATAGCCCAGGGGTAGAACATTCGTTATCCATGATAGAGGTTTTGGGTTCTAATCCAGACTCTTTTTGTTCCTTTTTTAAAATCAAAGATGTTCATCAGTGATCATATATCAAGAGCAGGGATACGTGTGTATTTTGTTTTGTGATTTAACCGGAATGAATAGTTCAAGCGTTTAGCCAGCAGATTAAAGCGCCAAAAGAGAACGTTCCGTCACTAATAACATTGGCACGAACATTCAGCATGATTTCAAAAACAACAGATTCCAGCGCCAGATCGCAGCTTATTTAGTAGGAACGAATGTCAGCTGAATATGTATTATCTGCCTATTATGTCTATTTTTGTCCCTAGATATGTTAGTCTAGATAGATACGCCAAGAATTTTGTCTCTCTCTTTTTTATTCACCAGGTGTGCTATTAGATTTTCAAGTGACCGTTTTACAGTTTCCAATACTTTTTTTTCCTTGTGAACAAGACACAAAACATAGCAATGGTCTAAAAAGTACTCACAAAAATCTCACCTGGCAGTCATTTGAAATTGATCCTGGTTCTAATGACTAAAGAGTGGGAGATTGAGTTTAATAGAGTAAATTAGAAGGGTTGCAGGAGAAGAAAGTGCACCAAGCCTGACAGAATCAGTATGTCCTTCAAGAAGCATCCTGCTTTGACCCCTGTGATCCCAGCTAACACATCACTCACGGGTCACCAGCGCAAAACAGACGATTTAACGGCTAACTTGGCATCGGAGAAAAGAGAATTTCCCAGAATAACAAACTTTTTTTTATGTCAGCCCTCCTGCTGAGCTGTAGTGTGGTCGCTGACCCTCATTAGCCTACTGTCTTTTCTCTGCCTGTTTACAAAGCCTATGTGGGCCATTCTATAGAATTGGTTCAAAGTTAGGGCTGGAAACGTCTTGAAAGAAAATGTGTCTCTTTCCACAAATTTAGTATGTATGCAGATTGTTTAATTTCCAAGGTACACATTTCTAGTAATTGTGCAGTTAACTCTCATATTGTGTTTTCAGAAAGTTTCCCTAAATTTGGGTTTTATTGACCTATTAAGATTTTGCTTACATCTTCCTTGTAAATATATTTTTTCTACTTTATTAAAAGGTTTTCAGAAGAAAAATCAATAACAATTATAATTTTAACAATATTTCAAGTGTGATTTATTAGATTTGTTGTATTGTGAATTCAATTTTTTCTTTGTAAAAGGCGAAAAGTTGATCATACCGATTTCAAACTTAAGGATTCATTAGTTTGAATATACATTGAACCAAACACTATCATAAAATTTTAGCTGATGATTCAGCATACTTTATTTTTGACAAAACATCCCATGTTTCAGTAGTGACTGCATATTTTTGGTAGTGACTCTAATGTTTTGGTAGCAACCGCATCACATTAAAGAATTTAACCCACATATTAAAACACTACTAAAACATACTAAAATACTTCAAATTTGCATAACTGTACAAAAAACAAAGATGTCACTACTGAAAATTCACCAAATATTTTGGTTGTGATTGTTTCGATTGTGACAATTTTAGATACTTTTGAAGCTAGCTCAAATATGCTAATCAGCACATGGTTAGCTAGTACAGTTATGAACAGTTGTACACATATAAAAACTAAATGTTATGGAATAACTCCCAAAAAAGTGTGCTTAATTATAGCAAAATGCTGTTCGGTAGTGACATTCTTTAAAGTTACACAAAGATTTTTCATACTTTTGAACACATTTACCTTAGAATGATGGGGCATTTCTAGCTATGAGAGAGTGACACAAAAATAAAGACCCCTATGACTGGTTTAGTGGTCCAGGGTCACATATTTGAGTGGACTAAACAAAAAAATTGGTTTGTTAAACTTAAAAGCTTGGCTTGTTACCCAGCTGCCTTAAAATTTAAACGGTAGTATACGTAATTCGTTTGTGCTCATGTTTTTATCTGTTCTCCCTGGGAGCTTGTGGTGTGGGAGGATGTATAGGATTGTACTTGCCTGATCAATAACACTATTAAAGCCTAATTCATTCAATGGGAAGCAAACTCAATTTAATACAGCGGCCCTGTTAGGAAGCAGGAAGCAGCAGCACATCAAAGACGGGCTTTGTGAAGAGAATCAGCAAATAGGTCCACTGACGCAGAGAGGGAGGGTCACACACACACATATCCTCAATGGCCTTTCTCCCTCTCAGTGTTTTCGCTTTGTAGGGCATTTCACTCTAATATCTCCTCTCTCTCAATCTCTCTGACCGCGCACATAACTATACAAGACCACCATGACGGACTCAAGATTAACACCACAGGAGGGAAAAATACAGGGTCTCTGAGGGTGTTATTCATCATAATTACAGTACATTGTAGAAGAACTGTGTTCTTCATTTCTAAATGTGATTAAGATGATTTACGGATCTTTATGGAAATACAGCCAAAAAAAGCACAAAGACGGCAGCAGCAATGCTTTATGATGGAACATTTCTCTAATCTAATTTTGTATGCAATCTTATTATGTGCATTGCATTATTTATAGGGAAGTTGCCACTATGTATTTAAAAGATGCTGCATGTGTTTTTTTATATATATGTGTCCCTGGAGAAAACCAGTCTTAAGTCGCTGGGGTATATTTGTAGCAATAGCCAAAAATACATTGTATGGGTCAAAATTATTGATTTTTCTTTTATGCCAAAATCATTAGAATATTAAGAAAAGATCATGTTCCATGAGGATATTTGGTCAATTTTCTTCCATAAATATATCAAAACTTCATTCTTGATTAGTAATATGCATTGCTAAGAACTTCATTTGGACAACTTTAAAGGTGATTATCTCAATATTTAGTTTTTTTTGCATCCTCAGATTGCAGATTGTCAAATATTGCCAAATATTGTCCTATCCTAACAAACCATACATCGATGGAAAGCTTATTTATTCAGCTTTTAGATGATGTATCAATCTCAGTTTCAAAAAATTGACCCTTATGACTGTTTTTTTGTTCCAGGGTCACACACACACACACAAACACACACACACATATATATATATATATGTATATGTATATGAAAAGCAATAAAGCGATATAATGTTTGGTCTATGCCATGTAAGCACTTCATTAAATAATAAAAACTTTTAGCAAATATTAAGTCATTTTCAATAATCCAAACTACACCAAAAATTGATGCAGAAGTCTTGGGACTTTTGACTTCTTTTTTTAACATGAACACACATTTAAATAAAATTGGGTTTTCTTTCCCTATGGGATGGCACCATCTTCACAACCCAAACCTCTTGTCCCCACAGTCTCTCTCACACACATATACATACACTCCCCTCTAACTTTACGATGCTCTGTTTCCTAATAAACTTTTGTGGCGTTTGGAATCCATTAGAAGCAATATCCCGCTTTACAAAAAACATCCTGGAACACCAGTGGAAGGGGGGGAAGGATGACTCTGATCACAACACTGTGGATATTCTCACACACCCCATGACATCAAAATGCATCTTTTATGGCTTTTAGTCAATATCTGTTAGATTTGAGCCTATGTAAGTGTTAGTTTACTCTTGAAAGTTGATAAAACAGATTTAAGGCAGCAGCACAACGAGCCGATATAAAAGAATTAGCGTCGATGAAAGCTCTGTGGTATCGCCTCTCGTTGCCTGCGCCTGGGCCAGAAAGTTGGGTTAGAACACACCGCAAAGACGACAGCCAACTAGCACATACGTTCTGCACATGTAACTCACCATACCAGCAGGTGTCAGTAGTATGTATTCATCGTTCAAAAAGGGAAAGCGTAATTAGGACTGCGAACATACAAACCATTTATCATTTTGAATATGAATTGTGTTGGTCAGTTAGTCTTCATTTCATATGGCTATGAAATGAACAGGAATAGTTCACCCAAAAATTAAAATTCTGTCATTAATTACTAACCTTCATGTCGTTCCAAACCCGTAAGACCTTTGTTCATCTTGAGCACACAAATGAAGATATTTTTGATGAAATCCGAGAGCTTTCTGACCCTGCATAGACAGCAACACAACTGACTGGTTCAGTAAGGGCATCAATAAAATACTTCATGTGACATCAGTGTTTCAACCGTGATGTTACGAAGCTGCAAAAATATTTTTGTGCGCAAAAAAATTATTCAACAATTTCTTCTCCTTTGACCTTTACTTAATATCCTAATGGTTTTTGGCAGGAAAAATCTATAATTTTGACCCATACAGTGTATTGCTGGCTATTGCTACAAATATACCCATCTACATATGACTGTTTTTTGTGGTCCAGGGTCACATATCTAAGTTGTCACTTAGAACAACTTAACATTTCAAGTTGACTAAACTTATTTGAGTTGACTGAACTTAAAGGAGAAGTCCACTTCCAAAACAAAAATTCACATATAATGTATCCATCCCCTTGTTATCCAAGATGTTCATGTCTTTCTTTCTTTTATCATAAAGAAATTATGTTTGTTGAGGAAAACACTTCAGGATTTTTCTCCATATAATGGACTGATATGGTGCCACGATTTTGAACTTCCAAAATGTAGTTTAAATTTGGCTTCAAACGATCCCAAATGTGGTTGTAAACGATCCCAGCCGAGTAAGAAGGGTCTTATCTAGCGAAACGATCAGTTATTTTCATTATAAAAATATAGTTTAAATACTTTTTAATCTCAAATGCTCGTCTTGTCTTGCTCTGCCTGAACTCTGTGTATTCTTGTTCAAGACAGTTAGGGTATGTCGAAAAACTGAACATGCAAAGAAGATCAAACACCCTTAACAAAAAAGGTATGACAGCGATATAGCGATACAGTGATATAATAAGTAAATAATAAATAAGTTGAGGGAGAACATGAGATGGGAGTTTTTCAACATACCCTAACTGTCATGAACCGGAAAAATTTCCAGCAGAGCAAGACAAGATGAGCGTTTGACATTAAAAAGTATATAAATTGTATTATTTTTATGAAAATAACCGATCGTTACGCTAGATAAGACCCTTCTTCCTCGGCTGGGATCATTTACAACCACATTTGGGATCATTTGAAGCCACATTTAAACTGCATTTTGGAAGTTCAAACTCGGGGCACCATAGAAATCTACTATATGGAGAAAAATGCAGAAATGTTTTCCTCAAAAACCATAATTTCTTTACGACTGAAGACAGAAAGACATGAACATCTTGGATGATAAGGGGGTGAGTACATTATCTGTAAAATTTTGCTCTGGAAGTGTAATTTTCCTTTAAAATTTTTAGGCAGCAGTGTAACAAATCATTTTAAGTTGACTCAACAAAACAGTGTTTTTTTTTTCTTTTGTTTTTTACAGTTAGGTTGTTGAATGTGGCACTTTAACACTATAATAGTGTGGCTAAACACTGCCTCCACAGAAAAAGATCAACAGCTTCTACATCTGCCTGTTTAGCACCACCCACCGATTCGCACATTTAATAGGTAGATAACGAGAGAGGCAAATGCAGGTCTATGCAGAAACCAACTGATAAAGCAGTATCAAGTTGTGGAAAACTGTCTTTGCATTGCCTTCCTTCTGATCCCAGCATTAGCAAAGAGGGAATGAGCCTTGGTTCTTTGTTCACTTCATTTTACCACAGATTCATTTACAAACAAGGCCCAGTTCGACACAGGATTTTCATAAATATTGAAACTAAAAGACAATGCTGCATCGATTATATTGGATCCTACAGTAATGTCTCTCCACAAAAGTGTGAGTAAACGTTTTATTACGTGGTCAGATTATTTGATATGTACTATCTATGTGTTTTTGACCACAATCACAGCAGCGTCCAACTATGAGAGATGTAGGCTGTCAAACATACACAACTATTAGCCAATCATAGCAGTGGGTGTTTACTTCTGAATCTACAATCCGCCATGACTATTAAAAAAAACAGAGTGTTCTGATGAGGGGTCAAAACAGGACAGAAAATAGCCTGCTATTTCTAAATTTTTATGTTTTAGATGTAAAAACCTTGATAAAATTATAAGTGGACCTCAAAGAACAGTACAAAATAATCAAAAAAGGCAGTTAATGACTCTTCTAATGTATTCCACCCTGACTTCCTGTTTCAATAAGAAACACAGGAAAAAATAGTTTGTCACACCATTTTGTTAGGTCTTTAAAGGGCATGTTCCTACAAAAATGAAATGCTGTCATCATTTAATCAGTCATTTCAAACCTGTATTACTTGCTTTCTTCTTATTTTGGAAAATATCCTGCCTGTTCTTTTCCTTATAATAAAGTCAATGAGGATAGATACTGCTTCAAAAATTACAAAAAAATGAGTTGTGGGCCACATTACTTATATTCAAAAAGTTATTCTTTGATGTCAAACCTGGCATAACATCCTGATAAAAAAATAAAATTAGGACATTTTGTAAAATAACATGTAAATAACATGTTTGAAATGGTGTGACGGTGAGTAAACAATGGCAGAATTTACATTTCTGGGAGCACAGACCTTCATGTATAGAGAAAATATCAGACAGACAGCCTCACACTTTTTCACTCTGTTGTCACTTTTTATAGTAACTTCATAAAATTTATTGCCAGCACTAAACAAAAACGTGGGTGACAGGAAGCACACGGGTAAACAGACTTAGTCACTGGGTATTTTTCGGACGTGCAGACCGTGTCTCAGTTTGTACTATCCCGAAAGCAGAGTCATGTCTGTCTTGTGGTGATGTGTAGGACTCAAAAGCACCTGATTGTTCCTGTCATGTGAGATATGGACCGTATCTACAGAACCAGCAGAGCTTAAAGACAAAAAGCTGGACGGCTGCCAGAACAGCGTGATTAAGCGGTGAGCTGGATTACGACTGCTTAAGGAAGAAAACAACAGAGCACTTTCAACAATGTCACTTCCCGCCAAAGAATACCAACAAAGCCTCTTCCTTTCTGCATGCCCCCTTGCATGCGCCCTCACTTCCTGTTTCAGAGCAAAGCCGGCGCTCAGACATGTGCCTGACGCACTAAACAACTCTCGCCCACTCACAGCACACGCACTCACAAATATGCGTTAGTATATTGTTAACTAAAACTAAAACTATTAAAAATCAACTTGGTAATTAAAATAAAGCTGAAATAAAATATACATATTACTTCAATGTAAACTTCATACTTATGCCTAAATGAAAATTTAAAAAAATAAATAAATAAAAGCTTGAAAAATTAAAACTAAAATTAAAATTACATTTTGTCTATAGCATTGTTAGTGTTAACTAAAACTATTAAAAATCATCCTAGTAATTAAAATGAAATAAAATGTAGTTATTACATGAAAAAAATAAACTTAAAACTTAGGCCTAAATGAAAAGTTTGATAAAAAAAAAAAAGATAAGATAAGATAAGATAAGCTATGAGAAAAAAAGGACAGCTTACTGACGTTTAAATTGGAGTACTAAACTGAAATATATATTTTAAAAAAGACAAAAGCACATAACAGAATTTAAAAACTTAAACTAAAACTAAAATGAAAACTGAAAATATAAAAATAAAAACTACATATTTGCATTAGTCTACAGCGTTATTGATATTGTTAACTAAAACTATTAAAAAATCTATTAAATATCTATTAAATCTATTAAAAATCGGTAATTAAAATAAAGCTGAAATAAAATATAAATATTACATGAACAGCTTGAACTTAAAAAATAAATAAATAAAATTAGGCCTAAATGAAAATTTAAAAAAGAAAAAAAAATTAAAGCTTACTGAAGTTCAACAACTTAAACTTAAAAAAAAAAAAAGAAAAGAAAAGAAAACATTAGGCCTAAATGAAAACTTAAAAAGAAAAAAAATTGAAAGTTTACTGAAATTTAAGTTTACCTAAATTTAACTAAACCTAAAACACTTTGGCTTAAATGAAAATGGAAAAAATGAAAAAAAAAAAAAAAAAGCTTACTAAAGTTTTAGTTGGAGTACTAAATAGACACATAAAAGAAAAAAAAGAAGTATTTAAAATACAGATGAAACAAAACGTAAACATTACATGAACAACTTAAATTGAAAACTTAGGCCTAAATGAAAAATTAAACTTAAACTAAAACTAAATTTAAACTGAAATAAAAATATTTAAAATATACATACATACATATATATATATATATATATATATATATATATATATATAAAAATATTTAAAAAATATATATATAAAATATATGTATATACATAAAAAATAAAAAAAATAAAATAAATAAAAAAATGCATTAGTCTGTAGCAATATTGATCACTAAAATAAAAACTATTACAAAATCATGTTGGTAATTAAAATAAAGCTGAAATAAAATATAAATATTACATGAACAACTTAAATAAAAAATTCACATGAAGTGACTCTCACAGCAGCCCTGGAGATGAAGTTCATGTGTTCTTGTCGTCATATAATAAGACGCAGAGGCTGAAAATCACTGCGAGCGTCACGTGTGCTTAAGTATTTGTGTTGTCAACAAAACCGTGTTTCCGCCATTCATTCATACAGAGCCAAGCGGAACACGCATGATTCATATCCAAACCGTCTTTTTGCGTTTTAATATTCACAGACATTAATTCATATCGCGATTCGAATTAAGTGACAGACCCAATTTTGATTTATTAATCTAAAAATGGACGAATTCCGTGTCATTCCGCGCTATAGAGTAAATCCGTTTTTATGAATGGACTCGCGATCCCGTCCGCGTTTTTTGTACACGCGCATCCATGTAGGGACAGAAATGACATGACGTCGTGTAAATAAGATAAAAGAGCAAGGTATAGACCTGTTCTATAGGAAAGGTAATCTTAAATGACTTTTGTTGTAATCTGGCGCTATATAGAAAATAAAATTAACTTGACCTTCAAGTGGGGGCGGGTCACACCCCTAATATAATGGCAGGGGAAGCACTGTAACTTTTCTAGCTCCATAAAAACATTTTTACAGCTGACACATACCACATTGAAAACTGGCACATTTAGTGAATCCACCACAACTTTCACAGTAACACGTGACAGCTCTCAGTCAACATGAATCAGCCACCTTACTGTTGAAAAACAAAGCGTGCACCATTGTTATTTTTAGCGTTGTACAATATTCTTGAGTTCAGGGGTGAGGCATCAAAACAACACGAATGTTCCACCAAGGCCAAGTCATCCATAAGTGTACTATTGTTCTACAGCGTCTTCCTCTAAGGATCCCTCCCATCTCCTCCTCAGCTCAGCGCGCTTTGATGAGGGAAGGCTTTCTGCAGCTAATAAAAACGAAAGAGAAAAGGAGAGCACCAGGGCTTGTGGGTAATTATGGCACAGGCGAGAGCGTTGGAGGGCCAGATGTGTGAGGAATGTTCTGGCTGGATCCGTCGACGGGGGAGGGGGTTAAGAATAGTCGACTCACCGTCTGCAGATCGTTACGGGCCTGACGAGCCTCCAGCGCTCTACCGTGTGCGTTTTAGCTGAACGTCACCACCACAACCATAAGAAAGATGCAGCAACAGTATGCAGCAGTCGCAGTGATTGAATGTGCTTATGTGCGTTTTAGCATGAGAATGATACACCTACAACTTGCAAAAATAAGCAACCGGCTAATTGTTTTATGTCATCAGAAAAACGGAGTAAAGCAAATCAATTTGAAGTTTTATCTTATCTGTAAACAGTACCTTGGACACGAACCCCCAGCGCTCGTTCGCTCAGTGAGCCGATTAGTTATTTGCTGCTATGGTTGAGCAGCGCTCCAGAACAGCCTCTGTTTGTTCAGCTGTTTCAGGCCGG
The DNA here is from genome assembly GCA_012976165.1 of Labeo catla. Taxonomy (NCBI): domain Eukaryota; kingdom Metazoa; phylum Chordata; class Actinopteri; order Cypriniformes; family Cyprinidae; genus Labeo; species Labeo catla. Next base: position 580,036 of record VONZ01000119.1, read on the forward strand.
CCGCAGAAACCCTGGGAGGCTGTAGAGAATTCACAGCCCCAACTCATCAAATGAAAGACGAGATGGTGGAGGGAGAGAATGAGAGAGGATGAGTGCAGTGAAGCCCAGAGATAAGACGACGACGAAGATGATGATATCTTCTTTTAATCACAGCCCGAGAGCAGCTACTTGCCTGTGATCTGAGGAAAGAAATATAAGCTTTCCCCTATGGAGCAGATTCTGGCATGTGTTGGATATATAGCGGGGAGAAGTGCAAATTCATAATTTATACTTCAACCCCAAGGCCCTTTTAACGTATTAGTGCTGGCTCCCACAAAATACGATTAAGCCAGTACCTCTAATTTGTTTGCAGTACTGCATGAACATTTAAATGCAATGAAAATTGAATTAATGTGTCCGTTGGCCTTCTTTGTAGTTGCAAATAGCCTTGGTTTATACATGTTATGGAAGCTTCTGCGGTTTAATTCAAACAAACAAACATAGAGGGTTTAAAGTTTAAGGGGATTCTTCAACCAAAAATGAAAATTGTGTCATGTTTTTACCCTCATGTTCTTCCAAACGTGTGAGTTTCTTTCTTCTGCTGAAGATAAAAGAAGATGTTTTGAAGAATGTGGGTAACCAAACTGATTTCGATGGTATTTTTTACTTTGAATGTCAGTGGTTATAAACATTCTTTAAAGTACTTTCTGTTATGTTTGACAGAAGAAAGAAATTCAAGTTAAAATGCAGGTTTGCAGCAAGCTGAGGTTGAGTAAGTGATGATAAATTATGATCAAATTGATGATACAATTTTAATACCTTTAACTTTTTGATATACACCTGCCAATGGTGTGTAAATATTAATAGGCCATAAAAATGCAACATGAAGTTTTACTTTACTATTTATTTTATTTTATTTTTTGTTAGTTTAATGGCAGAAATAATTCACATATGTCATTATAAGGAGAATAAATTAATTAAATAAATTAAATAAATAATAAATAAATTAAATTAAATAAACAAATTTACACAAATTATTCTTCATAAGCTGAAAATGCGATACCAAACTATTAATTTTTTTAGTTATTTAGTTAGTTAGTTATTTTTACTTTTGGTGGTTTAATGCCAGTAATATTCCACATGTCAGCATATGGAGGAAATAATAATAATAATAACAATAATAATAATAAATTGTTCTTCATAAGCTGAAAATGCTATTATTATTTTTATTTTTATTTACTTATTATTAATTTTACTTTTGGTGGTTTAACGCCAGTAATATTGCATGTTTATGTAGAAAAAAAATAATTAAAATAAAAACAATTTCTACATAAATAAGATGTCGCACCAATTGTTCGTCATAAGCTGATAAAGCAAGACCAAACTACTTTATTTATTTATTTATTGCCAGAATTATTCCACATATGTCATCATGTGGAGGAAAAAATAAATAAATTCTACATAAACAGCATTTTTCACCAATTGTTCTTCATAAGCTGATAATGCAAGGTCAAAGATTGTTTTTTTTTTTTATTTTATTTTATTTACATATTTATTTATGTTACTTTTGGTTTGTAATGCCAGTAATAGTGGACATATGTCATCATATGTAAAAAAAAAACATAAATAAATAAAAAAAAAATCTACATAAATAAGATTTTGCACTAATTATTTGTGATAAGCTGATAATGCAAGATCAAACTATTACTTATTATTATATTATATTATTACTTATTATTATCGCTTACTTCTTATTTATTTATTTTGCACCAATATTCTTTATAAGCTAATAATGCAAGATGAAACTATTTGTTTATTTATTTATTTATTTATTCCTCAACATCATGTCATCATATGGAGAAAATAAAAAATATATAATATATGTGTTTATATATGTTTTGTATGATCTTCAGCATTCTGTCTGCTTATTACACATGTGCATGTCTTTTGTACATCTCTTTACAGTTAGACAGTTCAGTTTTTCTCATACAGTGTGAGTACTGGTTAGCTTTGATCACTTGCCTGATACAGTCAAAGCCACTTTTAAGAAAGAGCTCTCTGTTTAACTGATGAAGTTGAGTTTTGCCCACTATTTCTGGTCGTGCTGACAGATACATATGTTTTTGTAAGTGCTAAATAGGCAATCTAGGTCCATACCGCGCAGCAAAGAATGAGTCAGTGTGTCCAGTTGGTGTTGGCATTTATATGTGCTTCCCAAAGCGCTGAACATTTCCCCAGTCATCACCAAGGCCAGTGCACAGCCTTTACTCCATCCTGTTGTGTTCCGTCCTAAAGCGAGTGCGGCCTTATTTAAATGTCATGTCAGCAGCCCATACTTCCCCAAAACATTTCCTTGTACAAACATACTAGAACGACTGACCCCAGATCAGGTGAAAATACCTGAATTTGACGACACGCCAATCCACATGAATGGCATATGGTGGGAAGACCAGTTGGGATCAGCTAAAATGCCATAGTATGCTGTTTTAAGTTGAACATTGTTAGATATTCATCCCATGTTGCATAAAGGCAGCTTTGTGGTTTTTCCTTGCGTAATGGCTTGATTGAAAAAAACAACAAGAAAATGGCGGGAAACTCACACTACACAGTTGTTTTAAGAGCCAAATCATTTATTGCCCTCGATTTGAAACGGGTTGAAATTTCAGCCTCGCTAAGCGGGGAAACTCGAACCGACGGTCCAGCTGTCCGCAGGCTGCCGTCCCACAGCGCCCACCGCCACACACGGTTCCCTCCCCTCTCTTATTCCATTCATCCCCTCTGTCCCACAGAAGCAGGTGATCGATTGGGAGAACAGACCCAAACAAAACATGGTCCAGAGAGTTGAGCAGTTGCCCAGAACTCTGTTTTTCCCTAAACTCCTTAGAAAAGCACAGTTGAGACATGTTACCCCCGCTAAACAAATCTGTCATCGTGCAAAACAGCCATGTTTGGTTCTGTTGCTTCTTGACTTCTTATCCAACTTATTCATCTTCTGGGTGGTTGCAAGTAAAGCATTTAGAAGTGAATTGAGAGTAACCTTAAAATTCAATACAATTTAGTTTCCAAGTTTTAATTGAAGTACATTTGACATAAATTCATTGTCAAAGAAATTCATAAAATAATTTCTGAACTTTGCACAACCCTAAGTCACTATGATATTCTGGATCCTAGATGTGGTTCTGAACTCTCCATCAATGTAAGTCTAAAGGATTCATCTAACCACTTTTATTGCCCATGAATAATGAAAAAAATGCTTGGGTTACTTCGAGGGAACTCTGGGTATTAAGACTTGCATGGCTTAATAGAACATAAATGATGTATCTTACTGAAATATGTAGTAGAAAACCCAAGAAAGATTTATGTTATTTGAAAAATCCACATGGTTTGATATATATTTTTAAATATTGGGGGTGCCATTTTTTTGACAATGTCAAATGGTTGCACTCTGTGAGCTACTGGTGCTACTTGTTGCTATTTTTACCGCAACACAACACAAAATAAATCACTGATACATAAGCTACTGAAAGAGCTTACAACTGGCGATGTATATAAGCGTAGGCTTAAACCAAATGCTGTACCATTGATTTTTCCTGGATATCGAGTAAAATCCACAATGAGAAATTAGTTCGGTGGCTGTGGCGTCATGACAAGTGTCGGCATGTTTACATCCTGCCAGGATGGCATCTAGCATTTCTTGTTTCTGCCATTTGTAAGCTCTTTCAGTAGCTGTGGTCTACTAAAAGCCTCAAAGGCATCAGGGCTGAAGTGGAGATGCTGAACAAAGATGCAGGTCTTCAGGAAGTTTTATTCATCCACAGGCATCTTCCCATTATTTTCTCCTCTTCTTATCACTAGGAAAGCAGTGAAGACTTACATCCAGGGCCTAAAACTAACTTTTTGCCAAACTTGCCAATAGCTGGTGATGTGATAAAATTTACCGGCCAAAAGTTTTTTTTTCCGGCCATGAAACGCTTTTTGCAAAAACAGGCAGTTATTACTACCACAATGACTAAACATATTTATAATGTTTTAAATTTGTCCTGCTACTGGTGTCTCTATTAAATGCATTTTATATGCATTAATTATAAGCATTCAACATTACAGTATAACTGAAAGCTACTATTTCTTATTTTTAGGTTTTTAGGAAATATATAACTTTTAATTTAAGTGATTTTAAAACAATCTTCTGATAAGCTATAAATTGTATATGCTTAAACTATACAGATTAATCTTTATTCAAGCTACAAAAGTTAATCAGCGACTAGAGCAGTCAAGTGATGATTTCTCTTTTTCTTTTGTTCTTTGATTTACATCAATGTAAGACTTCAGCAGGCTTCACTTTAAAAGCAGCGCGGCCTCTTTAAAACCTGATGCAGATGACACAGACCTGGCACATATCCGATTTTCTCTAAACTCTTTACGGTCATTTAATACTTTATAACTCATTTAAGAATACGTTTATCTATATACGTATAACTCGCCAAAACTGTGCAATTTGACAGAATTGGTGAGCTGTCTGAAGCGGCTCAGAGCATGCGTACAGCCAAACATGCAACCTTTCAAACTATACTTTACTGCACCATTTAAGCAGTGTAAACCCAGGTATGTGTTGCCACATTTTTGGGTTACGAAGAATAAAGAATGGAAAAGTTATTCTTCCGAAATGAAGCAGCAACATTTTCGCAGGTAAAAGTTATTAGAACTGTGTCTAGGGACTAGCTGGCCATCACACTGCTCTGAACTTTTCAGCTGTTTGGATTCCATTATTGATTCGCTCTTGTCGCTTATGACAAAACAGCTAATCACGACGATCTTGTGTTCGGAAAAATTATTTTATTCGCTTACATCAAAAACAGTGAATCTCTTTAAAAACTGGCTGTTGTTTGTTATATTTCATAAAAATTTTACCCGCCAACCAGTTTTTACTCGCATTTGGCGCTTGGTGAGTGTTAATTTTAGGCCCTGCTTACATTGCTTCTCTTGTCGCCCTTCGACTGAAAAATCCAACCAAAAGCCGCACAATGTGGCATCGTATCAATATTTTATTTTCCAAGTTGTGGTAAAAATAGCAGCAGGTAGTGCTAGTAGCTCACTGAATGCAACCATTTCACATCATCGTAAATAATGGCGCCCCCATAGTCCAAAATATGTAATAAACAATGTGAATAACATAAGTCTTTCATAGGTTTTCTATTACATATTTTTGTAAGAGACATCATTTACATTATATTAAGCTATACAAGTCTTAATACCCAGGGTTTACTTTGAAGTAATGGTTATGCACTCTAACATGATTTGATTAATGATTTCCTCTTGGCTTTGTAAACTACACGCCAATTCTGCACCAGTATCAAATACAGATTAAAGTGAAACAATAATGAACAACCTTTGGCTATTATCACTATGCTTTCATGTCTCATAGAAAGCTGGTTAATCCTTAGCTCAAAACTTATGACTTAAGTGCTTACCACTGTGGAACAAGTTGACGTTGACCTGTGATCCATTATAGCACTGAAGACATTACAGTTCAACTAGCAAAAAAAAAAGAGTCAGAGGTCAAGTTAAACCTGTCTGTAGGTTTGCAGTTGCACAAAATTTGTACAAAATTTGAGTCAGAGATTCTTGTTTTGACTGACTCACATCTGAAGTCAATAGTCACACTGTTATTATTACACCATCAGAACATGCCAGCTCAGATGGCAGACAATGACAACCGATGACAAACATGATCCTGCACGTACTCAGAGAACGGAAGACACAATAAACTTGCATTTATTAAGAACAGTCACACGGAGACATGCAAGATGTGCAGTGTTGGTGGAGCTCCAGAAACGTGTTTGGGAATGACTGCATTATAGCATGATGCATTCTGCAACAAATAAATTGCTTTCGAGCTCGGCTACGGACCAAGAAATCTAACCGAATATGAAAACAGCCTTAGAATGATAGTAGAACAAATTTAGCCAAACACTACTGACTGTTTGTCATCTGCTGGGGCTGTCATGACAAGTTTTGTATGCACATCTGTGCTTCAGCATCCGTTTCCTCTCTTGTGCAGCGCTGCATATATGTGCTGTGGTAAATGTGCTATCAGACAATTGTTCCAATATGGTTACTATACAACTGATATCAATCTCAATTATTAAAGTTTTGCTAATTATAGTGCTCATTTCGCATTGTCTCTTTCTATTCTTTTGCCGTTGTGTAGGAATGAATGGTAGGATGTTAAATTAAACAGCATGTGCAGAAGTTTTCCTCCCTTTCTTCGTCATAAATACAGGTTTTTCTCTTGCTTTCTTTAGCTTTAGTACTCGCCTCTTTTCCTCACAAAGGACTTGAAGCAGAGTAAGGCAGACAGTAGCTGCATTATCAGGCTGATGACTGGACAGCGCCCTTCCCTCTGTCACACATAGTGAATTAGGGACCTCGGGTGGGACAATGAGGGATTGTCCTCCTTAAGTTCATAATCGTTCACATCTCCACTGGAAGGCAGAAAGGCCAAAACAGAAGGACAGCAGGAATGGTCAGAGGTTATTTCGTTTTTTGAATCCTGGTAATTCTTTGCCTCATTTTGCAGCGTCTTGCAAGTGAGTGGTGCTTTTAAGACGCCATGACAAGTTAAAAGAATTTACACTTTTACACAAAGTGCCGCTCATCAATGTCAGTTCCAATACACTGGACCAATCAGAAGATCCTGGAGGCGGGGCAAGCGTTGCAAGCTTTTGTTTACAGTAGCAGGTTGGCATAGCAACATGGCGGAGTAGGTATTCTGCAGTGTGTTTTTTTAAACCATTCTGAACCATTCTATCTCACGGTAAATAATTGTTTACCTCCATTAATCATAATCGAGGTAAAATATTCAATTAATCGAGATCACGGCATCTTTGTTTCCAGGCGGAACGTTAAAGAACTCGACACACACACATCTCCTGGAAATCTGTAGAATTCAACCAATCAGATTTGTATCTGATTGACTTCAAAAACTCCTGAAATGTTTCCAATTTTGTATGGCATATGCTTCAGCCATTCAGCCCACACTCCGTGGGTGTGACGTCTGAGGTTAAAACTACTCTTGCTCTTGCTCTGGGGAGCATTTCCCAAAAGCAACTACAGTATGGTCACATGTTCCGTCATTACCAACAGAGTTTAATGGAACTAACGACCATAGTTAGCTAACGATGCTTTTGGGAAACGCATCCCTGATTGAGAAGTGCCCATACAAGGAATCCTCCTTTTATGATGTCATACAGGAATAGAATGAAATCCAAGACTTCCGTAACACAAACGTGCTCTTGCTCTAGTCTTTTGTAGCCAGATCTTTAGACTGACGGCAGAAGGTAAGGGAAACTTGGTCGCTTTGAATGGCCAAGGACCGCCCAAGAGGTCATATATGACTGACAGGTAAAGCAACCAATCATGTTTTGTTTTGTGCCACGTCATGTTTAGGGACGTAAAAATGTTCCCACAATAACAGACTGGCGAGTAAAGTTCTTAGACGTATTTTAAAGAGTCTGTGCTCCAAACTTTACAAATTTCACATACTTTTGAAAATCTAGCATTTGGTTGATCCTGATAAGCATTCATTGTCACTGTTGTAAACATGAGGCAAGTTTGATAAAGGTTAAAGGTAAACTCTGCAGGAAAGTGGACCTTGAGGGCCAGAGTTGAACACCCCTGCCCTACGCTTTGGTCCCCTCTTGTGGACTTAACGGATACGTGGACACAAAATCAGAAGTAGATCCACAAGATCATATTTTGGGACTGTACACAAAGCATTCATGTTGGGCTATACTGGTTTGAAATGACATGACATCAAATAAATGATGACAGAATTATCATTTTTGGGTGAACTGTCCCTATCAATCTGAGTGAAGTAAGCTAGTCATGAGTTTAGATGGTCAAGGTTGTTTCTCAGTAGGTTAAACCGATAGAAAATATATCACACTTAGTACATAAAGACTAACGTTGATTATTCAGCGAAACCTCTTCAAAGTGAGTGTGGGAACATAACTGTCCTGTACTCGCTGGGCTGCTGGTAGGACAGGCTGGCGTGGGTTCTAATTGTACATGGTGCAGGGCAGGAACTGAAGAATAGGAGAGGAAATCGGGAGAGGAGGATGGGGGCCAGCAGATGTTTCAGCTTTGGGTTTTGGCTGGAAAGGGCAATTATGAGGCACTCTTAATGACGCTGGCAGCCGCCCCATAAACCTGGTTCAGTGGAAGAGCTGCTCATTAGGGTGACCCACCAAAAAACATTGCAACCTGTCCAAACTCTTCCATGTTCCACCAAGCCAACCAAACACGCCAACGTCACGGCTTCAGGAAGTGCAGCTGCGAGAGTTGGGAACTGTACAGGTCCCACAGAGCCCAAAAAATATGATGACTGTGTTTGAGCTTGTGGATCTAAGGTAGCAGTAAAGCACTCTAGATGACGAGCGAGCGAGCGCGGTAATGATGTAGGTTTTCCATTATGCAGGTTTGTGCGCAAGAGAAGCTGGTGAACCAGACTACAGAGAAAATGATAAACGGAGAAAAGGGAGAGGTGGCTTAGGGGGGTACTGGGGAACTGGGCACATTAAAAACTGCGTTAAGAGCCCAATATAAGACATCCTGTAATTTACACGACTGATTTTCCCACTCGTTCATACATATTAACTTCACCGGGTGCCATAAATCTGTTTAACGACCACAAGGCTCAGCACCGACATGGCTACCTCTACAAGGGGCTCCGGCTTCGGTGACAGCAGGCAGACTGCGACATGTTCCCTGGCGCATGGGTTTACGAGAGATCTCCCCCATTCTCATACACCTTGGCACGGCTAGACCTCAGACCTGTCTTTCTAGGCGAAACTGCTGGCACACGAGAGCGCTTGGCACGGCCCCTGCTATTGAGTTTTCATGAAAGTAGGTCACTGCAAAGCTCCTGTTGAAGCTTCAGAGCAGGAGGAAAAGAAAATAAATGAGGAGATGAATGAGGATCGAAAGAAGATACCAGCCACTTCCTATCCAGCAGCATGGGAGGACAGTGAGGGACAGGAAGTTACGTGACATGCTCTTAACGGTCTTGTCTTCTGCAAACTTGAAATGATGGTGAGTGAGTAACAAACACGTTTGCTAACCATATGTTGCCATTGTTGTGGTTTGGTATGAGACCAATCTGTGTTTGGCAGTTTTATTGTACCTACGATTGATTTACCCTACAAAGTATAATTTAAACTGTTAAGGCCCAAGTACATGAGGTTTATGTTACCGCTCATCATGCACTGATTTTGGCCAGTCTGGACATGGAAAGGTTGAACCTGTTGAGAACGTAAAAATGATTACGCATGTGTCTCACACATGTTCAAAAGAACTGAAATAAAAACAGCAAAAAGGTGCTATAGATCTGTGAAATCATTTTCATCCTAATTCATCTTAGCACATGCGTCTCTCTACTGCTGGACTTACCAGACACTTCATTTTCCATGTGTTTGATCTCACACCCAGAAGATCTGACAAATCAGTTGGGTTATGGGACATCTAGGATCATTCGCTCTGAGTGGAGCAGAATATTAAAAACGTCTCGTTTCTGTCCGTCACACATGTGGTCCTCCAATTCCCTTGTGTTGTCTCAGGTACCATGTGGAATGGCATAGATGGATGACGCTTTAACCAGCCAAACTGGATGGGCTGGAACAGCAATTTTGAGGAGTGAAATGGCAGATTTCTGTAAAATGCATTTAAACACAGTAAATGAAATATACACATATGAAAATTCTAAACGATACCAATAATTAACTTGAAGTTTAACTTTAAGTAAGCTGTTAAATGGAAAGTTCACCCAAAAATGAAAATTCTTTCATTAATTACTCACTCTCATGTTGTTCCAAACGCGCAAGACCTTCGTTTATCTTTGGAACACAAATTAAGATATTTTTGAAGAGATCCAAGAGCTTTCTGACCCAGCAGACAGCAACTGACTCGTTCAAGGCCCAGAAAGGTAGTAAGGACAAAATAAAATAGTCTTAATAGACTTAATTTTACGAAGCTCCAGATTACAGATCAGATCACAAAAACCATGGTTATTTTGATTGGCAGCTTTCTGTGGAGTTCAAGGCTTTCCTTCAGATTCCATATGGGCCTTCTAATAAAGCATTTATTAATCAAATCATCTAATTACAGTAAAATGAGAGTACTGGATCGGATACAGGACATCAGGACATTGCTCCCCATGTCTCTTTCCCAATATGCGAAGCCAGATGGGAAAAGAGAAAAACACTGTTTTTACATGACAGCTCCAAAGTCTTGGATTTCAAAGAACACACACACGAACAGGTGTGTTAGATCATATTGTGGAGAGATTCAATTATATACGCTGCATGCATATGCACACACGGACACGTGCGAACATTCAACACGCTGGACGTTCTGGCACTACATTTTCACATATTTGCATGTACTGAACACTTTTTGAATTAGAGCGAAATAAACACATTTTCATCCGAGTTTCAGTTCAGCTGAAACGCAAAACAAACAAGAGCAAAATTCATGCACATCCGCACGTGAAACTACTCATATCTGTATTCAGACATAAAAAGAATCACTTCCTCCTCTGCAACACTCAAACACCCACACGTATCAAAAGAGAGCCAGGCCACCGTCAATGCGTAGGACCTTACATCACTCAATATAGGACTCATATCAAAATCCCCTAATGGTCACGTGAATCAGGTGTGAGTTTTGAATTATACATGTACTGTAGGTGTTTTTACAGTAAGTACATCTCATCTGAAAATGATTTAAAGTTGTCGAAAACAGAACAGCGGAGAAACATATTAAGCAACTCTTTTAACCACGATTTGACTAATAAGCTAAATTTAACTTTAGCACTATAAAACATCACCCTCGCAGCATTCAAAACACATATTCATCAGTATGAAAGAGTATAAAAAGAAGAAGGGAAAGAAGAAGTGGCTAGAGGGCAGTGCACTTGATAAAAGGAAGTGAGAGTGTTTTAGTGCAACATCTGCTCCTCCTGTGGTCCGTCTCTCAGCGAGCCGCTCTGTTTGTCTACGGGTCACAAACGGCCAAAATATACAAACACCAACAAAGGCACTCGCGGACATGCGGACGCATAGAAAGCTGAGTTAATAAGTAAACAGGCAGCGCTCCATATCTGATTTGGCATGGACGGAGCCGGTCTCGCTGAGAATAACAAAGGGGAGTGACAAAAATCAATGTTATCTTTTCATTTGCAAGGGAGAAGGCAAGAAGCAACGAGGGCCCACGTCAAGAAAGGAAGCGAGGGAGAGAAACCCACATACATCTCCCCTGCTTAGTTCGCCCTCCCTTTCTCTTGGCAACTCAAAGTCCTACACAAAGAATTCCAGCGTTCAGCCAAAGGTAAAAAACCCAGTGAAGCTCCGCCTCCCAGTCTGATAGACATTTGCTCCTGGAAACATGAGCCTGATAGATTCAACCTGTGCTGTGGCTGGGATTTGTTGTAGAAAATACTTTGACAAAGTAGTGATGATATTTGATTAGTTTGAATTAGCACGTTAAATGTGACTTAGCATAGCTGTGATGCTACAAGGGGCCTTTTTACCATGTGTGTCTCCTTATTAGTAGTCCAAAGATGCGCTCGGCCTCCTTCGCTGCTTTGTTGTCCCACATACGCGCTCTCTTTCGCTCCGTTCCAAAACCTAGCGAGCTGTGCCTTGTTGTCTACGGCCTGCAGCTGCCTTAGGCAGCAAATTAAATGGAAATGATGTTAGCGTGTTGCTAAGCTAACAAACACAGCACTTTCTCACGGTTTGCAACAAACAAAAAGTTATTAATTTCTAACAGAGGGGCTGAATTCTGTGTTTAGATTTTTCATCTTGTGAGAGTAAAAAATAGTCCTCCAGAATATCCCTCCAGAAATACTGGCAGCTAATTGTCCCAGATGGATAGCTGTTCATTCATTATTCATGCATCCCACAATGGTCAATAAGTGGAACGTAAATGGTCTTGCTTTCACGCTCCTTTACAGAAAAGGCCACTTCATGGACAAACTGTGAGAGTAAACAGATGGCCTAATAAGACTAAAAACAGGCGATGTACACAAACATTGGATTAAAAAAATCGTATAAATGACATCACCACTATTTTTATCTATTCCTTTCATTATTACATAAACCAAAGATCAAGATTTTTCAGGTTTTGGAACAAAGCTCTTCTTTCTCTACACACATACAGAACAGAGGTTAACTTAAGCTGATCCATCTGTTTGGACGGCATCAAGAAAACGGACATGCAGACAGGGCCCAAAACACCCACGCCACGTGACACACACACACATAGCCCGCCAGCATAGTGAAGTGCTAGAACTGGACTTCTCGCTCATCACCCGCTTTCATCTTGGCATTGGCACAACTGTTCATTTTCAACGAGAGGCCACATTTGTGTCTGGTCTGGCCACTTCAGAACGACTGATGTATACTCTTTACCGCTCTGCGGCTGCGCTGGGCCAAAGCCACAGGCGTGCAGGAGAATCTGATAGTCGTGGAACCCGCGCTGCTCTCGCTCCGGGCTGGAATGCATTTCTGCAGCACTGCACTTTTCACCATATCAGGGGAATGATTGGAGGTCCCCACCAGAGCGATCAACTTCCATGTTCAGCCAGACAACCAAACCACCCACTCACCACACACACAAACACTGTCTCTGATACTGGATGAACCTCAGCAGATTGAATGCGTGCTCACGACATATGATTCACATGCAGAAAATGAGTTTTTTGGAGTTCAGGTTTCACTTCCTCAAATTATGGTGTTCTGACATTTCAAGAAATCAGTGTCGGTTTTGCTATACGAAACACACAGACATATTTATACAAACACACACTAATTACACCATAACAATTCAATACCAACATGAAGCTTTTACATTGATGAACTTGAGAATTACTTATCGTCCTTTGGAGTCTGATCTTTCTGTGGTATGGTATGTTTTGAAGCATGGCAGCTGGTTTGAGCTGGTCCTGAGCTGGTTATAAGCTGGTTTAAAGGCACAATATGTAAGTATTAGCTGCTAGAGGGCACATATTCAAAACAAAGAAAGAAACAAATGCGTAGTTTGATGCCGCAGTATTTAAGTGCGGAATCATGGGCATTGTCTTCATCCCCACAGCTGACGGGGCTTGGGCAGAAATCATGTTCATGGATGAGTTAATGTATTGAAGACTTATTAAGGTCACTGTAGCATGAAGGAAGTGAAACGAGGATGCTGAGCGTTTGCTAATGAAGGACGAGCGCAATACACGGCTCAAAATCAGCAGAGCTTTTATTATGCCACAGTCGACCGCTTCTACTTCCTCCGGTCATGCGTATATAGGCAAAAGCAGTGCTGTTTTATTATACTAGACATATGAGTGTGTTTGAAGTTCTGTTATAATGCTACTCTGTGCTTTTGTTACCTGTGTAATAAAATGCATAACATATTAAAGTGTCTTTGGGGTTTCAATGTTTTTACAAAATAAAACGGTAAAATCAAGGGTGTCATTGGCAGGTGATGCAATAACATGGTCCGTTACGCTAATTAAAATTGTTTATTTTTCTGGATTTAGACATTTTTGGAAACATTTGGGATAATGTAAGTACAAGTCAGCAAAATACAGAGCATACAGAGCTTTCCCGAACATAAAGGGGGCAATAATCTCAGCTATATCAGAATCATTGTAAAGATATGGGCAAAGGTAATACGAGGCTGTATTAAGTTTAACTTCCTCAAAGCTGTAAAGCTTCAAACTCATTATATATATATATATATATATACACACACACACACACATACAGGGGTTGGACAATGAAACTGAAACACTGGCCAATATAGTGTTGGAGGTTTCATGGCTATATTTATGCAGCCTGGTGGCCAGTCTTTACTGATCGCACATTCCACCAATAAGAGCAGAGTGTGAAGGTTGACTTTGTGCACCCAATAGCTCAAACATTGTACCCTGAAGGTGGTGCCGTGTATTAGGATGATAATGCACCAATACACACAGCAAGACTGGTGACAAGAGTGATTTGATGAACATGAAAGTAAAGTTAAACATCTCCCATGGCCTGCACAGTCACCAGATCTGAATATTATTGAGCCACTTTGGGGTGTTTTGGAGGAGCGAGTCAGGAAATGTTTTCATACACCAACATCACATAGCGACCTGGCCACTGTTCTGCGAAAGGAATGGCTCAAAATCCTTCTGGCTACTGTGCAGGACTTGTATTTGTCATTCCCAAGATGAAATAATTCTGTATTGGCTGCAAAAGGAGGCCAAACGGCATACTAATTGTGGTCTAAACCCAGGTGTTTCAGTTCCACTGTCCAACCCCTGTATATACACACTTCAAAGCAACCATCCAAACATGTAATAATGTATGTCTATGTATCTATGAAATATAACGTTCAATCTGACATTAGGATTTTCTGATATATTAACTGGAAAAGATGACAAAATATTTGTGAAGTGCAGGATTCTGAAAATATTTAACACTGTTCTAGTAGTTTTTGGATATTTTAATCAAAAAACATACATATTGTGTACATAACTAACTCCTACTCAGGACCCATTCATAACCATCTTATAACCAACTCAGGACCAGCTTAAACCAGCTGCCATGCTTCAAAACATACCTAAATAATAAAAAAAAGGTGCTTCACAATGCCATAGAAGAACTAAATGGTTTCATAAGGAACCTTTAAGATCTTAAGAACCTTTCTGTTTCACAAAAGGTTCTTTGTGACAAGGTTCTTCAGATTATAAAAAGGTAAGAAAGAGATGGTTCTTCAAAGAGCCTTTGACTGAATGGTTCTTTGTGGAGCCAAAAAATGGTTCTTCTATGGCATCGCTGTGAAGAAACCTTTTAAAGCACCTTCATTTTTAAGAGCGTAGTTCACTAAAACAGCCTGATTGATCCGTTTAGGGATCATACTGATCTGGTTCTGATTTGTTCACGAATCATACCAATGTGACAAACTGACTCAATGAAAAGGTCATAGAGGATACCAACTCACTGGAGAAGAAGATTTAAATGTCATCATTTTTCACACAAAGTTATTACTTCATTAAGTTGTGTGCATGTTTAAGATACTTTAAATAGGGATCAAAGTTTTCAAAAAGTTTTTAAACCTTTAAAAAGAACACCATTACTGTAACAACATGGGAAAGAGCAACCAAAACATTATTCAAAATATCTCCTTTTGTGCTCCACCAAAGAAATCAGATGCAATGATATAAGGATCATTATTTGATTTAGTGAACTATTTCTTTAAGACAACAACCAGATTTTGCAGGCACACACATTTTGTAATATCAGCAACTCATCTGAAATTACAAACTGTGATTTTATGATACAGAGAAAAAGGTGAACAAAGCAAATGCACAAGCCAGATTGCAATTGTGAGCCCAGAATGTGATTGTGTGAAGATTGTGTGAACCGTAGACTAGACTGGAAATTATGATGCTGCATATGTAAAAAGCATGTTGTCTACTATAAGAGTCAGTATGTTTATGTCTTGAGTATGCATGTGGAAAGTTTAGCATATAAAACATAAAATCGACAAAATTTAAGATCATGGACATGAAAATGTCAGACTTGTCATTTATATGGAAAGCCAAAAGCTTTATATACCTCACTTGATGGTCTACAAAGTGAGACATCCCCTCTTTCATCTCCTCTGGGAACTGTTACATCGCCCCCTGCTGGATAAACCTCTCCTAGCTTTGTATTCAAGCTCTCTTTTCTACAAGTAAACTCTTGTCAGTCTCTCAGACATAATTAAAAACACTTTATATCTCTCACCCTGGCTGAGCCCACAACCTTTGTCCTACAAAGAGTTCTATCACATGATTCAGTAAACGGCCTCAATCGTGAATACAGCCCATGACAATAATTTGTCAGTTATGAAACAAAGCGCTCTCAAAAACAAGACGTATGACTTTTTCTACATTTTACAGCTCCTCACACAGGCCATGAAATATCTCAATGAGACAGGCAGAGGACACATGGAGTGTCCGGAACGTTAGATGAGAAATGAATTGCGTTTGGAGCATGGTTTTGTCATTCGCACTGCTTTTCGCAAAGCATCTAGCCATCTCTCTTTTTCCCTGAAGGTGAATGGGGGAATCTTAGAGAATCTGATACCACAAACGTGCACCACACCCTATTTAACTCCACACAACCTTAATTTAGCTTTGCCGAGCATAAAGGAGGCAATAATCTCAGCTATATCAGAATCGTTGTTAAGATATGGGCAAAGGTAATACGCTGCTGTATTTTGCCCTTAATAGGCATCAGTCCAAAACTTAGAGCTGCCTCCAAGCTGTAAAGCTTTAAACCTTTATATACACATATACACACTTAAAAAGTAACCAACAAAACATGTAAAACATGTAATAGTGTCTATGTTTCTATGAAATATAACAAGTTCAATCTGACATTAAACTATTTTTTTATATACTAAAGATGCATTCTCTGAAAACAACTCTTATGCATTGGTGCTGTACATTGTGATCTAGGATTTTCTGATATATTAACTGGAAAAGATGGCAAAAATATCTGTGAAGAGCAGGACTCCTCGCAGTGTATCTCCAAACTTCTGCTTCAGCATTTTAAAAACAGAAGGCGTACGGGAATATCTAGTCAGTTTGTTTTTCAACAGCATGTGGACTTTACGTTTCGAAACTCATTTCATTGATTTCACGAGTTGTCTGATGGCGGGGTTTCCCCGGGACTGTATTGTCATGAGATGATAATCGCTGTGGGAGCTGCATACCAGTGTGAATTTGAATAAACCTGTAAGTAGTTGAAAACATTTTGTTTGTGTCCGACAAAAATGCATCGAGTGCAATACTGCTTCGCATTTAAGACTAGTAGGCAGTATGGACTGAATCCAGGCCCTGGCTCTCATTTGAGCTCGTAAATCTCTACAGCCAGTTCTGTGCAGCCGCTGAAGGTAATCTTATTGTAAAATATTTTAAAGTCCCAAATTACGTTCAGTTAAAAGCAGATCTCACACCAAGTTTTACATGCACTTCAGTATGAAACTACTGAGTAAAGACCTTGGAACCTATACAGATGCTCAGTCTGTTCCAAATCTTTTATAAAGAAACATTATCACTGGCAAGCATGGTGGAAAAAAGCCTTTGTTGCAAGCAAACATTCTGGATTGTTCACTTGTCAATCAGCGAGTGAGGAAATAATGGATGAGCCGCAATGAATTGACTGGAGATTCCCCAGTGGTTTTAAGAAGGCTTGTGCTTACTGGTTTGATGGCCTGATTGCCAAGAGAACAATAGGTAGAAGAGAACACTACCTGATAAGGAAGTGAGAGGCACCGCTGTGATTTGTTTTTCCCAGCATGCTTGGAGTGCGTCCCATTCAGGTATGGTGACTCATCAAGTGCTCAGAACTAAGGCAAAGTTTGTGTCAGGCAAACAGCCACAACAAAACACACAGGGCTGGCGAAAGAAAGCGACAGGGACAAACACTGTGCATCTTCAAACAAACGATCCAGAGTGTACACCGGGCTGACGTACGGTCTGAAACTTTCGAGTCACTTACCGCAAATCCTACTTAACCACTGAAGATCTAAACTCGCAGTTTACTATACTATGTAATCACAAAACCTACGCACAAGCGGGCTACACTTCGGTCATGTTGAAAGGACGCACCGATGAGATAATGGCCACAGTCTTATCTGGCCAAACACAGGAATGGTTATACCACCCTCATTACAAGTCCTCTGATCTCACACCTGCTCCAGACATCCATAAATTCTCCCATATACAGCTCAGCTATTTCGCTTTGTGTAATGCTTTAAGTAACAAAACACAGGCCTCCTGGAGCCTCTTGGGCTGCGTTCACACTGCAGGCAAATGCGATGCGACGATTATTTTTTTCTCACATGTGACTCAGATCTGTTTTTCTCATCACAGTGTGAACAGCACAAACAACATGGAATCTGATCTTTTTAATTTCAATTTGTGCCACTTCCATATGTAGTACTGAATCTGATACAGCTCAGATGTTTTGTAACGCGACTGCACTGTGAACAGCCATATCAGAATTCTTGCGACTTTTACGTCAGTCTAGATTAACATTTGTCACGATTCTGCGCTCATGGGAGTCACTTTATTTTATATACCCAAAGTTTATCAACTGTAAAGTTATCAAGACAGTTTATAAGGTAGTTTTGAGCAGCAATTGGGTGGATTTTGTTGTGAAAACCTGGCAACCTTGTTCGTATTGTTCTTTTGCGCACACAGGTCAGTTCAGGATCATGATCTGTTCAGATAAGAAATCTGATATTGGCCACATTTAAAGGGGTCATCAGATGCCCATTTTCCACAAGTTGGTAGATTCTTTAAGGTCTTGATGAAAAGTTTATAATATACTTTGGTTAAAAATTTCTCAGTGGTAGTGTAAAACAACACCCTTTTGACCTTGTCAAAATGAGCTCTGCAAAAATCATCCCATTCTGATGGATTGTTCCTTTAAATGTAAATGAGCTCTGCTCACACGCTCCCTTTTCCTCTCTCTGTGGAGTGACGAGCCTGTTTACTTCAGCCGCATTTAGCCCGTTTAACCGCGAAACTTTGCAGAGATTGCAGAGATTCAAAAAAACACCCTTATACTCACTTCTGCTGTAAGTGAAGCTGGATCACGAATGATTTGCGCGAACATAGACACATTTATGTAGATCGGGAGGCACCTTCCCTTCACAAACAAACGTAATCCACTGCATCTTCAGCGGCTCAGATGTTGGGAATAAATGACAAAACCACTATGTTCATAATTAGATCCAGCAATACAACACCTCAATCACTCAGTCCGAGAGATTCTTGTCTAACTTACATCCCTGCTCCGGCATCGAAACAATGGAGGTCGGACTGAGACAGCTGATGTAGGGCAGGTCTGAGGTAAGATGCTCACGTCAATCAACTATCATGGGAGCGGCATCTGAGAACGGCTTGATTGAAAAAGGGGATATTATTTTTACAGATTATTTAAAAACCACTGCATGGATTATTATTATTATAGGGTAGATATGTACATACACTGCCAACACACATTAATGTTCAAACAACATGTAAAAGTGAACTTAGCATCCGATGACCCCTTTAAAACAAAAATGTAAATAGCTATACAAAGAAATCAGATCTGAGCAGAAAACTTGTTTAGGGCTATGTTCACACTGTGAGCCTTAGTGTTCAATTCTGACTGTTTTGTTTTGTTTTGTTTTGTTTTTTTGCTCATGGTTCTGAACTGATCCGTGTGTGCAAAAAAACAATACGAACAGGGTTGCCAGGTTTTCACAACAAAATCCACCCAATTGCTTCTCAAAACTAGCCCAAAACTAGCCCAGGAGGTAAATATCACATTAGTGGGGTCACTTCAACCCACAAAGTTGATAAAAAAAACCTGCGGCAACCATGAAATAGTAGCAAAATTCAGCAGGAAAATGGTGAACTTGCCACAAATCAGAATTGAAAAGATCAGATTCCATGTGGTTTGTGCCGTTCATACTGGCTACGTTCACACTGCGAGCCTTAGTGCTCAATTCCGATTTCTGCTCAGATCCGTTTTTTTTATTTTTTTTTTTTTAGCTGTTCACATTGTTGTTTTAAAAATGGTCAATATCAGATTTCCAGTGTGAACAGATCATGGTTCTGAGCTGACCTGTGTGCACAAAAGAACAATATGAACAGGATTGCCAGGTTTTCACAACAATCCACCCAATTGCTTCTCAAAACTAGTCAAAAACTAGCCCAATTGCATTCCAGGTGAGTAATATCACATTTGTGGGGTTGCTTCAACCCACGGAATTGAACCCACAGAAACATTAAAAAAGTAGGCCAATTCCGCAGGAAAAATGTGGACTTGGCAGCACTTGAGCGCTGTCATACGTAAGTAAACATGAAAGACATAAAGTAAGCAATTATGTGTTTATTTATCATGTTTACTTGCCACAGAAGCCAGTGAAATTATGCGCAGGCAATATAAAAAATAAAGCTAAGGATGTGACAGAAGAAAGCAGAGTTTTGAAACTTTTACGATTCGACTCGAACCCTCATATAGAGTTGTCACTGTAGAATTTATGAGTTCTGCAACATCACTGTAATTTCACTGACTACCTTTCACAACTGTCTTGATCACTTTGGGTAAGTAAAATCTTTAAAGTGACTCCCATGAGCGCAGAGTCATGACGAATGTTGATCTAGAGTGATTTGAGTAAAAGTCACATGAATTCCAATATGCCTGTTCACACTGCAGTCGCAGTGACACCTGACCTGTATATGGAATTTCTTGGGCTGGGTTCACACTGCAAGCCTTAGTGCTCAATTCCGTTTTCTGCTCAGATCCTTTTTTTTTTTTGTATAGCTGTTCACATTGTTGTTTTAAATGTGGCCAATATCAGATTTCCAGTGTAAACAGATCATGGTTTTGAACTGACCCCCATGCCCAAAAGAACAATACGAACAGGGTTGCCATGTTTTCACAACAAAAACCATCTGATTGCTTCTCAAAACTAGTCCAAAAGTAGCCCAGTTGTGTTACAGGTGAGTAAATATCACATTTGTGGGGTTGCTTCAACCCATGGAGTTGAAAAAGAAACCCACGGCAACAGTGAAAAAGTAGCTCAATTCTGCGGGACAACTGTGGACTTGGCACAAATCGGAACTGAAAAGAAGCTGTTCGCACTGGCAATGTTCACACTATGAGCTTTAGTGTTTAATTCTGATTTTTGTTCAGATCAGATTTTTTTTTTATAGCTGTTCACATTCTTATTTTAAATGTGGCCAACATCAGATTTCCAGTGTGAACAGATCATGGTTCTGAACTGACCCACGTGTGCAAAAAAGCAATATGAACAAGGCTGCCAAGTTTTCACAATAAAATCCACCCAATTGCTGCTCAGATCTACCTTATCAACTGTCTTGATAACTTAACAGTTGATAACTTGACAGTTATCAACTGTCGTGATAACTTTGGGTATATTAAATGTAGTGACTCCTATGAGAACAGAATTGTGATGAATGTTGATCTAGAATGACGTAAAAGTTGCACAAATTCCATTATGACTGTTCACATCGCAGTTGCGTTGCAAAACATCTGACCTGTATCAAAGTTAGTACCACATATGTAAGTGCACAAATCGGAATTGAAAAGATAAGATTCCATGTGGGTTGAGCTGTTCACACTAACTAGGTTCACATTGTGAGCTTGCAAGCTCAATTTCTGCTCAGATTTTTTGTATAGCTGTTCACATTGTTGTTTCAAATGTGGCCAATATCAGATTTCCAGTGTGAACAGATCATGGTTCTGAACTGACCCATGTACGCAAAAGAACAATATGAACAGGGTTGCCAGGTATTCACAACAAAATCCACTCAATTGCTTCTCAAAACTAGTCCAAAACTACCATTCCAGGTGAGAAAATATTGTGTTAGTGAGATCGCTTCAACCCACGGAGTAAAAAAAGAAAACTGCCACAACAGTGAAAAAGTAGCCGTGATTCTGCGGGAAAACTGTGGCAACACTTGACATTTGCATGCAGTGTGAATGTAGCCATGGACTCTAAATACAGAAAATGTTGAGAGTTTAGGAGTCATGTTGTGTGTACATGTGACTTTTGAGATAGAAATAGATGTTTTTCCATCCATCTGGATGTGAATAGAGATCGCAGGTCCACAATATGAGAAAATAAACTCTGGCTTGAGTCAAAGGTGAGATCACAAAAACATCTCAAGCACCAAAACTGCTGACCGAAAAGTTTTGGACTTGAGAATGACATTGTTTGGATTTGCATGTTACAAACTGATGTGTGCATCTTTATCTTTCCTACAAACCTTATCAAAAAAAAAATCTAGATTCGTCATTGCAGCAACATTTGCTACACTGACCAAATGTACAAACATCTCAAGTCTGACCTTAAAAACCCCAAACAGGACTGAAAAGGTCTTGATCCCTTTTAATGGAGACGACAGACCCTTGTTGTCCAGACCATAGATACTAGATAGGACAGATTCAGTGTCTAGTGTTAGACCGGTCACGTATACTTTGAACACGACGCAGACTGTGCGAGCGGGCAGGTTACCGTGAATCCAGATGGGCCTGAGGGTTGGGGGCGAGGGGTCGAGGGAAAGACACGGTAGAGATACGCAGACCTGAGCAATCTGAAAACCGGGTGGTCTGTTATGTGGCTAAGGAATGTGTGGATCGCAGGAAGAACAGACGCTCAGGAAAACTGAGGAGCCACATCAAACGTGATGACCAGGCGGGCCGAATGTAGAGGTGACCCGATACAGCGTGTGCACGTCTGTGTGTATCACCGAGAATATGTCGGTCGCACGCTGCTCAAGCTGCTGTTGGTTGGATCACAGCAGCCATTCTCAGATCTGTTACAGGGTCCCACGGGAAGAAAGAGCCACCCACCCACAGTGCCACTGTCAAGAGCATCAGCCCGCTACCTTCGTAAGTACAAACATATGACCACCAATATTTGACCCTAATATGACCCACATGCTTGAGTCACAGAACTATCAATCAACCAAATACACGAGCGGGGAAAAGCTTTTGTACAGAAAACCTACAAAATATTTCTCTATATATTTCTCTAAATATTCACTTCAAAATGCCTTTATTAACCCCCCGGAGCCATGTGGAGTATGTTTTATGATGGATGGATGCACTTTTATGGGCTTCAAAATCTCAACCCCCATTACAAAACTTGAAAGAGCCAGGACATTTTTTAGTATAACTCCGATTGTATTAGCCTGAAAGAATAAAGTCATATACACCTAGGATGGCTTGAGGGTGAGTAAATCATGAGGTCATTTTCATTTTTGGGGAACTATCCCCTTTTGCATGAACTGTAAGTGTTCCTGTTGAAATACTCGCATAGAGTCAGGCCTAATTCTGTCTGGTTTAGCATGTAGCTACAGTTCCTTTTGTCTTTTACTCCTGTCATAAAACCATATTACTGAACCACCTATTGTTTTGTGTTGCCTATGGCGCATTGATTGACATTTATTTCTAACTCCTTTCAGATGTACTCTTTTCTCCATCTTCTGTGATCACACTAAAAACAAGGTCAGGCAGTATTAAGAATGGTAAAAATAGTTTTATTTATCTGTATTTTGTCTTGTTTTCAGTAAAAACAGCCTTAAATCAAGATAAATTGAATGTGTAGATAAGACCTTTCTCCTTTTTTTTTCTTTTCTGTTCTTTTCTTTTTTCGTTTTGTTTTGAGTATAAACTAATTTTTTTAATGCTCTTACACATTTTATTTATCTTTTTTATGAATGTTTAACATGGAAAACATGACACAAGAAAACGATTGTTCATAGCTCTTTGCCCTGCCTTTCAACTCAGCCTAGTTTCCTTTCATTTGTGGTGAGAAATAATGATTGACATCTCAGAAAAGCAAGAACAAACATGAACAAGAAGGTGTAGCAAGCTTAATAATAAGATGTCAGTTGGTGTGTATGTGTGCGCGCGCGCCTGTTTACAAGTCAATTTATCAATGGCAAAATAAAAGTCCAAAACAGAACAAGCATGAGCCATCTGAAAAGACTTTTCCCACTGTTATATCATAATGTAGTTGGGCTTTGCTCTCTTTGTCTGGTGACGAGCTGTCAGCCAATCAAATCCTGCTGCAAAGCACCTCATTGGCTGGTAAGCCTCACAACTATTGGCAGGCAAACATAGAAGCCTGTTTCAGAGCCTTAGTTACCGAAACAAAACAATATTTCTGTTATAGTCATAATGATCTGTGATCAGTTGGCTTACGCATAGTGAATGCTGTCAATCCATCCTAACGATAAACAGATGAGGCGATTATACTTGGGTTAATTGTGTCATTTCAATAAAACTGTTCAGAACCTGTTGACAGCTGTGGTTCATTCACGTGTAAGAAATCACAACCTCACCAGTCACATGCACGCAAAAACACACAAAGGCATACAAAAAAGGCCTATGTTTTTACACCTAAACATTGGTGTAGAATCAGTATTTATGAAACATTTTGGTTTTTCGTACCTTTAAGTCATAACGTCTTATTAAAGGAGACATTCACTTCCACAACAAAAATTTACAGATAAATTATTCACCTCCTTGTCATCCAAGATGTTCATGTCTTTCTGTCTTCAGTCGAAAAGAAATTATGTTTCTTGAGGAAAACATTTCAGGAATTATCTCCATATAGTGGACTTCAATGGTGCCCCCAAGTTTGAACTTCCAAAATTCAGTTTAAATGCAGCTTCAACATGCAGCTCTAAACATCCCAGCTGAGGAAGAAGGGTCTATCTAGTGAAACAATGTCATTTTCTAAACAAATTGGCAGTTTATATACTTTTTAACCCCGAATGCTCGTCTTGTCTATTCTCTGCGTACTCTGTGTAATCTGTCGAAGGACACCTATCTCATTTTCTTTTCCAACTTCAATATCATCCTATATCGCTGTTTTACCTTTTTTTTGTAAAGGGCGTTTGATCGTCTTTGCATGTTCACTTTGTAAACACTGGGTTGGTACTTCTGCAGGGATGTAGGACAATTTTGATGTTGGAGGAGAAAATGAGATCTGAGTTTTTGGATAAACCCTAACTGTCTTGACCCGGAATACACAGAGTTCTCATGCGCATCGCAGAGAATAGACAAGACGAGCGTTTGAGGTTAAAAAGTATAAAAACTGTCAATTTGTTTAGAAAATGACCGATCGTTTTTCTAGACAGGACCCTTCTTCCTCGGCTGGGATCGTTTAGAGCCCTTTGAAGCTGCATTTAAACTACATTTTGGACGTTCAAACTTTGAACGTTCAAACACCATTGAAGTCCACTATATGGAGATAATTCCTGAAACGTTTTCCTCAAAAAACATAATTTCTTATCGACTGAAGAAAGAAAGACATGAATGTCTTGGATGACAAGGGAGTGAGTAAATTAGTAAATTATCTGTAAATTTTTGTTCTGGAAGTGAACTTTTTTTTTTACAATGTACTTGTTTGGTTGGTTCCTTCGAATATGTACTGACACCAAAAAAAGACAAAAGGTATGTGGAAAACTGTAGTTTGTACTGCAGTTAAAATGCAACAGATGAAAGAGACAATGCCCAACAAGTTACTGAGAGAAAACAGAGTGACAGCAAGAAAGACCCTGTCCTGAGGGAAAACAGCCAACACTGAGCCAAACCCAAACTTGCTTCTGGTCCAAAAACAACATGCCAAATGCAAGCACGGTCTTTTTTTTACCGAACTAAATCATGCTTTTTACAATCTAAAACTTTTTATAGAAACCCAAATGAGCCTCTCGCTCGAGCTCCTGTGGCTCCAGTGCGTTTTACAGGTCCACGGAGAGTCAATGAGCCCATTGGGACTGCTACATTCAAAGAGGAAAACCACCTAGACCGCAAGATATTCAGCAAGTTGTAAGGTAGCATATGAGGACCAACCCCCTCTATGAGTAGAGGCGATTTGCAAATAATAGCTTTATGTTGTATTATATACAAACTACAGATTTTTGAAATCAGCTAGTTAGTGGTTCGCCTGAATGACTGGCAGAGTCATCAGTAGTAATGATGCGTTCACATCATGTCGGAATTACTGTAATTAAAAGTTTCGGACTTGTAAAAACCCATTTACGCCTGCGGCAACCTCGTAATTAAAGGTTGGAAACTAAATTTTCGGAGAGTTCTGACCACAGTGATGTCACATTTAAACAGCTAAAATGGTGACAACTTGGGCAGTAAAATGAATACCTGTTAAGCTTTCTGTGTCCTTCAACAATAGCGCTTTAAAAGAACGTCATTGAAGCACTGCTTCAAAAGAATTAAAATAAATACAATCTAGAACTAGCTGAACAGTTAGTCAACCACTGTGACCCATCCCTAGTATACTGTGCTCGGTTAGTTCAAGAGGTATATGAACTTTTATTAACACCCATTAAGGACAAAGACCGTGTTTATATACAAACACACATGACTTGGAGATTAGATCATAGGTGACCCCACCTTTAGAGTCCATAATGCACCTCTGCAGTCAGTTGTCATCCAGCAAACAGTTCTTAAAATAAACCTCATCTTTTTTCTCAGCTAGACGTACCCTGACACATTTTCTCTCTCTCTCTCTCTCTCTGCGTATCTTGTGCGAGGAGCGGAAATTTCACTGCTTTTTTTAAAGCCTCAAATGGCCACTTTAACACCGACCGAGCAGATGAAAAAACAGAGGTAGTGAAACGTCTCACATATTTCATAATCAGATGTAATATGCACACACACCTGCAAAAACACAGTTCCCAGTGTCTCGTACACCCCAGCGGTGTGCTCTTACACTAAACACCCCAGCCAAGACCGCTATATCGTAACTCTGTCCCCAGGCCCCATCGTCGCTCGCTCTGCATTCCTGGACGCAGCTAAAATCTGATTAAATCAGGCTCAGACCACTGTAATGAAATCATACAGAAAAGAAGAGCGACGGATGATACACAGTCACACATTTTAGTAAACAATCACTTCAGCTAATGCTAGTTAGTGCTTGAAAATCATTTCTTGTCAAGGGCTGGTTTGGATGCTCTTTGTGGAAACAAACTCATAGATCTCACTGCCAGCTGTTCGCCTTAATACTTTATTAAAACCACACACACCCATTACACTTAAAACTTAGTTACTAATCATAAAGTTTGTACAGCCAGCAGCTGCTTTGAGGGAGACGCCCATCCGTAGCTCATTAGGAACATAACCGATACCTTTATCTTTATTATAGTAATATATTTACGCTAATCTAGTTCCACTGAACCGAACGAAAGCTAACGACTTCCTGCAGTTCCTTCGATAAATGCTATGTGGGAAAAGTACGCTGTAAACTAATCTTTTCTACATGACCTTTTGACTATCAAAGAAAAAAATACCGGTACAGCTGTTTGGTACCAACCGTTTGGATAGCCTAGAGCGGAACAAGCAAATCTGTTACCTGCTCTTACATGCACGGTTGCTCAACTTAAAGGGTTAGGATTAATGTATTATGGCTTGAATCTGTCATTAGGACAAAAAAATGGTGTGTGACTGGAACTTTGAGAGTCTTGGAGAAATGTTTCGGAAAATGGAGACAAAAACAACGATTAAGCCTATTGAGGCAAGATTTACTTTTGGGTTCTATGACGTCAAGTTGTACCAAATACTCATATTCCCACTTCAAAGGCCAAAGCTGGGGGTGGATTTGTTCTTCAGGAACAAACTGGGTCCGCTGGCAGCTTTACGGAGCTTGTTAAGGACGTTAGGCAGAATGGGGCCAAGGACTCTGCGGCCATCAAGTGCCTGGCAAGCCGCCTAACCATGCCATCGTGCTGAGCCAAACCAACTACGGAAAAGTCAGGGGAGAGAGGGGACTTTGACATTTAATGGGAAGACACACACAACAGTGATGAAGGTGTAGGTACGAGACGGAAGAAAGTTGAGAGGCCTGGCTCTCCACCCCTGCCTGGGGTCTGGACCGCAGGATGAGCGGCAGCTATTCATTTTAATAACTGCACTTATTTTCTTCCCTGCCAGGAGCCATTACCATAATTCACACTTTCTGCACAGTACCTGGAGAGCTTTAGTGTGGTTTACAAGTTTTGGATTTAAAAGTCTGGAAAAGTCTTCGGATTCTGAAACAGAGCTAGGAAGAGAGAATTGCCTATTTAGAGCAGCCACACACCAAACAGACAGAGGCAGCTTTTAGTTCAACCAAAAAATACAATTCACCCATAATTTACTCTCAGGTCGCTCCAAATCTGTATGATTTCCTGTCTTTCTTGGATGGATGGATTTAGATGTACATGACACTGTTTTCC
Source organism: Labeo catla (assembly GCA_012976165.1). Taxonomy (NCBI): domain Eukaryota; kingdom Metazoa; phylum Chordata; class Actinopteri; order Cypriniformes; family Cyprinidae; genus Labeo; species Labeo catla. The sequence continues at coordinate 607,862 of VONZ01000119.1, forward strand.
AGGCTTTTATAATGAACATGCACTTTCAAACTATGCCCAGCAGGTACCAGACGTCAATATAACATCATGTGACGTTGGAACCCAACGTTGGACAGACATTGCATTTTGGTTGAGAACGAAAATCACGTTGACATCAGCATTTGACGTCAATTTGACGTTGACTTAACGTTAAATTTTGGTTACACAACCCAAAAACAACTAAATATCAATGTCAGCTGACATCGGTATTGGACATCAATTTAACGTTGACATTAGACATTGAATTTACATGGACTTTTGGTCACCTGGCGTCGCAACTGAAATTAAACCAAATATCAATAACTTATGACCTTCCCTGATAGCGCACATACTTCATGGAAACGTCTATTTGATGTCAGCATTTACATCTGGAAAAGATATTTTTTACAGTGTTTGCTTATCTGTAATGCGTCTACAGGACGTTTTCCATCAGATGTCAAATAGACGTCTATTAGATGTCTTTAAGATGTTTATGATTTAGAATGTATGTAAAACTTATATAATCTTACAGACATCTGTCAGATGTTTGTACACAGCTAAAGATTATTTTTTGCTTTTTTGTTTGACATTAAACTCTCATTGGCATGTTTATGCAAATTCATTAGCATTTGTTGAACTGTATATTAATTAAGAGTCAGATCAGTTGATCAAGTTTACAAAACTGGATTTGCTCACAAATCAGACCAATCCAGTTTTCAAGTTAAACTAACTGGGCCTCATTCCTGAAACACAGGTAGAACAAATTTTTGTGTAAATCATTCGTAAAGCCTTTCTGACACAAACTTTTGAATTCATGAAAATGTTTAAAATCCCTATTAAAAAAAACAATAGAAGCCATTAGAGAAATTCTAATGGTTTCCACTACAAATGTGACCCTGGACCACAAAACCAGTCATATATGTAATTTTTTTGAAATTGAAATTTTTACATAATCTGAAAGCTGAATAAATCTTTCCAGTGGTGTATGGTTTGTTAGGATGGGACAATATTTGGCCGAGATACAACTGAAAATCTGGAATCTTGCAAAAAAAAAAAATCTAAATATTGAGAAAATCACCTTTAAAGTTGTTCAAATGAAGTTCTTAGCAATGCATATTAATAATCAAAAATGAAGTTGAGATATATTCACGATAGGAAATTTACAAAATATCTTAATGGAACATGATATTAATATTGTAATGATTTTTGGGATAAAAGAAAAATAATAATTTTGACTCACACAGTGTATTTATGGCTATTGCTACAAATATACCCATGCCTCTTAAGACTGGTTTTGTGGTCCAGTGTCACAAACACCATTACAAACATTACAAACCATCAACTTTTATTCATTAAAAAAATGTGCACTACCATAATAATTTTTCACAAGTTCACTTGCCCTTTTTGGTAACTGTACAACTTTGGGTAAAACGCAGTGCTCGTTACTGTCACTTTTTACCAAGCTGTCCGATAAATGAAGGAGGGGCGGGACAAATACTACACCAACCAACCTACTTGTACAACATTCAATGTTGCCAAGTCCACTGTTTTAGCCCCTGGAATATGAATTTTACCAGAGGAACCCCCGTGAAACACGATTGGACTAGTTTTGAGTAGCAATTGGGTGGGTTTTGTTGTGAAGACCTGGCAACCCTGACAATGACTGAACAACAAAGGAGAAGTTAATAATGCTGGGTACTTCATTTTTATATTCAGTAATATTCTTCGAAATGTTAAATATGTTACTGACGTGGATCATAGTAACCAAAGCGTCTCAGCTGGAAAAACGCTGTGCCACCAAAGCGTGCTCAAATGCCACCAGCTGGCCGTTTTCAGAAGAGCACCTGACATTTTTTCAGCGGGCTAAAAACGCTTTGAGGGACACATCGGTAGACATATGGCTTATAGTGTTTTATGCATTTATGCAATATGCTGGAGCCAAATCACCTGAATATCCCACTGCGTTACTGGACACGTCATTTACATAGTTATAATTCATATGCGGGGATTACTCTAATTGTGAATTAGCATGCACATGCCCCCCATTTACAAATGATTGGAATTCATTAACATACATGTTTAACTATCAAATTTGATGTTTGGGAAGCTTTGTGAATCTGGAGGAGAGTTTTCAGGGAGGTCTGTTTTACAGGAAAATTACTCCAAATTTACTTATGTTTACACAAGTTTTATAAATAAGGCCCACCGGCTTGAAGTGGTTGCTATGGTTAATAGCAGATTACACAAAATTTCCACAGATGAAGAAACGACTTTGGCATGACAGGTAAACGGTCATGAACACTGGGGATGTTTTCACAAGGCAACAGCTTTGACAATACTATCTGCAGGATAGCGCATGGAGTCTACCTCCTTTAAATCACACCGTGGAGAGATAAAACAAGGTTTCCATCCATGCTTGTGCAAATTCCTCTTCCCCATCCTCATCTATTCTGTCACACACAGAAGCAGTGGAGCTACATCTCTATAACTGTCACTCTGAGATGTGACAGCGGTTGACAACCACTTGGCATCTGCTTTCGTGTTTACACTGAAGCCTCACCCTCAAGCAGCAAAGCACTAAATTTAACAGAAGATACAGCAGAAAGAAAATAGAGGCAAGAGTTATTGCTCTTATCTCCAAAAAGAGAAAGAAAACAGAATAGCCTGCTGCTCAAATACCCTGGTAAAAATGCAAAGCAGTGTGGGAAACCTCTGTGTAACGTTATGCAAAGCTGAGTGGGAGATAAGCAATGGCCGTTTACATAACGGCAACAAGCAGCCACAGTAAGACATCCAGCTGTCCACCGTTTTAAAAAACTGTCATAAGCAGCCACAAAGTACAGTCTTACAGGTGGCTGTTTGTTTTGGCTTTCGAAAATTAGATTAGGTAGGCCTCATGTGGAGGAGAAAAAAAACTGAAGGAGCTCTTGTAAGATAATTTATATTTTACACTACATTCAAACCTTAGATACTGTCTTTTTTGCCATATTTATGACCCTGGACCGCAAAACCACAAAACCGTCACAAGGGTCAATTTTTTTGAAATTGAGATTTATACATCATCTGAAAGCTGAATAAATAAGCTTTCCATTGATGTATGGTTAATGTATTTGGCCGAGATACAACTATTTGAAAATCTGGAATCTGGGGGTGCAAAAAAAAAAAAAAATCAAATATTGAGAAAAATCACCTTTAAAGTTGTCGAAATGAAGTTCTTAGCAATGCATATTACTAATCAAAAAATAAGTTTTTATATATTTACGGTAGGAAATTTACACAATATCTTAATGAAACATGATCTTTACTTAATATCCTAATGATATTTGGCATAAAAGAAAAAAAATGATTATTTTGACCCATACAATGTATTGTTGGCTATTGCTACAAATATACCCATGCTACTTAAGACTGGATTTGTGGTCCAGGGTCACATTTATATTCTGGGTTAAGTAAGATTTAACCCTGGGTTATTAAACTCAACTCCAGAAAACTGAATTGGTAAGGCTATACAGTACAATGTGAATTACTAACCATGTTTTGGCGAACTGCTGGCGAATTTAAATTCATATAATCTGATTCAAACATTTTTGTATGTGCTTACACCCCACTGATGGTTAGGTTTGGGGTGGACCTTCATCCTTACTTTAACTTTGGGGGAAAAAAAATCATGCATTTTCAGACAGATCAAATTGTATGAGTTCATACAAAATAACCACCAAGTTGCTAAAACTGAAAATTGCATAAAAATGGTTTCTCATCAGATCAGGTTGGTATGAACAGCGTATAAAACATGGAACAGAATAACCCAGGATTAAAAATTAATTTTTAAAAAAGAAAAGCCTAGCATTGAACATTTGCCATCTTGCATAGAGAGGATAGATGCAAACAAAAAATTAAAATTATGAAATATTTTAAAAGTCCAACCAACACTGGACATTTTTTTCAAAATCTCTTCTGTGGTATTTCAGAGAAAAAAGTAAGTCAGACAGGTTGTGGAATGACATGATACTGAGTAAATCATGACAGAATTATCATTATTAGGTAAACTACCTACCCCTTTTAACTAAAACCAAATATTATAACTAATATACTTTGGATAATATTCAAGGAACATGTTTGCAGAGATGACAAATGAACATGATTTATGAGCTCACGTATTATACTATTATAATAACCAGTTCACCACCCAGTTTATAACCTTGTGTCATTATTATCACTGTGTAGCACGTGTCTAGACTAAAAAAGTGGGGGTTTAAAAAGCTGTTCCATTCTGTAAGGCTAATATAAGAACATCTAGTTGCTCTACTAGCCTGCAGTTAAAAAGCTTTAAATACAGGGAATAAATGGATTAAACAAAACCAGTTTTTCTACAGCCACTGCCATTCTGCATCTGTCTCCAATACCCCACATAACATAAGCACAGTTGCAAAGCAGGTTTGTATGATTTATATGGACTCTTTTTCCATTTCTAACCTGCATCATGAATGGATCCGAGCCCTGACACTCCGATCTATTCAACATGGGCTACTTTTGACACACCCCTTAAATGCAGCATGAAGCCATCATCTGCTCCACTGCTCTCTGACAGCTTTGATGACTGACATGCTCAAAGCATACTGTAGTGATACCCCTCCCCACTGACTCAGTTCCCATGCAAGACACTTCATTTAGCCAAACCCCTCCTGGGCTGTTAGTCCTGGAGCTGTTTGCGCTGGAGTCTCCGATTGTGAACCGCTTTGCTGCTTCATTAAGCTGGAATCAATTTAGAGAAACAGCACAGAAATCAGACAGAGAGACTCTACACATACACATCAGGAGGAAATAAAGGCTATTTATGCTTCACCTGCTCTTTAAAGGGTTAGGACCTTTCCATATTTGGAGTGTTGACAGATGATTGGTTGTGTTGCTGCTGGGGGCGGAGTCTAGGTGTTTTTTATAGGTGCAGTGGCATCATAGCAAACCACACCCATCATGGTCAGGTGAGTAATAGGCATGTTGACATTGCAATCGAAGGCGATGAGAGAAGAGCTGCCAAATCGCAATTGAAGGATTTGAGGTGACACATAATTGCCCTAGATAGCCTCAAGGGTTTTTTTTGAAAGAGTCTACAAAAAGGACAGGAAACTGGAGACAAGAAAGACAGCACATAGGTTGAAAAGCTTTTCAATGATATATGGTGACACAAGGATTAAAATGCATAGCTAGGATTAAGTGACAAACACAATGTATGTCTGAAGCTAAATGAGCTGGTTGAATTCTGAAATCAATATTTAAAAAATACCTATCATAAATTGTATAATCTGGCCTGTTGATAAAAAGCAAAAACAGCTAAAGGGACAAAAAATATATAATGTTTATAGAATAAAATCCAGATTCCAAACCATTGTAGCACACAAGCTGATGAGGATATGAGGTGTGGACCAGTCTGACACAACATTTCACATAGCCCAGAGACATCATATTATCTGAAAGATAACAAAATACACTAAAAAACACACACTTCTTGAAATTTGAGATGTTGTTAAAACTGTTTAAGTCTAGGACAATAGAAATGTACTACATTTATGTGGCTTAGTATTAGCAAGTGCTAGAAAATGAAAAACAGTGCTTTACAGTGCTTAAAGGAGATCCCGTAATAAGTTTACATAATCCCATAATGATCTTACATTCGTAACAATAGCTGTAGTAACTGCGGTTTCTTAGCAAAGCAAGTTACCTTCAAGTTACCTTCAATAAAGGCTCCAGATCCCGGTTTTGCTGTGGTGACACGACGCCATCTAGTGGTCAAGTGACAGCATCACATTTATATATTTACCTGTATTTAACTACGTAAGTGTAAAACAACAGGTTAGATAATGGTTCAACCACATATTAAACGAATAGTGCTTGTTTTTTTTTTTCAGATTTGAGAAGTTGTACGATAAATGTTTCACACGTTCACTTTTCATTTTATAAACAGATGGTACAGCTCAACTAACGTTAAAATCTGAGAACTAATGACAAAGATTTTGCAGTACTACGAATATGAGGGGGAAACGTCCAATTACCTGAAAAAGACGAGAATTTACGGTGATAGTGGAATAGTTTTCTGTCTCCACATTAGGCCTCCTTTTGAAGTGCGTGACTACCTGTCCTAGAAGATAAACACTAGCCAATAGCATTTTAACGCGGGCCGTGAAGGAGCATGTAATTGGTTGGATCTATATAATGAATACGCCCCGTTCACTAAACGAGTCAAGTTTTGAATTCGGATTCGTGCAGCAGAACAACAATCTGCTAAATTCTGAAGTAGCATCTCGTTTATGAATAAAGATCTGCTGAAATAGGGGTGGCATGTCGGTCGTTTCGTCCAGTAAGTGTTTATCACAAGGTGAGAAAGCAAGCAAAAGAATTATGAATTTGTCACAACAGCTGATGACGATACACAATTAAAGGCAAGTGACCTATTTGAAACCACTCAAGTTAGTTCCTTTCGGTTGTAAAAGACTCAGTGAATTAGTTGACTGGATTATTCACAATAGCAAAATAGATGCTGAGTTCAAAATCACTATTCCTTAGTCCACTAATAGTGCAATTGAAGGAGTGAATGAATTCGGGCACTGAGTGCACTGTAAGGGGTGCCACTTTTGAATAGATTGTGCTTGATGTTTAATGACCATTTGAAACAGCGATCTGGCAGCTCCAGCTCTAAACTAGCACGTACAAACTTCAATTAAACTATTTAATAATTGATTTAAACTTAACTTATACCTGTATGATATAACGCTGCACCCATGTGTGACCAGTTTTTTGGAAAATGGTTGAAAATGACTTGACCCTCACGTACATTATTGGTTTTGTCTAGCCATTGACTGTACATTGGTTGTATACTCATTATTGCGGTGCATTATGGGATTGAATGAGTTCACTCAATAACATCTAATTTGGTTTCGGACACCACTACAAATAGCTGTACCCTTAAATAATGCTCTAAGGGTATATGGGGCAATTTCAGACACAGCCATAGAGCCCCAATCCCTCATTCACTATTCTCTACATTCCATCATTATTGTGCTTACCGGATGTACTGCAGACACCATCTTCTGGTGAAGCGCTGACAGTGTATGACCAAATGGAAGTACAATCTAATTAGACTACCTTTTAACCTTCTTAATTTATATTTCTATTGCTGTTACTTACAGTACATTTGTATGCAAAGTTAAAATCAACCCAAAAATTGCTTCAAAATAGACTGCAAGTTTTCGTAGCCCAAGATAATGTGATGACAAATGGAAATTACAATGCACACAATGTCTTTCATGGTTTTAGACATCACCTCCAGACACCTAACCCTGAAATAAAATGATATAGGTGGCAATTTCAGATACAAAAACACATATTGCATCCTACTTACACAATAATGCAAGTGAACAAACATAAATCAGTGATTCAATCTGAGTCTGTTTAGATAATCGATTCAAAAGATTAAAATCTCTGAGATTATTAAAAATCCTTCCATTTATCCACATTTGATTTTATGGGCTCTGAGCTTCTATATCGATTTTTGTAGAAAAACAAATTATTGACAGTCAAGTTATTTTTCTTCTCTGAATGATGTGCTGATATACTATAGAAGCCCATTTCCACCACTGAATAAAAATTTTAAAAGGTAATTGCGACTTTTTATCTCAAAATTCTGACTTTTTTTTCGAACAATTGCAAGTCTACATCTTGCAATTCTGACTTCTTTCTCAGAATTGAGTTATAAAGTCAGAATTGTGAGATAAAAACTCGCAAATCTGACTTTTTTCTCAGAATCGCACGATACAAACTTGCAATTGCAAGTTATAAAGTCAGAATTGCAAGACAAATTCACAATTCTGAGAAATAAACTTGCAAATCTGAGAAATAAAGTTGTTATTCTAAGAAATAAAGTCAGAATTGCAAAATATAAACTCACAATTCTGAGAACACTTTTTTTTTCCCCCCACAACATTGAACATTATAACTCGCAAGTTTATATCTCACAATTCTGAGAAAAAGTCAAAATTGCAAAAAAAACTTTTTCTCAGAATTGCAAGTTTGTATCACGTAATTCTGAGGAAAAAAAAAGTCAGAATTGTGAGATAAAAAGACGCAATAACAACTTTATTCAGTGGCGGAAACAGGCTTCCATAAATTTCCAAGTAAATACTAAGAACACTGCCTCATATTGGTCATCTGCCAGGCCATTTTCTCCAAGTCTCTTAGTCATTGTGATTCTACTTGCATGAGAGGATCACTGTCAAGCCTTTTAACACAGAGAAGCTCTATGTGAAACCATCACTGTTTTAATAAACTGGAAAAAAAAAAAACTGTCAAATGCATGAAAGTGTGAGTCGCAGGGTGTTATGTGCTTAAATCACAGATTTAAAATTCTAATGACAGCACTTATTGCATTCCTTCCGCATATCACATTATCATTGCCTGAATGCACGCTATATAAACAGGTGAACAGACATGGCATTGAAGACCATCTCCAGCACCGCTGTACATCTGTTAATATAGCCTGATCTGTATTATGACGTTATAAAGAGCGATTACAATGCAAGAACACAATGGCAATGCACCGCTTACAAATAGGAACACAACATTTCAAGGGAACAGAAAAAAGCGCTGTCCAACAGCACTTGATAATCATTTAAAATTTATAACTTTGACAATCATCCGTACACACTAGGTGTGCAAAATGCTGTGGCATTACAACGAACTGCAGAACAATAGCTGCACAGCTACACTATCAAAGCTATAAAAGTAACATTTAATATTTAGATTGTATCTTTTGTATAAAGACCAGTTTACACCAAGAATGATATCTATAAAGATAACTACATTAGAGTCCACACCAGCGGATGATATCCTGTGTTTATTCGAAGCACATCTGCGTCCAGCTATTTTTAGCTGCTTGATATTGCAAATTGGTGTGTCTTACCATATTATTTTAATGTATTTCCTTAATTATGAGCAGACTGGTTTGTAGTGCAAACAGTTTACTGCACGTTGTTATTCTTCTCATTATTTCAACTGGAAGTCTCGCCCATAGGCTTATACTTCCACGTTGAAGAGTAAGGTGAATAGCAGGATTCACTGTGATTGGGTGTCAATGGTTTTATCATTCATCAGCTGGAAAAATTGTTCTGAAAGTGATTCCAATGATATTGTTTCTCTTTGCCTTATCGTTACAGCTATTGCGTGGACTGTGATATTCTTTAAAGTTAAGAACGATTTTTAGAATTACACTACCAATCAAAAGTTTTTGAACAGTAAGATTTTTTTATTTTTTTTTTTATTTAAGAAATCTCTTCTGCTTACCAATCCAGCATTTATTTGATGCGAAGTACAGCAAAAAGAGTAAAATTGTGAAATACTTTTACTATTTAAAATAATTGTTTTCTATTTGAATACATTTTAAAAAGTATTTTATTGCTGTGATTTCAAAGCTGAATTTTTAGCATCATTACTCCAGTCACATAATCATTCAGAAATCATTCTAATATTCTATTTTGCTGCTCAAAATACATTTATTATTATTATGTTGAAAACAGCTGAGGAGAATTTTTTCAGGTTTCTTTTATGAATAGAAAGTTAAGAAGAACAGCATTTATCTAAGACAGAAAACTTTTGTAACATTATAAATGCTTTTATCATCACTTTTGATCAATTTAAAGCATCCTTGCTAAATAAAAGTATTAATTTCTATAATTTATTTTCAAATAATGGTATAGTGTATGTTACACAAGCTTTTTATTTCAGATAGATGCTATTCTCTGGATCTTTCTATTCATCAAAGAGTGAAAAAAACAGAAAAAATCTACTCAACTGTTTTAACTATTGATAATAACAATAATAAAAATGTTTTTTAAACAGCAAATCAGCATATAAGAATGATTTCTGAAGGATCATGTGACACTGAAGACTGGAGTAATTTAGCTTTGATCACAGGAATATATTTCGATTTAAAATATTTAAATAGAATGCAGTTATTGTAAATAGTAAAAATATTTCACAATATTACTGCTCTTGCTGTATTAAATAAATAAAATAAATAAATGCAGGCTTGGTGAGCAGAAGAGAATTCTTTAAAAAACATTAAAAATCTTACGGTTCAAAAACTTTTAACTGGTAGTGTATATCTTTATTGTTATCTTTTCAGTTATCGTCCTTGGTGTGAACAGACTTTAAGGGAGAGATGAAGACTAAATACAGACCTTTTCACTTAAAAATTCATAACCAGTCATATTAAGGGGAAACTGGACATGACTTTCATTCAAAAATGTGATGTTTTTAATACATTTTTTTGTTTGGTCAGAAACAACATAACCAATACAACAAAACGTTCTGACAAATCCATATGCTGAAATTGTAGCCATGCGGGTAATTCCAAAGTAATGTTGGCATTTTAAATCACTTACCACAACATTTCTCTTAATCTTCATCTGTTATTTCATGGCATATGAGACGGAGGTGAAATAATTAACATTGACATACCTGAGGTCAGTAAACCTACATACTAGATGCCATTATTGTAGCCATCGTTGGATCCCTTAAAACGACTCAATGAGAATCTAGCACCAGTTCATCAACACATTTACCACAATAACTCATTCTCTCCAGTGAAAACACAACAAACTGTGATGTTTTAAACTTTCAGTACTGAGCACCAGGACTCTATTATGTAAAAACAATACAGTACTCCTTTAAATCTTCATCCTTCATGAGAAAAACAAACAAAAACAAATGGAAGAAATAAATTGTACAACATCCAAATCTAAAAAAAAAATCTCCTGGAAGACAACTTTCATGCATGTTCAAGCACTGAATTTTTTTTTTGAAGATTGTAAAAAAACACCAAATTCAAGTACAAGGCATTGCTTTAGGTTATACAGAATATATACATAATACATTTTTAATATATTATCATGACATTTCCATACTACATTTTAGATATTAATAAATAACACAAACTAACATTTAAAAGGTAAGCTATCCTAACAGTTATTTGCTTTGCTACTACATATACATCATGGACACCGTTTATATTCTAAAAGGACTTGCTTTTTGAAAAGCATTTGATATATATCTTTTCATGATGTGTTTGCGTTCCTGTTTCTTTTGGACGAGGGAACACAAGTCAACTTGTCCCCTCCCAGAGTGTCGGAGTGGATGGACTGGTTTGGGAGGTACAGTGTGGTGGTAGAGGTGGAAGGTTAATTCTCATTTTGCCATCAGGCACAACTCCTACTGACAAACCTTGAACTTAACGGCTACTCGCCCCAAGCGAGGGCAGTAATCATTGAGCACTGAGGTGGCAAATGAACGTCCCTCCACATGAGCGAAGAACGCAAGCTGGACGATAAATCATAAAGTTCCTCACAGTTGGAGCTGCACCAGCTGTGTCCGAGCAACTCTTTCCCTGGAAGCCGTTGGGAGAGAGACTGAGAGATGTGCGGATAGAGTCATGGGTGACGGGAGCTTTGAGATGGGGAAAGGTATTGACAACATCTTCAATCCACCTTCACGTAGCCGTTTGCGCTGGAGGTCCCTGCTCTGGCCCCTCGTGCTCTTCGCCCTCCGCCTCGTCCTCCACCGCCTCTGTCCAACCGTTCTTCAGCCTGGCCTGGATCTGCAGCCTCGTCGAATCGCAACCGGAGCGTATTGCGAATCACTAGGCGCTCTACAATAAAGGAGGCACAGAACCAAGGCACAGCGTACTCTGCTGTGATCAGGCCCATGAAGTTATATTTAAACTCGGAGTAGTCCCACGGACAGGCGTTGAACTGCCGTAGCAGCAACCCCGTGCCAAACTCCCACAGGTATGTCCATAATGTGTAAATAATGCAGCGGAGCAGAACATTGCAGCGGTCTCGCAGACAGAGGTACATGCGCTCTACGATCAAGATGCAGGTTCCGTAGATGAAGAGCGCCCATACACTCGTCACACCAGGAAACTTCCAGTTGCAGTTCACCACAAACTCCCAGGCAGCCGTGAACATGACTTCACAGAAGTAACCATGGATGGCGTACAGGTACCACCGAGAGAGGGCTGTAAGGGGCTCAGGGGTCATTGTGGTTGCCATGATGACCATCTTCCTTTTAGCTTGATGTGTGGAGTTAACAGGCTTCAGGAAGTTAAAAAAAAAGAGTGTGTTACAAATCCACATTCACTGCAACAGAGGCTGTTCTGAATGGAGTACTTGCATACTGCACTCTATGCAGTGGACAGTGTACAAAATGTAAATACATCCAACTTTTTCTTCCCCTAAGAGTGGGTGCAGGCATTTGTAAATTTTATGGGTCTGGCTTCTGGTCTCATCTGCATCCAGGTTTTGCTGCTTAATATTGCAGATTGATGTGTCTTACCATATTATTTCAATGTATTATCTTAATTATGAACACACTGGTTTGTAGTGCAAACAGTTTTACCGTTTACTGCATGTTGTTATTCCTCTCGTTAGTTCCCTATAGAGTCTAATGAACCAGAACTCTCACCCATAGGCTTACTTCCGTGTTAAAGGAGAAGTTCACTTCCAGAACAAAAATTTTCAGATAATTTACTCACCCCCTTGTCATCCAAGATGTTTGTCTTTCTTACTTCAGTCGTAAAGAAATTGTTTCTTGAGGAAAACATTCCAGAATTTTTTAGAGCCCTTTGAAGCTGCATTTAAACTGCATTTTGGAAGTTCAAATTCACGCCACCATTGAAGTCCATTATATGAAGAAAAGTCCTCGAGAAATATAATTTCTTTCCGACTGAAGAAAGAAAGACATGAACATCTTGGATGACAACGGGGTGAGTACATTATCTGTAAAATTTTGTTCTGGAAGTGAACTTCTCCTTTAAAGGATAAAGTGGATATATTTGGGGTTTTATTTGACTAGTTAGCATGACCCTGTTAGCCCTTGCTGCTAGATACTGTAACTTTGTCTATTTATTAATATATATATATATATATATATACACATATACATATATATATATGTATATATATATATATATGTACTACATGTTGGGATACAGTATATTAAATAGGGTGCTTTGTTGACAAATCTGGGCCAAATAGTAAGTAGGCCATTTAGGTAATTTATGCAAACAGAAAAACAGCATGTGTTAACCAATTTACAACTCAAAAGTTTGGGGTTAGTAAGTTTTTTTTCGTTTGTTTTGTTGTTTGTTTTTGAAGAAACTAATACTTTTATTTAGCATGCATTAAATTGTCCATAAGAGTCAGTGAAGACATTTATAATGTTAAAAAAGATTTCTATGTCAAACAAATGCAATCTGAATTTTCTATACAGAAAACAGGAACACTGTTTCTACAAAAATAATAAACGGCACTACTTTTTAAAATATTGATAATAATAAATGTTCCTTGAACAGCAAATCAGTAGAATGATTTCTGAAGGATCATGTGACATTATAATGGCTGCTGAAAATTTGGCTGTCATTACAGTAATAAATTACTTTTTAAAATATTTTAAAATACATTAAAATAGTAATTGTTTATTTTTAATTGTAATATTACTTTTTTATAATAATTTTTATGGTATTTTTTGATCAAATATACACTTTGTTGAGCATAAGGGTCATTCCGGGGATTTGGTAACATTTCAACTTGGAATATACTTTTTTTTTTTTACTACATATGATTAATTTTCTAAATGCCCCACATAATTAGGCACAAGTCAATCCTCCAAAAAAAACAAAAAAAAAAACAAATCATATTTTCCCATTAACAACCTTTTTTTTCAGATTGAGACACCTTTTTTCTCAATGTCATAACGGACGAAATGGGATTGGTTTAAAAAGGATTTTACACAGAACTTGTTATAAAACAAACATCTACCTACTGCTCATGCATCCCTGATAACAACTTAATGATAACAAATGTATCATTTATCATATTTTTCACACTTTTACAGGACTGAAGCTAAAAATACAAAAACTGTGTGTCTATGGTCTATTTATGTAAAAATATTTTTAATTTAGAAGTTTAACTAAAACCACAATTGCATTGTTTTAGTCCTTAACATGTCAGATCGTAACCAGCAAGAAATGCTTTCATTCTTAATTATATTCCCTTTATTTTTCCAAAAATATTAATGTGGCAAGGTGTGACAGGGTTGAACTCTGTATCATATTTGAAGGGATACACTGCCTTCAGTTTTAATTTTTGGTTTTGTTTCTTTCTCATATTGTCCCCTTATTTCTGGGTCAACATATCTGCATGCCTAACACTGTCTTTCTGCTGTAAATGTGGGTGCAGTTTCTGATGTAGGATGTTTGTCAAGGTTTAAGTGGACATATTACATCAAAAAATCTATTTTTAACAAAAATATGAGTTGTCGTGATTTCAGTAAGTATATATTTGCTGAAACCATGACTATTTTAAATGGTTTACTTTTAAATTATTAAAAAATGAAGTAAATAACTCAACCCCGTAACCATGAGAATACATATATTTGTAACGGGGTTGAGGTTTTTCACTTAAAATGGACACTGCGTCTCATTAGGAGAGCAGACCATATATGGCAGCAATAAAACAAGCACAATGTATATACTTATGGATTAAAATAAAATGTTGAAAACTAATAATTTTCCATCTTAATTTTATGTGACGGGGTTGAGTTGTTAAGCTTGACAGTACCCTCCCTGACTATAATATGCCTCAAAAATATTAATTAAAAAGTATGATGCTACTAACCATTTTCTGTACCACAATTAAAGAGACCTGAATGATGTCATATCTGGTTAATAATGTCACATATGAACAAATTATGAGTCTAAATTATTATGGGCGTAGAATGGTTAGTGTGACGGGGTTGAGTTCAGATTGAGGGAAAGTCTGTATTTTCTTGCAGTTTTTTGGAAAAATATTTTTCACAAGAAAGGAACACAAATAAATGCTAGCATTATTGCCAAAAATCACAGACACTAAGCACATTTTGTTAATAATTTTCTAAGTACAAACTCAGGGACATGACAAAATGATTGGTTTAAGATAGAAATAAGACATTATTTACATTATTACGCTAATGCAGTGATCATTTTAATTCATTGTAATGGGCATACCAAAGTATTGTGAAAAGCTTTGAACAATTACTTTTGGTAAACCACCACTTTGGAAACTGAAATATTATCGTGTCTCGCCCGGGAATGACCCATAAGAGACTATAAAAAACATTAAAAATCGTATCAACCCCAAATTTTTTGACGACAGTATCTATATTTTGCAAAAGTCAATAGAGTAGAGTAGTATGCTACTCCAAACAGCCAACAAAATAGAAAAGTTGCATGACAACAAACCTACTATAGCACCTACTATGTACTATTAATACATGTCAGTATATAATCTCAAGGAGCATATGAGCTGAATTCATGAACAGGGGTCACTTGCAGACATAAGAGAAAAAATAACTGATCTTAGTTGCATGAGTCAACAAACACTTTCAACTCTGTTTGCAGTAAATCCGTGTACATACACACACTGTATACAGCTTAAAATACAGTATCAAATGTCAGAGGGCCTCTGAAGAGCTTAAAGTCCTAAAACAGCTCATCTGTGTACAACTAGCATCGGAGTGAACCTGCAGAGATGGCTGGTCAATTCTAAGGCAATTATGACTGTTTTGATATTCAACTGCTGCTGAAGATGTGTGTGAAACTGAATTAGAGGTGAATGTGATCTCATTACGGCCTATCAATTACACTTTGGTTCCTTGCCATTTAGCAGATATTTCCCTCAGCCAAAGCTGCTTACTGTAGGCTAATTGTAGGGACAGTCATCCGGGAGCACATGGAGGTTAAATGTCTTGCTCCAAGGGCATCATGGGAACTCAAGTGCCTCTATAATTCACACCTCCTGAGATCGAATACAAACCTATGTATCACATTTAAAATAGATCTGCTAAGCCTATTTGAAAAACAATAACTGATATAGCCTGTACTGTGATTAAACTAGACTGAGGATTCACTGGATGGAAAGGGAAACAAACAAGAAAGGGATATTGTGGGGGGAAAAAATCTAATAATTGCAGATTTTTCCCAACCTGCTGTCTGGCAGTCTCACGGTCCACACTCCACACCGTCTGTCAGAGTCCAAGGAGAGCGGTACTTCTGAGCTTTGCTGCCAATGCCAGTGCTGATGTGGTACTCATGTACTAAAATAAAAAAAACATCAACATAGAGTCCTGTTAAATTGAGCAGAGTTATAGCTTTGTTTTAAGGGAATGTTACAGATGCAATACAAGTTAAGCTTCTATGACATGCTGTCCATCTTCACAGACATTCATTTAAACTTGCCCCGAATGAAAAATTTAAATGTGTATATGTGTGTGTGTGTGTGCGTGTGTGCTTAAAGGAGAAGTTCACTTTCACAACAAAAATTTACAGATAATTCACCCCCTTGATGTTCATGTCTTCTTTCGTTAGTCGTAAAGAAATTGTTTTTTGAGGAAAACATTTCAGGATTTCTGAAATAATATTTTTCTGAAGAAAGAAAGACATGAACATCTTGGATGACAAGAGGGTGAGTAAATGATCTGTAAATTTTTGTTCTGTAAGTGAACTTCTTTAATATTATTCCATCATATTGTTGCACTTACAGTATGTTCTTCCAGTTGAAGTTCATGAAGTCTATGAAGTTATGTAAATCTTTTTTTTAGTGGTACTGTTCTAGACAGGTGACATTCAGTTTATGTAAAGAATAACTGACAACAGGCTGTTCGTGTCGTGTCCGTTACACCTCGGGTGTGCATTATTTTCTAATAATTCAACGGACCGGAGTCAATTATTCCTCTTATACTACGGTTACCACACCTCAAATATTGTTCAGACGTTGCATTTAAACGCTCGTTTGAGTAAGCTTAATTTCTTACGCACCTCATACTAACATAAATCCGTTGCTACAGTAATTCCAAAACGTCATTTTAAACCTATTAACAGAGGCTTGAGCCTGCAGACTAATGCAGTTGTTAATAAAATTGTTAGAGAGAGAGAGAGAAATAAACTGGAGTATTTGAATTACACGAGTCAGAGTCTCCACTAATAGCGAAACTGTAAGTTCATCTTCAAGAACAGTGCTGTTATTACCTCGTTTGTGAGAAATGTTGCTAAAATTGTCAGAGCAGTGCTGACAACACATTTCTGTTGCTAGTGTGTCTTTACTGTATGTTTGTACGTTTGTATGGGAGAGAGAGAGAATGAGAGTACATAGTGCTTTCCGTACATAACAAACATAATTTTGTGGTAAAAACATGGAAATAATTTGTCGTTTTTATCTTATTTACTATATGTGACCCAGGGCCACAAAAACAGTCATAAGGGTGAATTTTTTTAAACTGAGATTTATGCATTAGCTGAAAGCTGAATAAACAAGCTTTCCACTGATGTATGGTTTGTTAGAATAGGACGATATTTGGTTGATACTATTTGAAAATCTGCAGTCTGAGGGTGCAAAAAAATCAAAATATTGAGAAAATTGCTTTTAAAGTTGTCCAAATGAAGTTCTTAGCAATGCATATTACTAATCAAAAATTAAGTTTGGATATATTTATGGTAGAAACATTACAAAATATACATGGAACATGATCTTTACTTAATATCCTAATGATTTTTGGCATAAAAGAAAAATTAATAATTTTGACCCATACAATGTATTTTTGGCTATTGCTACAAATATACCCATATTACTTAAGACTGATTTTGTGGTCCAGGGTCACATATTTATTTAAAAATGACTGCACACTTTAGAATGATCGTCAGCCAATCAGATTCAAGCATTCAACAGCGCCGTAGTATAAATGTTGGTAACCTCACATGTATGAGTTACTGGTTTTATTGCAATGTCTTGCCCCATAGACTTCCACTGTATTTGCTTACTGTAAACAACATTTTTGAATGATTACATTTTTGATTGTTCTCATAAACTAAGGGATGTTTTTGTTGTAACTGAAAGCATGTCACAGTTTATATCAACAGAACTTAACTTGCACTGAATAATACTGTTATACAGTACAATGTAGTTCAAATTCGTGGGCACCACCGAAGTCCACTGTATGGAGAGAAATCCTGAAATGTTTTCTTCAAAAAACATAATTTCTTTACGACTGAAGACAGACATGAACATCTTGGATGACAAGGGGGTGAGTAAATTATCTGTAAATTTCTGTTAGTGAACTTCTACTTTAATATTATTCCATCATATTTTTGCACTTACAGTATACTCTTCCAAAAAAGTATGTTATTTGAGCTATGATCTAATGTACATCTTTTTTAGTGGTACTGTTCTAGACAGGTGACATTCAGGTTACAACATTATACAATACTATTGTATAATATACTTTAAAAGAAAAGTTTTAATTTTAATCTCACAAAATCCTTGCATATGCCCCACACTGTGCTACTGAGACAAATGCAGCCATTGTTCCTAGAATCTAAAACTAAAACCAGCTCATCTGAAATATCTTCAGCAAAAGGAAGTTTGTCTGGTGTTGCACCAAAACATCCCCAAATGTACTGAACTGGCCATACTTAACATTTTCACTGAAACATGCACTCTAACCAGTTCTGGAAAGAAAATCTTTAGTTTACTACAAGCAAAGCTCTTAGTTACTTAACAGTGATGAAAACACACAATGCAGAAATATACAGCCTTATAGCATTAAGTAAAGGATGCGGAAAACATAGATGGAACTGCAGAATCCACTCACAAAACGCAATTACTGTATAACAGAAAATGTCACAGAATTTACCAAATTGTTGATGGATAGTAGGTCAGCACACTTAAATCAATATTAATGTGAATATTAAGCTGCAAAATACTACTTAAATATGAATCCTGCATGATCTGAATGTCTCTGTGTGAATGAATGACGTGGACGCAAAGTTTCGTTTACTACACACATCCTGAAACGCGTGTGACGATTGTGGTGTTTTCAGCCTCTGCCACCTCAAAATATGAGTATAATCATAAACACACATAATCTCACATTACATACTCTCATCACACAAACAAATTCTCTGAACTGCTCTGAAAGTCACTTCGTGAGCATTTTACTGATTTTACGTTTTTTTTTTTTCTATCATCATACCAAATACAAACAGAAACAAAGTTTTCACAGCAACCCATCAAAATAAAAGTTTGGTTTAACTTGAAGAAACTGTAACAAAAATATATTGTTTAATGTAATGATAGTACTGCTGCTAATAATAAAATGATTTTTAAAACATTATTTTTTAAAGAATATTTACCAGAATTTTACCAGAACACAATGTTTAAAAAAATCAAATAAAATAATGTTAATAATAATAAACACATTTTTAATCAAATCAATAATAATAATAAATAAATAAAACACATTTCATAGGGCCTAAGAAATTAAATTTTTGTTCAACTTTAAATAACTCGCTGATAAATTGCATAAGTTTCATGATTACAATTAATTAAACATGATATTTTCATAATATAATTTAATTTAACCATTAAAACAGAGTCTAGAAAAATTACAAAGAAAAAACTAACAGAATCCAGAAAAATTAAAATGGAAAAAAATAAAAATAAAAAATAAAACGCAATTCACAGGGCCCTTAAAGGGTAGAGGACATGTCTCAATAACTGGCAATAAAAGTTCATATATGTTGTTAAGTGAAAACTTGAGGGAATCTGATAGTAGTCTGTGAAGTCAATTTTATTTATAATTCATTATTATAGATTTTAATAATTATACTTACACTACCGCTAATTTAAGTTCGGTTTCAGCAAGGTAATGTTGTGAAATATTATAATTTAAAAGAACTATTAAATGTTTTCATATTGTTACATGTATGCCTCGTTTTATGTTCTCTCCATTGTGACCTAGTTATCCTGGGTTGCCTGATTATGTTATTCAGTTCAACTGTTGTCTGTTAATTATCTCATTAGTTCCCTTTGTTTGGTTCATGCTTATAAACCCTCAGTTCTCCCTTAGTCTTTGTCCGTTCTCTGTCTGTATTAGGTTGGTTTCCTTACTTTATTAGTTGGATTTATCCTATTAAAACTGTTTTTCTGATCTCCATTATCACCATGCGTTTTGGCATGTACCAACATGCCACATATTTTAAAATGTAGTTTATTCCTGTGATGGCAAAGCTGGTTTTTCATCAGCTGTTACTAATATGCTGATTTGGTGCTCCAAAAACATTTCTTTTTATTATTATTATGATGTTGAAAACATTTGTGCTAATTAATGTTTTTTGTAGAAAGTGTGATCATTTTTTCAGGTTTCTCTGATTAATAGAAGGTTCAAAAGACCAGCATTTTTTAAGGGGTCATCGGATGCCCATTTTCCAAGTTGATATGATTCTTTAGGGTCTTAATGAAAAGTCTATAATATACTTTGGTTAAAAATTCTCAATGGTAGTGTAAAACAACACCCTTTTTACCTTGCCAAAATAAGCTCTGCAAAAATCATCTCATTCTGGTCGAGGCTGCTTTAAATGCAAATGAGCACTGCTCGCCCCGCCCCTCTCTTCTCTCTGTGGAGTGACGAGCCTGTTTACTTTAGCCGCATTTAGCCGCTAAACTTGCTAACTAGCATATTATTAGGAAAGGCGATTGCAAAGATTCATAAAAAAAAACGCTTATACTCACTTCTGCTGTAAGCAAAGCTGCATCACGAATGATTCACGTGAACATAAACGGAAATATGTAGATCGGGAGGCGCATTCCCTTCACAAACAAATGTAATCTACTGCATCTTCAGCGGCTCAGATGTCAGGAGTAAATGACGACCACTACGTTCATGATTACATCCAGCAACACAACACCTCAATCGCTCAATTCTTGTCTAACTTACATCCCTGCTCCGGCATCGAAACATGGAGGTTGGACTGTTACAACTGATCTGAGGTAAGACGCTCATGTCAATCAACTATCGTGGGAGCGGCATCTGTCGATGTGACGCCACAACAACAGGCATCTGAGAATGTCTTGATTTGAAAAAAGGGATATTATTTTTACAGATTAATTAAAAACCACTGTAGATTTGGACATACACTGCCAACACACATTAATGTTCAAACAACATGTAAAAGTGAACTTAGCATCCGATGACCCCTTTACGTAGATTTTTTTGTTTTAATGTAAAAGTATTTAGTGTCACCTCTGATGAATCAATCATCTTAATGTTTAATATTATTTTACATGCATATTTTATTATTATTTACAATTTCTGATCACATTATTATTTTTTTATTATTTTCTGTTTTATCTATTGTTAATATAAAACTAAAAAAGGAGATAGTAGGTGTTATAAAAAAAAAAACTTGCATTTCATACTCGGAAACCCCAAAGGTTTTATCAGCAACGTAACTCCATGAGAGTGCAGCACACACTGCTAAAAGGCTGATATTCTGCACTTTAATGGAAAGACCATTATGAAATATTAATCCATGCATTGAGATAAGACACAGCTCTTGTGGCACAATAGAAGACAAAAGTGCTCAGTCATACAGACAACCTAAGAACTGCCTGATACAGAGCCCAACGCATGTTACGGTATTTACATGTTACCCGTTTACAGGCCTCGCAGTCAGCACTGCTATTGATCGCCTACTGTCAAACCTCTATTGACCTTCTCAGCAACGTGAACAGACCAGTCACTGCTGACAGCCTGGCCATCACAGACACGCAAGCTCAGCTGCACAGATCCGCATCTAAGCAGAACGATCTGGTTTAAGTGACATTGGATGATAAGAAGTGTTTCTGTCTAGCCGTCAAGGAATTATGTGCAAATAAAAAGAGGAAGAATTTGTCTTTTATTATTAAGTGCAAAGATGATATGAAAGTTCATAAATGTAGTAAGAGTGTGTGCCAAACTTACATAAGTGTAATGTTTCAGCAAATGATGCTTAGGATTACCACAAACAGTCATTTAGACTCATCCCTTCGAGTACCATGGGAATTTCAGACATAACAAAGGCTACACTATCCAAGCTGTTGTTTTTTTTTTCCACTCTGTCCTTCTTTTGTCAATATCATGCACACACCTGCCAAGGAAACAATGGCATGTCAATGGCAGGGATAATATACTATAACTTCCTCCTTTGACGCACTGGAATGACCGGCTCTGATGCATTCTTATTGCCACTATTTCGAGAGGTGACTGATGAGAGCTCTGGTCTCTTGCCATGAGTTCACTCCACTCTGCACACATATAAATGGCAATAGATCAATAGCGCACCCAGCTCAGTTACTCTAGACATCACCCTGGCTCCAGCCCGCACACAGCCTTCATTCTTTAAAGGATGATCATGTTTCAGATGGAGGTAGAACCAGTTTTATTAAATTCTTCTGCATTCTTCAGCAATTCATCCCAAGTTTCACTCATCAGTGTTAATGAGGCACAAATGAAACAAAATGTAAAACGGTAGTTGAAAGCTGTTAGTAATAAGGAGTGGTTAAATAATTACCATTGCATAATTATTGGTTGACTAACAGGTGTTATTCAATGGAAGATGCCAATACTGATAGAGAGAGAGAGAGAGAGAGAGAGAGACATAAGCAAAATTGTCAGCATTAAAAGCTTATATTTATTAAATGGCCTAATTTTTGCCCAATATATAGGATTATCATTACTCATAAAATCTTCCCAGCCCAGCATTGTTTTTACTAAAAGCTTATATTTATTTTAAACAGCCACTTTCATTCATCTTAAAATGGCCTAATTTTGCCCAATATATAGGTTTATTATTATTCATAAAATCTTCCCCAGCCCAGCATTATTTTTATTAAATGAATAAAATAATAAAAAAAAATGAAAAGTATGATGAAAAAATACTTTTCACAATCTGTGACCCTTGAAAAAAAGAATTAAAAAACCTGGATTTTAAATGTATACAATAATTAAAACATTTTTTCCAAATAATATAAGATGAAAAGTACTGTAGCGCTACCAGTATTGTTATTGTGAATTAAAACAATTATTTATTATTTTTAAACTATAATTATTAAAATTAAATTAAATTATTAAATTATTAAATTGTTATTTAAAATAAAATAAAATAAAAAATAGAAATACTGCCTTGGTAACTAATTAAAATAACATGGCCTAATTTTGACTAATATGTTGTCTATCACAACAATAAGATCTTCCCCAGCATTATTTATATTAAATAATTCAAATAATAAAAAGTATGATAAAAATACTTTCCACAATCTGGGGAAAAAAGGGGGGAAAAAATTGTGTGTGTATATATTTGGTTCTTGTTATTTCAAATAAAATAAATTGAACAAATGTAAACAAATATTAGAAATGCTGCCTTGGCAACTAATTAAAATAAACTTGTGTTTTAGATATACACCATAATTTAAATAAATAAATAAATAAATAAATTTTTGTCTTAATTGTCGTGCTACTAGTATTGTTATTGTGAACTAAAACTATTATAAATAGTTCTTGTTATTTAAAATAAAATAAAAAATAAAATATTAAATGGAAAAATCAAATTAAAAAAAAATTAAAAATGCTACTGTAAATATCCATCTTGTGTAAAAATACACAATCTTTGACTCTTTTTCTAAAAAAAAAGGGGGACTTTTGAAAAAAAAAAAAACTTGATACATACAATAATTAAATTAATTATTTTTGTCTTAATTTATGACGAACAAGTACTGTCTACTATAATTGGTATTGTGAACTAAAACAATTAAAAATATTTCTCGTTATTTGAAATGAAATTAGATAAAATAAAATAAAATAAAATATGAAATACAATAAATTAAATTAAATTAAAAGGAAAAATTAAATTACAATTTAAAAAAATGCTGCCTTGTCAACTAACTAAAATCAAATAAAATGCATACTCTGTTTTAGTAATTAAATTACTAAAAATCTAAATAAAAATAAAAGTAAGAAATAAAAAAAAATAATAATAAAAATAAAACTACTAAAATTACAGTTAAAACTGAAAGCTTCAGCTTTAAATATAAGGTGGGGTGTAGAACTCTCAGGGTGGGCCAATCTCATGATTAGGTGGATCAGGCCCGTTATATACTTTTTACTTCAAGTGATTATAAATGAGCCCAAGAGCTTATCCTTTCAGTTTCTTCCCCCGAAAAAGACCACAAGTATGTCCCAGACCCTCCAGACTGCCTAGCACATGGGTCAGTGCCAAGAGATTAACAGCTTCTGAGCCTTAATAGACAGGGTTGGTCAGATGACAGCACCAAGCCACAGCGATGTTAAAAAAGACTGACACGGCAAGACATCTTTGATTTGGCCATAAAGAATAAAATAATGACAAACCGAAATTTACCATAATTACGGGTCTTATTTTAAGAAGCAAGATTGAGATGCAAGTTAAACTGCATGGAGTGCAGAGGGACTGATCTGCCACACTAAACACCAAATCCCCAGTTTTAATCAAGTAAGCTTTGAGTGTCTTTGATCTCACGCTGCTGATGTAAGTGGGGCTTCAGCTTAGCAGTATGAAATATGAGGACAGAGTCAGCGTAGTAAATATTGACCCATCCAAACTATCCCGGAACGACCTCTTAAAGGGCACGTATCGTATTTATATACACCTAACCTTAGTGCATATTGGGTGACTGAGATGGAAAAAGTGAAAAGCCACTGCCAAAGGTCTGTTTATAGCCGGTGACCCCAATACGTGTGAAGAATTTCAACTCTTTTGGTCTGTTGAGTCAAAACACTGTCTGTTTCTGAAGTGTCCTCAAACATAAGATGCGAATGAGACGATCTGATTTAACATCTGATATGTTTGTGTTCAAAGGACTAGTTTGGGATATGTCAATTTGAGGGGTATTCGTACGAGACTGAATATACCGCAGTCGTGACAGCAGCGCCGGTCGGATGCGCAGCGCAGGCCACCATGACAACCGACCACTGCAGCGTTGCGTCGGCTGCGCAGACACAAGTGAACGCTGTCACACGGTACAACACAACATAACAAGTGTGATTTATAACTGTGCGTACTTTGAGCACTTCGTTTCGTAGTAAAACGTTTAAAAAAAGTTCCCTGTCGTTTTGTATCGGACTAGAAAGAAACGATATAGCCAGACGCAACATCGCAAATTATCAAACTTAAAACAAGTTCGTTTGTAATGAAAGATTTGAGCGCAAATAAACGCGTTTAGGATGAAGAGCGAGATGGAGATGGCAGCGTCGACTTCCTCGTTTGGCTATATAGATGATAACAGTCCGTAAAACAGCGAGTTTGTTGTCGAGATAACGTTCAGAGGGGTGTAGTGAATGTTACCGGTTTACTCTGACGCGAGCTAACGTCTAAATTATGGGATTACCCTTGTAGAAAACCCGAACGGGTTTACTGAAACATCCTAAAAGCCGGTGAGACTTACCTTATTATTCTTCCGCCGCTGTAGATGTAGAAGAGCCGGGCCTCATTTTTGATGTTAAACAGAAGAATTAAACAGAAAATTGTACCGGCTGACTCTCACAGTACATTTGTAGCCGGCTCTCTCTGTCCCCTCGCTGCTGTCCGGTGATAACTGACATATTTTACTCCACTGCAGCAGCAACAGCACATGCTCAGACACCGGCTGCGTTTCAAAACACTGCGAGCTGCCTATCTAGTAGCGACGTCCGAGTCGACATCGAATCTTTCTAACGAGTCGGATCTTTGTGGTGAATTAGTTGAATCGGTTCACTTCGCTTACGAATTAGCTGCTCTCGTTTACTGGCTCAACTGAATCACGAGTCGTCTCTTTCGAGCATGCTTGATTTGATTCGCAATGAGCCGAGAACGAAGTGATTCACGGATGTTACTGGGAAATGGCAGTAGTGGAACGACTTGTATGGCAGTATCAAAAAACGTTTGATCAAACCCATAAGATCTTTGGAACACAATTTAAGATATTTTTGATTAAATCTGAGAGCTTTCTGCATAGACAGCAACGCAACCGACACGTTCAAGGTTCAGAAAAGTAGTAAGGACATTGTTAAAATAGTCCATGTGACGTCAATGGTTCAACCGTAATGTTATGATGCTAAAGGAATACTTTTTATGCACAAAGAAAACAAAAATAACAACTTTATTCAATGATTTCTTTGTGTCAGTCTCCGCCGCGCGCTCATGAGAGTACCACAACTCATGCGTGCGGTGCTGCTGACGCAGGAGCCGGCAGTGTTGCCAACATCTGTCAATGGAAAGTAGCTAAATGTCACTAGATGACGTCACATGCTAATTAGCATATTCTCGTCATTGCGTCGTATTGCCTTTTACATTTGTTTGCCTTTCTGTGTTCAAGTACTGTATTTTAATGCAGCCAAATTCTCAATAAAACTGTTTTCATCGATATATTTTACCATTTCTTTTGTCAGAAAATGGGATCAGTATGAAATAGTGACTGAAATACGGCCCATATATGACTACATAACCAACGCTCCATTCCAAGATGTTAATTTTGCACAAAAATCGTGATTTATAATTGAGTCGTTGTCTCATGAAATCAAATACACATTAGACAAAGACAATGGCTGTGCTGTCATTTGGACTATATTTGAATGTAAAATTAAAGACAACAGAATATCTATTTTAACTAAAAACACTGCTCCCCTCAGCCGCTCTCCGAACAGAGCAGATGCAGAGAGAAAGGTGTGTGCGCGCCAGGAAAGCAAGACCTGCTTGTGTGGCAGTACCGATGAGTCTCAGAAACTAAAGTTTTGCACAAGTCGTCGCTAGATTTGTCTCTAGGTGCTTTTTTGGAAAAAAGTTGCTAAGTTGGCAACACCGGGAGCCGGCGTTCTGACTTAAAACCTGTATGTGCTGTGCCTTGTTTACAAGCAGAGGAGGACACACACTGTACACAGAACAGTTTTTCGTCATTTTTGTTTTCTTTGTGCACAAATAGTAGTCTCGTAGCTTTATAAAACTAAGGTTGAACCACTAATGTCACATGGACTATTTTAACAATGTCCTTACTACTTTTCTGTCTTGAAAGTGTCAGTTGTGTTGCTGTCTATTCAGGGTCAGAAAGCCCTCGGATTTCATCAAAAATATCTTAATTGGCGTACTGAAGATGAACAAAGGTCTTACGGGTTTGGAACAAAATAAGGGTGAGTAATTAATCACATGAACTTTCATTTTTGGGTGAACTATCACTTTAAGCCCAAAACTGCTGTCTAGGCTTGTAGATCATCAGGTTTCAAGACACACACTCACATCAAGTGTCCACTGTTAACGGTTTCACTGCTTCGGCATCACACTTGTGTTATAATATGAGCCCCATGACATATTGATGACATTGTTTTATACTGTATGTTAATGTGGTTTAAAAATCTGCAGTCTGAGGGTGCAAAAAAAATATATATATACATTGAGAAAATCACCTTTAAAGTTGTCCAAATGAAATTTTTAGCAATGCATATTTCTAATCAAAAATGAAGTTTTGATATATTTACGGTAAGGAAATGTATAAAATATCTTCATTAATATCCTAATGTTTTTTGGCATAAAAGAAAAATGAATAATTTTTACCCATACAGTGTATTGTTGCCTATTGCTTAAGACTGGTTCTACTTAAGACTGGTTTTGTGGTCCAGGGTCACAATTCAGAATCCAAAATGTCAGATTCCATGTCAGATTCAAGTCCAAGGCCCCCAACTCTAGCTCCAGGGCTTCGAGCTGAAGATCCCATGCAACCGGACACAAGGCACTGCAAATTTAAACTCACAGACAGTGCTAGATTACATGGCAGTAATATAATAAAACAAAAACTATTAATTAAAAATCACAGGTGCATATCAATATCACAATTAAGTTTAATTAACACATTAAGTGATGAGGTGTCTCATGTTAAAATCCTGTACTTTACTTACAGCTATAAACATAAAACCCTGTGACTGCAGGACAATAATCTCTCTTTTCTACGTAACAGGACAGTTAATCCAAAAATGAAAATTCTGTCATTATTTACTCATGTCGTACCATGTATGACTTTCTTTTTTTCTGTAAAACACAAAAAAAATTATATTTTGAAGAATGTTGGTAACTAAACCAAACATTTCTTAAAATATCTTTAATACTCCACAGAACAAAAAATACAGGTCATACAGGTTCAAAACAACATGAGGCTGAGGAAATAACAGCTTTTTATTTTTGGATCAAATATCCCTTTAGTAACAAATTAAAATCATTAACAAATATTATTTACCTGATATCTTCTGTGTTTTTATGTTCCACCACAAGGGACTCCAAGTTAACACCTGTTTTGTAAGGAATTAAATTATATTCTACCTTTTCTGCTTTGGATATGATGGCAGTTAATGAAAACATGTCTATAAAAAATATCATTCCCCAGTTTTGTCTAAAAATACACCCTTTAAACTGCTACGCTCAGTATCTTTGGTTGCAAGTGTCAAATTATACATTACTTTTTGAGATTTTCCAAAAAAAGTTGCTTCTAGTTCAGTCTGTTGTATGTGTACACATCTGTGTCATTTTAATATTTTTTTAAAAACAGAAAAATGTGATGAGTGAGCGAAGCTCTGCGTTGGTCTAAAGATATCAATATTTGATAAGCCAACTGCAGAGTAAACTGGGTTGTATCACATATCCTTGGCCTGAAGCGATCCGCGTGCATACGTGAGGAATGACTTAAACACCAAGCTCATTCTTAAGAAGGTGCATCATTGTATTAACGGGGTAGTACCTTTTCAGAGTTCCCATCACCTCTCCGTATACGCGAGAGAGAGCTAGGGAGGTGTCCTTACAAAAAGACATTTCAAAGAATACGCTGTGCATGGCAAATCCATTACAACGAGTTTTGATAACCGCCAAAGGCCCAAAATGCACCACTGTACAATAACGCCTCCCTCCTGTTTTCATTTACATATTCACAAAAGAGAAATTACATATAGGAGCAGTCGCAATACTCGTGAAAAAGGTAGAAAAAGAACGTTCCTTTGTCTTTCTCAATAATTTAAACCACTGTGGCAGGACGGACTAACAGAACTGGAGAATACAAGCATCCAAACGAAGAGAAACTGAAGTCATATAGAGTCCTTCACGTCGGCGAAGCGCTGACATGTTACAAAACAACGCAAGAGACAAAAGTGACAGTTCGTCCCACCTTTACATTATGGTTTGGGAGCAAGTCGTTTCAAGAAACGTTCAAGATTCTTACATTTCCTCAAGTCATTAAAAAGAAAATGGTTATACTTGATAAAAAAAGAACAGGAATAATAATTGTAATAATTATAATAATAATAATTATAATTACAATGACAGAAGTAACAGCCGATGGTAAATAATAATGATCATCAGTCCTGTACAATCAGGTCAGTCCTGCGATTGGCCACAGGCTGTTTAAGCCCATGGAGACGTCAGGGCTTTGCAGTCATTTCAATGGCTTCAGCTGTAAAAAAAAAAAATGGGCCGCTTGGACAGGACCTTCTGACCGCAGATCCTTTCTCAGGTCCATCCGTCACCGAGAGCTGAAAAAAAAATCTCTCGAGTCACCTGAAAATGAAGCATTAAAGAGATACTGTCAGAGTTTGTAGCTCAAGACATCCACTTTTGCTTTAATATAGCGAAATTAGTGCTGTACACAAAAAAAAATAAAAATACAGTATTGAAAATAATATTGTTATTAAACTAAAATTAATGAACAAGTGGAAGGGTTACATGGTTTAAAAAAATTACATGGGCCTGAAGGGTTTAAATTTATTTATTTTCTTTAATGTTATATAGTAGTGGTAACTAATGAAAACAGTTGTGTTGCTTAATATGTTTGTGGTAACCATCATTTTTTTTAGGATTCTCTGATGAAAAGAAAGTTCAAAAGAATAGCATTTATTTGAAATAGAAACCTTATGCAACTTTATAAATGCCTTTACTTTCACTTTTGATTAGTTTAAAGGAGAAGTCCACTTCCAAAACAAAGATTCACATATAATGTACTCACCCCCTTGTCATCCAAGATGTTTATGTCTTTCTTCAGTCGTAAAGAAATTGTTTTTGTTTTTTTTGAGGAAAACATTTCAGCATTTTTCTCCACATAATGGACTGATATGGTGCCCCGATTTTGAACTCCAAAATGCAGTTTAAATGCAGCTTCAAAGGGCTCTAAACTATCCCAGCCGAGGAAGAAGGGTGTTATCTAGCGAAGCGATCGGTTACTTTCATAAAAATAATACAATTTATATACTTCTTAATGTCAAACGCTCGTCTTGTCTTACTTTGCCTGGACTGTTTTTGTTCTGGTTCATGACAGTTCAACAGGGTATGTCGAAAAACTCCCATCTCATGTTCTCCCTCAACTTCAAAATCATCCTATATTGCCGTTTTACCTTTTTTGTTAAGGGTATTTGATCTTCTTTGCATGTTCACTTTGCAAACACTGGGTCGGTACTTCTACAGTGATGTAGGATGATTTTGAAATAATTTTTGAAGTTGAGGGAGAAAATACGATCTGAGTTTTTCAACATATCCTAACTGTCTTGAGCCAGAATACACAGTTCGGGGAGAGAAAGGCAAGACGAGCATTTGAGAATAAAAAGTATTTATATTGTATTTTTTAATAAAAATAACGTATCGTTTCGCTAGATAAGACCCTTCTTCGTCGGCTGGAATCGTTTACAACCACATCTGGGATCATTTGAAGCCGCATTTAAACTGCATTTTGGAAGTTCAAAATCGGGGCATCATATCAGTCCATTATATGGAGAAAACAGAAAACAATTTCTTTATGACTGAAGAAAGAAAGACATGAACATCTTAGATGACAAGGGGGTGAGTACATTATATGTGAATCTTTGTTTTGGAAGTGGACTTCTTTAATGCATCTGGTGAAATACAAATATTTCTGTAACAAATTATTTTAATAATCTTTTTTTTTTTATTTAAATTGTTTAATTAAATAAATTAATTTAAATCAATTTAATAAAAATAAAACTTTTAAATGTTAGTGTATGTACAAACTTTAGATTTGTTTCTGATGGAAGCTCAAATTTGTTAGAATCTCCACAAAATGTAGCTGGTGAGAAATCTATGCATTTGAAATGGTCAGGAGAGATGTACCTGCTCATCTGGTCAGAGCTTAGCAGTCAGCTGTCAAAGCAGAGGTCAGTCCAGCTCGTGAACCTCATCCTGCAGGCCAGACGGAGTTCGGGCTGGTTCAGACACCCTCTTGGCCATTATTTCCCACTGAGGAGCCAGAACTTTGGGTTTGGACCCTGACACACACAGAGTAAAAGAGAAGAGATAAATCCATCTATACATATATAAAGAAATAATCGCAACATGTTTTTTTTCCAATAACGGCGATATAATTTTTAAACACATTTCTGATTTTTTGATAGTGTTTCCCATACACCGATTTATTTGTGGCGGCCCACCACAACTTTGTTGAATAAACATGAGCACTGCATGTTTCAAAATGCAGCATGGGTGTTTTATATAAATGCATCTTTGCAGGACACCGACTGTCTTCAGAAAAGTTTAATGTCATTGTTATTTTATCTGATAAAGTAGCGTTCATAAGCTCAGCGCTGCTTTGTGTACAGCCACTGTCTCTGTACATTTGTAATATAATATACCAGTCAAAAGTTTTTGAATATTAAGATTTTGTACAAAGTACAGCAAAACAGTAAAATTTAGAAATATTTTTACTATTTAAAATAACTGTTTTCTATTTGAATATTTGCAGAATTTTTGCAATATATGCTGAATTTTTAGCATCATTACTCCAGTCACATGATCCTTCAGAAATCATTTGCATATTCTGATTTGCTGCTCAAAAATCATTTATTATTATTATTATTATTATTATTATTATTATGATGATGATGATGTTGCAGTAGATTTTTTCAGGTTTCTGCATTTATTTTGATTTTTAGAAATCTTTTGTAACATTATAAATGTCTTTATCATCATATTTGATCAATTTAAAGAATCCTTGCTAAATAAAAGTATTAATTTCTATAATTTCTTTCCAAAAAAAAATTACACTGATGCCAAGCTTTTGAATGGTATAGTATATAATGTTACAAAAGGTTTTTATTTCAGACAAATGCTGATCTTTAGATCTTTCTATTCATCAAATCCTAAATAATAATAATAATAATAATAATAAAGTACTTTTAAATATTGATGATAAAAATTCTTCAACAGCAAATCAGTATATTAGAATGATTTCTGAAGAATCATGTGACAGTGAAGACTGGAGTAATGATGCTGAAAATAAATTACATTTTACAGTATATTCAAATAGCAGTTATTTTAAATAGTAAAAAATATTTCAAATTTGTACTGTTTTTGCTGTACTTTGGATCAAATAAACGCAGGCTTAAGCAGAAGACTTCTTTAAAAAAAAAAAAAAAACATTCAAAATCTTACTGTTCAAAAACTTCTGACTGGTAGTTTACTACAAGAGCACTTTTTATGTGGCACATGGAGCTGCTGCCTACGTAGAGCAGTCAAACACATTCACTTATGAGATTCCATTCTAGTTAGGATGCTCCCTTAGAAGACAGCTGCCTATGCTTACCAGGTTTTAAAAAATAGCCACCATCATCAAGCCTCCAGACACTGCTGCATTCTGTAGTTTCATGAGCCGTTCACATTGAAGAGTTACATCACCCTACTGGTTCAAAGAGGTACTACATGTACTCGTCTGCTAACCCCATCCTTTACATAATACATGTGGTTGACACCACAAAGGACCAGGTTTGAAATGAGCATGTGCCATTTATCACAACCTCATAACACCAACAATAACAATAAGTGCATTAAGACCCCAAATGAAAAAGCAATCTGAAAAATCAGTATGGGGGTGAAGAAAAAGGCTTTGCTGCTTTGGACAGAATGGTGCCAAGCTCATCAGGAATTTATATAACCGTTGAACATTGGTTTCTCTCCAAAGCCTTCATAGAGACAAGAGGGTAATGAAGCACAATGTGACAGGAGAGCATACACAAGTGTTTCTAACATCCACGCCACGTGTTCGGGAAGCCCTCCTTTTGAATCGACGGTTACGGTGCCTTTAGTCTGTGTTTTTGGGGTCTGATCTCCCGCAGGACTAATGATCCATGTGAGTCACTGCTGATCCGTTACCATGACAACCCTGAAAGCCATTCAGAGATTAAAGTAGTGTGTGTGTGTGTGTGTGTGTGTGTGTGTGTGTGTGTGTGTGTTTTCCTGTATGGGGGTTGGTGAAGATACGAGTGGGAGAGTTTAAGACAAGTGAATGAGACATCGCAAGAAGAGTAGGAAGAGAGTGTGTTGTGTGGGCAGCATAGAAACAGCGTCTTGCACACATACAACCCGACAACTTACCATCCAAACCGTTGTGCTGCTCGTAGGTGCGTTTGCCCAGGATGGTTGGGGAGCCGTTGTTGAGGATGGGCGTGGATTTGATGGGCGTCAGGCTGCCTGTGGAAATGGTGGCTGCTCGTGGAGGATCTGATTTGGGTGGGCAGGGGTGGGCCTCTGGAACATGGGTTAAAAAGGAATGATTAAAATGGGTTTGATTGGAAGACTGAAAAAGATTGCGAAGGAAAGGCAGATTCACTCACCCAGATATCTAACTACTGACTCTAAAGGCTTCCTTACTGTCTGCTTTAGAGATGGAGGCTTTTTGGACAAATCTGGCAACCTAATGGCACCTGAAAAGGTTCAAATTAACATGGTAAATCAGTAGAGGGTCAATGACAATTTTTAAATTCAGAAATACAAACACACACACACACACACACACAAAAAATGCAATTTATCCATTTATTTTCTTGAATATCATTAAACAAACATGCTTTATCATCACATTTATATATTTCTGATATTTCTGGAAGTTAAAATGCAAAAAAATAAAAAAATAAATTAAAAAAAATCAGGGTGGCACATCCGATTAAATAATTAGAAAAAAAGGGAAAAAAATCTTCTTTAAAAGAATGCAGTAATGGTAGTTTACATATTTTTTTTTTTATTTTTATTCATCTATTATGAATTACCATAATGTAAGTTTTATTTGAACTTCTTTAAAAAATAAAGAGGGGCATTTGTTAAAATGTATTATTAATACTGTAAAATTAATATTAATAAACCATTTATAAAAGCATTTGTCTACTAAATTAGTTCAACCAATATACAAGGTGGAGATCATCAGGTTAATAAGTCTCTTAAATATCATATTTTAATAATTATGGTTACACAACATAACATATTTGAGCCATTAAACATAAACTTAAAAATTGTATTAAGTTTTTTTTTTAAAACCATATTAAACAAACAAAAATACAAAAAGAACCGTCAATGTTTTAAATAATTTTCTTGTATTTTTTTCCAATCATTCAGATACTCATATTTATCATTCACCCACAATATAATATAACATAATGTAATATAATGTAATATAATATAAATATATAAATAAAAATTAAATAAGGGTGGCACAACTAATTTAACAATGAAGGCCTCTTTAAAAGAATGCAGTAATGGCACTTTACATATGTTAACATTTATTTTAATTTTATTTTATTAGAATTTCATTAAAAAATAATTTGTTAAAATGTATTACTAATAATGTAAAATTATTATTATTAAAAATAATCAAAACAGACAAACAAAAAAAAAAAAAAGAAAAATTATCAGGGCTGTGACAAGGTCAATAAGTCTCTTAAAATATAATACACAACATAATATTTTGAGCCATTTAATATAAACTTAAAAAAAACTGGTATTAAGGTTTTTTTTAAACCATATGAAATACATTAGAAATGTACTTTTTGTATTTTGTTTGTTTTAAACATTTTTTAAATATTTTTCCCAATCATTCTCATATTTATCACTGACCTATAATATAATATAACATAATATAATATAATATAATATAATAAAAAAAAAATAAATAAGGGTGGCACAACTGATTTAATAATGAAGACAAAAAGCCTTTTTTAAAAGAATGCAGCTATGGCTGTTTATTTGTTTTAATTTACTTTTATTAGAATTTCATTAAAAAATAAACAGTTAAGGAGTTTTGTTCAAATATATTATTAATACTGTAAAATTAATATTAATAAAATAAAAAAATAAAAAAATCAATAAAACAACAAACAAAAAAAAAATAAACAGAAAAATGACAAGGTCAATCAGTCTCTTAAAATATCAAATATTAATAATGATGGTTACACAACGTAACACTTTGAGCCATTAAAAATAAACAATAGCATTAAAGTGTTTTATAACCATATGAAACAAACAAAAATAAAGAATGAACATTTTTTAAGAACATGGTTCATGTTTTAAATAAATTTAAAACTTTTTTCCCAATCATTTAGATACTTACGGAAACCCACTTCCACCACTAAATAAAAAAAATATAAAAAAGTAATTGCTTTTTATCTCACAATTCGTACTTTTTGTTCAGAATTGCTTGATACAGACTTGCTCTTCTGACTTTTTTCCTCAGAATTGTGAAATATAAACTCAAAATTGTGAGTTATAAAGTCAGAATTATGATATTAACTTGCGATTCTGACTTCTTTTCCTCAGAATTGCGTGATTTAAACTTGCGTGATTTCTCTCACAATTCTGACATTATAACACAAAATTGCAAGTTATTAAGCCAGAATTGTGAGATATAAACTCAAAATTCTAAGAAAGTTTTTTTTTCCCCCTTGGAACTGCACTTTATAACTCGCAATTGCAAGTTTATATCTCACAATTCTAAGAAAAAAAAAGTCAAAACTCCAAGTTTATATAACACAGATGCGATTATAAACGCAGTTCTTGCAATTATGGGGAAAAAAAAAAAAAAATTGTCTAAAATTGCAGATTTATATCTCACAAAACGTCATATATAAACTCCATAATAAGAAATACCATCAGAGCAATTGAAACTTGAGTTCCACATTCATGTCTCACAGCCAATACTCACACTCTGCTTTGATAGCGGCAGTGTTGACAGGTGTGTACGGGTGTCTGGCCAAATATCTGGACCTCAACAGGTCCTGGCAGACGCGTCGAGCGGCTTTCGTCATCTGAGACGTGTGCAGGTAGAAAGCCTGTCTGGTCTTAACAGCAAACTTTGGGCTCCCGCTGTGTCTCACGGGCAGGCCGTGAGGACTCTGAACACAGACAGTGAGATCAAAGTCAAGTCCTGGGTGACAGAGAAATCTAAATATTGCATTATAATTTTGTTAAAGCCAACGAGTTTCACTTTTAAACATCTTTAAAACATAAATGAAAGACAAAGTTGAGCTCATTCAGGGCATTCATTTAACAGTCACAAAGAGGCATAATAAAACAGAATTGCACAGTATAAGAAAAAACAGACTAAATAAAACGACTTGGGGGAGAGAGCAAGAATTTCACGTCAAGATTTGACTTGGAGCCGTGTGGAGCATGTTTTGGAGAGAATCCACTTTACACCCACCATGTTGTTGCGGTTGGGTCCGGGTCTCTCTCCATCCAGTCTGGTTGGCATCTTCAGACCTCCGTACTTTTTCCAGTAAGTCCAGCAGGAGGCACACAGTCGGCACTGCATGTTGGGCGGCCCCCATGAGTACCACTGGTACGAGTTAGTGGCTACACACAAACAAAACACATAAAACTTCTTCCAACACCACTCTGCTCTACTCACAGTAGATTAGCCTTTCACCTGACCTGATTAAAAGCAGACATATAATGGAAAACACAATGTATTCTCTCTTTTTAAATAAAAATTAGTGCATTAACCCAGATGATTAATTTTTCGAATTTAACAGCGTAAAAAATATTTAACGTAGCACATGCTCTTCAGTTGCATGCACAAACACGGCAACACACACTGTAGCCTGTATTATTTCATATTAAAGTGCAAATGAAACTATGAGCAGGACAGAGCGTGTCAGATCCGCGTCACATTTAGCAGCGGCAGCTCTTAAAGTAATAGCAGGCAAATAAGCTAATAACTCAGCTGTGATGTCTGTTAAACGAGAAGTCCACTTCCAGAACAACAATTCACAAATAATTTAGTCACCCCCTTGTCATCCAAGATGTTCATGTCTTTCTGTCTTCAGTCGTGAAGAAATTATGGTTTTTGAGGAAAACATTTCAGGATTTTTCTCCATATAATGGACTTCATTGGTGCCCCAATTTTAAACTTCCAAAATGTAGTTTAAATGCAGCTTCAAAGGGCTCTAAATGATCCCAGCCGAGGAAGAAGGGTCTTATCTAGTGAAACGATCGGTCATTTTATGCGGACAATAAAAATTTGTATACTTTTTAAGCACAAAAGCTTGTGTAGCACAGGCTCTGGGATGCGCGTTCACGAACTATTGAATCACGTTGAAAGGTCACACGGAACGTAGGCGGAACCACAGACCCAGTGTTTACAAAGCGAACGCGCAAAGACTAAGAAAGTGCAAGTAAGTCAAACGCTGTTTACAAACAAAGAGGTACAACGATGTCGGACGATTCTGAAGTTGTAGGAGAAAACAAGATGGAGTTTTTCGACATACTCTACCTTTTTGAGCCGGAGTACACAGACAATGAACTTTTAGTGATTCGAAGGCGTGATTCGTAGTAGTGATGGGAAGTTCGGATCATTTTACTGACTCAGACCTTTGGGTCTCATTCAGCAAAATGAACTAATCTTTTTGTGAGTCATTTCTTTTATTTTAGCAAAATCAGCATCAAAAGACTCGAAACAGGTGAATTAATTCCAGTACAGAAGCTAATAGGATGTTTTGCATGCGCGACTGAATGAATCACAGCCCGAGACGACTCGTTCTTCCCGAGTCACATTAAAAATTCTTTCAAAATGAACGAAACGTTCGAACGACCCATGGACGTGCATCCCAGAGCCTGTGCTAAACGAGCTTTTGTGCTTAAAGTATATACATTTTTATTTTTCGAAAACAATGACCGATCGTTACGCTAGATAAGACCCTTCTTCCTCGGCTGGGATCGTTTAGAGCCCTTTGAAGCTGCATTTAAACTGCAAAAGTTCAAAATCGGGGCACCAATGAAGTCCATTATATGGAGAAAAATCCTGAAATGCTTTCCTCAAAAACCCTAATTTCTTTACGACTGAAAGACATGAACATGTTGGACAAGGGGGTGAGTAAATTATTTGTAAATTGTTGTTCTGGAAGTGGACTTCTCCTTTAATCAAAGAACAAAAGAAACAAGAGGAAAATCAATCATTTTAGCAGCTTTTAGGATTCATCTGTATTTAATTTACACAGGTAAATAATGGGTTTATATAAAGATTGTTTTACATTCACTTAATTAGAATGTTATTTTTTAAAGTCTAATAAATGTTACAATTAATAGCTATTAATTATACTGTAATATTAAATAGC
Source organism: Labeo catla (assembly GCA_012976165.1). Taxonomy (NCBI): domain Eukaryota; kingdom Metazoa; phylum Chordata; class Actinopteri; order Cypriniformes; family Cyprinidae; genus Labeo; species Labeo catla. Next base: position 646,175 of record VONZ01000119.1, read on the forward strand.
TGTAGTCAATGGTTAAATATTAGGGGAAAAAAGAAACATTTTCTGGAGACATCAGTAGAATTGGCATAAGTGATACTCACACCTTCAGTCTTAAAAAAAAAGATGCCATCAAACAAATGTTAAAAATATACTGTCTTTACGTTGTTTCAACATTAATTTGAGGATTGAATGTGAAGTTATGTTGTAATATAAAAGCATATTTAAAAAACCTAATGTTAGGTGGGATTAATCGCGATTAATTCGTTTTTTAATCAGTTGACAGCACTACTATTTTTATTTCAGTTTTAGCTTTAATCATTTTAGAACTTCAACTTAATTATTTAATTATTAGTTGTCAAAACATCATTTCTAATTTTATTTTCTAATTTTATATATATATATATATTTTTTTTTCCCTTCATTTTTCATTACCGAAAAAACACATTGTAACAGTTTTAGTTTTAAGGGATGTTTAAACAACACAGTTTTCAACTAAAAATAGAAAACTTTTTATACAGTTTGGCCATTTACTTACATTTTTCGGGTCTGAAAATGTGAACTTTTGAAAACGGGTGTCAAAGTGCCAAAGTTTTTGAAAACAATACTGTTCTAACTACAAAAACATGAATTTGAAAATAGTGACATTGTGTGTGTGTGCCTATTACATGCTTGTATAATATTTCTTTACAAAATGACCACCAAATACTGGCCTGGCATGCATAAAAGTGTTTTATTTAGTGCTGTCAAACAATTAAATCACGATTAATCGCATCCTAAATAAAAGTGTTTATGTACATATAAATATACACACAAACAGCATATAGTTTATATATTTAAATGTATTTACATGCATATATTTTATTCATATAATATTATATATAAATATATTTAATATATAAACAACATTTTTCTTAAATATATCCATTCATGTATGTGTATTTATATATACATAAATACATAATACACGCATATATTATGTAAACAAAAACGGTAACACTTTAGTATAGAGAACAATTCTCACTATTAGTAGTTGCTTATTAGCATGTCTATTATTAGCATGCCTATTTATAATATATTGGCTGTTTATTAGTATGTATAAAGCGCATGTTGCATCTGTACGTTAAACAAAAAAAAAAAACACTTTTTTATTGTAAATGTATCCTTAGTTAACAATAACAACACTAATGTAGAAATCATTAAGGTATCTACCTTATTTTTCTTGTAAGAGCAGGTGCAGCCATTTGTAAATGACTGACTTCAAGTCCAGCTGTTTTTAGCTGTATAAAACAGCTCATTTTGCTGCTTGATATTGCAAATTGGTGTGTTTTGCCATGTTATTTTAATGTATTATCTACTGCACATAGTTATTCTTCTTGTTATTTCCCTATTGCAGCTAATGAACCAGAAGTCTCTCGCTCATAGGCTTACTTCCGCATTGAAGAATAAGGTGAATGGCAGTATAAAAATGCATGTTTAATTCTATGTCAGGAAAAACAACATGATGACTTTTTTTTTTTTAATGGGAGAAATCTTGCCTAAAATTACTTAAAGCTGCAGAATGCTTTTCAAAGTAAAACACTTTTTTTTTTTTTTTGGATCTGTACAAATACTTTGTCCTATTTCAGTTTAATGTCACCTTTAACATTTTAAGCACTTGAGAGCAGGTCAAACACTCACTGTAACAGCTCTCGCATGCTCTCCCCAATCCAACAGGCTGGCCTGGTGCTCCTGGAAGAGCCCCTGCTCCATTCACGAGCCCTGGCTTCACACTGTTCACGCTCAACTGGTTAGGGTTGGGCTTGTTACTGTTGGAAAAAAAAGCCATGACGGTTACTGGTTTTCATCTGAAGTCCAATCCCTCAAAGCTTATGGTGAAATGCACAATCCAGGGTCGAACTTCGACCTGTTGAAATACTCACTAGTTTGGGATGTAAACCTGCTTTAACTTGCTCTCCGCCTCAGCTGCTTTTAATCGTTTCTGTATGAAACAAGAGCCAGTTAGTCTCAGTGTGAAAACTATCCAGGGTTTATACCTGTAGACAGACACTTGAGACAGCCGTGTTGGATTACCTGCTGAACGTATCTGTCTGTGGTCTTCCACATGTAGTAATACTCAATGATGCTGGTCAGAGACTTCCAAGGAAGCTGGAATAGGAAAATAAAAGATCATTTAGAATTAATACTTCACTAAAATCAAAAACAAGTGGCTGTTTATTATATTTAACCCCATATCTAGGAATAGTTAGGTATAGTTTACACATAGTTCACAAGAGAAAATAATAGTTGAATTTATAAAAATGAACCGATAAAAATGAAAGTTTCCATCCTCTTGATTCTTAATACTGTGTTGTTACCTGAATGATCCACAGCTGTTTTTTTTGTTTAGTGATAGTTGTTCATGAGTCCCTTGTTTGTCCCGAACAGTTAAACTGCCTGCTGTTCTTCAGAAAAATCCTTCAGGTCCCACAAATTCTTTGGTTTTTCAGCATTTTTGTGTATTTGAACCCTTTCCAACAATGACTGTATGATTTGAGATCCATCTTTTTACACTGAGGACAACTGAGGGACTCATATGCAACTATTACAGAAGGTTCAAACGCTCACTGATGCTCCAGCAGGAAACATGATGCATTAAGAGCAGGGGGGTGAAAACTTCTGGAATTTAAAGATCAGGGTAAATTTAACTTTTGTCTTCTGGGAAACATGTAAGTATCTTCTGTAGCCTCTGAAGGGAAGTACTAAATGGAAAAATATGATATTTAGGTAAAACAGAAAAATTAACATCTCCATTCTGTTCAAAAGTTTTCATCCCCGGCTCTTAAGGCATTGTTTTTACTATTACTGTAATAGTTGCATATGAGTCCCTCAGTTGTCCCCAGTGTAAAAAGACCAATCTCAGCATCATTCAAATACACAAAAATGCTGGAAAACCAAAGAATTTGTGGGACCTGAAGGACAGCGGGCAGGACAAACAAGGGACTCATGAACAACTAAACTATGAATCACTAAACAAAGAAACACAGCTGTAGATCATTAAAGTAACAACACATTATTAAGAAGCAAGCATTTGTAAACTGTTGAACAGGGTCATTTTTAAAAATTTAACTATTTTTTCTTGCGGACTATATGTCCACAAGACATAAACATCTTTTATGTGAAATATCTTATTCAGGTCAGTACTAAATAAACAATAACATGCATTTTGTATGATCCCTCTTATTTTGGTAAAATAATGAACATATTTAATGATTCTGAAAGGGGAATGCAAACTTTTGACCTCAACTGTAAATTGAGCAGTTGAATTAAAGTCTCCAGAAGAGAAAAGATCGATTTATATAATGCATAGATTTAATTTAGTCTTTTCCCCACATATAAACACTGATCACTACTAGGGAACATCAAATATGGTAAACGGAAAATCAACAATATATGTAGGCTATGTTAGATATACACACATGTAAAATGTCTTTTTAACGTCTGAAAGTTCTGGCTACATGGACTTTCATTAAATGGACAAAAAAGATGAAAGAATATTAAAAAGTCTCTTCAGTTCTGAATTTGAACAAAAAGCCTATATCTGGAATGATATTTAAAACCTTTCAACTCGAAACCACTATGACTAAATCACTGAAGTTGAACTTAAACGAATCAATGAACGAGTCTCACACATTAAAGTTGTTCAAATCAGTGACTGATGCAGCTGCAGCAGCTCTTGAATTGCAGCTCACTACAGACGTAGATTAAACAATGTAGATTAAAGAATAATTAAAATCCTGGCCTGTTCCATACATTGTTTTCAAATGGTTTCAGAAGATTTGAGCCATACAGAGTCTTTTATTGAGCTTTTATGTAACTTTTTTAAGTGTTGATGCATGAAAATTCTTATCATAAACGTATCATTAGTAGAAAATCTCATGGATTTAAAAAGCTACATCAAATGAGTAAACAATGACAGAGTTTTCATTTTGGGGTGAAAGGAATCTTTTTAAGAGCAAATCTGTTTGTGACTGCAAACAGAAACCCAGCCCCACTTCCCCTCCTTTGTGTCCCTGAATAAGCTGGTTCATTTCTTTAGGGTGTGCCCATTTTCCATGCCTGGCTCCTCCCTGTTTCTCTAAGTAGAGATTTCTGATGGAAACCCGGACCTGAAACCCTCAAAGCTGCACATACACCCATCAACCACCAGATGGCAGAATGAAACACACACTTGGCACCCTCGCTGTCCCCTGAACAAAGGCAGTTTATCAGTCATTACTGCCACAATTACCTTAGCATATGCTGTTCAAATTTCAAAGCTACGCTATGCTGTAGTACAAATTAAGGAAATTCAGTCTGATCAGCGTTCGCTTGTGTAAATGCCACTTGGGATGAACTTACAAAGTCTTGCTGGATGTCAGTGAAGTCTTTGCCGTATTTCTCAAGTGCTTCCTCGAACAGGTTGGCTTCGGATGCGCTCCATTCCTCCATTTCATCCCGGCAGAGCACCGGCCCACCCTGGGGTACCAGCGCCGCGATGGCCCGCGTCATATCGTAGCCGTTCTTATGCAACGTGTCCATGGCGTGAAACTATAAAAAAATTAATATACGAAAACATCATAAACAACAGCTCAAATTCAATATTCGTCACCGAACTGGCACTGTTTGCAGCAAAAAATCTGAATTGCTCAATCCCGGGAACAACACGACGCTGACACTACATGAAGAGGAATTGTGTGGGCAGCATGAGAGTGTGTATGTTTATGCATGGGGATGTTGCCCTCTGGCGTCTTTCCTTCATGTTTAGTACACAACGGGCAGAGTTGGGTGGCTGGAGACTGAAAACCCTGCTCTGATGTTCTTCTTGTACAGCCTATAGGCTGAGACTGAATATAGAGCTGGCAATAAGCCTGTCGCAATTATTACATAATCGCCTGGTGGAGATTACTTGATCTAATTGTGATTAGAATTTAAAGTGCACAGTGATCACCATCATCTAAAAAAATAATTACATTTTGTCACTCAAATTATGAGTTGGAATATCCTGACAGAGACACCGTCTCAAACCAATGGTGCGAGTTTGACAAGTCAATGGCTTTTATGAAAGCTTTGTAACAGTCATTATTTTTGCAATTCTGTTTGGTGAACTTTGGCACACTTTACCTTTAAAGGGTTAATTTACCCAAAAGTGAAAATTCTGTCATTAATTACTCACCGTCATGTCGTTCCAAACCTTAAGACCTTCGTTCATCTTCAAAACACAAATTAAGACATTTTTGATCAAATCCAATAGCTTTTTGTCCCTACATAGATATCAACGTGACTACCTTGTTTAAAGCCCAGAAAGGAAGTAAAGATACTGATAAAATAGTTCATGTGTGCGTGTGGCAAAGCCTGACAGAAGAGAAGAAATTGTTAAATAAAGTTAGCATTTTTGTTTTCTTGAACCACTGATGTCACATGGACTATTTTTTCGATGTCCTTACTACCTTTCTGGGCCTTGGACGTGTCAGCTGTGTTGCCATCTATGCACGGTCAGAAAGTTTTCGGATTTCATCAAAAACATCTTAATTTGTGTTCTGAAGACGAACAAAGGTCTTAAGGTTTGGAATGACATGAGGGTGAGTAATAAATGACAGAACTTTCATTTTTGGTTGAACTGTCCCTTTAATGAATAAAATATGTCTAAAACAACATATTTTGCATAATTCTTCACACATTTTTCCTTAAATTAGTGTCAATGAAGTAATATTTAACCTCCAACAACTGTTATGGCAGAATACTAACAACAATCCCTAAATCTTAAATTGATTTTTGGTTGAAATAAACACATCTGTACTTACAAAGCACAAAGATTTATTTTCCATTTGTAAAGGAAAGCAACATGAGAGCTGGTTGCTTTTTTTATGTATCATACAAGATCTTGGTTTGAATGGCCTGTAACTCTCTAGTTCATGGATACAAACTGAATGTGTCATTGAATGTGACACGCTGCAAAAAGCTTGATTGACAGGCGATCTGACCAATCATAATGCTGAATCTGCCATTCTATCCGACAAACAAATCAGACAGGAGAGTAGATTAACTTCTACTTAAAGTTGAAAAATTGTTTGTAATGATGTCTTTCCGTGGTTGAAATAAAATACTGATGTTCATTCATGTTTTTTTTCGTGCTTTAAGTAAGAAGAGAAGACGATACAGTGATCTGTCGACACATTAAAAGAGCCACAAAACAGTATTTATTGTTGGAATTTTTTCAAAAATGACAAAATTTTGTTTCATACCAGAAGTAACCTGCACTGTCTTGTCTGTCAGCGCGTTGTCAGTTTCCTCTTTGTGAGAACATGATTGTGTGAGAGTGGCATTGTTTGTTGGACATAGCAACAGTAACTAAGGAAGGTGGGTTTTTGTGAAGGGTGCAACTGCATTTGCATTTTGACTCCAATATTTCAGGCAATTCCCTTCCAGGTTTTCCATATTACAAATAAATCCTAATCTAATCATGACAAACTATACATCATTGGAAAGGTCTAAGACTCCTAAATAGATATTTTACCATATTTTTGCATTAGAAATTATGTAGAAAAAGTAATAGATTAATATATGTCAAGAGTGCAACTTAAAAAAAAAAAAATCTACATCATAACATGAGTTCTGACCTTTGACACAAAAGACTTTCTTCACTGCCTTTTCCCCATCACGTTTTAGACATCATATGAAATTATATATCAGCTCAAATCTCAAAATTCATCCTTTAAAAGGCATTTTAAAATCAGACATTGCATTACCATGGAAAATGTACATTAAAATCATATTACAAAATGTTTTATTCATGAATTATAAAAATGTAAGTCTGGATAGAGCATTTTTAAGTCTGTGTTCAAAAATGGGAGTGACAGTTAAAGGGTTAAATCTAACTCAAACTGGATCTAATCCACACATTGCATCTCCCAATCTATGATTCTGTTATCAGACATCAATTTCTGTTGAAACTTGCAGCCTATTTTTTCTTTTAGACAAAAAACAAACATAAGTTTACAGTGTCTGATATTCTAGGTTATCTGCTGCACAGGTTATCATATAAAAGCTAAATAACATGCAACGACAAAGATAACGAGATGAGATTTGAAAGCATAAAAAGAGATGAAAATAATGATGAAAAAGCATCATTGGGACTTTCAGGATTATGTACTGTATACTGTACTGTATCAGAATAAGATGAGAAAAAAACTATTATTTTGCGTTTATTATATAATATAATATAATATAATAATATATTGTTTGATGTTTAATTTACCATAAATACAAAAAATATATATATTCTTCAACATTAGCATTTACAACCAGCTTGAAAATGGAATCAATGATCCGAAACGGTTTGAGTTGAGTTTTTTTTCTGTAAATGTCTGCCATTAATTAGTATGAACCTGCTGAGCTTAACTAAAGTGTGAAGTCTTCCAGCAGTGTGTGGAGTGTGCGAGAGTGTGAGAATGTGAGATGTGCCGTACCAGTGTGATGTCTCTGGAGGCTGCCGCAGCGCTCATGTGCAGACTGGGCTGCCGAACTGAACTGCTGCAGTCTAGAGCCCGCGCAAACGTACCCACAGACCTGCAGGGGAGGGGGTTGGGGAAGTTTGAGAAAGAGAGGGGAAAAAAAAAAAATATATATGTGAAAGAGAATGAGTGAGTGAGAGCGAGCAAAATATGCAGTTTGAAATAACAGGGTATAGAGTGGTACAAAAAAAAAAAAAGAGATATTATTTGGGAGGCATCTTTAGAATTTCAGAGTTGAGGTTTTTCGTGTCTTTTAAACACAATGTTCTGTTCGCAACAGACTGGCACATGTAAAACAGAGCAAATTTGTTAACACTGCAGAATCTTACCGAGCCACGACGAGGAACTGGTCGATCTGTTTCTCAGTGAGGGGGTTGCTGGGATCCCATACTTTCTCCTCCAGTTTTTCCAGCTCCCGACCATCATCCTCTCCTGACAAACCAACACCCACAGATCACATTCACTACAGGATAAATGCTTTAAAATGAGACTTTTCTTCCTGAAGCTTTCATCTAATGAACTTAATTTAGTTCTTACAATTAGTGTAAGAAAAATTAGTGGGTGAACAATATAATGACCAGGATGTTTAACTAGGTGCTATCTGGCATTTTGAGATTATCCCCATTGGGCATTAAAGTGAGTCGTGGTACACGTCGAAAACATGAAGGGCTGGGCAATTTTCTCGATTATCGATTAATTCGAACTTAATGTTTTGCCACGATTTTATATTTTAGAAATCGAGGAATTGCAATTTTTAACAGAAATATTACCAATGTTAGAATTAGACACTTTGACAATATGCCAATGATAACAGTAAAGAGAAATGAACGATCCAAACACGTCAGCATGGTTTGGAACGTCGTGGAAGGTCGTCATATCACTAAGAACCATTCACACAGAATGAGCTTTTGTTAAAGATGTGACGCGGGCAGTGGAATAAGAAAAACATGCAAAGAAGATGGGAGTGAACTTCTTTTAACTTGTGCATAGCGTTTTTATAATGCCGTTTCATGCATGAGACGCTGCAAGAGACGCGAGTCCAACAGTCAAATGCGTCCATGTTTACACAGAAAAAAAAACAATGGAAAACCAGCGCAATCTAATAAAAACCTGTGAAGAACTACTTTATGTCTGATATTTCATGTTTGCATCATGATGACAGGCTGAAAGCTGCTGTTCAATGTTTTTACAGATCATTTATAGTTAATAATAGTCTACTTGTGTTATACCTTGAGTCATTTTGAATTGGACTTACCTTGACTTTTCAGATTTATTTAAAGCATTTTACTCGTACAAACTTGGCTTATACATATAGGTTAAGAACTATTAAAAGATGTTGTAGTTCATGCATCTTTTCTGCAAAAAATATTTAACAAGTGATTTGTTTAACATTTACATCATGTTGACAAATTCATGTGTGGTGCACTTGGAATAGAATTTTCTTTAACCAGAGGGTTAATAAAGAAATAGTTGATCACGTTGTAGTTACATTTTTAAGCTGACTAGTTAAAAATCGTAAAAACAAAAAAAAAAAAACAAAAAAAAAAAAAGGGAATCGGTCAAATGTTCTGGGAAAAAAATAAAATAAAATCAAGATTTGAATTTTTTTGCCATATCGCTCAGCCCAACTGACACAGAAGAGAAGAAATTGTTGAATAAAGTTGTTATTTTTGTTTTCTTTGTGCACGAAAAGTATTCTCGTAGCTTTATAACATTATGGTTGAACCACTGTTGTCACATGGACCATTTTAACAATGTCCTTACTACCTTTCTGGGCCTTGAATGTATCAGTTGCATTGCTGTCTATGCAGAGTGTTAAAACTCATCAAAAATACTTTAATTTGTGTTTTGAAGAAGAACGAAGGTCTTACTGGTTTGGAACAACATGAATAATGACTGAATTTTCTTTTTTTGGTCAACTATTCCTTTAACCGTGAAATGCTTAGCCCGTATTACATGTATTATCCTCCTCCCCTATTTATTTGAGTCATACGTATTCTACGTAAATATTGTGTAAAACCTTGTAAAGTCATCCTAAAAAGACTTTTTACTTCCACAATGCGATACATTTACATGTCAAACAATATTCTTCTATCTGTAATTGATTGGTGTGATTCATGAACAAACTGTTCCTTTGGCTTGGATTTTTTCAATGCATCAGTTAATTCGGTTGACAAACCGCTCTAAATGACTCTAAACAAATCTGAGCATGGTTTTCTAAAAAGCAATGGATGGTTTCTATGATCTACTTATGCTTACAATGTTTTTGGGAAAAGCAAGCTTGGTTTCTCAATGGTCTGAATCATTTGTAAAGCTTGAAAGCTCTAGATCCTATTTACTGCAACTGAACAGTAATCAGTTTTTGTTGGTTTATATTTGTTTGTGTTCCATGGATATTTAAAGGGCACCTATTATGGCCCTTTTTGCAAGATGTAATATTAATGTTATGGCTCTCCTGAATGTGCCTGTGAAGTTTCAGATCCAAATGCAATACAGATCGTTTATTATAACGTGTTGAAAAGTGTCATTTTTGGGGTGGGTCTAAAAAGTGCCGTTTCAGGGGTGTGTTCCTTTACACGAAAATGAGCTGCAACTTCCCGCCCAACTCCAGAAGGGGGCAGGGCCTACACATCTCTGTTTTGCGTATGGCAATAAACATAGGAGAAGCAACATGAGCGAGCGTAAGAAGACCCGTGTTGCGCCCATTTTTGACCCCTGCCAAATTACCCCCTCTCATTGAAATTGCTCCCTGATTTGCCTAATCCTAACCCCACCCCTAATCCTAACCCCTCCCCCACACCTAACCCTAAACCTACCAATACTAGGGGGGGGGGCAGTAATCTGGCAGGGGGTCAGAATTCGGCATACCACCGGCATTTTTACTGTACTTAAATAGAACAAACACATGATTTCTTACCAAGAGTTGCTGAACATTGAATCAAAGCGTGCAATCTGTGATTGTGTGCAGTTGCTGACAATCATGAAAGCGTGCAGTTGCTTTCTTATGTGCGGTGTTTTACCAGTTTTACTTCCGCTTTCGAAATCTATCACATTTAGCAAGGAGGGGAGAGGATGGACAGCGGGCTGCAGCCCGCAATTGCCCCCCACTTTGGCGCAACCCCTGTCCTGCTTGACATAGACGCAAAGTAATCTGTTTAACGTGCTTACATGGCAGATTTAGAATTTTGTTCGCTTTATAGAAAGGTTTATCCCACCCCTCTCAAACCAATTACAATTTAATTTTTATTCAGATTGAAGTGTTTATATGGAGCATTTTCAATCTGATTGGACTTTTAAACCGATTACAGTGCTCCATGTAATCACACCTAGTGAGTGCCAATGAATAGAATATAACTGCAGTAGCCTGTTAGATGATCTTACAAAATTTTAGCTTCACGTTTTCCTAGTTAAATTCAATAAATGCATAAATAGTCATGAACAAGATAAACTCTGTACCTTACTGTTTTTGTTATATTCGTCAAGTAATCCATGAAAACTTGCATAATGTAATTACTTTCCATTATATACAGGTATAGAAAAATATCAATGAACTTTACAAAAAGATATATAAATCAACTCTTAGAAACATTTGTAAAACCAAATCGCAGTTGTGCATAGACCTCAATAGACATTTACAGCAGAAACACTAACATCCTTGAATGTTTTATGATCATGAAACAGAGCAAAGGTGTTCCTGACGCCTAAAATAGCTGAGAATATGGTAATATGCACCTGTCAGTCAATAGCGATGGGCGGGGCTACCAAAATATAACGTAATTTTGCGGACAGGCTCAAAAGTGGTGGAGCCTGGTTTGATTTGATCAAGATTAAAAAATAAATAAATTAAAAAAGACTGGATGTATTTTTATCATTCTAACATGGCTGTGTACACACAATATCAACACTGTTTCTGTCCAAACACCTTCTAAAAGTGGATTTTGCATAATAGGTGCCCTTTAAAACAAACCCTTTGTTTTGGCCTTTTGTCTCGGCCGCGGAAGCATGGTAGCGGGCTTTGTTTGAATGCACTTCAATCCAAAACATGTTTGTAGATTTTATTCGATAAACTCAGCAACAGAATTATATTAAAGCTAGGATACAAATTATAACAAACGAAAAAGGAATTTTACAAAAAAAGATCATTTGAAGTGGTAAAAAAAAAAAAAAAATTATATCTGTCCCACTCCCTTTCTTCCGGCCTTCTGCCGTCCAATTTTCCACGCCCTTATGACGCATACAAATTTCTTTCTTAATTAACAAATTGAACTAAACAAAACACAAATAAATAATATTTAAACACAAATAAAATATTTAAAACTTTTATAAACAAGTGTTTTGTTTTCCTCTCTCTTCTGCACTTCTGCATTCGTCACTTTTCACCGGAGCTTTGTACGCTACATTTATGCCCTACGTCATCCATTAAAACACCACTCTCTCGTGAAAACGTGTTAACACGACAGTTAGCGGAAGCTAGAGATTACAGTTTATAAAGTTTTAAATATGGACATTTCTTACACAAACACATATCGATTTACTTCAGAAGGCCCTTATTACGGATGGGCGATATCTTTATCGTTTGCGACATACCGGTAAAAAGTTTCTCCACGATAAGAATTAGTCTTGCCACGATAATAATGATAAAGTCTAGCTGTTGACATATTTGTGTGCAACTGTGCAGTGACATGCTAAAGGTGGACGTGAAACTAGTATATCGCTAAATGAGGAGCTACAATCTACAATCTACGGGAACTGGTCTGGTCAAAACTGTGCAGTGCGACAAAAATCAGTTTTGCGTGTGTTTGAGCCTGTTTACAAACCTGTTGTCCAACAAAGATATCATTTATTGACATGCTTTTTCTCCAAATTAACTTCATAACATAGTCAAATGTTTGAAATAACATTTTGCGATCAGACGTGGCTTCACATCACAGAATGAGGCAGAAATCATACTGTTTTACAGTATTACAAAAAGGCTATGTCAATTAGCATTGCATTATAAATATACTTTATCCTTATAAAAATACAAAATAAAAACACAAACCACATATTGAATCTGTCGTATGTTTGTCTTCAAGATTCCTCAGTTAAAATCTGCTTTTTATTCAGCTACAGCGATAACTGGGTTAGAGATTCCTGAAGCGTCGTCAATACTATTACTTCTGCTATAAAGCATATGTGGAGTTTCTGCGCAAGGGTGCCCTCCAGCTTCCGAATCAGAAAGAGCTTTTAGGGAAAGTCATATACACCTAGGATGGCTTGAGGGTGAATAAACCATGGGGTATTTTTAATTTTAGCGTGAACTATTCCTTTAAAAATCATCAGTACACTAGTCTGTATTAAGAATTTCAGTAATGTTTGCTATAAAATATACATTACCGATCAAAAATTGAATTTTAATGTTTTTAAAAGTCTCTCATGCTCAACAAGGCTACTTTTATTTGACTAAAATAAAAATTGTAATAAGAAATAAGCGTTTTTTACTTATATATAATATATATTTTAATATATTTTACAATGTAATTTATTTCTGTGATGCAAAGCTGAATTTTCAGCATCATTAATCTAGTCTTCAGAAATCATTCTAATATGCCGATTTGCTACTCAAGAACCATTATGTATTATTACAAATGTTGAAAACACTTGTGCTGCTTAATACCTTTGTTAAATGTTAATGTGAGGTGAGACTAAAAGAAACACAAGATGAAAGCAGCTGTTGAATATGTGGTGGGTTAATGGTCTCATCTGAAGAGCTTTGACCATGTCTAACTCAATAAGGCGAAGAGACGTCTTACCCTCTTTGAGGAGGTCAGTGATGTCAGCCTGGTACTTATTTCCCACTCTGATCTCTCCCTTATCAGCCAGCAGAGTCTTCTGCTGAGGGTCGTATACCAGCGAGTAGAAAAAGGCATCCTGCCAAACCAAGAGACGCCTTGATAAAGGGCAAAAACGTACCGCATTACAGTACACAAACCCAAAGTTTAGTTTTGTGCACTGTTGTGTCAAAGACAAGATGCATTGACCAAGTTTATGCATAGGTAAAGTATGTTCCTAGCCTTTAATATAAACACAGACAAATGAACCAGTGAAGGCCAGTGTTTGAGATATTAGAGGCCTGGCTTGACTCTTTGTAGAGTCTCCAGTCTCCTCATTACTAAATATGAGGAGGAACATACTGGGTCAACACACTGAATTATTCATTTGGATCGGGACTCAAAACTAGCTCTCATACACACACGTACTCACACACACACCAGATAAACATTTCCCTCTTGCAGAAAATACTGTGAACGGAGATTCGGAGAGAGAAAAGCAAATTCATGCAAACAAAAAAGCATTTGCAAATGCGTACAAACACCTCGGCATAGTGCCGCGACACTCACCTCTCTGTCTAAATAGGACTTGAGGGCTTCCGTCTCATTCAGAAGCGTAACGCAGCATTTGCCCCTGAAAAACAACACATGACATACAGTTTTAGCGGTGGATTGAATCACACAGGCCTATTTGCCATTCAGATCTCAGATCTCAGTACTGATGGACAGAATTTTGTATTTGGCTGTGGTTCAGAAATTACTCTATTATAGTGATGTAATCCTGTGTACAGTCTGTCATTTGTTATTCTGTTACATTTAAAAAGGTATCACAGTTTAGAATGTTAGAATGTTTCATGGACTCTCGTTAAATATTTGGAGCCAAAAGCATCAGACAATTCTTCCTAGTTGGTTGTAGTTAAACAGGTGTATTCATCCACAGCTTGTCTAACTGTCGCCAACTAAGCTTAGTTGTGCAAGTAATAATGATTTTGATCTTTTTTTTAAACAAGTTATCTGAGAGGAAAAGTAAAAAACTCATAAACAAGGTTTTGTGTTCAATCAAAACAATGGTGTTTTCTTTTCTGAAATTACACCTCTCAGAGATCATTATATGTATAAAAGTTTGATGCAAAATACAGCAAAAACAGTACAATTTTGAAATATTTTACACTATTTAAAATAACTGTTTTCTGTTTTAATATATTTATAATAATTTTATTTATAATATTTTAATAATTTATTCCTGTGATTTCAAAGCTGAATTTTTAGCATCATTACTCCCATCACACGGTCCTTCAGAAATCTTTCTAATATTTTGATTTGCTGCTCAAAAAACATTTATTATTATGTTGAAAACAGTTTTTTCAGGGTTTTTTTGATGAATAGAAAGTTCAGAAGAACAGCATTTATCTGGAATAGAAATCTTTTGTAATATTATAAATGTCTTTATCCTCGCTTTTGATCAATTTAAAGCGTCCTTGCTAAATAAAAGTATTAATTTCTAAAATTTTATTTCCCAAAAAAATAAAAATAAAAATAAAAATTATAATTATACTTACTGCAAGCTTTTGAATGGTATAGTGTATAATGTTACAAAAGCTTTTTATTTCAGATAAATGCTGATCTTTGGCTATTATCATATAATATCTGTTCATCAACGAATCTTGAAAAAAAAAAAAAAAAAAAAACTGTTTTAAATGCTGAAAATAATTTAAAAAAATTCTTGATTCTGATCACAGGAATAAATTACAACTTAAAATATATTAAAATATAAAGCAGTTATTTTAAATAGTAAAAATATTTCACAATTTTACTGCTTTTGCTGTATTTTGGATCAAATAAATGCAGGCTTGGTGAGCAGAAAAGTCTTCTTTAAAAAAAACATTCAAAACCTTACGATCCAAAAACTTTTGACTGGTAGTGTATAAATAAAAAAAAAACACAAACCTGGTCCTCAAGATATCAAGATATAAGAACAGATACTTAGAATTTCTCAGAAGTCAATCATTTAAAATTTTATTTGTACTTTATTTGATTAAGTTTGCATGAATTAGTACTCCTGACAGATCCCAGAGCTAAAACAGACCTAGAAAACATCAAACCAACAAAGTTAGATGCAAAACTTAAAATATAGCAAACATAACTTGCACATCCTGGCCACTTTCCAGTATCTTAATATAAATTGTGGCAAAATGGACAAAATTAAGAAGCTGGGAAGTATTTTCTCTAAAGGAACGCAGAGAAAAATTTGTGAAGTTTATGAAATTAACGTTTCCCTTTGAATTAAGTTTATTTCTCTAACAACCAGGCGTAACATTGTTTGACTTTTCCAAATTAAATGCATCTTGTTTTAAGGATAATTAGATATTTTCAATGAAAAATGCTGAATAAGGAATGTTTTTGGCAGTTTAGCCAAAACCCTCATATGAGATTTGAATAAATCTGGAAATCTAACTTATTAATCATTCTCTTGTGTTTAATGTCAGTTGCATTTAAATAACATTTAAAGACAATTATCTCCATTTTTAAATGAAGAGGTTTCCAAACACAACCTTTTTTGGTGTTCCATGTTTTTAGGTCACTGCAAATGAGTACAACAGGAGGAAAATTCTAATCGACAGTATTTTGAAACTGAGTCACTTGGTGAACAGTTCAAACCCCGGTAGAGATGATGCTGGTCGTTTACCTTCCATCACCGAACAACAGTGAAGAACCTGTTCACTCAGAAAGGTTTAAGGTCGAGCTCACTCCACCCTTGGGTCTGACTTTCTCCGCAAACTCAAAAGAAGATTTACATGTTCGTGAGTCAGACGTGACCTAGCCAGCACCTCAGGTCTGTAAGTAGGACACGAGCGGATGTGGCGCGGTGGTTTAAAAGGGCAGCCTTATGCTGAATAGCCGCTTTCTTGAGAACATCAATTTCATAGCGACTTCCAAAATAAAACTGGGCATGATCTCCATTAAATGATTCTATTCAAATATATAGATGACTTGACGGAAAAATACAAGCCCTTGAGCAAAACCGAGATTGACTCAATCTTCAATTGCTCTCCACTGAATTTGTAGCGATGAGAGCGGCGTGAATGAACGAGAGGTTAATACTCTCCTGTGCTAGGGATTCCATTAGGCCAGAACATGAAAAAGACTGAAGGGAGCCGGTATGTGCGTGAGATGTGTGAGTCACGCGCAGACGCTAATGAGTGCGAGTCCGTATCCTCAATATCGACAAAGCTTTTTGTAGGTTACCTGATGTGTGTCGCGGGCAGAGACTCCAGCTGTCTGGAGAGGAAGAGCTCTCTGTGTCTCAGCTGATGCTTCTGTTTCTCTGGGAGATCCACCATTTCGGGGTTCTCCATCTCCTCTTCCATTTCTCCTAGAAGTCAAAGGGAAAAGATAAACATGTCATTTGGCCACCTAATATTATTACAATTGCGATGCTGTATGCTGATGCTAATTGGCTGATCTTGATCATTATATAGGCATCAAAATGTCAGTTGCACTGATATTTTTGAATAACCTTTTAATATTTACCCTTCATGCAATTTAAAGGGATAGTTCACCCAAAAACATAAATTCTGTCATTAATTAATTACCCTCATGTTGTTTCAAACCCGTAAGACCTTCGTTCATCTTAAACACAAATTAAGATATTTCTGATGAAATCCGAGAGCTTTCTGACCCAGAGGAGAAACATGTTGAATAAAGTTGTTATTTTTTTTAGTTTCTTTGTACACAAAATGTATTCTTGTAGCTTCCAAAATGAACTATTTTAATGATGTCCTTACTACCTTTCTGGGCCTTAAACTTGCCAGTTGCATTGCTGTCTATGCAGGGTCAGAAAGCTTTTGAATGTTATCAAAAAAAAAAATCTTAATTTGTGTTCTGAAGATAAACAAAGGTCTTACAGGTTTAGAACAACATGAGGGTGAGTCATTAATGACACCATTTTCATTTTTGGGTGAACTATCCCTTTAGAGGTGCAGTATGTAATATTAACAGCTAGTCACTGAAATTATACTATGATTCACATCCAAAAAAACTGGAGAGAGCTGTTTCTCCCACCCCCTCCTCCACAGACTCCACACTCAGTGGGTTGCCTTACACTGCAAGTTGATGAGTTGATTTATCCACGTTTTAATATGCTTCTGGTCATAGAGCTTTTCAGATGGATGCCAAGGTTTTTTAAGGTCGGGTAAAATCTGTGATTTCATACTCAGTGCATTTGTTTGCTTTTATGGCTGAAATGGTGTTTTTCAACAACTGGCAACCCGAGGTGTCAAAACACTATTAGGTATATTAGCAGTGGGTGGAGTCACACAGACCTAAACAAAAACAGACATTCTAACACGGTACTCACATTTCAAAGTAGAATAAGTGGCTGTTGGATTATTTTTCTAAGAAACAAAGTATGTATGTAAACTGCAAACTTACAATAACATTTTAATTGTTACAATAACAATTTTTTTTGTCATTTCGTATCATACAGTCAGGTCCATACATATTTAAGCACTGACACAATTATTATTATATTAGCTCTTGGGCTTAAAGTGCACAATCTGGGCTTTAATTTAAAGGAGAAGTCCACTTCCAGAACAACAATTTACAGAATGTACTCACCCTCTTGTCACCCAAGATGTTCATGTCTTTCTTCAGTCGTAAATACATTTTTATTTATTTTTTTTTTTTTGAGGAAAACATTTCAGGATTTTTCTCCATATAATGGACTGATATGGTGCCCCGAGTTTGAACTTCCAAAATGCAGTTTAAATGCAGCTTCAAACGATCCTGAATGTGGTTGTAAATGATCCCAGCCAAGGAAAAAGGGTCTTATCTAGCAAAACGATTGGTTATTTTCATTAAAAAAAAATACAAGTTAAATACTTTTTAATCTCAAAAGCTCGTCTTGTCTTTCTCTCCCTGAACTCTGTGTATTCTGACTCAAGACAGTTAGGGTATGATGAAAAACTCCAATCGTATTTTCTCCCTCAACTTCAAAAATTATTTCAAAATCATCCTAAATCACTGCAGGAGTTCCGACCCAGTCATTGCAAAGTGAACATGCAAAGAAGATCAAACACCCAAAAAAGGTAAAACGGCGATATAGGACAATTTTGAAGCTGAGGGAGAACAAAAGATGGGAGTTTTTCGACATACCCTAACTGTCATGACCCAGAAAAAAACAGGTCGGGAAGAGCAAGACAAGACTAGCGTTTGACATTAAAAAGTATGTAAATTGTATTTACAGAAAACAAAAAATGATCGTATCGATAGATAAGACCCTTCTTCCTCAGCTGGGATCGTTTACAACCGCATTTGGGTTCCATTTTGGAAGTTCCAACTCAGGGCACCATATCAGTCCATTATATGGAGAAAAATCCTGAAATGTTTTCCTCAAAAAACAATTTCCTTATGACTAAAAAAAAGAAAGACATGAACATCTTGGATGACAAGGGGGTGAGTACATTATATGTGAATTGCTGTTCTGGAAGTGAACTTCTCCTTTAAGGGCATTATCATCTAAATTGGAGAAAAGATTAAAGAGATGTTATTCCTTAACATGTACCTCCCCCCTCTTTTCAAGGGACTATAAGTAATTCAAGGAACCCAAAAGCTTTTTCATGGACAGTTGTGGGCTATTCCTTCATTTTTTTTCTACATCAATTAAGCAGGTGAAAGGTCTTTAGCTGATTTTAAGTGTGCCATTTGTATTTGGAAGCTGTTGCTCTGAACCCACATTATGCGGTCAAAGGAGCTCTGCATTCGAGTAAAACAGCCAATTGTTAGGCTTCAAAAACAAAAAAAAAATCCATCATAGAGATAGCAGGAACATTAGGAGTGGCCAAATCAACAGTTTGATACATTCAGAGAAAGAAAAAAAGAAAAAAAAAGCCAGACCACTTCTGGAAAAGCATTCTTTGGATGACTGAAATTAAGATCAACCTGTACCAGAATGACGGCAAGAAAAAAGAATGAAGGCGGCTTGGAACAGCTCATGATCCAAAGCATACAACATCATCTGTGATAGATGGTGGAGCAGTGCGATGGCATGAGCATGCATGGCTTCCAGTGGCACTGGGTTACTGGTGTTTATTGATGACGTGACAGAAGACAGAAGCAGCCGGATGAATTCTGAAGTGTACAGGGATATACTGTCTGCCCAGATTCAGTTAAATGGAGCAAAGTTGTTTGGGTGGTGCTTCACAGTACAAGTGGACAATGATCCAAAAAATACAGCAAAAGCAATCCAGGAGTTTTTGAAGGTAAAACAGTGGAATATTTTGCAATGACCAAGTCAATCTTCTAATTTCAACTTGATTGAGCATGCATTTCACTTGCTGAAGACAAAACTAAAGCCAGAAAGACCCACAAACAAACAACAACTGAAGTCAGCTGCAGTAAAGCAACACAAATTAGGAAACCCAGTCTCTGGTGAAGTCCATGAGTTCCAGACTTAAGGCAGCCATTGCCTGCAAAGGATTCAACAAAACATTAAATATGAACATTTTATTTATGACTACAAATATTTGTCCAATTACTTTTGAGCCCCTGAAAATGGGGGGGTCTGTGTATAAAAATGGTTGTAATTCCTTACCATTTTAATGATATATTTTTGTACAACTTCAATTAAAGCTTAAAGTAACTTCATCTTGATTGTTTCATTTTAAATCTATTCTAGTGGCATACAGAGCTGAAATTATGAATATTGTGTCAGTGTCCAAATATATATGGATCTGACTGCATGTCGTGATGTAATGCAATATGGTGTATATATATACACAATCATGCATCCAGTCAGAACATATTCCAATTAAAATTTCAAATGAAATTTGAAAAACCAGTGTCAGTAGTACAATTGCACTTGTGTCTTTTGCAGTGTCTTGTGCAGGACACAGTTAAAAGTTCAACTGTTAAAAAATGTGCTTTGATTTTTTTAATTTTCCATTTCTTTGCCCTACGCCTTGCAATTTTAAACACAACAATGCCTTCCATGTGAATAAGCCATAAGTCTATCAGAATTACTGTTGATCATACTGAAGGTCATAGATTAGAATCTAACTAAAAGTTTTGCACTTCGGTGTGTAACTCACACCGCACTGTTTGTCTCTGACATGAATGACGCCCCAAACCACAAGACTTGTTGAGGAGAAAAACCTATGTAAACAAGGTGGAACCATATCAGTCATATCGCAAGATTAAGATATGGGTCATTCTATAATTTCTAGCTTCTAGTTCACAATTATATTTTCCCCAATCACACTACTATATGTGGAAAAAGCCACATGTTTTGTTCAAAAATTGTGTTTATATAACACCTGGTACAACCCTGGTATTCAGTAAAGTTGCTCAATCTACTCTGCATTTAATCATGAAAATTATCTCAAATATGAATGAATTTATAGTTTTGTCTTCAGTTAGATTAGGTTATCAAAACATTTGGGTGTGCGCTTCAAAAATAATACGTGTTTAATGTGATATAGCTTCTTTTATTTGTACCCGAAAAACCACTGTCAACTAAGTTACCCACTAGAACACCCCCACCCCCAAAAAGGAATGGTTTGTTCCATTCTCACATAATTTGCACTGTATGACAACATTTCCTCTAGAAGCACATAGATGAAACACTAGAAGTTATGTTGCCCTAATATTGGTTAAACTAGCAAACCTGTGTCAAGAGTGGATTAATTGACTGTCAACAGTGTTATACAAGTATTATTGCTGACAATTAAGACAATTTAACTAAAACTTATGTTTTGTTTATGAAAATATATTTGTAAACATACCATAGGCTCTAGGCTAAGTTCTAGGCTTCCCTATAGTGTATATATGAAGAGTTCAGATGCAAAACCAGCTAAAAGCCATCTCGGTCAAAAATGAGATAATGACACTGAGTGAATTCTCCTGACACATAGTACCCATCCATCAAATACTTTCACTTCAAACTTGCTAAATTCCAGCCTCAGCTTAATCAGAAGTACCAGTACTTACACAGAAACCTATACAAAGCAGCCAGAAAGAAATGCTAATTTTAAAGAAAAACGTCAGATGGATTTAGGGGCTTTTGCATCTGAACTCTTCATATATAGGCCCAAAACACTAAAATTGTGTTACCCAGTAAAGGTAACGTGGTGGACAGTAGCAAACATAGATGGTATTTTATGCATATATTCCTATAGATAACCTTTATTTATATAGCACTTTATACAATATAGACTGTTTCAAAGAAGCTATGTAAGGTCATGTTTGGGTTTTTGGGAAACAGGAAAACTTTTTTTCTTCACATTGTCAAAATGTACCCCTATTTATAGAATGACCCATATCTTAGGCAACTTTACACCTGGCATGAAGTTGTGCTTTATGTGATTGGATCACGATCAGATCTCACTTGATCACATTAAATGCAGGTTATGAAAGATAAACCTAAAAACCACAAAGCAGTTGGAGCTGATGGCCTCGTGGGCAGTGCGCCGACATGTAGCGGCACTGCACTTCGGGCATCCCGAGTTTGAATCCCGGCTTGTGGTCCTTTTCCAATCCCATTCCCCTCTGTCTCACCCACTTCACTTCCTGTCGATCTATACTGTCCTATCTAAATACAGCCATAGAACGTCAAAAAATCTTAAAAAAAAATAAATAAATAACACTGCACAGCAAGTTAGCAACACACTAAAATCCACTTAGTAATCACAGCAAGCTTTTTCCAAAAAGAAATGAAAAGCAAAGTGTTTAATGGAGTTCTTGTACACTAAAGTTATTTGTTTTGAAAATTATGTAATCTAGAACAGTGGTTCACAAGTTTTTTGACTTTTTAAATTCGAAGGTAAGACACTGCAAGAGCTGAACGTTCTTTAGCGTTCTCACTCTTGTTAACCAATGACTTGATGATTTAATGGACAGAGATTTTACTGATAACACGTTAGAGCTTGGCATTACCATAAAATTGTTTATCAAAATACCTAATATTGACTAATTTACATGACTTTGAGGTCTACAAATCATATTAAGACAGTGGGATCCTTGTTTTTTCAAAAGGAAAGAAAAAAATGAAGTAAAACATAAAAACTCTTTATTTTTTGTGGTTATGCCTTTTTTAATGCTTGTTTTGTCGTATTAAATCATTTTGAGTCCACTTATATGTTAGCTGAGGCCCCCTAGTGGACCCCGACCCCTGAGTTGAGAATCATGTAATACACTACATGCTTTTTATCATCTGATTGATAGTTCATACTTTTCTTAAAGGAGAAGTCCACTTCCAAAACAAAGATCCACATATAATGTACTCACCCCCTTGTCATCCAAGATGTACATGTCTGTCTTTCTTCAGTCGTAAAGAAACATTTTTTAGAGGAAAACATTTCTGCATTTTTCTCCATATAATGGACTGATATGGTGCCCCGATTTTGAACTTCCAAAAGGCAGTTTAAAAGCAGCTTCAAACGATCCCAAATGCGGTTGTAAACAATCCCAGCTGAGAAAGAAGGGTCTTATTTATAAAAACGATTTTAATAAAAAA
Source organism: Labeo catla (assembly GCA_012976165.1). Classification (NCBI taxonomy): domain Eukaryota; kingdom Metazoa; phylum Chordata; class Actinopteri; order Cypriniformes; family Cyprinidae; genus Labeo; species Labeo catla. Next base: position 669,004 of record VONZ01000119.1, read on the forward strand.
TAATACAATTTATATACTTTTTAAATGTCAAACGATTTTTAAAGTTATAAAGCTAGAATACACAGAGTTCACACAAAGTAAGACCAGACGAGCGTTTGACATTAAAAAGTATATAAATTACAACCGCATTTGAAATCGTTTGAAGCTGCATTTGAAGCTGCATTTGAAGCTGCATTTTGGAAGTTCAAATTCGGGGCACTATATCAGCCCATTATGTGGAGAAAAATCCTGAAATGTTTTCCTCAAAAAACAATTTCTTTATGACTGAAGAAAGAAGGACATCTTGGATGACAAGAGGGTGAGTACTTTATTTATAAATTGTTGTTCTGGAAGTTGACTTCTCCTTTAAAGGGATAGTTAACCTAAAAATCAAAACTCTGTCATTAATTACGTAAAAACTCGTAAAAACCTTTGTTCATCTTCAGAACACAAATTAAGATTATTTGATGAAATCCAAGAGCTTTCTGTCCCTCCAAGGCCTAGAAAGGTAGTAAGGACATCATTAAAATAATCCATGTGACATCAGTGGTTTAACCTTAATTTTATGAAGTTACCTGAACACATTTTGTATGCAAATAAAACTAAAATAACACATTTATTCAACAATTTTTCCTCTTCCATGCCTGTCTTCGATGCGTGTTCACAAGAGTACCATGACGTATGTGTGTGGGGTCAGAAAGCCCTGGGATTTCATCAAAAATATCCTAATTTGTGTTACGAAGATGAACGAAGGTCTTTGGAACGACATGAGGGTGAGTAATTAATGACAGAACTTAGAACTTTCATATTTGGCTAAACTATCCCTTTAAACACAATCCCTGAGATACAATTTGTATATAAATTAACAATAATAAATAATGTGTGTGTGTGTGTGTTATTCTGACTACTTTATTTCACATATTTGGCTTCACAGGGTTAAATCTTCAACATTTCTACAAGCGCTACAAAGATACTAATCAGGGAATTACACCATCTCCACAGGCCTTAAAAAGTTCAAAGCGAGGTTGAGTTTGTACTAGTCGATGAGTTTGTGACAGCCCTCCATCCAACCTAAACCCGCATCTTCAAACAGAGACTAATCAAACACAATGTGTGCAAATGTGAAAATGACTGCAACAACCAAAAGAGAGCAAGACGACACAGACGCCTTCTCTTAATTGGGTTTACGCAAACACATTATCACCCTTCTCTTCAAAAGATAACGGGGATGTACAGAGAAAGAAGACGTGTCTCTTGACAAACCCCACATATATGTGCTGTATGGAGGCAGAGTGCGGCGGAGAATGATAAGTGGGAGAGAGTCGGGAGGGAGGGAGAGAAACCAGCGAGCGTGCTTCAATTCATTTGGAGTTTCATTAGCGAAAGAGAGAGAGACAGATGGAGAAACATGGAGATGGAAGGAAAGGCAGCAGAACAAAAATTTTCAATTAAAAAAAAAAATAAAGACGTTTGTCTGAAATCAATTGCTCCCTCCTCTTCCTCACCGACATTCAGCACACATGTACACCGCTGCTTTCTACCTGTCACAAGCTATCCGCTTTTATCTTGCTATGAAGAAATCTGAAACTACGGTGGTCACTTTACAAGCGCTGCACATCAGTAACCGTTCTATTACAGCTGCGCGTGGAGTATCGACAACCCCTGCTGAGATACACGCCGAGCGAGGGATAGAGACAGAGCCTGAAACAAAGAGAGTGAATGGGATAAGATGACGCGAAAAATAGAGAACAAGAGAGAGAGAGGAACAGCCCTGTGGCTACGAGCAGCCTGCCGCGTCCTTGAGAGCCGTCGAGAACGGAGGAGCTGAACTCAGTAAACTCCAGTTATAGTTCTGAGAAAGAGAGAGGAAAAAAAAGCCAATCATCTGGCTCTGCACCCTGCCTATACTCAACAAATTACCTCTCCATTTCACCTGTCTTAACCAATTATCAATTATTGATGAATGAATCGCCTTGCCAGGTGGAGGGGAAGAAAAGAAGAGGAGGTTGGGCTGAGAATCCACAATCGTTTTTATTCACAACGCCTTCGTTTTCGAATGATTTAAGGTGTTTGGTTCAGTTAGCGGTTCTTGAATGTCTGCATTTGCCTACTAAAGTTTAAATGAGAAGATTTGTAAGTTCTTATTAGAGGTTAAAGAGCAGTAAAAACTAGATTTACACATTTTCTGTACAAAACGGTAATGCTTGCCCATGCAAAATTCAGTATGAGGGTAGGGTGTTGTGGGTGGTTGTTTTTTGGTCCAAGTTGAAATGATATTCTGGTTTCTAGTTATGACTCTGTGAGATTTTTTAATGGTTTTATCATGTGCCAGACTCTCCTCAACAAACCAAACGATTCATGTTTTCATGTTCACAGCACAAACTGTGGGGAGAAAAGAATCTAAGCACAAATAAAACCGAGGTTGAGTTGGGAATCTAGAAAGTGTTCTTATCCCATTCTGCTTCGGTTACAAAAAATACGATGTTCTGAACTTTAGATTGTGTTAATTGTCCTTCAACGTTCTGAGACAGAATGCTGTACTAAAACTCTCTGACAGTGTTTTCTGCACCACTATTCAGCCGTGGCACTGCAGCACTACTCAATCTACCAGCATAGCAAAAGAAATTTTAACAAGAGATGTGAAGTTGCAGTCTGAAGTGAATCTGATGTAAGAAAGATGAGATTCTACTGTAACATATGTGACCCTGGATCACAAAAGCAGTTTTAGGTAGCACGGGTATATTTGTAGCAATAGGCAAAAATACATTGTATGGGTCAAAATTATTTTTTTCTCTTTTATGCCAAAAATCATTAGAATATTAAGTAAAGATCATGTTCCATGAAGATATTTTGTACATTTCCTACAGTAAATATCAAAATGTACTTTTTGATTAGTAATATGCATTGCTAAGAACTTCATTTGGACAACTTTTAAAGGCGATTTTCTCTCAGATTCCAGATTTTTCAAATAGTTGTATCTCAGCCAAATAATGTCCTATCCTAACAAACCATACATCAATGGAAATGTATATAAAAAAAAAGGCCCTTATGACTGGTTTTGTGGTCCAGGGTTACATATTTCAAATGCGTTATCGTTGCTGGGGGTAAAGTAACACACAAAATAAGTGAAAACTACTCTCTAAAAAAATAATTCACACAAGGGTTGGATCTCTTTCGCAATCTTTGTTATGACAATCTTTAAAGGGTTCATCGGATGCAAAGTTCACTTTTACATGTTGTTTGAACATTAATGTGTGTTGGCAGTATATGTACAAATCTACTCTATAATGATAAAAATCCATGCAGTGGTTTTTAAATTAATGTGTAAAAATAATATCCCCTTTTTCAAATCGAGCCATTCTCAGATGCCTGTCGGTGTGGCGTTCGTCATTCAGATCAGCAGTAACAGTTCGACCTCCGTTTTAATGCCGGAGCATTAAAGTTAGATGTAAGTTAGACAAGAATATCTCAGATTGAGCGATTGAGGTGTTGTGTTGCTGGATGTAATAATGAACATAGTGGTCCTCATTTACTCCCGACATCTGAGCCGCTGAAGATGCAGTGGATTACGTTTGTTTGTGAAGGGAATGCGCCTCCCGATCTACATAAATGCGTCTATGTTCGCGCTAATCATTCGTGATCCAGCTTCACTTACAGCAGAAGTGAGTATAAGGGTTTTTTTTTTAATGAATCTCTGCAATCACCTTTCCTAATAACATGCTAGTTAGCAAGTTTTGCGGTTAAACGGGCTAAATGCGGCTAAAGTAAACAAGCTCGTCACTCCACAGAGAGAAGAGAGGGGCGGGACGAGCAGAGCTCATTTGCATCTAAAGGAACAACCCCTTAGAATGAGATGATTTTTGCAGAATTTTTAACCAAAGTATATTATAGACTTTTCATTAGGACCCCAAAGAATCATATCAACTTGTCTAAAATAGGCATACGATGACCCCTTTAAGTAAATTATGTTTAACCATAAAATTGAGTTAGAGAAACTTAATTTGTAGCATAGAAACAAACAATTTGATTATTCCAAAAACTTCATAATTGAGTCGTGGCCCTCAAACCAATTAATCTTATCTGTTTAAACTGAAATGAACGGTTAGCATAGCACATGGTCAGTGTAACTTATTTAGCATGTACATTTAATGAACAAGTAAAATATTAGTTCGCATTGGCACAAGCATAGTCATTGCTCATATGGTCAATGTAGTGCATACTCTCATACCACCCACAACTTAATCACAAGCTGTTAAATATAACATTAAACACTAAAATGTCTTTCCCTTTACTAAAAACAGATAAATAATATCTAATGTCAATATTTACTCACTATACAGTCCTATGAAAAGCATGTGGGATGTAGAAATCCACTGACAAATCAAAGTTGTCAAAACAAAAACAAAGTTACTGCAACTTACATCAATTACAGAAAAACCATAACGTTTCTTTTACATTTAAAATGTTCTTCCACAAGTTTAAATTACACACAGCATTGAGCTAAATGATCAACAATATTATGTCAACAAAGCACAATAAAATAATGTTAGCAAGGTTTAATTAAATTGATCAATTTGAATTTTTAACTTGCGACCATGCATTTAAGTTGTAATAACAAGTCACCTGAATTTACTTTTAGTTAATTGTCCAACAAACAATGATTCTTCCGATTCTTTTATATACAGTATTAGCCAAAAAGACCAACAAGTTACAATTTGAATCTAAAACCCACATTCACTAAATTGCAAGTCAGTACTTTTGCAGTACTTTTTCCCAATGTCCAAATTGAGATTGCATGTGAGACATTAATCAGTATTATTACTAAAGGGTTGTGCAGACCACAACATCCAACATGTTCTCACTCTCATATTGACGCTTGGTCAGGACCCCTTAGCGTCGCTTTTTGATGCTCAAGGTACCCCTTTTAGCGTCATTTTTTTTAACGCACAGGGTCTCCTTTTAGCATCACTTTTCTACGTGCAGGGTCCTCCACTGATTTCAGTTGTTTGCCTTAATTTAATGGTTTACATGCATTTGTAAAAATATAAATGATTTAATATAAATTTATACTTTTATTGGAACACCTAAACCCTCCCCTACTCTAAATCTTCCCACTTCTGAACAATATAAAACATTTAACGGGCAAATAAGAGTACTGTCATAGGTATTTATTGCACAAACTGACCATGCAAAGCAGTATAAAAGTATTACAAACAAGTCATGCTGCATTTCAAAGACTTCTGAAGCCATACGATATATTTATGCAAAAAAGAGAGTAAAACAAGGTTTTAATAGCTGAAGATGATCCCGCTCCATCATCTCATTCAAAATATAAAAAGTGCACAGACTGCACACAGGATCTGAGCTTTACGGCGGATGGAGATGGTGATCGCATCTATTTCTCTCGGAAATCAATCGTTTTATATTGACAAATGGTTAGGTTTAGGGGCAGGGGTTGGGTTACATACTTGTGTGACGTAAATTAAATTGTTGTGACTGTTTACATTTGGGGAAAAAAAAAAAAAAAAATCACACCCCAACATATATGCAATAATGGCAATAATATTACCTGATACACACTTTAATCATGACGATAAAATTCCCAATATCTTTTACGCTAAAGGGGTACCCTGTGTGTCAAAAAGTGACGCCAAAGGGTCCTGGCCAAGCATCAATGTGACAGGTTAGGAGTGAGAATGTGTTGCAATATGTAGTTACCAAACTAATACTGTTTACACAAACACACAGAGTATATATAATTTATAATTTTATTCGTTTTTTTTTTTTTTAAATAAACACTGTTGTTTTGAACTTTCTATTCTATCCTGAAAAAGGATACAAAATAGTTTCTACAAAAATATTAAGCTGCACAACGGTTTTTAACATTGATAATAATATGAAATGTTTCTTGAGCAACAAATTACCCTATTAAAATGATTTTTTGAAGGATCATGTGACACTGAAGCTTTCCCATCACAGCAATAAAAACTTAAAACTATATTAAAACAGAAAACAGTTATTTTCAAGGGGTCATGAACTGAGAAATCAAAATTCCCTTGATATTTTGACATACAAGAAGTCATCGTACTATAAAAACATCCTGTAAGTTTAAGAATTTAAAACTTTCTCATTAGCCTAAAAACAGCTTATATTGAAGCCAATCTGCCAAAACGACCGTTTGTTTATTGTGCTACTTTAAGATGTGATAGTGTGGCTAAACCCCGCCTCCGCAGAAGATGATCAACGTTGCCTCTACATCACTGCCTGTTTAGCCCCGCCCACCGATTCACATATGTAACGTAAATAACAAGAGGCGAACACAGGTCTATGCAGAAACCAAACTATAGACAACAAGATGCTGTGCAGTGCCAAGTTGTGGAAAAACACTGTCCTTGCATTGCTTTCCTTCTGATTCTAATATTAGGAAAGAGTGGATGAACTTTATTTTTAACAAAGATCTATACAAAAGCCCATACAGACCTGTCTCATATCTGGAGGTCAGAGACTATTTTTCATTCATTCATCTCTCACATGCACACACACACACTAAATACAACAGGTACAGCCTCCATAACCACACTCTAAAGCCTCCATCCAAAAAGCTGTGGCCACAAATACACACACTTTCGCTTTGTACGTCCCTTGTGTTCATATAAACCCACACCACGCGCAACCTTTCTGTTGATAAGGACATGAGAAGATACGGAGATGAATTCCGGTGCCTTTTTCCAACCGCTGTTTGTTTATGTTGCCCTTCCAATTCAGGAAGAAATGGAAAACACACAAACACAGCTTACTCTGACAGCCGTGACTCAAAGCTGTTGCGCTCAGCACTGAGAGGTCGAGCAGAAAGCACAAACAAGTGGAGCGGCTGAGGCCGACGAGTGAGGTGATTCCAGTGAGTAGTTCACAGCAGGGCCAGGTCTCTCTCTCTGCACACATGGCGCCTCGCTGCCTCATGCTCTCAGGGCCCAGCGAGGCGGAGCCAGCATCACAGAGAGCAAAATATTTCATCTGTGAGTCACAGCACCCGCACGCTGCTGACTCCTCCAACGCTCAAGTCAAGTTTACACACCACAAGCTCTGCTGGGTTATAGCAAGGGTCAAAGAGCACCCGGAAAGTAGACTTCTACAATTTCTGGAGAATAACCAGAGTTTTACTTGTCCATGCAGAACTTAGAAAAGAAATAAAGAAAAAAGAAAAAAAAATGAACACGGAAAATATATAAAATAAGTAAAAACAGAAAAGAAAGAAAAATAAAGAAAAAGGAACTTACATAAGAAATTACAAAGAACTAAAATATAAATAATATATAATAAAGAGAATAAACAACAATAAAAAGAGAAAAAAAATAAATTACAAAAAAAGAAAAAAGGTAAGAAAAAGAGGAAAATGGAAAAAAAAAAAAGATAAAAAGCAGGGGAAATTAAGAAAAAAGATAAGAAAATAAAATGAACTAAAATAAAAATAATATATAATAAAGAAAATAAATAATTTACCAGAAAAATACATCAAAAGAAAAATAAATAAATAAATTGAAATAAAGAAAAAAAAACAAAAATGGGGATAAAAAGGAAGAAAGATAAACGAAGAAAAAAGGAACAGATAAAAAGGAAAGAAAGAAAGAAAGAAAGAAAGAGAGAAAGAAAGTAACAAACAAACACAAACAAAATAATTAAAAGCACAAGAAAAAGAACATAATAAATCAATTACAAAAAAAACATTAAAAAAAGAAAAAAGAAAGAAAGAAAAATAACAGAATAAATTACCAAAAAGTAGATGAAAAGGAAGGTAAAGAAAGAAAAGAAATAAAAGAAAAAAATTATTACCATAATAATTTTAATTACCAATATTTTAAAAATAAATTACCAATATTTTTTAAATAGATAAAAAGGAAGAAAAGAAGGGAAAAAGAGAAAATAAATAAAGAAAGAAAGAAAGAAAGAAAGAAAGAAAGAAAGAACATAAAAGAAAAGGAAAAGGAAAAAGAACAGAATAAATAAATTACAAAAAATAAAAAAAAATAAAGAAAAAGAAAAATAACTGAATAAATTTACCAAAAAATTAGATAAAAAGGAAGATAGACCGATAGACAGATAACAGAATAAATAAATTGCCAAAAAATAAAGAAAAGAAAAAAGAAAGAAAAAAAGAAAGAAAAGAAAGAAAGAAAGAGAAAAAGGAAGAAAGAAAAAGAAAAAGAAAGAAAGAAATTACAAAAATAAATAAATAAATGTATAAAATAGAAAAGAAAAATAAAAAGGAAATTACATAAATTACAAAGAACTAAAATATAAATACATAATAAAGAGAATAAATAATTTACCAAAAAAAAAAATAGAGAAGAAAGGAAGAAAGAAACATAAAAATATATTAAAAAAGAAAAATAAATATATGAGGGAAGGAAGAAAGGAAAAAAGAAAATAAATAGAGAATAAAAATAAGCAAAACGGATAAAAAAGATAATGTATGACTAAATTAATCCATGAATCACAAAAAAATTAATGAATTTTACTAAAGGGAAATTATACCCATTTTAATTTGGGGTTAAATATTTCTTTAAAGCACATAATTGGGCATTTAAACAAAACCTCAACCCTAAATATGTGCAACAGCAAACGTGATGCTTGCAAGCAGCACTAATAATGCACAATGGGCCGAGGCGCTGCCTCTAGCTCGTTCATGAAGGCACATGAGGCCACCTCCAGCCAACACTGAACTAGTGTCTTCCTTCTCATTGGCTATGCCTCTCCCTCATTCTCCTTCCTCTTGGTGACTTTTCTTTTTCCTGACGCTCTTCCACTCATTCTTCAACTCCCTTACCCTTTTCCAAAGGCAGAGACAGGATGTAGCCCACACCCATGTGGTGAACAACCATTCCTGCCATGAATTTTTCACATATTGCAAATGTCTGAAGGTCCACGGAGAGGCTGCTGGCATAGAGGAGAGGTCCATAATACACACATGCACACGCACACACACACACACACACACACACAGAGAGAGAGTTCCTCTTGACTGCATCTGTGTGGTCCACATGAACAAATAGGCTTCACGGTCTCCGAATCAGACTTGTGTGTTGCGGACCGATGCCGAAATCTCTTTTATACGCATAAGCACCGTGTCTAACCCCGTACTTCCAAACCTCTCAGATAGCCCTCTGCTGATAAATCTCTACAGCAGCCATTTTGGAGGAAGGTTCTGCTCACAGCAGGAACAGATTCTCTTCTAAAAGACTCACAACTACAGTTCATTCAAGAGAGGAGGGCGTTTTAAAAGATGTCACTCATTTGAACATTACATAATGGATGGCACAAATATCTTGCAGCTTTTTGCCTGAACCTCTAACAAGATTTAAAGGATTAGTTCACTGCAAAATGGAAATTCTCGATCATTTACTCACCCTCATGTATTTTGAAAAACGACTAAGCTGCTGTTTTTCTTATAACGAAAGCGAATGGGAGCCAGGGATGTAGAGCTGCATCATTCAATTTCATATATGTGACCCTGGACCACAAAATCAGTCATAAGTATAAGTAGCACGGGTCTATTTGTAGCAATAGCCAAAAATACACTGTATGGGTCAAAATTATCAATTTTTCTTTCAAATCGTTAGGATATTAAATAAAGAACACGTTCCATGAAGATATTTTGTAAATTTCCTACCATAAATATATCAAAACTTAATTTTTGAATAGTAATATGCATTGCTAAGAACTTCATTTGGACAACTTTAAAAGCAATTTTCTCAATATTTTGATTTTTTTGCACCCTCAGATTCCAGATTTTCAAATAGTTGTATCTTGGCCCAATATTGTCCTATCCTAACAAACATACATCAAAGCAAAGCCTATTCAGATATCAGATGATGTATAAATCTCAACGTAAAAAAAAAACAAAAAATTGACCCTTATGACTGGTTTTGTGGTCCATGGTCACATATATGCTTTTTTGTATGGAGCAGCAAGAACATTCTGCTAAATATCTGAATATCTGTTTTACGCAACAAACACGAGCATACAAGTCTGGAACAATATGAAGGCGGGCAAATCACAAAATTAGAATTTTTAGGTGCATTATTCCATTAAACCAAAGAGCCAAAAACAAAAGCACGAAATTTGTTCTGCACAATGAATCCGAATGAGAAAATGTCAACAAATGTGTTTAAAAATTAAGATTATAAAAAGACTCTCTAGACTAAATCGAAGAAATGTGCACAGTCAGCACAGCAGTGGTGTTCTGATAATGAGCTAATGTAGAGAAGCAAACATAAGATTGTGATCAAAACCAGCTTGCTATCAAAATAACTTACATACAATGACATCCACACACACACAGACCTTCCAAATTGTGCGTGGTAATATGCCTATAAAGATTTAAATGAAGACTCTATAAAGACTGTTTTGTGCGGTCATCTGCTTGATGTCATTGTGAAAATCATATGCTATTAGTTAACAATATTTGTTTGATTTTAAAGACTTAAAAAAAAAAATAGATAAAACTGTCCCTATTTAATAAACTTCACTGGTTTTATTTAACAGATCAAATTCTAACCACTTTAGAACCACTTTAACCACTTCTAACCAAAAATCAAATGTGTGTGAATGGTCAATCATGTTTTTAAAGCAGCAAATGTACCCTTCACTACAAGGTGCCTGAAACTTAAAGGAATAGTCCACCCAAAAATGAAAATTACCCCATGAAATACCCTCAAGCCAGCCTAGGTGTACAGTCAAGGTCAAAAGATTACATACATATTACAGCGTCTACAAAATGTTAATTATTTTACCAAAATAAGAAGGATCATACAAAATGCATGTTGCTGTTTATTTAGTACTGACCTGAATGAGATATTTCACATAAAAGATGTTTACATATATTCCTAAAGAGAAAATAATAGTTAAATTTATAAAAAAAAAAATAAATAAATAAATAAATAAAAAAAGACGCTGTTCAAAAGTTTACATCCCCTTGATTCTTAATACTGTGTTGTTACCTGAATGAACCACAGCTGTGTTCTTTTGTTTAGTGATAGTTGTTCATGAGTCCCTTGTTTGTCCTGAACAGTTAAACTGTCTGCTGTTCCTCAGAAAAATCCTTCAGGTTCCACAAATTATTTGGTTTTCCAGCATTTTTGTGTATTTGAACCCTTTCCACCAATGACTGTATGATTTTGAGATCCATCTTTTCACACTGAGGACAACTGAGGGACTCATATGCAACTATTACATAAGGTTCAAACACTCACTGATGCTTTAGAAGGAAACACAATGCATTAAGAGCTGGGGGTGAAAACTTTTGAACAGAACGACGTTGTGTACCTTTTTCTTATTCTGCCTAAATATCTTTTTTTTTTTTAAATTTAGTACTGCCCTTCAGAATCTACAGAAGATACATGTTTCCCAGAAGACACAATAAGTTACGTTTACCCTGATCTTCAAATTCAAAAAGTTTTCACCCCTGGCTCTTAATGCATTGTCCTTCCTTCTGAAGCATCAGTGAGCATTTGAACCTTCTGTAATAGTTGCATATGAGTCCCTCAGTTGTCCCCAGTGTGAAAAAATTGATCTCAAAATCATACAGTTACTAAGCAAAAAAAGAAAAAAACAGCTGTGGTTCATTCAGGTAACAACACCATATTAAGAATCAAGGGGCTGTAAACTTTTGAACAGTGTCATTTTTTATAAATGTAACTATTTTCTTCTCGTCTCTATATGTAAACTTCTTTTCTTATCTTATCTTTTATGTTAAATATCTCATTCAGGTCAGTACTAAATAAACAAAAACATGATGTGATCCCTCTTATTTTGGTAAAATAGTTAAGATTTTGCAGATTCTGCAAGGTTTATGTAAACTTCTAACCTCAACTGTATATGACTTTCTTTTTTCAGACAGATACAATCGGAGTTATATTTAAAAATGCCCTGGCTCTTCCAAGCTTTATAATGGCACTGAATGGGTGTTAAAGAAAAAAACAAAAAAAACAAAACAAAAAAAACTGCATCCATCCATTCCAGCGGATGACATAGGTGATCACAGTGACATGCAGAAGCGCAGACAAGAGAGAAAAAAAACACCACACCAGTCACAAATTAGAAGTACAAAACAAGAAAAATGACAGAAGTTTTCAAAATAATCCAAGTGGAGACTAGTTTTCTCACCAGAGCTTATGCTACACCTACACTACCGTTCAAAAGTTTGGGGTCAGTAAGACTTGTAATAGTCTTTAAAGAAGTCTCTTATGCTCATCAAGGCTGCATTTATTTGATTAAAATATAGAAAAAAAACAGTAATATTGCAAAATGTTTTTACAATATAAAATAATGTTTTTTATTTTAACATACTTTAAAATAGAATTTATTCCTGTGATGAAAAGCTGAATTTTTATCAGCTGTTACTCCAGTCTTAAGTGTCACATGATCCTTCAGAAATCATTCTAATATGCGGATTTATTATTAGAATGATCAATGTTGGATAATATCAACAGTTGTGCTGCCAAATATTTTTTGGAACCTGTGATTTTTTTTTTTCAGGATTCTTTCATGAATAACAAGTTTAAAAAGTACAGTGTTTATTCAAAATATAAATATTTTATAACAATGTAAATTATTTATTATTAACTTTTAATAAACTTTTAATTATTAACTTAATACATCCTTGGTGAATAAAAGTATTAATTTCTTAAAAAAAAAAAAGAAACAATAAAAATGTATTGACCCCAAACTTTTGAACGGTAGTGTATGTCATTTATGGATATTTTTCTTACACAAACACATCGATTCACTTCAGAAGGCTTTTATTAAACCCCCCGGAACCATGTGCAGTACTTTTTTATGATGGATGAATGCAGTTTTTTAGGCTTCAAAATCATTCACTGCCATTATAAAGCTTAATAAAGAAAAAAAGTCATACACACCTAGGATGGCATCAGGGTGAGTAATCATGGGATAATTTTCATTTTTGGGTGAACTATCCCTCTAATATTGAAAAGGAACTTCATTCTAGCTAGTGTGATAACAGACGCCGGGCGGATGTCTCCGGAAACAAATTTCAGGTTTGGTGAGCTGATTGTGGGTGGCCATTGTGGACTGCAAACAAACTGGAAGACAGCTGCCTAGGAACACTCCCAACACAAAAGGCTCCAAAAAGTAAGCAGCAAAATTATGCTGCCTAATAAGGTGCTGTAATACCCTATTTTGTCCAAAATCACATTTGATGTTATGAGGTTCCATTTCAGTTAGGATGCATCTGTAGAAGGTAGCCGTTTATGCAGGTAGCAGAACAGCAAGGCACAAACAACACTTTCTATTTTTGAGTGAATTTTAGATAAATGTTCAAGTCAGCATGATAAGAAAATTCATCTATTTTGTATATGCATTTTATAGATTGTATTGTTAACAATTCATCCATGAAAATGACAGATTTCTCGCTTTAATATTTTCTGAATTCTGTTACAATTTAATGCAAATTTAGAATCAAAAATCTAATAATGAAATGAGGTCATTTAAATAATGTTTTAAAAAAATAAATCAAATGAAAAAAAATCAAACAATTAATTTACAACAAAATATTGCATTTTTGTCTAAATGACATGCTTGGTTGTATGATATTCCTAAAAAAAATAAAAATAAATAAATAAATTTAAAAAAAAGATTATTACTTGAGAAATATATCTAGTATACGGTAATATGTGACCCTGCACCACAAAACCAGTCATTAAGAGTTATTTTTTTTTAAATTAAGATTTATGAAAGCTGAATAAATAAGCTTTCCATTGATTTACGGTTTGTTAGGATAGGACGATATTTGGCTGAGATACAACCATTTAAAAATAGAGAAAATCACCTTTAAAGTTGTCCAAATGAGGTCCTTAGCAATGCATATTACTAATCAAAAATTAAGCTTTGATACATTTACAGTAGGAAATTTACAAAAAAATCTTCATGGAACAAGATATCCTAATGATTTTTGGCATAAAAGAAAAATCTATAAGTTTGACCCATACAATGTATTTTTGGCTATTGCTTCTAATATATCCATGCCATATAGGACTGGATTTATGGTCCAGGGTCACATATATTTCTGTCATACTTTCTTCACGTAAAATCGATCATTTAGTTTGTCCTGAAGATCTTTCAGTTTCAGTTTCGGTGTGTGTTTTACGGTGGTTTTTCTCAAATGAAACGGTGAAAAGCTTGTGAAGTGACTCTAAGAACAGCAGATGCCGAAAACACCGTAAACACTGTGCATTTGAGTTTGTGTAGTATACAAAACCACACAGGCTCAGACTTCATGTTAGACGACATGCACTGACAGTGTGCTGTTAGATTAATCCACATTGAGTTTATCATCGTTATCAACATAAACTCCATTGATCTCAATATGATGTCATTTGTAGTCCCATCTCGCCCTCCATTTCAGCTCAAAGTCAGCTCAGAGCATTGTGGGTAAAGTAGTCTTTGACAGCAACTCACGTGCATGTTTATCAGCAAGGGCGATGAGCGTTGTAGAGATGTCTCTGCGTCGGTAGAAACACACCACTTTGGCCTCCACGTTCCCATTCGCCGTCTGTAAGCGGAAACAGAGTTGTCACAGCAACAGCTTCTAGACCAATCAGCTCTTGGGGAAGCCTCAATATGCAAATTGAGGACACCTCTGCACTTCCTGGGTGATTTGAGAGGGTCTCGTCATGGAGAGAAGATGAGGAGGGCAGACAGGGGGGTGCAGTGTGATGCTAGAGGATGTTCAAGGCTTACAAGTGTGAACACAGTATGTATTTAAAAAAAAAAAAAAAAAAAATTGTGAGTCATTTAGGTGTGGGTTTTTGCCAAGCGCTCACTACAAAACTGAAGCTTATCACTCTGTGCATATTTAAAGGGATCGTTTGTTCAGAAACGAAATTTTTCTTTATCATTTACTCTGTAAGATTTGAAGAACCTCAGACACTTTGATCTTCTTAGTTGACATTCTAACCTAAATTTGAGGTCATCATAAAATGAAGTCTGATTAGAATTTAATTGAAACCAAATTACTCTGTGCACTGAAAAGACTGAACGTGCAGGAAACCTTTAACCACCACTGGATTCCTTCTTTGGGCCAATTGGGTGGACCTTACAACTCACACTAATGTAATTCCAGACCAGTATGATTTTATTCCTTGGAACACGAAAGGTGAACATTCTGGCCACTATTTCTAATATAATAAAAGTGAATAAGGACTAAGGCTGTCAAGTTTCAAAAAAAGTCAAAAAGCACCATGAAAGAGTGATAAAAATAAATGAGTTGAATTTGCAAACTGAATCAGCTGAATTAGTGGAAAGAAGAGTAAGGGGGGGGGGTTTAGAGTCGGGCCTATGATTTAGTCTGGTTTAAGATGTCTGGATTGTCTAAAGAGTATTGACTCAAAAGAACAATGTGTTCCTGAATCAGAAATTGCTACTACTCGCATAAATGCACCAAGAAGAACTAGAGACGATTGGTTTGTTCCGCACATAAATCTACCAAATGACTTGTCAGTGACAGTGTTATTTAACAATTATTTATATACTTTTTCAGTATTTATTAGCATTTATTAAATTTATTTAAAAGATTTCAATTTAGCTTTAATTTCACTTTTTTTCCAGTATTTCAACATTTATCAAATCAACTAATTTTGATTTTCATTTTTTGTCCCTTCATATTTTTTTTTTTTTTTTCCAGTATTTCAAGAACATTTATTTATCAAAACAACATTTCTAATTTTCATTTTGTTTGTCATTTTTATTTATTTCAAAATTTATTTATCAAATCAACATTTCTAATTTTCATTTTTGGTCTTTTTTTCCCCAGGGTTTTTTTTTTTCCAGAATTTTAACAACATTTATTTATCAAAACATTTCTAATTTTCATTTTTTGACATTTTGACAAGCTTTTTTTTTTTCAGTATTTCAAGAACATTTATTTATCAAAACAACATTTTTAAATTTCATTTTTTTTTTTCCTTTTTCTATTTAGCTTTAATTTCAGTTTTTTTTTCAGTATTTTAACCATTGTTTATCAAAATGACACTTTTCTAATTGTCCTTTTTTGCCATTTCTATTTGAAATATTTCTATTTAGCTTTAATTTCAGGGGGTTTTTTTCAGTATTTTAACAATTATTTATCAAAACAACATTTCTAATATTAGTTTTTGTCATTTTTATTTGAAATATTTCTATTTGGCTTTAATTTCAAAGTTTCTGAAATTTAAGTTCAAATTATAGTTATAATCATCTAATATTTATATTTTATTTTATTCTTCCTTTATTTAAAGTGCCCTTATTATGCTATTAATGTTCCTAATATTGTTTTGCGAGTCTCCTACAACAGGTTTACATGCACGCAAGGTCAATCAATGCTTTAGTTTTCTCAAAATATGCATTTAACATTACCTCATTCTCAGCGATTCTCAAACGATGTGTTCGAAGCATTTTAAAGATTCAGTCTCTAAACCCCTCCTTTCCATGAGCCTACCCTGCTCTGATTGGTCAGATGGCCCAGTCTGTTGTGATTGGTCTACCGCATACAGCGCATGTCAGAAACGATACGCCCACTGACATAGTTTTGTATTTTAAATGCTCGATAGTAAATATAAACATCTATTATTTATCATACTTACAGGTTGTGATTCAGTGGAGCCAGCTGATTCAAATAAAATGGGTACGGAGTGATCTTTCAAGAGCAAGTGTTTTGTGAATCCCACATTGAACTCCCCGAGATTAGAGAAGCAGTAAATAACGTGTTTGAAAGCGGGTCAAGTTGTTCCCGGCCAGCCAATGTATAACATAGCAAAGCCTGACGCAAATGTGTTACACCGTTATGTGCAACCGTCACAGAAGTGGGTTCCGAATTACTAACGACTTGCTTAGACTCGACTCGAGAGTCGATTCTTTCTTTTGGGAGATGATAACTTTATTTATTGTACACTTTGGGCTTTACAACGTTGCAGATCGTTTGTATTCACATACAAATACGTTACACATTGCATGAAAAGCAAAATTCGAAATGGCATAATAGGAGCATTTTAACAAAAACATGGATTTTTCCACTCTTGCAATTGCATTGCTATTTGCTCACAAGTGTGTATACTACAAGAATGCTGTGACTTGGATACAAACCAGGCTTTTTGTCGAAGACATAAGGGTGACCAGCTTCAGTCTTGTAGTGTTTGATTGGCTTTTAGCAAAACACACACTTGTTTGTCACTCACCTTGTTGAGTTCCTCTATTCGCCTGATCAGCAGTGGGTTACTGGAGGAGTTTTCGAAATAAACATAATCTGTGAGGAGAGAAAGAAACAACAGTTAGTGTTCGCACACCTACAGTCTGTCAGCAACAGGCAGCATCTCCTGTCATGCTCCCACACCTGCTGAGGCTTACCGGACTGTTTCAGAGACTAAACAGAGCATTCTCCGCCGGGATACATGACAGTAGCGCCACTGCCTTTTGGCAAGTTCCCCAACAACAACACTTCAAAACAAACGCGTCGACACTGTGAAAAGCTATGGCGTTTGTAACTCAACCTCATACATAACCTTCAGCGTCCACTTTTGACTGGCACCAAACGGCATGCCAGTATCAGGGACTATCTTGGGTAAAACACACCATTGAACACTATGATAAAAAATGTATTCAAAAATAAATAAATAAATAAAGAATGCATTTCAAATGCACATTTGAAATGACTAAAGCACATATCATGTGTGTTTTAAACTCTATTTTTAAAAGATTCTTTTATCACAGCCCCACTTTTGCCATTGACCCTCCTACTAATTCTCTCAGTTCTTTCTTTCTTGTGTCAGCCCTCCTTTCCCGATGTATTTGTGTCTGTTTGTGTTCTGTGCGTGTGCTGTTGGCCTTGCTCCAGGGCGTGTGGGCTCTGTGCAGGCTTACGGCTCTGTGGGACGTCCCCCGCAGGCCTCAGGCTTGGTGGGGTGCCTGGTCTTAACCCTGTGCGCGCCAGGACCTCTGGCAGATTACACCCCACGTACAGCAGACGGCATACACATACACACACGCTACCACAGTAATCCCATGGTTTGGTGGGGTGGGGGCAGGGGGACCAGAACATCAAGTCTGGCAAAAACACGTTTGCAAACTCAGTGTTTGGTAACACGGCCATGTGAGCCTACAGTTCCTGTTTCAGAGAGAAATCTGTTTACTAATACATCAAAATGGATGATTTTTCTGAGAATTTAAAGGGCAAAAAAACAAGACAGAACTATACTTCGGGAATTATATACTTTGGTTTTGAAATACAGCACCGTCCTACAGCCCTTTTTTTAATTTTGCCGCTTTTAAGGAGAATAAAGAGATGAGATGACCATCAGAGTCAGATCTGAAACTGCAATGCCCATATCAGCAGCTTAATAAGTCAGATCGCACAAGTGAACTACTTTGCCACAGCTTGACAACAGAATCTTAAACAGATAGTCCACTCAAAAATGAAAATTCTGTCATCATTTACTCACTCTCTTGTATGGTTTTGCTTAACACAAAACAAGATATTATGAAGAATGTCGACAACCAAACGGTTTCGGTTCCCATTGACTTCCATTATATCTCTTGTCTATACAATGGAAGTCAATGGGAACTGAAACAGTTTAGCTGCCATAATTTTTCAATATAACAAGTGTTTAGCAGAATAAAGAAATGCATACAGGTTTGGAACAACATTAGGATGAGTAATGTAGTGACACATGTTTTAAGACACATGTAGTGTCTTAAAATATCAAGTTTTATAAATGTGATATGCTCTATATAAAAAGAAACTTAAAATACTACATTAAAACCACAACATTAAGAGTGACATATCATGAAAATCGGACTTCTTCCATGTTTAAGGAGAGGGTGCTCGCTGCAGAGCCAGATGGGAGGAGCTGGAGCTCCAGCTCCCCCTCGCTGGAGGTAATGGGTGGAGATAGACACCTAACCACACCCTAACCCTACCCCTTACCCTATCCTAACCCTAACTCCACCCATTAGTTCACACAGAGGTGGAGCTGGACCTCCAGAGAGGGGGAGCTGGAGGCCATTCGGCTCTGCAGTGAGCAGTGCTTGTGTTTAAGTGCTATAAATCGGGTCCCCAGTGCATCTACCAACGCAGAAAACATGAAAACAACCCAGTACATTTTTTGCAAGCCTTTCTCTGCAAGCTTGTAAAAAAATTGATCCAGTTAGTTTTCAATTTTTATTGATTTATTTACTGTATATTATGCTGCTGACACATAGATCTAAAATAAACATGCAATTTCTTACCCAGAAATGTCTTCACAGACATAACCAACTGTTTGTGTAACTCCTATGTTTTTAACATAAACTTGTGTGTATTTGACCGTTTAAGCGGAATAAGATAAGAAAGAGAGCTTATATTAATACTCACACGCTGTGTGCGTGACTTGGATGTGTGCGCTCAGAAAACCCAATATGAGAAGTTTAAACTGATATGGCTTTAAATTGCACTATTTCAGCTCGATGGACATAACCAAATTAGCGATCGGCCGATATTGATTTTCTTTATAACCGATACCGATACCGATTATTTGCATGTTTATGTGCCCGATATGCAAAACTGATATTTATTTACTGCTATAAAGTAAATAAATGACTGAGTGAAGTAAGTCCATGCTTCACTTTGATTTTTCTTCCTGAATCTTCATATTACAACAATAAAAACTTTTTATATATATATATAAGTTTTTTTATTTAGAAAATGCATCAGCTGCAACACTAAGCAAAACAAATGTAGACTAATTATTTTCTCCATTTGAAAACATTAGACAAAGGACAGGAGTTATATCAACTTCACTTTAAACTACAGTTTTAGTAGGTTTATAGACTGTTTAACAAAGCCTGAAGAATAGCTCATTGGATAATGTTAATTCTCTGAATAATATTCTCTGAAATATTGGAATATAACAAACAAAAAATCTTATTTTATTGCATTTCTAAACTGGTATATTATATCACAATCACTAATATTTTGTCGTTCTAGATTCTGACAAAGCACCGTTTACACAGAACTATACTCAAACTGCGATCGCTCAAGGGGATAATAAATAATTCATTTTCATGGAGTTGTATATTTTTAGATGTGTATTAGCAAAATAATGGTTATATAGTAAATGTTAATATAATTTAGGGCGTCTATTTCTTAGATCCAAAGCTGCATAAACTAGCTACATCTCAGGCATTTATGTAACATACCTAATGTGTGCATTAATGGCTGTTATGTTAAATAAAGTTTACTAATTACAGCTAAGCAAGTACTTTACCTACGCATGCCGTTGTTGTTGTCTCGTCTCCCCTCAGACGCGCTGAAATGGCGATCCTGCCGGTAATTCTCAAAACACCCACAAGATGGTGCCGTTTATCGGTGAATCCGATATTACAAACCGATAACAGATTATGGTAAATATCGGGAAAAATATTGGTAAATCGATATATCGGTCAATCTCTAAACCAAAGCCAAACAGATATTTTTTTTTAGCAGAGTATCTGAGGTATGAGCTGCAAAGGCACAGCTCTATTCTGGAAAAGGGGGTGGGGAGCAGCAGCTCATTTGCATTTAAAGATACATGCACGAAAACGTTTCTGCTTCCACTCAAAATATGCTAAATGATAGAATAAATTATCTGTGGGGTATTTTGAGCTGAAACTTCACAGACACATTCTTGGGACATCTGAGACTTATATATCGTTTTGTAAAAAGAAGTATAGTAGGTCTCCTTTAATTCAAATTCAAGGTAATATAATCAGTCAATTAATATAATCCAATTCGAATATATCTGACGTTTAATCTTATGTGGAGTAGGATTTTTAGACCAATGACATTTCATGCTGGGTTGGCGGCTTAATACCACAGAAAAAGAAACCAAACAACCAACATGCAACTACTCCTTGCAGCCATAGCTGATTAAGATGAAACTTAGATTTACATGTAACTGATAGCCTTTATCACCTGTCACATTATACCGGCAGGCCTGAAGCAGATGCAGTGTTGGCCATGAACGTGTCCTGTTCAAATATGCCCAGTCCAAGGCACCACTGGCTGTAAAGGGACAGGAGGAAGTGGCTTTGCTACGTTCTCTACACAGTCTAGATGATCTAATGCTGTCTTGGAAAGTCTGGGAGGCAGTATGTTCCTGTTTGTTTGTTTTTTCTTCTACCAAAAAGTGCATGCTGGCTGTTCTGCAAAAATGTGGTCTGTAGCATGTTGCTCAGGCAGATTTATTTAATATCATAGAATACACAGCAGGTCTACTTCAATAGACAATAAGTGAATACAAAGATGATGAAGAGAGATGATGTGATACTTTGTTTAATTTTTCAACTTCAGATATTTAAAGGAATAGTTCACCCAAAAATTAAAATTACCCCATGATTTACACACCATCGGGACATCGTAAGTGTATATGACTTTCTTCTTTCAGACAAATACAATTTATATTTAAAAAAATGTTCTGGCTCTTCCGAGCTTTATAATGGCAGTGAATGGCTGTTGAGATTTTGAAGCGCAATAAAGTATATCCATCCATCATAAAAACTCCTTCATACGGCTCTGGGGGTTAATAAAGGTTGTGTAAGAAAAATACGCATATTTAAAACTTCATAAACCACAATCTCCAGTTTCTGCTAACTGTCGTACGTTTGTTCACAAGAAAGTGACGTTCCAGCAGATGACATAGGACATAAGCTTAGCGTAAGCTCTGATGAGAATATGCTAGTCTTGCGGGAACCAAGTTTTGTTTACAGCAAAGGAAAACTCTCCTCTTGGCTTATATCGAAATTCTCTGACATTTTTCTTTACAAACCCTCATTTTCTACTTCTAATTTGAGACGGGTGTTTTGTTTTTGCTCTCTCCTCTGCGCTTTGTCACTTCCACGTTCATCACCGTGTTCGTCTCCTACATTATCTGCTGGAATGCTACTCTTGCGAATTTGTGTGTAAGAAAGTTAACGGAAGCTAGAGATTAAAGTTTATAAAGACTTAAATATGGATATTTTTCTTACACAAACACATAAATTCACTTCACAAGGCCTTTATTAACCCCCAAAGTCATGTGGAGTACTTTTTATGATGGATGGATGCAATTTATTGGACCTCGAAATCTCAACAGCCATTCACTGCCATTATAAAGCTTGAAAGAGCCAGGACATTTTTTATACTATAATTCCAATTGCATAGACAATTGAGTGTTTGTGAACAGTGATGACCTTTTTGGGCGGAGCCTATGTGTTGGCGGAAAATTACAGCTTTCAAGAGGTAGTCTATGGAAACTATGGATTAAAAGAATAAAAAAAAAAA
Source organism: Labeo catla (assembly GCA_012976165.1). NCBI lineage: Eukaryota > Metazoa > Chordata > Actinopteri > Cypriniformes > Cyprinidae > Labeo > Labeo catla. Next base: position 691,307 of record VONZ01000119.1, read on the forward strand.
AATTATATATATATATATATACACTCCTGAACAAAATCTTAAGACCAGGGGAAACATTACAAGTATTCACATTTTGTGCTGGTGGATCGTAACCAGGTTGTAAGTACTGCTTCAAAATGGCAAAAGAAGAAACTGGAGCAGGAGCCAAAAAACAGAGAGTAGGCAATTCATAGAAAACTTAGGAAAACTCAAACAGGCTGTTCATCAGCTGATCAAAAGTTTAAGACCATAACCTTTAAAAGTTAAAATCTGCACAAAATATGGCTTCGATGTCATTGTTCTTCAGGCAGTCACACTGTCATGACCTCCTGATGACATAGGCAAAAAGGCTTTCTGTCTTTGAACGTGGCAGGATTGTTGAGCTGCACGTGCAACGCCTCGCACAACGCACCATCGCTGCCGAGATTGGACACAATAAGACAGCCATTTTACATTTCTCAAAAGATCCTGAGAGTTATGAGACAAAAAAGTCAAGTGGTAGACCCAAAGTAAATTCACCTGTATTGAGCCGGAGGATCCGACGGGCTGTCCGTGAAGACACAGACTGATCATCGACCCAAACTGAGGCCCTAACTGATGCTGACTGCAGCCCAAAAACCACAAGACAGCATCTGCAAGAGAAGGGCTTGAAGAACAAAAAACATCTTCAAAGGCCAGATCTCCTCCCATGCCACAAACTTGCCCGTTTGGATTTTGCAAGGGAGCACCAAACATGGGACACTGAAAAATAGAAGAAAGTTTTATTCTCTGACAAGAAAAAAATGTAACCTGGATGGTCCTGGTGGCTTCTAATGTTACTGGCATGACATGGAGATCCCACTGGAGATGTTTTCTACGTGGCACAGTGGAGGAGGCTCCATCATGATCTGGGGTGCTTTTTCCTTCAATGGGAAAATGAAGCTTCAGGTTGTGTAGGGGCGTCAAAAGGCCGCTGGCTTTGTAGACATGTTGCAGTGGGCAACCCTCTTGACTGAGGGCCCTCGTCTGTGCGGTAATGACTGGGTCTTTCAACAGGACAACGCTACAGTTCACGACGCCCACCTGACGAAGGTGAATAACGTCGCTCTTTTGGACCTTTCTGTGTGTTCCCCTGATCTAAATTGCATTGAGAATGTTTGGGGATGGATGGCAAGGGAAGTTTACAAAAAAAATGCGTCAGTTCCAGACTGTGGATGCCCTTCATGAAGCCATCTTCACCACATGGACACACATTCCCACCAGCCTCCTGGAAACAGTCGCATCAAGCATACCAAAATGAATGCTTTAAGTAATCAGCAAAAGTGGTGGGGCTGCTCACTATTGAGTCCTTTTTTGACACTTTTAGCTCTGTTGTGGGTTTTTCTGGGCAATGGTCTTAAACTTTTGATCAGCTGATGAACAGCCTGTTTGAGTTTTCTTCAGTTTTCTATGAATTGCCTACTCTCTATTTTTTGGCTCTTGCTCCTGTTATTTCTTTTGCCATTTCGAAGCAGTACTTACAACCTGGTTAAGATCTACCAGCGCAAAATGTGAATACGTGTAATGTTTCCCCTGGTCTTAAGATTTTGTTCAGGAGTGTGTATATATATATATATATATATATATATATATATATATATATATATATAGGTAAATTTGAGTTTATATTGTAAAATTCTGAATTTATTCTCACAATTCCGAGATTATATCTCACAATTCTGACAAGAAAAATCCACTCGTCAGTCTCTCTTCTGAGTTTATATCCCACACTTCAGGCTTTTTTATAAAGTTATAAAGTCTGAAATATGAGATATAAACTTGCATTTGCAAAAAAAACAAAGTCAGAATTGAGATAAAATAGGTAAATGTAAAATGTTATAGGTTTAAATAGCATTTCATGCTGTAACTGTAGAGCTAACATAATGTGTTCCCCATGAACTGCATATGTGAATAGTATTTAGACAAATTGTTTAAATCAAATTTATGCTTTAAAAGTAGAGTAATCATAGCAGGTTTCATTAATTAGTCTGTACGTTTAACGTCTGCATTTAGAATCAAACAGCGTTTTTGATGACCGTATTCTATAAAAATGATTTGCATTCTGATTTTGACATCCAAAGGCACAACAATATATTCCATCTCTTATTTTGTGGATTTTTCCTATTTCCCTCCACTTGTTACCACTGTTTTTCTGCCACCAAAATGCACATGGCTGCAAGTAACGAAACTGTGACGTCTACTCCAAATTGGTCTATTCTTCTGAAAGAAGAAAGTCATATACATCTAGGATGGCATGAGGTTGAGTAAACCATGGGGTAATTTTCATTTTTAGGTGAACTATTCCTTTAACGCATATTTTTTAATTGTTAAGACTAGACTCTCGATATTAAACTATCGTTCAAATGGTTGAAAGAGAATGACTGCTTTATTCATCAACATTGCATTCAACTGATCAAAAGTGACAGCAAAGATATTTCAAATGTTATAAAAGATTTCCTTTTTAAATAAGTGAAGTTATTCTGAACTTTCTGTCCATCCAATTTTTTCTCAAAATATTTTACAATAATACTAAACATTAAATAAATGCAGCCTTGGTGAATATAAGAGAACTCTTTTTAAAAAATCTTAACTCAACACTTGAACTGTAGTGCATATATTAAATAGCATAAATCTGATTTGTAGCTTCTCCTGCACTTAAAATGTTATGTGACATATAGGCATTCATGGACACAAAATCAAACCGGTCAACATGTAGCGTCACAAACCAAGTGACCTAAAAACATAGCAACTTGAGCAAAGTAAGACTCAGTGATCTTATGACCAAATTTCCTGTAACAGGTATTCAAACTGGGATCCTTGAGTGCTATGAGTTCTGTGGAAAATTTAGAAGAAAATGTTGTTCCCTGTTTCACTCTGGATTCTAACTATTTTATTCTATTCTGCTGATATTCCATATAAACTGCCCTTATATTTAAGAAAGACGTCTATTGAAAAGGGATCATCGTATTTCCCCAGCAACAGTTTAGATGACATTCACACCTTCAACTTACAACAAGCAATAAAGAAAACGAACAGGTCTTGTTTTTTTAGTCAAGTTTTGCTACAAAACAGCAAGTTATGAGTGATAATGAATTTAACTTCACAGTAAAATGCATTGTTTTTCTTGCGACTGTCATTTGCTGCCTGTGAGATCCAATGTACAGCTGAATTCAGTGACATAACTAAGGTTTTGGGATCTTGAGAACTTTAGGACCTAAAAAAACAATTGGTCGATGACCAAAAAAAGGTTGCAAACCCCAGACATTCACAGTCCTGAATCTTCCCCTCCATCTGAGATTCATTCAGCCATGTGCGTCTGACTATATGTAACAGTGTGTATGCGTAAGACTAGGACCACACCTCTCTGCTGCTTATTTAATGAGTACAAGTTCTACCAGAGGCCTCCCAGTCCGGAGCAAAACCCGACATGGAGTCAGAACCTCAGACACGGAACCTGGAAGAGAACAGAGAGGAGCTTGCAGAAGACCTGGAGGCATCACCACTGTCTCTCACAGCTTCTGCCAACCCTCCTGCCATCTCTGGCTGCCTGTGCCCACAGCGATTGCTGTGCCCCCATCCCCCCACCAATCAGCAAGCCACAAAGCCTGTGACATCACAGTGCAGTCAAATTTCCTGTGATCCAATCCGTGCATGTTGCCGAGCCTTACTGAGACTGAGGGTGAAAGAAAGACAGACAGAAAGAGACTGAGAGAGAGAGTTAAGTGCAGGGAGTCGAACCAGGCCAGAGGAAGTTGAGTGAAGAGAGACAGACAAAGAGTGAGAGATACAACAAACAAGCCAACAGTCATTTAAGAAAAAAAGTCTCAGATGACCATGAACATGAAAAATGTAATATACTTGTATAAATGTATTAAATCAAATATCTAAAAGCACGCAAGCACATATGCAATCAGGCCGGACTTCAAGAAGTGTGGGCTGCCCTGAGTTGGACTCAGAGATCTCTGTGGCCCAGCCGCTGCAGAGACCCCAGCCTGCACAGGTCCTCAGAGTGCACAGAGGCCATTCAATCCCTGTTTTAGGACAATCAGACCGGGACCCACGAGACATCCGTTACTATGGCAATAGCAGTTAATTCAAGCTTATGCGCCAAACACATACACAGAGCATTAGTGCAGCTCTTAGGTTATTCTTGCTCTCTGCCTCCGGCTCAGGGATTCGGGTTATACAACACCTTCTCCAACAACACGGAACCACTGCTTGTCTTTCCACCTAGGAACAAACAGTGGTGGGCCGGAACGGACACCTAAACCTGCTGGTTTTAAACCAGGAACTGAAAAACAAAGATCATATTATACTCTAAACAACTTGCAGTGTAGAGTAGGGATTGGTCTGATATTAGTGAAGTTGACATAAAATAGTCCATGTGACATCAGTGGTTCAACCGTAATGTTATGGAGCTACACGAATACTTTTTGTGTGCACAGAAATCAATATAACAATTTTATTCACAATTTCTTCTCTTCCGTGTCAGACGCGTGATCACAACAGTATTCATTTGCTTGCAAACAAGACACAGCACGTGGTGTTCTTGTGAACGCGTGTCAAAGACTGACATGGAAGAGAAGAAATTGTTAAATAAAGTCGCTATTTTTGTTTTCTTTGTGCACAAAAAGTATTCTCGAAGCTTCATAAAATTGCGGTTGAACCACTGATGTCTCATGTACTATTTGAACGATGTCCTTACTAACTTCTGGGCCTTGAATGTGGTAGTTGTGTTGCGGTCTATACAGGGTCAGAAAGCTCTCGGATTTCATCAAAAATATCTTAATCTGTGTTCCAAAAATTAACAAAGGTCTTACAGGTTTGCAACCACATGAGGGTGAGTAATTAATGACAGAATTTTCATTTCTGAGTGAACTATCCCTTTAAGATTTTTTTTCTAATGTTTTAATAACAGCTTTCCTATTCCCATATTGTGAGCAGATCTAACTGTAATGCTGCATTTCATTCATTTTCAAATTCCTCTTTTATCATGACAGTCAGATCCAAAGTTAAATTGTGCAAGAGGCATTTTTGCCCTGTATCTTTATTTTGGGGGGTATTTATGTTCATTTTGGTGATATTTTTGCCTTTGATATTCAACACCCTGTTAATTTCTGACCCTGACCTGCACTGATCTCATGCATGGTCTCTATGCAATCTAGCTGACAGATTCATCCTACATCACTGCAGAAGTACTGACCCAGTGAACGTGCAAAGGAGGGTCAAACACCCTTTACAGAAAAAAGGTAAAACAGCAATGCAGGACGACTTTGAAGTTGGAGGACAAAATGAGATGGGAGTTTTTTGACATACCCTAATTGTATTGACCCAGATTACACAGACTGCATATGCGCATCGCAAAGCTAGACAAGACGAGCATTTGAGGTTAAAAAGTATATAAACCGTACATTTAGAGCCCTTTGAAGCTGCATTTTAGAAGTTCAAACTCATGGGCATCATAGAAGTCCACTATATGGAGAAAATCTTGAAATGTTTTTCCACAAGAAACAATTTCTTTACGACTGAAGAAAGACAGACATGAACATCTTGGATGACAAGGGGGTGAGTAAATTATCTGTACATTTTTGTTCTAGAACTAGACTTCTCCTTTAATCCCTGCACTTCTGATTAATTTAATGTGTCCTTGCTAAATAAAATATTAATTTAATTCCCAGCGTCTTACTGACCCCAAACGTTTGAACAGTATATAAAATGTAGACATTTTCCATTTTACCTATAAATTACAAGATTAAACCATTTCAGACCTCAAGTTGCATAAAAGCATCAATTTTGTCTAAAACATGGTGACTGTGTCATTCAGCATAACTTAAGAAGTTTCTAAGGAGCATCTTGTAAAGCTACACTGGAAACTAGGATATGCCATACTCATTTAGGCAGACATTTCTGCCAATTTTGGCCTGTTTTTTAAACATTCCATCACAAGTGATATACAAGCAAAAAAAAAAAATATATCCTACTAGGGTTGGGCGACATCTACCAAAATGACATCAGACAACGTCTACAGTGAAACATCGTGATGAACAAGGACATCGGGGGAGTTAGGGATGTGCTCGAAGCGTGATTCCATATTCGGAAAGGCACAGAAAATTAAAAACGTGTTCTATGGAGCCACTAAAATGGACACGGCTACATAAAGTTTCACTTACCAAATAAAGTAAAGAGAGATGACTGCGCTCCATAGTATAAACAGAGTATGTGTGATCGCTCATAACTAATCTCGAAAGTGAAAGTAAAAAGCGATTTCAATGCATATTACTAGGGGTTTACTGATGCCCACAATTTATATACAGTATAATTACCCAACTATATATATTTTTTTTTCCTCCCATCTCAAATTTATTTTCTTTAGGGGTTCAGTAGTACACATCATTTCCTTTTCAAACATGGTATTTGGATTCGGTGGGTTGATGGAGGAGGAATCACGATGCCGGATCAACATCATGATGTTTGTCAGCTATCGGAAATGGACAATGGCATCATTTAGTGGACTAGTTTTTCAAGCAACCCGGCAACTTGTTGATTTTAAAGTTTTTGGACCAATTAGACCAATGATCAAAGATTCCCTGGCTGAGTACTGGCTCCAGGACCAGCACCAGCAACTTTAGTATAAAAGGGATTTCAGAATTTTTTATTTTATTTTTTTTTTCCCCCAAAAGCACTTAACTAGTCACCAGACTCTAAAAGCTATGGATTTCTGCAGTGATGTTTGTGTTTATGTCTCTATGGTTGTTTAGACCAAACTACTCTAAAGAAAAGAGAACAAGGCTTTGTGCATTAAATTGCAGGGTCTGTAATTGTCCCACCTACATATACTGTACACAAAGATCCTGACACAACATCCACAATGTGACAAGTATTCAGTAGCAAGTCATTTTTCTATCCACGCTAAAAGCAAAAAAGCGGAATGAAACGACAAAAATCACAGCATATTTGATGATTAATACCAGCATCAAACCATTTACTTTCATTTAAAAGGGATATTCAGTAATAAAATACTTGTTTTTGATACTTTATTTTATTCATGGGTAATTGACTGGATTGTAAAAACTGGTCCTCTATTCCACAATGAAGCCAGACTTGAATAAGCGTGAAATACAGCTGGCACCAACTTTTGTTTTTTGTTTTTTTCCCCTTCACTGGAACAAGCTGAAGGTCAAGTTCACATGTGACAGCATTTCAAGAAGTATGGAGTCTCAGAGCCTATTTATCAAATTGATCGGCCAATACTGATATCATCTTTATTATATTAACAGGGATTAAATGACCACATTAACTTCTGGCAAGATTTGTATTATTTGGTTAACAATAACCAATAACCCAAAAAGCTGATGACAGCCAAGAAGGAAAGTTATTTCAAAACCACAGCAACACTGTATTTCTTTGAAATAACATGACCAGGAATGTGCAGTAGAAAGTAAATGGGATCAATTTTGACTGCCGTGATTTGGACCAATTACGTTTCACTGTTAGTGGAACATTACAAAAATAGAAACCTAACATGTATCACTGGTCGCCTCAGTCATTAGGACAGAAATTACATGGTATTGAGCTTAGTAAGGTCATGGAGTACGACACAGGTGCAAACACTGTCAAGGCAAAAGTAATGAGCAATGAATGAAAACTCTAGAATTAGTTTGCCAAGAACGCAAATGCTTGCAGGCATTTTTTAGTGCTAATGGATCAAGGGTCAAATCAATTTTGAAAAATCAATACGATTTAAACACTTTATCATAAAATAAGACTACCGCAAAAGTAATGGCAGAAACTGGTTAGTTAGCTAATCCTCTGAGCATTTTCTCAGAAACAACACCATTCCACTCATCTCATTAAAGAGTCTCTGCCAGCTGAGGAACTATTGAATAAATGATAATGTTGCTGTTTTAACTGTCAATCACACAACTGTACTAGAGAGATAACCGCTCCTGGGGAGGTGCTTCAGGACTCAGTAGCGCTCAGAGCAGCCTGGACTGATGCTTTGCTCGGCAAAGGCAACTTGCAGTTTCTGTAATGCCATCATTACCTGTATTTAACTATTACAGATCTACAATCCCTGTTGTTCTGTTTTGTATACTCAGAACAGCGAATGCCCAGGCCCAGGAAGAATCTAGAAACTTTTTTTTTGTATCCTGCACTGTGGACTATGGAACCAATTATCAATGTACAGCTGAGGTCAAAAGTTTACATACACCTCTGCAAAATGTTAATTATTTTACCAAAATAAGAGGAATTTACAAAAATAAGAGGAATCATACAAAATGCATGTTTTTTTATTCAGTACTGGCTTGAATAAGATATTTAACGAGAAGAAAAAAAAAAAAGACCTGTTCAAAAGTTTACACGCCTGATTCTTAATACTGTGTTGTTACCCGAAAGATCCACACCTGTGTTTTTTTTTTTTTGGTGTAGTGATAGTTGTTCATGAGTCCCTTGTTTGTCTTGAACAGTTAAACTGCCCACCGATCTTCGTAAAATTCCTTCAGGTCCCACAAATTCTTTGGAACCCTTTCTAACATTGACTGTATGATTTTGAGATTCATCTTTTCACACGGAGGACAGCTGAGGGACTCATATACAACTATTACAGAAGGTTCAAACACTCACTGATGCTTCAGAAAAAAAAATAATGCGTTAAGAGCCAGGGGGTGAAAACATTTTGAATTTGAAGATCAGGGTAAATTTAACTTATTTTGTCTTCTGGGAAACATGTAAGTATCTTCTGTAGCTTCTGAAGGGCAGCACTGAATAAAATAAATATGACATTTAGGCAAAATAAGAAAAATGTATCATCTTCATTCTGTTCAAAAGTTTTCACCCCTGGCTCTCAATTCATAATTTTTCCTTCTGAAGCATCAGTGAGCATTTGAACTTTTGGTAATAGTTGAGTTTCTCACCCTACCCTACCATTTGAAACCAAATGTGCACAGATGAAGAACTAAGCACGCAAGACCTTTCCAGCGTGATTACTTAACACGTGAAGTTGTAGATGCGCAAGTGCAAGATGAGCATTTGTGGTTAAAAAGGACATACTTCATGTTTTGCTAGATAAGAGCCTTATTCCTTAACTGGGATCATGTAGAGCCTTTTGAATCTGCATTGAAACTGAGAAATTTGGACCTTTTACCCACTGATTCCCACTGACATCCACTATATGGAGAAAAACCCTTAATTGCTTTTCAACTGAAAAAAGACAGACATGAACATTTAGGATGACATGGAGGTGAGTAAATTATCAGGAAATTTTAAATCAGGAGAGAACTAATCCTTTAAATGCCTGTCTAAAATAACATTTTCTTGTTGGTTAGGCCCCATGAATTTGAATTTCATTGTTTTAATTACACTTTTATCCTCATTATCATATCAGAACAGTTGCATCACCCCAACATTCTACACTCCAAAAATAACAAATAACTTTAAATTTAAAAATTCAAAAAAAAAAAAGCTCATCATAAAAGAGGCTATCAAATCACTGCTTTATGCATTTTTTCAAGTATTTTTCACATCATTGATCGTTAATGTGAAATTCTGCAGGCACAGATTCCTGGCCAGTGGTTTACAGAAGATTCCACTAGACTCACTTCTGCACAAAACTAAACTTTAAAGCAACCACACTTTCCCTAAGGTGGATGGGGAACAAAATGCATTTTCAAACTGTACTACATAATAGGCTACGGCTACTGCACCAAACAGAGAAATCTGAAATCCACTCGCTTTGTGGCATCATACATCAAGTACTCCCATGACCAACCGCAGGCGAACACCCGCACGGATCGGACACATATTAGAGATAGCGAACACCTGGCAAAGCTTCCCAAACACCGTCTATCTCTGCTCACTGTGTCCTGCCCATTGGCTCACATTTCTCATTCATGGCTCCACGCTCAAACCGGGCCCGGCCGAGTTCAATGCCACCAATCGCAATGCAATTCAGCCCATTTCCATCATTTCTGTGGCTGTTCATGGTGGTCTGTTTTGAATTTTTTTCCCTCTGATTTTCTTGGCACATTTATTCTACGCTGGAGTCTAGGAGAAGCCTCCCTTCTGGGAGAAGAAAAGAGAGCCAGAGAAAAGCCGTTAGCTCAATGAGAGAGAATTCAGGCCGACTACCTTCTCCATCAAATGTGAGGGAGGACAAAGGAGGAAAGCAACGCTAAGGCTTTGTTTCTCCCTCACAGGGCATTGTTTTAACCATTATGGCTTTGCTTCCAAATTCAATACCCCAAAATCCACTCAAAGGAAAACGATGATTGTATTGCAGGTATCGGGAGAGTTCTGAACGCATCGACGCGGGAAGGTGTCTGGGCTGCTTTAACGAGATCCAAATGATAGTTATGGTGCATTTCAGCAATCAGCTATTAGTACGGCTGCGCTAAGCGTAGGGTGCACAGCAGAGGTCTGAACACGGAGGTGTAAAATAGTGCAAAACTGGCTTCGTTCCAATCCGAGGTTGGTCAATGTGCTTCTTTCGGTCCACGCTGGAGCAACGAGAGAAAAAGAGAAATGGAGAGAGAGTGCAGGAGATGTCGATATGTATCAGGTGATGCAGTAGCCAGAGGTATGGAGGCCCTTGGAGACTCTCTGCTGGATGGAGTGCCTAGGGCCATTTTCAGCCTCAGCAGCCAAAGATGTTGCAAACACGGGGAGGAGCGTGTAACAGAGTAACAGATATTTACGCAACGATCTTAAAGTCCCGAACGAACGCATTCACAAATCTGTGATTCATCTCTGTACAGGATATCCAGTGAGAACGGCAGATTGTTTAGAATACAGTGCACTGCATACTGAGCAGTACAGACCCAGAACTGTATTTTATAACGCACTATTTAATTTGAAACCGAGGTATTGTTGTCACATGATCTAGTTTAATTATGTAAAAATTTAAATTTTGAACAATAAGAACATTCTAATGGAATAGTTTATGGGAAAAGGAAAATTATGTCATCATTTACTCACCTCATGTCATCCAAATGAGGTCAGTTCTTGTTTGACAAGCAGTGTTATGTGATGTGTGTACATGCGCTAATCAATGTTTCTATATAAATAAAACCCTTTTTATTACATTTGTTCATTATATAAAGCGATTGTGTCTCTTCGGAAGGCTTTTATTAAACATACAATGTCTATATGAACTTTTTGAAGCATCAAAATTTTGGTTGCATGGACTTTCAATGGATGGACAGAAATGATGAGAGAATATTACAAATATCATCTTCAACAAAAGTCTTATAGGTTTGGAACAACACAAGGGTGAGCAGATAATGACAGATTTTTTGTTTTTTGGGTGAACTATTCCTTTAAGAGATGGTAAACATTTAGATATTACTTCAGCTGCAAAAACTGCAAATGAAAAGTACCTTGTATACTACATGTTCACGTTCTATATTCTATATAAACGTTTGAATACTGTATACTGTATACGTCATGCATCAGGAAAATGCGTAAACAGAAACATCCACACAGAAAACATAAATCTGAGGGACTGCTGAACAGATTTGTGAAGCAGAATGAGTGTAAATTCACTCGTATCGCTCTTAATAAAAGCTCTGCTTTTCTTCAGGTTAGACCAAGTTCATCAGCTCCCCTGTCTCGAGAGTTAACTTCCGAAGCCAAATACTCTCATTATACCAATAATTACACAATGGACACTGTAAGCACACATTCGTTCTCCCTAAATCAGCATAGCCGGGTTCCTAATGGATAATTGATACCAACAGGGAATCAGTTCCTGAGCCAAACGCAATCAATGGAAGGGATAGATAACCCAAAAATGAAACTTCTGGCATCATCCTGTATAACTTTTTTTCTTCTGTAGAACACAAAAGGAGGCAGAATGACTGCCTCGGTCACCATGTACTTTCACCGTATGGAAAAAAAACAATGTAAGTGAATGGAGACTGAGGCTGTCATTCAGCTTAACATCTCCTTTTGTGTTCTGTGGAAAGAAAGTAAGTCATATAAAGGTTTAAAACATCATGAAGGTGAGTAAAAGGCACGGTTTTTATTTGAAAGCAAACTGTTCCTTTAAATAGCCTGGGTACCTTAGCTTCAGTCATAATAGATAATTCATGTAATTACAGATAATTGTGAACCCCTTTTAAATGTGACCCATATTTATAATAACAGCAGTGCATTATTGGCATCTTCTTTCTTTATGAAAAGAGACCAATTTGAGAATATAATCTCAATTAAGTTCATTCTTTGACACAACGCAGTCTATTTGTCATCCTTTCATGCACTAAAGCTTCTCCATGAGCACTGGACTCAATCTACTGGCTTTACGTCTATGTGCCAAAACTTTCTCCCTCCATCTATTGCATCCAATATCTGTAAAAAGTCAAATGCAAGACAAAGATCTGACACCGTCCCATCCTCTCTCATCAACACAGAGTGTTTCCGATCCGTCAGAGTGTCTTAAGTGAGGCGTGCTGCTCAAACTTTAACTTTAAAAGCTGAAACGCGTCTCTTCTGTGTAAATTTCAGAGTTACCCGCTTGTTACTAACACTCAATGACACTCGCACACGCTACATCATGCTAACGGCAATAAATGTTGCGCCAGTTTGTAGTAAAAACATTCTCGGGGTCCCGAAACGAGAGTGTTGCTCTTCATCTCGCTGTTCGCTATCACCATCATCATCCTCTCACTCTAGTCCTACAGTACTTTAAAAAATAAAAGAGGAAGGACAAACCTAAAACTGCTAAGCCTTGTTGCGAAAAAGCATGAGCGAGAGCGACACACAAAAAAGGGCACGACATTTTTTTACCGAACGTGATCTCTTACCTCCGACCCGGTACATGTTGGCTGCCATGACTGCCCCCGGTCCTGCCTGGCGTCTCCAGGTAGGGCTTTCTCTCTCCGCCGCCGCCGCCGCTGCTGAGTGCTGTGCGCTGGAAAATGGTGGATTGATCAATACGAAGCGGACCAGCGTAGGGATCTTAAAGAGACAGTGCACATATTTTTATGCAGCCGCGTTCCACGGGGCGGTGTGAGTGATCGCGTTCAGATTCACCCGCGTGTTTAGGAACACCTTCCCAACAAAGCGGGATCCTTACTCTGGAGCAGAGACTCGGGCCAAGGGGCTGGAGAGAGAGAGAGAGAGCGAGAGGGAGGGGAAGGGGGTCTGTATGGGCAGCATCACTCGCGTTTCCCCGCCTACTTCAAATGGCCGAACCATTGCTGTACTACTTTGGACCCACTAGAGGCGAAATGAAACAAATAAACAACTGTTGCTCTCAGTCTGAGTTTGAAACAAAGATGTAAACAAGCATAACAGAACATTCCTTTTTAGAATAGATTAACTAGATAACTAGAAGAAAATGTGAAAAGGTTCTAGCACAATATTGGAGTCCAAAGAGCCCATCCTGTGTCTTTTTTCTGGTGGTGAGATTTGGCTGGGCCGTGTTGCTAGGGTGTGGGTAGGAAGATGTTTTGGTGTTAGAATGGCTAACCAAAAGCAAACTCAAAGAGACTGATATGATTCTTTTTCAAAGTTAAACCTGTGTTTTGTTTTTTTGTTTAGCTTAAGTTGTTTTTTGTTTAGTTTTGTGTGTTGTGTTGCTTTGCTTTGTTTTTTCAACATAGTCTTTCCTCAGTAGGTGTTTTGTCTGAAGAAACAGCATTTTCATGAACTTGTGTAAATTCACGTGTAACACTTCTAATCAAAGACCAGCTTTTCCTCAGGTTAGACCAAGTTCATTTTAATGTTGTTTGGCATTGCTTTGTTTTGTTTTTCAACTAGGCAAACATAGTTATTCCTCAATACACAGAGAACATTAGATTTAGGCTATGTTTACACTAGTGCGTTTTCGTTTTAAAACCCATAACTTTTGCTACAGTTACGTCTTTTGTTTACACTACATGGAAAATGGAGACTTTCGATAACGCTGCAGACAAGAACCGGTTTACACTAGCGCATTTTAAAATAAAAGTGATCCTTGTCTACACTAGCATTTTCACTGTGTTTCAGAAACTATCTCCGTCCACACTACACAACCGAAAACACCAGTTTAGACAAGGATCACTTTAATTTTAAAATGTCGTATTAAAACGAAAATGCACTAGTGTACACAGGTCCTAAAACAGGGTCTGCAGCATTTACAAAAGTCTCTGTTTTTAAGGGTTGAAAACGCCAGAGTAGTGTAAACAACAGGCGTAACTGTAGCAAAAGTGATGCGTTTTAAAGCAAAAACACACTAGTGTAAACGTAGCTTTAATTTAAAAACTCTAAGGGTTGCGTTTCAGTGTAAACTGAAACAAAATGAAGACTTTTAAAAACGATGGTGTGGTCGCCTACATGCGCTTTGCGTATGCTTGACAACCGTGTAAACTAGGGGTGGCCAACCCTGTTCCTGGAGATCTACCTTCCTGCAGAGTTTAGTTCCAACCCTAATCAAACAAATAAAAAAGAATACAAGAAAAATAGTGAAAATGCAAGAAAAATAGTGAAAATGCACTAGTGTAAACAGGGCCTGAAACACAACCCCAGAGTTTTCAAATTAAAACGGGGTCTGCAGTGTTTTTTTAAAGTCTCTGTATTCGAGGGTCAAAAACACTGGAGTATTGTAAGAGACAGGCGTAACCTGTAGGCACAACCTGATTTTACCAAGTACGACATGTTCCTGGATCAACATTGTGATTAACCAATCAGATTTGAAAAAACAGTTTATAGTTTTTGTGAAGTTTAGGCTTAGAACCAGTGTTTGGTGCTTGTGCATCAGTGTCATTTATCTATCATTTCCTCTGATTTTAGGGATTATTCATGGGTAAGGTTAGGTTTAAGTGTAGGGATGTGGTCATGATTACATTTTTGGATTAAAATGTTGTTCCAGGGTCAGCAAAATATGTTGACCCAGGAACACATCTAACTCAGGACGTGCAAAATCAGGACGTGCGTAACTGTAGCAAATGAGAAAAGAATGCTAGTCTCTCCAGTAGGCCCCTTAACTACAGCAACTAGCAAGACTTTCTTGGTCAGTCAACTTTATCAGATAAGTTTAGCTGGTCAACAAGCCAGCAATATCCAGAATCAACTAACTTGGATGAGAGTGGAAATTTATGCTGACCTTGTTCCACCTGAATAAATCACTTTACGAAGAATAGTTATTGTCCAACACTGTCATTATTATCTAGGTTTTTCACATATTATTAACATATTTTATTAATCCCAGGTTGAGGCCACTATTAACCTTGTTTCATTAACATTTGTAGCACTTCTCTAACCACTTTCAAGGTGTCAAATGTGATACAAGGAACAAGAAAACCTGTAGGATTACATTAGCAAAGGCTTAAAAGTGACTCAGGGTTAATAAGTGTGAAAAGCCTAATGGAGAGGTCATTTTGTGAAGCTAGTGAAGACATTTTTAATGACTACCAAAAGCTTATACAAAAGCTGTCTTTCAGCCTGAAGCGTCTTCTGATACATAATAAAGAAATGTGGTAGTTTCTAAGTCTGTTTAAGTTCTGAGCCAGTAGTCTAAACACTGGTTGACAGTCACTAAACCAGATTTTTATAAACTGAAGTCCAAATCCTGTTTTATTTATTTGTTCTCTAGCCTTGGAATAAGCTCAAAGTCTCGAAAGCCAGTTTATAATTATACTTTCCCTGCATACACAACTACAAAGATTTAGCCTCTTCTAAGTTTGGGCTGAGGGAAACGTGAAACACTGCTTTTCAGAAGTCGTTGTGGGTGGCACATGTTCCAGCATTTTTACGCATTGAATGAGTCAACATGTGAAAAACATGAGCAATAGACACTTAGACCAGCAAAAGACACTAAAATTATGAAACCTCAAGCGAAAATATAACATGTAAATAAACTGGCCATTAATTAATCTCAGGCAAAATAAGAGCATTTATTCATATTTGAGATCCATTTATTTATATTATTCATCATTATTTGTGTCATATTTATTTAAATATTGAGTTTGTGTTTGTGTGTCTCTGTGTGTGTGTGTGTGTGCACCTGGTATTTATCACGTTATGGGGACCAAATGTCCCCACAAGGATAGTAATACCAGTAAATTTTGACCTTGTGGGGACATTTGTGAGGTCCCCATGAGGAAACAGGCTTATAAATCATGCAGAATTAGTTTTTTGAGAAAGTAAAAGTGTGCACAGTCTCCTATGAGGGCTAGGTTTAGGTGTAGGGTAGGTGTAGGGCGATAGAAAATAGGGTTTGTACAGTATAAAAACCATTACGCCTATGGAATGTCCCCATAAAACATGTAAACACAACGTGTGTGTGTGTGTGTGTGTGTGTGTGTGTGTGTGTGTGTGTGTATTTTTATCAATTAATAAAAAAAAACATTTTAAATGGCAAATGACTTATATACGTACAAATGACTGATATTAATTCAATTCAATTCAATTCAAATTTATTTGTATAGCGCTTTTCACAATACATATCGTTGCAAAGCAGCTTTACACCAAATTGACATTTTTACAATATATGTAGTAGTAGCTTGATGTACATATGGCAGAGATGTGTGGTAAAGATCAAGTAATGATGTAATCAGACAAAGAACACTATAAATTAGTAGCAGAATTCGGTAGTGCTGTATGTTTTCAGGGTTGGTATCATCTGAAGTCCTCTGAGGGGTTGGCATCATCTTTTCTTAAGTGTTCTGGATCAAGACTGGAGCTTGTGAATTCCTAGTTACCATGGGATGTCAATCCCATGGCAGGAACAGAGAACAAATAGGAACATAATTAGCGTAGCTGCTGTTCAAACTAAGAAAAGAAAGATTTGTTAACCAGAGTTTAAAGATTGATAATGAACATTTGATCAGATATAGCTGCAGAAAAAGTTTGAGAGATGCATTATTTGAATGCTTGGCTAAAAAGATGTGTCTTTAATCTAGATTTAAACAGAGAGAGTGTGTCCGAACCCCGAACGTTATCAGGAAGGCTGTTCCAGAGTTTGGGTGCATGTATATTACGTACATTACACATTCCATTTCTATCATTCATCACTATTTTTATATTTGTAAATATTTTCTGTGTGTGTGTGTGATGTAATATCAAGTCCTGTGCCTTTTTTTCATTAAAAAACATTTTAAACGGTAAAGGACTTGATATTACATCACACACACACAGAAAATATTTACAAAGATAAAAATAGTGATGAATGATAGAAATGGAATGTGTAATGAAAATATTTTAATATATATATATATATATATATAATATTTTATATTATATAAAATTATATTTAAATTCTAATTAAATTTAAAAACATTCTAAACAGCAAAGGACATTCCATTTCTATTATTCATCATTATTTTTTAGCAAATTTATTAAAATATTTTCTGTGTGTGTGTGTGTATGTGTGTATATATATATAATTATTATTATTCTTAATTTAACATTTTACAAATGTATTCAAATATTTTTAGTGTATAAAAACATTTTAAACAGCAAAGGACTTGATATTATTCCATTTCTATTATTCATCATTATTTTTTGTCAAATTTATTAAAATATTTTCTGTGTGTGTGTGTGTGTGTGTGTGTGTGTGTGTGTATTTTTTTTTATTAATTTAACATTTTACAAATTTATTAAAATATTTTCAGTGTATAAAAAAAAAATTAAACAGCAATGGACTTGATATTACATACATTGCACATTCCATTTCTATTATTCATCATTATTTTTGTCAAATTTATTAAAATATTTTTAGTGTGTGTATATATATATATATATATATTTTTTTTTTTATTAATTTAACATTTTACAAGTTTATTAAAATATTTTCAGTGTATGAAAACATTTTAAACAGCAAAAGACTTGATATTACATACATTACACATTCCATTTTTTTTTCCAAATTCATCATTATTTTTGTCAAAATTATTTAAATATTTTCTGTATACAGTTTCTGTATTTAAATATTTTTTTATAACACTGAAAACTACCTAACTGACATAAATGTTTCGTAATACCACAAAATGAAGCTGTAATTTCTCTATTATTACTGCCATTTGTCCATGTCTGGTGTATTAAATTAAATACACTTTGCTATAACAAAATTTAACCAACAATCAGATCTCAAGTTCCTCCATTCAATTCTGTGTTCAAAAAAAAAAAAAAACTCACTCTGGTAAATAGATGTGAAATACAGAAACAGGTCATGAATAAACAAGATCGTCTTTAGGGAGACAACCGTGATATATCGTATAACCCACTCATTAGGCCCAAAAGAGGGAGACCCATGAATCTAAGCGAATAAATATGTGACTACATACCCTCCTGACTACTTAGATGAGGCTTGACACGTGACAAGGCGTTAATAATGTCATTTTGGTGGAGAAGATTTTGGGGGAGGTGAGTGGGATTTCATGAGCGCTGGTTTTGGCACGGCACGGTAAGGCACCTCATCATGTTTGGTGGTTGTTGTTAGTGAAGGCAGAGTGGAATGCTGTGGTGAGCAGCTGATTTACACCATATGAAAACCTTACAAACTGAGCTCTGCCTGGAGCTGTAATCTGCAATCACATGACCGGCCTCAGCCAATGGCAGCCTTCGACTTACCCTCTGTGGAGACTCACAACAAAGCAACTCCGTACTGCTGATTTGTGTGTGTGCCTACGTATTTACTCGTAAATATGTGTGTTTTCAGGGTCCTGACTTCGACTGTAGCAATGTCAGTATGCTGAGGCAGTTATCATGTCATGAAGTGAAGTTGTAGCCTAATGTTAATTTGCTGCAGTCTGTCTATACCCAGGACTTAAAGCCTCTAACAAGCAGTAGAAGGTTTCGGGATTCTTGTACTCTGTCTCTCGATCTTCCTCGCTCTCGCTAGCTCTGCTCTCGGCAGAGCCCCAGCTGGCCTTCTCCCAGGGTCCTTGCTCTAGCACAGCAGGCAACTGCTAGAGAAACAGAAGAAATCAATTAAGGCGTGTGGCCCGATCAAGCGCTGTCTTTTTTTGTGTTCTTTTTATTACCGACTTAATTACAGCCAAACACGGTCCACAAATAATATAGCCATTGTCTTCGCTCCACGGACGTGACTGTAAACCTGGGTCCACTTTCATTCAATTTGCTGTGTAGTGGCACACGCACTCAAGTACACAAATTAAATCTCTGCATGGATCAGGTGTAATACGACTTTCCATTAGAAATGCTAGTGAAAGGAACAGGCAGAAATCCAGAAACAGAAGTGCTTGAAAAATGGACACTAAGATTTATTGGTACAGAACATCAAAACAGACAAACACTTGTGCAGATCGAATGAGAAGACATCTGATCGTCTTATAAAACAGGAAATGACAGTCACATTATTGTCTATTCGTCTGAAAGCCACTTAATGCAGAAGTAACATTGTCCACTAATCTGTCTGTGGCTTGTTGCTGACCCTTAAATCTGCTTATTTAGTGTTATTTGGTATCTTTATGCAAATTATATCATATATAGCTTTAGGCTGTAGTGAAATTGTCACAGTTTTGTGATACTGTTTTATTAAATCTTAAATATTAAATTATGTGTGCTGAAAGATTTTGTGCTGATTTGTGTCTTATCAAATGAGTATTGACAAATGTGACCCTAGACCACAAAAACCGTCATGAGAGTCAATTTTTTTTTTTTAATTAAGATTTATAATAAATAACAAATACGCTTTCCATTGATGTATGGTTTGTTAAGATACGTCAATATTTGTCCAAAGTACAACTATTTGAATATCTGAAATCTGAGGATGCAAAAAAAAAAAATTTAGAAAATCACCTTTAAAGTTGTCCAAATGAAGTTTTTAGCAATGCATATTACTAATCAAAAATTAAGTTTTGATATATTTAAGGTAGGAAGTTGACAAAATATTTTCATGGAACATGATCTTTACTTAATATCCTAATGATTTTTGGCATAAAAGAAAAATGTGGACCCGTACAATGTATTTTTGGCTATTGCTACAAATATACCTGTGCGACTTACGACTGGTTTTGTGGTCCAGGGGCACAAATATATATAATGTAAAATATAACTAATGGTAACTGATAGTAATTCATTTTTTAAACAGTTGTATTTAAATATAATTAGGGTGCATAAATAAAAAGATTACCTAACTGTAAAAGGCAGTGTCAGAAATTAATTTTTGCAATATTTGCCCAATGGAATTGATTTTCTGTGGCATAATTTGATTATGAGAGCATATGTTTTTAGAACTACACATTAACATAATTTATGCACAACATTTATATGCACTAATTTGCATAGAAAATATAAAAAACACATGATTTAAAATGAATTTGATAGTGAAAACAGCTATTTGGCTACTATGGGTAAATGTGATACCTGTAGAACCGAAAATTAAATTAAATTAAATTAAATTAAATAATAAATGGGCCTAGAATGGAATATCATTACAAACTATAACAAATTTTAGATGACATATAAAACAATGGAATTTACCATGAAGGCATCTTATCCAGATTTTTCTCATTTTCAGTGGCATTTCTAAGCTTAGTAGACAGCATTTGTGCACAAATTTCTTACAGTGGTGGTCAGTTAGGTCAGTTATTTCTACCTTTTGCTGTAGTGTCAGTAGGAAGTATCATTCTACATTTCCAAACATTCATTTTGCCATTAATTGTAATAATCCAGTGAGGTTTTTGTTTGCACAGTGACTCTGACAACAGCCAGTGCTCCACACTGATCTGATCTCATTATCATCCAGTCTGTTTGGAGTGACATGAAGAAACAGAACAAACTGAGACTAAATCCAGAAGAACTGTGGCAACGGCTCCAAGATGCTTCAAGAAACCTGCATGCAAAGCTACCTGAAAACTATGTGCATGTGCACCTAGGGCAAAAGCTGCTTTAAATGCAAAGGATAGTCACACCAAATGCTGATTTAATTAAGTTAATAGAAGTTAATTTATAAAGAAAATCTATTTATGACATTAATTTTGACTGCATCCTCATTTTACAGCATTTTTACACAAGTGCCTAAAACGTTTAACAGTAGGTTTCCTGAAGCATCTTGAAGACATTGCCACAGTTCTTGTGGATTTAGTCTGTCTCAGTTTGTTTTGTTTCTTCATGTCAATCCAGACAGACTGGATGGTTATGAGATCAGATCTCTGTGTGGAGCACTGACTGTTGTCAGACTCATAAATCAAACAAAATTCTCACTGGATTACTACAACTAATGACAAAATGAATGTTTGGAAATGTGAACCGATATTTCCTACTGACACACTACAACAAAAGATAGAAATAGCTGACTTAAAACAATTTTTTAGCTTGTGAAAATACTAGTGTTCTAATACTTTTGGTCACCACTGTATCAAGACAGAAAAACCTTATAGATGATATAAGGCTATTAACAACATCTGCAAGCTGTACAAAAATCCTCATCTCATGATGCATCTGAGAAAAAAAAACAGGCTTCTAGGCTTCAAAATAAAGAGGTATTATTACGACTGTCACCAGATAGCAGCAATATGCTTTATATATTGCATTAGGCCTACACAGGAAAATAAATGAAAAAGTGTTTAACGACAGAGCAGGAATGATGCAATTTGCATCTAAGATATGATTTCAGCTTTCTTATATCACAAAAAGGATTGCGAGTTCTGCTGTATTTATATGCATATGTTGCTGCTGATCAGCAGGGGGCGCTAGGGACCCATCTTTAATCACATGTCTTTGTCCTCACGTGCTCTACAGAACAAAGTGTACAAAGCGAGTCATCACAACCCAGCAGCACTGACGCTGCTGACAGAGGAAATGGAACTCAATTAATTGGTTCATCTCTCCTCTTTCACAACACATCAGGAGATTAGATTTGGTCCTGATGACAGATATTTTGTCACAGCAACCCCGGCGCTGACCTCATCTCATGCATTGTGTGGTACAAAGCTTTTCTTTCCAAAACTATCGTTTTCCTCTTCCTGTTCTCTGTGTTGTGGCATATGAGATTAGAAGAGAAAATTGTGTGGTGGAGATGTGATATGTGTGTACGTGTTTGTGGTTTCCATGTGTGTCTGTGAGCACATTCATCAGGTTTAGAAACAGCGTGTGCTGTAGAAGCCATGGCCTAGTCCTTTGACATCGAGTTAGGAGATATGGGTTTGAATCCGGGTCGCAGCATTTCTCAATCCTATTCCTCCTCCACTGTTTCATTTTGAAATCTCTTAAAGTCCCTATTATTGGAATTAGATAAAGGCAAAGAAAGAAAAGAAATACTGTATTTCATTTCTGCTTTATGAATAGCATCATAAAAAGAGCAAAAAGAAATTTACGCTTTACTGTCTTTTACAGAACACATTTGTCATTGTAATTTTAGTGGGAATTCCTTTTGGGTGAAGGAAGTGTTCTGTCGAAAGTCTAAACATTTTAAATATCAGCTTTTTGTGGTGGAAATTACATTATCAATATTTGCTAACGCATTTCACATTTTTTGCATAATTTCACAAACTTCCAGCTTGATTAGAAATGACAACACAAGTGATATTTGCTTTGATTTTCCTTCCTTATTTTCATGTCATGTCTCATATTTCAAGCACGTGGAAATGACACCAAAACTGTAATAAAGCTGTAATTTTAAAGGTGGCATATCATGAAAACCGGACTTTTTCCATGTTTAAGTGCTATAATTGGATCCCTGGGGCATCTATCAGCCCAGAAAACGTGAAAAAGGACAACCTAGTAACTTCGTTTTGGTAAGACATTTACTGAAAGAAAACATTTACTCCTCTGGTGACATAGGAAGGGGATCTTATTATGATACTACCACCCCTTAACCCTTAAAGGAGAAGTCTACTTCCAAAACAAAGATTCACAGATAATATACTCACCCCCTTTGTCATCCAAGATGTTCATGTCTTTCTTTCTTCAGTCGTAAAGAAATTATGTTTTTTGAGGAAAACATATAATGGACTGATATAATTTCTCCATATAATGGACTGATATGGTGCCCCGATTTTGAACTTCCAAAATGCGGTTTAAATGCGGCTTCAAACGATCCCAAATGCGGTTGTGAACGATCCCAGCCGAGGAAGAACGGTCTTATCTAGCGAAACGATCGGTTATTTTCATTTAAAAAATACAATTAAAAAACTTTTTAATCTCAAATGCTCGTCTTGTCTTTCTCTCTCTGAACTCTGTGTGTTCTTGTTCAAGACAGTTAGGGTATGTCGAAAAACTCCAATCGTATTTTCTCCCTCAACTTCAAAAATAATTTCAAAATCATCCTACATCACTGCAGAAGTACTGATCCAGTCTTTGCAAAGTGAACATGCAAAGAAGATCAAACACCCTTAACAAAAAAGGTAAAACAGGGATATAGGAGGATTTCGAAGTTGAGGGAGAACATGAGATGGGAGTTTTTCAACAAACCAAAAATGTCATGAACCGGAACAAAAACAGTCCAGCCAGAGCAAGACAGGACGAGCATATGACATTTAAAAGCATATAAATTGTATTATCTTTATTAAAATAACCAATCGTTACGCTAGATAAGACCCTTCTTTCTCGGCTGGGATTGTTTACAACTGCATTTAGGAAGTTCAAAATCGGGGCACCATATCAGTCCATTATATAGAGAAAAATGCTGAAATGTTTTCCTCAAAAAAGATAATTTCTTTACGACTGAAGAAAGAAAGACATGAACATATTGGATGACAAGGGGGTGAGTAATTTATTTGTAAATTGTTTTTCTGAAATGGACTTCTCTTTAAATGCATACCTCGGGGCGACCCGGGACGTCATTTACTACCCTTCTCCCTCCTTCATTTTTTTAAGTCAGACATCAGCAGTATTCCTCCATATATTCCATCTATTCATTATAAACAATAAAACAAGAACAAAATAATAAAATATAGAAGAATGGCAGTTTTCTGGTTTATTTTTTGTAAAAAGAGAATAGTAGGGGTGCCCAACCCTGTTCCTGGAGATCTACCTTCCTGCAGAGTTCAGCTCCAACCCTGATCAAACAGAACTGAACCAACTAATTAGGATCTGATAATTACAGACAGGTGTGTTTGATCAGAATTGCAGCTGAACTCTGCGGGAAGGTAGATCTCCAGGAACAGGGTTGGGCACCCCCGGTATATAGGGTCGCTAGAGACCTGAGGTGTGTAATAGTGTAAGTATATTTTTCGTGGGCAAAAATATGTAAATATCTGATGACTAAATACATGCAATTCACCTTTATTCCACGAGGTGGCACTGTTTGATAGACAATAACGACTTGATGTTTCACTCGTAATTATTGCAGGTGAATTAAACCAGTAATTGGTTTGAATAGCTTTACTGCAGAGCAGTTACTGTATGCAATAAAATATAAATGTCACTGTTATTTGATAGTGGATGTGGTGAATAAGCTGCCAGCGATCAAACTGTAGATTTTGAAGTCAGTGAAAATGATAGTTTTGCAAATGTGGTTGAGATTGCGAATATGAGCCAGACGCTGAATGTACTGTGAAAGTGAGCTCTGAGGATGACGGCGATGGTACAATCATCTGCTCAAATTGAACCCTTCTATGGTTCGAGCAAAGTATGCTAAATATTCTGTCGTTGACTGCACAGACGAGCACAGAACACTATTTAGAGTCACAGCCTTAGAGGAGACGAGAGCAGTGGATTTATTGATTTATTTACTGTATATTACGCTGCTGTCACACAGACGCTTTCTGTGCGTTCAATTCGGATGTGTGCATTTAGAAAACCTTATATCAGACGTTTAAAGAGATATGACTTTAAAACGAGATATGCTTTAATTTCAGCACCATATACATGATGATCAAACCCAAACAGATTTTTTTTTAGCAGAGTATCCGAGGTATGAGCTGTAAAGGCACAGCCCTGTTTTGGAAAAGGGGGCGGGGAGCAGCAGCTCATTTGCATTTAAAGAGACATGCACAGAAACAGCGTATTTCTGCTTCCACTCAAAATAGGCATTTTCAAAATGATATAATAAATGATCTGTGGGGTATTTTGAGCTAAAACTTCACAGACAAATTCTGGGGACAACTGAGACTTATATCACATATTATAAAAGGGGCATAGTAGGTCTCCTTTAATATTAGTGAACTCAAATATAGCAGGCCTTATGATTTTTGACAGAGCTATTAGAGAACATATCTATGCATGTTTTATAATTTCAAGGCTTTCTCTCTCCCCAGTTTTATTCTTCCATATTATTTCACAGAAATTAAGACCTGGTCCTTTACTGTTATATGGGGACAAGTGGTTTCTCTAGTAGTATCTCTACCAATAGTGATAAAAAAAAAAAAGGTCAGTGTGGGTGTTATGAGGTATGATGTGTATCTTTTCCTAGGCAATAAGAGTGGAACTGTTCAATAGCTATGCTGAGTCAAGGCTAGCAAAGAGTGTATATATATAATTATAATTATAAACAACATATAAACAATTTCATTCCAGAAAGGCCCGGCTGAAACACTCAATCACGGTTGTGGCAAAAAAATCCAAAGAGGGACAACAGTAGGTTTAGAAATTGACATGATCTAACTACATACGCTATTAGCCTGTCGTGATTATTGTCAACATTACTGTTGTTTTGCAGTTGCTGGTTAACAGGGACAAACACAGAAAGAAAATTGTGGAGGACGGAAATGGTGGAGCTCAATGTAAGATGTGGAAGATATGTGATGTTGTGTTCTGTTGAAATAGTTTTCTGAGTGTTTTTATGTTTTGGATACTATTTACTATTTTCCCATAATAAAGACTAACAATCAGTTGTTGGTTAAACTAGATTTTTCTATCTGCCCACCTGGTCTGCAACTTATCACATTATTTGCCTGTAAGGTTTTTGAGAGGAATGCATTTGAGGTCAAAAGTTTACATACACCTTGCAGAATCTGCAAAATGTTAATTATTTGACCAAAATAAGAGGGATCATACAAAATGCATGTTATTTTTTATTTAATACTGACCTGAATAAGATATTTAACATAAAAGATGTTTATATAAGAGAAAATAATAGTTGAATTTATAGAAATTGACCCCGTTCAAAAGTTTACATATGCTTGATTTGTAATACTTTGTTGTTATCTGAATGATCCACAGCTGTGTTTTTTTAGTGATAGTTGTTCATGAGTCCCTTGTTTGTCCTGAACAGTTAAACTGGCTGCTGTTCTTCAAAAAAAAATCCTTCAGGTCCCACAAATTCTTTGGTTTTCCAGCATTTTTGTGTATTTGAACCCTTTCCAACAATGACTGTATGATTTTGAGATCAATCTTTTCACACTGAGGACAACTGAGGGACTCACATGCAATTATTATATAAGGTTCAAATGCTCACTGATGCTCCAGAAGGAAACACAATGCATTAAGAGCTGAGGGTGAAAACTTTTGAACAGAATGACGATGTGTACATTTTTCTTATTTTGTCTAAATATCATATTTTTTCATTTAGTACAGCCCTTCAGAAGCTACAGAAGATACTTGCATGTTTCCCAGAAGACAAAAAAAGTTACATTTACCCTGATCTTCAAATTCAAAAAGTTTTCACCCCCTTAATGCATTGTGTTTCCTTCTGGAGCATCAGTGAGCATTTAACCCTTCTGTAATAGTTGCATATGAGTCTCTCAGTTGTCCTCGTTTGTGAAAAGATGGATCCCAAAATCCATTTTGGTAAAAAAAAATGAACATTTTGCAGATTCTGCATGGTGTATGTTAACTTTTGACCTCAAATGTATATTCTAAATGTAACCAATAAAGTCACTTTTCTGTAAAAGTTTTGGGTTGGATAAATCACAAATTTACAAATGAAATTACTTTTGCGGAAAGTCTGTGTGCTCAGTGGCCCAATAGCTGTCTGGTTTAGGGGTGGGTTTAGTTTCAAAGCAACCAATCAAGTTTAAAGGACCTGCTATTGTGTCTCTGGATCGAAGTTAGAGACTGTAAGTTTTGAATGCTTATATCCTGTAAATGCGGATTTTGCCATTGTTTTGAAGCACACTTATCTTATAGATAACCTTAAGGCTAACATATTCATATCAAATGCCATAAAACGTCAATTTTGATTTCATGGGGACTAGAAGGTTTATGTGGGAAACGCAAAAAGAGAAAGCAATAAAGTGAATGAGAGAAAGAAAAAAAAAAAAGACTACACTCTTCTCTGGCCAAAGGCGACAGGATTTTCAGACTCTCAGCTGCTGTGGATTGGCATGAACGCTGTCTCCATCTGCCCTGCCCTGCTGGAGAATTACACCAGCCTCTTTGACCAAAACCACAGAGCGCCAGGCATCAAGGGTGCGAGGTTCTACAAGAGGCCAGCTGTCCGTGTTTTAGCCTGCTATCTGTTCTACAGGCCACGGACAGTTGGCAAGAGAACAGTGGAGTCATCCGTATGCCAAAAATTTTGGGGAAAAAAGCAGCAGCTGACCCCAGAGACCGCAGGGCTGGGTTACTGGCTTCACGCGCATGGATGTATTGCGTGCAGAAGTGTAATATCTACATCAATTGATCTTTTTTTGAGCAAATGCACATGTGTGAATGCATTTCCCCCTGCTCTGCATGATAGCAATATTTGGCTAAAAGTAGGGCAGTAAAGGGCAATGAGTGATGCATTTCCCTAGGCATGACTGTCAGTTTAACAGGACTGGACAGTTTTATGCATCATTTTTTATACGGTACATGCATGAACTCACATGTATGTGCATATATACGCATGTACAAATTGTTAATCTTGTCATTTACGATCGCTGTGGTTGTGGTTTGTTATATAATGATGTAAATGACAGCGTACTTGCCGACATGACCTTTAAATCAATCACAGCTTCCTTCTTAAAACTGAAACCATTCCTTGAATACTACAAAACCCTTCATTCTACGCCAGGCAAAATTATAAGCGTGTAAGTCGTAACCTTCATTTTGAGCACACAAATTATATTGCAGGGAAAATCACTTGTTTTATTTAGTTCACGGAGATTTTACAGTTTGAAAGAAATATTTTTATATATCCCAATGTGTATGTCCTATGAAAAATCGTTTCCATGTCAAGAGTAAAACAAACAAATAAATAAAAATGTGACTAATAAAAAAGGATTTATCATTTATATATCACTATAAATATGTATGTACTGTTTGTGTGTGTATAAAAATGTATATTTCTCTTGTGAGTTTATATGTCACATATTGCAGCTTATAAACTCTCAAAATGATCATTTTTTTAAAAAAACTTTAATTCTTATTTTTATTTAACATATTTTTAGAGCATGAATTTGCTTTCACACAGAGAGTGAAGCTGTTTTGAGTAAAAAAAAATCAGAGATTTTTTGCACTGGGTTATATACTTTAAAGGTAAAATTACACATATGACCTGTGATTTCCTTTTTTGACCCAAACCTAAAGACTGTACACTAAGTGTTTGTCCTTTGCCAGGGAGACAAATGTGCCTCTGGTGGCTGTGTGTTTGAGGAATGGGTCTGTTATTGCTCTCTTTGGTTTAAATATGTCAAGTTTCAGGATTCTTGTGTGGGCGTTCACATGCTGTTTTGACGAAGTGCATCTCTGGGCAGGTTCATTTTGAAGCATTGTGGAAGTGATCTCATATCCTATATAAGAAAAAAGAAGACAGAAAAGTTGTATCAACTGTAAAAAGCAATATTATTCTTAGTTATCACTGAAGGAAGCTTTTAGACAAAGTCTGACGTGGAAAAGGGCAAAATGAGAACTAGTAGTTGCTAGAATGAGTTTCCCAAGATCGTCATTTTAGACATTTTACTTTGAAATGTGTGGGAAAAAACCTATGCAGTTTTCATAGGGATACAATTTAAAGGGGTCATCGGATGCAAAGTTCACTTTTACATGTTGTTTTGAACATTAATGTGTGTTGGCAGTTTATGTACACATCCACCCTATAATGATAAAAAACCATGCAGTGGTTTTTAATTAATCTGTAAAAATAATATCCCCTTTTTCAAATCGACCGTCACACCGACAGAGGCCACTCCCACGATCATTGATTGACATGAGCGTCTTACCTCAGCCCCGCCTTAAATCAGCTGTAACAGTCCAACCTCCATTGTTTCAATGCCGGAGCAGGGATGTAAATTAGACAAGAATATCTCCGATTGAGCGATTGAGGTGTTGTGTTGTTGGATGTAATAATGAACATAGAGGTGGTCATTTACTCCCGACATCTGAGCCGCTGAAGATGCAGTAATTACATTTGTTTGTGAAGGGAATGCGCCTCCCGATCTACATATATCTGTCTATGTTTGCACGAATCATTTGTGATCCAGCTTCACTTACAGCAGAAGTGAGTATAATGTTTTTTTTATGACTCTTTGCGAACGCCTTTCCTAATAATGTGCTAGTTAGCGAGTTGGGCGTTAAACACGGCTAAATGTGGCTAAAGTAAACAGGCTCATCACTCCACAAAGAGAAGAGAGGGCCAGGGCAAGCAGAGCTCATTAATATTTAAAGCAACCTCGACCAGAACAGGATGATTTTTGCAGAACTGATTTTGGCAAGGTAAAAAAAAGGTGTTATTTATACTACCATTGAAGAATTTTAACCAAAGCATGTTATAGACTTTTCATTAAGACCCTAAAGAATCATATCAACTTGTGGAAAAATGGGCATTCGATGACCCCTCTAACCCTTAAACCAAGGGTGCCCGAACTCAGAGGGCCAGTGTCCTGCAGAGTTTAGCTCCAACTTGCCTCAACACACCTGCCAGGAAGTTTCTAGTATGCCTAGTAAGCGTGTGTGTTAAAGGTGTGTCTAATTCAGGTTGGAGCTAAACTCTGCAGGACACCAGCCCTCCAGGACCAAGTTTGGGCACCCCTGCCTTAAACTATGCATACCTCAGGTCTTTAGCAATCCAGGGCGTCACTGACTACCCTCTCTGTTCTTCATTTTTTAAAGTTAAACATCAAACTTCTTAGTAATCCTTAGTCTATTCATTATAAACAATATAACAAAAAAGAGAATGTCTGTTTTTTAAATTAATTTCTCGTAAAAAAAAAAAGCCTGTATTGCGTCACTAGCGACCTGAGTTATGTAACAGTGTAACAGTATTCCTTTAAGTTTTCCTATGCAAAAATAATTAAATATCTGATGACTCAATAAGTGCAATTGTTTGTAAAACAAAAGAGTAAGATCAGCCCAAATTTAACTGGCTTGAATGACTTTACTGCAGTCATTTGATGGTGGATGTGGTGAATTTTATTCTTTTATTGTTGTTATTAAAATATAAGGAGAGCTTTACACTACCACAGCAGTTAGACATCCATCTGGGTCATTAAAGACCCGAATATGTAATAATGATTGGTGAAACATTCATGCATTTAAGCGTTAATGCACTGGGTCCAAAAAGTATTTTTAACCCTTCAAATTAAGCAGATTTCATTGTTAAAAATAAAACAAAAAGATAGCACAAGCATACTTTCTTGTCATACCTTAGTGGCCCAACATTTTTATTTTATTTTATTTTATTAAAATACTTTACATTACAGAAGTGAAATGGTTTACAACAGCATTTAAATTCAGCACCATAGTGGCAGATCAATCATAGATAAAAATGCTGTTCTATTTCATTTTTAAAACTTTTTAATAATACATTTTACATTTTATTTGTGTTTTCACTGGGAGTTCCTATTCAAAAGGTAATTTATATGTACAGTAGAAAAATAACTTCAGGAATAAGCACACAGTTGGGGTCGACCGTTTAATATAGTCAATATTAAGCATTTTTCTGGTAATCGGTATCAGTTATTTTTAAAACCGATTTGCCGATAAAATAATTTAAAAGCATTTAAAGTACGTTTTTGTAGAGCCCTTGTTATTCTTAATTTTGACATTAATTTTCATTTTTATACCAGACATATATTTGACCTTGGCTGGACCACAAAACCATGCAGTCATAAGTAGCACGGGTATATTTGTAGCAATACTGAAAAATACATTGCATGGGTCAAAATGATCAATTTTTCTTTTTTGCCAAAAATCATTAGGATATTAAGTAAAGATCATGTTCCATGAAGATATTTGGTAAATTTCCTACTGTAAATATATCAAAACTTAATTTTTGATCAGTAATATGCCTCCATTTGGACAACTTTAAAGGCAGTTATGTTCGATATTTATATTTTTTTGCACCCTCAAAGTTCAGATTTTCAAATAGTTGTATCTCGACCAAATATTGTCCTATCCGATGTATAAATCTCAATTTCAAAAAATTGACCCTTATGACTGGTTTTGTGGTTCAGGTTCACATATTTCGGTTAAGAATATTGGTTATCAGTCTGCTTGATCTGCAATAATCAGTATCGGTATCGTCCCTGAAAAACACATACCGGTCAACCCCTACACAGTATTATACACTGATGTACTGTTTACTATCCAAGATGTACTGCTAGCTACTAATCCATTGAATAGAAAGATCACTAATTAAGCAGGTGAATTACAAACAGACGAACAAGAACTGCCTATTGCAAGTAATATCCACAACACACATTCAAACCAAACCATTGTAAACAAAACATCCTCTAAAAATTCCCTTCTTATGTAATCAGCTTATTAATGACTTGTATTTTCCCGTCAGATGCTAGAAAGTAAATAAGCTTTAAATCCACATGATATTTCCCTCAGTCTTCTCCTGTGACTTCTTGTGGTTACGTCACCCGTTCAAGTGACCAAAACCATTCGTTTTCCACTTGAACTTGAACAAACAGTGATTCGACAAATACACAAACAATGTGTAACCAAACCAGCTAAATAAAGTAGCTCTGATTAGATAAAACAAAGATACTCCAGAGAGGAGGAAACTCCCAGAGGAGGACTGCTGGAAAACTGAGTACATCTTCCCATCACTGTAATCTCAGAGTGTGTGCTGAGAGTGGAGGACGAGGTCATTCACTGTTATCTTAGGCAGAGAATCAAGACAAATACCAAGGGATGATTTTTGACATTCCTCAGCATCCATTTTCAGAAACGTCAAGTATGACAAAGGGTGCAGCGAAGCTATTTATGTAATTGTACCATGTTAAGGTCACTCTGAGTTCTTCTCCAGCTCCTGCTTCTGACCTGTGAATGTCTGATAGTAAAGTTTACTTGAGTCACTTAGAGACTAATTAGAGATAATATGGAGTCTGTGCCTTGTCTGTCTTATCGGTTACCACAGACACCTGCTGTTGTTTTCCAGACTGCTGCCTTTAACTGCAGACACCCTTAAGAGGTCTGATATCAAAGGCTCTCCTTCAGTCTCTCCCAGTTAATAATATCCAGAACCACTTTAATACAATAATAGACAAGTTCTGCTTCAGTACATCCGGATCCTCATTCACATTTGCATACTCTATGCTATAATAGCTACACGACTGGTTACACTTATGTGACTAGATTCCTGCCATTAGCCTCAGAATATATTTCATTTTTGCTGTTTCAGATATAATTCTTTTATTAGCGGTACATCTCATGGACTTACACCAAATTAATGAGCCTTACACCCTGCTGAACAAAACCATCTTAAACAAGCTTAGGTTTGTCAAGCTTAAGACCAACAGTTTGGTTTTAGGCCAATCTGCTGGTTAGTTTTAGAGTTGGGACATTTTTTTAGCTTGAGTTGCAGGTGAGGAGACCAAATGAAACCAGCCAACACCAGAAAACTTAGGTATGTTTAATCAGAATCAAGAATACTTGTTGGTAGGCTCTTCATGCTTTAGTAACTACACAGAAAACCTTAGTAACTGCTAACTAACACCCTAAAAACACTGAGAACTAGTATATACTGTTATAGTTTTTGTTAATATTTAAAATGTTTTTAATTTTAGTTTTTAACGTTTGTAATTTTTATTCGTTTTTGAAAATAATTTATAATTTCAATTTCAGTTAACTCTGAGACTTATCAACTTACACTTATTTCAGTTAGGCTGGCCACACACTTGAAGATTTTTAAGGGGTCATGACATGAGAAATCAAATTTGCTTTGATCATATAAAAGGTCTATGTACCATTAAAACATCCTGCAAGTTTCATAGCTTAAAACACCCTCCTCATTGTAAACAAAGCATTCATTTAATCAACTTCCACAAACGGCTCGTTTGGATCTGAGGTGCAAGATGACATCACCCGGGCACAAACATTTGCATAAACACCACCTCCAGAGCAAAACATCGACAAATAGTCATCTTCTCACTATAGGCTCTGCCCACTGGCGTTCAGTCACTTAATGGCTGACACTTGATTACACTGAATGCGCATGTCGCGTTGTGTCAAAATCAATCAGAAATTGCAACCCCTGCCGCTATCTTGTCTACACTGGATACAGTATACAAATGCGTGTTCGCTTTCTATCACAGTCTACGCGCTTGAGTCTGTCGGCAATAGGACAAATTAAGTGAAAGCTGCATCACAAACTGTAAGTGAATTGTTTCATAATGCTGTGTCTCAAAATAATAGGTTTTTGTATTATGTTGTCAAAACACTATGCAATGACATTAGCCAGTCATAACAGTGGCCGATTCCTGACAAGCCTAAAAGGATACGCCCCTTAAAGGGATAGTTCACCCAAAAATGAAAATGTGATGTTTATCTGCTTACCCCCAGGGCATCCAAGATGTAGGTGACTTTGTTTCTTCAGTAGAACACAAACGAAGATTTTTAACTGCACTGCATCTGGCGCGTGACGTGTACGCACTCTGGCGTAGTATACGCAAACGCCGGAAGCGATCTCTGTGCAAAGTGTAAACAATAAGTGATGTATAAGTGTCATTCATTGTTTACACTTTGCACAGAGATTGCTTCCGGCGTTTGTGTACTGTATACTACGTCAGAGCGCGTACATGTCACGCACCAGATGCAGTAGGACAGCAGGACATGAATCAGAAGTAAAAATGATATAAATACTGTTAAGTTTCTCGCACAAACCGATCATTTCGTGTCTTAGGACATCAGTGTATCGTCACGAGTAACAAAATAATAATTTTTCCACTTTTTTGTGCAAAAAACTTTATTAACATTATAAGTAAACTTCAACGAACATGTTAAAATAATTGAAAAATCCATGTCATGACCCTTTTAAGATCGATTTCAAGCTCAATTTGCACCCCCGAGTGATGGGGGGGGGGCGTCAAATTTGAGGCAAATTTTGTCCAAAAAATCCTCTCTTGTGTGGTGTCATTACAATTATTTAACTGCTCCAGATCAAGACAGAATGTCCCCAAACTTAAATACAACTCTTGATCAGGCTGCCTCTGATGTTATACCCACGATGATCATTTCTTTCAGAGGTGGATGCCTGCTGTTTGGAAACGCAGTAATGTAAGACAGTTCTGGAAGGCAATTATACAGAAATACTTTGACGACAGACTTTGCTCAGGCATATCAGAATGACCATAACAACATTTCGGATACTGGTTAAAGGGGTTTTGCCATCCCATAGTGCAAAGTCACATGACTTTTTTGATGCATATGGAGGAATTTATTCTGTAAATGCTTTTCCATCTCCCATTAATCGCATTTTTCGCACAAGTCAAAAACCACCTCGTCATTTACTCCCGACATCTAAGCCGCTGAAGATGCAGTAGATTACGTTTGTTTGTGAAGGGAATGTGCCTCCTGATCTACATATATCCGTCTATGTTTGCGCGAATCATTTAAGATCCAGCTTCACTTACAGCAGAAGTGAGTATAAGTGTTTTTTAATGAATCTTTGCGATCACCTTTCCTAATAATGTGCTAGTTAGCAAGTTTAGCGACTAAATGCGGCTAAATGTGGCTAAAGTAAACAGGCTCGTCTCTCCACAGAGAGAAGAGAGGGGCGGGGCGAGAAGAGCTCATTTGCATTTAAAGCAGCCTCAACCAGAATGAGATGATTTTTGCAGAGCTGATTTTTGACAAGGGTGTTGTTTTACACAACCATTGGGAATTTTTTATTTTTGCATTTTCTTAGGCAATTACAGGAATAATTTAAAATAATAATGCAACAAAATAAAAACAAGCCGACAAAATACAGAGTGAGATATCACAGATATTATACAACTTTACATTATGCAGCTCTTGATATATATACATATAAACCATTGAGAATTTTTAACCAAAGTATATTATAGACTTTTCATAAGACCCTAAAAAATCATATCAACTTGTGGAAAATGGGTATCTGATGACCCCTTTAAGATTTAAAAATCATCTAGTGTGTGCCAGGCCTTGTCAAGATTAATAATAAAATAATAATTTATTTGTTTTTCATGTAATATTTATATTTTATTTCAATTTAGGTTTATTTCAATTACATTTTTTAATAGTCAGGGGTGCACATAAGTTGTCTGCAGGTCCACATGCGTGATCAAAATAAGAAATGCGCTTTGTAAATACGTTCAGACCGTGCATTTGCATAGCAACAATTGTAATACTGTTTAAGATTTTTATTCAAAATGAAAGCATAATTCTTGGCTATTCACTGATGCTCTACAGTCGGCAGCACTAAACCCAGCACACAAATACTTTCACACTTTGTGCAGTGTGAGGACCAAACCAAATCTCCATGTACTCTTATGAGAACCAGGTTAAAAAAAACTTATGTTCACCCCTGTTAATAGTTTTAGTTTACTTAACAGTAACAACACTGTTAAGCACACCTTAGCAACTGCACAGCAACACTCCAGCAACTATTAACAACAACTCGTAGCATATTTTTCTTAAATATAATATTCTTAAATTTAACCTGGTTTTTACCTTATTATTGAAATAAAGGTTGTGACAACTAGCTCTCACTTTAAATACGAATACCACTGCATTAGAGTTTTAAAATGCTGTAAATGTTGATATTTTTGATATAATGGTGTTGACATGGTGTTGAAGCAACGTGCATATTATGTTCATAAATCCAGTTAATTTTTATTATTTTGAAAGGAAAACATAGTAATCTCCTAATTAAGAGCCTAAATGCTTCACCACACCTAGATTACGTCTTAAACATTTGCTGCTA
Source organism: Labeo catla (assembly GCA_012976165.1). Lineage (NCBI taxonomy): Eukaryota > Metazoa > Chordata > Actinopteri > Cypriniformes > Cyprinidae > Labeo > Labeo catla. The sequence goes on from VONZ01000119.1 coordinate 727,224, forward strand.
TTATTAAGTATGGAATAATGCAGATGTTCCCACATGAATCACGACAGCACGTGTGTAGGAGTCAGGCTGGACTGGGTGTGTTTGAAGGGTGGTGCGGGTGTTTGGGTGGAGAATGCACTGAGGACTACACACTTGCTTTGGGGACACATGCGGCTCTGGATCCGTCCCACGGGAAACGGGTGTGAATGGAAGACTGGGTATTTATGGAGACAAAGGGCCTTAGGCACCTGTTTACCACTTGTCCCATTGGATTTGCACAGGCTTGAGGTGAAAGGAATTTGAAAATTTATACACTCACGTGCAAAAGTTTGGGGCGGGTAATAATTTGAAATATTTTTCGCCAAGGCTGCAATTATGTGGTCAAAACAACAGTAAAAACAGTAATATTTTAAAGTATTAATACTGATTTTTATTTATTTTTTTAATTCTAATATAATTTAAAATTTATATTTCTGTGATGGCAAAGATGAACATTCAGAAGCCATTTCTCCATTTTTCAGTGTCACATGATCCTTCAGAAATCATTCTAATATGATGATTTAATGCGCAAGAAACATTTCTGATTATCAATGTTGAAAACAGATTTTTGTGGATATGTGACATTTATTTTGGGGTTATTTGACAAAATAGAATGTTTAAGATTTATTTGAAATCAAATTCTTCTGAAATAGAAATTTCGAGCAGTAGTGTAGGATGAGACTGAGGCTAGTTGTCACACTATTTAGGGAATAATTCTCAGGTTTATTTTTAAAAGGCAATTTCTGCACACAAACCTTGGATGAAAAAAAAAATACTGAATATTTTTACTGTTATTGTCCAGGAAAAAATAGTGTTTACTGAACATGTGGGAGGGCATGTTGTCACAATGTAAACCTGCCATATAACTATAGCTTCTTTTTAACAGCAATTATGAAACACAAACACAAATCATGACAACAAAAATGTAAAACAAACAAAATTGTTTATTATCTGGCCAACAAGTAATGCAATTATTACATCCAAAATACATAAATAATATAGCGTTGTCAAGCGATTAATCACGATATGTATTTACATGCATATGTGTATTTATATATACATAATAAATATTTACAATACACACATGTATATTATGTAAACAAAAACTGTATTTTGGATGCAATTAATCACGATTAATCGTGATTAATCGCATCCAAAATACAGTTTTTGTTTACAAAATATACGTGTGTGTATTGTTTGACAGCAATAAAAGAAAAATGTGACAGCTTGCCCCAACCTGACATTAATGTGATTAATCGCTTCCAAAATGAAAGTTTTGGTTTACACAATATGTGTGTGTAGTGTGTATATTTATTACGTATATATAAATACACACATATATTATATTTAAGAAAAATATATTGTTTATATATTATATATATTTATATATAATTTTATGAATAAAAATATATACATGTAAATACATTTAAATATTTTCTAAATATATACTGTAAGTGTGTGTATTTATATATACATAACAAACATACACAGTGCACCCACATTTATTATGCAAACAAAAACATTTATTTTGGATGCGATTAATCGTGATTAATCGTTTGACAACAGTAAGTAATACTCTTGTCCTAACAACATGGGTATACTTTTCTGTTTAAATCTACCACTAAGTTCACTTTTTTACCTTATTATTGAAATAAAGGTTGTGACAACTAGCCCCGGTCTCACTTTAAATACGAATACCACTGCATTAGAGTTTTAAAATGCTGTAAATGTTGATATTTTCCACCTTTTAGTCATTTAAAAACATTATTTAACAATAAGCATTAAGGTTCATCCCACCAAGCCAATACAGCAAATCCCTGCATTGCAGCTGTGCAAATGTGCTAATACAGCAAACCTACTGCCGCTGTAACACTGAAACACAAATGAACTTGAATAAACTTGACGCTGCAAAATTCACATTCCTCGCACTGAAATCAGCTATAGGTAGAGCGAGAGTCAATATTCACTTAGGTATCAAGAGGCACTTTCACAGTAGTGCTAGTCAGGGTTCTGTTTGACTAGTTGACTGTGCAATTTAGAGATTTATGGTAGACAACAGGACTTGGTTGCATGTAACTGTGTGGAGTGTGGAGTCAGGAAAAGGTGGACATTTGGTCCGCTGACTGATCAGTTCAAGGGAAATGACGTGGACACGTGGTCAAGGCAAAAGCCTGTCAGAGCTGGCAAAGACCTCAGTCTAAAAAAAGACATGGGTGACAGACATTTCTGGGTGTGCGGAACAGTGATGTAACGGACAAACTAGTCAAAATCATAATACTGCCATACAGTGACCTCAACCCCAAACAAAAAGAGAAGTGTTGTAAGCATGACTGGGAACTGCCAATATCTTTCTCCCTCTGATTTCCACAAGTAACGGTCTGGCAAGTGCTGAAGAATCCCTATTCATGAGAAGTGAAAGGAACCTTTGTTGGACGCCTTTCACATTCCGTTGAAGGATGTAAAAAGGAAGAGCCAGTGGCAGTAAGCACGCAGAAGCCCCTGCCAGCAGCGCTGAGCCAGACGACCCCGCCCACTTGATGACTGACCGTTAGCCTGACCAATGAATGAAGCGACAACGCACAGACCTGCGAGAGTGGGCGGAGCTATGCAAATACAAAGCGGCGCTTTCAGTCGGACGCGCTCCCGCTCTCAAGCCATTGGTCGACTTGCGCGCGTTGAAGACAAACCTGACTGAGTGAGAGAATCCAGTTTGAGACGATGGCTTCAAAGTGTCCTAAATGCGAAAAGACTGTTTATTTTGGTAAGTTTGTGCTTCCGTTTCAGTTTTTTTCTGAACTTCTTTTTAAAATACACTCACCGTTATGTTTGGATAAAATAAGTGACTTTCACGATGTATAATCATGGAAAGCGATTATTTGTTTACACAGGTGTTGATAAAACAGATTTAAGCAGCTAATAGTTTGCGATAGATCGTAAAAACTGTTTGTATGCGGATAAATCACTCACTTCACCGCCTTCATGAATCCTGGTGCACTTGCTTCTTTCAAAATTCCCAAATTTCATCTCTTGAACGTGCTGACGAAGAGATGCGGGATATAACAGTTACTGTGATACTTTTGCAAAGATTAGAGGGGCAAATTACATGTTATTTTTCGTTTATTAGGCTTTATTAGACAAAATTAGCTAAGTATGAAAAGTAGCTTTTTGTAAACAAATCAAACGTTTTTATCCCCCCAAACTGGCTATTTTTGGACTGTTCCACTTTATCTTATTGTATTTAACATTTAAATTGTCACAATATTAACATTTATCAGTTCATTGTAGTAGCCTAAGCTATGTTATTATGTTTTGTTTTTATTTATTAGTTTTATAAATGCTCTTTTATATTTTATGATTTGATATATTATATTTATTTTTATATGCTTTAATTTAAAAAAATCTATAGTTTTTTTAATGTGGGAAAATCTCTGAATTTAGGCATATGTTGCATGTCAAATTTAATCCCTGGCCATTTAAGAAAGAGGGGAAAAAGCTGTTTTTGGCTCTGTTTTGTACTGTATTTGTGGAACGTACCATAGATAGAAATAAATATGCAAAGATAAACTTTGAATGTCAACTTTTTACTTTACAGACAGCTCAGTGCAATGACGGCAAGTTTATATTCAGACAATTTATTGCCCTCTTTCATAACATTACTAATAAACAGTTGTGTCTAGGCTCTGTCTGCAGTTATCTTACAATAACCGTTTTTTCTCTTCTTTTTTTAACATATGACCAGTTAAGGGACTACTTTCCTTTTCTGACCAGACGAGTGGCTATTTTTATAAAGACTAAAATGAAAGCTGCTGTACTTTGCTTTTATAGACTTGAGATGTTTTCTTAAATAATACAGCATGTGGCTCCTGGTCTGGATGTTTGGGGAGCTGAAAAACTGTAGTGAATGAAGGACCTCTTCATTTCATTTATATCCATTTTCAGGCCAGCAGCATTGACGTCTGCTCAATATATACCTCTCAATCCATTAAACCGTTGAATAGCCTCTCTGCCACTTGACCTTATCATCCCTGCTCTCATATTTATAAGGTTATTCATCAGTGCATCTGAGCCTTTGAGCTGGAAACTGAGATGATTATTCAGCTCTTATTTATGTTGTATTAATCTGCGTGTCAACAGAACGGCCATAACACACACGACCAATAAAGCTGTCGGGTGGTTTTAAATTGAGCGAGGTGCTGTTATATAAAAGCAAGTGCAGCTCTTTTCATGGCTGTGTGTCTAGTGGGTGGGCAGACGGTTCTCTAGCTTGAGTGTTTTCGGCTGGTTTTGCTTCAGGAGCCAGATTTCGCATCATGTATTTTTCCATTACGTTCATAGGCTTAAGAATATGCAAAATAATTTTTGCTTTAAAACATACAAGTTTTGAAGTCTAAATAAGACATGGTTAAGATGGAGTACTTGTGCATTTTGATTTTATTGGAAGCAAGAGAGGAACTGAACATGTTTCTGATGTCACAGCCAATACTATGGTCCATGATGCCACAGTGCAGAAGAAAAGACAATTCAGGGTTTCACCCAAGATCTTGGTTTACGTCATGAGGGAGTTGGTCAAGATGGATACGAGTGACTGTGCTTTTATTAGACTCACGTTGAAGCCAAGACACATTCCATACAGCTGTGGAAGAGCAGGGGTGCGGTTCTCTTCTTCTGGTCCTCTGAATATGGAAATGTCACCAAGTGGAAATTTGAGGTTGATGGTGAATGTTGCATCCAGTTCCCCAGTCTAGACAGGGAATGAGTAGAATCTAGTAGTAAGGCTCTATTAAATCATATTATAAATAATAAAACAATGAATTGTTATTTTTTTATTTATCTTTTAACATTAATTTACTTTCTTAGATTTTTAATGTTTTTAAAAAAGTCTCTTCTGCTCACCAAGCCTGCATTTATTTGATCCGAAGTACAGCAAAAACAGTACAATTTTGAAATATTTTTACTATTTAAAATAACTGTTTTCTATTTAAATATATTTTTAAATGTAATTTATTCCTGTGATTTCAAAGCTGCATTTTTAGCATCATTACTCCAGTCACATGATCCTTCAGAAATCATTCTAATATTCTGATTTGCTGCTCAGAAAACATTTATTATTATTGTTTTAAAACAGCTGAGTAGATTTTTTTCAGGTTTCTTTGATGAATAGAAATTTCAGAAGAACAGCATTTATCTGAAATAGAAATCTTTTGTAACATTATAAATGTCTTTATCATCACTTTTGATCAATTTAAAGCATCCTTGCTAAATAAAAGTATCAATTTCTATAATTTCCTTTTGTCAAAAAAAAAATAAATTATGCTGACTCCAAGCTTTTAAATGGTTTAGTGTATAATGTTACAAAAGCTTGTTACAAAAGTTACAAAAGCTGTACTCAACTGCTTTAAATATTGATAATATTAAAAAATGTTTCTTGAACAGCAAATCAGCATATTAGAATGATTTCTGAAGGATCACGTGACGCTGAAGATGCTGAAAAAAAAGACTTGATCACAGGAATAAATTACATTTTAGAATATATTCAAATAGAAAGCAATTATTTTAAATGTAAAAATATTTCACAATATCACTGCTTTTGCTGTATTTTAGATCTAATAAATGCAGGCTTGGTGAGCAAGAAGAGACTTCTTTAAAAAAACATTTAAAATCTTGTAGTGTAAATCTAGTGTATATTCAATATTAAATGTAATAGATTAAATAAAAAGCAAACTGGTTTGGTTGCAAACCCAGCTGTTCCAGATGGTATTTCCAAATTGAGTTTGTGGGAGTTAATGCATGTGTTCCTATAAATTCCTTTCTGACTATATCCTGTTTCAAACCTTAGTGGTAAGCCACTGTACTGAGTGGAAACTTTTTAAACTTTCGGTTGAACCTTTTATTCATTTATCAAACAGCTGTTAGCAGTGGTTTTCATACACAACAGCAAGCATAAAAGCTTCATTTCTCACATTCAAAGGTGACAAATCAGTACTTTTCCAATTGTAATGCCTCTCTTCAATTCGAAACGGGTGGCATATCCAAAAATGAGTCTCTTTGAATCTATATACTCTGAAAAATATTGTCGGCGATATGTCAACTTACAAATTTGGACACAACCTTCAGTAGCAATTCATGTATGCCTAAAACAAAAGCAGCATTGTACGCTACAATAAGTTTTAAACATTTGTATGATTGAAAACCTATCCCTATTAATAGCAGACAGAGATCACTTGCATCGTATCAAATCTCTCTGACGAGAGAATTTGGCAAAGCAAGGAATCTGCTTCTTTCACTTTTCTTCACTGTTCGTCCTTCAACGCCTGCATTCATTCTAGGAATGCTTTATTTCTTAGATGTCAGTCACATCGAAATATGAGAGGGCATGACCATTATATCATCCTTTGGTTTCAAATACAGACAGACAGCTGGTTTAATGGAGAACTGTCCATACCACCCATCATTTTTCTTCTTTTCTCTTTCTCTCTCTTCCCATCTTTCACCGTTCACATGCACTTTTACTGCTTGTACCCATTAAAACCCTGTATTTTCCACATGGCTGCTTCACAAGCTGTTTTAATGTGCAGAATCTGTTATATAATGCCACTTCTTGCATTTTCGCCTACTGTTTAGGGGCGTTGCGTATTCCTGGGAGGCAGAATTGGGGGCTGTTCACATTGTCTGTCAGGATTCCTGGCAGGCATGAACCTCGACCATAGTTACGAGACACTTTTTGCGTTTGTTGCAAGGTTAGCCAGCAAGAAAAAAGGCCTAAGCCAATGTAATTAATTGTGTTTTATGGGATTAGTCTTTAAACTTGACATTATTATAATTCGACCTACCCGAAGGCCTGCAGACATGCATAATTTGTCTCCATAAATTTGCTCAACCTGGAGACACATCAAGGAGAATTTAATGCTGCGTGTATTTTTTTTCGCTCTAGATTGCTCATAAATCAACCCATAAATATATCAGAGTGTATTTAAATATCATTTCTGAATTTTAACTGGGTGAATCAAACAAAATTTCTCAAAAAAATCTAAAAAAAAAAAAAAATATATATATATATATATATATATATATATTTATTTATTTATTTATTTATATATATATATATTCCAACGCTGATTCTATGTAAATTATTACAGTTAAACCACACTTATATTACATAAATTATATATTTATTATATATTTTATTTTGTTGCATTGCAATAATGAGAATTGGTAGAGGAAATGTGCTTAATTGCCATGCAAAACATCTTACAATGCAGCTGCGATTTCTTATTTCTTACTTTTGATTTTGGAATGCAAATGCATGTGATCTAGCCTGTTCATAACAGATTTTATGATACTCACCCAACCACTGAAATGACCAGTAGAGTTTCACATTGGCCACAGGGAAGCTGATCGAGGCCGAGCCCCACGAGGCAGCATTGATTTATACTGACAGCCATGAGCACTGCAATAGCACACAGGCACATGTAGTGCTCATTCAGGCCAGACAATTGAAAATCACGAGGTTGCTTAATTTATATCAAGAGGAAACTGCGCTAGACTGAAGAGACAGTCATCTTGCTGTCCGTTGCGTCAGCAGGGCCACATCTGTGCAGCAAGGGCCTAAACCCCACCCAGCCTTTCCGCACTACTGTAAGGAAATTCACAAGCCGTTGCAAATTGGAAAACCAAAGCTCATAATCAGACGCCCATTTGAGATTTGTTTGGAGAAGGAACTGGCGCTCAGAAGGTTATGTGCACTGTTTGCCATCATGAGTAGGGTCATTAACGGAGCTACAGAACATGATTTGAGCACAGAGCAAGCATGTGTGCTATATATAGCTGAAAAAGCTGAGGATCATGGGAACTAACCACAGCAATCATCTCCCTGCTTATTGCAGCCAGGAAGGGCATGTAATGATTTTGTGTACATTTACCTCGTTTTATCTCAGTGTGTGATCGTACATGTTTGGCAATGGCCTGCAGGCCCTCAGGTGCAAGGCTAGTAGGTCAGACTGTAATCAGTGACTCGAAGCGAAGCGCCATGTTGGACACAGATGGCGTGCATACTGCTTTTGCAGTATGAGAGGATATAGTCAGGATAGAGAACAGTATCATCGTAGTGCTCTGAACAGATGGGTCCACATTAACGGCTGCTGAAGTGGAAGCAGATCTGTCTTTGCCGTTCAGATTGATTTCCATGTGTATGACCACACTTTGCCCAGCTTTTGAGTCATAATCTGTTAGTGGCTTGCATGGCTGGTTCTTCAAACCGGAGTTGGTTGTACTTGGTTTGTTTATACTGTTTATAGTTTTGCTTTTTCAGTTTTATAAAAATTCATTTTAACACACTGAAAGTTTTTGCTGAGGATGATTGAGTGGGTTTCAGAGTGCGTTCTTGCTGTGGAGCCCGTAGGGTGTTCAGCTGTGTAAATGTTGTCGAGGCCTAGCGCTGTTTATTTGTGATTACATCTCAGGCAGGGTCAGCATATAACAGACCTTCCTTATCCATCTCTTTTCCTCGTTAGTGCAGGACTAAGCATCAGAAATACAATTTCATGAAAAATGACCCTATTTACTTTCTAAATACACATTCCTGGTCTTATATATTATGCAAAAAAGCTTGGTCTACACAGTCTTTCATCTTGCACAAATTGCTTTCCTCTGAAATGAAACTGGAAGCCAGGAAATAATGTTAATCAATAGCCAGACAACCCTTTAGGCATTGTTTAGGCTACTAGGGGATTCTATGGGAAGCCAAACACACCAAAAAAGTAGGACGAAACAGCACGTTATTGAAAAGTTTGCTTGTTGTCTGTGCGCAGGTAGGATGTGTTTGCTAGCTCCACCTAACGGATGACGCGGCACAAACTAATCTCACCAGCGCAGTACGGACTCTTAAATACAGTGCTGTTTCGTCACACTTTTGGGTTGTTTAGCTTCCCATATGATTCGGCCTTGCCGATAGTTAAAGGGTTGCAAAAGTAGTTTCATATCAGCCTTTAGAAACTGCAGTTATGTAGAAATTTTCACATTGGTAGGGCTTATCCACATTATTTTTAAACCTGGTTGCAAATCATTTCCTCTGAATGTGTAAGACTTCTGATTCATTAGCCATTATAGGTAAATAACTAAAAGAATAACAATGAACAGTAAACTGTTAAACTGTTTGCACTAGAAACCAGAGTGTTTATGATTACGATACTAAAAACATATGATAGGAATATCAAGAAGCATAGCAAACTCTTTTTGTACAGCTAAAATAACTGTTAATGGTTAAAACCAGAAGCCTTGCACATTTAAGTTAAATAAGAAGTTCACTTCCCGAAGGAAAATTTCCTGATAATTTACTCATCCCCATGTCATCTAAGATGTTCATGTCTTTCTTTCTTCAGTCGAAAAGAATTTAGCATTTTTGAGGAAAACATTCCAGGATTTTTCTCCATATAGTGGACTTCAATAGGGATCAACGGGTTGAAGGTCCAAACTGCAGTTTCGAGGCAGCTTCAAAGGGCTTTACATGATCCCAGCCAAGAAATAAGAGTCTTATCTAGCAAAACGATCAGTAATTTTCTACGAAAAATAAAAAAAATTATATACTTTTTAACCACAAATGCTTGTCTTGAAGTAGGCGGAAGTACCAACCCAGTGTTTATAAAGTAACCATGCAAAGAAAGTCAAACAGCTTTTACAAAAAAAAGGGTAAAACAACGTCAGACGATTTTGAAGTTGGAGGAGAAAATGAGTTATTTGCCCTAACCTACCTTTTTTTTTTTTACGTGATGCATGAAGACGTGCATGTGCATCGCAGAGCTAGTGCAAGATGACTATTTATTGTTAAAAAGTATATACTTTTTTTTTGTTTGTTTAAGAAAATGAACAATCGTTTCACTAGATAAGACCCTTATTCCTTCTTGGATCGTGTAGAGCCCTTTGAAGCTGGCCATTATTGAAGTCCACTACATGGAGAAAAATCCTGGTATGTCTTCCTCAAAAACCTAATTTCTTTTCAACTGAAGAAATAAAGACATGAACATCTTGACCTGAGGGTGAGTAAATTATCAGGAAATTTTAATTCTGGAAGTGAACTTTTCCTTTAAAGGCACAATATGTAATTTTCGCAACTAGAGGGAGCACATTCGAAACAAACAAAGAAACAAAGGCATGGTTTGATGACGCCATGATTGAGTGTGGAATTATGGGTGTTGTCATCTTCATCCCCACAGCTGATGCAATAGACGGGACTTGCAATAGACGGGACGGGAGAAATCATGTTCACGGATGAGGCAATGTATTAAAGATTTATTAACGTCACTGTAGTATGAAGCAGGGTGGAAAGCCGTGGAAGCAAAACAAGGCTGCTGGAGCGATGGCTAATGACAGACGAGTGCGAAACACAGCTTGAAAACAGCATAGCCTTTATTATGCCACACTCAAGAGCTTCCACTCATTCTGGTCAAGTGTATGTGGAGTAAACCAGCGCTGTTTTATCATACTAGATACATTTGAATGTGTTGAAAGTTCACTTATAATGCTACTCTGTGTGTTCGTCACCTCTCAAAAATACATAACATTTTAAAATTGGTATTTCCATGTTTTCTACAAAATAAAACTAGAAGTCGAGGGGGTATGACACAATGATACGGTCCGTTACACTAGTTAAATTCTTTATTTCTCTACATTAAAACATTCTTGGAAACATTTGGGATAATCTAAGTACACAAGTTAACGAAATATATAACACTGTTCTAATAGTTTTTGGATATTGTAATCAAAAAATCTTACATATTGTGCCTTTAAAAATGGCCATGCGCCAAGTGGATAAACCTTCCGCTTTTGACTACAACCTTGTACTGACCTTGCTTAAACCAGTGGTTCTCAACTCCAGTCCTCGGGGCCCACTGCTCTACACATTTTGTATGTTTCTGAATCTGACACACTCAGTTTACTTCATGGATCTTTTTCCTAATGAGCTGATGATCTGAATCAGGTGCGTTAAATGAGGGAGACATACAAAATGTGCAGAGCAGTGGGCCTCGAGGACTGGAGTTGAGAACCACTGGCTTAAACCCACCTCATTGACCCTTCACCGAGTCCCACTTAAAAAAAAAAAAAAGCCGTAGCCTTGTGGGCAGCACTCCAACATATCGCACAATAGCACTTTGGCCACCCTTATTGGCTTTGATTCAACTGCCCTATCAATAACAAAGGGCAAAATATAACTCACTGCTCACCTATATTTCGCACCAGTACTGAGAATCAAACCCGCAACCTTTGGCTTACAAGTCCTGCTCTTAACCATTAGGCCACAACTGCCCCTATACTAGTGATATAATGTAGCCAGAGAGGATAAAAGCTGTATTTTTACAATTCATCTTACAGCTTTCTTGCAATTGGGATGCTCTGTAAAGCTTGTCCGAATTAGCAACAGCAAGTTTTTGAAGCTTCCCCCTTGGTTACAAGGAAGGAAATGGTCAATTATACAGTAGTTTCAAAAATAAAAAAGAAAAACACTTGAACAGTTAAAATGTGTCCCCATGTTCCAAGTTCCTAGACAATAAGACTGAATAAACAGATTGATGTTTATGCATCTCTCTGAGGCCTTGATGTTTTTTGGCAGAGCGAGACTCTTTGAGAGCCTCTTCTATTCTGGAACAACCCCAGCATATTGGGCATGACATGTTTACAAAGAGACTTATTTATGTGATACCAGGTTGATAAATCCTGTTTGGTAATGTTGAATTCATTAAATCTCTTATGACTCTTGTTGGTTAGAGAGAGTTGTTGTTGTGACAGATTTGCTTTGGAAATGAGAGCTGACTGCAGCTCCATTACACCACATCCAAACCTGCATCTGTTCTGCTGAGATGGCACAAGCTCATTCGTGTGAAGGCGCTGAGGGTTTCGTTTACCCTCCCTTAGCGCGCCAGCCAAAACACATTAAACGAACCTCTGTGTTGTTGACGGATCAGTTGGCCTGGTGTTTGAGGTGTTATCGTCTGATTTAATTGTGGGGTAAACTGAGGGAAAACACAAGATCTGAGATGTTACCGCCACAGACGGTACCAGCAGGACTAAACAGATTACCTCTGCAGCTCAAAACAAAGCACTAAGCTGCTTATCAGCGATCAGGTGTACATATTGCACTCTAACTTCTGTGTGTGCTCATTAGAGCCGGACATTGGAAGGTATTGCAACCTCTCGTATAGTCTTACACAACCATCCATTATGGCTCTCGTGCATCCAAGGTAACCTGACTCTCTGATGAAACCCTTGTCTCTCGTGCCTTCCTGATCCAATGGATTCCCTTAGGGACGTACGAGATGGCAGTGCTGTTAGGATACCACTATAGTCGCAAAAAGCAGAAACCAGGCTTGCAATTTTGTCTGCAGACAAAGCTGCTTGTAAATATACCACCCAAGACACTGATTTCCTTTGGCTGTAGTAAAAGAATGTGTGTTGGAGTGTGACTGGAGGTCGTCCAGGGGTCTATTGAGCTTGATGAGCGATTAGCGATTCCCTCCGCCCACGCAAAACTACACCAATAACTGAAATAGCTCCCCAGCAACCTCTTGTACAACAACAGAAGCCCTTTTAATGGCAACTCTGTTCGTCTGTAGTTTGTCAGCGATCACGTACGAACACTTACCATTGTGTAGTACTCATTGGCATTGGCATCTTCCCCGCAGAGACACTCTCTCTCTTTATACCCAGTTGTGCCATTGACTGTGAAATCTCACTTATCTTGGATTAGCCTCCTGCTGGAATACCAGTGATTTATACTGTCTGGATCTCTACATTTCTCCCGTCTGAGCTTAGAATTCATTTGGATATAAGGTTTGTGTTAGTAATAGGGTTACAGCATGTGATTATTTCATAGGGGTGGGCAATATGACCAAAATCTTACACGATTTGAGTAATTTTATTTAATGGTAGCAGTATATATCACAATATAGTTGAGGTTAAAAGTTTACATCCCCCTTACAGAATCATTAAAAATGTTATTTTACCAAAATAAGAGGGATCATAGATGCATGTTGACCTGAATAAGATATTTCACATAAAAGATGTTTACATATAGTCAACAAGAGAAAATAGTAGTTGAATTTATAAAAACAACACGGTTTAAAAGTTTACATCCCCTGGATTCTTAATACTGTGCTGTTACATGAATGATCCACAGTTTTTTTGTTTAGTGATTTAGTTTAGTTGTTCATAAATCCTTTGTTTGTCCTGAACAGTTAAACTACCTGCTGTTCTTTAGAAAAATCCTTCTGGTCCCACAAATTCTTTGGTTTTCCAGCACTTTTGTGTATTTGAACCCTTTCCATCAAAGACCGTTTGATTTTAAGATCCATCTTTTCACACTGAGGACAACTGAGGGACTCATATGCAACTATTGCATAAGGTTCAAACACTCACTGATGCTCCAGAAGGAAAAAACATGCATTAAGAGCCAGGGGTGAAAACTTTTAAACAGAATGAAGATGTGTACTTTTTCTTATTTTGCGTAAATATCATATTTTTATATTTAGTACTGCCCTTCAGAGGCTGCAGAAGATACTTGCATGTTTCCCAGAAGACAAAATAAGTTAAATTTACCCTGATCTTCAAATTCAAAGACTTTTCACTCCCGGCTCTTAATGTGTCATGCTTTTTTCTGGAGCATCAGTGACTTTTGAACCTTCTGTAATAGTTACATATGAGTCCCTCAGTTGTCCTCAGTGTGAAAAGATAGATCTCAAAATCATACAGTCATTGTTGGAAAGGGTTCAAATACACAAAAATGCTGGCAAACCAAAGAATTTGTGGGACCTGAAGGAACAGGAACTGTTCAGGACAAACAAGGGACTCAACTATCACTTAAAAAAAACAAAAAAAAAAACAGCTGTGGATCATTCAGGTAACAACACAGTATTAAGAATCAAGCATATGTAAACTTTTGAACCGGGTCATTGTTATAAATTCAATTATTCAACTACTACACATGTGTTTTCTTCTGAAATCAATGTGCTATGGACATCAGTGATTCCTTAAATCATGTGTCTGGGTTAGGAGAGTTGCTACCACTTTTCTAGGCAAAATAAGGATGTTTATCTAATGTTAAATAAGTCGTGGAAAAAATCTCTCTGATTTAATAAGGGGCCTACAACGTACACAGACCAGAACCTGAGTGAGACTTCTTTGACTTTAGCCAGTAAGCAACCATTTATAACACCCTACTAACCACTTAATGGTAGAAAACAGCACCCTTGCAGTGTGGTGGCAAGTACTGTACAGGCAAGAATCACTGAGTTGATTCAGTTATATCAACCTTTTCAACATTTGTCCCAGAAATTATCATACTTTTTAAAGATTCATGCCCACACATTTAAAATTGTTGCTACACCCCCGTGTGTGATTATACTTGTGTATCTCAGTGGAATAGTAGTTTCTGCTTCACTTTAGCTGTATAAAATCTCCTCTGATGGTGAAACTGATCTCTGCTGTGCTGACCTAGACCCCCCGAGAGACAGACTAAGAGGGCTGCAAAACTGACAGAACGAAAACAATACATCTCCAGGCGGGAAAGCGAGGAAGCAAGGGAGAGCAGGAGGAAACGGCTTGTTCTCTCTAGCTGATTGTGCCCTGTTTTGATAAGCGAAGGTGTTTCCTCCATAGTGGGAGAGCTGTCCCAGCAGTCCTGCCTTATGCATTGTCTTGAGAATGAGATATATAAATGGAAAGAGTAATATTAGGTCTGGGGAAATCTCCCAGGACCCTCCTGAAGAAATGGGACAGGAGGGGAAATGGAAAAGAGGGTCTTTGTACTACGTCGTCACTTAGCTGTCCGGCTCTAATTATCCACCGCCACTGCATTTCCTTGAGTTTCATGTCAACACATCTCAGCTATGGAAATGAACCGCTGTGACCCTTCACAATGAGGCCAGGGCTTTTCTTTGTTTTTTATGTAATATGATGTCACATTGATTATCAAAATGTCCAGACCAGCACACATCCTCAAAACATTAAATTAGCATCAATCTGAAAATTATGCAGTACTGTGTGGAGACTCTCGTTCACTGTTGCTTTCATGACAGGAAGAGACTTTGCCTTAACCTCCTGAGGAAATGCACTACTTTGGTTCTTTTAGGCTGTTGGATTCTCAGGCAGGAAGTTTCCATGGAACATTTATAATTAATTAGGGGCTGCTGCCATCAAGATATGAAGGGAAACTCACAACATAAAAGCAACATCAAAAGTCTTATACAGTACTGTGGAAAAAAAGCCACGTTTAGAGAATAAGAAATTCTAGGGTGTGGTTATGGGCAGGTCCACTATGGGCAGCAACACATTATTATCACATTATGACACTGACGGTGTGTGAAATTTGTATACTCTCTGAGTACACCACTGAAAAAAAGTGAACTCTACTGTAGCTTATATAGTGTGAATGTGAGTAGTAATGACATTCATCAAGTTTCCTTGCTTCACTGCTATTCACAAAACCCATTCTGTGCCCTCATGAGATAGTAAATTGGGCATAGCTAACTTCAGATACTCACTGGAAGAAGTAGATCACCTGGGTACTGGGTCGCCTGCAGTTTTATGAATACTGTGAATTAGGAAACACTTTTCTTTTCACATGCTGGTTTTTGCTTGCTATACAGTAGAGAAGTATGCATGCTCAAATGCAGCCATAGTCTATCATAAAGACCAAAGCAAATCGTGATAAGTAATCTATTCCATTCAAATGTAACACATTTATGAGGTTGCAAACAAAGTATGACATTGCATATGAATTTCACTTATTTTAACCATTTGTGCTGTATGGGCATACATTAAACGTCAAATTGTGAGGTGGTGTTCTAAAATGAGGGAGGCAAAGTCCTTTTTTTTTTTTTTAATTTAAATTCATGTCCCAGTCACATTTTCTTGGTTAAATATTACTTACACTATCAGAAAAAGGGGAAAAAAATCTATTTTATATTTTTACCAATGTATTTTACCAATGTAATCAATATTTTATTTTTTTTAAAGCCAAGTATGAATCTCATCAAGTTGTTTTTGTTGTGTTTTTAAGCATTTTTAAGCATCTAGTTTTGTTTTTAAGCATTTCACATTTATTCCAAAATAATAACTCAGGCAGTAACTATTTAAACAATATATATTTTATTTGTGAACGTATGTTCAGCTATTCTTTTTAAGTTAAAAGTTAACTGTTTTTGAATTTTTTGGATCATCATTTCAAACCTCTGTAAATATTGGTCACAGACAGAGATTTACTTTAAATTTCACAAACTGATTACTCCGTAAAAACTCCCACAGATCATGTTTTCAAGGCATTTTAAGTCTTATTTTGACATAACAAATTGGTTATATTTAAGTGGGAGTTGTTTAGTTACTTTATTAAAGGAGTTCACTTCCAAAACAAAAATTTACAGATAATTTACTCACCCCCTTGTCATCCAAGATGTTCATGTCTTTCTTTCTTCAGTTGTAAAGAAATAGTTTTTTGAGTAAAACATTTCAGGATTTTTCTCCATATAGTGGACTTCTATGGTTCCCCCGAGTTTGAACTTCCAAAAATGCAGTTTAAATGCAGCTTCAGTCGAGGAAGAAGGGTGTTATCTAGTGAAACGATTGGTTATTTTCTAAAAAAAAAAACAATTTATATACTTTTTAACCTCAAATGCCATCTTGTCTAGCTCTGCCTGAACTGTGTATTCCAGTTAATGACAGTTAGGGTATGTTGAAAAACTTCCATCTCATTTCCTTCTCAAACTTCAAAATCGTCCTACACCGCGGCAGAAGTACCAACCCATTGTTTAATTTTTGTTCTGGAAGTGAACTTCTCCTATAATTTAGACTTCCCATTAACGTCATTATATTGACTGATTCACGAATGTTGAACGTGCACAAACGTGAGGCGGGATTTATCGCATGAACCAATCACAGCCGTACATAACCAGTCATATCCAATCATATCGTGATGGATGCATATCCTCCTCTCATGTTACTTTCCCCCATTCATTCTCAACTACCCTCCACCAAACTCATGGCACACTTTAGGGAGTCTGTTCAGGGAGACGCAGACTGCTGCTATAACTTTACCTGCTGGTGTAAGACAGCGTTTCTCTGGAAAAACAAGTGATTTATACCATTTTTAATCCCTTGCCTCCTCAGAGGAAATGCACCTGCACAAAACCCTAGTGATCTCCCATCAATGCTTTACCAGATACAAAGACTTGGCAACCACTGAGGCAGCAAGTTTTACATGTGCAAACTTGCATTTTTTTATTAGAAATTGTAAAAATCAATCTTTCTCTCTGTCTCTAATCCCCCAGCTGAGAAAGTGTCATCACTGGGGAAGGACTGGCACAAGTTCTGTCTGAAGTGCGAGCGCTGCAGTAAGACCCTCACAGCGGGTGGCCATGCTGAGGTGAGTAAGTCAGAGATCACACACTACCTCTCTGCAGTCTAGCTGGGGAAACTCAAACTCTGACAGCTGAGTATTGACTTTATGACACTGTGCGTTTCCATCAGAGGATCAGTGGTCTATTTGAAAAGTCCAGAATCAGGACTGAATGCTGTCACGTGGCATTATGTGTGTGTTGGGGGGATCGCATGACACATTTTAAGTGCTAAATATCATGCAGTCATGAAAATAGAAAAGTAAACTTAACATCCCAAAACCTACAGCATGTTACAGCAAGCATTTTCCCTTTATCTCTTTTGGAAAGCTGTGTGTAATCATGTCTCATGATGCTCGTCTTCAGTGATTTGTTGAAAGCTCGCTGGCCAGCTTTGTGCATCCCGAGTGTTCCTCTGTGCATGACTGCAGGCCAAATGAAATTCTCCACGACCTTTCCAGCATCCTATTACATCACACAGTGACGACTGTGTCTAGATTGGAAAGGCAGTAGAGGGCAAAGGACAGGGCGCTCATGTTTTAGAGCCAGAGGAATCGTCATCATCAGTCACTGTGTTGCCTTGACACAAGAATAGGAGTAGGAAACACCTGAGTGTTGCATTTATTCCAGGAGGAGAGTCACAGATAGAAGGAATTCTCTCTGTAATCTCTGCGTAAGCATATTAACATCTTCACTGCTCACATCAGCCTAAATCTGGATGTAGGTCAGGTTGCTATGAGGAGATTTATGTTGGGTGGTACATGTAGACACAGGATGGGGTATAGGGAAGTTAAAGCATGCGTGTACATTTTCCTTCAAGACCATTGATCGAACAAGAACTCACTCTGTGGATAAAATGATAATCCCTTAGTGTCCTCCAAGGATTGTGGCAGGGTAAAGCGAGAGGGTTTATGGGAATAGCCATGTTAAGTAGAGGCAGAATGGAGAGAGTTTGGATTCAGTTACCAGAATCTGAGAGGCTTTGGGAAAAGTGTGGGCTGGTGTGCTGCTCTATATGACCGGTGAGAGGTGACCAGTGTGAACTGTAATGGGAGCTGATGGACTAAACTGTGTATCTGGCTTACACATCACACCCACAGACTTTTCACTGTCTGTCTGATGCATATTGCACACAATATGCTGAGAGGCCGCTAAAACGAAGTCTAGTGTGGTTCGAATTAAATATGAACGCAACATGGACCAAATACTTCTAAACCAAAAATAGGATGTAATGACAAGAAGACAATGACAAGACGCTATGCAACATGATTTGACGACACAGATTGAGTGGTGTATCCAAAACAAAATGAGCAGAGGGAAAACGTGGAGCAACAAGGAGGTAAAGTGCCTTTTATGAGCTCTTTGTGAGTTTGCAGCTGGTAAAAATAAAATTATATGTACAAACAATGAGTGCGCTCAGTCCAGCAGATCGGTGAATGGGTACTTTGATGTCATACACCAATCGGTCTGTGCAGCGTCTGGACCAAACAAACCAACAGAACTGAACTACAAGTGTGAACGTACCCTTAGTTAGCAGTTCCACAGAAGAACAAGTCATTGGATTCGGTACGTTTGTGAGGTTAATTTAGGGTGTATTCACACCAGGAAAGTCTGCTAGTTTACTTGCTTTGGTCCGGACCAAACATTTTCTTTTTGTTTGGTGTGGTTCACTTTCACAATGCCCTTTTTGCAAGTTAACCAGAAATTGCAAACAAAACCACATGTGTGCTTAAGGTCATCCATTCATTGGTTCATCCATTAAACTGTACCAGAGTTTGTTTGGAACCAAATCAAGACCACCAGCTGGGTCTCGGTACGGTTGTTTGATCCACACCCGAGTTCGATTGACACATGCCCGAAAGATCCGCACCAAGGGGAAAAACGAACTTGAGTTCGATTCAATAAAACCAAACAAGACAGGTGTGAATACACTCTTAGTATGTGTTCACACTTGTAGTTTGGTTCTCTTAGTTCATTTGGTCCAGACCAAAAAAAAGAAAACAATACATTTGGTCCTGGTCTGCTTAGCATTCACACTGGCCTTTTAGAGTGTGTTCACACTTGTAGTTCGGTTCGTTTGATTCATTTGGTCTGGGCCAAAAAGGAAAATGATACATTTGGTCCTGGTCTGCTTAGCATTCACACTGGCATTTTTGACATTGAACCTAAAGATACCAAACCTAAAGGCATAGTGAAATGTTCACAACTTGATTGGTATATTTTGTGACGGAACTCACTAAACACTCCACACAAAAGGAAAAGGTGCGTTCGACTTAAAGCGGGGCTGCGGATGAATGACATCAAAGTACCCATTCACTGATCAGTCCGCTCAGCGCCACTTTAAGTCAACTACACCTAATGCCGTCTGCTGGATTAAGCACGCTCATTGTTGCGTGTATATGATTTTATTTTCACCACCTGCGAACCCACAAAGAGCTCATAAAAGGCATTTTACCTCCTCGTTGCTCCACGTTTGCCCTCTGCTTATTTTGTTTTGGATACACCACTTGTTCCCTTCATGAAATCATGTCGCATCTTGTCATTACTTGCTGTTTTGATCTGTATTTGCATTTATATTTAATTCTAACTGCACCAGAGTTTGTTTGGAAGCAGACTGAGTCCCATCTTTTTAGCAGTCTTGGTCTGCTTGTTTGGTGCACACTAGGGTTCGGATTGCAGTGTTCACACTTGTGAACGACACTAACAGAGCAATCGCACCAGAGTTTATTTTAATCAAGCCAAACATGACAGGTGTGAAGACACCCTTAATCTTTGAAAAACTTCATAGCACAGCAAGTAGATTTCCTTGACCACACATTTAATATTTCCCGATCTTGTCTATAAAAAGCTGTAGAGTTGACCAGACTTAATGGCAACGTCATGATATGTAACCCTGGACCACAAAACCAGTCATAAGGGTCAATTTTCTTTAACTGAGGTGTATACATCATCTGAAATCTGGATAAATAAGCTTTCCATTGATACCACATTAGGATAGGACAATATTTGGCCGAGATACAACTATTTGAAAATCTGGAATCTAAAGGGTGCAAAAAAATAAAAATAAAAATATTGAGAAAATCACCTTTAAATTTTTTATATATTTACGGTAGGAAATTTACAAAAAATCTATATGGAACATGATCTTTATTTAATATCCTTATGATTTTTGTCATTAAAAAGAAAAATCAATACTTTTGACCCACACAATGTATTTTTTGGCTATTGCTACAAATATATCCATGCAACTTAAGACTGGTTTTGTGGTCCAGAGTCACATATGTGAGACTACATTTATGCATTTGGCAAATGCTTTTATACAAAGCAACTCACATTGCACTAGGTATACATTTACATTTTATCAACTCTTTCCCTTTCCCTAAGAATCGAAACCCATGACTTTGATGTTGCCAGCACTGTTTGAGCTACAGAAAAGCTAAACTTATTGGTAAAGTCCTTACATTTCTTTCCCTAGTGGTCTAGTTGGGCTAACCACTACATCTGTGGTGTTGACAAGTGTAGCCTTTTTACCTTTTTTAGAAGTATTGACATCTTACATCATCATTAAGTTTTCCGGCCATTGGAACTGAGGCGGGAAGATGTCTGCTAGTCTTTGTTGGATGTGAGGCTCATTACACATTTTTTTCCCCTTGCATACTTTTGTCCTGGCATGAGGCCACTGTTCTCTGCCCCTTCCGTTCCTTTATTCTGTCTTGCGCAGCTGTAACG
Organism: Labeo catla; assembly: GCA_012976165.1. NCBI lineage: Eukaryota > Metazoa > Chordata > Actinopteri > Cypriniformes > Cyprinidae > Labeo > Labeo catla. The sequence goes on from VONZ01000119.1 coordinate 748,346, forward strand.
GTCACACAGCTGCCGTCTGACGGTTCCCATAGCAACCTTTTCCCGCCATGGCCCTGACCAAAGGGCTCTGGGAGCAACTGCCATTGAAATATGTTCCGTCTTCAATGTCCTTTCACGTACACACAGACACTCTCAAGGCACTCAAAGACACATAAGACACTTTGGGTGTCCTTGTAACAGCTGTGAGTGTTATCAGGGAGTGGACGCCAAGATAAGCACCGTCTGTGGCATTTAGACATTTAGGTTGGTCTACAAGCAGTAGATTAAATTGCAAACTTACATTAGCACGCTCATTCACTTGTAGAGTCTTGATTGATGGAAAATAAACTTGGAGTGACTGTTTTTTCCTCTGTTTTACATTCTCACAGCATGATGGGAAACCATACTGCCACAAGCCATGCTATGCTGCCCTCTTTGGGCCAAAAGGTGAGACGAGATAACACACTTAGCATTTCAGGTTTAGGTCATATGACATGGAATTGTTCTAATCTCTTTCCATTTACTGTATGTACAATATAATGGGTTACAAAAAGATATTTTGCACTCTGGTACATAAAGTGCATGGCAAGAGTAAATGGTTCGATAAAGCCATTGTGGGCATATAATTAAACAGTGCCCTCTGCTGGGCATTAGAAACGTGACCCTGAACCTACTGTGAATTGTTCATTTTTTTTTAAATGTATATGGTAATGGGATAGTTCACCCAAAAAAGATGATTAACTCATGATTTACTCACTCTCAAGCCAACCTAGGTGTATATGACTTTCTTCTTTTAGATGAATACATTCAGAGTTATATTAAAAAATGTCCTGGCTCTTCCAAGCTTTATAATGGCAGTGAATAGCTGTTGTGATTTTGAAAGTACATAAATCCATCATAAAAAGTACTCCACACAGCTCCGGGGTTAATGAAGGCCTTCTGAAGTGAATCGATGCATTTGTGTAAGAAAATACCAGTATTTAACATTTTATAAGCCATAATCTCTAGCTTCTGCTAATTGTTGTACACTCGTACACGAGAGAGTGCCGTTTCAGTGGTACAAAACGAGGATTTGTAATGAAAAATATAAGCCAAAAGTAGACTGGTTTTCCTTTGCTGTAAACAAAACTTGCTTCTAAAGAAACTAGCATATTATGCCAGTTAGCAGAAGCTAGAAATTATGGTCTATAAAGTTGTAAATATAGATATTTTTCTTACAGAAACACACTGATTCACTTCAGAAGGCCTTTATTAACCCCCCAGAGCTGTGTGGAGTACTTTTTATGATGCATTTATGCACTTTCTTGGGCTTTAAATTCTCAACAGCCATTCACTGCCATTATAAAGCTTGGAAGAGCCAGGACATTTTTTAATATAACTCTGATTGCATTCATCTGAAAGAGTAGTCATATACACCTAGGATGGCTTAAGGGTGAATAAATTATGAAATAATTTTCATTTTTGTGTAAACTACCCCTTTAAGGATACAACTTAACATGTTAAAATGTATTAGTATCTGCTAGAATAATATTAGATTGATACATTTTAATGAATGAACAAATGTAATTGGTCATATCAAACATTTCTTATTGTGAATGCTGTGGGGTATTTTCATGAAACCTTGATTAATATGTAGGTGTGAACATCGGGGGTGCAGGCTCATATGTGTATGAGGCTCCCGCCAGCTCCTCCCCACCTGCATCCATCGTGGACTCTGCACCCAAACCACAGGAGAAACGAGTCCCAGCACCTTCAAGGCCGCCATCTAAAGGTACGAACAGCAGCAGAGATCAGCATCTACTGACTTATTCTCATTTGTGTGCTACTTTAGCTACAAATCATTTAGTGCGTCCCAAATTGTGTACTTATGCACTATTCTTTAATGGTTTGTAGTATAAATAGTGCGAGTAGTGTGTTCACACTGAAAATTCCAAAAATAAAAGATGCACTTTAAAATACTCAGATGATGCACTTAACCGAGTGTGGAATGTTAAACACTTAATGCACTCGACTGAGGCCACGTTCACACAGCAGCAGAATATGGTTGTCAATACTGTATTTGAGTCCTTAATATGGTTACGTTCACACACAGTACAGTTATTTACAGGTGTGACAACCGTATTCTATAACCGAACTCACACCCGTAAATTTTCAGGACTCACAACCGCATTCTCATGCTGCGTTTACACTAGTGCATTTTCGTTTTAAAACATGTACCTTTTGCTACGGTTACGCCTGTCGTTTACACTACTCCGAGACTTCTGAAAATGCTGTAGAACCCATTTTAGTTTGAAAACTCCAGGGTTGCGTTTCAGTGTAAACGGACCAAAACTGAGACTTTTGAAAACAACGGCGTGGCTGCCCACATTCTCTCTGCGTATCCTTGACGACAGTGTAAACAATAACATCATGCTCATTGTTGTACCCATAGATGGGTGCAGGCAGATGCATCATTCGACCGCTCCAAGCATGTAGACGCGTCCGCCTTAGGGAATCTACCTATACTTATAAATGGTTGTACCTACGTGAATGTTCATGTGACATGCGTTTTCGGTAGTGTAGTGTAGACGGAGTTCGTTTCTGAAACGCAGAGAAAACGCTGGTGTAAACGAGGATCGTTTTCATTTTAAAACGAAAACGCACTAGTGTAAACAGGGCCTCAGAACACAGGCGCTGTGTTAACGGAGCAGGACTGGACAACTAGTTGTCCGTCATGACATTCAGTGCGAGAGAGCTGCTCTGCCACACAAACACGCGTCTACCGTGTGCTGCGTGCTTTAATTTGGGGTTTCGGTAACTTACAGTGATGGAGAAATGAGCTGTGTGTCGTCTGAAAGTTTTATATCCAGTCGTTCCCTCCCGTCAGTTTTCTTCGCGCGGCTCAAATGCTCCGCTCTCCACTCAAATTTAAAAGCTGCTGTCGGTTAATGAACTCGCGGCTAGATTGGGTTTATGTCATGTCAGAAACCGGTAATACTTTAAGTTTTAATGTTCTAAATGTTGTGCAAGAAGAAATATGACGTCCATGCATCTTTCATTTCAGCTGGAAGCATCACCACCTTCTCTGGGGAAGCCAACCTGTGTCCCAGATGCAACAAGAAAGTCTATTTTGGTACCGTGGCTTAAACTTTAATGAAATCCATAAAAGGAAGTGTATTGGTGCTAGCATAATCACATGTAATGTTACTTGCTTATGGCAGCTGAGAAGGTGACGTCATTGGGGAAGGACTGGCATCGCCCATGCCTGCGTTGTGAGAGGTGTAAGAAGACACTGGCAGCAGGCGGCCACGCAGAGGTGAGAGGAAAATGAAGTTGCTAATAGTGGAAGTGCAAAGATGGCTGCCATGATTCCTACATTAATTCTGTCCATGTCAAAGAAGTTAATCAAGAATAATTTACATTAGAAATCTTGAATAAACCGCAGGGCATCTGTGGGTCGTTAAAAAGTTTTAATAGGTAATAAATCAATTTGCTGGAAATTAAGGCTGGAAATTAAGTCTTAAATTATGATTCGTAGTTTTTTTTTCTGAACATTTCCTTTGGGAGTAAGTGCAGTTAATCAAAATAAAACTGAAATCTCAGTATGTGATAATTAATTTGCACAAAAAGAACATTACCACTGCAGAAGCCAAGGAAATAACATTTTAATTTGACGCACTATATATATATATATATATATATATATATATATATATATATATATATATATATACACACTGCCATTCAAAAGTTTGGGATCAGTAAGACTTATAATGTTTTTAAAAAAAGTGTCTTATGTTCATCAAGGCTGCATTTACTTGATCAAAAATACAGAAAAAAAACTGTAATATTACAGAATGTTGTTAAAATATAAAGTAATGGTTTCTATATTAATATACTTTAAAATCTAATTTATTCCTGTGAAGCAACGCCGAATTTTCATCTGCGATTACTCCAGTCTTAAGTGTCACATGATCCTTCAGAAATCATTCTAATATGCTGATTTATTTTTAGAATTATTGATGTTGTGCTGCCAAATATTTTTTTGCAACCTTTGATACTTTTTTCAGGATTCTTTGATAAATAAAAAGTTAAAAATAACAGCATTTATCCAAAATATAAGTCTTCTCTAACATTGTAAGTCTTTGCTATCACTTTTTTTTTTTAATTTAACACATTCTTGGTGAATTGAAGTATTAATTTCTTCTTCCAAAAAAAAAGAATAAAAATGTACTGACCCCAAACTTTTGAATGATAGTGTATATTGTTACAAAAGATTTCTATTTTAAATAATTTAAATTTATTTATCAAAGAATCAAAAAAAATATTTACCAACAAACCGTTCCCAGCACTAATAATAAATCAGTATATTAAAATGATTTCTGAAAGATCATGTGACACTGAAGACTGGTGCTTTGATCACATTACTAAATTAGATTTTAATGTATATTAAAATAGCAAAGTGTTATTTTACACCTTAATAATATTTCACAGTATTATTTTTTTTTTCTATATGTTTAATCAAACAAACACAGCCTTGATGAGCATAAAAAACTTATTTAAAATTGCAAACTTTTGAACGGCAGTGTTGAATGCAACCATTTTTTTTTAGTTTGAAAAAAAATATTAAAATGTATTCAGTTGGATGTGCTGATACATAAACATTTCTATTTTTAAATGCGTGGATTTATTCTAAAATGTGTTTTTATGTGTTGTAGCACAACGGTCAGCCCTACTGCCATAAACCATGTTATGCTGTCCTCTTCGGCCCAAAAGGTACTGTGAGAGTTTTCGACTCTAGAGGGAGCCATTGCTTAATTTTCAGTTGCTTAAACCTGAATCATTTCAAATTAGTAGTTCTTCTTTTGCAGTGAAGATAAAGAACGTTTCAAGCAGTTTTAGCTCTTTTATATGTTCTTCTGCTTTCTTTGTATCACAGTTATCATAATGAATGCTGAAAACCTTATATGTCCAAGTTAAACTAGTCATTAACCCAGTCTCATTGACTCTCTTGGATTTCTAGGTGTAAACACTGGCGGTGTTGGCAGCTACATCTATGACAAGGAGCCTAACACGGAGGCTCAGCCTTGATTTTCAATCCTTGGGAGCCCAACTTCACTATTATAACAGCCACTACCAGTACCTCACGCACTTTCACATATGCCCCACTTTTTGCCTTATCATGGATAACCTGTGCCAGCTTGGACCTTTCTGCAGAAAAGTGACGCTAGATACTACAATCACGCCTTGAGCTCCAACTGCACCACTTCTTCTTGGTCCCCAATTCCAATAGTCCCCAACAAAACTGAACTGGTTAATATAATCATTTCTGATTAATTTATTTACCTGTATACAGTATCATTGTTTGTCTAATCATTAAAACACTATTGTAGCTTCTCTACAAAGGAAAAACCAAGATCCCTATTTCCACAATACTGCATGTACAGTAGGATGTTTATGTAATGTGTTCTAGTAGCAGATGAAACAACAAAAGTTCACTGAGGGAGCTTTTGTTTTATGAAGAGGAGCCGGGCTGTTTGCAACGCCTGCCGACAGAGAGATGAATCTCACATTAGAGGCTCCGCGCAGGTGCGTTCAGGAGCACATCATCATAAATCTGAAAAATATTCCCAAACCCAGATTCACTTTTTGGCCATATGGCAACATTCCTAAGTTTAAACATTTTAAGACAAGGTCTGCAGGATGTATGCAGAGACAGTAAAGTGAAACAGCCAAGCTCTTATTTTTAAAGGGAGGAAAGATCCTGCTCCCGGAGGTGCACCGTCTTGCAGAGTTTAGCTCTAGCTTTAATTAAGTACACCTGAACCAGCTAATCAAGGTCTTCCAGATTACTAGAAACTTACAAGGAGCTAAAATCTGCAGGCCCTCCAGAAGCAGGTCCCTGATTTATGGGGTAGTTAGTTGAAGTCCATAGAGACGGGGGTGTGTGTGATTGGTGCTCGGTGACCAAGTAGTTGCAGCTGATATTTCTGATGCCAATCTAGTACCGTTACATAACGCATGGAAAAGGATTAAAGATATGAATAAGCTTTTGTATTGTTTGTGATCTGAACATTTTAGACGAACCCCAGTTTCTCAAAGTGTTGAAACTGAAGTATTATGTTTCCCAGTAGTTCTTTAGTTTGTAGTAAATTCAACTACATTCTTTCTGAATGTGCATTTGTACTCTATGACTGTTATTTTGCTGTATCAGGCCTTTGTTCTTTTGAGAACTTTCTTATGCAGTCAAGTCCTGCTGCTTCCGTATGTTTAATCCCATATTAAAGTTTATGTAAAGCTTTCCCTTGGTCTTGGATTTTTTTTTTTTAACTTAAGTCCAGCTGAATGCGACTGCAGTAATAAAACATGCTACAACAAGATGGGAACAATAAGGGAGTTAACGTAAATTGATACAGATGGCCTTGAATGCACTGCCGTTGTTACTATTTTCCGGTAATAATTTCATTATGTCATGATCTTCATGTTATGTGTGCACTTATCCACAGCAGCAGCACTGAACATTTACTGGAACGACGTGTCTGACGGAGCCCATTTGTGTGCTTTGATCACAAAAAGCTTTTGTGTAGTAATTGTTTTTTCTCCATTTTACAATTAAAGCTTGTCTTGGGAAATTATCCTGTGAAGTGAGTTCTCAAAGCGTTGGAGAAAGTATCTCTTGATCTTAAGGTTACGTTCAGTCAAATTAAGTGTGCTCTTGAGCATGCTCATGAGTTTTGACTTTGTACTGAGCTCCTAGCAGAATCAATTAAACAAGTTATTCATTATAAAGTTTTCCTTTTTGCATTACTTCTACCACTCAGTACAAAAAAATAAAATAAAATGTGTCTGTAGATTATTGGTGCTAAAGTTCAAATGGCTTGCAAATCGTGGTACACTTGAAATTTATTTTGCTTTGTTGATTTATGTATCAATTTCAGCTTTGAAAATATTTCACCTAATGGTTTTGTATTTAAGGTGCAGTTAAATTAGCTACATTTTCCTGGTCGGTTGTCAATAGTGTAGCAATGTATGAAGTCACTTTCTGTCAATAGCTGTTTCCATCCAAAGTTGCGAATTTAACACACTTCAGTAGGCAAACTTTGGGACATACTACCACATCACACAACTGCGTCTTTACCATGTCACAGTAAACTGGCCTGTCAATCATCTGTCAGTCATCTCTCAAAGTTAACATCCTCCACATTTAATGTAATCTGACTTCGTACCGTATTGGAGAAAAAAGAAGTAGCACGTTGATCTGCCAGGCGCGGGTCAATGTGACAGCAGACATGCCGAAATGCCGAAAACTCTGCTCATATTTTCTGCATAATTACGCATTTAAAAGTTAACGACCAAACGGATGTTTATAAAACTTCACGTTGTTGCAGATTAAATATAACACATATAACATTAAATATTTTTTACCAGGTTAATGTTGATTATTAGTAACTCAAACCTTTTTTTTTTCTAAACATCTAACCGCCAGTCTCGCACATCCGCCATAGTTTTTTCAACGCATTTTATTCGTGTTTGTAGTTCTAGATCGAATCCTTTGCCAAAGCGCAATGAATTGTGGGCAACATTAGCCATTAGAGTGTGCACGGATCCACACTTCAAAAAGCGACCTGAAATAGTAGACCATCCGGGGACTTTTGGCATACTCTTTTCAGCATACTATGCTTAGGGACATACTTACTCTAATCTCGCATACTATTTAGGATGGATAGTATGAACATTGGGACGCAGGGCTTGTTTTGTTTTTGCTTCTTGTTTTGATTCAGCATCGATTCTGAGGTTTTCCGAACACATCGTGACTCTTTCTCAAATCGATTCTGAGCTTAGTTTTGAACAGCAGATGGCGCTGCTTGCTTTAGAAACAGCTGTGCTCTGCTTGTTTCCAAATCCTTACACGCACTTTAACCTAAAATAATCATTTATACTATTCGAAATGGTTGAAGCGAGTTACAAGGGTGTCCACAGTGGGCTGTTCACAATAATCTCGTGTCATAAAAGCATTCTGGGCCGAGGTAAAATTACATGACTCAGCCGAGCACAAGTTCTGTTCAGCACTCTTCTTCATGAGCGTTTGAGTGTGCAGATAAAAACTAGATTAGAGCGCCATCTGCTGTTCAAATCTAAGCTCAGAATCGATTTCAAAGAGAATCGCGATGCATTCGGAAGATCTCAGAATCGATCCACGAAACGATTTATCGTCGTCCCATCCCTAAATTGGTGTGTCTTACCATATTGTTTTAATGTGTTATCTTATTTATGGACACACTGGTTTGTAGTGCCAACCGCTTTACCGTTTACTGCACATTGTTGTTCTCCTTTTTTACATTTAGTGGCTAATGAGCTGGAAGTCTCACCCATAGGCTTGCTCCCACCCTCCACCTTCCAGAAAAAAGTGTATAAGATCATTACAATTCACACTTTGCAACATGGATCTAATAAATGTGGGTTTGCAGACCTTACAATGATGACACCTAGTGACTCATAAAACTTCATTAGCATGCGCTAATGTTAAGTGAAAAATCACAGTTTGGCAGTTGTACTTTTTATGTGTACTGAAAAAAAGAGGAAGCTGCGAAAGAGGAAGGGAAAAGAGTTTGAGGTAAGCAGTTTTAGGTTTAAGTAACATGTCATGTTGCATTTTATAAAATAGTTAGTTCCATTTCTCGATCCTGATTGGTTAGCAGCTATGCTTTATTCACGATAAGCACGGCCATGTCCACCGAGCAACACCTTTAGCAACATAAACAATCAATAACATTGCATCAAAACTGTTCCATGTATTATGAATTTTGGCAGAATGAACTGCTTTTTTTTTTTTTAACTATTGGCATTATGTTGCATCTTTCATCTTTAATTTTGAGACCACACCCTTCTCCCAGAGAAACTGTATGTTGATGTGTGTGCGTGTCTGTGTGGAAGCCCACAGTTTCCGAAGTGAGGAATATTACTGTATTTATTTGTTTTCTGTTTCAGGTATGGCTCTGTATGTCAATATGTCCAGTTTAAACTGTGATGATGCTCAAAAATGATGCTGCGAACCCGTCTGTTTTAAAACTAAAAGCTGAGAGATACGCAGATGTATGTGTGTGGGAAAACATCATATATGGTGTTAAAAAAAGTAAATGACAGTGGATAAGAAGAGTTCCTATTCTGTTTTTATTTAAGCTGCGTAAGATGAGGCATGTTACATCGGAACATCTTGCCTTTTACTGTTGCTGTCAGGAACTATTTTTTTTAGCAGAAGGATGGTGTTTAACGAGCGTGCCTCAAAAAAAGTAACATATCAATACATACATTTTTGGTTTTAATATTTTTATTGTGTGGTAACCATTTTACCGCATTGCGTCATGCCTAACAACGCCCTTCAGCTGTGACTCATTCACAATACCGCCTCTTGTAACTCATTATTTACTTATAATTATTGTAGGCTATCTTTGGTCACTGTACGACACTGGGCCACTGATTAGGAGCCATGATCATATAAATCACCATGATTGTTTCAATGTTGTACAATGGCAATCTTCTGTGTTGGACAGCAAAAATTGTGCAGTGTGTTTTTTGGCTCAGGTGTTTTAGAATGACCAAAATATTTCAGAATCGTATAAGTCCGCTGGTTAGTCTATCTAGATTAGTGGTTCTTAACTCCAGAACTCTGGGCCTACCTCCCCAAACCTACCCATCTCCACCCCCTGGATGTGGATGTTACCTTGCCTCCTGGATCTTGTGTACTGTAGTGAGGGGCTACTAGTCCACTGTGCAAAGTCACATGACTTTTTTGATGCGCATTGAGAAATTTATTTTAAAAAAAAATGCATTTCCATCATAATGTTCACATTTTCCTATTGGATAAAAATTTATCTTACAATTTTCGCTATGCTTCGGTCACCCTGTTTTAGTGCACATTTTGAAGTATTGCATCAAAAACAAGTAATGGAAACACCAAATAAAATTTTAAAAAAGCCTTAATTCGCAAAAAAAAAGTTTTTACACTCATATGAGGTGGTTTTTGACTTGTGCGAAAAAGGGTTAATGCAGAAAAAAATTTCTTGATGCGTATCAAATATGTCAAGTCACCTTTATTTATATAGTGCTTTTAACAATACAGACTGTGTCAAAAGAGCTTTACAGTACTAAATTTTTGTCAAGAATGCAAAAAGACAATAGCAAACACTCAATTTCCAGTTCATGTGACTTTGCGCTACAGGATGGCATAACTGGACTAACCAGTAGACTGTTCTCATTGCACAGCATGTGAAATGTTGTTTTGATCATTCTGAAATGCCTGAACTAAAATCTGTAGTTTGGTATAATTACCTCCCAGAAGTGAACACGACTGTGTTCCCAAACAGCAGGCATCTGCTTCTGAAAGCAAGATAAAACAGGATTTACTGCATTTCATCTATGCACTTTGAGGTTTTGAGTAAATTATTATATACGAAAAATGACCCACAGTGGCTTATCCTACCGCAGTAAATGACCTTTTTCATAGTGATGTTGGCGCCAGTTTATCAAGAAGCAACCATTTTATTCTTTACGTTTTGCTGGATGGAAACACTGCTTTATTTGCAAATGTTTTATGCGCATAAGGTAAATTTGCAACTTTGGGTGGAAGCAAAGCTAAAGTTGAACATGTAAGTTTTTTATGCGGATTTTTAGAATTTAGGTGCAGTTGCGCTTCGGGTGACCCGAGTTCGAATCGCACCTCGCGGACCTTTCCCGATCCTGTCCCTGTCTCTCCCACTTACTTCCTGTCAGATCTCCACTGTCCTGTCAAAAAAAAAAAAACAGGTGAATGGGAACAGCTAATGTGGTAAAATCTGTCACTTAAGTCATGTGAACATGTTGCAAAATCTGCACTGGGAAATCTTTTAACCTCATGCAAAAGTACAGATCGAGAGGATTCCTACAGAAATGATGAGTTTATCAAGAAGCGACCATTTTATTCCTTACTTTTTTCTGGATGGAAACACTGCTTTATTTGGAAATGTTTTATGCGCAAAAGGTAAATTTGCAACTTTGGGTGGAAGTAAAGCTAAATTTGAACATGTACATTTTTTATGCAGATTTTTAGAATTTAGGTGCAGTTGCGCTTCGGGTGACCCAAGTTTGAATCCCACCTCGTGGACCTTTCCCGATCCTGTCCCTGTCTCTCCCACTTACTTCCTGTCAGATCTCCACTGTCCTGTCAAAAAAAAAAAAAAATAGGTGAATGGGAACAGCTAATGTGGCAAAATTTGTGACTTAAGTCATGTGAACCTGTTGCAAAATCTGCACAGGGAAATCTTTCAACCTCCAGTCTCCGCATCCAGCTATTTTTAGCTGTACAAAACAGCTTGTTTTGCTGCTTGATATTGCAAACTGGTGTGTCTTGCCATATTATTTTAATGTATTATCTTAATTATGAGCACATAGGTTTGTAGTGCAAACAGTTTTACTGTTTACTACTCGTTATTCTTCTCGTTATTTCCCTACGGCGGCTAATAAACCAGAAGTCTCAGAAGGCTTTGAAGAAAAAGGTGGATATATCAAGGGTGTCCAGACTTGTTCCTGCAGGGCCACTGTCCTGCAAAGTTTAGCTCCAACCCTAATTAAACACACATGAACCAACTAATCAAGATCTTTAGACTCACTACAAACTTCCAGGCAAGCTGGTTGGCCCTTCAGAAGCAGGACTGGACAGCCCTGTAACATATCAACAGCTCTAATGTGAAGCTCCTACTGTGTATATTAACTGCAGCAATATATATATGTTCCAATATTACAGTATTGGCTGGTAATACCAGTATGAATTGTAGCATATGGTGTATTAAGACATCTTCAGAAACGCCAGTTTTCCCAAAGTGTCCCCAAGCATTCTACAAACTATGACATCACCCTCATACCAGAGACCCAAACATTTTCCATCTGACAGGAAGGAGAGCCTTACTGGATTTTTCGTCAGATGCTTACAATACAGCTAGCTCAAAACAGCTGGAAATGTGTCCTGTGATGTGTTAGCAACGGGACAGGCTGTCTACTTTAAAACCCCACAATTCAGCCTGACCAATGTGGGAAAAGCACCCTGGTTCATGGTCTTTCATAATGCCACTCGAAAGCAAGTCAAAGCTGTGTATTTCTTTACAGAAATCGTGTTTTAACAAGACATTGTCTTTGTAAATACAATTTAGACCACGTTTTCTTTTCTAAGCAGACAAAAAGAGTGTGACTGCGCGAGCCCAATGCAAACAGACAAGTGGATAACCTCTACAAACAAATCAAAGATGGAGAATAGAAGATTTATGATGCCGTGATAACTCTACATTCATATTCCACGTGTTTACAGTTGTGACTGTCAGTCACACTCTTTGAAATCTTTCCACCGAGGCATGTTTGGCACCTTCATCGTTCAATGCCATGAAAGAATCACCTTTAAAAGCTAATGACTTGTGCATCAAAGTCCAACACAATTCATTCACGTAAACGCCTTTTGTACAATATCACTGAATGCTGTCATGTACGTGAAATATTGCAGGCGTGTTAAAATTTCGGTGTGAAAGATATATTAAAACACGGATGAAAAGGAATTAAAGACAATAATGAAGATTGTTCTCTCACACGTTGAGCGAAACTTCATACATCTACTTTGGAAAAGTGAATTTAGCTCTAAGAAAAGATTTAACATTGTTCGTTTGCATACACCACTTGATATTCTACCAGTTTGCCAATTTTGTTATCTAATGCAATTAAATTCATTTTAAGTACAGATACTTTTTGGGGCCACTGTATATAACCACAGGAAGAGTAATAATTGTACACACATGGTCTCTGAATGAAAGTCAGTTGCTGTGGAGTTTCACCCTGACATCATTGTGAAACATAATTGGAGTAAAGCAGCCAATACAGTTTCTGCCTACACCCTGAGAACAGGTAATGCTGCATTGCATCCATCAAGTAAAGGTGGTAAAAATCACCCCAGGCTGAGGTCTGTCTCCCACTGTGCTAATCTAAATGCTGTAGTAAACTGTCAAAACTTCATGTGTACAATGCAAACTTTTGTATCTTCAAAACTGATTATGTAATACTGTTTAGACCGTGCCTGTTTATTTTCTTCATCTTCCAAATTTGGTAAGTTTGTTTGTAACCTGACTGGACTGTGGCTCCTGCCCTACACAAGGGAGCAATTTGGTTACTTGGATACACTTCCGGTCCATTCCCGAATGCGTTAAACCTAGTCAACTCTATGACTGGAAACAAACTACTCAAAAAACAGCCTCTGTGAAGAAAATAAAAACAGCCAATGTACTTTTGCTAAACTTTAATCCAAGAATGCTGCAGTTTCCTTTTAGTTTGGTGGAAAAAGAATTAATTCATCCACCAGATGGCTAATGTCTGCTGCGCTTTATATTTCTCGACTTGGAACAGTTTGACTGTTGTCAGGTTGGTTTACATAGTTCATCATCACATTGCCCAGCAATAAAGGCCAGACCCATGGGCGGTACTGGGCATAAATAGGTGGAAACATAAAAAAAAAAAAGTGGAAAAATTTGCACCTATTCTTGATATTGTCTTTCATCACGCTCTGAATGAGTGTTTCCGTAGTGTTATTTCTAAAACAGGGATTTTCCTATAGTGCGAAAAGGCGATAGATTCATCCACCAGATGGCTTTTACTTAAATTAAGGGACAGTGGAGTCTGATTAGGTCACTAAATTACATCTAGGACCAAAATCAGTATCAAAAGTACCTATTACATCATCTCAGGGTTGAGTGAGGTCGTCTCCATTGAATTGAATTATTTCACAAATTGCTGCCAAAGCATTTAGTGGAGTCATAGACTGAATAAAATGATAAGGTATAATTCCTATTACAGTGTATTTACTGTAGCGCTCTAGAAGGCTTTATTCAGGTTCTCCATAAAAATATGTAATGATTTATTTTTAGCAATAATCTACAGTGTAAATCTTCCAAGATGTTTTAAGAGCTAAGCAAATGCATATGTCTTTATGGAAGCCACAAGTCAGCGTGATTTTAACTTAATTTTTTATAACTGTCTGCTTGCCAAATTACTGGAGAAGCACTACAATAATCATAAACATGGAGATCATCTTAACAGAAGTAGAAGGGCAGTTTTTAAAGCATATTTCATAATTAATTGTATTATGAGGCACAGTATAATAAAACTTAAGTAATACATTTGAAAATCAAGAGAACACTTACAGATACCTCCATGTTATTGGTGTTAATCTGACACCGGGTACTAATTACCTTAATTATATGACAAACCCTATTTAAGTGGCAGCATTCTTCTAATTTTCACTGACTGCAAGATGGCGGGCCGCTCTAAGGTCACTGAAACCCTGTGACAGGACGTTGTCCAGATGAAGGCCAAAGGAATTCTTGAATTCTTGACTATGTGATTTCTCTAATATTGCAGGTTTACAATGACACTAATTCATTCAAGTCCCTCAAAAAGGCTGGTCATCCACATAAAACAAATGATCAAGAAGACAGGATAATGAAGACTCTCAATGGGGAATCGGTTCAGCACTGCAGCTGGAATTGCTTGCCAGTTCAGTGCTAAACGGGGTAAGGATCTGTCTCGAAACTTTTAAGAGAAGTCGGACTGAAAGCGCACTCTGCAGTGATCAAACCTCTCTTCAGCAGAAAGAATCAAAAAGCTAAGCTCACCTTTGAGGAGCATGTTGTGTGGAGAGAGGAGAACTGGTCCAAAGTTCACTTTAGTGATGAGAGCAAGTTTAATTTATTTGAGTCTGATGGGAAAGATTTTGTTCAGCGCAAAACTGAGGTAAGACTGAAGCCCAAGTGTGTAAAGACATGAAAGTTGGAGGAAGAAGAGTCATGGTTTGGGAGATGGCAGAGTGAATGCAAATGTTTATCAGACCCTCTTTCAACAACATTCAGTTCCTTCCCTGCAAGCGTCTCCAAATCAGCCTGCAATTTTCATGCAGGGCAATGCCCCCGTCAAACTGCAAAACAGGTGAAGCAGTTCCTTAAAGCTAAGAGCATTAAAATAATGAAATGCCCAGGCCAGAGTCCTGATCTAAACCTGACTGAAAAGCTTTGGCAACAAAGTTATGGCTATGAAACCCACTACAGTTACCAAACTATGGAAGAGAGTGGAAGAAGAGTGAACCAAGATCACACCAGTGCAATGTGAGAAACTAGCGATGTCCTGCAGCCACAGATGTGTTGAAGTCATTCAAAGCAAGGGCCTCCACACTTCCTACTAATTCTGACAGCTGTAACCCTCCAAAATTTTTGTTGTACAGTAGTCAACATTTGAAGTGGATCAAAAAAGCTCATCAAAGTTGTCCTAAGACAAGAACAGGTATTGTTTTGGTTTTAGGACAACTTTGATGAAAGGTTCTGATCCACTTCAAATGTTGACTACTATAATCTTATTTCGTGCTACTCCATAATTTTGATCACTGTGTTGTCCACAAAATAAACATTTTTGCTGAAATGCTGTTGGATATTTTTGGACATATTGTCAAATATGTTAGTAGAACTGTGGTATACCCACAGCTATTATTCCTTCAAACTTTTTTGGTTTTGGTTTTTTGGAGGGTTGCACCGCATGACATTTACAACTTGAACTGACCTTGACACACAGCCATGCGGATCTACAGATCTTACACCACATTATTAGAAATTTTATACTTTTAATGAGATTTTTTATTTCTGTTATGGCATCACAGCAGTTGTACCACCCTGACATTTTGTAATATGTCCCCAAAATGAATTTTAGCTTTTATAACAGTCCTGGAGGTTTTAAACCACATAGAGCCAAACGGATGTTCCTATCCTGTATGAAATCATCGTTTGACTCCTGCAGATTAACTAACTTCATGTGTTTATCCAAAATAATTAAATTGTTAAATGTCAAGACTAGAGGAGGTTGAATGCAATGCCTGCTTTTAATAAAACCGGCTCCCTATGAAGTAGCCGAGTTACATTTAACACTTTACAAGACTGAAAAAACTCCATGCATCTGAACAAACTACTGTAATTCAACAAATAAATCATTCACCAGCTCTGACTGCAAAATCAATGCCGTGTCAATATCTCTATCCATCACTGTCAAACACTGCAACGCCTTCAGCACTGACCTGCCTAAACAATCTTTATTGTATCCTATTAAAGTCCAAAGTCTCTTTCACTGCCCAATGTTTTTCCTTTTCTTTCCTTCTGTAATGACACACAGATGTGTATCCACATTGGCCTGAAAACACTTCATCTTTATAAGTCCAATTTCTTTCTTAATCTGCAAGCGCAGCCTTGATGCCACATGTGTTACTAGGATTTGAAAGCTTGGTGCATCATGGGAAATTCCCTTCTTTTTGTTATTCGTCATTTCAGCCTGTAAGGAAAAACACATTACTGGTGTTTAGCACCATAAGCCCTGATTTTCATAATGTCAGCATGATGAAAGAAAGCTGAATGCAAGTCGAACAGCCCTGATACCTTAAGAGCCCAGACACCATTACCTATACACTCAACCCCATCTCATGTTTCCGCCATCACCGCCTTACAATTGTGATCGAGCTTCACAGGTGAGCTGGCAGATGTTTCAAACTGGTGAATATAAAGGTGAGATCTGAGACAGTGGCACACTGCCACAATAAGGACTGAAGGCCAGAGGGTTTGCGTGTTTGACTTATTGTTCAGAGATGTAAGAGTAACCGAATCACCACTTTGTGCTACACTAGGATCCTGATCATCCTTTCAGGGTTTATTTAGCAAAAATTTCAATAATATAAAAGTCCTAATTTTTATTTTAAAATTGTCATTTTTATTTAGGTTTAAAGGAATAGTTCACCCAAAAATGAAAATTCTGTTATTCATTGCTCACGGTTGAACCACTGATGAACCACAATGTCCTTACTACCTTTCTGGGTCTTGAATTTGTCAGTTGTGTTGCTGTCTATGCAGGGTGAGAAAGCTTTTGGATTTTGTCAAAATATCTGAACTTGTGTTCTGAAGATGAATTAAGGTCTTAAGACTTTGAAATGACATGAGGATGAGAAATTAATGACAGAATTTCTATTTTTGGGGGCGAATTATTCCTCTAACAAAGCAAAATCTAACTTCCACAGTCACTGAACAAGCAATACCTTTTTGTTCCTTCACGAGACCAAAACCTTTACCCTCTCTGCTTCTAACTGGTGAAATGCCAACATCCACCCAAACTTATGAGAACATCATATCTCTCAAAAAGAAGCTATAAAGGCACACCTATTCCACAAGCACTTAGCCACCCCACACTTTTAAATCAATGCACTTACACACACACATAGAAAATACAGTATATCTCATCTCTGCATTTCTCCTTGCTTTCTCATTTAGTCTAATAAATCTGGCACTGTACATTATAAATATTGTTGTCTTTATAAAGAATTGCTTTTGTTTCTCTTTTGTAAGTTGCTTTGGATAAAAGTTTCTGCTAAATGTACACAAATGTACATGTAAAATATTTCCAAGTTTTCCCAGAGGTACAAATATCCCTAGCTGGGAATTGCTGATCTAATCTGTCTCATGCAGAGATGGCCACACTCAGAGATCTGACGTTAATGCTGAACCATTCTTTGCAGCGAAGCCAAACATAAGACTCCTCCATATGCTGATCGCTTTGTCTTTTCATTTCTCAAGCTGGAACTGTTTGGCTATTGTCAAACTTAGGAAGTCAAACTTTTAAAAAACAATGGAAAAAACTAATTTCACAGAGGAAACCAGGTGGAAAAATGGAAACAGGCGAACACACAATAACAAAAAAATCCAATACTATTACCATGTCTGATCTCTCTTAAAGGGGTCATCGGACACCCATTTTCCACAAGTTGATATGATTCTTTAGGGTCTTAATGAAAAGTCTATAATATACTTTGGTTAAAAATTCCCAATGGTTGTGTAAAACAACACCCTTGTCAAAAATCAGCTCTGCAAAAATCATCTCATTCTGGTCGAGGCTGCTTTAAATGCAAATAAGCTCTGCTCGCCCCGACCCTCTCTTCTCTCTGTGGATTGACGAGTCTGTTTACTTTAGCCACATTTAACCACGTTTAGCCACTAAACTTGATAACTAGCACATTATTAGGGTGATCGCAAAGATTCATAAAAAAAACCCCTTATACTCACTTCTGCTGTAAGTGAAGCTGGATCACGACTGATTCGCACGAACATAGACAGATATATGTAGATCGGGAAACGCACTCCATTTACAAACAAACCAAATCCACTGCATCTTCACCAGCTCAGATGTAAATGACAACCACTACGTTCATTATTACACCCAGCAACACAACACCTCAATCGCTTTGAATCAATTTGAAAAAGGGAGTATTATTTTTACAGATTAATTAAAAACCACTGCATGGATTTTTATCATTATAGGGTAGATTTGTACATACACTGCCAACACACATTAATGTTCAAACAGCATGTAAAAGTGAACTTAGCAACAGATGACCCCTTTAAAGTGGATTTTCTCTCATTTTGGTCTGACTTTGGTAAGATTTCTGAGTTTTGCTTTGTGTAGGCATTTTCCATGGCCTGAAATTCTTAAAAAAAGATTTCGTCAGAAAATGTTGAACCTCGGGTAAATGGAAAATTCTACCAAAACACATTAAATAAACATCATAAATACAGTCATGGCCAAAAAAATAGGCAACCTTGCAATTCTGTCAAAAATGCAAACCTTCTTGCAGTTGCAAATGTTTTGGTACTTCCACCTTTATTTATTTATTTTTTGTATTGGAACAACACACACACACACACACACAAAAAACAGAGTCAAATCTGATACAATTCCACACAGAACCCAAAAATGCACTGGACAAAATTATTGGCACCTTTCACTTAATATTTGGTAGCACCCCCTTTGGAAAAAATTACTGAAATTAATCACTTCCTGTAACCATGAATGAGTTTCCTCTCTACTGGAATTTTCAGATTTGAAGGATGGCTTCTCCCAACTGCTGTTTTGAGATCTCTCCACAGGTGTTCTATGGGATTCAGATCTGGACTTATTGCTGACCATTTTAGATCTCTCCAGCGCTTTGTTTGTAACCATTTCTGAGTGCTTTTTGAAGTGTGTTTTGGGTCATTGTCCTGCTGGAAGACCCATGACCTCTGGTGGAGACGCAGCTTTCTGACACTGGCTGCTACGTTGCACCCCAAAATTCTTTGGTAATCATCAGATTTCATGATACCATTCACACAGTCAAAGCATCCAGTGCCAGAAGCAGCAAAGAAACCCCAAAACATCTTTGAACCTCCACCATGTTTGACTGTAGGGACTATGTTCTTTTCTTTGAAGGCTTCATTTCTTTTTCTGTAAACAGCGCCATGATGTCCTTTACCAAAAAGCTCTACTTTTGTCTCATCTGTCCACAGTACGTTCTCCCAGAAGGATTGTGGTTTTGTCTCATAAGTTTTGGCAAACTCCAGTCTTGCTCTTTTATGCCTTTGTGTCAGCAGTGGTGTCCTCCTGTGGTCTCCTACCATAGCGTCCCTTTTCATTCAGATGGCGACAGATAGTGTGAGCTGACACTGTACCCTGTGTCCTTTGTTTGGAAGTTATTCAGGGCTCTTTTTCCACCATACGAACAATCCTTTGTTGTAATTTTTCATTAATTTTGCTCTCCACGTCCAGGTAGGTTAGCTACAGTGTCATGGGCTGTAGGAATATGGAACAGGAACATTAAGATCTCTGGAGATGGACGTGTAGCCTTGAGATTGTTGATGTTTATCCACAATTGTTTCTCTCAAATCCACAGACAATTCTTTACACTTCTTTCTTTTCTCCATGCTCAGTGTGACACACAACAAAGGTTGAATCAACTTTTCATTATTTTAACTGGTTGCAAGTGTGATTACTATATTGCCCACACCTGTTACTTGCCACAGGTGTGTCTAAATACAAATTACAGGAGCATCACAAAAAAAAAAAAAACACTATATTAATATCTTTAATGCTTAAGTCATGGGACATCAGTGTAGAGTATTTACAGTATGTGCTGCGCAGAGTCAATTATATATCCTACATTATGAAACACAACTATTTTTGAATGTACACAAAGGTGCTGACATTGACTGGCCTTCAAGGTCCACTGAAGCAAGCTCAGCAAAGCCTACAACAACTCAACTTTCTGACACCATTTGCATGACTTTGCAAGACTTGGCTGGACAGGCTAAACACACACAACACTGGATGACATTCTGATGAATCTGTGTTGAAAACAGCACGTCAAAGACTATTGTAACAACTTAATCATTGTAAAAACTGAAAGCTCTACTAGAATTTTAAATGAAAACAATCCAGGTAAAGACAACCAGCATATCGTAACTTCCTTCTTTCACTGTAGAAACAAGGAAAAGCTGTTAAATTGATTGTGTGACAATTCTGGCCCTTCCTCAGGTCTCCTCCAATCTTTCCTTTCTTTTGTCACTAAACTTCCTGTTATGTGTTAGCCTCCACATCCCAGCATCTAAACTGGGCTCCATTCCCACCATTAATCCAACGCAGACTCTTTTCCATTCCTGTAGTCTTTTAGTTTGATGTTCTCCTGTTCATCTGTTCCTTTCAGTTACGCAATAAAATGGTTGACACACTGATTTAGACACTAATAAAGTGACAAACGGGAGTTCATGGACATTTTTCTTTTAAGACATCTATATTTTTTGTAGGATAACCTCAAAATCATGGGAAGACATGATCCATGCCAAACCAGCACACTTCTTCAAAGCCAAAACCAGTAAGTGTACAGCAGCCAAAGAGGCAACACCCTGTTAGTACAAAACACACATCGCTTACCCTACAGTCCCATAGACTTCAACTGAAAACTGTAGTAAATGCTTAGCAACACCCAAAAACATCCAAACACTCTTTGTATCCACCTTTTTCCTCAGTAACCAATGAGTGCCGCCATGATGGACTCTAACTTCTGTTTGGGTGCTCTTGTGTTGCGGTCTTCATGAATACAGTTTAAAGAAGAAGTCCACTTCCAGAACAAAGATTTACAGATAATCATGTCTTTCTTTCTTCAGTCGTAAAGAAAATATGTTTTTTGAGGGAAACTCATGTATATCGCTGTTTTACCTTTTTTGTTAAGGGTGTTTGATCTTTTTTAAATGTTCACTTTGCAAAGACTGTTTCGCTAGATAAGACTCTTTTTCCTTGCAGCATTTAAACTGCATTTTGGAAGTTTAAACTCGGGGCATCATAGCAGTCCATTATGGAGAAAACGCTGAAATGTTTTCCTCAAAAAACATAATTTCTTTACAACCGAAGAAAGAAAGACATGAACATCTTGGATGACAAGGGGGTGAGTACATTATCTGTAAATTTTTGTTCTGGAAGTGGACTTCTCCTTTAACATAAATAGAAATCCATGTTTAAATGGGGTGGAAAAAAATTGACTCAATTAGTTACAATTTACGGAGGTTTAACGTTATAATATCAGTTCGGACAACATGTTAATCTGACTAGAAACACCAGAACCGGATCGGTAAGGTAAAGTGTTCCATTCGGGCAAGACTTCCGCGTTCATTTAAATGGTTTATGCCATATGATTTTGATTTCGTGTAAATATATGTATATTGCATCTGGCTATATCAAAAAGATATTACATTTAAGCAACATACACAACGTTATATTTAAGCAATGTCGCACTATAGCTATAGCAATCTATATGCACTATAGCAATCATGCAGTTGTTATGCGGATATTCAGAGCAATAGTAGGCTAAAACAGAAAGTGTTATATGGCTTAATACAACAGTTCAATAAATTGGAAGTTAATATTGGGTAACTTACATTTTATACACAGTTCCTCCAGAGAAAGGACTTTAAGGGACTTTAAGCAACAGCTTCCAATGGAACGGCTACGATGACCGGAAGTAAGCTGTTATACCGCCATAGCCAAAACGTAAAAATCATTAAGCAACGGTAAACAAGACAGCGCAAGGCGGCATTCATTTATTTAAGTACAAATTATGGATTATGAGGACGATGTTTAGGCAATACTTACATTGTTCTTTTCACATCATTTCTATTCTCCGTGCTACCTGAGGTGTTGTTGCCAACAGTAGACAAATGTTTGTACAAATGAAAAAAATCATTAAAATTAGCTTAAGTTTAAAACACTTGAAAGACTAACGGTAGAATCGTATACTGATGAAATTACAGTGGTATAAACTATCAAACATAACATTTATCTACCTAATCTTTCACATTGTAAAGACTACGGCAAATCAGCTGTTCTCCCGTAGTAGACGGCTACAGTAGAACGTCAAGAAGTAGCAGTTAAAGTCGCGAACGCGCAATTACTGAATAAACTAGTGTATCGGTTGAAGTAAATGATTCTATGACTCACCTAAGTGTTTTGTTCATCAGTGAATCGGTTGAATGAATGATTCAATAGGTTGTTAATTTATAAGTTACGTGTTCTCAGTATGAATCGTTGTTTTTTGAATGAATACTTTATAATACTGTCGCTTGTCGCCACATACTGACACAACTATGTAATCAAACACTCCTTGTCAGGTGTATTTCATATGATTTTGATTTTGTTTAAAAAAAAAAAGAAAAGAAAAAAGTTTACTTTGGACAAATCCAAATCACAACTAGTAATTACACAACTAGTTTCCCTTTGTCCATTTCAGTAAAAGCAATAGGTTGAGGCTAAGCACACACACACACACACAACAACAAAAAAAAAAAGTTGACGGGCAGACTGGAATCTGCCCAGTGTCCGGCAATAGATAAAGCAGCTGCTCTGCTATTCTTTGACTTGGCTGAATTCTTCAGTGGTCTGAAAGAGTTCCCACATAAACCCACCACAGGAACCCTTTGGTCCAACTCGTTCCTTTGGGAAAACATTTCTTTTCTTTTCACGTCTGGAGAGCGAATCAGCATTTGTTTGTGTTGAGCAACGGTTTCCATAGAGACCGAAGGTTCTCAGACATTCAACATTCCAGAATATTTCTTCTAATATTTTTTTCTTTCTTTGATGAAACAGGCATGTTAACTAAAATCCCCACTTATTTCCTCCAGGAGAAAGATTAGGCTAATAATAACAAGGGGCCACTAAGAAAAGTGAGGTGTCCTTCTTAACATTGACAATAATTTTAACAGACAAATAGGACCTCAAAACGTTGACCTCAGAAAAGCTTAGTACGCTAACATGTGATTAGCGCTTGATTAGCAGCAAAAAAAAAACAGCAGCCAACAAAGAACCAGATCAGAAGACGGCCAAACCTGTGGACCATAAATTGAGCCACACTCGATTATTTCAAGCCATGCAGAGGGAACGGTGCCTAATCAGGGCTCAGACGGTCTATTTAACTCTAAAATGAGTTAGAGACGCTGGTTGTAGAAAGTAATCCACCCTGTGGTAACAGTTTTTTTAAAATGTCAAATGTCAGGTTTTTTCAAAAAGTGCCTCCATCACATTTGCAATGCTACATGAATATACAATATTCATGATAAAACATTCAAAAACACAAAGATCATAGAGTGAACCTAGCATTTCATCTACCCATAAATAGTACAACTGCATAAATATTTTGCAACTAGCTAAATATCATAAGGATATTATCAATATTATACTATAAGTCAGTTTCTTCTTCTTCTTCTTCTCCAAAATGAATCACATTTTTGAGGGCCTAAACATGCTCGACAACTCATGAAACTTTGCACATGCACCAAGAGAGAAAATGGTGAAAATTTACATCTGATATTCATAATGGGTGTGTCAAAATGGCTCGATAGCGCCACCTATAAAATTTCAATGAAGTGCCCCTCGAGCTATATTTCACATAAATGTACGAAATTCGGTAGACACATCCCAGATAGCACATGTACGTCTGCAAGATGTCTGTTAAAGATCACTTGATCTGGAAAGCATCTGCTGTGTACAAACGTCTGGCAGACATCTGTAAGATGTCAGTTTTACATACATTCTAAATAATAAACATCTTAAATACATCTAATAGACGTCTATTTGACATCTGATAGGAAACGTCCAATATACGTATTGCAGATGAGTAAACTACGTCTTGCAGATGTAAATGCAGACGTCAAATAGACGTCTCCGAAATGTAAGTGTGCTATCAGGGATGTAACACACCGATACCTACAAAAAAGTCCCCCAGTACGAAGTTTAAAACCCAATGGGAAGTCAGTTATTTTGAATTTTCTTTGCAAGTTTTGTGCCGTTTTTGCCATTTTCAGGGGGGGTATTTAAACGAACTCCTCCTAGACATTTAACAGATCAACACCAAATTTGGTGAGTGTAATCTAAAGCCCTTTGTGACATTAAATCGTGAAGATCTTAAGTTTTCGTTAAAGGGTTTGTCCATTGCAACGTGACAAACTTTGGTGTTTCGCCATGAAACAGGAAGTTGTTATAATTCCGGCATACAATGTCCGATCTCCACCAAAATTCACGTGTTTGATAAGAGTCCTGTGCTGAAAAATGCCCATATTCAGTTAAAGTCATAGCGCCACCTACTGGCAACAAAGTGCTCCTAGAGATTTAATGACATCAACATTATTTTTGGCCTCCTATAAAGGCATTTACAATGTTAAATTGTGAAGATCTTGAGTTTTCGTTGAAGGGCGTGTCTGTAGCGGCCTTGACAAAGTTCGATGTTTCACCATGTAAAAGGAAGTTGTTATAATTCAGCCATACAAATGTCTGATCTGCACCAACCTCACATGTTCGATAAGTATCCTGGCCTGAACACATATAAAGGCCAATATTCAGCTATAACCATAGCGCCACCTGTTAGCAACAGGATATGCCATGTTTTACACTAACTCAAACATACCAAGTTCAATCTGCGCCAAACTTCATATGTTTGATCGAAGTGGTGTTTCCTTCATGAATGAATCAGTGTTCTTAAGCAAATCCTTGAGTAAATGATTCTGTGACTCACTCATATACGGTTGCGTCACTAAGTGAATAATTCAATAGATCATATAAGATGCGTGTTTCTTCCCCGAATAAATGCTTTTTTGAATGAATCAATTCATAAAGATAGTCACTTGTCGCCACCTACTGGTGTAACTATGTAAGGTGTAGAAAATGCCAGGTAGTTTTAATAATCAAAGACACTTCAGAGGATTTTACACAGGATTCAACAAGGCATAATAACAGAGAAAGGACAGATTCACAGAGAGTTTAGAGTTCACAATCTAATGTGTTTCTCATTCCTGTTCCCAATAGTCCTTTATTTCACGACGTAAATTTACAAGCCGTTTCCACAGTAATGCCATATTTAATGGGCCAGTTTTATAAGAACAACAGTATTCACAAACAAGTGACCACAGGATCCCCAGCCTAATATTTAATGATTACTTAACCACTATAATATTATGATCCATTAAATACCACCATATTTTAGAAGCCTTATCAGCATAAAGATTTCCACTACGCCCTTCCAATATGAAGCATTTAATTTTATTTTACAGATGATTTTAACACAAAAAGGCTTTTGGAGAAGAATGACATCAAAGCATCTCCAACATAATGACTTAAACATTTCCCTTCAGTTGCAGTGGATGCAGCACAATGATGGAGCGGTGCCAGATACAGTAGATGAGCATGATCGCTTCCCCAGGATGCCGATCCACAGGACATTTTCCTGCTGTCCGACAGTCCGATTCCTAAATTGCACATTTTCCATATAAAACCACTGACTTTCATTCATTCTAGTTTATACTGAGGCTTGCCAGAGTACTGGCTTGAAATTAAAGTTTTACTATCCTTAGCTCAACTGAAATGTGTATTTCTTTAGCACGCTGACACTTTTCTCACTCTATTACTTACGGGTTTATAGCGTAGGTAGGTGTTAAATCCTTAAAAGTTATGGATTAGGGAATGGATACAGTATAACAGTGGCAGGTTACTGTGGTTACCATACAGTCATTTCCTCTCTGCTTTCCTTCAGCCTGTTACTCCATAATGACATAACCCGTCGTTCCCCCGCCAAACTCTCTCCGTTGCAACCACAGTCATTTCCGTGCAGATAAACTGATTTAATGAAGACTCCAGAGTACACAAATGGAAACGGCCTCCCTGAAATGTAGGAGCCTTGCAGATCTATTGCAAGTACATGGTGAAGAAAATCCCCAAGTTCAAAGCTTCACCAAGACACCAATAAACCTGTAGTCCTGGTAATTTGTGTTACTGATCTATGCCATGTGTGGCTTGGTGGCCTCATAATGGAAACCGTGTGGATATGTGGTCTGTCCAAATATTATGTCTGATTTTGTATCAATGGATTTATGGTAGTATATATGGCTAAGGACTAAATGTTAAGGCGGTGTCGCAGTAGAATGGATGATTGTGGTACTTTTGTGGCAGAAAACCAGCAGTAAATGCACTCTGAGGCTTATCGAACTGCCACTGAAATCCTGTAACATGTAACATTTTGGTCTTCAGTAGACAGGGCTTTTCAACCAGCTGCTTTTTGGCATATGAGAGTAATTTTCTCTGCTGTAGAGTACTAGTTGGTCAGATTACTTTTGATTTACCTATTGCTAGACTATCAGGAGAGTAAAAACAGAAACTGGAAAAGTGTGCATGGAAACTTGGCACTTGCAGGAGCTGGCCGTTTGTCTGATGATTGCACTTTGCACTAAAATCTTGACTTCCATCAGCTATCTGCCTGTTTTCCGCTTTCTGCTTGTTTGCAATAGCAGAAATACACAAATAGATGTTTCAACTCATTATTATAATTTTGTAGTTTTTTTATTGAGTTCATTCAGAGTTCAGATTTCATGCTTCACTGAGACTGCAACTGATATTTAAAAAGAGTCCAGTACTGAGTTGTGCTTTATATGTAACACTTTGAATCATTTATAATTAGGTTACAGTCCTGTTTTAAAATCCACCTTAAAATGATCAAATGTTTATACAAAAGCACAGTAACAGGGTTGAAATTTTAAGAAAATGGCATTATGAAAATGTTATTATTATGATTATTAGATAGAAAATTCAGTGCTGATATTACAAGTACACACTTTTCAATTCAATTATTCAGTTATTTACTATACAGAATCATAGTAACAGAGTTGACATTTTAAGATTGTTGGTAGAAGAAAACCATAGGAAAACATAATAAAAGTAAACTTCTTTAAAGAATGATAATGTCATTATGATAAAGTTATGATTATGATTATTAGAGAATTCAATGCTGTTATAAGTACATACTTTTCAATTAACAGTTGTTTACTACACAAAATCTAATAACAACGTTGATATTTTAAAGGGGTCATCGGATGTCCATTTTCCACAAGTTGATATGATTCTTTAGGGTCTTAATGAAAAGTCTCTAATATACTTTCTCAATTCTCAATGGTTTTGTAAAACAACACCCTTTTACCTTGCCAAAATCAGCTCTGCAAAATCTCATTCTAAGGGGTTGTTCCTTTAAATGCAAATGAGCTCTACTCACCCCACCCCTCTCTTCTCTCTGTGGAAAGATGGTCTTGTTTACATTAGCCACATTTAGCCGCGTTTAGCCGCTAATCTTCCTAACTACCACGTTATAAGGAAAGGCATTCGCAAAGATTCATAAAAAAAACCCTTATACTCACTTCTGCTGTAAGTGAAGCTGGATCATGAATGATTCGCGCGAACATAGACGGATATATGTAGATCGGAAGGTGCATTCCCTTCACAAACAAACATAATCTACTGCATCTTCAGCGGCTCAGATGTCGGGAGTAAATGACGACCACTATGTTCATTATTACATCCAGCAACACAACACCTCAATCGGAGATATTCTTGTCTAATTTACATCCATGCTCTGGCATCAAAACATGGAAAGTTACTGGACTGTGACAGCTGGTCTAAGGTAAGAGCTCATGTCAATCAACTATCGTGGGAGCGGCCTCTGTCGATGTGACGCCACACCGACAGGCATCTGAGAACGGCTTGATTTGAAAAAGGGGATATTATTTTAACAGATTAATTAAAAACCACTGCATGGATTTTTATCATTATAGGGTAGATTTGTACATACACTGTCAACACACATTAATGTTCAAACAACATGAAAAAGTGAACTTAGCATCCGATGACCCCTTTAAGATTGTTGGTAGAGGACAACCAAAACAAAACATAATAAAAGTTCACTTCTTAAAAAATGATAATGTCATTATGAAAAAGTTATGATTATTAGATAGAAAATTTAATCCTGATGTATTCCAAGTACACGCTTTTTAATTACCAGTTGTTTACTATTCAAAATCGAAGTAACAGGTTGACATTTTTAAATTGTTGGTAGAGGACAACCATAACAAAACACAATAAAGTTCACTTTTTAAAAGAATGATAATGTCATTATGATAAAGTTATGATTATGATTATTAGATAAAGAATTTAATGCTGATATTAAAAGTACACACTTTTCAATTACCAGTTGTGTACTTATGAAATCATAGTAACAGGGTTGACATTTGAAACACCCCTAGTGAAAATGTAACAAAACATAAACTTATGAGAAGACTTTTAGTTGTCTTCGTTGTTTTTAGATATGGAATCAAAAAAGAGATGGCAACAGGGTTGACAACACAATATAATAGCAATTCATAACTACTTTACATTTTTGTGAATTGTCACAAATTTTTCATGAATCTAAATTTCATTTGTTTTCGTACGATCTGCTTACACTCGGTGATGGTTTTGTTTAAAAGTAGGATTGGGGTGGATGCTCATGCCTTTTTTTCCCCCCTAAAAAATTCATATAAAATCCCACCTTATAAAATAGTTTTCCTGTGTGATCTGGTTAAATAACCTGTGGCCACAACTATGTAATTTTAATAGATTTCTTAGATATTGATATTACACATTTCAAGTACCAGTTGTTTACTATACAAAATCACAGTAACAGGATTGATATTTTAAAATCATCGTTGGAGAAAAATGTAACAAAAATTATGAAAAGAAAAGACTTTTAACTTTAGATTTTTGTTTTTAGATATGGAATCAAAAAATAGATGGTAACAGGGTTGACAACATTGGTACAAATTTTGTATGGATTTCATATGTTGTCGTACGATTACACCCCAGTGATGGTTTTGTTTAAGGGTGGGGTTGGAGTGGAGGCTCATGCTTTTTTAAAAACATACATTTTCGTGCGATTCACGTCAGAATTCATATTTTTTTTTAATATTTATGTTTTTCTATGAGATCTGGTTATGTAACCTGTGACCACAATTATGTCTTTTAATAGATTTAAAAACATTTATTAGATGCTGATATAACAAATATACACTTTTCAATTAACAGTCGTTTACTATACAAAATCATAATAACAGGGCTGATATTTTAAAAACATCCCTAGTAAAAATGTAACACAACATAAAGTTATGAGAAGACTTTAACGTGTCTGTGATGTTTTAGATATGAAATCAAAAAAGAGATTGTAACAGGGTTGACAACACAATATCATGGCATTTCGTAACTACTTTACATTTTGGCGAATTGGTATGAATTTTGTATGAATTTGAATTTAATATGTTTTTGTACGATTACACCCCAGTGATTGTTTTGTTTAAGGGTGGGGTTAGGGTGGAAGCTCATACTTTTTTTTCTAAAAAAAAAAAAACACATACATTTTCATGTGATTCAGGTCAGAATTCATATGAATTCTCACCTCATGAAATAATTGTTTTCCTGTGAGATCTGGTTGTATAACCTGTCACCACAACTGTATCTTTTTAATAAAATTTTAAAGATTTATTAGATTTTTTGATATTAGAAATAAACACATTTCAATTACCAGTAATTTACTATACAAAATCATAGCAACAGGGTTGACATTTTAAAAACAACCCTAGTGAAAGTGTAACACAGCATAATGTTATGAGAAAAATTTATCTGGTCTGTGATGTTTTAGATATGGACTCAAAAAAGCGATGGTAACAGGGTTGACAAAACAATATCATGGCAATTCGTAACTACTTTACATTATGGCAAATTCTGTATGAATTTGAATTTCATGTTTTTGTACAATTACACCCCAGTGATAGTTTTGTTTAAGGGTGCGGTTGGGGTGGAGTCTCATGCTTTTTTTTTCTAAAAAAATGCATATTTTCATGCGATTCATGTCAGAATTCATATGAAATCTCACCTCATGAAATATTTGTTTTGCTATGAGATCTGGTTGTATAACCTGTGACCACAACTATGTCTTTTTAATAGATTTAAAAATATTTATTAGATGCTGATATTAAAAATTCAATTACCAGTCATTTACTAAACAAAATCATAGTAACAGGGTCAACATTTTAAAAAAAACACCCCTAGTGAAAATGTAACATAACATAAAAAATCTGAATTCAATGGATTTAAAATCTATCATATAATGAGAGAAACTTATTTCCATATATTTTGTTAGTGCATACATCCACACAAACACACAGCTGAAGACAAGCCAAAAACATCCCCTATTTACTGTTCAAATTATTAGTTATTTTTCTACACAAATGGCAACGGTTCTATAGGAAGACCCAGTTATGTTCACCCAAGCGTTGTGTTGAGCACTAATGCTTACTGAAGGCCAGCAGGGACTCGCTTCTCACCCAGCTGGTGTCTGTCTGCCAGTGATTATATCACACTTCTCAGCTTCTTGTGACATGCTCTCTCAACATTTGCCCATTATGCTGGAAAAACTCTCATCAGCGCAGGCAACAGCAACATTCGGAAAATAAATTCCAACTACACCACAGCGTGAAACAGGGGCGTTTAATGCCAAACTGGTGCCAAATCATGAACAGCTCAGTGCCATAAACTTTTAGTGGTAGTAAACTACTACACAACTATGCACAACAAAAGCATGCACTGATTATGATGAGCTCTCACAATTATTACATAAGAAGTTCAAAGTAATGCGCAATTCCTTCCTTTCTCTTTTCCTCTACCAAGGGTGTCAGTTTTCTCGTTTCAACATTAATATAATCGAAATGGAACATATGCTTTCCATTTAGCTAACGAATGAGAGTCGGCTAAACAAATACATCATGCTGTCCAACTTGATACCATGTTTAAATATTTGTCTGGCAATAAAAACAGAACAATTTAGCTTGTATTGCGGCTCAGCTGACACGGGATGATACCATTGCCCTGCCAGTGCAATGGCTTGCAACACTGTTAAAATCTTCTAAACACATGCAAGCTCATCATATCCTGTTTTATTTCTCGTTACCATGGCACAGGAAGTAAACTATGACAAATAACAGCCGGTTGCTAAGGAAACAACTTTTTTTGACTCTCACCCCCTCTGCTTTTTTGAGAAAATAGTTGCATTCTTTTCAGTATTGTGCCACACCAGAAAAATGAAGACTACAGATGATTGTTTGAGATTAATCGCACTTATATCTGCATATTTGGAATATTTGTTTTATTCTAATTTAATCTTGCTTTATTCCTACAATTTCTTAAATAAACACATACTTTAGGGCTGAAACATAAACAGATTGCATTACAAAGAGGAATGCCACTGTACTTACACGTGGCCTGACAAATGAGTTAAACAATCCTGTGCATATGTGAAGCATCTCTCACCTTTTGATACTTTTCCAAGACAAACATTTTTCACTGTATTGACATGTAACTCTTGAAAGCAATGCACATGAGAAGGTGTTTTAGCTGGTACAGAAAGCCTGTGATGAATAGACGGGTGACGTGTAGTGTAGTAACATGTCCTTCAATTTTATCTTCAACATCTAGATTTTGCATTCAGACTTTTAAGGCGTGCTGAGTGACACCGTAATCATCATTCAGATGTCAATCAAAAGGCCAAACTCACTCACAAACAGTGTAGCCATGGCAACATCTCCTCCCACCCAATGCTCAATGTCCTCCAGAGATGATTGACATCATCATTGTTATGTGTACATATGATGTAACAGTATGGGCAATAAAGGATCGCCCTCAAGGTCTGTACACTCT
The DNA here is from genome assembly GCA_012976165.1 of Labeo catla. Classification (NCBI taxonomy): domain Eukaryota; kingdom Metazoa; phylum Chordata; class Actinopteri; order Cypriniformes; family Cyprinidae; genus Labeo; species Labeo catla. The sequence goes on from VONZ01000119.1 coordinate 780,284, forward strand.
GTGTGTGTGTGTGTTTCCTCCTCAGTCAATGACATACTGTAACATTTTGTCTGTTCTCAGCTCACAAAAAGAACACTTTGCTTCCCAGCCCTCCCTCTGTCTTCAGCGGTGACGGGTTCAGTCCAACAAACTGTTATTCCACAGACCCTGATTACCTAATCACAGACGTCTGTGTTTGTTTTCACTACTCACTCCTCCTCCCTTTCACTTTTGTACGCCCTGATCTATCACACTGGCAATGGGCTCCCACAAATAGCCTACTATGCTACACAACAAAACAATCTGCGATTGTGACAAAAAACATGATATGCTGTACTTTTGTCGAGAATAACGACAGGAAATCAAGTTATTTATAAGCAGCATTTTAGAGTAATGATCTGTAAACCACGCCAGTTCGCTAATGCCAAATATCTGTTACCAAACAAATGACAGTAGTCCTCCCTCAGAGATGTATGAATGTTTTGTTCATAGACTCAACAAACTTAACTACGTTTTTCAGTAGACCAGCTACTTGTTTTCAATGAGTTTCACTGTTTTACTGCTACTTCGCTGCTACCTACAACTTCGCATCTGAGCAAACTGAGGCAATAATTAAGTGCACTTACGTGACCTGTAATTTCTTTCTCAAGGATTTTTGGGAAGTATGATTCATGTAAGTGAATCAGTTTGTTTGGACAGTTAATATGGATGACTATCAGCACACCACCAGCGGCCAATGGGAACTCAGATAATAATAAATAAATAGTTGATAATGAACAAATAGATTCTGCTAGATAAATACAGCTTTAGTTGTAAATATGGACTGATCAATTCAGGCGTAGCTTACTTTATGCCTTCTCACCAAATAAATAAATACATGGAAATAAAATATTAGTTTCAGTTAAAGTTATTTATCTGTATATTAATATAATCTATATTATTATTAGCTAAAATGTACAAAACAAATTAATATTAATACTGAAGTCCTCTAAGGTCATTTTCATCAAGTAGCGCGACTTTCTACCAAGTGTAACTCACACGTACGTCCTGAAAATTGACGGCAAAACATTCCGATCGCCACCTGGTGGTTGGCTGCAGTATAGGTCATAAACTCCGCCCTCTCCATGTAACTGATTGGAACGTGAGGCAAACTAAAAAAATCGAATTACACTTTAAATATTATTTTTCTAGCATTTTAGATTTTTCTTATCAATGCTGATGCATATTCAAGAGATCATTTTTAAACACATTTGCTTTTAGTTATTTAATGCTTTAAAAACCGGGTGTGTTGTCATAATTGCATGTTTGTGATTGGGTCTGTGGGAGTTCGCGGCTCCAGCTTATTATATCACATTGTGAGTGTATAATTAGTACCGTTTGTTGTTTTCTCATGTCATCTGCTGGAGCGTTTGGACCCGGAAGTCACGGAAGAGGTGACACTTGAAGTCAGACTTAACAAGCGAATAACTTATGAATGGGCAATTGCGCAATGGACCTTATTCTCCAGAGAAACAAGCACGTCACCTTCTTTAGAATATTGTCTTTGAATTTACATTTGTGCCGTAGCTCTGTACATTTTTATGGCATCGCTGCCTAAAAGTAATTTAGCTGGCAAGGTGGATTTATTTATTGTAGAGTTAACGAAAGTTATCATGAGCACTGTAGTGTTTAAAACAAATGTCTTATTTTGTCTTACGTTTATAAATTCATCAGATTAGGCCTACTGTGGAAAAACAGCTGGAAGACAAGACAGCAAAAGCACCGCTAAAAAGGGGCGGGGCTAAATAAGGTCAATATGGCGGAGTATGTCGCACCTTCTAAATGAAAGAGTCAACTGAGCGTTCGAAAAACGCTTGATTGACAGGTGATCTGGCCAATCATAACGCCGAATCCACCATTTTGTCCGACAAACAAATCAGACAGGAGAGTAGATTAACTTCGGTGGACTTAAACTTGAGAAATTGTGTGTATTGATGTCTTTCCACTGTTGAAATAAAATACGTTCTGTTGTTAATTCATGTTTATTTCATTAAGTGAATAAGAAAATACAATCAGTTTACATGTCGACTGATCTAAGAAGGCAATACTGTCATGACACGTTAAAAAGCCATAAAATGGTATTTATTGTTTGAATTTCTTCAAAAAAAAAACCCTACATATTAAAGCGGAGATCTTGTTTCATAGCAGAAGTAACCTGCTCTGTCTTGTCTGTCTGAGTATTGTCAGTTTCCTCTTTGTCCACAATGTTTTTTTTCACCGTGTGAGAACGTGATGTGTAGTGTTAGCGCGGCATTGTTTGTCGGACATAGCAACAGTAACTACGGAAGGTGGGTTTTTGCGAATGGTCAATTGCTGATTGCTAAATTCACTACAGCCGTTAGAAGCAGAGCCGTTGAGAATTTTATTGAATTTTAAGCTTTTATTATGGTTATTTAAACATGAGGAGCATTCATGTGGCAGTTCATTTCAAATGTAGTTGCTGATTTGAAATATGTAATTTAACTGGGAGTTCAGCAGGCAGTAGGACTTGGTCTTGGATGCCCAAAATACTGACCCGGCGGCGTTGTAAATATGGTTGCTGAATGAACAGACTTTCCTTAAAAAGGACGCAAAATGACATTAGGAAATATTGGCTTCAGTTTTCTACAGTGGAAGGAAGTGGAGATGCGTCATTCAACTTTTTTACAGTCTATGCTTTATAACTGAATGAGCTGAACCATGGATGCCACCAATGCCGCACTTGACCAATCAAGTATTCTGCATTATAATAAATGTTCTCATTTGATGTGTAGTCTATCCACCTTATTCTTCAACCTGGAAGTAAGCCTATGGTCGAGACTTCTGGTTTATTAGCCGCTATAAAACGAGACGAATAACAACGTGCAGTAAATAGTAAAGCTGTGCACTACAAACCAGTGTGTTCATAGTTATGATTATACATTATAGCAATATGGTAAGACACACCAATTTGCAATATCAAGTACAAAACCAGCTGTTTTGTACAGCTAAAAATAGCTGGACGCGGATGCTCCCATGCCTGCTCTTATGGGAGAAATAAGGTGGATTGATGTTAAATACATTTAGTGTGATTAACTATTTGTGTTGGTTTTGAGTTTGCATTCTAAAAGCACACATAAATCCCTGAGACCTTCTATTTTATGTGCGTGTCTTCATCTGGAAAATGTATTTATTTTGAGCTTTGGCTCATCTGTCTCCAAGACTTTTCCTGAGAGATGTTAAAAAGACATTTAGAAAATGTCTTTAAAATGTGTATGTTTATGTAAAATTGCTTTTTAAATATGTTTATCAGATGTTTGTACACAACAGATGTTTTCCAGATGAAAAGCTTTTAAAAAAGCTTTTATCTTAGAGATGTATGTCACTATCTGGGTAGTGGGTAACTACTTCCCCAGAAGACAAGTTTGACTGTAGTTTGAGCTATTTTAATATATGAGTTTGTAGCTTGGCACTCTACCCAACACTGGAACCAAGCATTAATAAGCCAGGCTTCTATTAGGCAATCTACCAAATTTTAAGTTTTATCCTTTCATGTTGTTTAAATACAAACAGATATAGGAGTGAGGTACTGCGGTGCTTAGATCAGATAATGCTTTTGGTGATGGTAAGCAGACAGTGATAATAGTGCTGGAAGAGACTAGCGGGAAAAACGATCACTCAGCACGGATTGCTGGATCTACTGTCAACAGAGGGAGGAAAGAAAGATCAGTGGAAAATCCTTGATGGTGAACCTCACAGTGTCTGCATGGCGAATAGGCCAGTGAACAGGACTGCAGTTACACTGGCCTCCTAGAGATAACACAGCGGGTGGGCTGTTTGCTGGCAGTTGGAGTCTGCTAAGACAAAACTGTGGCCTGGCATCACTGGGTAAACATTGGTGGCACGATAGAGTTAGAAGATTGCTGATGGATCAGCTGTGGGTAGAGCTGTCAAGATAAATCAAACAGAGGACAGAGAGAAGGTTGCAGCCACATACAGAGTACATGTGGCACATGAATTATTCATATTCATTATACATACACTATCAGTCAAAAGTTTTTGAACTGTAGGATTTTTAATGTTGTTTTTTCTTGCAAGCCTGCAATTTATTTGATTCAAATTACAGCAAAAACAGTACAATTTTGACATATTTTTACTATTTAAAAGAACTGCTTTCTATTTGAATATATTTTAAAATGTAATTTATTCCTGTGATTTCAAAGCTAAATTTTTAGCATCATTACTCCAGTTACATGATCCTGTAAATGATTGTATGCATGAGTATATGTGAAGAGTTCAGATGCAAAACCAGCTAAATCCATCTGACGTCTTTCTTTAAAAAATGCATGTTTATCAGGCTCAGATGTATAGGTTTCTATGTAAGTACCGGTACTTCTGATTGGGCTGAGGCTGGTATTTTAGCGAGTTTGAAGTAAAAGTATTTGATGGACGTATAATATGTGTCGAGAGCATTCACTCAGTATCATTATCTCATTTTTGACCGAGATGGCTTTTAGCTGGTTTTGCATCAGAACTCTTCATATATATACATAACTGACACCAAGCTTTTGAATGGTATAGTGTATAATGTTACAAAAGCGTTTTTTTTTATTTCAGATAAAAACTGATCTTTGGATCTTTCTATTCATCAAAGAATCCTGAAAGAATCCTGTACTCAACTGTTTTAAATATTGATAATAATAATAAATGATTCTTAAACAGCAAATCAGCATACTAGAATGATTTTTGAAGGAACATGTGACACTGAAGACTGGAGTACACTGTAAAAAACAATTTGTTGAGTAACCTTAAAATAATCTGTAACCTGGCTGCCTTAAAATATTAAGTTCAGTCAACTCAAAAAAAGTTTATTCAACTTGAATTGTTAAATTATACTAAACGACAACTTAGATATTTGAGTTGAATCAACTTCCAATTTTAAGGCAGCTGGGTTACTTACCTATCTGTTAAGTTTAGCAAACACAAATATTTAAGTTGTTGCTTAGTACAAGTTAACATTTCAAGTTGACTAAACTTATTTTAGTTAACTGAACTTGAAATTTTAAGGCAGCAGGGTAACAAATTATTTTAAGCTGACTCAACAAATTGTGTTTTTTATTTTTTACAGTGTACTGATGCTAAAAATTTAGCTTTGATCACAAGAATAATTTACATTTTAAAATATATTCAAATAAAAAAGTTATTTTAAATAGTAAAAATATTTCAAAATGTTACATTTTTTGCTGTACTTTAAATCAAATAAATGCAGGCTTTGTGAGCATAAGAGACTTTTACAAGCATTAAAAAGTCTTTTTGACTTTTGACTAGTGTGCCAAATAAAAATATATATTGAGTCTGAAAAAAATTGAGTTTTATGTAAAAACATCAAAATCATTATTCATTAAACATTTAATCATTCATTACTTTAATCATTAGAAATTTATATATATATATATATATATATATATATATTTGTGGTATTTGTAATATAATATATATATATTACAAATACCACAAATTTATATAGATCATAATGGACTGAACAAAACTTATTGACCTTGACACAAAGTTATAAGAGTAATATCACTTTATGGTTTTATGGTTTGCTTCATGCTGGTCGCACAGACTAAACAAACTGTTTCAATTAATAAACATAGAAGAAACTACCTCATTACTGTTTTTAAATCTAAGAAATATCAATAAAATATTACAGTATGTCTAATAATAAGGTTTTCTTTTAAAAATGTAATCCTTTTAATGAGACTTTCATTCATCAGGACATTTGAATCATTATGGCATTACATATTATAAGAAAAAAATCTAGAAACTAAATTTAGAAACTGAAAACATTTTGATCATAGAACAGGTGTAGTGATGTCATTGCATATGTGTGTGTGTGTGTGTGTGTGTGTAAATCAATGATTAGATCCAGACAAGTGTCATGTCATTGATTAAAAAAGATTAAACCGCCATAAAAAGATATCAGTATCTCTGTTTGTGTATGTGTGTGCGTTAACCTGGTATTCCCTAAGTAATGTGGACCAAATGTCCCCGCAAGTATAATAATACCAGTAAATTTTAACATTGTGGAGACATTTTCTTGGTAACAATCTTATAAATCAAACAGAATGAAATATAAAATAGCAGAATGTTTTGTAAGAGGGGTAGGGTTAGGGTAAGGGGATAGAAAATACAGTTTGGACAGCATAAAAGCCGTCTATGAATGTCCCCATAAAAAAGAAAACTGTTGTGTGTGTGTGTGTGTGTGTGTGTGTGTGTATCTGCATACGTATTTCTCTGCACTTGTGAGCAGTTGCAACTGCTCAACATGTTGAGCAGTTGCCATGGTCCATTTATCAATCCAGGGGTTGGGCTGAGACACACCTACAGTATACTCTCAGGAAATGTTTGATCTGTTAAATACTGATGCTGTGTACTAAACGTAACCACCCAGAGACATTTACAGCATCCGCACACAAACAGTCCCTCACAGTCATACACAAACAGTTCTCTAGGTGTGTGCAATGCACCAGCTTCATATTCATAATTGTGAAAGAGTGAATAGTAAACCAGCTTGGGTTCAGGCACACTGCTCTATATTCTTGTGCACTCATTTTAAAACACAAAGCAGTGATGACCAGCATGTTTGGTATGGTTTGATGACATCAGATGGCCACCTACGCTCACGTCATGCGGCTGTTTGATCTGTGAGTGAGTCGTTCAGCATGGTCTCATCTCAAAAACAATCCCACTAAAACGGTTTGTACGGAGTACAGGATCATATTTCCATCTCTTTCAAACAAGCACGACAACCTGCATCCAGTGCAAACCTGACAAAGGTTATTCACACAAACAATACGTCTCCAGTGTTTGTAAATCTGTCTGCAAACTAATTTAAAAGCCAAATGAGTAGAGAATACAAAGCGGAAAAAACGCAGAAAATGAGCATACGTATAACGAAGTAAGGCGCGTTCTCGTGTACGCGCACACCCGTGTGCGCTCTCCCTCGCCCTCTCTCCGTCGCCGTGTGCAAAACTATTTCCACAGTACTATAAATAAGGCTGCAGAGTGGTTAAGCTCAAACCAAAGGCGTGGCTGTGTGCAGGTGGACCGTTGCTGCTCTGCATCTCAACTTTCTTCAAGCAGGACTTTCTCCTCCGAGGAACTAAATCACCGCAAACATGCCTAAATGCCCCAAGTGCGAGAAGGAAGTTTACTTTGGTAAGACTCGTGTGAAATATTTATGTTTACATACATGCTACTTTTAATAAATAGGAAAAGAACTAAAAGTAAGTCAAAGTACACTATTATGCTGTTGTACAATTTAATATAAATACTAAGAAATAACTATCTTGAATAAGCAACAACACGAGGGATTAACCAGGAAGAGTGCTGTCAACTGATGCATGTGAACGTATTTCCTGCTTGAAACTTGCAACACTGCTCTTACACATAACTTTTGCATGTGCAGCATTAAAACAATAATACAGAAAAAAAAAGTTTGCAGAAACTTTAAGTGTAAATGTGTAACTTTATTATTAAAATGTATAATCATAAAGAAACAATATGGACATAAATATTTGAAGGGGCAGTACAGCAGTGACTAATAATGCAAATGATAATATCAGTGCTTTACATTGTAAAGTAACCTGTTTGCATTGTGTATTCAGCCTAACTATTTAAATATTTTCAGTACCATGAAGGCAAGCAGGCAAGACGTGTCTTTAAATAACTATAATATTTGGTTCATATTCATTAAGGGATTAAGCAAATATCGCTTAATGTAAAATAAAAATTAATGCGTACATTTCTGAAGTTTCTTTAAGTTTCCGAGCAGAGCCTTAACTCATGCACAAGCATCTCCTTTGAGACTTACTCTTTGCTGCAAGTCTGTGCTTGGGTTTTGTCCTTTCATTTGACTGATCATCCATTCCACCACTCTTTTTTTCTTCTTTGCTAAATTACTGTACATTCTTTGCCAATATAAACATGCCGGGCAGTTTTTGGCAGGTTTCTATCATCAAGCAGCGGATTTACAGACTCAAAGTCTGTCTTTTAATGTATAGGACTGAATATTTTTGAATATCATATCTTCTCAGTTTGTAAAGTTCATAAGTAGCATTTTACTGAAAGTTTTGTCTGTTGTTTACAGATTATTAATAAAGATTACAACATAAAGTCGTTATTCTGCATGACATTCACACCATTCTACTTCTGCTGTTATAGTGCTTCTCTAAACCTGTATCTTTTCCATCATGCAAAATAACCTCATGTACCTGGAGCTCTTATTTAATGTTCAACTGGAAGCAATCTAACAAGCCGCAGGCCCAGAAATGGAAAAAAAAAAAATCCATAATTAAGATATAAGATAGAGATTAGATTGGATAATCAAAATAACACAATTTTACTGCCTTGGCATATAGTGAGTGGGTTATCGTATTTGTAATTTTTTTTTTTTAAGTTTTGTTACAATAGGACAATATTTGGCCGAGATACAACAGATTTGAAAATCTGGAATCTGAGGGTGCAATCGCCAAATTAAGTTCTTAGCAATGCGTATTACTAATCAAAAATTAAGTTTTGATATATCTATGGTAGGAAATTTACAAAATGTCTTCATGGAACATAATCTTTACTTAATATCCCATACAATGTATTTTTGGCTATTGTTACAAATATATGCTACTTTGTGGTGCAGGGTCATATGTGATTTGGACCGTCTAAAACCATTTAGTGGTTAATTTTTTTTTTTTATAGGTTTGTTCGTTTTATTTACAATACTTGTCATTTAAACATTTAAAAGTACCGTGTGTAATTTCTATCATCAAACATATCTGCAAAACTAATGACCGTTTCAAACAAGTTTCCCAAAAACGTCCCCCAAACTTCTCCTATTGGTCGGTCAAACAGATAGTCCCGCCCCAAACTTGTACCATTGGTTCAATATTCACTAGGTGCGTTTCCATTACAGATTTGCGTAAAACTTTTGGAATATTTTATGAATGTTGATTTAAAAAAAAACTTTTTCCATTTTTCATTTCTTTTAAATCGATGTTTTGCAATTAAAACGTAATTATTTCCTCTCGTGATAAGTCATAACGACTGATGTTGGCAGGTTTACATTTATCGCAGCTGCCGAACTAGCCATTATTTTTAATTGAAGGAGACGTAGACGTGTATAATGCGTCTGAAACGTGCCATGGCGTGCCTGGTATAAACACAAGCAATGACTAGAGTCGCCACGATCAACGTTTACGTACGCCAGGTGACCTGTAAATGCGAAACAACTGTTTCCAGTGCAGTTTTGTGATATATTCCTTTTTCGAATCGCCAGAAAAACCACCTCATGCGAGTGTAAAACCTTTTAAGAAAAAAAGATGTATACGAGTTTTTGCAAAATTGACGTGTTTCCATTGGGCGTATTTTCAATTCACGAGGCTACTGTTGCTTTGTTGAGATGCTCAAAAAAAACAATGTTTTCAAATAAATTGAATTAGTTGCTCTTTTCAAAAACAGATGCTCTGCAGAAGCATCATCTGCAGATTACATATCTCTGTTGTAGATTTTACACCCAGTCTAGGACACTTTGTATTGATAAAGGCCATTAGGAGAAAGATTAGCGTGTCCTCTGTGTAATTGACTGAGGGAAGTTAAGCAATTACTGTCTTAGGTGTGGCTCAGATGACAAAACTATTTCTTGGCAGCGTTGCAAGAGGCCAGACCCTTTCTAGGGAATTCCTTTCTGCCTTGTTTGTCCTTTCAAAATGTTGTTTCTCACATGGACCATTGATTCTGTATCCAACTCTCCCAGCATGTCTGGATCATGTGTTCACAGTCCAGTACAAAACAAAAGGGCGTCCTGTATTGTCCTGAGCTGGGATGAGTACAGCCTTACTCTATACAGCTGTTGTAAGCAATAATAGCAACTTGCAGTAGTCCATAACAATGGGAATAATGTAGCGTATGTGCTATCCTTCAACACTCTGCTTACTAGATAAAAGACGAAACGTTATTTGCCGTCTGGGGTCTTTGCTAACACCTCATCACATTTTTCAGATTTACGTCACAGATGGGAACTGTTAATCTGTCCATTGTCCATCCATTGGTTTCTGCATGCCAAAAAGCTCAAATGAATGTTCTCATGGAGCTATAAATCTGACATCTTTTAGAGTTGTCATGCTTTCAGACAGTATTTGGCGTCCATGAGATGTAGACGCTTGCCCAAAACCTCCCTCGTAAAAAAACACCTCCCCTACTGGAGACGCAGTCTTCCCTTCCCACTTCGTTTACGATGTTCATCATGAGGGTTGTTTGGAGAAATCTTTTGCTGAGGGCTGTAGATAAAGACTTCTTTATGGCCATTTTATAAGGGAAGGGAGGGATAAATTCCTTTGGGAGTGTCCTGCATGCAGCGTCCACACCCACCCATGTTTTCGCTGTCATGACTTTATCTGAACGGAGAACACAATGATCTGACAAGACTTGCAGCATGCTGGTCTGCAGAGGCAATCTGCCAGACTTCAGATTTCAGTTTAAGCTTTGTTGACATTAAAAAGTTCATCGTGGCTTTAATTGAACTGCATAATGGCTGCAAGTCAGCTAATTTTCCCATGTGTGATTGACTTTGTATTCCTCTGACTCCTTTATAAAAACAATTTAAAAGCTAATGAGTGATCCTTTAGATTTCAAGCTGTCTATGAGGCTATAACCAAGCCCAGATGGAAATAAATGTTTCTTTTGAGCCATTTTCTGCAATGAGTTTTTGGAGGAAATCTTTGGTTTTCACCTAAATGGATTTAAATGTGCTATTAGGCTTTGTTTTCACACTACACCAGTTCTTAACCACAATATGTATTATTTAACACAAATTTAACGTGATAGTTCACCCCAAAATTTTAGATAGTTTGGTTTAATTATGATACTTGTGTTTTAAACAGTTTTAAAAGTACAGTGTGTAATTTCTGTTATCATCAAACATATCTGCAAAAAGAATGACCGTTTCAAACATATTTCCCAGAAACCTCCCCCTAAACTTCTTCTATTGGTCAGTCAAAGAGATAGATTCGCCCCAAACTTACTTTATATATATTATATATCTTTCAAATTCAGCTGAATTGATTTAAGCATGTTAAAATATGCTAAATTAGGCTTGTTTTCACACTACGCCAGTTCTTAGCCAAAATTTGTTTTATTTAATAAAAATTTTAAGCGATAGTTCACCCCAAATTTTTAATTTGCTTGTTTTAATTATGAAAATGTAAACACATTTAAAAGTACAGTGTGTAATTTCTATTATCTGCAAAAATAATGACCGTTTCAAAACTCCCCCAAACTTCTCCTATTGGTCGGTCAAACAGATAGTCCCGCCCCAAACTTACACCATTGGTTCAATATTCAATGTTGCTCTGCTGAGATGCTCAAACAAATAAAGCAATGTTTTAAAAATATTACATAACGAAAATATTAATGTTAACATAACTATTTAAATTATATATATATATACAGTGCACACAATTATTTATAAAATTATAGTGGATTTAGACGTCCGCCATGACATTCGCTGTGAGAAATACTGCAAGCTGAATGATACAAACAGTGAAATGGTTGGAGTTCTGTTATTACTAGAATATTGCACGCCTGGAAAAGGCTCTCAGCCAATCAGATTCGAGAACCGGAAAGAACTTTATTCAAATTTAATTTCCTGCTCTTTGTAATGCCATTTTCTGCATTGACGTTTTTGGAGGAAATCTTTGGAATTCAGCTAAATGGAACTACGCCAGTTCTTAGCCAAAATATGTATTATTTATAAATATTTATTAACTATTTAAAGTGATAGTTCACCCCAAATTTTTAATTTAGTCATTATTTACTCACATTAAGTCATTCCAAACATAGAAGACTTTCTTTCTTCCTTCAGAATGCAGAAGTAGATATTCTGAAGAACTATTTTCATCCATACAATGAAAGTCAATGGGGTCCAAAACAGCACTGAACTTTATTGGGCTTCATTAAATATACAGAAAAAAAAGTAATTTTTTTACAATACAAAATGTAAAAAAAAAAATGGTGTTTAATTAAAAAAAGGACATTAGGGTAAGTAATTAAAGATAAAATGGGCGAACTGTTGCTTTAAAATTTTTAATAAATATTGTGATATTTGTCTAAGAATTCACATCACCGGAGGGGGAGTGCATTAATAAATGAATACATAAATGAAAATTTTGTGTTAATGTGCACTGCAGTTCTGCATCCATTTGCTCCTATTTATATATGGTTCATATTTATTTGAATTAATTATATTTATCATCGATTTTTCAGCTGAGAGAGTGTCGTCACTTGGCAAAGACTGGCATAGACCCTGTCTGAAATGTGAGAAATGCAACAAGACCCTGTCGGCTGGCTCACACGCAGAGGTAAGTCACACACGGCCTGCCAACCTCTTTCTGGGACAGCGCAGAGATTAATGTACCAGGCAGACTTAATAGAGTCCAGTTAACTTTTGGCATATTTTTACCTTACATAAACACTTCAGGGGGTTAGTCTGTCAGAGTAATACGACCTGAGAAAGGTCTTGCACAATGGCCCCCGTTCAAGTTCATTAATGTACCGTGCACTGACTAATGTGTTTCACCTCACAGCACGATGGGAAGCCCTATTGTAACAACCCATGCTACTCTGCACTCTTTGGACCTAAAGGTACGTTTCTTTAATGCGTCACCAGCTCTGTTTTACTGTGCTGTAGGGTTGCTTTTCACCTAGAGCATCACATGACATAGATTAGTGCTTCACCTCATAAAGGACTAAGGACTGTTGTGGGGCAGTATTTGACCACTATAAAGTCCAAGAAATGTATTCAAATTTCTTCGATTATCCAGTGGCACACACTGGACATATCTTCCTGTCAGTTATCCAGAGAGTTTACTGTTTTATAACGAATTTTGCATCACTGCAACCTGCTAACTGCTCTTGTGCAAGCTTCTTCACATATAGTAATTAAGTAATCAATTTCGTGCCATATGATCAAATGGGCATGGTATTACCATATTTTCTGTTTGTCTGTCATATATAATTACAAGTAATTCTCTTTGTTTTTTTCCTCAGGTTTTGGACGTGGTGGCACTGAGAGCCACACATTCAAATAGGTCATTGCACAAGTGAGTTCACCATTTAAAAATGACCAGTTTTACATATACTTACAGTAGATGTCATGTAACATGCACTAACTGTATTTTTCTTTTCTGTTTTACAGGTTTACGCACTCTATAAGCTTGTTTTTAGAGGAGCTTAATTTTTGTTTTTTGCAACTATTTTTAATCACATATTGTAGAACCAAAGACAAAATGACGATACCATGCAATGTTTCAGAAAGTACTAATTTGTATAATCTGTTTTTAAAATGTTGTCTGCTATAGCAGCACACAATGATGTTTCATTAGGGGCACTGAAAACCCCGTCACAATTAAACTGAACATTTTATACATTAAATGTATGTTTTAAACCTCTGCTTGTCCTTCACACTTCTTTCTCAAATTGATTGATCACTGATAAATGATTTGGTGAATAGGGCTTAGGCCCTATTCATACATTCATAGTGCTGTTGCTCTATAATGTTGTTGGTAGACTGCAAGTCTAGACGTATCTTTAGAATATGCAATCACAGATGATATATACTGATGCTAAAATAACAATTAATTCTAATTTGACTAAGGATTTGTTTTCCTTTTTCTAAAGAAGTACCATTCTGCAGTGTTGTTCATTAATCAGATGAACAATCTAATAAAATACAATTTAAACTCGCTTATACTGCCATAAAATTCCATTCCATTTGAATATGACAGTTATGAATCAGTGTTTAACTGCTCATTGCATCATTTAATCAACAAGAACTATCAATGAATCAATTTTAAGTTTCTTGTCCATGCATTCAGTACAGTGGTAACACTTTATTTTGACACTCCAATTTAGATATTCTACTAACTATAACGTCAAGCATTAGAATCTTAGTAGTCTTACTATTACTATCTTAATATCATATATCTAATAACTTCTAGTTAGTTGACATGTAGCTGCAAAGTTACTTAAGTTGACAGAATGTCTAAAGTGGACTGTCAAAATGAAGTGTAAACGAGATGGGTGAGCTCCACTGATACAATCTTAACTGCTATTGGTTGTCACTGTCAAAAGTCACTTTGCATTTGGTTAAAGTTAAAGGAGAAGTTCACTTAAAGAATAAACATTTCCTGATAACTTACTCACCCCTATATGATTAATGATGTTCGGACCTTTCGGTCTTCTGTCGCAAAGAAATTAAGGTTTCTGAAGGAAACATTTCAGGATTTTTCTCCATATAGTGGACTTCAATGGGAGCCAACAGGTTGAAGGTCCAAACTGCAGTTTCAATGCAGCATCAAAGGGCTCTACATGATCCCAGCCGAGGAATAAGGGTCTTATCTAGCGAAACTATGTGTCATTTTCTAAATAAAACTGAAAATTTATATACTTCTTAACCACAAATGCTTGTTTTACACCAGCCCGATCTCACACATTACATCAGGGGTGGCGAACATCGGTCCTGGAGAGCTGCAGCCCTGCAGGGTTTTGCTTTAACTCTAATCAAACACACCTGAACAAGCTAATCATGGTCTGAAGGCTTACTAAGAAGCTACAGGCAGGTGAGTTTTATTACGTTTGGAGCTGAACTCTCCAGGACTGGAGTTCGCCACCCCTGCATTACATAGTCACATTGGAAAGGTCATGCATGATAGGCGGAAATACCAAACCAGTGTTTACAAAGCTTACAAAAAAAACGTAAACAAAAAAAGGTAAAACAACGATATTGAGATGGAGTTTTTCTCCCTACCCTACCTTTTTGAACCGAAGTACACAAACAAAGAACTGTGTGTGACCTTTCCAACATAATAGCAATGTGTGAAGATGCGCGTGCCCATCACATAGCTAGTGCAAGACAAGCATTTATGGATAAAAATTATATACATTTTTGTTTTTTTTTTAATAGAAAATGACCAATTTTTTTTTCTAGATAAGACCCCTATTCCTTGGCTGGAATTGTGTAAAAGCCCTTTGAAGCTGAACTGAAACTGCAGTTGATTCCCATTGAAGTCCACTATATGGAGAAAAATCCTGGAATGTTTTAAACCTTAATTTTTTTTCAACTGAAGAAAGAAAGACGTGAACATCTTGGATCACATTGGGGGTGAGTAAATTGTCAGGAAATTTTTATTCTGGAAGAGAACTTCTCCTTTAAGCATTTTTCAACTTTGCCTTGTCAGTGGACACACCTACATCCTGACAGCATCCAAAATAGTATACTTCCCAGTGCGTAAATTAAGGGACAAAATATGTCTGAATTCAAAGATTTGAGATTTTGAAGTGTGCATGCTGTGCAACTGACGCTGGTAGGTCATGTGATAATGACAAGATGGCGAAAGTAGTACGTCCAAATTATATTCATACTTACACACATTGGGCCTCATTCTGATGGAAACTGTTGAATTCATGAAAATGTTGGTATTTTCAAAATGTTAGTTGGTACGAAAGAAATACATAAAACGTTCTATGTTATTTTTGACAAACTGATGACACTGAATTTTGATGCACTACCATAATAATATTTTACAAGTTTGCCCTGTCTTCGAATTAGAAATCATTAGCATATACACATTTAACTACCGAATCTGTGGTATACACAGCATTTGTGAATCCTGAGGAGAGTTTTCGTAAAAGTAGGGCTGCCCCCTAATAGTCAACTAACTGTCAGTCGATGAGAAGAGGCTTGGTCGACCAAAATTTTATTAGTCGCGTAGTTGCAGAGAAAAACCAAATTCCACAGGATGTGACGGACAGATTGTTAACGGCTGGTCTATGTGGTAATATAGTAACTTCGAAACTCTGTGTATACTTGCCTTACAGACATGAAAAATACATCTATAGAGAGTGAAATGTCTATTTCAAATAGAAAACAAATATTCTCAGATTATGTAATCCGTATGAAACATGCATACAGGCGCATCACTACTCCAGAGATGACGTGTCTGTGTCGCTGACTTCATTTTTTAAGCCGAAAACAAAGTAAGCAGTAGTTTATCAATAAATTATTAAACATTAATACAGTCTCCTTGCTGTTTTTCCCTGACACATTCATAATTATTAAATCTGCTGGTGCACTGTGGCAAGCTTTGTTTGCGTGCTCTTGAGCGCTTATAAGGCTATGTAGGCAATTAAAGGCTCATTATTATTATTTACATTTTACATTTACATTTACATTTATTCATTTAGCAGACGCTTTTATCCAAAGCGACTTACAGGTGGGGAATACATCAAGCGATTTGTCCTAAAGAAGCAAAACGACCTACGAAGTGCTCAAAATACCATATAACAGGCATTGTTCAAATAAGTACAAGCTAGAAAGGGAAAAGAGTAGAAAAGGAATTTTTTTTTTTTTTAAGTCAAGTAGTGTCGAAAGAGATGGGTTTTCAGCAGTTGCTTGAAAGTTGTTAGGGAGTTGGCATTCCGGATAGCGGTGGGAAGATCATTCCACCAGCCAGGAACGGTGTAAGAGAATGTTCTGGAAAGTGATTTTGTGCCTCTTTGTGATGGTACAATGAGGCGTCGCTCACTGGCGGATCTCAGAGTTCTGGAGGGAGTGTAGATTGGTAGCAGTGAGTGGAGGTAGGCAGGCACCGAGCTTGTGGTTGTTCTATAAGCAAGCATCAGTGTCTTGAATTTGATGCGAGCTGCAATTGGGAGCCAGTGCAGGGTGATAAAGAGAGGTGTGACATGGGCCCATTTATATGATTTATTAATAAACGTATGGCTAATAGACGGCTAATGCTTAAAATAAACAACTAATAGTCAACGAGAAAAATCTTTAGTTGAAGGCAGCCCTATGTAAAAGTCTGTTTTACATGCAAATTACTCAAAATTTATTACGAAAGGTTCATGAACGAGGCCTATTCATAGCACATACTTTTTTTTGGCAATCACAAAGCCATTATTGAAAATGAGATTTTGCGATTTCAGGCACACAACCTGTCGCTGATAGTCAATGTCACTTGTGTTGCTAGAAATTGACAGCTCCATTGAAATAAATGAGATCGTGTCACGTTGTCACTGTATATTGCTGGTGGTGTGAACGGGGCTTTAATGTGAGAAATATATTCCACGTGGAGAAGAAAAAAGCTTTAGTTAATAGCCAACTGGAGGGTTTTCTTGGCACTTGGTGAGTGTTAATGCACCCTGTGCCCCACTAAGAAACAAAATGGCTCTTTAACAGAGCAATTTCCACTTTTAGAGAAGGTGATCCCAACAGATGTTGAGCTTTATATCAAAAAGCTAATTATTCCTGGCACGGTTCCAGATTCCAGAAGCATGAAACAGATACAAGTGGGCAGTGCTAATTTAGAGTAATGCCACTTCCAAATAACTGCAGACCAGGAAACAACCTGCCAGAGGGATTAACTATTAACTACTGATTCAAGCGAGTTTATTTAGATTACCCTTATATGGTAACATACCAGATTGAACACATACAGAATCCCACGTACATTTTGAGGTGACTGACTCAAAAGGGAGTGTCACTTCCACTCTGTGACTGTTTGACATGAGTGCACACCCCTTCAACTCCTTCCCACCACCCAACACAGAACGGCTGCTGGCGGGTCAGAGGATAGCGGTTGCTTTGGTAACAGACACAAACAAGACCCAACAGTGACTTAGCCAACACTCAGCCTGATTCTGTCTCTAGCATTTGAACAAAGATCCTTTATCATGGTGAGATCTGGAATGAGAGAATGAGACAGACAGAAAGGGCTGTTTCCCGGTTTGCTATTTAAAATATTTTTCGAAGAAAGAAGCATTGAGCACACACATGATGAAATGCGGCTATTTTTATAGCAATATAACTGAGATAGCGCAGCTGTATGGTTTCAACCTCCTCACGCTTGCAACCTTTCTCAAACAGGAAGGAAATTTCTGACTGATTTGTGGCTGTTTGTCATGTTCAGATGTAATAATAACAGAACTGAAACTTCTGTGGATCGTCCATTCGATGAACCTGAATAAACATACTCAAATACAGAAACTGCCAAGCAATCTGCATTTGCATGGCTTCGTCATCTGTGTTTAAAGTGGTAAAGGTTATCAACCTCTCGCTTTCTTCACTCACCAGGGTCGCAACGACAGCACACTTTCCCTCAGCGGTTTTATGACAGGATATTTGTCAAGTTCCCGCTGACATTAAATGGGCAAGCAATACAATGCTATGTACCAAAAGGGATTATTACACATGCCCAAGAATAACACAGTAGTTTTATGTGTTTTTAAGACTTCTAGAGTCGTTGAGTTACAGAATTCATACAAAGTTTGTAGCCAGCTACATGGTTCAAGTAATGATACCATTTCCAGCACATTCCTGCTCTATTTTTAAAAATGACATTTTTTACCACTGCACTACGTATTTTCATTTAAGCTTCTCAAATGGACCTTTTCACAAAGCTTTTTTTCTATAAATGTCTTTTCAGTTAGTGTTTTCCATGTAAGAACATAAGGAACCTGCTGCACTGTGAACTTAAAGCATTAAACTGCTGCAGAACAAGGTAGGTAATAAGGTGAGTTGGTCTTCGGATCTGCTCAACACAGATTGAATCTGATTAATATGTTTAATATGATGGTTTAATCTGATAAAAATACTAGTAGTATAGTATAAAAATACTAATAAAAATGAATAAAAAACGAATATTTAAAGACTGTCATCTATGGAAGCCCATTTCTACCACTGAATTTTAAAAAAAGGTTATTTCGACTTTTTATCTCAGAATTCTGACTTTTGTTTTACTCAGAATTGTGAAA
Organism: Labeo catla; assembly: GCA_012976165.1. Lineage (NCBI taxonomy): Eukaryota > Metazoa > Chordata > Actinopteri > Cypriniformes > Cyprinidae > Labeo > Labeo catla. The sequence goes on from VONZ01000119.1 coordinate 799,127, forward strand.
TAAACTCAGCTAAACTTAGTTAAAATAAACTTGTAATTGGGAGTTATAAAATCAGAATTGTGGGATATAAACTCACAATTCTGAGAAATAAAGTCAGAATTGCAAAATATAAACTTGCAATAATTACTTTTTTCTCAGAATTGCGTGATATAAACTTGCAATTGCGTTTTCATTTCTATAAAGTCAGAATTTTGGGACATAAATCCCAATTCTGACTTTTTTTCCTGACTTTTTCTCAGAATTGTCATATAAACACGCAATTGCAAGTTGTAAAGTCAGAATTGTGTGATATAAACTCACAATTCTGAGAAATAAAGGCAGAATTGCAAGATATAAACTCGCAATTACGATTTTTTTTCTCAGAATTGCGTGATATAAACTTGCAATTGTGAGAAATAAAGTTAGAATTAAGGGATATAAATCCCAATTCTGACTTTTTTTTCTCAGAATTGTGATATAAACTCGCAATTCTGAGAAATAAAGGCAGAATTGTGAGATTTAAACTCACAATTACTTTTTTCTCAGAATTGCATAATATAAACTTGCAATTTCAAGAAAAACCTTAGAATTGCAAGATATAAAATCACAATTCTCACTTTTTTTTTCTCAGGACTGTGATTTAAACTTGCAGTTGCAAGAAATATAGTCAGAGTTTCGAGATATAAACTTCCAGTTCTGACTTTTTTTTCTCAGAATTGTTATACAAACTTGCAATTGCGAGTTAGAAAGTCACAGTTGCGTGATATAAACTCACAACTGCAAGAAAAAACTCAGAATTGAGAGATATAAACTCACAATTCTGAGAAATAAAGTCAGAATTGTGAGATATAAAATCACAATTGTGAGGAAAAAACTCAGAATTACGAGATTTAACGAGAAAAAAATGTCAAAATTGCAACTGCAAGATTGCAAGTTTGTATCTCACAATTCTGACATTTTAACTTGCAGTTGCAAATATCTCTCAATTCTCTCAAGTCATAATGAAAAAAACTCGCAATTACCTTTTTCATTTTTTATTCAGTAGGCTTCCATATTTATCACATTAAGAAAAAGGCTTTAAGCTACTACTTTCCCTGTACCGTAACAGGAGGGTAGTGGTTTTGTTTATTTTATGGCGTACCCAGGCATAGACGAATAACGGAAGTACTATGTAGTTTCCCGGAGAATTAGTCCCGACAGCTACAAAATATAAATCTCCAGTCTCACCACAGTCAACAGATTTTGAAGCACGTTCACATTAATTAATTTTTGTTCAGTTGTAACTATAGTGTAGCTATGACACTTCAATCGCCATTTAATCTGTCAAAGGTACACAAGTTGACATATAATATAAAGACTTCTCACATTTTATGAATACATGAGCATTCGTCGTCTACGCGATGCGTGCTGTGTACGCTGTGTGCGACAAAACGAACGTTCCAAAAATCATTTGTCCGGTTCTCGGAAGAAGCACAACAGAACGGCGACTCGATGCCACGCGACGCTTCCAGTCTAAAAGCAGTAAAAGCATAAGCATAAGCCTATACGTTATATTTGGCTGCGAGACAAATGATAAGAGGTTGTTTGCTACAGTTGTGCTTGTTAACATGTTGCTATGCGTTTTCAACGCGTATATAAGCCGTTTTCTGTGAATGTCCGAGATTTCCGGTTAACTAGCTGCTGTTGGAAAATAACGAGAAGAATAAAAAAAAAGTGCAGTAAAAGGTAAAACTGTTTGCACTACAAACAGTGTGTTCATAATTAAGATAATAAAGTAAAATAATATGGTAAGACATACCAGTTTGCAATATCAAGCAGCAAAACAGCAAAAACAGCTGGAAGCCAGTCCCATAAAATTTACAAATGGGACACTTATACGGGAAAAAATAAAGTGGATAGGATTGGTAAGGTTGCTATGAGGTTGCTGAGGTGTTCCCTACCCAGTCAAAAGAATCCACTTAAAAGGGATATTGTGTTCTCTTTGTATTGCTCATGTCGACATAACTCATGTAAATGTTTAACTTTTGACATCCGCAAGGTGAAAATCACAAGTCTGATTAACTGTAAAAATAATAACACACCTCTTCTCAACAAAGCGGATGAGTGGAGTATCATGTGAAAGTTTAATATTTGTGAGTAATAGCAATAATGTTAGCATATCTAATTAAAAAAGTATGAGATATGAAGAAAGTTTAAAAACTAGGGATCACGAGAATTAAGTTATGCAGTTAAATCTTAATCACTGATATTAATAATTCAAGGCCTAAATTATTTTCTTTTCGCAGAGCTCTGACAAACTGCAACAAAACATCAGCACTTCATTAAACATGTAATGAGTTTTCCCCAAAAGTTCTCCAAACAAATCTTTCAAGCGCATAAATTTGTCCGAGAAAGTCCTAGCAGACGGCCCTGCCAGAATGTGACATGAGGGAGAAACGGGGGTTTGATTTTCGAATCTGGTCCTCATCTGTTTTGGCAGTACATAATATTTGTTGAATTAAATTTTCTGTCCCGTCGGTCCCATCTCATTCCATCCACCCTCACTCACTCGTTGGTTTGTCCTCACAAACGGCAAAGCAAGGCTGGAAGCAATCTGCTGTGATGAGCTGCACACATCTCATCATGTTTAATGAGAAAGTCAGTGTGTGCTAATAAGAGCGGAGTGAGAGACAGGAAGACGGCTGATCGGAGCTCCGAGCACCTGCGAGGTGTGAGCGGCTGCACATCTGTCTCTGTTACTGTGTTGATTAGCAAACAGGGCAGCTTCCTGCTAAATCCCAGAGGCCGGATATGATAATATCCATGCGGTGCAATGTTTGAAATAGGATACTTATGGAATACTGCACAGTATACACTCTACACTGCTGTTAAAAAATGTGAAACAACCGTGTCATTTATTTTAAGTGCATTTTATATTGGTCTAATTGAAAATCATGGTTTTCACTTTAAAAGTAAATAATGTTCCTTGTAGAAAAATGTCACAAACCAATTTGTTTACATAACAGAATTATAGAAATTTAACTGAACACATACTGGCATACCTCCCACTGTCTTTTACACAGTCCTGCTAATAAGAAGGTGATAAAACAAGATGTTATCCGGCGCAAATTACACTATAATTATGGGTCTAGTTGTAAATATAAATGGGAATTAACTGTAAGGCTTTGCCTCTGGTTCACTACAGGAACCTAGATTTTCCTCCCAAGATGCAATGTGTCTGTTAAGTTAATTATTATAAAAGGTTACTCTGCGACCCCACACACACCCACACATGCGCAAACACAACTTATTCAGTGATAATATTTAGTTGTGTATCATTTCATAGCTTCATTTTTATAGCAATATTAAGCATTATATTTCCTGGTGGAGGACTCCTATAAACCTGTCAAAAATGAGATAATATATTTTACTCACAGTATGTAACACCTTATAATAACTTTCATAAATAAATCTTTAACAAACACCATATAATGCTTAACCAATCATTAGTTAACAGTTCACTCCCAAAACACAAATTTACAGATAATGTACTCACCCTTTTGTCATCCAAGATGTTCGTGTCTTATTTTCTTCAGTCGTAAAGAAATTGTTTTTTGAGGAAAACATTTCAGGATTACTGTAATTGGACTTCTATGGTGCTCCCAAATTTGAACTTCCAAAGTGTAGTTTAAATGCAGCTTCAAAGGGCTGTAAACGATCCCAGGAGAGGAAAAAAGGTATTATCTAGCGAAATTATTGTTTATTTTTTATTTATTTTAATTACAATTTATATGCTTTTTAACCTCAAACGCTCGTCTTGTCTAACTCTGTGAACTGTTTTTGTCCGGTCAATACTATTAGGGTACGTCTAAAAACTTTTATGTCATTTTCCCCTCCAACTTCAAAATCGTCCTACATCCCCACAGAAGTACCAACCCAGAGTTTACAAACCAAACATGGAAAGAAGATCAAACACCCTTTACAAAAAAAGGTAAAACAGCGATGTAGGACGATTTTGAAGTTGGAAGAGAAAATGAGACGGGAGTTTTTAGACGTAGCCTAACTGTTATGACCGGAAAAAAACAGTTCACACAGAGCTGAACAAGACGAGCGTTTGAGGTTACAAAGTATATAAATTGTATTTTTTTTCAGAAAATAATCGATCGTTTCGCTACATAAGACCCTTATTCCTTGGCTGGGATCGTTTAGAGCCCTCTGAAGCTGCATTTAAACTGCAATTTGGAAGTTAAAATTTGGTGACACCATAGAATTACACAGAGAGAAATCCTGAAATGTTTTCCTCAAAAACATAATTTTTTTTTACAAATGAAGAAAGACATGAACATTATATGTACATTTTTGTTCTGGAAGTGAACTAATCCTTTTATATATATTCACAGCCTGTTAATGTTTAATAATAAACTTGTTAAACATTACCTAACAATTACCAGATCATTATTTAATTCAATTAAAATGCTTACAAATGTTATTAAACTTACTAATAATAAATGTTACTAAAGCAATTATTTTGACAGATGGTTTACAATGATTAAAAGCTTCATCAATAAATCATTAAAAAAAACATATGAAGCTTAATGAGTCAGTTATTGCGTTAAACTTTCGATTAGTATGATCATGCGCTTCTTCTACAGTTAATTATTAAATTATTAACGATTACAAACGGGGGTTACATCTAAATACTTTTTGTATTAAGATTTACTATTTCTTGTTATGATTTTAAATCTGTATTTGACCCCAGAAAAATCTCAAAGTAAAAAGAGGTACTAAAGTCTGATTTTGTGGTGCTTTAAAGTTAAATGACTATAATTTTAATTCAAGTAATGAAGGATTTTGAGAAGTCTGGCAGTAATCAGTATTGAATACTACTGTAAGGTTAACCCTGCCTGCTTTAAATGTTTGAACATGCTGCTTAACAGCTGAAAACATTCCTTAGGAATGCAAAAATGTAATACAAAATAATCTAATGTAATCATTTACTTTAACAAACTAACTGAAATAGTGACACTACTTATTATTTTAAATAGGGCAACTTGTAATCTGTAACCTATTGCATATCCAAAGTAACCTCCCCAACACTGTTGAAGGGTCAGAAGTGTACAGGGGTCAATTTGATTACTGTAAGGAAGCACAGTTCAGTCTATTTATATTGCATTGTTTTGATAAAAGAACAAGCATTTTCTTGAAAAACTGATTTGTTTTTTCCTGTTGACGTAGGAATTATATAAGTGTAAAGGCAATAAAATGCAAGCATTTATCTAAACTTAACTAACCACCATTTACACAAATGTTGTTAAATCAGCTAAAAGTCCAGTGCCCATAAAAATACTGAATGATTAGTAAACTTTTATAAACATTTACAAATGATGAACAGTTTCCACTTTAGATTGGGTACTGCAAAAACATGAACAAATGATTAATAAATCATTTCTAAAAATGTGTAAACAGGGTGAATTTGGGCCACATTTTGCCATTGATACGACTGCTTATAAAGGTAAAAATGATTAGTAAACATTTACAAATATTTACAAATGACAAAAAGTCTCAGCTTTAGAATGGGTATTGCAAAAACATGAACAAATAATCGATAATGTTATTAGATTTTATTACATATTTATAAAGCTTTTAATCATTGTAAACAATGTGTCAAAATCATTTGTGGATTTTCAAGAAGTGCATGATCATATGAATTATTTAATGACATTTACATGAATGGTAACACTTTATTTTGATAGTCCACTTTAGATATTCTACTAACAGTAAGTAACTTTGCAACTGCATGTCAACTAGTCATTAGAGTATTAGTAGACTGTCTGTTTAATATCTTCTAACACTCTTCTAAACTTTGCAAGTAAATGTCAACTTATTCTACTAACCCTAAACCTAACCTAACAGTCTGCAATGAGAGTTAGTAGACATGTAGTTGCAAATTAATAAGAATTAGTTGACATGTAGTTGCAAAGTTACTTAAAGTTAGTAGAATGTCTAAAGTGGACTATCAAAATAAAGTGTAACCACATGAACTAGTAATCTGTTAATCATTAGGTAATGTTTAATAAGTTTATTAGTAAACATTAAACACATTATCTCACATCTATAGCTATTTGAATATACATTAACTAACAATCTGATAAACATTATATAATGTTTGTTAGTGAAAGTTATTATAAAGTGTTACCTTTATTAAAAAAAAAGTCAATCAATAAATCAATCAAGCTTAAATGTTATCATAAATAAAGAAAACTTAAAGGTTTTATTCATTTTGAATAAAATGTACATGTATATGGAAGCACATTTCCACAACTGAATAAAAAATAAAAAGTGTTATTGCAACTTTTTATCTTTTTTTTTTCTTCACAGAATTGTATGATACAAACTCACAATTCTGACTTTTTCCCTTAGAATTGTGAGATGTAAACTCACAGTTGCAAGATAAAAAAGTCATAACTGTGAGATATAAACCCACAATTCAGACCTTTTTCCTCGCAAATGTAGTTTTTTATTTCACAAATCTGAATTTTTCCACAGAAATGTGAGGTATAAACTCATAATTGCGGGTTTAAAATGAACAGTTTTGGCATATAAACTCGCAGTTCTGAGAAAAAAGTGTGAATTATTATATAACTTGCAGTTCTGTCTTTATTTCTCAGAGTTGCAACTTTGTCTGCAAATGTGACCTTTGTGACATTTTCGTGAGATTCAACCAGTCAGGAGATTCATCAAACATCTGTTAAGTGAATCTGTATCAGGTTCTTTATATAATGCAGCTTTTCCTGAATATCCATTTCAAACGTGATTCCACAACTTTACAGTAAATCACAGGGCCACTAAATCTTAAACCTGTAAACATCTCTCCTGTATTGCTGCTCCCATCGCCCTGAGGGACGTCAGGCCGAACCGACAGAGCTCATGATTCGCTGGCTTTCCATTGATGAATGAACAAATCTATCACATCTGTTACAAATGGCTGGCTGGAATTTTCTCCATATACACTCTACTGAAGATTGCATTGCAGATTGTGCAAACTCAGTCCTTTGTGTGTCCTTCCAGAAGACAAAACAGATCCCCTCTGATCTCTGATTGCTTCCACATGTTGTCTAAGATTGTAAAAAAAAAAACTATAGAGATTATGTTGGCCATTTTATCTCTGCATCTCTTCCAAGTAGGAGGAAAAGGGAGTGAGAATGTGCACGAAACCACCTCATCTGTCTCTCCCAAAATCCCCTGCTGCTTACTTTGAAACACATCAGTCAGTTCTTTACCTCCAGCCCTGAATCTGCACTGCATCGCAGCAACCGTCAACACACCTCAAGACATTTCTCATCACTGCATCAACAAACCACAGCATGTGGTAAATGTGTGATTGGTGGCTCTGGTCAGTAAATGACTAGTTGGCAGGTGGCGTTTACGTGCTCTTAACATTTCTTCGTCAAGACAAATCGTTTAGTGGAGCTGAAGGTTGTTCTGACGTTTGTAGTTTGCATATGCGTGCATAGCTAAATACAGCTTTGAAATGCAGGCCTAGCCTTTCATTTGAATGCATAAAATGACATATTTGTTAGTGTTACTCTGAATTGTTTGCACATATTTAGCTAGATGAATCTTCGCTTTATTTGTTTATCTGAAAGTTCTGGAAAAAATACATAATGAGTTTCCATTAGTTGCATGAATGCTAAAAACAGAAACATAACTACATTGCAAGAGATCACGGAGGATTATTTGGCAGATGTTGGCGCCACCCAATGGCGGACAAAAAGTTGGCCGTTGTTCGTTTTATTTGGTTACTAACTTTGAATGTTGGGCAGTAACTATTGACTATATTAACTAGTTACAATAATAATATTGAAAAGATGATCTAAACACCGATGTGTAAGTTGTAGCATCGTGGAAGCTGAGGCATTTACTTTAGGACAAGCCCACCCATATCTGATCACGATATGAATTATATTATTATAATTAAAAAATCTTTTTAGAATACGAAACATTTTCTTGCAAACCTGTGATTTCTTGTGATAAAATACATCATGAAATATAATCTGGAACTGGGTACATAACAGAAATTATAGCTAGCTTCAAGCTACACATGACATTTAATAAGAATAATACAACAACTTAAACGTCACTATCAGTCACCAATGAATGTTTGTAATAACTGCGATCCAGTGTGGATTTCTGTCAAATGATGAAGCAGAAATATATAGTTGGTAACATTTTAGAAGAATTTAATGGGGAACATACGAAAATGAATCATGGTTTTTGGTGTATTGCCTTGGCGTAAAACCACAGTTTTACTACAAATACCATAGTTAAACTATGGTTAGTGTAGCAAAACCATGGTTAATTTGTGGTCACCATGGTTTAACTAGTAACCATTTGAACGTCGATTTTTGGGCCAAATTTGGACCAAACAACGACCAATTTTCAACGTCGATTTCTGAGCTAAAAGGCGGCCATGACACGACTTGACAGCCCAAAAAACGACGTCCGGTGCTGGGTGCATGTTTTTTTAGTTTCATTTATAGTAAAACCATGGTTAATTTTCGTAAGGGTTATTTAGGACGTTAAGAAAAAGTAATATAAATTGTATAACTCATTACTGTTGCCAGAAAGAAATAAGTAGCCTAATATTTTTATTTTTGGAGAGAGTAACTGGTAACGAGCAATATACTGGTAAAATATTTTAAAGCCTATGTAGATTCCTGCTTGGTATATTCAGAAATTAATTAAAACATTTCTCAAAAGACTTTACAAAAATAAGTCAAAAAGCAATAAAATCATTTCATTTACTTTTGTATTATGGAATTTGTTGTAGAAATCCTCCCCCCTTTTTGTTTGTTTTATTAATGTATTATAATTTGTGTACTTCATTTATTAATTTTTGGCTTGGATTTGATCTGATTTTAATGTGTTCACCCTTTAATGTCAGTTTCTTGTTGTAAATTGACATGTACCATTTTGCTGTATCTGAAGGGTTTATTTGCGTTTTTCAAAATGTTCAAAAAAATCATGTTTTTTGTTTTATTGTGTTTTTAGTTATTTTTACTTACTCAAAATAACCCGACTGCAGTTTGACTGAGATTAATTGAAATGCACAATGAAAAACATGACTTTTGAAAAACGTTAAAAATGGAGTCATCGGTTTTTGAAAATAAACTGTTCATATATTTCTTATTCAATAAAAAAGACGTTTTAGACAGTTTAGCGTATCACTAAAGTGTAGTCATTATTTGATTGGTAAAATTCGTTTTTTGAATCATCCTTGCTTATTTCTGTAGACATTCTTTTAATAAATCAACGATATATATTTTAATACATTCATAAGATTTCTCCTTTGCAGATTTTCATATGATCACTGTAGCTTTTCTAGAGTAAAGAAAAAAAATTATGTAGACCACTACGCCACCGTGTGGACATTCAGTGTGCTCCATAGACAACTTATGAAAAATATGAATAAATATGAATTGTTTTAATCTTTTTAATTATTATTCCTCTAGCCATCATAGGAGCAATTAAAATACACTCGTCCTGCCCAAATACTGTTACAAATATGGTCATGTTTATTGTGTTTTTTCCTTATTTATTATTCTAAAACACATGATAAAAACACAACTGAAACACAATAAGTTATACTGTAGTAAAAAGCACTTCAGAGTTCTTTCCACAGCCATCATTAGTGTACAAGCCCCTATGAAAATAGCATAGAAAGTGTGCATACAGTTTTAGAAGCCTTTTTCATATTTTATATTCCTCTACAGAAGAATTTCCCTTGGCTGAATGAAAGACAGAAACGGGAGGTGCGTCCTTACAATATTCCCTAAATTCATTTCAATATCATTTCTGAATATTCATATCTCAAAAACATCATCAATGACGACAAGAATAACAAAAAGCTTGGCTAAATCGTTTCAACAAATGCCCGTATCTTCATATTAGAGCAAATCAGTCTTTTCACATATATGAACAAGTATATATAATATATATTTTTAAAAATAAAAAAAGACATTTAAATAGTCTAGGAAGCTTCTTTTTCTCACTTGGCTTTGAGTTTGAAACAGTTTTGAATATTGGTGCATCAACTACACACAACCACGCATGCAAATAAACACAAACACACATGCATTCGCACGTGCACACACACACACACGCTGCATAGAAGACTTCTGTGTTATTAGCAATAATTGGAGCCGTTACTGTTGGCTGTGAATCCCCCGTGTGCCTATCCTTTAAAAGAAGACTCTTTGTTGCCATGGAGACAAAGCCAAGTGCTTAAGTGTTTGGCCAGTAGAGAGATAGAAACCCGAGCTGCTCGCAACTGCCCTGAAACTCACCAACCATCGCATCTCACATTTGTTCTTACACTAAAACATAAGTTGATTATCTAATACTTTTGTTCAAAGATGCTAAGAATAAAAAAAGAAAAAAAGTGGAGTGGGAGGGAACTCGAAAGTCCCACTATTGCTATTGCACTTACAGTGTGATTTTATAATCATGCTTTCAGCAAATATTTGCAATCCTCACTTGAACACAGGTAGCAAACGTCTAAAACTAAAAGTCAAATGAGAAAAAGAATTCCACCCCATTCCCTCCCCCCGAAAAACAACAGAATTATAATAAAACAGTACAAAGCTAATAGTAACAGTAATGATAATAACAATAAATGATTATATCAAGCACAACCATTATAATCTGCAGAGTATAAAAAACAAACCTTTGTAAAAGTGATTGTCATGTAAAGATAGAAAGTGTCAAAAACATCAAAGGCATCAGCGAGGTCACCGTTTTTAATTAAAGGAATAGTTCATTCAAAATTAAAAATCCTAGCATTGTTTATTCACACTCATGTCTTTCCAAACCTGTAGGTTTGTAGATAGAATTTTCAGGCTGATCATTTTCATGAAATTAAAGTATATAGTACCAACAGGGCAGCTATCAAACTGTAAAAAGTTCAAAAAAGCACCATAAAATGTCCATAACTCATGCTCTGTATACATCGTCTTTTGAAATCATGATAGATTTTTGTGAAAATAAGTAATTCGCTAAAAATACCACCATTCCTCATAAACGTGTGCATATCCAGGTTTAAAATTGGTACTCTGGAGTGTTATTTTAATATACTTTATCTGCTATTGTATAATATACTACTATTGCACTTATTAATATTTTAAATTGCCTTTTATTTTTACATTTTCAAGTGCAAGTAATTTTGTTACATGTTTTTGTCATTATATATATATATGCTGTCAATTTGATTAATCGTGATTAATCGCATCCAAAATCAGTTTGTTTACATAATATAAGTGTGTGTACTCTATATATTTATATGTATATATAAACACACATAAATACATATATTTAAGAAATATGTAATATATATTTATATTTACGTGCAACATAAATCATATAAATATGAATATGTATATACATGTAAATATTTCTTAAATATATTATATATATATATAAACAAATATAAACAGTACACACATTATGTAAACACAAACTGTTATTTAGGATGCGATTAATTACAATTAATCGAATATCAGGTTTAATTATTTTTGTACTTCATCTTAATCTCTTTTCAGTTATTTTCCAATTTTTTAGTTTTTCATCTAATATGTTTATTTTATTTTAGCTTTAAATTGGTTTTGTCGAATCGATTAATCGTGAATAATCGCATCAAAATTAAAAGTTTGTGTTTACATAATACATGCGTGTATATTTATATGCATCTATAAATACACAAACATATATATATATATATATATATATATATGAAATATTTACATATAGAGAACCTATATTATATATAAATATATATTACATATTTCTTAAATATATACGTGTGCATTTATATATACACACACATGTAAATATACAAAGTACTTACACATATATTATGCAAACAAACTTTTATTTTTGATGCGATTAACCACGATTAATTGATTTTACAGCCCTAATTTATATCAATTTAAGAAAATTATTTTTAATAGATCTTGTTTTAAATAACACTGTGTCAAGATGAGCAAAGAGTTAATTCTGTGTTTTTTTATACAAACCTATTCACAAGACTTGGAAAATAGCATAATAGTTTTTGACGTACTTTTATGATGTTTTTTGATGTGTCCTTTTTAAATTTTGAAAGCCCTTAGGCAATATTTGAGAAAGAACAGCATGAGCATTCTGCTAGACGTCTCATTTTGTGTTTTGAAGAAAAAGTAAACAAAAAAAATAGTATGGAATGTCATGAGGGTGAGAAAATGACAAAATTTTCCATTTCGGATGAACTTTACCCTTAAGATACTCAAAACAGAAAGCCCAAAATTACAGCACTGGAGATCAAGACCAGGCGTACAAGCACAGTTGTGCAAGCGTTTGGCAGTCACGTGGAAGAGAAAGATACCGTCGTTTTCATTTTCAAAAAAATGGAGAAAAGACTAAACACACACTTACACACACGCTTGCTTCTGTGTCCTCCTCCATCCACAGCACTAAATCCATAAACGTTCTTTTCACGGGAGAACAGTGAGTGAGTTCTGTGCACAGATTCTGGATAGATGTGCTGCGGTCCGATCAGTGTGTGTTGGATGAGTCCGAAAGTGCATATTATAGACACACGCGCACACATTCACACTGAGATGGCATGGCTTACACTCCCAATAGCCCTATATATCTGCACATTAAGCCCCTGAATGCTTCTACAGCATCGGTCTCCGTCTTTGTCTGTCTCATGTACACGTAACACACATACGCACTCACACAAACACTCTACGGGAGTGAGCCAGTCCCTGAAACTGTTCTTCTGGGATGGGTCTTGTTGGCTGGTAAAATAAAAATAAATAGGTTTTCTGAAAGAGATTGTTAGCTAGTGCCAGTCATCGTCATCTGCATCCTCCTCTTCCTCTGAGGAATCGTCGCTGCTGGCTCTCCTCATTCTGCTCTGATCTCCCATCGCTCCATTTTGTTGGGCGGCCAACATGGCGGCCGCGGCCCGCTGCTCAGCTTCCCTCTGCCGGAGCGCAGCTGCTTTTTTCTCCGCCTCGGCGTGACTCTTCATGTGGGCACTGCGGCTCTTTACCTTATAGAAGATCCTGGAGAAAACACAGTGTTCAGATATTTAGGTCAGTGATTTGAACTCAAGAACCAGGTCAGATTTTGTGAACTAGATCCAATGAACATGTAGATTGTTGCGTCGATGAGTTGAACCCAAGAACCAGATCGGTCAGATTCATGAACGAATCATTTCATTTTCACGAATCAATTAGTTCAACCCATTAACTGCAAAGACCAGACTCAAAAGAATGATTCATTTAAGAATTAGACATGGAGATCTTTTAGTCAATGAGCTGAATCTGAGAACCAGCTCAGCTGGATTCATGAACAAATCAATTAATCTGATTCAACCGATTCATTACAAAGATCCAAAAGAATGATTCATTCAAGAATTAGACATGCAGATCATTGAGTCAGTGAATTGTTAATGATTTTAAGAATCAGACATGTAGATCATTACTCCATTAACTGAACCTGAGAACCAGGTGAGCTGGATTCATGAAAAAAAAAAAAAAAATCATTTAAACCGATTCAAACGACTTATTGCAAAGAACCGACTCAAGAGAATGATTCATTCACAAATCAGACATGTAGATCATTGAGTCAGTGAGTTGAACCAGAGAGCCAGATCAGCTGGGGTCATGAAAAATACATTTAAACTGATTCAACCAATTTGTTGAAAAGATCCAACTCAAAAGAATGATTCATTCACAAATCAGACATGTAGATAATTGAATTAGTGAGTCAGTGAATCGTGAATTATTTCAAGAATGAGGTATGTAGATCATTTAGTCAGTGAGCTGATTCCGAGAACTAGATAAGCTGGATTCATGAACAAGTCATTTAAACTGATTCAAATGATTTACTGCAAAGATTCAACTCAAAAGAATGATTCATTCACAAATCAGACAGATCATTGAGGTCAGTGAGTTGAGACCAAAAACGAGTCAGTGAACTGTGAATGATTTTAAGAATCAGACATACATCATATAGTCATTTAGTCTGTGAACTGAACCAAAGAAGTGGATGAACTGCACTCATGAGCCTTCCATTTGAGAAACAGCCACTGAGTCAGTGAACTGAACCAGAGAGCCAGATCAACTGAATTCATGAACAAATGTTCTAAACTGATTCAACCGATTCATTGCAAAGATCCAACTCTAAAGAATGACTCATTCACAAATCAGACATGAAGACCATTGAGTCAGTGAGCTGAACCAGCTGATCATAAACAAATCATTTAAATTGATTCAACTGATTTATTGCAAAGATTCAACTCTAAAGAGTCAGTGAGCTGAACCCAAGAACCAGATCAACTGGATTCATACACAAATCATTTAAAGTGACTCAACCAATTCATTGCAAAGATCCAACTCAAAAGAATGATTCATTCACAAATCAGACATGCAGATCATGGAGCCCATGAATCATGAATGATTTCAAGAATCAGACATGTAGATCATTTACTCAGTGAATGAACCCAAGAACCAGATCAGCTGGATTAATGAACAAATCATTTAAACTGATTCAACTGATTTACTGCAAAAGATTCAACTCTAAAGAATTATTCATTCACAAATCAGACATGAAGACCACTGAGTCAGTGAGCTGAACCAGAGAGCCAGATCAGCTGGATTCATGAACAAATCATTTAAACTGATTCACTGCAAAGATCCAACTCAAAAGAATGATTCATTCACAAATCAGACATGTAGGTCACTGAGTCATTGAAGTGTGAATGATTTCAAGAATCAGACATGCAGATCATTTACTCAGTGAACTGAACCTGAGAACCAGATCAACTGGATTCATGAAAAAAAAAAAAAAATCATTTAAAGTGACTGAACAGATTCATTGCAAAGATCCAACTCAAAAGAATGATTCATTCACAAATCAGACAGATCATTGAGGTCAGTGAGTTGAGACCAAAAACTGGATCAGTCAGATTTGTAAAAAAAAAAAAAAAATACAGACTGGTTATGTTAACTGGATCAACAAATTCATTGCACAGATCTGACTCAAAACAATGAGTCGTTCACAAATCAGGTAAGCAGATCATTTAGTCAATGAGCTGAACCCAAGATTTGTGAATGTGTCATTCAGAAGGGTTTGTGAACTGGTTCGTTCAAATCATTAAACAGACATGACTCAAAAGAACGATTCGTTTATGAATCAAACGCTACTTTTCTCATGAAATTGGGGCATGTCAAAAATTTCAGTGAATAATAATGAATAAAGCTGTAATATGATTTCAGATAACTTGGAATAAAATCAAAAAAGTGTCTAAAACAAGAAAGCCATACAGAATTGGAACAAGTCATTTTTGATGAAGTTTCACAACTACAAATAAATCACTTGTGCAATAATTCCCTATTAACTCTAGCTCCATAATACAATGGTATCCTCAGAGTACTATGGTATCAGTGGTATCAATATCTATATATATGTATATATGGTATCAGTAAGCTTAGTGAAAGCTAAAAGAGCACATGTGTGTATTCAAATCTCACACATGCTGATATGTACAGATCCGGGAACGTGGCATTCAACATCTCCATGGAGTTGGTTGCTAAGAGACTGTTGATTTTAACAAGCCGACTGTTGCCATGGATAAAATCTCCAATCAAAATCAGCCTTTTTACTGCTTACTACTAGACTGATCCCTGACGCATGTAACACCTAAGAGCTGTCAAGCTTTATTGATTCCTCGTAAGACCCCTGGTCTTTTTATGAGCAGCTGTATATCAGCTGCATGAAACGACCACACTGCCAGTGCATGTCACTTAGTGATACGCACAAATCACCATTGTGAAGCTTGTTTTTGAAACTGTAGCATATGTAACTCTTTAATTAATTTTCATTAAGCATTTATCTGGAACAAAACCTAGTCAATAAACTAGTAAAAAAAAAATCTACTTTATATCACTTCATTTTTGAATAGATTCACTTATTGGAACCATTTGAATGAACCAATCTCACTGAAATGAATCTTTCCAATGCTACATAAAGGTGAAAAAGCCTGTATGATTTTAATCTATTATCTCAGTTTGCTTGACTGCAAAGCTATACACACTACACTGTTATGAAATCACCTGAACTGCTGTGACACTACTAAAAATGTGGCTAAGTTAGCAGTGTTGCAACTTTTAGTTAATTACGCTGTAATTCACACATTGTGAAGTTTAGAGAACTTAATAAACAAATTTAATGGCACAGAACAACAGGGATAAAATCCGTAAATAAATAAACTAACTTATTTTAAATTCGACTTATTTTATTTTACCATAATTAAATAAAAAGCTAAATTTAAATAAAAAACAAATACAAGATAATTAAAATAAATAAATAAATTACAATTCAAATAAAATAAGGTACAATGTAAATTAAATAACATGCCTTTAAATAAATAAATAAATTTAATTTCAATTTAATTAAAGTTCAATTTAAATGAATGACTGAATTAATAACTAACGTAACATTTTAAATTAAAGTAAATCTAAAATAAACAAAAGGTAAGCTTAGGTAAATAAAATGAGGTAAATAATAAAATGTTAAAAAAAAAGTGTTACACTATTATCATAACATATTAAACATGAAAATTTAATGGCCCAGAAAAACAGGGATAAAATACGTAAATAAAATAATGAATGAATTTTTGTAAATTTGCCTTTTCTTTTTTACCATAATTAAATACATAAGGTTAATTTAAGTAAATAAATACAAGGTAAATGTAAAATAAATAAATAAAAATAAATAGAAATTTAAATAAAATAAGGTGACTTTAAATAAATAAATAGGAAATTTTTAATGAATGAATGAATTAATTACATTTGTGTTACACTGTTATCATAATGTATTAAACATGAAAATTTAATAGCAGAGAACAACAAGCAAACACGTAAATAAAATGATGAATTATTTATTGTAAATGTACCTTATTTTTTAATTAAACAAAAAGGTAAACTTAAAGAAACAAATAAAAGGTAAATTCAAACTAAATAAATATTTTAAAAAATAAGGTACAATTGAAAAAAAATAATGTGACTTCAAATAAATAAATGGTAATTTTGAATGCATGAATAAATGAATGAATGAATAACTAAATAACCATGTTAAATAAACGTAAATCTAAAATAAATAAGAGGTAATCTTAAGTAAACAAAACAAGCTAAAAAAACCGTTAGACTACTATCATTAGAAAATTGCATAAATAGAGTGTGTATCCCAATAAACTGACCTGCCACACTTTTTGCAGGGGAATTCACCCTCTTGGTTCGTTTGTCCCTTTCCTGTATTGCCAGTGCTTTTCCGGCCTGCGGTGTCGGAGCGGGGTTTAGATTGTGGTGGAGGAGCAGAAGGGGGAGGATGACTGACCCCCAACGTGGACGGATCTCTAGTGCTGTCTTCCTGACTTCTTAAGACCAAGACAGCAGCAGCCTAACAGGAAATGAATGATTACTTATAGCAACCACAGCTGAATGCATACAGATATTAGACACAGTAAACATCCTCTGTGGTAGCCGAGAGGTGGTGTTGTAAAGTAGCTCCATTTCAAACCCATGTAAGAGTTCACCATTGTGCTCTTCAGCAAAATTAACTGCAGGTTACTCCATCTCGACTGTCTCTAGTGAGTCTACAATGCATGGGATAAACAATTTAAGCTTGTACCACTAGATGGCGCTATAAATACCCTATATTGCTGAACTACACATGACTACTGTCAGTCTATAGCAAACCTGTTTTCTTATTATTGCAACTAGGCCAGAGCTAGGCATGAACAATGAAGAACTGAAGATAGTTTTCTGTAGGCACCATGCATTTTTTGCAACCTCATGCAAATCAAATCTCCCCAAACTCACATTTTCAGTGGCCTGTAGCGATTGCGTCACCCTGCCCGGGCTGTTTTCTTGTTTCCTGTCACATGACCCTTCCCACTTCCTGCTCTCCTCGTCTTCTTTCCGTGATTCAAATTTCTGTGAACTCTGAAGGAGAAGAGACATTTCAATGCTTCACTTTGTAGGCCACTATATCACCCAGGTACATGTTAGACAGCAAGCCACAGGAACTCACTTTGTTGTCCACTTCCTCCTCTGTTGTGGGTTTAGTCTCTGGTGGCTCTGCTTCTCCGTAAATGAGTGTCCCGTTCCTGCCGATCTTCACCTGCTTCTTATACGTGTAGTAGAACTCCACACACTGAGCCACGGTCTTGGAGCTCACCTTTAAGTCAAACATCAACACAATTCAGCATTTGAAGGATTCACTAGAATTGCAGCCCATGCAACACTTGCCACCATATAATGCTAGGCCGTTAGTGGTGGTTGCTAGAGTTTTGCGATTCAGTTGCTAAGGTGTTCTGAGTGATTTAGTATAAAGCAATAAGCCCCAAGAAGCCATGGTTTACAGTGAATTTACAACAGCTAAGAGGTGTTGTCATTAATTCACTGTAAACCACAGCTTCACGGGGATTACTGCTTTTATAAAACGGTTATTCCATATACGTAGTACGGTTTCACAAAATAAAACAGAGCAAATAAAGTGTAATGATATTATTAAAAACATTCTTCTGCTAAGCTATGGTTAGTGTAGCAAGACCATGGCTAATTTCTAGTTACCGTGGTTTAACTATAGTAACCATGGTTTTTTAGTTTTATTTGTAGTAAAAACCATGGTTAATTTTTTCACTAGGGGAGATGTAAACAAAGGTGTATGTTTGTAGAGTAATTTACAATAGTTTGGAATGTGGAGATCCAAGACCGGAACTATCTGTTTTATAACATATGTTTTAAATTTTTTATTGTTTACGTGTGTGTGTTGCCCGGCAATGGCTTTGTTGCAACCACAACCGTTTCTGAGGAACTACATTGTTTGGCGGAAGAATAATGTTTTTATTAATTTCATTGCAATTTATATGCTCTGTTTTATTTTGTGAAACCTTACTACGTATATGGAATAACCGTTTTATAAAAGCAATAAGCCCCGTGAAGCTGTGGTTTACAGTGAATTTATAACAACGCCACTTAGCTGTTATAAATTCACTGTAAGCCACGGCTTCTTGGGCTTATTGCTTTATTTTACTACAAATACCACGGTTAAACTATGGTTAGTGTAGCAAAACTATGGTTAATTTGTGATTACCGTGGTTTAACTATAGCAATCATGTTTTTTTGGTTTTATTTGTAGTAAAATCCATGGATAATTTTAATAAGGGCTGTGTGTTGTTCAGCAAACACTTTGTTGCAACCACAACCGTTTCTGAGGAACTATATTGTTTGGCGGAAGAAAAATGTTTTTATTAATTTCATTACACTTTATTTGCTGTGTTTTATTTTGTGAAACCTTACTACGTATATGGAATAACCGTTTTATAAAAGCAATAAGCCCAAGAAGCCGTGGTTTACAGTGAATTTATAACAGCTAAGTGGCGCTGTTATAAATTCACTGTAAACCACGGCTTCACAGGGCTTATTGCTTTATTTGAAATTTCTAATGACGGTACTGATATCTACCAGAAATTAGTCAGAAATTAACTTTATCATTAAGAGGCAAAATTTTCCCCCGGAAAATTTTTGGGGTATTTTTTACATTTGTGAGGGCAATTTGTATAACCACCTTGTTATTATAAAAACCATATGCTGTCTTTACCCAATTACTTTAATCAGTATTTTAAACTTGTCAACAACAATAGACTGTTTAAAACTGTATCTAAATTATACATGTAAAAACAGGAGCTCATAGGGCTGAAATATTATAACAAAAACATTATTGTAGATTATTGCTCTATATATTGTAATAATGATTTTTAATAACAAACATTTTTGTTTTGGGCACATCACATTCTGGCTTCACAAACAAACATGTTAGCCCATGGTGTTGACCAAGTCTAGCACAAGTTATGCAAAATCTCCTGTTATAATCACTGAAGCAATTAAAATTAATCTTTTATTTACATCGTATCTTCACTGTTTTGTTTATGATGAGGAAATTTGCATGCCTGCACACTCATCAACAGCTCTGCTATTTTCAGCGCTGACTAATCTAAGCGCCTCTGATTGGCCGATGCATTCCTAAACTCAACAACAAACAATTATTTTGATAATCGATTAATCTAGCGATTATTAGAGCCGATTATTTCACCAATTAATCAGTAGACTTTAATTGATTATTCAGCTTTTGCAGTTAGTTAAAATATTGAGTTATACATATTCTAACAAATAAATAAAGGTCATTTCGGCTTTTGAAAATCACATTATGCAATTACAATTATTAGACAATTAATTTTAATTTCAATTTCAGAAAATGAGATGACAGAAAAACTCTCTTATTTACAACTTAAATTAGTTAAATGAAAAAGTAACAATGACGTTCAATCAATCTGCCTAACATCACCATATGGATAAGAAACAAAATAAAAGTGTCTCTTAAAACACCTTATAAGATTATGATAATCAATACAGTCCAGAGCTAGATCAAGCTTTGATCTCTACAAACCAAACTATCACTTTAATGAAATAATTTTTTCCCCACTAATAAAAAGATTTTATGATTATCTAGCTCCAAACTAACGAGCTATTTTATAACAGAAAATCAAGTTGTAATTCTAACTGAAAGCGACACCGACTCCAGTTTTTCATGTTTAATACTGTAAAGCTGCTTGATTTAAGGCTTTTTTAAAAAAAAAAAAATACTATATAAATAAATGTGATGTGACTTTACTGGAGTACTGAACCGCAAAGCTTGTGCAAACATCCACATCGCTTTCACACCACTGTCAGTTTTTGTTGTGTTTATTTTGTTATTTTTTTGCATATTGCATATTTTTTATTGTCAATAACGTCGACTAATCGTTTCAGCCCTGTAACATTACCACTGATGTCACATGGAGAATTTCATCATGTCCTTACTACCTCTCTGGGCCTTAAATGTGAAAGTTGCATCACTGTCTAAGCAAGGTCAGAAAGTTCTCGGATTTCATCGAAAATATCTTAATTTGTGTTCAGAAGATAAACAAAGGTCTTACGGGTTTGGAACGCCATTGAGGTGAGTAATTAATGACAGCATTTTCATTGTTGGGTGGACCATCCCTTTAAGTGAGTGTTGTAGTTTATTCTTAAAGTGTTGCTACAATGTTCTAGGTGGTTACTTACTAGCAGAAAGTCAAATGGGCCCAACTCTCTATAATATATGTCCCTAAATATGACTCTTCATTTTCATTTGGAAAATTAACAGCACAACTCTTCAAGCTGCATAATTTGATTTGTGTGTGGGATTGACACTCATTGTTAGGGTTTTGTTCAAACCTCTACGTACCAGTTTCTGAACCATGAAAAAGTCCTTCTTGTAGGAAGCAATGCCTTTGTTGAAGAAACGCCGTTCCTCTGGCGTCCAGTTGTCAGAGCCTGCGCGGGACAGACAAGCGGTGCACAGAATCAGATAGAGGCTGCTGTGCGTTCAGCCTATCCTCTTATAGAGCACCCCCACCCGCCAACACAAACACATTCATGCACAAAGGACAGAGAGGGGGCAAACAGCCAGCACACACATGTCCAGACAAACAATGATGCCGCTGTCTTCTCCTAGGATTTAACAACATGCCACAGACACACTCCCCCTCCTTTCCTCTCGTACTCTACCCAGCAACCCACTCGGTCACCCAGCAATCTCTCAGTCGAACCCCTCCCCTCTGCTCTGCTGTACTCCACTCCTCAGCTGCTTTTGTTTATAACTGAGACACGGAGCGTGGTTTGGAATGTCAGTGCAGGGGGTGACGGGGTACCGCATGCCGTACGGATTAACTCACATGACCAAAAAAAGGGTGAAAGAAAAGGAAAGTGTGCTTGACGGGTAGAGAGGGACTTACCAGAGTAGTGGTAGCCAGCCAGGGGGTGTGCTTTGGGAAAGATGGGGGTTTTTAACAACAGAAGGGTAAGGGCTCCCTGAAAAATGAAAAAGAAAGTGAAATTAGCACGGTTGATGAAACGAAACTGGCTGCGGTGTGTGATGTGCTTTGGCGGAAGAGACATAGTCGCAAGTTAGGGAAACACAGGTCAGCGCAAGTTATGCCCTAAAGCTGATATGAAGAGATTAATGAGGGCAGGAGAGATGCGATTCTGGAAGACCATCGCTGTATCCTTAACAACATGTGTAAAAGGCTTTCGCTGAAGGCATTTAACCCAGCTGTGCAAGTCGCTGGATAATCCCTCTTGTTCTCTCCACCTTCCTCCACTATACAGTCTCTAAGGGTGCAATAAATCGAGGACACCATAGTCTTTTCTAGGTCACTGAGTTCTAACATGGGTTTTTTTCTTATATATGGTGCTTTTTTTTTTTTTAGTTTTATTGATCTGGAAAACCAAAGTTCAACATATTGAAGCATGTGCACTTCATACAGAGGTCCCAAAAAGTATTTGGACAACTAAGCCATACTTAAACATGCATTAATGTCATTGCACTGGATAAGAAAAAAAAAATTAGAATATAAATAATAAATAATATAATATTAAAAAAAATGTAATATTATAAAATAAAACAGACATTTGGACCAATTATGATCGTTAAATATTAGTAGACTGTGTTCATAATTCATGTGATGAACTACACTTGTGGTTAATTGGCTGTGGTTACTAAAAATCACCTTACAAGTTATTTATAAGTAGGATTGGGTGATAAAATTGTAATTATAATTTTGTAATTTTCTTATAAAACTATAAGAGTTCAATAGAATTCAGTGAAGAACACAAATGACTCACGATTTGAAGCCAGATGAAACAGAAGCGCTGACAAAAGGAGAAACACTGTGCGCAATGAGACAGTCATAAGGCTTTTCAATCTAAAAATCAACATCATTTACCATGGTTTTACTGTGATAACACTAACTGCACCACGGTATTGTGATAGAAATGTGAATTTAGCTAAAATAATCCATCAAGTCCTGTCTCAATAAAGACTTAACTTTGCCTGATTAAATAATACAGCCATGAATGAGCGCATGTTGGAAATAAAAGCGCTGAATTTAATTCTCTCTGTTGTGTATATCATTAATCTTGTGAAGTCGCTTTCATTTTGGTGTTCACTCACCGGGTTGGTGTTCAGGAAATGTTCCAGCACAGCCACCGTATGTAACTTTTAACAAGATTCACTTGTTTTAAACACCCTAAATTATATTAACATTTACTATATAACCATTCGCTAATACAATAATCTAAAAATATACAACTCTATGGAAATGAATTATTTATCATCTCCGTAAGTGAGAGAATCTAGAACAAAATATTAGTGATTCTGATATAACATACCAACATAAATGCAATAAAATGCAATGTTTTGTTTGTTATATTCCAATATTTCAGAGAATATTATTAAGTGAATTAACATTATCCAGTGAGCTATTCTTCACTTTATATTAAACAGCTTATAAACCTACTAAAACTGTAGTTTAAAATGAAGTTGATATGATTCCTGTCCTTTATTTATTTTCTCACATTGTACATTTGTTTTGTGTTCCAGCTGATGCATTTTACACATATATATATATAAAAAAAAAAAAAAATTACATATTGTAATATGAAGATTAACATGGAAAAATCAAAGTGAAGTATGAACTTCACTCAGTCATTTATTTACTTTATAACAGTAAATAAATATCAGTTTTGCATATCGTTTATCGGGCACACAAAAATGCTAATAATTGGTATCGGTATTGGTTATAAAAAAAACAAAAAAACAAAAAACAAAAAAAACAATCAATATCGGTCGATCACTATCAGAGACATTAAATGTCACGACACCAAGCAGGAAAACGCATCTTGTCGGCCTTTATAGCCTTGCTGTGTTTATACTCATGCACTTACAAACTATTTTAACTTAAACTTTCAATTAAATATGCAATAATCCAAAAGCCAATGTAAAAATCCTATTCAAAGAAAACAAGGTGATGCCTTCTAGGTTAGCCTACAAAACCATGTCATCCCTGCAGCATTCGACTGCATAAACGGCTCAGAAAAGTGAAGTTATTTTTGAAAAAAACTTAACACGACATTACAGATCTTACAATCCGTTAAAGGAATAGTTCACCCAAAAATGAAAACTCTTTCATTAATTACTCGCCTTCATGTCGTTCCAAACCTGTAAGACCTTTGTTAATCTTCAGAACACAAATTGAAATATTTTTGATGAGTAATTAGAATTGTTATGTTTGGGTGAACTATCCATTTAACGATTATTTCAATTTACAGCTGAACCCCATCACTGTCTGACATACTTATTAATGCGTTAAAATATCTATGTCAAGACTATTTTAGCTAGTGCCTAACACATATTATTAATTTGCATGAAACAAAGCAACAAACATCTAAGGGCCTAGCAACTTGCAAATACAAACTGTAAGATGCAACAAGATAAAACTACTAAAAGCAACAATATCACAACAATTGTCAATGCATCTCTCTTATCACCGGCACTCAGTAAACACCACAAACCTCACAGAGACTTCTCAGAGAGTCAAGCTGACTTTCAAGTTCTGCAGAAGTGGTTTACATGTGATACGAACCACAAAGCAACAAATGGCATTTTATTTTGCAGTGTAACTCAAGCATGATTGTGAATTGGCTCAGAAACAACGCACATGATTTAGTCATCTTCAATGTGTCGTTCTGGACACAAGCCTGTGATTGACAGGCGGTTGCTATGGCGGCAGTGTGACAGCTCAGCAGTAAACGGCTGGCTGTTGTGTTGTTGCAGCTGCTGGCTCAGCTGAGCGAACGTTGAAAAGAATCATATCAAAACACACGCGCCATTTGTGTTTTCATAAAACAGGGGTCATCAATTAGCAGGCCGCTATTGCAATGGTTTCACCTGGATTGCCAATCGCTTATCATAAATAAATAAACCAGGGCTGCCAACTGATATATGCTGTTTAAATAATAATTTAAATTAATAGCTTTTCATATGCATGCTGGCGAGAAATGCTGTTGAAACTGTGTCATTTACACACACACTTTCCGTGTGTAATGCGTTTGCACAGTCACATCAACACTTCTTTTCAGGCTTTGCGATTCATAATTCCGCATAATTTCATTTTGATGATTATACTCCCTAAACTATTTCCTGTCACAGATGTCACCAAGAAATCCTAAATGACTCAAAAACCAATTGCTCATTCAGAAATATTCCACTCATCTGACAAACCCTCCATCTATCGCTCTTAATAATCAGCGGTTTGAGAAAAGGAGCAGTCGGGCGTAAACAGGTCTGATTGGTACACAATGCAGCAGGAAGCACACTTTAAATATGCCAGTGTGCTACAGCATGACACTCACCATGACGTCACCCTTGCATTCATACAGGCAGTGCATGGCCAGTTCCTGATTGGTCCCTCCTCCACACAGCGCACTTGAGCACGCCAGGTGCATGAGGTCATCCACTGCAGGGACACAGGAAAGACATGGATTTAAACATATGGTCATGCAGATTTAATTGAAATAAGCAGAACAAATTGCAGAACATATTCCTGCAACTTCCTTTCATTCATTTTAATGAATTAAATAAGAGAAGTTAATGTGGTATTGTGCAAATCATAAACCTCTTTGCAGTTGCTCAGTATTGGCCTCCAGGTCAGGCAGTGGCGCCCACACCAGCTCAGCCTTGTGTAGGTCGTGCTGCGCTGCCGAGCGCTCTCTCAGCTCCGGGACCTCCGCCTGATAGCGCAATCCGATGTTTATCCGACTGAAAGAGAGGGTGAATATAAACGGTGCTGTAGCCATTCAAACAACATGAATACAATTTTGCATTTTTATCCTTTCAAATACTTGTATTTGCATTATTTGAGAAACATCTCCAAAAGCAAGGACTGCTGGCTAAATGGGAATATTTGTGGTTCAAAATAAATTGGAAGCTAAAAATGAGTTGCATTCCACTTCAGGTCATTCCACAGGTAGTTTCTTAAGGTGTCTGGTTCACTAATCAGAAACATTAAAAGGGACAGTTCACCCAAAAATTAAAAAATTACCCCATGGTTTACTCACCCTCAATGCATCCTAGGTGTATATGACTTTCATCTTTCAGACAAATACAGTCAGTTATATTCAAAAATGAACTGGCTCTTCCAAGCTTTATAAACAGCAGTGAATGGGCGTTGAGATTTTGAAGTCCAAAAAAGTGCATCCATCTATCATAAAAAGTACTCCACACAGCTCCAGGGGCTTAATAAAGGCTTTCTGAAGCAAATCGATGCAGTTGTGCTGCATTTAAAATTGTCTGCTGTCTGTATTTAAAATTTTATGGACCATAATCTCTAACTTCTAAGTTTTGTTTACAACAAAGGAAAACCAGTTTCCCCTAGGCTTATATCGAAATCCTCTGACATTTTTCTTTGGAAATCCTTGTTTTGTACTACTAAGTCATGACCAGTGTTTTGTTTGCTCTCTCCTCTGTGCTTCCTCGTTCGTCACCACATTCGCCTACATCCTACAGTTGAGGTCAAAAGTTTACATCTCCCTTTCAGATTCATTAAAATGTCAATTACTTTACCAAAATAAGAGTGATCATTAACCTTTTTTCTGACCTGAAAAAGATATTTTACATAAAAGATATTTACATATAGTTCACAAGAGAAAAATAATAGTTGAATTTATAAAAATGATCCTGTTCAAAAGTTTACATCCCCTTAATTCTTAATACCGTGCTGTGACCCAAATGATCCACAGCTGTGTTTTTTTTGTTTAGTGATAGTTGTTTATGAGTCCCTTGTTTGTCCTAAACAGTTAAACTGCCTGCTGTTCTTCAGAAAAATCCTTCAGGTCCCACAAATTCTGTGGTTGTCCAGCATTTTTTTTTTTTGTGTATTTAAACACTTTCCAACAATGACTGTATGATTTCAAGATCTATCTTTTCACACTGAGAACAACTGAGGGACTCATATGCAACTATTACATAAGGTTCAAACGCTCACTGATGCTCCAGAAGGAAACACGATGCATTTAGGGGGTAAAAGCTTTTTGAATTTAAAGATCAGGGTAAATTTAACTTATTCTGTCTTCTGGGAAACATGTAAGTATCTTCTATAGCTTCTGAAGGGCAGTACTAAATGAAAAATGATATTTAGGAAAATTAAGAAAAATGTACACATCTTCATTCTGTTCAAAAGTTTTCACCCCTGGCTCTTAATGCATTGTGTTTTCCTTCTGGAGCATCATTGAGCATTTAAATCTTTTGTAAATAGTTGCATATGAGTCCCTCAGTGTGAAAAGATGGATCTCAAAATCATACAGTCATTGATGGAAAGGGTTCAAATACACAAAAATGCTAGAAAACCAAAGAATTTGTGGGACCTGAAGGACTTTTCTGAAGAACAGTGGGCAGTTTAACTGTTCATACTGACTCATAAACTGCCATTATAAAGCTTGGAAGAGCCAGAACATTTTTTTTTTTAAAAAACAACTCAGACTGCATTCGTCTGAAAGAAGAAAGTACACCTAGGATGGCTTGACAGTGAGTAAACCATGGGGAATTTTTAATTTTTGGGTGACCTATCCCTTTAAGGACTTTTAGAGTTGTTTCAGACTGCCGTTTGAATTAATTTATTGCTCATCTCATTGTCAGCTTTTTTTTTGTTGAGAACTCAAGCATTCATGAGAGTAGATTTTGACCATGGGTATTTGCATAAAATTAACACCCCATGTTTTCAAAGCCAAATGTTCCAGTATCTGACTGCCAAGGTCTGGGGATAAGGCAAGACAGATTGTGTTTTATTATTTTGTTCCAGGATGTGCTTTCGTGGAGCATTGGCCAACACCAAAATGAAGGGATCTGCAGCCATTCACAGAGAGCTTGTCTGTGTATGTAAGAGAGAAAGAATTTCTACCAAACACCGTTCTGACCATTAGATAACCAGCTGGTACCAGTCACAGAAGATATCCCATAATTCCCTCTGTTCAGCCACCATTCCCCACCTACTGTGCTCTTAAAAAGCTCTGAAATACCCCATATGTACGATCCAAGAAACCAAATGTCTTGTCATTTCCCTTAAACACACTAACAAAACGACTTGTGCATGACATAACAGCTCCCCAACCAGCTCCACTGTTAACATACAAAAACACAAGCTATAACTATGAACTGTGCATCTGCAGTCTACAGTTTACAATGTACACTCAAGAAATAAGGCCTTAGCAGTGTGTAAAAAAAGCAGCAGCACATCCTCCTTTCACGCTGTCAAAGTTTATGCTGTGTAAAGCTGCATAAAGTGATTTCTGGGCTACTCTATTGAGCATTGTCTAATAATTGCCATAAAATGTGAAGAAAACAATAAGCTATTCAGACAACTGACTTTCAGTCAGCTGAATAAAATCTAGTAAGCAACAAGCTAAATAAAAAGGCAAGGTTAACCAAGTAAAGAAAGTCATCATTTGGCCATATGCGTAAGCTAATTAAAGAAACTTGTGAAGCGTAATGTGTGGGGGTGTTATTTGAATAGCGTATGTACTTACGGCTCAATGCTAACAGGTGTAGCCTCACTCATAGCAGAGAGAACTGGAGGGGTTATATCACTGCTGTCTGGACATATACAAACAAAAAGACCGTGCTTAGATGCAAAGTCAACAGTGTTTCTTATTATGTGTTCCTATTCATATCATGCACATCAATTGTGTCTAATTACACATATCCTGGCTAGTTAGGATATATATCTTAGATATACTAAGTGTTTCAACACCTAATGAGGTGCTTGCTTACAGGACTTCAAGCTGTTACAAACAGTAGGCAGCTCATGCTACTTCATTTTTCTTAATATTTTGGGTACCAAATTCTAAGGCATAGCATGTCTCCTTTGCTACATAGGCAGCCCTAGCATGCATTAGGAGAAGCTTATAGTAGACTAAGTTAACATACTCTACTAGGTTTTGGAACAGTACTTACGTTTAGCTTTTAGGTTGTACTTGTTTTTTTTTTTTTATTATTATTTCATTTATTTAAAGGAGAACTCCATTTCCAGAACAACAATTTACAAATAATTTACTCACCCCCTTGTCAAGATGTTAATGTCTTTCTTTCTTCAGTCGTAAAGAAATTATGTTTTTTGAGGAAAACATTTCAGCATTTTTCTCCATATAATGGACTGGTATGGTGCCCCGATTTTGAACTTCCAAAATGCAGTTTAAATGCGGCTTCAAACGATCCCAGATGCGGTTGTAAACTATCCCAGCCGAGGAAGAAGGGTCTTAACGAAACGATCGGTTATTTTCATTTTTAAAAAATACAATTTACATACTTTTTAATTGCCAAACGCTTGTGTTGTCTTACTCTGCTTGGACAGTTCCGGTTCATGACAGTTAGGGTATGTTGAAAACCTTCCGTCTCATGTTCTCCCTCAACTGTCCTGAATCGCCATTTTACCTTTTTTGTTAAGTGTGTTTGATCTTCTTTGCATGTTCACACTGCAAAGACTGGGTCGATGCTTCTGCAGCGATGCAGGATGATTATGAAATGATTTTTGGAGTTGAGGGAGAAAACAGTTTTTGAAAAACTGTCTTGAGCCAGATTACACAGAGTTCATGGAGAGAAAGGTAAGATGAGTGTTTGAGATTAAAAAATATTTAAATTGTATTTATTTATACAATAACCAATCGTTTCGCTAGATAAGACCCTTTTTCCTCGGCTGGATCGTTTACAACCACATTTGGGATTGTTTGAAGCTGCATTTAAACTGCTTTTTGGAAGTTCACCATATCAGTCCATTATATGAAGAAAAATGCTGAATGTTTTCCTCAAAAAACATTATTTCTTTACGACTGAAGAAAGAAAGACATGAACATCTTGGATGACAAGGGGGTGAGTACATTACATGTGAATCTTTGTTTTGGAAGTGGACTTCTTTAATACATTTTCTCAATGTACTTTGTATAGATAGTAAAAGAAACTCACTGGAGCGCAGGAGGCTGCGGGTGGCAGATTTGGGAGTGGCAGGTGGGGGCAGCCCCTGATTGCTGGCTGCTGCTGCTGCAGCGGCAGCGGCCGACAGGAAGGTGGAAAAGTAAAGACCCGAACCCTCTCGAACTGGGCTGAGGATGGGCGGGGGAGTGTAAGGCGGCATGTTGAGGGGGTTATCGACCAGTCGGACAGGTGAACGCAAGTGACTCTGGTAGGGTGTGATAGTGGAGTAGACCGGTGGGGCAATGAATGTTCCAAGTTTGGGTGGGGGTATGAAGAGCGGCTCTGGACGAGGCCGTCGTTTGGCTTTGGCCGATTTCCCATCAGCTTCACTTCCGCTCTCTGCTCCACCATTCTGTACAAGAGATTACATGATGGAAACCCCTCTAAAATAGATACACCTAGGAGTGTGCGATATATATAGTCTATACGGTAATATCATAATTGTTAAGTGATATTTGATTTGACATTATTGAATATAATTGCAAAAACCAAACAAAAACACACCCAGAGAGTGCATGCATACAGTTGATGTAGGTTAGGCTACTGCATGAGAATATTTAGGCCACGTTCACACAGCAGCAGAATATGGTTGTCATTACCGTATTTGAGTCCTTAATACAGTTACGTCCACACGCAGTAAGGTTATTTACGGGTGTGACAACCCCATTCTGTAACTGAACTCACACCCATAAATTTTCAGGACAACCACATTCTTGGAACACACGTGCTGTGTGAACGGAACAGGACTGGACAACTAGTTATCGACAAAAATCCAGAAAATATCAAGATATAATTTTTTGTCAGTATAGCACACCCCTACATACACCATATGCAAACTAGATTATCTTGAAAAATTTGGTCAGATCTCATAAATCTGGTATCATAAATGGGGTGGGGGAAGGTTGGATTAGGGTGCAGAAAATGGAAGGGGGGGAGGGTCAGCAGAAATCTGCAGATTATTGGGGAATTTTAATCCAGGATTTAACAGAGGGGGATGGAATAGAAAAGAAGACAAAAAGAGAGAAAGATCATGGGCATAGAAAGATATCCTTAATTTTGTGAACTCACCTGGCCCGAGCTCTCAGACAGAGAGTTCCTCAGTGAACGTCGTCGTGTGACAATCACAGAAGTCTTGTAATCGGAGCAGCTCATGTCTTGGGTGCCCAAAGGCCGTGAAGGCCAACTAGCTGAGAGTGAGGCATGATCATGATCTGGGGATGAGGAATCAGTCTGCCTCACCGGCACAGAGACTGGAATGACCAGCGGCATAAGGCTGTCATCTCTGGGCCGCTTGGCACTCACTTGATCCACCTCAGCTGCCCCTCGTCCCGGACCCGTCGGGGCAACAGGGGGGCTCCAGGGCCTGTGCGGCTCTTGCTGACAACACACGATTAACACAGTCAAATTAATGGTTAAACAAAAGTTCTAAATCTCAGCAGAGTGCATCCTCCCTCCTCTCTATAGACATATTTGATATGCATGAATGAAATGAGAGAGTGCTTAAGAGCTGATAAGATATATTAGCACAGGAAATAAGGTTAACACAAGACTATTTTCAAAAACATCTTAATGAATCAACTGCGACCTCATTTCTGCTTCAGGAAGAAACATCTTGCCCTGCAGACTGGCAGCAGACTGCATGAGGATGTATAGATCTTTGTCACAAGTAAATAACAATGGCATGACAGCACAGGACAATATGCAAGTATAACCAGACTCTCCTGTGGGTATGTTAATGATTAAAGAATGGGTTCCTATGTTAGGTTTACTGAACTGCATCCATACAAAACAGGAACTTAATAAGCATCGTACAAAAGTGGCACTCTTAGCAATTTCACAATGAACTGCAAATTTTGCAACCTCTTAGAAAAAAAAAAAATATTACACATAATGATGTTTGAGTCAGAAAAAAAGCATTCTGGGAGGTGCACCAAACCCATGTTTCCCTTCTGGTGAGAACGATTCCTGTTTCTCCTCATTGCTAACACTAAGGCATGAGACTAAAGAAAATACAGCTACTGAAACTTCACTGACATGTTGTGGAAACACTAGTGTGCGTCACTACTACCGTGCGTCTAACTGGAAGTTGCATGAAAATCTAGAAATCCCTGAGGATGTGGCCTGTCTTATCTGAACCTCGGCCTTGCTGGCACCGCTGAGGTATTCATCTTAGTACATGAAGCCCTTGCAGCTCTCTCACCCTTGAGCAAGAGCTGTTTTTCAGCCTGTATTTAGAGTAGACAAGGTTTAGAGGCATAAAGTGACACCCGTCATCACCACGAGACCAAAAAAAAAAAAACCTCACTTACTTATGTATCTATTCCTTTTAAGGAGCTGGAATCAGCTGATTTTAGATTTACCTTTTACTGGACCGTTCTTTGTGTTCTGTACGTTATCTGCCCACAGATCAACAGTATATGTACACACACCCTTTCTTTGTTATCATCCGTTGGGAGTCTTATAGGAGTGCTGCTGTCCTTTTCAAAGAAAGTTTATATAACAAGGAAAAGCAGAGTGAACTAAATAGCGCAGCCCAGAAACATTTAGATCCCTCGTTAAATTTGACTGCTAATTGCGCTAATTCTCTGTGCGCGGTTAAAGGAATGAACAAACCGAGCAATTAACACTAGTCCCTATAAGCAACATCTACTGCAATAGGATGAAATCTCTTAACAATCTCCCGTTCCAAATAAAGAAGTGACTCAGTGACACTGCAAAATCAAAATTAGCTGTGCTTATGGGCTACGACAAAAGGAAATGCAGGTCTTTATGAACATCAATGTTCAGGCAGCCTCAAGAGGGCCAGTGGGCTGGTTGGTATATGTATGAGGAGATAGTGGTGTAGAAAAGTCTTTGTTTGGCTCAAGAGATCATGTGACCTAATAGCGACGCTCAGCGCCTGTACTAACTTTACACTCCCCAATCAACTGAGAAACCTGCAGAACCTGTATGCATTTGAAACAAGTCGTGCATCCTCGCTGTACAGCGTTAAGCAGATAATGACGTAAACTTCCCTTGGCTCAAGGTAATTTGTCATCCTTAAGTCACAGGCCAACTTTTCATCAGCAATGAATTTGCAAAACCACAATTGCTTGAAACGCATTTTAAAGGGGTCATGACATTTGAAATCAAATTTGTCTTGATCTTTTTGCAAATAAGAGGTCTTTGTACCATTAAAACATTCTTCAAGTTTTATAGATTAAAACATCATTATAAACAAAGCATTTAGTTAATCAAGCTCTAAAAATGTCTCGATTGGACCTAAAGTGTAAGATGATGTCACCTGGGCACAAACATTTGCATAAACACTGCCTCCAGAGCAACACATAGACCAATAGTCATTTTCTCACCATAGGGCCCACCCACTGAACGCAAGTGTCACGTCAAAAGCAAACAGAAATTACAATCACTGTATCTTGTTTATACCGGATACAGTATACAGATGCTCGTTCGCTTTCCGACATGGGTTTGAGTGTGTCGTCAATAAGACAAATGGAGTGAAAGAGCGTTCGCTTTGACGCCGTTTAAACAGCTCATTCACATCTTTGTTACAGATACCAGAAGGTTCCCAGCATTTTTATATAGTTTATTTTTAAATGGCAACCAAGATCATGTCTGAGGACTTTTTTGTAAATTAGGCACAGTGTCATGGAGAGTTCACAAAGAAACATTTGAAGAAAGATGACGCGGTACTAGATATGACTGCAGCTGCATCACAAACTGTAAGTAAATTGTTTCATAATGCTTTGTCTGAAAATGACCGTTTTTTATTATCTTGTCAAAGCACTCACATGCAATAGCGAGGGGGTGTTGACACTGTTTCCTATGTGATAACATTAGCCAATCAGAGTGGCCGATTACTGAGAAGCTTTAAAGGACACAACCCTTAGAACAGGTCACTTTAGGCAGAGGGTTGAAAAGAATCATTTTTCCATGTTTATTTGGGTTTTTTTTGTGCATAAAACTTCATTAACAATATAAGTTAACCTCAAGAAAAGTATTAAAATAATTAAAAAAAAAAAAAACATGTCATGACCCCTTTCATTTCTCCAATGGCAATAAATCGATGCAGAATCAATGTGTGAAAAAATTCTGAGAACTTTCGAATGCCTCGCAAATCTTTCTGTAATCGATTCTGAGCTTAGATTTTAACAGCAGACGTCGTTCTAATCTAGTTTTTATCCGCACACTCAAATACTCATGAAGATGCACTTTTGTGCATTCAGCTGAGTCATGTAATTCACCTCGGCTCAGAATGCTTTTATGATGCAAGATTAATGTAAATATAGCCTACTGTGAACACCCTTGTAATTCTCTTTAACTTTTACAAATTTTTGAATGATTATTTTAAGTTTAGGTGTGTGTAAGGATTTGGAAACAAGCAGAGTACGGCTGTGCATGCGGTGCCATCTGTTGTTCAAAACGAAGCTCAAAATCGACTCATGGTGATGCATTCGGAAAAAACTCAGAATTACTGCTGAATCATTTCTTGATTCGCGATGCATCTATTTATTTTCCCAGCCCTAATATCTTACTGAAAAACATGAAGGAAGGTCTTACCTTGACATTACGTGAAGGAAGCGATTCCCTTTCCGATGCCTTCTGAGCCAAGGTTTCCAAATTGACCTCTTGCGACACCCTCCTCTTACGTCGTGTACTCTGGATTACACCTGTCGGAGCAGCCCGGATGTCTTGCACCGCATTGGTCTCAGAAGCGCCATTCTGAGAGCCTTGGGTGTGCAGATCAGTCGGCATGACGAACGGGTTATCCGAGGCAGGGCCTCCACCCTCCTTTGAAAGCCGACGTGATCTCCGGGGCCCAGGTTGTTGGGTCTCGATGGATTGCTGGGGAACGTTTGTGGGAGGAACAGAGTCTTGAATCTGTTTTGGCTCAGTTGTCTCTTGGGACTGCCCTGGTAATGAGGGGTGATGCTGATCAACTGAAGAAGCGTGCGGCTGCTGGCCATCGGAGTAGTTTTCCAATACATGCTGGTTCTGAAAAGGTTGCTCAGATTTTTGTTGTTGCTGCTGCTGCTGCTGCTGCACCAAGTCTTGTTGTGGTTGAATCTGTTGCATATGTTGTTGTGGCGGTTGCTGAGTGTGTTTTAATTGCTGTGGTATCTGTTTTTGACGCTGAAGTGCCTGCTGCTGCTGCGCCTGTTGTCGCATCTGCTGTTCCAGCTGTTGATGCCGTTGTTGTTGTTGTTGTTGTTGCAATAATATTTGCCGCTGCTGCAGTTGCTGAAGCTGTTGGGAATTCGTCTGCGTACTGTAATTCAAATTTGGCAAGGTCCGATTGCCCTGAACTACTTGATAGTAACCCGCAACCTGCTTGGGCTGTCCAAAAGCCAACTGAAAGGGTTGCAGCACAGAATTCCCAGTGGTGGATTGTCCGTGCTGCTGCGGATTTAACATTCCAGGCTTTTGCGTTTGCTGAAAGGTTTGCTGCTGTTCCCAGTCCATGCCCCGGCCAGGCTTGGCCGTCGTATCCCTAAAGGTCTCTCCACTTATGTTAGCCCCATGTTTTTCAGTTGGCCTAACAGTTGAAGGCTCAGGTTGCTGCTGCTGAGGTTGTACTGACATGCCCTCATGCATCTGCTTTGCAAAAGCAGCCTGAGCCCCCAGGTACGAGCCAAAGTTCTGGGGCCAAGCGGTCATACCTTGTGACCAACTGCCTGTTCGCTGTTGGGGCTGCAAAGGTGGGTCCTGATGTGACCACTTCATGGGCATCATCTGTTGGTAGTGCCCACGGCTTTGATCGCCCTTCTCTGGGCTGAAAATGACAGAATTGAGGTACGTATGTGGTGCTTCTGCGTTCAAGCTTTCCACACCTCCACTTTCATTATGGCCTGGCCCTGGCAGAGGGCCCCCAATGCCATAGTAGGCCTCTGTATGCTGAGAGGCCTCTTTCATCGCCACACCCTGATCGTTAAAGAAAGTGATGCGCTTGCCCGTTCTCTTTGCGTTTGGTTTCTGCTGAGGTTGCAAACTCATGACTTTCATGAATATAGATTCTGGGGTGTGGTGGAGTGGGAGGTTAAGGAGACAAGCGTTCAAATTCCCAAACCACACAAAAAGCGTTCTCTGGTTTAATGAAGAGTCTTAGAGTATCACCCTTGACAAAGAACCCTCGAAAGACAGTTAATGGTCATCCAAACCTACTCAACATGGTAGGAATGCAGGTAAGCTTTAAAAGAAAAAACTGCAGCATCTCCTGTTCAGAAATAGCCGTTTCAGAACGCTGTAGCTCAAACATGTCCATTTGCTTTTTTCTTCACTGGCAACTCTTCCACTCCCAGGATGTCGAGCTGGGTTGAGAAGTCTTTAGGTTAACTTGTTGCTCATTCATTGGAGACAACCTAAACAGAAAGTGGTCACAAATATTATGGTTAGCCTTCAGAGACACTACTTTGGGCTTAGTGGGGGTTCATTGTAAAAGCTGTTTCAGCACTTTCATGAATAGGGCACTAGAGAAAAGGATTTGAAAGAGAAAGGTGGATTGTTAAGGCTTGGGGGAGCTGTGGCATTAGCAGTTGAGTGCTCATAAAACAGTGTTGAACAAACTGCAGGTAATTTGTTCAGAAAGTAACAGACTAATCTTAGCAACCAACAAACCATGATGACACATATGTGAGAATGCAAAGTGAGACTGGGGGAAAATGTGCATGCTACCGCAAACAATTGTTTTCTAGATTGTGTGTGGAGAGGGCAACAGTGAAAGTGAGTAAGATGAGGAGAGTTGTACAGTTGCACATATTCCCACAGAGAGTGTGAAAATGTACTAGCCTAGTTTCACAATGATCATGTTTTAAGGTAATTCCCCCCGTAGTTCACATTAGCATCCAAATATTAACATTAAAATCAGTCATCATTAACCTGCTATACACTACTCTCATAAATTATGGAGGGCGTGCATGCTGTTATGAGTATATGCATTTGTAGCAATCAAATAAATAATGAAATTATTTTTAAAAAATAGTTAACTTGTGAGTGCATATCTGTTAAATGCAATATGCAAGCAAATTACAAACTACACGAACAAGGCCAAAGCACTTTACCTGATGATTTAATCTGATATTTCTTTTGTGATCTTTATTCGACAATAATTGTTTACTGTTCTTTAATTATTTAGTGTACATTAGTATCTCTGGTTTTACTAACACTGATTACTTGCGCTAAAATCACTGTAGTGCACATTTCACATGGCTTTCGCATTACATTGACCAAAACATGTTCTCTATGCTTAGCATACAATTGCACTGAAATTTAAATGCTGTGCACCTGAATCCTTCCAAATCCAATCCATATGTTTCTTCTTACTTATATGTGACCCTGGATCACAAAACCAGTCATGAGTAGCGTAGGTATATTTGTAGCAATAGCCAACAATACATTGTATGGGTCGAAGTGATCAATTTTTCTTTTATGCTGAAAATCTTTATGATATTAAGCAAAGATCATGTTCCATGAAGATATTTTGTAAATTTCCTACCATAAATATATCAAAACTTAATTTTTGATTAGTAATGTGCATTGCTAAGAACTTAATTTGGACAACTTTAAAGGCAATTTTCTCAATATGTTTATTCATTTTATATATTTTTGGCACCCTTAGATTCCAGATTTTCATATACAGCAGTCAACATTTGAAGTGGAGCAAAACCTTTCATCAAAGTTGTCCTAAAACCAAAACAATACCTGTTTTTGTCTCAGAACAACCTTGATGAACTTTTTTGATCCACTTCAGATGTTGACTACTGTAATTGTACCTCGACCAAATATTGTCCTTGTCCTATCCTAACAAACCATACATCAATGGAAAGCTTATTTTTTCAGCTTTCAGATAATTTATAAATCTCAATTTCCAAAAAATTGACTCTTATGACTGGTTTTGTGGTCCAGGGTCACATATATTAATTATAGCTTATATATTGCCAGCTAAATTACATTAGAAATACATATGACTTGTTTTTACAACAGCTAAAACAACTTTAAAAACAAGTTTCTATTTCCTGGGCTGAGTTAAATATTACAAAGAAATGAAATGTACATAGAAATGTACACTGACCAACTTAAGCTCACACTGTTACTGTTGAGAAAAAACTAAATAACTGAGCATTCTACAGAGCAATGTTTCAAAATTAACATTCTTTTAATTACATTTGGCCAAATCATACATTATACACTTAAGTTTATAAATACTGCGTACTCAAAGCAGCCATTTAAAGCTGCAGTATTTTCAGGGTTTGACGCAAGGCAATGAGAAACACCCCTAACAGCGCGGAGATGTAAACAACAACTGCATCAAGCAAACCAACGTCCAGTTAAAGCGTTAGGACCATACTGTAGGTCAAGTTTACCTAACGTTAACACAGTGCATGGCGTCCTGCTGAAAACTCTGCGCACTGAACGCACA
Organism: Labeo catla; assembly: GCA_012976165.1. Classification (NCBI taxonomy): domain Eukaryota; kingdom Metazoa; phylum Chordata; class Actinopteri; order Cypriniformes; family Cyprinidae; genus Labeo; species Labeo catla. The sequence continues at coordinate 837,489 of VONZ01000119.1, forward strand.
TGAATATTACATTAGCAAAACAATATAAGACACAGTAACGACGCACGGTTATACAAGGCAACAGCTGACAAGAGAACGCGTTTAATAAGCTTGTAACGTCAAGTACGGTTACCTAATCCTACCTAGTTCTTAATTTAAACCGCGAACGAATGCAGTAGAGACTCAAGTGCTGAGGCATGAGCGAGAATTCCCCTCAGAGAGAGAGAGAGAGAGAGAGAGTAACGTAGTTGTGGCTCAGCTTCCTCACTAGACAGCATTTTAGGGGGCGTAGACACAGAACGGGGTCTTGAGACGCGTTCTTTTAAAGAGTTGATCTACTTTTAAAGAAACAGTTCACCTAGGAATTAAAATGCTGTCATTATTTACTCGCCCTCATTTTGTTCCATACCTGTGTGACTGTAATTGTTCCGTGGGAAAGGAGATGCTATGCACAACGACAACCATTCACTTTCATTTCGTGGAAAAAAGACGCGCAAAAAGTGAATAGCGACTAAGACTAACATCTTGTTTTGTCACATGGGTTTGGAACAACACGAGTGTCAATAAATGATGACAGAGCTCTCGTTTTGCGCGTACTCTACTATCCCTTTAATTAAAACACGCCGTTTTATAAATGCAACGCTCATGGTGCGCCGCGACGCGGGACGCCCGCGTTGCGTTCGAACGTTCGAAAAGCGCATGCAAGCGCCTCTCAAAAAGCTGTCTGGGTAAACAACTCAATAGGTTTTGAGACACAGACAGGGTGTTTGCATACTGGGTGCCCTTTCTGGACCCCCATCCCATAGTGAAGCCAGCTCAGCGCTATTTACCAGAAGTCCTTTGTTGCAGAAAAGGGATTATCCAGTCACTAATTCCGTGTCACAGTGCAACAAAGTGAGGTAACAATACACCCTATGAAGCATGCTTGAGCAGCAAAATAATAAAAGTGGTAAATGACAAACCCCCTCCTGTCTCTTCCTAGTTGTCAACTCTGGTGAATGTATTCGTGCGCAAGTTAGTTCATGCTTTCAGTATTAGACACACGTAGCGCATCGAATGCGATTCATATTTTGCTACAACTTGATAACTGTATCTACTGCACGATTTAAGACTAAACAGCCTTAAACAATAAACATAACACGTTTTAAAAGATAATCCTTACCGTACGTGTTATTTTCAGCGTTTTTTTTAGGTCGTCCTAAGAACAACTGCAAGGTCCAATGCAACAGTAAAGAAATGACTGCATGCTTATCCACGATTGAGTCATGCAATGCTGACCTCACTCCAGTAATATTCAAGTCAAGAGGTAGATCCTTGTGCAAACGAAAGCACCGAGAAATGGAAATGGAGGGCTCTTTGACAAAATGGCGAGGCGTTTTCAAAACAATTGCACGCGATTTCGTTACTATTGCACGCACATGCGAATCAAAAGCCCAAAACACTGTAGTTGATTCGTACATGAAGTATGGAACAACACATTCTCTTTCAGCTGAAGTCTTGTGATCCCCTACTGTCCCGTTGGCCACACCCACTTCCGCTACCATATAAGGCCTTTCCCCCTTCCATGCGGGGCGCTGTAAATTACAGCAAATGCACAGGCCATGCGGGAAATTCCGTCACTGGGAAATGTTCATAAAAGCATGGCTTGTACCAAACATCCCCATCCTTAACTGAATCGAGGGAATGAATTACAATATGTGTGCACAGTGAGCACAAAGAAGAGACACCTGGTTGAAACTAATGGAAAAGCAGCAAATCAGAGATATTTATGAGGGTTAATCATAACAAAAAAAGCAAACTGTGTAGCTGTTTGAATTGGGGAGACTAGGGAGTGTTGTAACGTGGTGTGTTGTAACACCAACAGTTGAACCAATAAGAAATGAGCTATGGAGGTGAAATCACTACGACCACCACCCTCCTGTTATGACAGGTACTGATAAAAAATCCACAGGATATAAGAAAAATATCGAGAAAGTTTGTATTTGTGAGCATGTTAAATGATATTAGCGTCTGAATCATGCATGCCCATGCATGTTTTAAAACTAGAAATATCACATCTGAGCAGATGAGGAGGGTTGTAACACTATCCAATGCATTTCTACTGGATACAAAGATTGTCCCATTTTACACAATGTATAGACCTACTTCCCACAGTTGTCAGAGTGACTAACAAACATGATAGCACTATCTTTGTTTTTGTTTTGTTTTTACAGGTGTTAATCCCTATTAGATCAAATAACCTTTTTGATGATGACACAATAGTTTTTTTTTATATTGTAATTTTTACTAAGCCTAATGTAATGTGCGTGTGTAACACTGCCCTCTAAAAAAAATGCTGGGTGAAAAAATGGAAAAACACAGCGAATGGGTTGTTTTGGCTCAGCGGTTGGTTAAATGTTTAACCCAACCTTCTAGGTAGTTTTATTTAACTCAACTCTTTCTTAAAATTTCTTTTACAATTTCTTGCTTAAAATGAATCCAAAATAGGTTGGAAATGTATTAATAAGTTGAATGAATAATAATTAAATAATAAACATTTTTGAAATAGCTTATTAATAAATGTTCACCTTCTGATTATTGCTGATGGCTTTAGTAATTATGTGTCTGATTATTAATTTACAACCTATTTTGGGTTCGTTTTAAGCCAGCCATATAGTAATTTTTAAACAATCCAAGCAACCCAATTGCTGGGTTTATCCATTTTATTTTGAAGTGTACATTATGGCAATAAATTACAGAAAACTAGTTATCACTACTGCATGAGTGTTTCTACTACAACAGCTAAGAGAGTTTAATAGCAAATTTGACATCTTTCTCTCTTCTGACCTTTGCATTTTTTATATATATATTTTGTTCCTCAAAAAGTCATAGAAATGCTATCATGGATTCTTCTTTTGCTATCGAAACAGATATTATAGATAATATACAGATAACAGATATTATATTTGTTTTAGTTTCTGTTTATCACTATAGACGTTTGCCCAACTATGACAACTTCCACTTCTGAAAACCCGGAAAGGGTTCATTGGTTTGTTTCCATTTCATTTTCCATTTTAAAATTAAAATGTCTCAAATGAATAGAAATTCTGGGGAATGACATGATTTTGATCACCTCAAAAAATTCATGCATAGCATTTTTAAAATGTCAATGTTGGATGTTTGTTCAAAAATATACTCCAAATTACTAGTGTGGTATGTTGTAATAGCACTCTTCATACTTGACACTAAGTTGAGGAAAATTACTTTTAAAAGTAATGCATTATAATATTGCGTTACGCCATTATAAAGTAACTAATTGCGCTACTTAGTTACTTTTTATGGAAAGCAGTGCATTAGATTACTTTTGCGTTACTTTTTCTCACTTGCTTATTTATTTCTAATAACAGAAATGCCAAAAGTTACATTTTTGGTGACTGTAAAGGCTTTCACACCAACAGTGAAATTAATAAGCCTCAGGGTGAAGGAAGTGCCTCTGAACCTCACTCCCAGTTTCTCTCAACACAGGAGAGCTGTCATTGAATAAACAAGAAAACAAAGTAACTTGCCTTACTTATTTGAAAAAAGTAATCTGATTACGTAACTCACGTTAATAATGCGCTACTGCTAAATTTAGGAATAATCTGTGCATTTACAAACTACTATGTATCAGACAAATATGGGAATATTATTTTGCAATCTGAGAGATGTGGCGGAAATTAGTTACAGACGTTACCACTCCCCAGTTTCCCCCAATGTAACGTTACTCTAGAACATAAGTCTCACAGACAGACAACAGTCTCATTCTACAATTGTTATCAAAACCAAAAGAGAACACTGTGAACATGATTATGATGGAGGCAACGCTTATAAGACAGACTCCCTTTTTATCAGTATTTGGAAAACTTCTGGACTCTGTGTAACGATAATCATGTCTAGAATTCGGCGCATTTGTGCAAAGCCTACGTGCAATGGTTCAGCAGCACGGACATGATCAAGCATGTGCTGCCGTGAGTAAGGAGACACCCATAGGCCTCATCGTGTCAGTGTTCCTGTACTCTCTCTCTGCTGTGCCTTAAAATAAAGTGCAAAGCCACCAGACATGCGGCCAGCCATTCACAGGGTATGGCATGCGCTGAGTGTACCAGCCTCAATAAACAATCTGAAGCCTCGAATGCTTTTCGGGTGTGTAAAATCTAATTCTCAGACTACATGCATGCGCCTTTCTGCATTCTTAATCACACAATGCAGATGGACGCGTGACTGCATGCCTATTTAATAGTTGCAATGCATGCATGATTTCAAGCCAGAACTCGAACTAGAAGTACATAACCAATAAACGGCTGCACTCGTTGTGATGGCTGAGGGGGGAGGCTGACCCAAGTTTATATGACACAGTTGTTGCAACACCACCAAATGTTGCACAACAGTAACATGATCCATCATAATGCAGGTACACAACTGACACTCTCCTGACACCGTCACTGATTTAAAGGAAACGCTTGCATTTGATAACGAGAGAAGTAATCCTTACATTTTTGTTGCAACGCAACTGATAAGCACTTTCTGTTGCTCACATGTGTAGTTGCAGCGCTTGCTGCGCTTGTGCAAAAATGTGTTTACAAGAAACAATTCCCAACTCGTAACACTGACAAAAGCGCATCTAATTGTGCCTGTCAAAACTACGGAACCACCCAAACGAAGTCATTCTCCAGAACAATATCTGCTTTCGACGTCCTGCAGAAACTCATCATAAATCCATGTCTAACGCGTGGAAATACATTCAATCTGGATCTAGTTAGAAAGGTACTTATTGCGCATTACATTACCTCCAAAAACATCTGCGACGTAGCTCCAGCGATCCAGGTCTTTTTCGCGTTGCTTTCAAGAAAAAAAGGGGAAAAAAACTTTAAGCCTTTGCCTGTAGCGTCACTTCCTCGTTGGTAACAAGAGCGCCACCCGCTGCAAATTGCACAGTGATGTAATTTTTCTCCTGCATCTTTAATACAGGAGACACCTTTAGTAGTTATTGAGGCAAATTTACGACCACATGTAAAAAAAAAAAATATCATCGAGTGTAGTCTTCAATGTAAATTTCTAATCCTAATGTCATGTGTGCTTTAAAATAAGCACTGTAAAAAACAGCGCCTATAAGGAATCGGCTGGTAAAGATTTGCACTAGTGTCCAAAGTAAACACACGCGAGTTCCGATTAGTGAACGAATCATACTTGTGAACCGAGTCTGAAACAGTTCATCCTTTTCGCAGAACCTTCTGGGCGATTCGTTTACGAATCGAACTGAATCAGTCCGAAAGGTTCTCGAGTCAACAACTTCGGCTCATTGAACCGAGAACTATTATTTTAGTAAACCATGCAAAAACGCTTTAGTCAAAAGATTAAAACGAACTGTATTATTAATTAATGTAATTTTAAGTTATTTTTAGATTCTAAATGACTTTAGAACTAGAAACGAACAATACATTATATTCAAACTGCGTATTATTGTCATGCTGTTGTTGTGTGCACGTTATAATAAACAAGAACCGGTTCTTCGAAACGAACCGTTCAAAAGAATCGACTCGCGAGTCTGATTTTCCGTCATCACAACACATGCGAGCAGTCCTTTAACGCTCAAGCAGCCAATCAGACGAGCTAATGCGTGTCATGTGATTATGCCAGGAAGAAATTCAGTCGCTGCATACAAGATTTTGAGAGTCGCAATAGTCAGCTACAAGTTTTCTTTTATAATAAACATTAAGTAATAAAAGAAGCGAAAATGTTAAATGTAAAAAGAGTTGTGTTGCGCTCTCGACCAGGTAAACCATGTTGATGAATTTGCTAGTTGACAAATCGTTAAAAATAATGTAGTCCACTATTAATGTGCTGCATGTTTCTTAAGAACTTCATTGCATGTTTTTCTGTGTTTATGATTAGGTAAAAATGGTCAACCAGGTCCAGAGAATTTCCGTGTAGAGGAGGTTATGAAATCCTCCGAGCTGAAAGAAGGACAAGTGTTAGTCCGGACACTTTTCCTCTCAGTTGACCCTTACATGGTGGGATGGCCTTGCTTATGTTTATTATCACTTTGAATTTTAATTTAATATGGGAAATATTCACTGTTTTCACTAGTCTATATTTACTAGCCTATAATGAATATGTCTTTCATGAATACTCAACCTACAGTTGATGTCAAAAGTTTAAACACACCTTTTTGTTTAGTGATAGCTGTTCATGAGTCCCTTGTTTGTCTTGAACAGTTCAACTGCCCGCTGTTCTTTAGAAAAATCCTTCAGGCCCCACAAATTCATTGTTTTTTCAGCATTTTTGTGTTTTTGAACCATTTCCAACAATGACTGCATGATTTTGAGATCCATCTTTTCATGCTGAGAGACTTGTATGCAACTATTACTGAAGGTTCAAGCGCTCACTGATGCTTCAGAAGGAAAAACCATGCATTAAAGGGGTCATCGGATGCCCATTTTCCACAAGTTGATATGATTCTTTATGGTCTTAATGAAAAGTCTATAATATACTTTGGTTAAAAATTCTCAGTGGTTGTGTAAAACACATAGACTGTAAAAAAAACACATGGACGTAGTGTCCGTGATGTCACCCGTAGGTTTCTGAAGAGCATTTTTGAAGCTCTTAGTGGGCGGGAGTCAGCCGTCGCCATCTTGGAATCGCGTCATTGCACGTCACTCCCGGATAATCGAAAATGGGCAAATAGGCGGGACGTGCGTTGAGCTGGTTGCTGAAACCACGCCCGCCTAGTGCGACGGTGGTGACAGCAGCGGCAATCCACCTGTCACTTAAGTGGCCACGCCCTAAATTATGCAGAACTTTAAGGCTTAATATAAATTAAACGGATTAGTTATAAAAAAATTCACCCCCCTCACAGTTGACATGAAGGGCAAAATTACCTATATAGACCAAAACCACTTTTTGAACCAGGCTGTAAATATATTTTTTTCTGCTGTGAAGTTGGGCATTTTAACATGGGGAGTCTATGGGATTGACTCCCTTTTGCAGCCAGTCTCTAGCGGCCAGTCGATGAATTGCAGTTTTAGTCACTTCCGTGTTGGCTTCAAGAGGGAGACCGGGAGGTTGCCACTTGGTAAAACAACACCCTTTTTACCTTGCCAAATCAGCTCTGCAAAAATCATCTCATTCTGGTCGAGGCTGCTTTAAATGCAAATGAGCTCTGCTCGCCCCGCCCCTCTCTTCTGTCTGTGGAGAGACCAGCTGCTAGGAGAGATTGTTTACTTTAGCCGCATTTAGCGGTTTAGCCACTAAACTTGCTAACTAGCACATTATTAGGAAAGGCGATCGCAAAGATTCATAAAAAAACCCTTATACTCACTTCTGCTGTAAGTGAAGCTGGATCATGAATGATTTGGTTGAACATAGACAGATATATGTAGATCAGGAGGTGCATTCCCTTCACAAACAAACATAATCTACTGCATCTGCAGTGGCTCAGATGTCGGGAGTAAATGACGACCACTATGTTCATTATTACATCCAGCAACACAACACCTCAGTCGCTCAATCGGAGATATTCTTGTCTAACTTACATCCCTGCTCTGGCATTGAAACAAAGAGGGGGGGCGGTTACAGCTGATCTGAGGTAAAATGCTCATGTCAATCAACTATCGTGGGAGCGGCCTCTGTGGGTGAGACGGCACAACCACAGGCATCTGAGAACGGCTCGATTTGAAAAAGGGGATATTATTTTTACAGATTAATTAAAAACCACTGCATAGATTTTTATCATTATAGGGTAGATTTGTACATACACTGCCAACACACATTAATGTTCAAACAACACGTAAAAGTGAACTTAGCATCCAATGACCCCTTTAAGAGCCAGGGAGGTGTAAACTTTTGAGTGTAAACAGAATGAAGATGTGTACATTTTTTTTTGCCTAAATATCATATTTTTTTCATTTAGTACTGCCCTTCAGAAGCAACAGAAGATAGTTACATGTTTCCCAGAAAACAAAATAAGTTATATTTACCCTCATCTTTAAATTCAATAAGTTTACACTCCCGGTTCTCAATGCACAGTGTTTCCTTCTGAAGCATCAGTGAGTGTTTGAACCTTCAGTAATAGTTGCATATTGAGAGTCTCTCAGTTGTGAAAAGATGGATCTCAAAATCATACAGTCATTGTTGGAAAGAGTTCAAAAACACAAAAGTGCTGAGAAACCAAAGAATTTGTGGGACCTGAAGGATTTTTCTGAAGGCAGTTTAACTGTTCAGGACAAACAAGGGACTCATGAACAACTATCACTAAACCAAAAAAAAAAAAAATACACAGCTGTGGATTATTCAGGTAACAACACAGTATTAAGAATCAAGTGTATGTAAACTTTTGAACGGGGTCATTTTTATAAATTAAACTATTATTTTCTCTTGTGGACTATATGTAAACGTCTTTGTGAAATAGCTTATTCAGGTCAGTACTAAATAAAAAATAACATGCATTTTGTATGATCCCTCCTATCTTGTTAAAATAATTAACATTTTGCAGATTCTGTAAGGTGTATATAAGCTTTTGACCTCAACTGTATAATTAATATATATCAACCAGCCATTAACTTATTCACTCACGCACGAAACAATATTAACACCAAATTCAATACAGCGCTGTCGCATGAACGACGATACTGGAGCCGACTACCTGTTGCCATGGAGATTAGAGGAGTGTGTGGATGGAGGTGGAGTTGGTGTAGTGGAGGCCAGCAAGAATCAGGCATTTTCTATGGGAACTGTTGTCACCTCCTACAACTGGCCTTGGCAAACATACGGTGTGATGGATGGCAGCCTTTTACAAAAGGTATAGTGTTCAATTAAGAAGTTTGATTTACAGTCTTCATGTGTATGGATATGTGGTGTACTTGTTCTTGCAGGTCGACCCAGAGATGGTAGATGGTCACCTGTCATATGTTCTAGGAGCGGTAGGCATGCCTGGCCTCACTGCTCTTTTAGGTGTAAGAGAGAAGGGTCATGTGACTCCAGGAACACACCAGACGATGGTCATCAGTGGAGCAGCTGGAGCTTGTGGGTCAATTGCTGGACAGGTAATATGTAAGTGATATATGATCTGTTCTCTACAGAAAGATTTAGTTTTGTCAACATTTAATATTTAGTGTTGCTTGCCCAGGCAGATGCATCAGTGATGCTCTTTTTTTGTTTGTTTGGAATGTTAATTTAAAAAAAAAAAAAAAAAAAAAAAAAAAAACTTCATATGTGACCCTGGACCACAAAACATCATAATGGTCAGTTTTTCGAAATTGAGATTTATACAACATCTGAAAGCTGAATAAATAATCTTGTTATGATAGGATAATATTTGGCCAAGATACAACTATTTGAAAATCTGGAATCTGAGTGCAAAAAAATCAAAATACTGAGAAAATGTCCTTTAAAGTTGTCAAAATCAAGTTCTTAGCAATGCATATTTCTAATAAAAAATTAAGTTTTGATATATTTACTGTAGGAAATTTACAAAATATCTTCATTGAACATGATCTTTACTTAATATCCTAATGATTTTTGGCATAAAAGAAAAATCCATATTTTTGACCCATACAATGTATTGTTGGCTATTGCTACAAATATATCTGTGCTACTTAAGACTGGTTTTGTGGTCCAGGGTCACATTTATAATCATGTGGAACATGAAGTCATGGCTGGACAATTTCATGCTTCTAGTCACCCAAAAAAAAAAAGTAAATATGAATGGGAATATGCTTCAGAAATGAGAATTTATAGGGGGGCCAACATGCATTGGAGAAAAACATTTACTTCATATTGAGATTTTCCCCCACTTTCAATTGTTTTACTTCAATGAAATGCTAGAATTTTGTGAATTTTTGGAATGAAAGATGAAAAGGATAAACAATGCACTTTATTTTCCACAGCTGCCTTTGCTCATATTTACCAAGGGTGCCAATATTTATGGAAAGCACTCTGTAAACTTGAATGCACCTCTTCTTTGATGAGCAATTTGAGAACTTTTGCTCTCTATTGTTTAAGGTCGGCAGATTGGATGGCTGTGAGAGAGTCGTGGGGATTTGCGGATCAGACCAGAAATGCCAGGCCTTGGTAACAGAGCTGGGTTTTACAGCAGGGATAAACTACAAAAAAGGAGATATCAGCTCAGCACTGAGGGAGCATTGCCCCACAGGCATTGATATATACTTTGACAATGTAGGCGGTCCCATCAGCGATGCTGTTATATCACAGGTACAGAATGTCCTGCCCTCTTACAACAGGTGTCAATTATTGTGGGTCATATTGTGTGTTAAAGTGCAATACTCACACTGTGCAGATGAATTCTGGTGGTCATGTGATCCTGTGTGGCCAAATATCACAGTACAATAAGGATGTGCCTTACCCACCTCCTCTTAGTAAAGAGACCCAAGAAGTTTTGCGCTGCAAAAACATCACAAGGTACAAAAAATAGCTAGTAAAACCGACTTTGTTGATCGTATGCAGTGTTGGGGAGTAACTAGTTACATGTAACGGAATTACGTAATTTAATTACAAAATAAATGTAATTGTAATTAGTTACAGTTACTGAGAAAAATGTGTAATTAAATTACAGTTACTTTTGAAAATATTAATGATTACAAAAGGGGTTACTTTGGAATTTTTTTCACATACACACACTTCATTCATAAATTGCAATGACTGCTCTAAAATGAGACACCAGTGCTTCAGGGGTTTAGGACAGAATAGGACATTGCTTATTCAGTATGTTTTATTTCCTATTTGGGTTTATGCATATACTTTAGTTTTTAAAATTAATAGTTTTTTTTCCAAGGCATTGTTAGATGCCAGTGTTTCCTGTCATAACTATCCAAACATTTGATTTTAAAACCAGTATCATACCTATTAAACTATTTCTTATGATTTTAAATCAGTATTTAACCCCCGAATGATCTCAACGTAAATAAGAAGTGTTAAGTCTGAATTTGTGGTGGCTGTGCTTTAAATTAAATTATTACATGGCTCTGTGGAACACTTGATTCTGATTGGTCAGTCATGACATTACAAGGTATGTTATTCCCTCATAACAACTGGTAAAAGCTACTAACACAGACTCATCCAGGCAACTTACATTGGCGCTATATGCTTGATAGTTTTTCCATGGTGGAAGCTTTGCGTTTGGTTAGCTAATAAATTATTAAATCTCAATTTAATGTTACGTGTACAATTTCTTAATTCTGTGAACTTACTGCTTGCTAGCAACTGATTTCTTCATGGAAGTTTTACGTTCAAATATTTCAACTTAGATCAGTGTTTTGTGTCTAATTACTTACTTTTGTGGCAAGCAGCTGTATAATAAGTGGGATAATGTACATCCATCCAGTTGTTATCGCAAAATATAAATGTATATTATCCCTTACATATTATAATCTTAATTTAAGTGATTAAGGATTTTGAAAGTCTGACAGTAATCAGTGTTGAGTGCTACTGTAAGGTTAACTCTGCCTGGTTTAAATGTTTTAAAATGATTAACAGTTGAAAATATTAGAAATTTAGAAAAGTAATCAAAAAGTAATCAAATGTAATGTTACATTACTTTAATAAAGTAATTGAAAAGTTACACTACTTATTACATTTTAAATAGAGTAACTTGTAATCTGTAACCTATTACATTTCTAAAGTAACCTTCCCAACACTGATCGTATGTATGTATATATGTGTATGAATTATCATTCTACCAACTACAATATGCTCATAGGGAGAGATTTGTTGTACTGAACTACATGGAGAAACACGAAGAAGGTCTTATGCAGCTTAGCCGCTGGGTAAAGACGGGCCAGATAAAGGTAAATCTACCACAGTCATGTTTCTATGAAAGGCGCCACAGAACTTTTGTACATTTTATCTCTCCTCTTCATTTTACAGGTGTTGGAAACTGTTGTAAATGGTTTAGAAAACATGGGAGGTAAGAGTTTATTATTGTTACTATTTTCTCATGTGCTTCAGTGTACTCTGCATACATATTGTATGAAGCGTCTATGTTTATATGTATGCACAATGCATATTTCAGAGGCTTTCTGCTCCATGATGACCGGAGGCAACATAGGTAAACAAGTTGTCAAAATTTCAGACTGAGTCAGACGTCTGCATCTGGAGGCCTTGTGGGGGTGGTAAAGTCTGTAAATCTGGGCTGGTAATCAAAAGGTTACCAAAAAGGACTCTCAAAAATACATTTGAGGTTTCTCCAGTGGGACTGTCCCTTTAAGTGTGCTTTAAGTCACTTTGTACCAACTAAATGGCCTAAATAATGACCTAAAATAATAATTCTTTATTTTCTAACATTTTAAATTAAATTTAATAATGTTTGGCTTGCTCTAGTTTGTTGTTGAGTATTTTTTTTTTCTTTTTATATTTTTGAAAGAAGTCCCTTATGTTCACCAAGGCTGCATTTATTTGATCAAAAATAAATACAGTAATATTGTTATATATTATTCTGATTTAAAATAATTGTTTCCATTTTTAAATATTTTAAAATGTGATGCAAAGCTGAATTTTAAGCATCATTACTCCAGTCTTCAGTGTCATATGATCCTTCAGAAATCTAATAGGCTGATTTGCTGCTCAAGAAACCTTAAAAGAGAAGTCCACTTCCAGAACAACAATTTACAAATAATGTACTCACCCCCTTGTCATCCAAGATGTTCATGTCTTTCTGTCTTCAGTCGTAAAGAAATTATGGTTTTTGAGGAAAACATTTTAGGATTTACTTCAATTGTGCCCCCGATTTTGAACTTCCAAAATGTAGTTTAAATGCAGCTTCAAAAGGCTCTAAACGATCCCAGCCGAGGAAGAAAGGTCTTACCTAGCGAAACGATCGGTCATTTTTTTTCGAAAAATAAAAATTGGTATACTTTTTAAGCACAAAAGCTGGTGTAGCACAGGCTCTGAGATGCGCTTTCACAATACTACGTACTATTGAATCACGTCGAAAGGTCACACTGAACTACAGACCCAGTGTTTACAAAACGAACGCGCAAAGACTAACAAAGCGCAAGTAAGTCAAACGCTGTTTACAAACAAAAAGCTACAAAGATGTCGGACGATTGTGAAATTGTAGGAGAAAATAAGATGGAGTTTTTCGCCATTCTCTACCTTTTTGAGCCGGAGTACACAGACAATGAACTTGATTCGTAGTAGTGATGGGAAGTTCGGATCATTTTACCGACTCGGACCTTTGAGTGTCGTTCAGCAAAATGAACGAACCTTTTTTCGAGTCATTTCGTTCATTTTTGCAAAATATAATTAAAATGTTACGATTTCCTTCCCTAACACATCTACTGCTTACACAAACGTTGATCACACTACAAACAAGACAAAAATGTAATGCTATTAGAAACAGAAAAGATTAATTCATTGTTTACCTGGGTCTTCAGTCTATGATTAGCTCACCTCACCTCTTATCTGACTAGTTTTCGGGTTTGAGTCGTTCGTTCATCACGTGACAGCCCCATAAGATGAACTAACCACTCGAAAAACCAGAAAACTCGAAACAGGTGAACTAATTCCAGTACAGAAGCTAATAGGATGTTGCGCATGCGCGACTGAACGAATCACTCCCCGGGACGACTCGTTCTTCCCGAGTCACATTAAAGATCCGTTCAAAATGAACGAATCATTCAAGAACGCGCATCTCAGAGCCTGTGCTACATGAGCTTTTGTGCTTAAAAAGTATACAAATTTTTATTTCTCGAAAAATGACCGATCGTTTCGCTAGATAAGACCCTTCTTCCTCGGCTGGGATCGTTTAGAGCCCTTTGAAGCTGCATTTGAACTGCACTTTGGAAGTACAAATTCGGGGGCACAATTAAAGTCCATTATATGAAGAAAAGTCTTGAAATGTTTTCCTCAAAAACCATAATTTCTTAACGATCTTTGATGACAAGGGGGTGAGTACATTATCTGTAAAATTGTTGTTCTGGAAGTGGACTATTTGTGTGTGATATATTTTTACAGGATTTGATGAAAAAAATGTTTAAAAGAACAGCATTTTTAAAAATACAAATATTTTGCAGCATGACTTCACTGTCGATTTTGATCAATTTAATGCATTGTTGCTGATTAAAAGTATTATTTAAAAAACTACATTTTACTAACCCCAAACTTTTAAACAGTAGTGGATGTGATAGGTATTAAAAATAGCTCTATTTGATTGGCTTTATCTACTACAAGTAAATTAATTGTACTTTCAAAAAAATTGTAAGATATGAAAGTCTCGCCTTTACATGAAAAAGAAACCACAAAATGTATGTCACAATATGAAACCCCTTTACTTTGTTGTACATGAATACAGCCAGATAAATCAATTCCAATGCAAAATGACTCAGAGTTGCAGAAACATGACGAATATAAATTGAGGTTATTTCATGTTGAAAAACAACATTGTCAGTTGTAAAACAGAATAAAGAATCTATTTTTGGACATAATTTGTGGTGACAATTGTTAGAAGTAAATTCTGATTAAATACTAAGTAAATATGTATTTGTCTTTCACTGAAAATACACTATTTTGTGCCTTCCACAAAACAAATGTGAACAGTACTTTCCAACATGAACTACAAAAGCCACGTGACCACAGGAACCGAGAATGCCCATAAAACAGTGCAGAACAACTGGAAGGAATATACATTACAATATCAATGTGGATGAATACAGTAAAATCATTAAAAATGAATACATTAATTAAAACCAAATCACATATCAGATCATATGACAAATCAGATATTTCATCATCAAACATTCAAAGTCCTATTGGTTCACCACAAATCTAGATTAACATACTGAGTAAATGTGGAATCTTCTAAAAATGTTCGTTCTCCACCATCATGTGCCTTAAAACTGCAACAAAACTCTTCAAAATAACATTCGGGTCATTGAAAGACAAACTAGAGCAGACTATTGTTCAAGTCTTTACTTTCCTGAGAGACAACAGAGACCTTGAGTGACCTGACACAACAGGAATGTCAGTGAATCCACCAGAAACTCGTCACAGCTCTTTCTGTCACCTGTCAAGTGGATTATGAGGGCAAAAAAGACAGACCTCAATGACAACATGGTGTTCCTTTTCAAACTAGCTGTTTTCACCCCCAAAATGGCCTTTGTCCTTAGGCTGTTTGTGTGGTCTGCAACTATAACAGAGCTGCTTGACAACGTTTCTCTAATAAACATGTAACAGAACTGTGCACATTTGATTGTGTCCATGTGTTCAGTGTTTTTTTCTATATGCTACATTTGGATTTTTCTTCAGCAGTCCAAAATGTCTGGTTTTAATCTTTGGCATGTGTTGAAGTAGCCATTATTAAGTGTATTAACTAACCATAGTGCAACAAAAATGTTCTACATTCATGCTCCTCTATACAAATATAGTGGTTTAGTCCTTGAATATGTATTTAAATATGTATAATCGGATTACAGAATTAATTGTTCAAAATCAAGTTCTTAAGCAAGTTTAAGCTTGAGCAAGAGACGCGATTATTGCGTGTTTGCGGCAATCACATCGCCTGCCGTGAATTTGCTTCTAATTGCGTCTTTGCATCGACTTTGTATGTAATCTACTCGCACTAATAATTGTATTTGCTTTTGGTGTGCACACACCATTGTGAGATGTTTTTCACGTCACTTGCGCAACTAAAAACATTGTACAGCGTACTTTCCTCCATTTTCTGATACAACTGGATGTGTCAAACCGGGGCGTGTCGATAAGCTCTTTGCTGATTGGCTTGCGCAACAATGCATCATGCGATTTTCCCGCTTTAGCTGAAAATTCTCAACTTGCACGGGAGACACGATTATCGCGGATTTGAGGCAGTCGCGTTGCCCGGTGCGAATTGGCATCTGTTTGCATCTTTGCATTGACCTTGTATATCATCTTCTCACGCAAATAATTGAATTCGATTTTGAATTCGCTTTTTTGTGCCACTTGTGCGAATAAAAACATCACGCATGCTCTACTATATTTTCTAATACAACTGGATGTGTCAAACTAGACGTGACGATAAGTTGTTCACTGATTGGCTAGCACAACATTGCGTCATGCGAATTTTTCCCACTCCAGCTGAAAATGTTCAACTTGTGCAGGAGACGCGATTATCATGTGTTCGCTGCAATCACGACGCCCAGCACGAATTTGTGTCTATTTGCATCTTTGCATCCACTTTGTATGTAATCTACTTGCGTGAATAATTGAATTCACTTTTTGGTGTGCACACACCATCGTGGGATGTTTTTCGCGTAACTTGCACAAAAAAAAAATCATTGCGCAGGTTCTCCTCCATTGTCTGAAACAACTGGACATATCAAACCGGTGTGCACACCATCGCGTAATGTTTTTTTTGCGTCACTTGCACAAATAAAAACATTTTCTGATACAACTGGATGCGTCAAACCGGAAGTATCGATAAGCTCTTCGCTGATTGGCTTGCGCGACAATGCGTCATGCAAATTTCCTGCTCCAGCTGAAAATTTTCAACTTGCACGGTGATGCGATTATCGCACATTCAAGGCAATAATGTTGCCCAGTGCGAACTGGCACCTGTTTGCATCTTTGCATTGATTTTGTATGTACTCTACTCCCGCAAATAACTGAATTCGCGTTTGGTGTGCACACACCATTACAGAATGTTATTCGCATCACTTGCGCAAATAAAACATAGCGCGTGCTTTCCTCCATTTTCTGATACTACTAGATGTGTCAACCCGGATGTGCCAATAAGCGCTGTGCTGACTGGCTTGTGCTACAATGTGCCATGCGAATTTCCCGCTCCAGCTGAAAATTTTCAACTTGCGCAGGAGAAGGGATTATTGCACGTTCACATCGCCCATCACGTAATGACATCTATTTACGTCTTTGCATTGACTTTGTATGTAATCTTCTCACACAAATAATTTAATTTGCTTTTGGTGTGCACACACCATCGCATACTCGCACAAATAAAAACATTGCAAGTGCTCTACTCCATTTTCTGATAAAACCGGACGATAAGCTCTTCACTGATTGGCTTGTGCGACAATGCATTATGCAAATTTCCCACTCCAGCTGAAAATGTTCAACTTGAATTCAAAAGGATTCACTTTTGTTGTGCACACACTATAAGACAATGGATAAAACTTACAGTAGGGCAGGGAAGAGGTCAACTTTGTGTTTCACACCAAAAAACTTGCTTACACGGCTCTTTGAAATACTTAAAAGGTTAGTTTACTCGTTTAAATTCTGTCATCTGTTACTCACCAACATCTCATTCCAAACCTATTAGACTTTCATTCATCGTTGAAACACAAATGATGTTTTTAATGACTGCTGAAAGATTTCTGTCCCTTCATTGAATGTTCATTCGAAAACAAAAAAAACCCTTTCCTGCTTTGAAAAGCTTGGTTTGTTCTCATGCATCAAGCATGGTCGAGCTTCTCCTAAAACATCTTCATTTGTGTTTCGGGGGTGAACGAATGTCTAATAGGTTTGGAACAACACAAGGGTGAGTAATTAATGACAGAATTTCATTTTTGGGTGAAACATCTCTTTAATTCTGACAAATTCTCAATGTTGGCATTCTGTGTCAAATATTTTTGTACAATGGCTACTAAACTATACAATTTAACATTGGCCAAGGCAATTTCATGTCCCTTATATCACGGTGCAGTTTTCTTCTAGCAATAAAATAATAATAATAATAATAATAATAATAAACTTAAATTCAGTATTTATTTAGTTAAGTAGTGGTGTAATAAGTGGAATAATATACAGTCATCTGGTCATTATACTTAAGATAATTGAATCTAGGGGTGTCCAAACCTGTTCCTGGAGGGCCACTGTCCTGCAGGGCTTAGCTCCAACTTTAAATTTAACACACTGGCCCTCCAGACCCAAGACACCCCTGGTCTAATCTGATTGGCTGAGCAGTGTTCCATACACATTTAAAATCTGTTTTGCTTGTCATGATTTAACTTGGAACTATTTTCATTGGTGGAGAGAAAAATATATAAATACATATATGTATAGTCAATATATAGCCATATTAAAGCTGCAGTCCGTAATTTTTAGCGTTTGTCGCCATCTCTGTTTAAAACCTGCAATTGTAGTTATTTACAGAATTATCTTTTTTACACGAGTTGTGCGTCATAACGGCTCCTCAGTGCTGAATCTAATGTTTTGAGGTGTCAGTCATCATAGCACATCAGAATTACAGATGCTGCGTCTTGGAAGTATGTCCAAAACAAGAAGTTTTACCGGATAATGTCAAATGAATAAGTAAGTAACATGTCTGCCAGTGTTGTTTTGACCAACTGAAAAATATTTGACAATAAGTCGTGCTATTAATGGCGATTACATCTAACGATCGCAGTTAGCTCAGATCACGTCAAACCGTGCAAATCATTATTGTTATACTTTGTTCTCAAATGTTAACATCAACATTGCGTGACTATGTGTATTTAATATTTATTAGTCTTATCTGTCGATTTCAATTTCTGTATTTCTCCATTTCTATTTGTCATACCATTCAAATGTCATCGAAATAAATTGTTTTTTAAACACAATAAGCAATTTAATGTTCCTTAGAACTCCTCTTTGAAATACAAATCTTTTGTAAGTACAGTGTAATCAGATGCACATTTTAAAACTGTAATATCTCATTTCAGTCACTTACGTGCATTTCATTACCATCGTTTAAGACTCTATTTCCTTTATGTCAAATTTAATTATTCAGGAGACTACGAATCATCCACCAGCTGCAGCATCCACACTCGCAATGTAGCCTAACAATAACATGAGCTAGGAGTCCTTGTATACAGACGTGACGTAATGACGCAAAGACTAACGACCTGAACCACTCAAATACGTAAACTTTATTACAAGCTTACCGTTGTGAATCGGACTACGGTAAGTTTTTAACACTGATTGTTTATGTACATGCTCAATAATTGATTTTGGATCATTTTTTTAACCAAAAAGAGTTACAAAATGCTGCTTTAATTAATATTGACTTAAGGATGTATAAATATGTATAGTGTGTCCACCTTTTTCTTCACGTAAGAGCGGGCGTAAGAGTGTACATTTTATTGGTCTGGCTTCCGGTCTCATCCGCATCCAGCGAGTTTTAGCTGTACAAAACAGCTCGTTTTACTGCTTGATACTGCAAATTGGTGTGTCTTACTATGTTATTTTAGTGTATTATAATAATTATGAAAAACTGGTTAGTTCTTATTTCCCTATAGCGGATAATTAAAGTAGTAGTTTGTGTCAGGGTTCTTGACGATTGATAATATTTGATAATGACCAGGTTCATCCCTTGAATTATCCTTTTCATATTATACCTTGTCTACAGGTGTAAAAAAAAAAAATCTCCCCTTTTTGCTGTGTAGATAATATGTATTAAAAACAATATGAGTATTCATATTGACGGATTAGTGGCAGTTTCATGCAGAAATATTAAGAACATCAGGCAGTCTTATTCCTTTCTTGATTGCTCCTCACAAATAAAAACAAACATAATTTGATGTGTACTGTACATAATCCACAGTTTATCAAAGTAATAGGTATCCTTAACCACGCACATCTGGACTTCAACACTGCTTGGGTTAACATTGATGGGAACTGGCTATAAAATCTACCAACGTGTCTTAGTGTCAAAGGAGGATCAGAACCAGGTTTGCAACGGCTCCGTCATCCACGTGTGATGCCATCATCGCTCCACATTAACTAAAGACTATTTTTTCTATACTAACGTGTAATGGGAATGACTGGTGACTGTGAAGAGAGCAGTGAAAGGAGGGAAGAGCTTGGCACAAAACAATGATCCAGGTGAAGGCCTCTCTTCAAACGGTCACCGTCACAACGGCCGGTTTGTCTTGCTGCCGCCGGAGAAACTAGGAGGTGTTCCCCACCATGCCCTGTACACCAACAGCAGACCCATGAGCAGGGCCCAGGTACGTACGGGAGACAGGAAGAAAGCCAGCGGCCCGTAGGTCTCCAGCAGGAAGTAGCAAGAATAGGCCTGCCAAATCATGAGGACCAGCATGCCTAGGTGCATCGCCAGAGTCCTCCAGTGGCTGCGCGGCCGAGAGAAATGCAGGCGGAAGCTGGTGCCGCGATTCCTGTGGTGGAGACTCCAGCAGAGGTAATATGTCAGAGGCATATTGAAGAAGAGCACCTGTGGAGGACAGACAGCATGTTACGTCTCAGCCATTACGACCGGTATGATCTTCACCTAGATCCTGAATTACCTGTATGACGCCCACGACGTAGGTCAGACTGCCTTCGAGGAAATGGCCATCCACAAACACGCCAAAAGCAAAGCAGGCTCCATTGTGTCCATCTATGACTTCCCCAATGAACCATGGACCTGAAAAACCAGTAGACTAAAAGCACTGTTCCTTCTTCAGAGTAATTGCAAGGACGTGTTGCAACCGAGGTCATCCTGACACATCTTCATTGCGCAAGCAGAGCTACACAATTATGTTCATAATTTCCCTAGATACTGTAATCATGATTATTCATTTCGGGTTGCCTCTTTTTAAGCGTCACAACAAAAGTGACACATAAAAAACATATCTGACTGCTTAAAGGAATATTTCAGTTCCCCCAAAAAAATCTCTGTCATCATTTACTCACCCTCATGTCATTCCAAACCTGTATGACTTACATTATTTTGTCGAACATATAAGAAAACATTTGGAAAAAAACTGTTTTTAATTTTAAAGGTATAGTTGAGTCAAAAATTAAAATTCTGTCATTAATTACTCAACCTCATGTCATTCCAAACCCGTTAGACCTACATCTTCAGAACACAATTTAAGATATTTTTGATGAAATCCGAGAGTTTTCTGACCCTGTATAGACAGCAACGCAACTGACATGTTTAAGGCCCAGAAAGCTAGTAATGACATTGTTAAAAGAGTCTGAGCACGCGTCGAAGACTGACATGGAAGAGCACAAATTGTTGAATAAAGTTGTTGTTTTCTCTGCACATAAAAAATATGCTCGTAGCTTCATAAAATTAAGGTTGAACAACATGTCACATGGACTATTTTAACAATGTCCTAACTACCTTTCTGGGTCTTGAATGTGCCAGTTGCGTTGCTGTCTATGCAGGGTCAGAAAGATCTTGACTATAAAATAAATCTTGACTAAAGATTTTTCTGGTCGACTAATAGTTGTTCATTTAAAGGATTAGTCGACTAGTCGTCACGTTTATTAATACACCATATAAATCATAAAAATGAGCATTTAATTGTCTACATAGCCTAATAAGCGCTCAAGCACACGCAAAAAAAGCTTAATAATTATGAACGTTTCAGGGGAAAAAACAGCAACGAGACTGCATTTTAATAATTTATTGATAAACTAATGCTTTTTTTGTTCTCGGCTTAAGAGCTGAAGTCGGCGACACTGCCTCATCATCTCTGCAGTAGTGATGCGCCTATGGGTTTTATACAAATTGTATAATCTGAGAATATTTGTTTTTTTATTTAAATTGGTTGATTTAAAAGTGGACATTTCACTCTCTATAGAAAGCCTATATTTTTCATGTCTGTAAGGCAAGTATACACAGAGTCTCGAAGTTTCACGCTCAAGTTCACAGAGACAGAGATGGCAGAAAGTGCATACTTTTTGCTTTCATTATTTTAAAAAAGCGCAACGTTATGTTGTTATTCTGAGTGCACACAAATAAATGTAGAGTCTTTACAGATTCGAAAGATATTACTTTTATCTGTGTGACCAAAGATGATGGAGTATTGTAAGAGCGAGTCACCGCACCTACTACGCACTACTATTCAGCTTCCACACTCCACACAGACACTTCAATAGCGCACATTTTTCTAGACTAACATTAGATTAGGCGGCCATGTAAAGCTGCTACTACTTACATATTTCAGATGAAAAGCCATATTTGAGGTCAGTGAATGACAGGTAAGCATTTAGATGTCCTGCCTGATGTACTACAGTATATTACCACCAGAGGTAGTGTTAACCGAAAATTGTCTGTCACTGACAGAATTTTTTAATCAGTGACCGAAAAATTAGAAGGCAGTCCGTCACTTTGACAGATTACACTGAGGGTGATCTATTGTAACTTGTAAGTGTAATTCCCACCCCTGTCCAGTTGGTAACGAGTGTGCTCTAGTGTAGCAGCAGAGCACAGGATCCAGAACAAAAACGAAACTGTCACAAATCTTTTCCTATGCCTTTGATTACGCACAGGCGAGTACTCAGAAGCTACAATGATCTATCACGCCACATTAAAGAGCGCCAAAACGGTATTTATTGGTTGAATTTCCTAATGAAATGGACAGAATTTGAAATCTGAGACTTTTTCATGTTAAAAGTAACAAAGCACAAAGCTTAGCCTAGGCTATTGCGATTTACTGGATGGGAGGCACACTATGTACTGTTCATTCATCAACTGAAAACAGCATAGACCAAAAGACTGTCTGGGATTTAAGAATCTATATTGGTTCATAAAAGTCTCTGCTCATCTGTTCTCTTCAAAATGTTAAAGTCTAACGCAACCTCTGATTACCAAATACCAGCGTTGACGATCTACGATCAGAATTTTCATTTTTGGGTGAACTGTTCCTTTAAGACAAACAAACTAACTAAAAAAAAAAGTTGGGAATACGAATATTTTTATTTTGGTGCAACAAGTTGACCTGTATGGAATTCTGTAATCGGCACTTCAACAACTGTATTAGATTTTTATTTGTAGTTTAGAATTTATTAGATTACCTATGCAGCCTTCGGGTCAAGAGCTAGTTATGGGCATTTATAAAAATTAAGAGGCAATTATCTATAATATAATAATTATGTCATTATCATTCATTCTTGCTTCTGAATGGTCTGGTGGAAAAAACTGTCTTTCTGTATAAAAATGATTACAGGCCTTCAAAAGTGGTAGTTTAAGTCATTATGTTTCATCAGTTTGTGAAACTGTTCTGAGTGGTGTCAGGCGGTGACTTACCTAATGCTGTACACAGGTTGAACAGCAGCAGAGAGTAGAAGAACGTATTGCTCTTACTGACAAGATGCAGGGACATCCACGCTTGAGAAGACAGTCCTGATGGATTATAAGAGTATGTAGGGTCAAGTGTCAATTATGCTATGGAACTTATAGTCAGTTATAATGACAAGACAAGATTTATACATGAATACAACAGAAATACCTCTTGTAGAAGATACAGGCATAAATCTGAAGAGCAAAAGCCCAGCAAGGTTTAGTAATACTATCCCCACAAAGGCAATCCGTGCCTGTGGGAACACACACAAACACACAGTCATTAAGATGCATGTAATATAACAATAAACTATTAGCAAACTTTTTATCATGTACTTTTGTGGTAAATGTGTTTTATGTAGAGATTTTATTGTTGTATTCTTATCCCAGACACAGACTTTCAATCTAAAACTATGAAAATCCCCTATAAAATATTCATCATGACATGTTTAAAGCTATGATAATTTAAAGGGATAGTTCAGCCAAAAATGAAACAACAGATGCAAGTAATCTTATTGGCTAAGCCGTGCATCGCGTTGTGTTCTTCGTCTGAGGCAAATTCTGGCTTATTCCTCTCAGCGCGTCTTCTTCCAGGAACAAAAAGTAGCCAAGATGAACTTGATGAATGTTCATGTTTATTTATGTAGGTGATGTGGGTGTCTACGGTACCTACATGTCCATGCATCTCACATGGATGTTTAAATTTTGAAATGCAGAGCTACCCGTGGGCGTGATTACATTAGAGATAATAACTTTGGATGAAAAAAATTGGAGCTTGCATTGGTATCATACGGATTACCTTATCAGAGAATATTTGTTTTCAATGTGACTTACTTCATTTAAAAGTAGACATTTCAAGCTTTCTATACATATACTCAGTGAGATTCAGGTTGTTTTATTTAGTTGTCTATGAAGAGAGGTGACGGAGACCGAGACGGCAGAGAGCGCACCGTGTTTTTTTTTTTTTATTTTACAAAAGCACATTGTTTTGTTGCTATTATGACTATACAAAAAATAAAAGTAGACTCTTTGCAGTTTCAAACGATACTTCATTCTTATTTGTATGATCAAAAATGACAGAGTATTTTTAGTTCTTTTCACGGTCATTAAGAAAAACGAGACAGACTGCATCGGTGCGGTCTTCGACCCCAGAAGGTTAACAGTGTTGCCGAGGGATGTTTTTCATGTCTGCGGGTTGAAGCGGGTTGTCCCACAGCAACATTAAAATAGTGTAGATTAGTGTACAATGTTTTATTCATTTAACATATTTAATATTGGGGGCATCCAAGTTATTTTTTTTTTTTTTAAAAGTAACACAATAGTTACTTTCCCTGGTAATGAGTTCCTTTAATAATGATGTAACTCTCGGATTTCATCAAAAATATCTTAATTTGTGTTCTGAAGATGAACGAAGGTCTTACAGGTTTGGAACGACATGAGGGTGAGTAATTGATGACAGAATTTGGTAACACTTAATTTTAAGGTGTCATAATACAGAGTAATTACCTAATTAAATACTTAGTAGTAGCCATTGTACTTACATGAAACAAAATGTACTTACCATGTAACTAAGTTATGGAAGAGCCTGTAATTACAGTTTGTAATTATGTAGATGTAATAGGCAGATACTGTTACACACATGTAACAGACCGAGTCTGTTACACAGCTACATATGTAACCATAAGATTGTTACGTATGTGTTGCACACTTTATACAACATAATTAAAAATGTAAGTACACAGACATAAGCTACTTAAAATAAAGTGTATCAAAATACTTTATTGTGCTTAAGCGTACTTCATGTGTATCTACACCTTATCCAGCTGCACCTTAGTTTGATTTAACCCACCAGTACACAGCTTAAGTACATGTAATTCCTTTCTAATTACATTAAAATTACAGAATATTACACAGGCATAAGCTACTTAAAGTGTATCAAGATGGTACTTAAGTGTACAAGTAGTGGTGTAACAGATTCGGCCTGTTACATATGTGTAACAGTAGCTGCCTATTACATCGACATAATTACAAATTGTAATTACAGGCTGTTCCATAACTTAGTTACATGGTAAGTACATTTTCTTTCATGCAAGTACAACGGCAACTTCTAAGTACTTAATTAGGTAATTAGGCTTGTCTGTATTATGGACACCTTAAAATAAAGTGTTACCCAGAATGTTTATTTTTGGGTGAACTGTCCCTTTAACTGAAGAGTGAAGTAGATAGCTATTTCAACATTTAACATTTGTTGTATAATCAATTTTTCACCATCACACGATGACTTGGTTTCATTTTCGTACCAGTATGTAGTGGTCTGTGAGGAGGATGAAGGACTGCATGAAGCCGAAGCTTGGAGTGAGATCTTCCTCCAGTGTAAACTGCTGCTCTCGCACTTTTGAGCGACCTGCAGAGTCCTGGGACAGGGAGACAGAGAAGAGGTGAGAAAAAGTCACACTGTGCCATTTTCTTAAAATAACACCACAACCATTTCTTTATTTAAATACACAACTTAAAGAATATTACACAGGCATAAGCTAATAAAAACTATTGTAATTTGTATGAATTTAATTACTTTTTTTATTATTTATTTTCATTTAGTTTATTTTTACAAAGTGCAATTTATAAGGTTTTCTGAGTGGTTTTAAAGGCATAGGTCACCCAAAAATGAAAATTCTGTCATTAATTACTCACCCTCATGTCGTTCCAAACCCGTAAGACCTTCGTTCATCTTCAGAACACAAATTAAGATATTTTTAATGAAATTTGAGAGTTTTCTGACCCCAGCAGCACCACACGCATTCAATGTGGTACTCTAGTGAACGTGCAGAGGAAACTGACACAGAAGAGAAGAAGCTGTTGAATAAAGTAGTTTTTTTTCTTTGCACACAAAAAGTATTCACGTAGCTGCATAAAATTAAGATTGAACCTTTCTGGGCCTTGATCGTGTCAGATGCGTTGCTGTGTATGCAGGGTCAGAAAACTCTCGGATTGCATCAAAAATATCTTAATTTGTGTTCTGAAGATGAACAAAGGTCTTACGGAGGGTGAGTAATTAAATCTTAATTTTTGGGTGAACTATCCCTTTAAGCATGCTGTTATTCTGTGTTTTTGGTTGGTTGCTGAAGTCCATTTATGTCTCCAGGACTTTTTGCCTAATTTGTCATCCACCAAGCAGAATTTGCTAAGATCAAATGCTTAGAAAAGCAATCTCCTCTTCTCAGCAGTGCACCTCTTCTTAATAAGCCGCATAATTTGAAGGGTGTGTGACATGTTTAAAACTAGAGCTAGTGGTTTGTTTAAATCATTACCTACCTCCACTTTAACTCTAATAGTGTGCAGTCCAGTAGTGTATAGCGTTGGATCCCATTGTAGCACGTATAAAGGACCCCCTGTGCTAAATGCTTTCCCCAGTGAAACTCCATCCACACTCACGTACACAGCTGTGATTGGAGATTCAGAGAAGGCCAGAAGCCTACAAAACCGACACACAAAGCACATTCAGCAATAAGTTCAACCTCAGAATATGACATTATTGGTAGGACAGAACAAGACAAGCATGCAGGGTATAAAAATGAACGTCAGGTTCAGATGAGAGACGATAATGTTTCACAAGCGCTTGAAGGTTCAAGAGGACACACACAGAGACACCTGATGTGCGTGGAACTGCGGATACGACTCAGAGGTTCCACTCCCGGGTGCAGGTATTGGGCGTTTTTGGGATTGGTGATCAGCACAGCTGGCCAGTCCTCGAATGTCAAGTCAGTGAAACTAAGCAGGTCATGGTCGAAAGCCAATATCCTGTACCTGAATCAAGAGAGAACTGCGTATCACTGCTTTTTTTAGGGAACAGCGATAAGTCTTCCTCATATATCAGCTGTTGTTCTTGTACTTGCTTACATAGTCAGCTATATTTACATCATGCTGCATTCCCTTGAGCGTGGGCCTCGTTCTTTGTGAACTTACCTGCGGTTGTCCATCCAGTCTCCCAGCTCTAACTCCAGCGTGCCTCCTTGATGACGACTGTGCAGCACCGGCATGAAGCCTCCTAGTGTATGTAGGTGCCCACACAAATACGCCACGGCTGTACTGTAAAGAACAATGGATAATGTGAGATTCAGCAGAATACGATGAATATTATAAGATGTAATCTACTGTCGCTTGTTAGCTCTTTAATATTTATTTAACATAAATGGCACTGAATGTGATATTATTTATACAGCACGCTGAGTGCCAAACACTGATTTCAGACCAGAATTCCTGCTAGAGAGTCATATGCTTGGGTTTAGATGTAGGTCAGATGGCCAAATAGACATCGGATTTAGAATGACATTTGAAAAGTGGCCTAAATCTAGTCACAGCCTCAGATGGCACAGTCACAGGCCATCCACAGGTCACTGACTGATTCTGATTCTGATTCATACTGCACACAAATATTGTAAGCCCTTCCCTAATATGCAACATAGAGGGATTTTTTTTTTTTTTCACAAAGAACAAAAATAAATATTCAGGTTTTTTAGAGTTACTTTTGTATGGACTGAAACAAAAGTGCTGTCTTTGGAATATATCAAAGAATATGTCACGGTTTCCACAAAAAATATTAAGCAGTACAACTGTTTACAGTAATAATAATAATAAATGTTTTTGAGCTTTAAATCAGTATATTAGAATGATTTCTAAAGGATTATGTGACACTAAAGACTGGAGTAACGATGCTGAGAATTCAGCTTTTCTATCACAGAAATAAATTACATTTTAAAATAGATAAGTGTTACTATTTTTACTGTTTTTGATCCAACAAATGCAACCTTGGTGAGCAAAAAAATACTTTTTTCAAAACCATTACCACAAAAAAGACTTTTTTTTTTTTTTTAAATTTGCAGGCATTTATATTATATATTTTATTATTAATATAATTTCTATATAATATATAATTACTATTTTTGATCAAATAAATGCAGCCTTAATGAGCAAAAGAGACTTCTTACAAAACCATTACAAAAAAAGTATCAACCCCAAACTTTGTTTTGTTTTTTTATTACATCTGTGCAATAATGTATATCATTGTATTATTATATTATATGGACTGAAACTCTATATACACTACCAGTCAAAAGTTTTTGAACAGCAAGATTTTTAACGTTTCTTCTGCTCACCAAGCCTGCATTTATTTGATCCAAAGTACAGCAAAACAGTAAAAGTTTGAAATATTTTTTCTATTTGAAAAACTGCTTTTTAGCGCCTGAATTTTTAGCATCATTACTCCAGTCACATGATCCTTCAGAAATCACTCTAATATTATGATTTGCTGCTCAAAAAACATATATTATTATTATTATTATTATTATTATTATTATTATAGCTAAGTAGATTTTTTTTTTTCAGGCTTCTTTGATGAATATAAAGTTCAGAAGAACAGCATTTATCTGAAATAGAAATCTGTTGTAACATTATAAATGTCTTTATTATCACTTCTGATCAATTTAAAGCATCTTGCTAAATAAAAGTATTAATTTCATTTTATTTCAGATAAATGCTGATTTTTTGGATCTTTCTAATCATCAAAGAAGCCTGAAAAAAAGTACTCAACTGCTAAATATTGATAATAATAATAAAAATGTTTCTTGGACAGCAAACCAGCATATTAGAATGATTTCTGAAGGTTCATGTGACATTGAAGACTGGAGTAATGATGCTGAAAATTTTGCTTGGATCACAGGAATAAATTACATTTTAAAATATATTTAAATAGAAAGCTGTTATTTTAAACAGTAAAAATATTTCACAATATTACTGCTTTTGCAGGCTTGGTGATATATATATATATATATATATATATATATATATATATATATATATATATATATATATATATATATATATATATATATATATATATATATATATATATATATATATATACACACACACACATTTGGGACTCTTATTTTTTTCATGTTGCTCCTTTATTGTAATATAATCTAATTTCAGATATAATCTATATAATATATAATATAATATAATTTCACAATATTACTGCTTTTGCAGGCTTGGTGAGCAGAAGAGACTTCTTTAAAAAAACATTTAAAAAATTTGACTGATAGTGTACATTTAAAGTTGTTTTCTAATGTTTTCAGTGCAGTTATATATATACACATTTGGGACTGTTATTTTTTCATGTTGCTCCTTTATTGTAATATAATCTAATTTCAGATAAACCAACCCCTAACAGAACACAAAAACAAACTGTGGTCACTTTATATGTTGGTCACATGCTCTCTTCCAGTCTAAGTGGGCGGTTATTGGCGGTCAGTGGGGGGAAAAAAATCAAATTGGTTGACAGTGTTACTGCGAGATTTTTTCCAAACCTCATGAGCTCTCGGATTCCTGGGAAGGGGGAGATGACAGTAGATGTGGTATAATGTCCAAACCAGATGGACTTGTTACTGCTCAGACTCTCCTCTCTAAAGCTCGCCAACATGTCCATTTGAGTCTATTGGGAACATTCACATTTCAGTCCAAAGGAAATGTTGTCATTACACTTACATAAGCAAAGCTAAAATTATCTCTCCTACCTGATTGATAATCCCGAAGAAGTTATAGGGTCGTTTGGGTCCAGGGGTCAGAGTGGCGTCGGCACAAATGAACGAGTAGTTTCCAAAAGGAGTTCTGTGTATGTAGTGGAAGGATCCAACTTTCTGATTGGCAGAGTATTTTCTAAGCATTCAGTAATGGAGATGAATAAGACAAAAGAAATTTTTACCAGTCAGACTATTAAATATGCATTAAAAATGAATTTTTTAATGTCGAACCTTCTTTTAACTTTATAGCCCTTATGTTCTGCGTTCGCAATATTTGTACAGACCTGTAATAATTGTTCACGCTCTCCAGTGAAATAATATTAAAGGCATCTGAGGAGACAAAAAGAAAATATCAGTCATGATTTCCTGGAAACGGAAGAAGAGCAAAATAACTGATAATGGGGCTCTTATTACATGTCTGGCTGCTTTCGTAATGTAACACCAGTTAAAGCATCTGTGGGGAAATGGGATAATGGGAATAGAGGAAAAATGATACGTGAGCTATGCGAGTTCATTACAGATGTTCATTAGCCTCCAGCAGTCGATGCAGTCTTTGTAGCTAAATATTAATATACTAATACCAGATTAAACACAGCTACTGCACACTTTACTCAGAAAGGTATGTATATTTAATCTCTTATTTTTAAATGTAATTAGTCCAATTCCTCCATTTAACTGTATATTAAACATTAAATGAGTTCAATTGGCTGGGATTTTGTTGCACTTTTTGGATTTGTCATTGGAAACTTAACGTTTCACACCTGGTTGGTTGTAAAATGAGGTTTGAAGAGCTATGGCGAAATGTAATTCTTACAGACCTGATGTAAACCTACTTAGCAACCAACTGTATGTAAAAGAGCAGCATGAATGTTCAGCTAAATATCTCCTTTTGTGTTTGAAAGACAAAAAAAAAATCATACAGATTTAAAATGAGGTGTATCTGAGCATCAAATGAATCATTTAAATAATAAAAGTTGCCATTGTAACTAACTGAAATAAAATAAGGTGAAGTACTAAAATTACAAATATATATATATATATATATATATACATATATACATATATATATATATATATATATATTTTTGTAAGAAATTAAAAAAAAAAAAATACGAATAAAGCTAAATAGAAATCTTTTAAAAAAACTAATAAAAATGAAAAAGCACATAACAAAAATACTTAATTTTAATAACTTCAACAACAAAATGAAAACTGGTAATATCAAAATAAAAGCTACGTTGCCTTTCAAAAGTTTGGGATCAGTAAGACTTGTTTTTTTTTTTTTTTTTAAAAAGTCTCTTATGCTCATCAAGGCTGCATTTATTTGATCAAAAAAAACAGTAATACTGCAAAATCTTATTACAATATAAAATAATGGTTTTTATTTTAATATACTTTAAAATCTAATTTATTCCTGTGATGCAAAGCTGAATTTTTTGCATCATTACTCCAGTCTTCACTGTCACATGATCCTTCAGAAATCATTCTAATATACTGATTTATTTTTAGAATCATCAATGTTGGCAACATTTGTGCTGCCAAAGATTTTTTTGGAACCTGTGATTTTTTTTTCAGGATTCTTTGATGGATAAAAAGTTACAAAAAAAAAAAAACAGCATTTATTCAAAATTTAAATCTTTTCTAACAATATAGGTCTTTACTATCACTTTTTTTTATCATTTTAACACATCCTTGCTGAATAAAAGTATTAATTTCTCAAAAAAAGAAAGAATAAAATGTACTGACCCCAAACTTGTGAAAAGAATATATCACTTTTTAGCAATTTAACACATGCGTCCTGAATAAAAGTATTATTTTCTTTCAAAAAAAAAGAGAATAAAAATGTACTGACCCGTGAACGGTGGTGTATATTGTTAGAAAATATTTCTATTTTAAATAAATGCTGTTCTTTTTAACTTTTGTTTAAAGAATTCTTTAAAAAGTATCACAGTTTCCAACAAAATATTAAGCAGCACAACAGTTTTTAACATAAATATTAGAACGATTTCTGAAGGATCATGTGACACAGAATACTGAAGTAATGATGATGAAAATTCAGCTTTGATCACAGGAATAAATCTGAATAAAAAATATTTCACAATATTACACTTTTCTGTATTTTAGATCAAATAAACGCAGCCTTGATGAGCATAAGAAACTTCTGTGAAAACATTACTGATCCCAAACTTTTGAATGGCAGTGTATTTCAAAATATGCATAAAATACTATAATAGTATATAAATAATACTCAAATAACACTGCTGACTAAATGATGACAGAAATTTCATTTTTGGATGAACTATCCCTTTAAATCAAGATAGGAACTTGGAGGAGAAATCATAAACAGCTTCATGATTGCAAAGTTGATATTAATCCACTGAAGTTTGCTCTGTGTCACAACAAGCTGGCAATATCCTGGTTTAATAGAGCTGGGCTTCATTTCAAGTCATTAGTGTGACATAAGAGTGTCCAGCTGTCTTCACTCAATGTCCTTTAATTGTTTTATTGCCAACGGACACTGGGACAAAGACGAACAATTTATTTGTCCCTGACCAACAGTGACGTGCAAAGAGTAAACTTAATTCTTCTCTTTGTTTAGATCTCCCGCACAAACCTTAAGACGCTTTCATAATGATTTCTAAACGTAACTGACATTTGAAAACAAAGCTAAGGTTGCCAATGGTGTGATTTTGGGGCGGGACTATCTGTTTTAATGACCAATAGCAGGCAAGCAATGTGTTCAACACAATTTAATTTCATTGTGTAGCTATCGTACATTTTGGTGAATTGGTGGCTAATTCGTATGAATTCGTATGATCTGAAATCAGCACCTCTTTATATATATTACTCTGTCCCTTAAAGGGATAGTTCACCCAAAAATGAAAATTCTGTCATTAGTTACTCATGCTCATGTCATTCCTAATCCGTAAGACCTTAGTTCACCTTCAGATCACAAATTTTTAATGAAATCTGAGAGCTTTCTGACCCTGCATAGACAGCAATACAACTGACACGTCTAAGGCCCAGAAAGGTAGTCAGGACATTGTTAAAGTAACGGTTATGAAAAGAATTACTGATGTCACATGGACTATTTTAATGATGTCCTTCAAAAATCAAAAATATCTTAATTTGTGTTCCTTACGGGTTTGGAACAATATGAGGGTGAGTAATGAATGATACAATTTTCATTTTTGGGTGAACTATCCCTTTAAAGATCATCAAAACAAAAAAATAAGTAAATAAATTACCATGGTTTCCTCGAATGTCAATCCATTTTGTTCGTTCTAGCACTCGTGATCTTTTAAGGACGTTGTGGTAGGCCTGCCACTCCACTTCATGTTGAAGAGAGCCCATTTTACTCTCAGTCTTCGCATCTGTTAAGTCCCCTGTTAAAGAAAGTAAAATTGTAAATCGAATTTGATTATGTATACAGTATACAGTAATGTATGGCAGCTCACCTGTGGCCAGCACAAGATCAGGTTTTATCACATCAATAGTGTCAGTACAGAATCTTTCGAAGTCTGGAATGCGCCTCGGATCGTGGAAACGACTGATATGGATGTCGGAAACCTGCACAGAGGAATCAGCATGTTTAGAAATCAGCTAATAATGAGGTTTCCTGCAGGGCTGTGTGTAGTTAACAGTGAGTGTTGGAAATCTCACACATAAAACTTGTCTATTTATAGAAAAAGTGTCACTGGCATATTAGAGGAGGCATTATGTGCAAGTCAGTACACCGCTAAAGGTTTCATGTTTTAGCAAGTAAACTATAACATTAGGGCTTCATGCACACTGTACATACATGAATGATGACATGCTTTTGGTTTCTAGGATGTCATATATACAGCAGATAAAAATAAAATTAAAATTAAAGAATCGTGTTATTTTCATACATATATAATTGCTAATGCTACATTCAAATATATTTTTTATGATAAATAATGGGTGTGATAGTAAATATAATTATTAAAATGTTTTATAAACTTTGGAAAGCCTGCACCACTTCAATCAAAGATGTTTTAAATTATAGTTTCATTATAGTTTCATAAAAAAGTATATATACATACATACATATATACATATATATATACACATATATGCTACATATATATATACACATATATACATATATATATATATATATATATATATATACATACATATTAAGCATATATATATATAATATATACATATATATATACATATATACACATACATATATATATACACATATATACACATATATATATACATACATACATATATATATACATACATATATACATACATATATATATACATACATATATACATACATATATATATACATACATATATATATATATATATATATATATATATATATATATATACATATATACATATACATATATACATAGCATATATACATTACATACATATATATAAGAGCATATATATAAATATATGTATGTATGTGTGTGTAGGTATATATATATATATATATACATAAGAGGAAAAAAAAAAAATATATATATATATATATATATTTTTAAATAAATTACATATTTTGAAATGCCTTTGCCAGTGTCCCAGCATTCTAGGCAAGATATTTAAACAAACGTGTTATTCAGTCATTAATAGAAACACTGAATATCCTGAAAAAAATTGAAAATACTGATATAATATATAATGTACGTAATATAATAATATAGTATAATACAATATATATATAATTGCTGATGCTATTATAACACAATATAATATTAAAATGTTTTATATTCCTATTTTAGATTAATTTTTATTATTCATAGTTTTATATTTTATATATTTTATAGTAATAATAGTATTGGACCATATTTAAATAAGTAAATAAATTCATAAATATATAGTAAATAAAAACAAATATATTCTAATAGAGGAAAAGTTCAGGCCAATATTTCGTATTAACAGTTACATACTCTATATTAATATTTATTAATGAATTAGTATACTATTCAGTGTAAGCTACTTATTTGATTACACTAATCACTAGAAGTATGATCCACGAAAAAAAAAATGTCCTTTTTAATTTTTTCAACACACATCATAGTTGGTGACAATTTTACATTCATTTAATGTCCGTCGTGACTTCACACCAATGTCATGTTAGAGGCCAGAATATCTGACCTTTTCGTGCTTAAATATTTCACAGAACAATCCCCTCTTGTGCATTCGCATTTGATAATAAATGATATGGTAGAGCAATAAATAAAAGCCATCCTCAATCAATCACATGATCAGCTCATTGACAGACTAATGACAGCAGACACGTTTTCATGACCTCTCACACACCACAGCGCAAACTCTGCTCACCTTGCACGAACTGGGAATATATTGTCCAGCGCTGCCCGTTGGGATACGGCGGGCCATTGTTTCTGACTGATGTAAACTGCGCTTCGCGCCAGGCGGTGCCGGCAGCTGCCAAACACCCAGGAAGTGAAGCACGCGAGCAGCAGCCCAACAATCACCAGAGCCGCGAACAGCCGGAGCATTCTGCCGAAAAACAATGCTGCCTTCACTGAGATCCCGACGAGCTGCCGCTCACTCGCTTTTCTTCTTCATGCTGGAGGAGCCTAATGGGGAATTCAGACAGCCTTACATCCCGGCACTCGCTCTAGCGAACGCCAGACATACGCTGCAATGGACGGAAGCAAATCAGCGCGCTGTAATGCCAACATCATCCATTGGAAACTTCCGGGTGGCAGGATCCTGTCCGCTGAAATAAAACTGAGGGAAGGGAAAAGTAGGCCAGCAAGGGTGCTACGCGCGGAAGTTTACAATATACACAATAATAAATATTAATATATCAAATATATATTGATATATTAATTAATACACTATTTTGATTATTGTTATAGGCACTGACTGGATCCCAATCAGTGGGTTAATCAATTGGTTAGCAAAGAACCAATTTTACAGGTGTTAATTAGACTTTTTTTTTTTAATAAATCAATCCGTGTTTTTCTTTGTCATACCAGTACTGTAAATGATACTGCATACATTAATATTGTTGCTAAAACCAGTTGTTTACAGGTCAAACCAGACCTCATATTCAAAAAACTAATTATGAACTTTCCTCAGACAGCCTTTCCACATGATAGAAAGCTTTGCATTTTGTTAAAATATTAACAACATTTGCCTTATTTTTTTTTTACTTTTAAAAAAATCTCAACCCCTCACGTTTTTCTTTCTTTTATTTCTATGACAGTGCATGCTCTTTTGCAAAACAGACCAGGAGCTTTATATGTGAAATATGCATAAACTAAAATTGTAGCTCTAAAATTTTATTGCTAAAACCAATTGTTTTCTAGAATTACATATAAAATCAATATTTCATGTCCACACAGTGCTGTTATTGTTAGAAAAAAATGTCAAAATAAATAAATAATAATAATAAAATAAAGAAAGTTTGACTTAAAAATAAAGCTGAAATATAACATTTGATGGAAAACTTACCTTGGCAAACAAACTGAAAAGTACAAATTACTAAAACATTGCATACATTAATGTTGTTGCTAAAACCAATTGTTTTGTATTTTGTAATCTACATTTTCCTTAGTGGAAGCTTTAAAATAAGTAATGAAGTAATGTAGAAGTAATGTGCAATTACAAATAAAATCAATATTTCACGTAAAGGACAGTGTTGTTTTTGTTAAAGAAAAAACGTAAAAAAAAAAAAGAAAGAAAGATATGTTTTTCTTAATTGAAACAAACTGAAATATAAATCTTTGATGAAAAACCTAACCTAAAACAAGGTTGGCGTAATATATATATATATATATATATATATATATAAAACAATCACTTAAAGCTTTTAAAAAATATAAAAGCTTTAAGTGATTTTGTTTTTATATATATATATATATATATAAATAAACAAAATCACTTAAAGCTTTTAAAAAAATATAATAAAATTCGACAATACAAATGACAAAAGCACTTATCAATATTACTAAAATTTAAACTAAAATAAAAAGTATAAAAATAAAATAATAAAACCTATTTAAAATATTAAAAATAGAAATATTAAAATATACAAAAATAAAATATTAATAATATTAATAATACTTAAAAAATAAAAAAAAAATAAAAGTGGTCCATAAATGTAATAATGTGTCATCTGGTGATTATCACAAAATAAACACCTTCAAAGTTGATTTCTTAATTTAATTAGCAAATTTCTCCAGAGCAGGTGTATATTTCATTTATTTATTTGACTGATCCACCGAGCGCCCCCTGTAGGAGATCAAGTTTTCTCTTTATAAGAAAAAGCCAATATCAATAACATTGACCTTTCCACTCCATTTAGTTTATTGATTGCAACTCAAGGTCTGTAGAAAAGACAGGAACAGATTATGTTATAATAATGATCTAAATTAAATGTTATCATATGGCGTTCTGCTTTAGTACTCAAGTTACTATATAAAGATGCTGTATAGCTATAGTTCATTTAAATTTTAATATACATCCTTTATTTTTAATGCTGTTAAATAAAGCGTCCAACTTTGTCATTAAATGTAATGTATGTTTCACACACAATTTTTAGTATAGTTGGTAGTTAACAGATGCATGTCTACATGTTTATTACATCAGAAAGAGAAGTTCATATGACCCAAATTGTCCTGTCTGTAAAAAACACATGGAATCAATTAAAACAGTAGATTTAAGCGATTCATATAATTCATTGACATTTTTTTATGTGAGGCCACATTCTATGTCCAGAAAGAGAGATTGAGCATAAGTATGGAAGCTCACTCAAACAAAAAGTTATTTTACAGATAAGTGGTTTTGGACTATACCCTAGCAAATATGAGGAAGAGCATTAGGTTCTGATTTTGACAACTGTACTGGAATGTGCCTGATGTCTCTGCCTGTACAGTTTGTACATAATAATTAGAAAACAATTTCACGTAGAGTTCATTAATATACAAAAACAACTCAAAAACTAAATTAATTTAGTAAAAGGCTATCGCCTGGCCAAAGTCTACCTGAATATTAGTCTTACACATGGCATCTTACGGGGAAGTGATATTTTTATATTGTAATATATGATATGTCCGTTTAAAGGAACAAAAGGCCCTTCACATCCTGTACTCTTGCTTTAAGTGCACAATCGTGATTGCTTGTTTTTCCACATGCATCTTCTAAGTAGTAGTAATGGCACATGATGGCTAAAGTCACTTGTGAAATTTCTTGCTTGGATCCTTGGCGTGATCGAGCAGCAGCTGACAAGGTGTAAACTGGTTCCCAAAGACCTCCTCAAACTTTCTCATCTTCTCCACAAGTTTGTCTGCACCAAAGCTGTCCACAAACCTGAAGGGTCCTGCAATTGGATAATTAACATAATGATGGGACTGAATGCATGTTATTCCTAAACTGTAAAGGAAATTTGAAAGGGAAATTGAAAGGATTAGTTCACTTCCAAAATAAATATTTCCTGATAAAATGTACTCACCCCCATGTCATCAAGAGGTTCATGTCTTTCTTTCTACAGTCAAAAATAAATTAAGCTTTTTGAGGAAAACATTTCAGGATTTTTCTCCATATAGTGGACTTCAATGGGGATCAACAGGTTGGAGGCCTGAATTGCAGTTTCAATGCAGCTTCAAAGGGCTCTACACGATCCCAACCTAGAAATAAGGGTCTTATCTAGCAAAACAATTGGTCATTTTCTAAAAAAAAATTTAATGTGTATATTTCTTAACAAATGCTGGTCTTCCACTAGCTCGACTTCATGCATTACGTAATCATGTTGAAAATGTCACGCACAGTTAGTTCTTTGTCTGTGTACTTTGGTTCAAAAGTGTAGGGTAGCACGGAAAACTCCATCTCATATTTTTCTCCAACTTCAAAATCATCAGACATCGTTATTTTACCTTTTTTTGTAAAGGGCGTTTGACTTTCTTTGCACGTTTGCTTTGTAAATGTGTGAAGTCGAGCTAGTGCAAGACAAGCATTTGTGGTTAAAACGTATATCAATTTTTATTTTTTTTAGAAAATGACTAATCATTTTGCTAGATAAGACCCTTATTCCTCTGCTGGGATCATGTAGAGTCCTTTGAAGCTGCACTGAAACTGCAATTTGGACCTTCAACCCGTTGGCTCCCGCTGAAGTCCACTATATGGAGAAAAATCCTGGAATGTTTTCCTCAAAAACCTGAATTTCTTTTTGACTTAAGAAAGACATGAATCTTAGATGACATGGGGCTGACTAAAATTATCAGGAATTTTATTCTGGAAGTGAACTAATCCTTTAAAGAAAAAGTCAAAATGTAAATCCAGACTTAGATTCTCACCTCCAAGGCAGGGTGGAAAGCCGAGACCGAACACGGCCCCAATGTCACCCTCCACTGGATTGGCAAGGATTCCCTCTTGCAAACACAGAACAGCCTCATTCACAAAACGAGACACCAACCTGTACTGAATATCTGAGTCTGAAGATCTGGGTGGAAAGACAGAAAGACATTTTCTTCTAATTTGGATGAAACATGATAAATTATCCTACTAGAAAACAATAACACTGCATTTGTCCTGATAAAAAAGTTGCTTTATGAATTGAACCTAAAAAATGCTGAACAACTTACACTGCAGCGTTTGGCGTCAGCTTGTATGATTCCAAAATCTCCAGAGCTTCTGGGTTCACATCTTTGCTTTTGAGTCCTGGCTGGTAGATGTAGCAGCCCTTGCCTGATTTACGGCCTAATAGTAAATTAAGAAAAAATGATTTATGGCAATTATACTGAACATGTTAAAGGAAAAGTCCACTTCCAGAACAAAGTTTTACAGATAATGTACTCACCTCCTTGTCATCCAAGATGTTCATAACTTTCTTTTTATCAGTCGTAAAGAAATTATGTTTTCTGAGGCAAACATTTCAGGATTATTCTCCATATAGTGGACGTCTATGTTGCCCGCAAGTTTGAACTTCCAAAATTGCAGTAAATGCAGCTTCAAAGGGCTCTAAACAATCCTAGCCGAGGGGGGGGGGAAAAAAAAACAAAAAAAAAAAGTCTTATCTAGCAAAACGATTGGTTGTTTTTAAAAAAAAAAAAATTAACAATTTATATACTTTTTAACCTCAAATGCTCGTTTTGTATAGCTTTGCATGAACTCTGTGTACTCCGGTTCAAGACAGTCAGGGTATGTCAGAAAAACTCCCATCTTATTTTCTCCTCCAATTTCAAAACTGTCCTACATCGCTGCAGAAGTATCAACCCAGTGTTTACAAAGTGAATGCACAGAGAATACACAGTTCACACAGAGCTAGACAAGACGAGCGTTTAAGGTTTAAAAGTACATAAATTGTAATTTTTTTTAGAAAATAATGGATTGTTTCGCTAGATAAGACCCTTCTTCCTCGGGTGGGATCATTTAGAGCCCTTTGAAGCTGCATTTAAACTGCATATTGGATGTTCAAACTCATGGGCACCACAGAAGTCCACTATATGGAGAACATTCCTGAAAAATTTTTCTCCTCAAAAAACATAATCTTTACAACTGAGTAAAGAAAGACATGAACATCTTGGATGACAAGGGGGTGAGTACATTATCTGTAAATTGTTGTTCTGGACTAAAGCACACTAACAAATAGATCCTAAATGGGTATTTAACAGTATTTTTCACAAACAGTAAATATACTGTTTCCCGTAATAATAACTTTTCATTTTTCAAATGTGCTTTTGGAAATTGGTCTTTGGAGATTGATCCAATGTTTGTGCACTCTATCAAATCATCACCTTAGAATTACAAGGTTCTATCTGACATTTTTGTCCAAACTGAGTTATTCACATATTCTTATTCTGACACAACTTATTTACATTATGGGATGTTTCTTTTGTAAGCTGTTTACATTTTGGGCCTCTCTTCAGAAAACAAAAATGGTTTTATCTACAGAACTCTATGGAACGCAAAAACATTGAAGCTCAATATCTCAAAAGTGCTCAGGTGACGCCCTTTACAAGGTGACAAAATGTCTATTCTGAAAGGCTGCGAGTTCAGCTGTATGCATATGCTAAAGGTTCACGTCAAAACTGAAGTATACTTTGGCCTAGGGGTCGGAAATATGACCAAAATCTTATATCATGATATCAGTAACTATTTCACGGTGACAGTATATCACAATATAGTTATTTTTGCTTTAAATAAGATCTTTATGATATCAAAATTTGTGATAACATAGAAATTTCATCATTCTTGTCACCAGTGTCAATATCACAAAAAAACTAATGCTAGCCTAAATTAAAAAAAACAAAAAAAAACAACAACTAAAGTTCACTGAAAACAACTTAGCAGTTAACGATTAAATATGAATAAGAAACTAATTACAAGCAATAGGACAAAAAAAACCTACAGTAGAGCAAATAAATAAGAAATGCTTCATACATATAAAAATAATCAAATGAATAAAAACACTGCATATTCTTCACTGTGTAAATTAAATATATATTTTTTCTTATTACAGTTACTAGTGATTTAGTCAAGAGCAGTGAGAGATTTTCTCTCTTCTATTGTTTGATTATCATAAATGACAGACAGCGGGAATATTAGACAGCGGTCACTTTAAGAGCTACCCGGATACAATATACGGTTTCACGTGTTTTCTTTCTCAGCTGTTTGCTTTCACTTAAAGGAGAAGTTCACTTCCAGAACAAAGATTCACATATAATGTACTTACCTCCTTGTCATCCAAGATGTTCATGTCTTTCTTTCTCTAGTCATAAAGAATTTTTTTTTTTTTTGAGGAAAACATTTCAGCATTTTTCTTCATATAATGGACTGATATGGTGCCCTGAGTTTGAATTTTCAAAATGTAGTTTAAATGCGGCTTCAAACAATCCCAAATACGGTTGTAAACGATCCCAGCTGGGTCTTATCTAGCGAAACGATCGGTTATTTTCATAAAAAAAAATATGTATAAAATTTAAATACTTCTTAATTTCAAATGTTTGTCTTGTCTTGCTCTCCCTGAACTCTATGTATGCTGGTTCAAGACAGTTAGGGCATGTCGAAAAACTCAATCGTATTTTCTCCCTCAACTTCAAAATCATCCTACATCGCTGCAGAAGTACCAACCCAGTCTCTGCAAAGTGAACATGCAAAGAAGATCAAACACCCTTAACAAAAAAAGACAAAACAGCTTATATAGGGCGCATTTTGAAGTTGAGGGAGAGAAATATGATGGGAGTTTTTCAACATACCCTAACTGTCATGAACCGAAAAAAAAAAAACAAAAAAAAAACAGTCCAGGCAGAGTAAGACAAGATGAGCGTTTGACATTTAAAAAAAGACATATATAAATTGTATTATTTTAATGAAAATAACCGATCGTTACGCTAGATAAGACCCTTCTTCCTCGGCTGGGATGGTTTACAACCGCATTTGGGATCGTTTGAAGCCGCATTTAAACTATTTTGGAAGTTCAAAATCAGGGCACCATATCAGTCCATTATATGGAGAAAAATGCTGAAATGTTTTCCTCAAAAAAACAATTTCTTTACGACTGAAGAAAGACATGAACATCTTGGATGACAAAGGGGTGAGTACATTCTGTAAATTTTTGTTCTGAAAGTGCACTTTTCCTTTAAGAGCTAAATTACTGTGTTTGTGAGAATATTTGCAGACGGGCATTTTGACACATACAAGTGTGTGTTTAACCAATCAAGGCCTATAAAGGGACAAAAATAACTCAATGCTCTATGAGCACCGTCTTCATGTGCACTGACAGAGCTCAGAAACAGACAGTGCGCGCATATAGCGAAATGAGTTCTCTTTTACTGCTTATTGCATTTAAACGGCTTAAAATTACTTGTTTTTACACTGCAATGCTTAAAACGCATGCAAACAATACGTTATTTTAGTATGTAATCGCGATAGAGACAAGAGTCCAAAAAAAAAAAAAAAATCTCTACCGGTTGACAAATTTCTACCTGTTAATTGGCATTAATCTAAAAAAAAATGTACCTTTAAATCCTTTGTCCACCATGCTCTTCAAAAACTCAATATTTCCCCCTCCAAATCTGGAGCCAAAGGCCTTGCCGAGGTCTTCAGCCACGTGAGCTGCCACATCAATGCCCACTTCATCAGCCAGGGTAGCAACACCCACAGGGAAGCCAAAGTCTGTGGTCAGGGAATCCAGTTTCTTGGGATCAACACCTTCCTGTATGTAGAAAACACAATGATCTGCATATCGGGCATGTTACTACTGAGGAGGTCATTGTAGCTTATGTCTAACACTTCTACAACAGATGGGTAAAAATTAATAATTCAGAAGGAAATACACAAACCTGCAATACACGCACTGCCTCAGCCAACATGGGAGCTAAACATCTGGTGGTGTAGAAACCTGGTCCGTCCTGAAGACAAAAATTGTACATCATTACTCCAAAACATTACAGAGCCATAAATTGTGCATTTAGGATTGACAGAAGAATATCCGACATCTCACCCCAACAACTATAATGACTTTGCCTTGCTTCAAGCCGACCGCCACCGCTGAGGCTGTTGTGTCCTTGGAGGTTTTATCCGTGGTGATGATCTCCAGAAGCTGCATCTTATCGACTGGAGAAAAGTAGTGCATTCCAATTACCTGAAACAAAACAGCAACACATTTGAGATCACCTCAAACTATGACATGGTGGTCAAGAACTCAAGTTTCTTACCTTTTCAGGTCGCTTGCTGACAGCTGCAATATCTTTGATTGGTAAAGCAGATGTGTTGGTTGCAAATATACAGTCCGGAGAGATCACCTACAATGACAAAATATGGTATCATCCAAGCTTTCGTATTTAGGAGAAGTTGAAAATGAAGTCTTGTTTGATCTTAACTTACAGCTTCAACTTCTTTCAGGACTTTGTGTTTGAGGTCCAAGTCCTCAAAAACAGCTTCAATGATCATGTCAGCTTTATTGAAGCCACTGTAGTCAAGCTGTCCTGTGAGGTTGGACAGAAAACTGTCCCTTTCGAATGATGTTATGTTCCTCTTCTTAGTCTTGTCATTTAGCCTGAAAATAAAATACAATTAATACAGTTAAATATAATAAAAAAGAATTCAAAATGAAGTACAAATGAAAAATAAAATACAAAAATATATTAAAAAGTCAGAAAGCTCTCAGATTTCATCAAAAATATCTTAGTTTGTGTTCTGAAGATGAATGAGGGTGTGTAAATGATGACAATTTATATTTCTGGCTGAACTTCTTCAGGTTTGACAGAGCTCTACACGGCGACTGAAAACTACTGCGTGCGACTATGAAAAAATATTTTGGAGCACCATGTGCGCCTGACCCGATCAGCATATTTGTGTTTGCGCTGAGGGGAGCTTCAAAGGTTTCTATGTGTTTATTGAGTAATGCATCACAGACATATCTCAGAAATCCTTTCATAAACAAACTGTAGACAGGGTGTAAATAAGAGATTGATTGTGCAGTGTAGAGAGCTTCGTTCATTATAATGGAACTTTGTAAGATTGCCATGAACTGAGATGAGTGACAGATAGATTTAATCATTTTTAAGGGAGTTTGTAAATAAGATATTGATTTAAAACAACAGTTAAATAAACAAGAAGTTAATATTAAGTGACTTACACTATCTGACTATAACACCACTGCCTGATTTTGCTCTATTTCGTCATCAAAAATAGTCTGAAACAAATCACAACTGAGCCGCTTCATAACTCTATTCAAACACAGCGGTGTTTTGTTTATGAATGATTGTATGTTTTTAAATCAATCTAGTGAGTCAATGATTCAATTTCCCATTTATAAAAACAGTCACTTGCTTTAGTCCTGAATAAATCAGCTGTTCGAACAAATCAAATGAATGAATGATTCAGTAATTAAATCAGTGACTTGCTGCCACCTACTGGCAGATTTACTTTCATTTTTAAAGTATCTTTTCAGTTATTTAAATCATTTAATATTTCTGTTTTCAAAATGTTATATTTTAAAACATTAATCTCAACATGAATTTATGAATTTGATTGCACTTATGCCACCTCTGAACCTCATCAGACATATGAAAATACACCTACAAGCCACTTTTGTGTTCTTCTGTGCCACCTCTGTAGTACAAATTAATTTTGTTAATACTGATTTCATTTGATTGCTAACTTATTGTTATTCTACTTGTTCTTATTAGAAATTTTAATTTGAAAGCGTAAAAAAAAAAAAAAAAATGACATAAAAGATGACACACTTTTAATAAAGTTAGAAAAATGCCATTACAACAATAAAAACAAAATTCCCCTGTAAATCACTTTAAGGAGTCATATATCACCTCGTAAGGGCAAGGCTAATTTTTGATTATTGATTAGAAGGTGCTCCTAAAAAGAAACCTAAGCGTAGAGC
The DNA here is from genome assembly GCA_012976165.1 of Labeo catla. Classification (NCBI taxonomy): domain Eukaryota; kingdom Metazoa; phylum Chordata; class Actinopteri; order Cypriniformes; family Cyprinidae; genus Labeo; species Labeo catla. The sequence continues at coordinate 882,424 of VONZ01000119.1, forward strand.
CCTGTTTGATCTAGTTAATTTTTACATTCATTAGCTCAGTATACTTAATACTCACCCTTTATAGACTTGCTGCTCTCCGCGACTGAGTCCCTCCACTGTGGTGTCCTTAAGAATGGTGTGAATGCCTTTATCTACAGTCACTTGAGCGATGCCAGCACCCATCAGCCCTGCTCCCAAGATAGCAAGTGTTCTACAAACAGAAAATCAAGACAAATGAATTACAATTTTACAAGCAATAAACATAAATCCAGGGCTCTAGACTCATCCTACCCACTGGTCGCTCTTCAGTGACTAACCTTCTCAGTTGGTCACGGGAGCACATGATTTGGTCGCATTTTATTTATTTATTTATTTTTGCTACAACATAGGATTAATCAATGCATGCTGATGAACTTTTATCATAGTTCATAGTTATATGGTAACAAGTATATGGTAACAAAAGTGGTTAATATTCAATCAGTTCTTTTTCATCAGTATTATTAGATGTGATTTGAATTTTGTGAACGGGAGTTCCCTATTTGCATGTTATAAGCCGGGCTTCAGATGCTTTCGCTTTCAAATTCACTCTAGTCACGTTTTACAAGAAAAGATTGTCTGTTTTGCTTACATCTATACACCTTTCACTTTTTAAGATTAAAACAAAAGATCGATTTTTTTTGTTATTCTTAATTAAAAAAAACACAACGATCAAACAGTAGGCTATAATGACAAACTAGCTTACATAATGTTTATTAACAAAAAAGAAAACAATGAGGCATGGCATACACCACAGGCTATTATACACTAACTAATAAATAACAGAATGTGTAGCAAAACCTGAGGAATCATATGAATTAAAAAAAATTAAAGAAAGCCTCCATAGCATAGCGTGAGGTTCAACGCAAAGATAACACACTTTTCAAAATGAAAAAAAGAAAACAGTGACAGTGCTTCCATGTTTTTTTTGTTTGTTTTTTTTTTTTTCACAAGAATATCAACATGTTCACCTTCTCTGGTTTAGGAAGCAGTCTTTTACTTTACTTTAGCTTAAAAACAAAAACAAATCCTTCATCTGCCATTGATTCCTCAACATACATGTCATTTTTGCCATGCTGACGTGGCAAATATAAACCAGGCTCTACACCCAAAGCACTCGCACTGAAAGTGCCGTTTTTCACGTGATCAGTCAAAATTACATTCAAACCACTGATGTCACATGGACTATTTTACCAATGTCGTTACTATTTTTCTGGGCCTTGAATGTGGTAGGACACTTGCTGCCTATGGAGGGTCGGAGAGCCCTCGGATTTCATCAAAAATATAAAAATTTGTGTTCTGAAGAAGAACGAAAGTCTTACAGGTTTGGAACAACATGAAGGTGAGTAATTAATGATAGTCACGCAGTAACTGTCAGTCTACTGTATGAATTGACATACAGTAATAGAGTAATAAAATACATACTTTACTTCCTTTTCAGGGGTTCCGAATCGATTCTTCTTGCATGTGACCTGACCGTGGTACAGGCCAATAAGTGCTTTAGACTCTGAGGTCATGGCTAACTTGCCAAAATTCTGAAATGGAGATAAATATTAGATTTTAATACTACACACATAACATTGTCTTTAATCAGTTGAAATTAACAACATGCTTTCAGTTACAAAATTCAAATACACCAGATCAGAAACACAAGTGAGGATTTGAGGAGACAAATGAGAGATGTGTAATAAAGTGGAATAATTCATGGGATACTGTTCATTAAATCAAGTGTAGGATAGAACTGATAATAAACAGTTTAAACACTTTCACAGCACCTGTGCCTCAGCCAGGTAACCTGCAGTCGGACCCTGTTCTAGACCAGCCTTCACACACTGAAAGAGAAAACAAGCAGGTGTCATTAAACATAAACTATTTCTACCATGATTTATGAGAACACATCACACTGAGCACAGAATAACAAATATCATACTTCAATTATTTTCAGTGGTGCAGGGTACAGTCCCTTGGTCTGTTTCATGACTTTCTTCTGAACTGTATTGTAGATCTGCTGTCTCACAAACGGGTAACTCATGACATAGTCTTGAATTTCTGCATTAAAAAAAAATTAAAACAAAGCAAAGTTATGGTATATATATGCAACACTGATTCAGATAATGAATTGAAGGAATAGTTCACCCAAAAATGAAAATTCTGTCATCAATTGCTCTCATTAATTACCCTCATGTCGTTTCAAACCCGTAAGACCTTGGTTCATCTTCAGAACACAAATTAAGATATTTTTGATTGAATCCAAGAGCTTTCTGACCCTGTATAAACAGCAATGCAACTGACACGTTGCAGAAAGGCCCAGGAATGTAATAAGGACATTGTTAAAATAGTCCACGTGACATCAGTGGTTCAACTTAAATTTTATGAAGGTACAAGAACACTCTTTGCACCCAACGACTTTATTAAACAATTTCTTCCATTCCGTGTCAGTCTTCAATGCACATTCACGACAGTATCATAACATGTGTGTGCATTCCCAATTGTAAACAAGCCATAAAGTCATTATTTTTGTTTTCTTTGCGCACAAAAAAAAAAAAACATTCTCGTAGCTTCGTTAAATTAAGGTTGACCCACTGATGTCACATGGACTACACTGCCCTCCAAAAGTTTGGAAACACCCTAGAAAAGTGGGGTTTTGGACAATATTGGCATGAATCCTTTTTAATTTGTGATAATTTTGCACTGATAAGGGACAAACATATTTTATTACATAAACAGTTTATACATAGAAAAATTAAATTTTCGATTCATCAAAATATCCACCATTAGCAGCTATTACAGCTCTGCATAATCTGGGCCTAAATTCATTGTATTCTAAACTTAATTGGCAATCAATCATTGAAGCTATTAAGGTGTGCTGACCCAAAAATCTTTTAAAAACCTGGGCCAAGATTAAACCAGTAACCAGGCATCACAGCTGGCAAAGGGGCATGTCTGACTTTGACATCTATATATTGCCATTACTATGTAATCAAAATGAAAATGAATATTGCTGATCTTCAATGATAATGTCAAGTTACTTTAATGTATTTGCACCAAAAAAGGATTTATGCTGATATCGCCCAAAACCACACTTTGCCAGGGGTTTTTCCAAACTTACCAGTGTCCTTACCAGTGATAGGGGTAACTCATTACAAGTAACGTGAATTACATAATCAGATTGCTTTTTTCAAGTAAGTCGTAAAGTAACATTACTTTTTAATTTACAAGAAAGAACTTTTCTCATTTATTACTTGAAAGCTCTCCTTATCCCTATGTTGAGAGAAATCAGAAGTAAGAGGTTACTTTAGTTGTAGTATAAATGTGAACATGCATTAATTCATCTCGCATACCAAAAAAAACCCTGATTCAGCACTCCACAAAATGGATAAAAACACTGAAATGCAACTCAGAATATGACACAAACCTGCAATAATTAAATAAGTTAAAAAACACAAACAAAATGTATTTTATCCCATTTTATTAACAAGTGTTTTTGCTGCTGACCTTCAATGATTCAATTCATCCATACTAATAAGCAAAAATTATTTTTGGTGTAAGGCCTTTGGTGTGAAAAGGCTTTTACGTTTTCCAAAAGTTGAAGCAACCCTGCCCAGATTTAAGAAGTTACACAAAATTAATGTAACGCATTACTTTCTATAAAACATAAATAAGTAACGTAATTAGTTACGTTTTAGGGAGTAACGCAATATTGTAATGCATTACTTTAAAAAGTAACTTTTCCCAACATTGGTCCTTACTACCTTTCCGGGCCTTGAATGTGTCAGTTGTGTTGCTGTCTATGCAGGGTCAGAAACTTCTTGGATTTTATCAAAAATATCTTAATTTGTGTTCTGAAGATGAACGAAGGTCTTACAGGATTGGAACGACATGAAGGTGAGTAATTAATGACAGAATTTTCATTTTTGGGTGATGTCTTTAACCTTGCAAAAGCCTAATTAAATAGTAGTTTCAAAATTATTTTAGACACATAGTTGACTGGTAATTTGATTACAGCTAACACTTACTCTGCATCAAGCCCTTTTCTTTGGTAAGTGGGATTTGCTTCTTAGCAAGTCCTCTGGCAGCCTCCACAGCTACTTCCTCCAAGTATTCAATTGTCCTCTCCTCTGGACTCTTCAGTCCAGGCCCTAGGTTATAAAAAAAAAAAAGAGAGAGAGAGAGAGAGAAATTAATACTTGTATTTGGCAAGGATGCAATAAATTGGTCTAAAGTGAAAAGAAAGACTTTTACGTTTACACAAAAAAAATCCACATATGCTGTTTTTTTTTTTTACTTTCAATTTATCAAAAAAAAAAAAACATGGTTACCACAAAAATGTTAAACAGCACTACTGTTTTCAACATTGATAATAATAAAAAATGTTTCTATGGCAGCAAATCATCACATTATAATGATTTCTGAAGGATCATGTGACACTGAACATTTTAAAATATATATTCAAATACAACACTGTTATTTTAAACTATAAGAGCATTTCACAATATTACAGTTTTACAAAAACACAGAAACTGTTTTACCAAGAGTATCCACCAGCTGGTGAACCAGTCCCATTTTCTTGGCTTTATCTGGACGGATGTTCCGTCCTGTTAGCACCATATCAAAAGCACTGGGAATATCAACCTGCATAAAACAAAGATGTAAAAACAACCTGACTTACATTGCAAAGAATCAATCATGAGAATCCTTACTAAACGTATTGGTGGCATATTACAGACCATTTTGGGCAGTCTCTGTGTTCCTCCAGCTCCAGGCAGAAGGCCGAGCATGACCTCAGGACAGCCCAGAACCGTTTTCTTACTCTTGGTGGCTATTCTGTACTGACAGGCAATGGCAAACTACAAAAACATAAAACACAATATCATCGTTGTATTTTCTGTAAAACTAAATACACTTTAAAAACAGATTTTTGGTCTTAAATTTAGGTTACCTGCTTCTCGGTTCTATATTTTAGTGTTTGTATAAATCATAATCATCAATAAATAAACAAACACATCCAGAAAAATTCTAAAAATAAGGTCTGAAATTTGACTGTAATCCTACGCTCACCATGTGGTAGAAGAAAACACAAGAAATGCACACAAATCCAATACCTCTAAGCCTCCACCAAGGCATGATCCATTAATGGCAGCGACAATAGGCTTAGAGGACTTCTCAATCTTCTCAAACATTTTCTGGCCCTCCTGAGAAAGGCTAGTGACCTCCTCTGCGGTCTTACAGGCCTGGATCATGCTAAATACAAGGTACAGCAAAACAAACAGGCAATATATCAGAACTGTATTTGATAATGATCGCCACAATCAGCTAATTAACATATTACAAGTCCTCATACTAACCTAATGTCTGCCCCTGCAATGAAGCTGCCAGGTTTGGATGAGATGAGAACAACGCTCCGGACTGCATTGTTTCCCCAAACCTCCTCCATAACTTCTGTCATCTCCCTTTGCATCTGAACAGACAGTGTGTTGACCTAGATGCAAAAAAAAAAAAAAACACGATGCATTATAATATCATCTGAATGATTGATTGTTTTCAAGGTTTTGAGGAGACAGTTACCCGTGCATTGGGGTCATTTATGCGAACCACAGCGACATCTCCCTTGATCTCATAGTTCACGTGTGTATGAGCTGAGGAAATATTGAGAAGACATGAAAATGAAAAAACAATCAATTCGTTAAATAATTGATATCATAAAAACACATACTTCCACATAAATACACTACCAGTCAAAAGTTTTTGAACAGTAAGATTTTAAAAAAGTCTCTTCTGCTCACCAAGCCTGCATTTATTTGATGCAAAGTACAGCAAAAACAGCAGAACTTTGAAATATTGTTACTATTTAAAATAACTGTTTTCTATTTGAATATCTTTTAAAATGGAATTTATTCCTGTGATTTCAAAGCTGAATTTTTAGCATCATTACTCCAGTCACATGATCCTTCAGAAATCATTCTAATATTCTGATTTGCTCAGAAAAACATTTCTTCTTCTTCTTCTTCTTCTTCTTATTATTATTATTATTATTATTATTATCATTATTATGTTGAACAAAGCTGAGGTTTCTTTAATGAATAGAAATTTCAGAAGAACAGCATTTGTGAAATAGAAATCATTAGTAACATTACAAATGTCTTTATCATAACTTTAGAACAATTTAAAGCATCCCTGCTAAATAAAAGTATTAATTTCTATAATTCCTTCCGCAACATATATACTGACTCCAAGCTTTTGAATGGTATAGTGTATAATGTTACAGAAGCTTTTTATTTTGGAAGATCTTTCTATTATCAAAGAACCCTGAAAAAAATGTACTCAATTGTTTTGAATATTAATAATAATAATAATAATAATAATAAAATGTTTCTTGAACAGCAAAACAGCATATTAGAATGATTTCTGAAGGATCATGTGACACTGAAGACTGGAGTAATGATGCTTAAAATTTAGATTTGATCACAGGAATGAATTATATTTTAAAATATATTCAAATAGACAGCAGTTGTTTTAAATACCAAAGATATTTCACAATATTACTGCTTTTGCTGTATTTTGGATCAAATAAATGCAGGCTTGGTGAGCAGAAGAAACTTAAAAAATAAAAAAAACATTAAAAGTCTTTTGACTGGTAGTGTAGGTTTATATAAATACACACACATACATGTTTATATTTAAGAAGTTTTTATTTTGGATGTGATTAATCATGATTAATCGATTTGACAACACTAAATACACGCACACACTTTCCTTTTATTTTGTATATAATATATAATGATTTTACCCATCATGCAAGCGGCAACTCTAAAGGTCCGTCTCGTGACACCTTTATTGGACAAAAAAAATCAATAAAAAAATAGTGATGAATATATGAAAGCAAAATCATTGAAGAGTCATCATAATACCTAATATAAACAACCTCCAATCAGTGAGGGTCATGTTAGGATAAGTTGAAAGACGGTGACGATTAAATACACACAAAAGAATGTAGATCAGCCTGTAGAGGACATTACTCCAGTAGTACAGTCACAGATTAACTTTAACCTAGTTTCCCCTTAACCTACCCTATACACCACAACGATAAAGTCACACACTTCCCAAAGATTATGAAAACATTATGAACTGAATACAAAGTCCCTCTGTAAACAAATTTGACTTATTAGTCATAATTTAATCATAATTCTTATATTACGTATTAGAAACCAAGCAGCAGATCTCATTCAACCAATCACGACTAAACTAGTTTTCAATGGCAGAGGCGAAAACTCTGCAGTAAGCGAATATTAAACACGTTTATACATATTTATATTTATTCATTTTGTCATGCCTTAACAGATAATACTCAGTATTAGCAATACGAATGGGAACAGCATGTCGGTGCGCTAACGCTACTGTTAATAACATATAACAAAAACGGCATTAATAAACACTGTCGTTTCGTTGCATACATCGTAATGTTATTGCAGTGTAAATACAGGAGCGTTAAACTTCTACAGCCACAAAACATTCTTTACTAGGCCTTGAGTTAATTAGCAGTTGAGCTAAGCTAAGCTAAGCTAGTACAGTGGAATGTGACTGAGATGACTCTCCAAAGTGGTTTGTTATGCAAGTGTCAAAGCGAAATACGATGGGGATGTAGAGTAATTTAAAGAAATGTTGTGGACGTGTGAAATACCTGGAAATAGGTTGTATCTTCCGGTTGTGAGTCTGGAGAGGGATCCTAAGGCTCTCACGCCGGCCATTTGGAGGTCAACGTGTGTAATGACAGCAAGCGGAAGTCTGGAGGAGGAGAAAACATGTATTTCACTACACTGCCACAGACCTGCTGATTAGAGCTGTAATCGGGCCTTAAAAGTTAAAGTTAAAAGTTTTCAAGAATGAGTCATTTTTACATGTTTTAACATAATTTATTAATGACTAACGTAGGCTTTAGGCCACTTGGAAGTTGGAATAAATAAATGTAATAAGTCCTCTGTAACATCGTAACATTTTAGCACTCTAAATAGGCATACACTTAGCCTATAAATAGGCCAACACGCCAATAAAAAAGACTGTTTCTTAACAAATTAAATTATGATAAGTTCTAAATTAAGATGGGTTTTTGGCAATAACGAAATTAAGATAGTTTAAGCGCGGTCCTACGCTCACTGATGGTGCGTCCAGCACCACTGAACACCATTTTACTGCTGCTGCGACTGGCCGGGATGCATAGTACTGATCTGGCAAATTTTGCCAAAACGTAATCACCAGAGGCAAGCCTCCGTTTCACCTCCTCAGCATCCATTTTCGCATCTTTCTCGCGCTAATCGAAACGCATCACATGACCTCTCTATATGACCTCAGCTCTATAATACGACTACCTCAGGTAATAAGTGGATATACACTAGCAGTCAAAAGTTTTTGAACAGTAAGATTTTTAATGTTTTTTAATGAAGTCTTTTCTGCTCACCAAGCCTGCATTTATTTGTAGTGTAAGTACAGCAAAAATTATATTTTTTACTATTTAAAATGTTTTCTATTTGAATATATTTTAAAATGTAATTTATTTCTGTGATCAAAGATGATATTTCAGCTTCATTACTCCAGTCTTCAGTGTCACATTAGCATTCAGAAATCATTCTAATATGCTGATTTGCTGTTCAGGAATTTTTTATTATTACTATTATCAATATTTAAAATAGTTGAGTACATTTTCTGCAGGATTTTTTGTTGAACAGAAAGATCCAAAGATCATTTATCTGAAATGAAAAGCTTTTGTAACATTATACACTATGCTACTCAAAAGCTTGGAGTCACTGCTTTAAATTGAAGTAATGATAAAGACATTTATAATGTTGCAAAAGATTTCTATTTCAGATAAATGCTGTTCTTCTGAACTTTATATTAATCAAAGAAACCTAAAAAAAAAATCTACTTAGCTGTTTTCAACATAATAATTATAAATGTTTTTGAGCAGCAAATCAGAATATTAGAATGATTTCTGAAGGATCATGTGACTGGAGTAATGATGCTAAAAATCCAGCTTTGAAATAGGAGCTTTAAAATATGTTTATGTATATATGTGTGTGTGTGTGTGTGTGTGTGTGTGTACTTGTTTTTGCTACATTGTGGGGACCAAATGTCCCCACAAGGATAGTAAAACCTGAAACTTTTGACATTGTGGGGACCGGCCTTATTAAAAATAGTAAATGACGCTTTTCTAAAAGTGTAACGATGCAAACATGTTTTCTGTGAGGGCTAGGTTTAGGGTTAGGGTTGGGTTAGGGGATAGACAATATCGTTTGTTCAGCATAAAATCTATAGAAGTCTATGGAAAGTCCCCACAATTCACAAAAACAAACGTGTGTGTGTATGTGTGCACCTGGTATTTATCACGTTATGGGGACCAAATGTCCCCACAAGGATAGTAATACCAGTAATGTGTGTGTGTGTGTGTGTGTTGTGTGTGTGTGTGCACCTGGTACTTATCATTGTTATGGGGAAAAATGTCCCACAAGGATAGTAATACCAGTAAATTTGACTAGGGGACATTTAGAGGTCCCCATGAGGAAACAGGCTTATAAATCAAGTAAGAATTAGTTTTTGGAGAAAGTAAAAGTGTGCACAGCCTCCTGTGAGGGCTAGGTTTAGGTGTAGGGTAGGTGTAGGGCGACAGAAAATAGGGTTTGTACAGTATAAAACCATTACGCCTATGGAATGTCATATAAACATGTAAACACAACGTGTGTGTGTGTGTGTGTGTGTGTGTGTGTGTGTGTGTGTATTAAACAGTAAAAACTGTAATGTACTTTGTATCAAATATATTCAGGCTTGGTGAGCAGAAGAGACTTCTTTAGAAAAAATATTAAAAATCTTGCTGTTCAAAAACTTTTGACTGGTAGTGTATAAGATGTGGATATATATCACTGATAGGCCTATACAATATAATTGATATAATATATATTGAAAACATTTTTTTCAAGTAAATATAAATCAATAATAATTGTAGATTTAAATGTAAAATAAAATCCTGCATACACACACACACACACACACACATTTATTACATTTACAATTATATATTTGTAAAAAGACAACGTTGGGAAATAGAGGGATAGGTTTATCATTTTAATTACATATTTAAATTAATGAATTTTATAGAATTACATATTTCTGCATAATTATAATTACTTATTAAATTAGCTTCTCAAATCATATGGATAAAACAAAACAGGGACATACTAACATGTTTGAAATTCATGTACATTTTAACTTTTTACTCGATAACTTATATCAAAAATATAATTTTGCATCAAATTAGGGGGGAAAGAGCAACAGAGCATACATATGGCATAGTGTGTATGTGGTTTATGGTCATGTAATGCATATATGTATTTTTAATATTATTAGGATAGTTTTTATTAGTATTTTGGATTAATTTTATCTGTTATATTTAAATTTGCTGTTATATTTTCATATTTTGATGTTTTCATTTTTAATTTTAGTTAAAGTTTTAGTAATTTTTTTGTGTTTTTAGTTATTGTTATGTCTTTTGTCTATATTTTTATTCTTTTCCATTTCAAATAAAAATAAAAATCTTGGCATCTAGCTGAAATAAAATAAGTTTTTTTTTGTTTTGTTTTTCGGTTAACTTCAATTTATTTCAAGTAAATGTTTTTATAGATTTCGTTAGTTCAAGTCAACAATAATAACCCTGATATGTGCAATCACCTGCAATTCTGTCAACATCCGTGCATTTTCTTGAAAACCTGCAATGTAATGTTCATCCACAAGATGGCAAACACGCAATACAATCATCCCTGTAAGACACACAGTGTATAATAGGCCATTAAATCTGCACTAAATTTGTAATGTACTCCAGATATTATTTGTGAAGCCTATATTTATTTCCCCCAGGTGTGTTTATTTTCACTTTGCCACATTTCATATATTGCAACTTAAGCTTTTTAAAGGGACAGTTCACCCCAAAATAAAAAAAAAAAAACCTCATAACTGTCTCCCCCTCGATGCCATGTGCCCTATGACTTCCATTCTTTTTAGTAAACATTTTGGCTCTGTAGGTCCATACAATGCAAGTCAATAGTGACCAAAATTCGTAGTTTCGCGTAAAAGCACCATAAAAGTAATCCATATGATTGCAATGGTTTAATATATGCCTTTGAATCAGTTTTACATGAGATTTATTATTATTACTTTTTTTAAATATAAGATGTCTTTTCTGATAATGCTTGCAACCGTGGAATTACAACATTGCAGTTACATTGCAAATAGCTCAAAATTACCAAAATATTCCTAATATAATATATGAATAGAATGTTCTTGGTTAGTGGGAGGATATTGTTGTGAGTTGTTAACTTGATTGTAATTTGTGCTTTTGCAACATTGCCAATTAGGCCACACTCACACCAAGGACGATCACTTTAAAGGTAACTGTAATGATAACTATAACAGCGTCCGCACTAACACGCGATAACGTTCTGTTTATTATAAGCACACGCTGCAGTTGTGTCAATGTTTTTATCCTTCATCATTTTGAAAGGGATTTTAATGATATTGTTTCTCTTCGGCATTGCTGTTATAGTGGATTCAGCTATTCTTTTAACTTTACAAATTGTTTTTAATATAGTTATTGCTCTTGCTATGAATCAGCCTGTGATGACTAAAAAGTATTAATAAATGATGTAGCTGGTATGTCATGTGTAAACTGGAAAGTGATATCAATAATGAAGCCTTATTGTATTAATCAGGCAAAAGGTTGTCTTTCTTACATTTTGTTTTTGCATATTACAGTGGTCTCATTGTAAGACTTGTACTTTCACAACGGGATCCATCTGCACTCGGGACCATTCTCACATGATAAACTCGGTCATCCCCAGCTCCTTCATCATACTCTGAGTTCAACAGTCAAAGGGCTCAAGTGAACTTTTACACATTTAACCTGCTTAAAAAGCACAAAAATCTCCTTACAGATTTGCAGCAACGCAAACAGCACAAAACACTGATTGCTGCATAACTATCAATAACTGTCAATCAATTATGAATTGTTACAATAGTAGACACACATCAGGTCTCTTATCCTAGAGAATTGATTTGAAGACTATGCAATGACTGAATAAGAACCATTCTCTATTGTTCTGAAACAGGGCCCCATACACTGCTTTACTGATTGCATCACACTGCCCTCATTAAGTGCTCCCCACCCTTATCCCAATACTGTTGTTTCATAACAAACATCCCCTGATCCTCCACACGGCCATAAAAGAGTAGAAATCTATTTAAAGAATTCAACCTAGTCACTAAAGACTTATCTCAGTGTTTGTGTGTTTTTATGCGAGTGTAGTTGGTTCCAAGGTCCATTTAAGACATGATCTGTTTGTACAGCTGTGCAAGGAGCAAGCTGTCATTGTGTGAGAGGACGCCACTGACTGCTGCATCTCATGTTTAAATCAGAGACAGTAACATGCGTGACTCCTCAACTAAATAACAGAATATTAGGTTCCTTTTGGAGCTATGTCCTATAATAACCATGCATATTTCAATAGTAATCTCTAGCATGTCTTAAAGGAATAGTTTGGCCAAGACTACCCACCCTCAGAGCATCCCAGATGTATCTGAGTTTGTTTTGTCAGCAGAACAGATTTGGAGAATGTAGCATCGCATCACTTGCTCGCCAATGGATCATTTGTAGTGAATGGGTGCTGTTAGAATGAGAATCCAATCAGCTGATAAAAAAATCACAATAATCCACAAGTAATTCATATGACTCCAGTGCATAAGTTAACATCTTGTGACATGAAAAGCTGTATGTTTGTAAGAAACAAATCCATCATTAAGATGTTTTAACTTCAAAACCTTTAACCAAAATACCAGTTAATAATCTATAATAATGTTTCCTCCTGTGAAAACATACATTGATGTAGTGATAATTTTACCAAATCAGTTCCATTGAAAAAACAAACTCATCTACACCTGAGGGTGATTATATTTCAAGAAATGTGTACATTTTTTAAAATCTACATATTTGTTTAGAACTGTTTAGAACAGTTTGCTCTTGTAAACAGTGCTTGATCTGTGCATATTTCTCTCCTGATTCAGACGTGATGACTTTCACTGGAGAAAGCAGTGTTATGGATAATTTAGCAGCTGTTTTAACTCTCATTTTGACGGCACCCATTCATTGCAGAGGATCCATTAGTGAGCTAGTGATGTAGTGCTATTTTACCAAATCAGTTCCAATAAAGAAACAAACTCATCTACATCTTGGATGGCCTGAGGGTTATTATATCTTAAGAAATTTATATTTTTTAAAAATCTACATATTTGTTTGGAACTGTTTTGAACAGTTTGCTCTTGTAAACAGTGCTTGATCTGTGCATATTTCTCTCCTGATTCAGAAGAGACGACATTTTTTCCACTTCAGAAAGTAGTGTTTTGGATAATTTAGCGGCTGTTTTAATTCTCATTTTGACGGCACCCATTCATTGCAGAGGATCCATTAGTGAGCTAGTGATGTAGTGCTAATTTTACCAAATCAGTTCCAATGAAGAAACAAACTCATCTACATCTTGGATAGCCTGAGGGTGATTATATTTTAAGAAACGTATACTTTTTAAAATCTACATATTTGTTTAGAACTGTTTAGAATGGTTTGCTCTTGTAAACAGTGCTTGATCTGTGCATATTTCTCTCCTGATTCAGAAGAAAAGACTTTTCACTGGAGAAAGCATGTTTTGGATAATTTAACAGCTGTTTTAACCCTCATTCTGACGGCACCCATTCACTGCAGAGGATCCATTAGTGAGCAAGTGATGTAGCGCTAATTTTATACTTTAAGAAATGTATACTTTTTTTTTTTTTAAATCTGCATATTTGTTTAGAACTGTATAGAACAGTTTCCTCCTGTAAACAGTGCTTGATCTGTGTATATTTCTCTCTTGGTTCAGACGTGATAATTTTTTTCACTGGAGAAAGTAATGTTATGGATAATTTAGCAGCTGTTTTAACCCTCATTCTGACGGCACCCATTCACTGCAGAGTATCCATCAGTGAGCAAGTGATGTAGCGCTAATTTTATATTTTAAGAAATGTATACTTTTTTTTTTTTTTGAAAATCTGCATATTTGTTTAGAACTGTGTAGAACGGTTTGCTCTTGTAAACAGTGCTTGATCTGTGCATATTTCTCTCCTGATTCAGAAGAAAAGACTTTGTTCACTGGAGAAAGTAGTGTTTTGGATAATTTAGCAGCTGTTTTAAGCCTCGTTCTGATGGTACCCATTCACTGCAGAAGATCCATTAGTGAGCAAGTGATAATTATCTATATATATATATATAAAGAAATGTATGACATGTAAGAAAAATCTACATATTTGTTTAGAATGGTTTGCTCTTGTAAACAGTACTTAATCTGTTTACATTTCTCTTCTGATTCAGAAGAGAAAACTTTTTTCACTGGAGAAAGTTTAATTTAGCAGCTGTTTTAACTCTTATTATGATGGCACCCATTGGGATCCATTGGTGAGCAAGTGATGTAATGCTGATTACCAAATTAGTTCCAATAAAGAAACAAACTCACCTACATCTGAGGTTGAATACATTTTCAGAACATTTTCATTTTTGGGTGAACTATTCCTTTAAAAAGTATTGTATTGTATTGTTTAAAAATATAATAAAGCATTATATATTTCTGTGGATCAGGGTCAGAAATTAGGGCTTAAGCCACAATAGTGGCAAAAATACCACCAAAATTAACAAAAATACCCCATAAATTCAAAACAAATGGGCAAAAAAAAAATGCACCTGCACAATTAAACAATGTATTACGACTGTCGCGATTAAAATGAAATGTGAAAATGAAAGAAAAGTGACTGCGAAATTACATTTAGATTCGCTCACTCTGAACGTTGTTTTGTGCAGCGTTGAGCCTTACAGCCAATCAAATGTGTTTCTATTGAATTTAGGAATGCATTGGCCAATCAGAAGCGCTTAGATTGAATGAAAACGCGCCAATCAGAGGCGCTTAGATCGCCATCATAAACAACACAGTGCAGATACGATGTAAATAAAAGATTAATTTCGTGATTCAGTGATAACGGGACTTTTTGCAGAACTTGTGCTAGACTTGGCTAACGTCACTGACCGATATGTTTGTCTGTGAAGCCAGAATGTGACGTGCTCAAAACGAAAAAAAAACGTTGTATATTGTTTTCTATATCGATATTACTAATCATTATTACAA
Organism: Labeo catla; assembly: GCA_012976165.1. Classification (NCBI taxonomy): domain Eukaryota; kingdom Metazoa; phylum Chordata; class Actinopteri; order Cypriniformes; family Cyprinidae; genus Labeo; species Labeo catla. The sequence goes on from VONZ01000119.1 coordinate 897,678, forward strand.
TATAAAGAGCAATAATCTACAATAACGTTGTCATAATATTGCAGCCCTATGAGCTCCTGTTTTTACATGTATAATGGAATTAATGAAAACGTTAGAATATAAAAAACAGGCTATTATTGGTCTAATTAAAACAAAATTTGCAATGCCAAAATTTGAATTATTTTAGATTTTAGATTCTCACTTTTAAACATGTATGCTTGCATTGGTTGGCAAAAGTGTATGATAGTTTCATTTAAAAAAAAACACAAACTCAAACTAATGCAGTATGAATTTGCATATTCTTGGAATATGATCTCCTATTAATATGCATCGATTGATCTTCATTTGTAAATATGTAAAGCGACCTTTAATATCTATCTGCCTAGCTATCAACAAAAACCAAGGTACGTGATATGGATAAAGTTACATTCCGTTTTTATATATCAGGTTTATATATAGAACACAGCATGAAATCTAATGTTGTTGGGTTTAGCAATCCCAGCTCTCTGAGACATACTTCTGCAATAAGCAGATTTGAAATAGTCTTTAAAAACACAATACACCATGAATATGCAAATTCTTGGAGTAGAACTTAAAACTATTGCTAAAAAATCTCCTATTAATATGCATCAATATATCTTCATTTGTAAACACATACAGTGATCTATCTAGCAATCTATATGAACCAACATACATAATAAGAATAAAGTATTCAACACAGTATGAAATCTAACACATATGACACATACTTCTGCAATAAGCAGATTTAAAATAGTCCAGAAAATTGCCCTAATTTGACACATTTCCTGCAACAATCAGCTATGAGCAAGTAGGTGTGTGCAAAATAATGTCCTTCTTAACCTAAACCGTTGATTCCATCTCCGTATGTACTGCATCCTGCACTTCTTTCTGATCAGCCTGTCCTACAGTGTGGCTGCAGGACTTTTCATTACTCTTGGTCGACTCAACCTCTGGCTTAGCCGCCCTTTTAGTTGGATTACAACATAGCTTGGGTTTGCATTGACTTCGACAGGAAAGCTCACACTGAGAGTCAGCAGCTCCTTCAGAAACGGGAGAAAACTCAGGCTGAACAGTAGTAGCATGGATGCCTTCTTCGTGGAAGATGTCTTTAACACGTTTAGCTATGTCCATGTAAGCAGCTGGATCCGCGCATTTGATGTGAGCGGTCGCAATAATGCGAGACCCAGCCAACTGCCAGATATGCAGGTCATGAACGGCCGTAACTCCATCCAAGCTTCTTAGCTTCCTATTCAGCTCGTGCATATCGATCTGTTTGGGTACTGTTTGTAGGAGAATCAGGGCCGACTCCTTTAAGAGAGGGAAAGTTGTGTAGAGCAAAATACACACCATTATTACACACAACGTTGGGTCCAGGTAAAGCACCCAGCATGGTCCAGCTACAGAGACTTTTCTAGGCATCCTATCGGGTGTTTTGGATATGCTCAGGACTGAGCTGTTAACATGTTGGTGTTCAGTCATGTGGCTGCTACGGCAGGGGTTGAAACAGATTTCGTCGGTGTGGCATGGCGTCCATACAAAGGTGAAGATCAAGGCGTTGACTACCACAACGATGGAACCTAATGCATCACCGAGCACGTGCAGGAACACCCCACGCATGTTCATCTGGGAGGCAGTCTCAGGACTGTGATCCAGGTCTTCCAATGAGCCCTTAGCAGTGATTTTGATGTCAACGCTGTCTGAAAAAGTCAAAAACAGCAAAAAACAAAAATAAAGATGAAGAATACATTGTTTTCAGTTACATTACTTTTCCAGTCGTGTGAAGACTGGATACCAAAGAAGAAATATTATCTTCTAAAAAAATAGTGGTGACTATAATATTTCCATGACCTTTTTAAAGGAGAAGTCCACTTCCAAAACAACAGTTTACAAATAATTTACTCACCCCCTTGTCATCCAAGATGTTCATGTCTTTCTGTCTTCAGTCGTAAAGAAATTATGGTTTTTGACGAAAACATTTCAGGATTTTTCTTCATATAATGGACTTCAATTGTACCCCCGATTTTGAACTTCCAAAATGTAGTTTAAATGCAGCTTCAAAGGGCTCTAAACGATCCCAGCCGAGGAAGAAGCGTCTTATCTAGCAAAACGATCTGTCATTTTTTTCGAAAAATAAAAATTTGTATACTATTTATGCACAAAAGCTTGCGTAGCACAGGCTCTCGGATCCGCGTCCAAGGGTCGTTCTTGAACAATTCATTAATTTTGAACGAATCTTTAATGTGACTCGCGACGAACGAGTCAGGGAGTGATTTGTTCAGTCGCGCATGTGCAACTTCCTATTAGGTTCTGTACTGGAATTAGTTCACCTGTTTCGTGTCTTCGGGTTTTTCGAGTCGTTCGTTCATCTAATGGGGTTGTCACGTGACACTGATTTTGCTAAAATGAGCAAAATGACTCGAAAAAAGATTTGTTCATTTTGCTGAACGAGACTCAAAGGTCCAAGTCGGTAAAATGATCCGAACTTCCCATCACTACTACGAATCATGTCTAAGTTCGTCGTCTGTGTACTCTACAAAAAGGTAGAGTATGTCGAAAAACACCATCTTATTTTCTTCTACAACTTTAGAATCGTCCGACACATTGTAACTTTTTGTTTGTAAACAGCGTTTGACTTACTTGTACTTTCTTAGTCATGTAAACTAAGAAAGTGCAAGTTGCACTTTTATTCGCCTTGTAAACACTGGGTCTGTAGATCCGCCTACGTTCGGTGTGACCTTTCGACATGTTTCAAAAGTATGTCATGAATGCGCATGCCAGAACCTGTGCTACAGGAGATTTTGTGCTTAAATATTATACACATTTTTATTTTCCGAAAAAACTGACCGATCATTTCGCTAGATAAGACCCTTCTTCATCGACTGGGATCATTTAGAGCCCTCTGAAGCTGCATTTAAACTATATTTTGTAAGTTAAAAATCGGGGGCACAATTGAAGTCCATTATCTGAAGAAAAATCCTGATATGCTTTTCTCAAAAACCGTAATTTCTTTATGACTGAAGACAGAAAGACATGAACATCTTGGATGACAAGGGGGTGAGTAAATTATTTGTGAATTGTTGTTCTGGAAGTGGACTTCTCCTTTAAGATTTTATTCATTTTGATGACTGGTCAAGGCCCAGAAATCACATTTTTGATATTCTCTAATGTTCCATGTTTTTTAAGTAAGGGTTCATGTTCTGAATTTCCATGTTTTTCCCGTTACTTTTCCATTCTTTTGAGGGACTGGATACCAATTTCTAACTCAAGAAATACTACTAAAAACATAAAAGAAAAAAACTACTAAAAGAAAAAAAGAAAATGGTGTTGACGATAGACATTTCTATGCTCTCTTTAAGATTTTTGTTAATTTTGATGACTGTTCCATACCTGAAAATCACACTTTTGAAATTCCCTGATTTTTTAAGACAGGGTTCACTTTCTGAATTTCCAGCCGTTTGAGGACTGGATACCAATTTCTAGCTAAAGAAATACTAACTACTAAAAGTTAAGAGTGGTCCAGGCCTGGAAATTACACTTTTGACATTTCCTGATGTTACATGGTTTTAAGATAGATATCACTTTCTGAATTTCCATGTTTTTTTTCCTCATTACTTTGCCAGTCATGTGAGGACTGGATACCAATTTCTAGCTGAAGAAGTACTAATAAAAAAAAGGTGTTAACTATAGACATTTCCATGACCTTTTTTAAGAATGTAATAATTGTGATGACTGTTCCAGGCTTGGAAATCACTTTTAAAATTCCCTGATGTTCCATGATTTTTAAAGACAGGATTCACTTTCTGAATTTTCATGTTTTCCCATTACTTTTCCAGTCGTGTGAGGACTGGATACCAATTTCTAGCTAAAGAAATACTGACTACTATTTTAAAAAAAGGTGTTGACTATAGACATTTCCCTGACCTTTTTAAGATTTTAATAATTTTGACGACTGTTCCAGGTCTGGAAATCACACTTTTGAAATTCCCTGATGTTCCATGATTTTTTAAACTGGATTCACTTTCTGAATTTTCATGTTTTCCCATTACGTTTCCAGTTGTGTGAGGACTGGATACCTATTTCTAGCTCAAGAAATACTAACTACTATTAAAAAAAGTTTTGACTAGACATTTCCATGACCTTTTTAAGATATTAATCATTTTGATGACTGTTCCAGGCCTGGAAATCACACTTTAGAAATTCCTTGATGTTCCATCATTTTAAGACATGGTTCACTTCCATGTTTTTCCCATTACACTCTTAAAAATAAAGGATCCTTATTGGCATCATTGGTTCGATGAAGAACCTTGAACATCCATGAAACCTTTCAAATGCAGAAAATGTTCTTATAGTAAAAAAGGGTCTTTAGATTTTTTGGGGGATTTTTTTTTTCTGCAAAAACACCCCTTTGGAGCCTTTATTTGTACTCTGCAGTTGTGTGAGGACTGAATACAAATTTTTAGCTGAAGAAATACTAACTTCTATTAAAAAAAGGGTTGACTATAGACATTTCTCTGACCCTTTTAATATTTTATTCATTTTGATGACTGTCCCTGGAAATCACACTTTTGCAATTCCCTGATGTTCAGTGGTTTTAAGAGAAGGTTCACTTTCTGAATTTCCATGTTTTTTTATACTTTTCAGTTGTGTGAGGACTGGATGCCAATTTCTAGCCAAAGAAATACTAACTACTAGAAAAAAGTTTTGTGTTGACTATAGACATTTCCCCCAGTTATTTAAGATTTTATTAATTTTGATGACATCAATGACATCACACTTCTGAAATTCCCTGATGTTCCATAATTTTTTAAAATCAGGATTCACTTTCTGAATTTCCATGTTTTCCAGTCATGTGAGGACTGGATCCCAATACTTTCAAGATTTCTGACATTCCCTGATATTTGAAGGTTTTCCAAGACTGTGTGAACAGGACCTGTGTGAAAATTATTTTAAAATTCCCTAATATTTTCAGGTTGGACTGTAAGAGTTATAAATAAAATAATAATGAAAAAGCAAGTATGCAGCATTTATATTATTTACAAATAAATAAAATCGTCATTGAATTTAAATACCTGGTTTTAGCTCAGAAGTTTGGTCTCCTTGAGAACTGTTGCTTTCTCTCATGAGACTGCATGCTTCTTCATGTGCCTTTGGTTTTTCATAATCTTTGCGATTTGTCTTGTGAGCATGAGAGTGTCCAGAATGAGAGTGACCACCGTGAGAGTGACCACCATGCGAGTGTCCGTGTCCACCAAACCCTGCGTGTCCGTGGAACAGGAAAAGACCGAGTACATTCACCAGGAGACCGGCAACACCAACCCAAATGACCACGCGTGGATTCTCAATCTCGTGAGGCATTGTATAGCGCTCAATGGCTTCTAATAAAATAGTGAAACAGAGGGCCGTCAAAAACACGGCGTTCACTAAAGCTCCCATCACTTCTGCGCGGATCCATCCGTACGTGTTTTTACTTGTGGTACGAGTTGTCTCCGCAAATGTCACCGCGATTAAAGCCACTATCAAAGCTATTACATCCGACAGCATGTGAAAAGAGTCTGACAACATTGCGAGAGATGCAGTTATCCTGCTTACCACAACTTCAACTATGAAAAACACGAGCGTCAAAGACAGCATGCACAGCAAACGCACCCGATTCTGTCCCAAACCCATGGCTGTCTTCAACGGCAAAGCAGTGATAATTAGTTTCTGTTAGTATTATTTAAGTATTAAGTATTTTTACATTTCGTTACCAAAATGGTTTTAGATGTCTACTGCATTAACGTTTGTCATAAACAAGATATTAAAGCTAATAAAAATAAACGCGTAAACGCTGTTGCTAATGGCAACTTACGACTTGACAGTTACGCGACGCACTAGAAAAATTCAGCACACCGAGACATTCATTCATACTTGTGGACAGAAACACCGGCCGCGATATACTGATGATGAAATAAAAGACGCTCGTGAATCTCCAGGACAAGTTAAACGAAACTTGAGACTTTGCACCCGGACCGGTAAACTTCTCCACACGGTCTGAGCGGGGACACGCAGCCCCATTGGCCGAATATCACTGAGCGCTGGAGTCACATGGTCAGTGAGTCAGTGAACACATTCTGCAGCCTTTCAAACAATGTAAATCATAGCAATCAGTGCAAATGGATGAAAATTAGTTCAAGGTGTGCACAGATTAGTACCATTTGTCATAGGGATAGATTATCATTACCAATAAACTTAATAATCATAATTCTGAGTCACATTAGTATTATAACCAAGCCTGAAAGTGCTGCACTGTAATATTAATCATGTTCTTTTCAAAAAGACTGTACCTTATTTTTGCACCCAGAACGCTGCACCCAAATAGACAGATAGATAATCTATCTATCTATCTATCTATCTATCTATCTATCTGTCTATCTATCATCCGTCCATCAGTCTGTTGTCCGTCAGTCTGTCTGTTGTCCATCTGTCTTTCTATCTATCTATCTATCTATCTATCTATCTATCATCCGTCCATCAGTCTGTTGTCCGTCTGTCTATTGTCCATCTTCTATCTATCTATCTATCTATCTATCTATCTACATCTGTCTGTCTGTCTTGTCAGTCAGACTGTCTGTCTGTTCATCTATGTATCATCCGTCCATCATTCTGTTGTCCGCCAGTCTATCTGTTGTCCATCAGTCTGTCTATCTATCTATCTGTCTGTCTACCTCTGTCTGTCTCTATCTCTATCATCCGTTGTTGTCCGCCAGTCTATCTGTTGTCCATCAGTCTGTCTATCTATCTATCTCTCTGTCTACCTACCTATCTATCTCTGTGTATGTTTTGTCTATCTATCTATCTATCTATCTATCTATCTATCTATCTATCTATCATCCGTCCATCAGTCTGTTGTCCATCTATCTATTGTCCATCAGTCTGTCTATCTATCTATCTATCTATCTATCTATCTATCTATCTACTTCAAAATTTTTAAAAAATGCTTTATTGGCATGACTGTAAAAAATATAATATTGCCAAAGGTTTGGATATATGTGGAGGGACATAATAATAACAATGAGAAGGTCTAAATAATAAAAGAGGGAAAAAAAATATGTAAAAACTACACACACACACATCCTTGTTTATACAACTTTGCAGAATCCGAATGTCCCCACAAATATAGTAAAAACAGAACTATCCTACACTGTAAAAAAAAAAATCAGTAAAAATACAGTAAAATATACTGTAATAATTTGAAGGAATTTTCCGTATTTGTTTTTTACGGGTGTTTTTCTGTATTTTTGAATTACGCTTTGCATTGTGGGAACAAAAACCTGGGTGGTTTATCAGTGCGAAAACAGTGAAGAGAAGACGCGGAGAGTTTCTCGGTCAAAGTGTCATTTTAAGGAATTAGGAACGGTGTGCTCTGCATTTAACCCATCCAAATGCACACACAATAGTGACTAATGAACAAACACGCACACACCCAAAGCAGTGGGCAGCCATATTGCTATCGTTGCGGCAAAAGAAGAGCAGTTGGGGGTTTGTTTGGGTCTTGCTCAAGGGACTCACGTCAGTTGTGGCATTGAGGGTGGAGAAGCACTGGTTATTCACTCCCCCCACCTTCAATCCCTACCTGACCTGGGACACGAACCCACAATCTTTTGGTTACAAGCTCCCTACTCCCTAACCATTAGGCCACAGCTGCCCTTATACTGGTTATTCACTCCATCCACCAACAATCCCTGCCGGACCTGAGACTCAAACCCACAACTTTCGGGTTACAAGTTTGACGCTCTAACCACTAGGCCACGACTGCGCCACAAAAATTAAAGTTGCTTTTGTATTTGGGAAACCCGTTTTTACTCTCCGTGGTAAATTATATGTTGTTAAATGTCACATAACGTTAAGTTGCTGTCTGGCTTGTTTGGCAAATGAACGTCGCAGCAGTCGCACTCAACGTTCTCTGCATATCATCGCATCTTCCTCCTGGAGATTCTGCCAAATGAGGTAAGCTTAGACCTTTCATTGTCTTGTTTCACACACACAAACACACACACACGGATGATAAAATGCAAAACAGAAACTAATTCGACAACGTTACTAGCAAGCTGTCTGTGAAACGACTGTGTAAACACAGGCATCCGACGCGCGGCAGCCGCACCAGAATGCCAGAATTATTTTTCGAATTATTTTTCGCACTCTAATCGACAAATGCACACGGCATTATGTCAAAATGACCGTTGTTGGCGAGTGACCTCATAAACACAATCTGACCCGACCGTAAAGATGGGGTTAGATCTGATGTCTGTCAATTGTGCGTCATCTTTTAAGGGTTCATTCATAATCAGGAGTGGCGAACTCCAGTCCTGGAGAGCCGCAGCCCTGCAGAGTTCAGCTCCAACCCGAAAAAAAACTCACCTGTTTGTAGCTACCCAGTAACTTTTCAGATCTTGATTAGCTTGTTCAGGTGTGTTTGATTAGGGTTAAAGCAAAACTCTGCAGGGCTGCGGCTCTCCAGGACCGACGTTCGCCACCCCTGTTCAAAATGCTTCTTTTGTTTTCTTTGTAAGACATAGTTGATCTGACAAGATCAAGACATAGTTCATCTAATTTTTTGTCATATCCCCTTTTTTTTAGAATTTTCCTGTGAAGAAATCCTAAACAAGGGTTGAGATGAAGGCATCCAAGTAACTATGCATGAACAATTTAAAAAATCCATGTAATATTTGAGCTTTTTTTTAAATCTCCAAATAGCACTTGGATTAAACATGCAGATAAAAGGAAAATAATACATCCCTTATAATGAATTGCATCACTTTAATGATATTTCAGTTATAATGAATTGCATAACTTCAAAAATTTGTTGTCAAGCCACTGGAGTCACATACTTTATTGATGTTTTTATACCTTTCTGGACCTTAAAAGTAGATGTTGCGTAGGCTATCAGTAGAGGGATAGAAAGTACCCAGATTTCATTATAAATACTCTTTATTTGTGTTCTAAAGATGAATGAAAGTCTTATGGGTTTGGAATGGTATGAGGGTGAGTAACTGACAGAATTCACATTTTTGTGTGAACAATCACTCTAATATTGTTTTCTCTTGTAAGAAAAAAAGTTTTTAATCTTGACTGTTTTACAGTTTGAAGTTTACATTTTGTGACCACTATTTAGTGCAACACCAGTATTGTACGAGTGCTCATGTTTTCTTTTTTTAATTCTGTCTGTTGCTGTTTAAAGCTAAACTGTCTTTTACAATACAGACATTTTTTGGTGTTTGACACATTGTTAAATGAATTAATTTGATTGATGATATTATTTTGTCCTAACCAATTTAAGGCAAACAAAAGCCACTTTTAAAAATGTTTACATGAAGTAAGAATAAACCATGTTCAGTTTGTATATTGTGCTGGATTTATTTGCTTTATATATACACTGCCCTCCAAAAGTTTGGAAACACCCCTGGCAAAGTGTGGACGGTATTAGCATAAATCCTTATCATTTTTTGGTGCAAATACATTAAAGTAACTTGACATTATCTTTGAAGACCAGCAATAATAATTTTCATTTTGATTACATAATAATGGTAATATATACATGTCAAAGTCAGACATGCTCCTTTGCCAGCTGTGATGCCTGGTTACTGGTTTAAACTTGGCCCAGGTTTTTAAAAGATTTTTGGGTCAGCACACCTTAATAGCTTCAACAATTGATTGCCAATTAAGTTTAGTATACGGTGAATTTAGGCCCAGATTATGCAGAGCTGTAACAGCTGCTAATGGTGGATATTTTGATGAATCGAAAATGTATTTTTTTCTATAAACTGTTTATGTAATAAAAAATGTTTTCGTAGTTTGTGTTGTCGCTTATTAGTGCAAAATGATCACAAATTAAAAAGGATTCATGCCAATATTGTCCAAAACCCCACTTTTCTAGGGCGTTTCCAAACTTTTGGAGGGCAGTGTACAGATGTAGATATAAATGCACCATTAAAACAGAAAAAGTCCTGTTTTTTTTTGTTTTGTTTTTTTTTCACTGTTGGCAGACTGTAAATTTACAGATTTTTTTTTTGTTTTTTAATTACGGTACAAAGTCCAGGTAATGAGCTGCCAGTACCTATTCCGTTTTTTACGGAATATTTTTTTTACAGTGTACTTTGTGACAGCGCGCGCGTGTGTGAGAGAGGAGGCGCGGTAATAATCAGACTGGCGGTCCTGATGGGAGAAACATGAGTAAAGCCGCTGACGGGCTAGGATGCCAGGCCGCTATTCTCCTCCAGCGCCGTGGGCCTGGGAGGGTGAGCCGCTGTGAGTAGGCCGCGCCCCGGATCAGAGAGAGAGTAACGCGTGCGGCCACCGGACCCCACCCCTTACCTGGACCCTTTTTGGCAGAACACCGCCTCTCCTTTACAATTACCCTGCACAACGAGGACACCAGACCCTCTGTTTATTTTACACACTCCTTCCCCTTGGCCACTTTATTCCCTGTTTTGATCTTTTTACGTTTTATAAATTGAACTTAAAATTAATTAAACTTTATAAATTATGTTTTTGAGCTGTTCAAGGATTTTAACTTCGCTCAAACTCAAAACAAAAAGATTAGTCACATAACCTAATTTTCAATTAATATTTTTCTTTTAATCATCTCTTTTAACCAGATACAATGTTTGTGCTTTATTACTTTTAATAACTTAATCACCAGTAATCGTATGATTCAATCATTATAACCCACACACCGAATGCGTCAGCACCTCACGCAGAGAGAAAACATGCTAGTCTACCTATCAGCAGCACGCCGCCTGTGAGCGCGCTCCGTCTATTGTCTGTGAGGAGCAGGGCGTGTGCCGCCGGAGCAGGAGATGCGAGAGCCTCGGTGCATGGAGCGGAATGCAATGATGGCGTTGGACCAAGATGTTCTGCGCTCCTGTTTTCATAGGATGGACATACATTTGCCGCATTCAAATGCGTATGTGTAGCTTGCATGTGAAAGTGCGTATTTTATTTCATCCTTCCACGCATTCATATATAACACAGCTGAATATTACAGACGTAAAGGCTTTTTCAGAAAAACGATGAAGAGAAATAATAGCCTAGTGCGACCGCGATCCATGTCGATCGGCAAGAAATCAGAGGCGGTGAAGGTGGTGGTGCGGTGCCGCCCTTTAAACAAGAAGGAAGAGGCAATGAATCAAGAAAGAATTGTTGAAGTAGATGTCAGGCTGGGACAGGTGAGCGTGCGCAATCCCAAATCATCCGGAAGCCTCCTAAAAACATTTACGTTTGATGCGGTCTATGACGCGGGTTCGAAACAAAACGAGCTGTATGACTATGCATGCAAACCTCTTATTGACTCTGTTTTGCTCGGGTTCAACGGAACTATATTTGCCTATGGGCAAACTGGCACTGGCAAAACATATACAATGGAAGGTGTGCCCACAGACCCCGAGAAGAAGGGAGTCATCCCAAATTCATTTCAGCACATTTTCACTCACATATCCAGGTCGCAGAACCAACAGTATCTCGTGAGAGTGTCTTACATTGAAATATATCAAGAAGAAATACGAGACCTCCTCTGCAAGGACAACAATAAAAAACTGGAGCTGAAGGAAAATCCTGAGTTGGGTGTCTATGTCAAAGATCTCTCATCTGTGGTGACTAAGAACGTAAAGGAGATTGAGCATGTCATGAACTTGGGGAACCAATCCAGATCTGTCGGATTTACCAAAATGAACGAGCGAAGCTCGAGATCTCATGCGATTTTTGTCATAACTATTGAGTGCAGCGAAATGGGCATTGATGGTGAAGACCACATTCGTGTTGGAAAGTTAAACATGGTGGATCTGGCCGGCAGTGAGCGGCAAAGCAAAACCGGCGTCCAGGGACAGAGATTCAAAGAGGCTACGAAGATAAACTTGTCTCTTTCCGCTCTCGGAAATGTTATCTCGGCTTTGGTGGATGGGAAGAGTACTCACGTCCCCTACCGGGATTCCAAACTCACCCGGCTGTTACAGGACTCCCTCGGAGGCAACGCTAAAACCGTTATGGTGGCCACCGTTGGACCAGCTTCGTGCCACTACGAAGAGACGCTCACCACACTGAGGTACGCCAACAGAGCCAAGAACATCAGGAACAAGCCAAAGATCAACGAGGACCCCAAAGACGCCCTGCTTCGCGAGTTCCAAGAGGAAATAGCCCGCCTGAAGGCGCAGCTCGAGGAACGAGGGATGCTGGCGAAAGAAAGGAGGAGACGGAGGAGAAACAGTATGAGGATGAAAAGGAGCATGAGTAGCGGAGAGGTGGAAACTCCGAGAGATGGAGAGGTGGGGGTCGTCGAGACCGTTCAGGAGGAGACTGTGGAGGACTATTGGTGGAAGCAGCAGATGGCCAAGACCTCCGCCAATTACAAGCCTGATATTAGCAGGAAACTTGGCACCGTAGACGAGAAAGCAAAGAGTGTGGAAGAGTTGCTGAAGGAGCAACAAGCTATGGAAATTTTGATTGAAAAATACAAGGTTTGTTCTTTCCACCCATGCAAATTATACTCTATATCATTCATAAATCACATCATAAACTGTGTGCCATGTTTTTTTTGTAGGCTATGGAAAGTAAGCTTCTGGTTGGAGGGAAAAACATCATTGACCACACCAATGAACAGCAGAAAATGCTGGAACTGAAGAGGCAGGAGATTGCTGAGCAGGTGACTTTAGCACAAATTAGCCATATAGATAGTAATTATAATACATAGCAACATAAAACATTTTAAAAATCATAATCTCATGTGTGTGTGTGTGTGTGTGTGATAAATCCTTTTAGGATAGAATGGAAAGAGAGATGCAGCAGCTGATGTTTGAACAGGATGAAGAAACAATTGAACTGAAAGAAACATTCACCACTCTGCAGCAAGAGGTGGAATTTAAGACCAAGAAACTTAAAAAGGTACGCAAGGTCTCACAAACCCACACACACCTCACTGTTTTTGAAGCAAAATGAAGTGTAAGTCAAGTCGAGCACATTATATGTTAGACTTATGTATAAAGAATACTCGATTCTGATTAGTCAGTTGTGGGATTCTGTTGTCAATTATCTTTTCTGTAAAAGTGGTTCTTAACCAGGGGGCCAGAACCCACTAGTGGGTCTCAGAAAAGTTCCAAGGCCCCAATAAGTCTCAAAAGCATTAAAATGTTATATTTAAAATTTACATATCATCTTATGAGTACAGAATATTCTTTTAATATTGTCTTGGACAAAGGAGGGCCTTGAGGCAAAAAGCTTGAGAGCTAAACTGTATATTTGACATCTCTAACACTGTGGTAGTATCTATTATATCACGCTGCAGTCTCTTTTCTCCCATATAATTGAATAATGCCAACTTAAATCAATATTTTATGGCCAGGTATTTATTTACACTACCAGTCAAAAGTCAACAGTAAGATTTTTAATGTTTTTTAAAGTCTCTTCTGCTCACTAAGCCTGCATTTATTTGATCCAGAGTACAGCAAAAACAGTATAATTTTGAAATATTTTACTATTTAAAATAACTGCTTTCTATTTTCAAATTTAAAAAAAGTAATATTTAAAATGTTTATTCCTGTGATGAAAGCTAAATTTTCAGCATCGCATCATTACTCCAGTCTTCAGTGTCACATGATCCTTCAGAAATTATTCTGATATGCTGATTTGTAGTTCAAGAAACATTTCTTATTATTATCCAGATTTAAAACAAAGTACATTTTTTTCAGGATTCTTTAATGATTAGAAATGTCTGAAATAAAAAGCTGAAAATAAAATTTTATTTTATATTTTGTAACATACACTGACTATACTATTCAAAGGCTTTAAGTCAGTATATATATATATATATATATATAATTTTTTGTGTGTGTGTGTTGGGGTTAATACTTTTATTTAGCAAGGATGCTTTAAATTGATCAAAAGTGATGATAAAGACATTTATAATGTTACAAAAGATTTCTATTTCAGATAAATGCTGTTCTTTTGAACTTTCTGTTCATCAAAGAAACCTGAAAAAATCTACTCAGCTGTTTTCAACATCATAATAATAATAAATGTTTTTGAGCAGCAAATCAGAATATTAGAATGATTTCTGAAGGATCATGTGACTGGATTAATTATGCTAAAAATTCAGCTTTGAAATCACAGGAATAAATTACATTTCAAAATATATTAGAAAGTGATAGAAATCAGTTATTTTAAATAGTAAAAATAGTTCAAAATTGTACAGTTTTTGCTGTACATTGAATCAAATGTTCAAAAACATTTAACTGGTAGTGTACTTGGTAAGTTTATAAATCATATAATGTACAATAGGCACAATAAGCAAGGTCCTGATACCTGGTTTATTTTGTGATAATATCTGGCTCATTGTACATTATCCACATTCATATTTATTCATGATCATGGTTTACTGTAGGCATCATGGATCTTTTTCAGGCCTGTCATATTTCCTTTAGACTGCCTGCTTAAAAAGTTTAGCCTGTGTTTTTTCAATCAGTTCAATCAATGTGTTTTCAAAGTTCATTAGAGTGTACTGTTTTCATTCACTTCACAAGTCTGTGTAAATATTGAATATGTGCTCTGAGTTTGTCACACCAGATAAAAATGTATTTATTACCAATCAGCCAAATTTTAATGATAAAAAACACCAAGTAAATAAAATAAGGTATCAGAATCTTGAAAAAAAAGCAGTATTCTCTGCTCTCAAACCCTGGGGGCGTGTCTGTTGTCAACACTGAAACCACGCCCACCCACAGGAAAGCTGCCGCCTCTCCCAACTGCCAAATACAAATAAATTTAAATAAGGAGACTGAGCTGTTTTGTGAATTATTGCAAGCAGGTTTAATGCATTTAGCTAGCTAGCAAACTGTAGGGTGTAGTAACTAATAACGATGACTGTACCTCACGACTGAGCATGCGAACGACTGATGTTAATGCGCTGTAGTTATTATAGTGTTAGGGGAGGGGCCATGCTCATTGGCTCCAGTGCGTCATCGTAACATGAATTCAGGCCCGCCCTAAATATCCTGAACACAAAAAAGGTGAAAAACTGTTTAACGGTCTACCTCCACAATTCAGTACTACATAGTTCACAGTCTTTGTAATGTGTTTTTAGCAATACATTCTCTAAATTGCCTTTACATAGACTTTAAATGTTTGTAATGTGTACTTGATGCTTATAAGAAAAGCACGACCAACCCTGTTCAATACAGCTGACATTAGTTATGTTTATTTCTTATATTTTAGTCTTATTTTTACAATAGTCAACACCGCATTGGTTGTTCATCTCAGTTTTACAGTAAGCTGCAGCTGGTGAGGTCTGAGATTGGAGATATCATCAATGAACATGTCACAATGAGGCAGGAACTGGAGCAGACAATGAACGAGCTGACAAGAGAGATGAAATTCAAGTAAGTCCCACATGTCCTCACGGTTTAATTCTAAAATAAGCTATAAAAAGACAAAACTCCTGTACATGGTGTGATGGTTTTGGTTTTGTCATTTGTCCCTTTGTATTTTTTACCAGAAACCTGATCATTGAGAACTTCATTCCTCCAGAGGAAAAGAATAAAATCATAAATCGTCTCCACTTTGATAGCGAGGAAGACCAGTGGAAAGTCTTACCTCTTCTTCCTTCCGAAAAGTACGTAACTTCATTCCTAACATTAGAGGAAAACGAGGATGATAATGTTCTTATCTGATGATATTGTATTTTCTCTCATTTTCCAGTAACTCCCCTCTCGTCCGACGAAGACCAACTTCTGTAGTGGGACACAAGAGACCAATTAGTCAATATGCGCAAACTGCCACTGCAACCGGGTCTCCCTCTAGATACAGGGTTGGTATTGTACAGAGATAAAGTCATTTTTCAAACATTTTCATCATTATGGTATTAAACATTAAATATATTAGTGTTTTAAGATAATAATAGAATTTTTAATGAATTTAGCATTTGAGGTTAATAAGATTTTTTATGTTTTTGAAATATCTTATCCTCACTGAAGCTGTATTAGCTGATGTAATCAAAATTATTCATACCCCAGAGACTGCAGTACTTTACAAATACAAGCTTTTCTGAAGATCCAGAATTTTATAAAGAAAATTGCATCTATAACAGTTTACTGGTATATTTAAAGTCATAATGTCAGTATATGATGTAATATTTTTGAGTTGTATCATTTTTTTTTCTAATGTCATAATTATTCAACCCCTATTCAACATTGATGTTTTCAAGTCATTTATTATTTTGGTAACACTTTACAATAAGGTTTATTTATTAACATTAGTTAGCTACATTAGTTAACATGAACTATGAAAGAACAATACTTATACAGCATTTATTAATCAAAGTTAATGTTAACTTAAGCATTTACTAATGCATTATTAAAATCACAAGCTGTGTTTGTTAACATTAGTTAATGCACTGTGAACTAACATGAATACACAATGAGCAACTGTATTTTTATTAACTAACATTAACAAAGATTAATAAACAGCGTAATAAATGTATTGTTCATTGTTAGTTAATACATTAACTAATGTTAACAAATGACACCTTATTGTAAAGTGTAACCATTATTTCAGCATCGTTACTTCAGTCTTCAGTCACATGATCCTTCAGAAAGCATTCTGATATGCTAATTTGGTGCTCAAGAAACATTTATTTTTATTATTATGATTATATTAAAACAGGTAGTGAAAGCCTTTTTTTAGGAGTCTTTGATTAATATAAAATTCTAAATAACAGCATATTTTAAACACAAATTTTTTTAACATTTGTCACTTTTGATCAATGTGCCCTTGCTAAATAAAAGTATGCATTTCTTAGTTTAAAAAAAATAAAATAAAATAATAATAATAATAAAAACTTTCTGACCCCAGTCTTTTGAACTGTAGTGTATAATCTTTTGAAATATAAAAAAAAAATAATTTGTTGTTGCAGGCTGAGAATGTTATGCTTCTGGAACTCGACATTTCTCCACCCACCATGGTGCCGTTGGACCTCCAGAGGTCAGATATAAGGACCCAAGACTTGATACGTGACTTTGGCCATTATAGAAAGCGGACGACCGCATCACGGGTCATGAAAGCCAGATCGTGGTGAGCCCCATGCACAACATTCAATGTTCAGCTGCTACCCGGAAAGCTAAAATGAACTTGAATGTCCGCATTTTAACCTTCCTTCTTTATTCATCCTCAAGGTACCAAGGGCCAAGTCAATCTGCTTCTTCATCAGCCAGCTCTATGGCTTCTGGGCCTGAATGCTCAGCCTCAGCAATGGGGGCTTGTGCGGCAGCCTACCAGCCTTGAGCCTGTACAGTGTGTTCCGCCTGCAAGCATAGAAGCATAGAAAGCACTTAATTATTCTTTGCACTCTTTTCATGAGCTTTAAACGATGCCATTTGTCTTTTTCATCATCTTGATTTTTTAGCATCAAAGCTTAGTCCTTTTAAGCACAATTGTCTCCTGTATACTTGAAAACGCTAGTGTATCCTGTTTAAGCTTGTTTGATGTCATTCTTGAACAGCAATGCAGACAATAAATGGATCATAAACAAACAATTTCTCAACATTTACCACGTTACCACACATTTACCACAGTTTAATAAAGTAATGTGATCCTGAACTGTGTAAACGTAAATATCAAACCATGACTTCATATACACAGCATCTGAGAAAAAAAAAAAACACAAGGGGACAAGGGGAGTTTGAAAAAGGATGCTAGTATACCATAGCTCACATGACTGTTGGCTACATACCAACATTAGCTTCATTGCTCTGGGAGGTTGATCACAAGTTTGGATTAGGCCAAGGGGCAAGAATTAACCTTTCATGCACGTAGATGCACTTACATATTATTTGGGCGCTTAAGGTCACCATCCAGTCCAAACTGTCCTTATTTACTTTCTCGATGGATGTTCTTGTTTATTTAGTTGATGCATGTTATGCCACAAAAAATGAATTTAATTTCATTCTGTTTGCTCCACCTGTAGCTGCTTAAAGTGATAGCTCACCCAAAAATTAAAATTACCCCATAATTTACATACCCTCAAGCCATCCTAAATGTATATGACTTTCTTCTTTCAGACGAATACAATCAGAGTTATATTAAAAAATGTCCTGGCTCTTCCAAGCTTTATAATGGCAGTGAACGGCTGTTGAGATTTTTAAGTTCAATAGCGTTAACTGTCATACACACATTCACGAGAGAGTGGCGCTCCAGCGGATAATGTAGGATGTAGATGAATGCGGTGACGAGATTATCATATTCTTGCCGGAGCTTGTGCTACACTACGTTTTACTTTATCCGCTGGTGCACCACTCTCTCGTGAATGCATGTGCAACAGTTAGCGGAAGCTAGAGATTATGATTATTAAAGTTTTAAGTATTTTTCTTACACAAATTGGTGTATAAATTTGTATACTTTTTAAGCACAAAAGCTTGTGTACTAGCACTAGCTCTGGGATGCACGTCCACAACACTACATACTATTGAATCACATCGAAAGGTCACGCGGAACTACAGACCCAGTGTTTACAAAGCGAACGCGCAAAGAGTAAGGAAGTGCAAGTAAGTTTGTAAACTCTGTTTACAAACAAAAAGGTACAACGATGTTGGACGATTTTGAAGTTTTAGGAGAAAATAAGATGGAGTTTTTTGCCATACTCTACCTTTTTGAGCCGGAGTACACAGACAACAAAGACGTGATTCATAGTGTCATGGACATGCAAAAATGACCGATCGTTTCGCTAGATAAGACCCTTCTTCCTCGGCTGGGAACATTTAGAGCCCTTTGAAGCTGCATTTAAACTACATTTTGGAAGTTCAAAATCGGGGCACCAATAAAATCCATTATACGGAGAAAAATCCTGATGTTTTCCTCAAAAACCATAATTTCTTCACGATTGAAGACAGAAAGTGACATCTTGGATGACAAGGGGGTGAGTAAATTATTTGTAAATTGTTGTTCTGGAAGTGGACTTCTCCTTTAACCCCTCGGAGCCACGTGGAGTACTTTTAATGATGGATGGATGCACTTTATTGGACTTCAAAATCTCAACAATCATTCACTGCCATTATAAAGCTTGGAAGAGCCAGGACATGTTTTAATATAACTCTGATTGTATTCATCTGAAAGAAGAAAGTCATATACACCTAGGATGGCTTGAGGGCCAGTGAATCATGGGGTAATTTTCATTTTTGGGTGAACTATCCCTTTAATTCATTTGGGTTAAAGCTACATGAATCATTGACATAACTAACTGGGCAGTAAAGCTGTAGTTCCCAGCATGCTTTGCAAAGGATTGAATTATAAGTGAGTAAATTTAGAAATAAGTGTTTTTCTCTTTCAAAAAGGAAAAGCCAGTGTTTAATGTTTAGTTCTGTTGGACATTTAGATGAGTTTCTGCAATGTTCTGTAATTTATCAAAATAAATAAACAAGTTGGTCTCACGTATTTAATAATTCTAAATCTGCTTAACATAATTAATCTAATAACCAAAACTGTTAATATTTTATCAACTATAAATAGCACTAAAAGTGAAAAGGCATAATGCTTAGTCATGAGGTGTCAACATGGCACCGGTCATGAGGGGGCGACCTGCGCTATGTAGAATAAAACAAGTTTGTTTGTTTTTTTTTAAAGACTAATATGAGTATTTTTATGAGTCTTCATATCTCTCAATATGTTTTATAACATAAATGCTGTGATAATGTGAAATGTTTGATAACAAAAGTGCTATTAATTTCCTGTGTAAAACATTTTTAACTTGCAAAAGAGCACTTTTGAATGCTTAAATACACCTTTAACTTTAAACGTGTTTTTTGTTTTATTAAGTGTCACTATAAAGTGCCCAAATAGTTTCGTCCTTAATGTTGTATTATAATTTAAAACTCCAGAAACTAGTTTTTTTTTTTGTTTATGTTGAATTGATACGTCTGCTTGTGACATCTTCAAGTCTGCCACTAGGTTTGCATTGTGTTGTTTAGTGCAATGACAGGCTAAATGCATTGAAAACTAAGCACATATAGCTTTTGATTATATATTAGCCATCTGTAATCTAATATGTGAAAGTAAAGCTCTTGTTTTAAGCCCACTATTATAAATAGCATCTGTTAAATGCACTGCTTGTCATTTGACCGGTAAAAACATTTCAAACTGATACTATGAGTAAGCGTGTGCTTCTGGTTTGGAGCTTGAAACGTTTATACAAATGAAAACAATGGACAGAGAGCAGCTTTGGGTAGGTGGTTTCCCCTGAACTGTCATCGTACAGTAAGATGACGTTTTCCTGATGGTCACATGATTAGTCTCTTACAGTAAAAACCCAATATGGCAGAGATGGCAGGTCTTGCACGGTAACTAAAGCAACATCAACACTTTGTACAGCACCCAGGTCGATTTTTCGCGACCGACTGCAGACATGAGGGAACGACAGAAGAAGAAAAAGGGGAGGACGTGGGCAGAGGCCGCCAAAACGGTAAAACCGAAGACTTCTTGAGCGTTTGTTTAGCTTGTTTTCGCCTTGTGCTCCCACTTGTACAACTGTGTTTATGAGTTCATGACCCGCTTGGTGTAGGCGAAATATTGCGTATGCATTTCGGGGCCTGGTTTCGGTTGGTGTTTCGGTTGGAAAGTGCATTTACATCCATACACTGCCAAGCGTGACATAACGCATTCATGAAATGACTTTCTTTGTATTTACGTACCATTTGGCAACTTTTGATCCAGATAGTGATTTCATGAAACGTATGTAGCATGACGTTTGCGTCAGTTGCTAGCTCGAGCGAGGCAGCTTAGCGCGCGTATATAGACTAGTGACACTTCGCTTGTTAGCCAGTTAGCTTAGCTCGCCTAAACCCGCACAAACAACCCAGTATTGTCTTTAACCTACAGAGGACACAACAATATTACCACACTTTAGAATTCGTCTGTCTTTTCTGCTGTTAAAGACCATATTTATCGTTTGCTTGAGCATGTTGTGTGTGTAGACACCGCCAGCTTGTCAAACACAGCTTGTTTACTTTTGGACGTCTGTATTTTTGTATGGTATCTTGAATTAGCGGAACTTTCCGCACTGCTGTTGAATATAACTTTAAACCAAGGTTGTAATATGCGACACATTAAGTTATTACACTGTAATTGAACAGTGTATGTCTAAAGAGATACAAGTGTCCCTTCAGGACTTAAGACTAAAGTTTCACATATTTACAGCTTCTGCTTATGCACCTGTTTTGTTAAGTCCGATTTGTGAACCAATCTTCAGTCGGATCTTTTAGTGAATTAACTACAACTACAACTGTTAACTATTAACTACATGTTTTTTTTTCGAATTGTTCTGAATCAAACATTATTTGTACATGTCTAACTCCAAGTGATCAACAGCTAACCCACACATCTGACGAAGAACATATCTAATTCGTAATGAAAGAAAGTTAGGTAACACGTTACAATAAAAATTATTAGTTAATTAGTTGACATGAACTAAGAATGAACAATACTTCTGCAGCATTTATTAATCTTAATGTTAATTTTAGCATTTACTAATGCAATAGTAAAATCACAAGTTATTTGTTAACATTAGTAAATGCACTGTGAACTAACATGAGCAAACAATGAATGACTGTATTTTTATTAACTTACATTAACAAACATTATTTTATAGTGTAATAAATGTGTTGTTCTTTGTTCATTCATTTGTTCATTCATGTTAGTTCATACATTAACTAATGTTAACAACAAGTTAACACCTTATTGTAAAGTGTTACCGGAAGTTTAAAAAAAGAATGCTATAACAAGTTTGCAGTATGTTGAACTAGGACGATTACAATAAATAAGCTAATTAATAAAACTAAACGTTGGCAGGAAATGAAAATTAACCACACTCTTAAAAATAAAAGTTCTTTATTGGCACTGATGGTTTCATTAAGAACCTTGAACATCCATGGAACATTTCAAATGCAGAAAAGGTTCTTTACAGTGGAAAAAGTTTATTTATTTTATTTAGATTTTTAAAATGTTCTTCAAAATTATTAATTTAAGAACCGTTCACTGTAAGGTTCTTTGGGGAACCAAAAATGGTTCTTCTATGGCATCACTGTAAAAAAAAAAATATATATATATATATATATTTTTAAGAGTGCATGTTTTATAAATGCATGTTATATATGTTATTGTGAATAGTTTATATGTGCATAAGTTAGCCTAAAATTTGACCTTGTTTAATCAAAATGTAATAACTCACTCTTCTGTTTTTTTATTAATCAGCCGACAAATAAATATACAATAACTGAGTAATAACCAACAGTAGATACAAAAAAACCCCTCAATCTTATGGTGGAAATGACAGTCTTCTCTTTGGGGATGTATGCAGTATGTCTCCAATCATTTAGCGGCATTTATACGACAACTAAAAATTGAAACATTTGTATGCGTTTTGGACATTTAATTTACACAACAGTGGCAGTCTGGGGGCCTGAAAACTCAAACTTTTGAAAACGGGTTTCAAAAGTTTTTCAAAACAATACTCATCATCTCCATCTAAACTACAAAAAACAACAACAAAAAAAAACGCTAATTTATAAGAAAAAAAAAGTCATGTCATTGCTTATTCAGTTTATCCACCTTTTTCTTCCCATAAGACTGGCTATTTGTATATTTTATGGATCTGGCTTCTCATCTGCATCCAGCTATTTTTATGTGTTTGAAACACTTTTTTTTTTTCAATTTTGATATTTGATATTGCAAATTGTTGTGTCTTACTGTATTATTTTAATGCATTATTTTAATTATGAGCACACTGGTTTGTAGTGCACATAGTTTTACCGTTTACTTTTCGTTATTTCCCTATAGCGAATAAGGAACCAAAAGTCTCACCCATAGGCCTACTTCCACATTAAAAAATAAGGTGGATATCGCCATCTACTCTTCTGAAATACATAATATAGCATTTTTAGTAGTTTTCGCACATCTGTTTGAACCAGGATTGTTTTGACAACGTCTTCGGTACAGAAAACTTTTAAAAAAATGAATCTTTTTAGTTTTTAGTATTGTTGTGTAATGCAAGCTTAAAGCATTTATCTGCCTCAATTTTTGAGTGCAGCACCCACATCTCAAAATCCAAACAACCAATGCAACCAAATGCCCAATAATCCATTGCACTTGTACATAAATCACAATACAGAACAAAAGATACTTCACTGTCGTTACTTCACTGTCTTCAATTGAAAAAAAAAATGTACTAAACTGTATGTGCCTACAAAAGATAGGCCTATACTCATTTGAGGAAATGAGTCAGACTTTCCATTATTAGTAAAAAATAAAGCACACAGACTAATAGCTGTCACAGGTGGGCATTGTTTCATTCAAACTGATCTAGACAAAAGAGGCTAATGGGGAAACTACAGATGTGTAGGTGTACCATGACAGTGTTTTGCCTTTATATCTGCTATTTCTGACATATTATAATATACTTTACTGTAATAAAACTAAAGCAATCAAACAATACAGTGGCCACAAAAGATAAGCGAAATCTTGAAATGGACCCCTAAAATGCACATCTTTGCATTAAATAACACATATCAAACCTTATTAAAATGCATTTAAAAAAAAAAATGTCTCTAAGGACACATGTGGGAACTTGAAAATGACTTACATCTGGCATGTTGTGCAAAAATGCCTCGGAAAAGAAAAGTTGTTTCTGAGAAAAGGTCTGACATCATTTCATTGCAAGTGGTGAAACTCATAGATTTGTAAGAGTGACTAAAGAGTTCATAAGAGTTACTATTGCTAACTAAAACTAAAACCATCAAAAGTCATCATTTGAAATAAAAAAAACATAAAAAAAAAAAAAACTAATTTTGTTTCAGCTGGTTGCCAAGCCAACATTTCATATTTTCATTTAATTTAAATGGAGATCCCCGTTATAGCTTCCCAAAGGGTAAATTACATTTTTTTTTTTGGATAATTATCATCCTAGAGAGTCCAGAAAATTGTACTGCAGTGTTTTTTTTTCCAGACTGAGCGAAAAACCTAGGACTAGTTCACAAAAGTAGGTTTTTCACATCTTCTCAATCATTGAATTGACAGCAGTAGTTCTAGAGGCAAAGTTGTCCGGAATGAGGAGGTCTGTCATATCTAGCGTTGGGTATGGAGAACTGGTTCCAAATTTCCAAGAACCAGGTATTCGATAAGTCACGTACATTTCGGTTCCGCTTAAGGATTCCTGCCGTCGCGTTTTAATATGATTTAAAGTTAAAAATTAAACGTTTTAAGCGCAGAAAGAGAAAAAAACTTGCGCACACTTCTGAAGCACAAGCACAAGCACAGTGAACAGTGGTCCCGGTATGGGTTCCTGGCCTGTGTCCGTTCTCGAACCATTCTGTGCATTTCCACTGCAGGAAAGGTTGTTTCGGGCTGGATCTGACTTCTCTTTCACATTTACCACCCAATATGCACAAATACGTCAGTATATCATCGTAAAAACAGCTGTTTTTTGTCTAAAGTGAAAGTGAAAGTAAACAGATGAGAAAGAAAACGGATGTGTAACAGTATTTTTAAATCCGTGTGCGTTCAGTGTTAAAGAGACAGCAGCCCAATAAACGTGCTGCTATTGTGATGTTATTGCAAAAACAAAAAATCATTCACTGATTTTGACTAAGTATTTTTCGTAACTTAGTTATTTATGAAAGAAAACTATGCAGTTTTTTAAGCTTTTGATTTAAATTTCTGTAATTTGTTCAGTTGTATTTATTTATGCTATTGCTAATTTATTTGCTTGTTCCTATTGTATTACTGACTGTTTACTTGCCTTTAACAATTTAATGTTTGAAATTTATATTAGTCGTTTATTAGTTGTTTTTGCTATGGTATTTTTTAAAACCGTAGGCAAAGGTTTCTCTTAGACCTAAGTGTTCTGTAGGCTGCTGATTTTTGCTCATGTTATTCAGCTGCAACAGAAAGCTTTGTTAAAATACAGAATAAAAATGTTTGACCTAATTTTTTATTGACTTTTTTTATGTTATTGGAATCGAAACTAGGAAACGTTAAGAATCTGAATCGATAAGCAGATTCGTAATCTGTAAAATTCAAACAATACCCAACCCAAATCATATGATACGAATGTCGTGTCAGTGTACAATCATTTACGTCTTTGAAAAATGCAATATTGCCCCCCAGTGGCCGATATCTTTTTTTCAAATTTCTCACAGAACTTTGGGGCCATGAGTCAAACAGGCTCACCGAATTTCATACCGATCAGCCCCTAGTAACCTCGTCTAATAGGTGCTCAAACCTTATCGGCCAATGGTGACCATGTTTTTTTAGATACGCAAATATACACTTTGGAACTTTGGACGAAGGCTGTGGACAGCAGTTTTCATATTGATAGGACAAATGGCTGCATAGGTATAGCCACTTTTATGTTTTTCCTTTTTATAGCGCCAGCAAGTGGTCCAGTACTCTCAGATGGAGCTCTTGCACCTGATGACGATATCTCATTCTGTTCAGGAGTTATAGGCATTTTACTAAAAGTGGCCCCGCCCCTTTAGAGCGTTTTGCGTGAGTCGAAAGTTAAACTTTTTTTGATAATTACTGATATTCACTCTCCAGAGAATCTTCCTGCACTGGTTTGGTTCCGATTTAAAAAAAAAATCCAAAATGCCTGAAAATCTCACAATTCTCACAATCGAATCTGATGTGTGACACTTGAGCCTGCGACTGACGTTTTAGGAGTTATGAGCAATTTTGTACTTTTGTTCGCTCTGGCGCCCCTGTCAGGTCGATTGGGGTGAGCCTTGGTCATGTTGTCGGCATTTTGAGTGCTACCCTCCCTCCAAATTTCAAGTCTCTACAACTTACAGTTTGGTCTGCATGATTCAATTTACGTGGAGATCGCAGATCCGTAACCATTCTTAATAGGGTTTCAGTGCTACACTGATTACTAAAATTACTAAAACTTTAAATTGAAAATCAGTGATCACTGAAATAACACTGTATGGTGCCACTGTATGTGCCTTTTGTCTGAGAAACTGAGTTTCACTTTCCTGACCGAAGAATGTCTGAATTGATTGCAGGATGTGAGATCACATCGTCAGCGTGACACAGCAGGGCTGAAGCAGCTCTTGGCCCTCCATTCAGCAGCTGACTTCATGTGTGGCTAAAAGCCACAGATTTCTTGGAATGTCTGGAGTCTGTTTGCATTTCCCAAACTAAACTAAAAGTATCTCATTCTAACGAACACATTTCCCTGACCCAATCAAAAGTAGGTCAGTTGCACAGAGGGTGTTGTCTGCTTCGTTGAGGTCAACCAGTGATAGAATTCAAAAGCATTACTCTTTAACCAAACCTCATTTTGGACTGACCATTGAATCTACCTCATTCTTTCTCTGCGGCTGCTGCTGTAGCGTGAGTCACTGCTGAGTTGTTCACTTTTTCCTGTAATACTGTTCACAGGTGCTTGAGAAGTACCCCAACACACCGATGAGTCATAAAGAGATCCTGCAAGTGATTCAGAAAGAAAGGCTTAAGGAAATAAGGTGAGTATTTCTTTATTAAAATAGCCGTTTCTTTATCACACACACTTTACTAGTTATCGTTTAGATTGTGCAGGCTGCCCCTGAACTTTACCACGTCATATACATTTTTTAGTTTGCTTTTATTTCTTGATTTATCACATTTCTAATTATCACATCTCTTTTTTTTGTTTCATTTCTCTGTTGTCTTCCAGAAGGTAAGATTATACAGTAGTACACCCTTCCCTTTCAACTAACTGAAATCCATTAGCCGATCCCTGTGCATGGTATTAACATGTCCCCAGTTGACACAGCATGCAAAGGGGCTCCCAAGAGCGAGGACCTAACAGCCGTGGCTTTGACCATAGTGCTTGTCCTCAGAAATGGCTAGTGGCTTCTGCTTCTGCCAGATTTGCTCTGTTAAAAGATGCGACATGATGGTTACATACTAAATGTGTTTATTAACCTATTTATCATTGCGATTTATTGTTATAGACTAAATTCTAATAAGTAGACTTCTTAAAAAGGCAAATAGTACAAAACAATAATTGTAGAAAATATAACTTCCTCAGTATTATCTTCAACCAACACCTTAAAAAAACAACATTTTGTTAATTGAAATAAAGCTGACATAAGCTAAAATCTATATTGGATGAAAAACTGAAAATGAAAAATTGCATCGACAACTAACTCGAAATTGAAATACCCTGCCGTTCAAAAGTTTGGAATCAGTAAGATTTTTGATGTTTTGTAAAGAAGACTTTTTTTGCTCATCAAGGCTGGATTTATTTGATTAAAAATACAGAAAAAAACGGTAATATTGTGGAATATGTTTACAATTTAAAATAGTGGTTTTCTATTGTAATATACTTTAAAATGTAATTTATTCCTGTGATTAAAACAGCATTTTCAGCATCATTACTCCAGTCTTCAGTGTCACATGATCCCTCAGAAATCATTCTGATATGCTGATTTATTATTAAGATACTGTAATTCTTTTTTCAGTTCTTTGATGAATAAAATGTTCAAAAGAACAGCATTTACAGTAACAATATACACTATCGTTCCAAGTTTGGGGTCAGTAAATTTTTACTTTCTTTCTTTGTTTGAAAGAAATTAATACTTTTATTCAGCAAGGATGTGTTAAATTGATAAAAAGTGATATTAAAGACTTATATTGTTAGAAAAGATTTCTATTTTAAATGAATGCTGTTTCAAAAGTATCACTGTTTCCAAAAAAACAAAAAAAAAAAACATTGATAATAAATCGGCATATTTGAATGGTTTCTGAAGGATCGTGTGACTGTCACGGAGTCAGACAAGAAATGAATGATCGAAATATGTCCCCGTGTAGCGCAGCGGAAAACTCAAACGCGGATACACACGAGTGAGTAGGTAAACCACGCGATTTGATCTGAGAACGCTCCAACATGGAGTAGGGATTTCCACCAAGAAATCCGCGTTCTCACACGCACACAGACAGGTAAATAAACGCTCCGAAGAGCAGAGAGATTACTCACGTGAGTTGATGAAGAGTTGGGACCTGATGTAGAGCCTCGCATGAAACATCAATGTCTGGTGCTGAACAGACACCTACTTCCTGCTTAAATACCTGCGTGAGGTTACTTCCGGGTCCTCGTGACCTCACGTGACTCGGTGCGTGTGACCGTACCCCCCCCTCCAGGACCGGCACCAGACGGTCCCGGAACGGAGGATACCCGACGACGGTAGTCCTGGATGAGAGCTGGATCCAAGATGAACCGCCCGGGAACCCAAGACCGTTCCTCCGGACCGTAGCCCTCCCAGTCGACGAGATACTGGGTGCCACGGCCACGAGGGTGCGAATCAAGGATTCGCCGGACGGTATACGCAGGACCACCGTCAACTATCCGGGGCGGAGGTGGGGCAGGAACCTGGGGAGACAGAGGAGAGAAGAAGACATGTTTGAGTTGAGACTGGTGGAAAACAGGATGGATCTGGAGAGATGTGGGCAGCTGGAGCCTGAAGGTGACAGGGTTTAACCGATGAGTGATCTTGAAGGGTCCGATGAAGCGAGCAGTGAGTTTTTTTGAGTCCGTTTTTAGATTGATATTGCGAGTGGATAAATAAACCCTGTCACCAACATGGAACAATCGTCCCGGAGGGTGCCGGCGGCGATGTTGAGTGGTGTAGCGAGTGTTGGCTTTCTGGATGGCGATGCGTGCATGGTTCCAGAGCCGCCGGCACCAACTGTTGGGCAGACGGGACCTCAACCTCCGGTTCTTGATGTTCGAACACCGGAGGTTGATACCCGTAGCATACCTCGAATGGACTCAGGTTGGTGGCAGAGGATGTGTGGATGTTGTTGGAGAGTTCAGCCCAAACGAGGTAGCGTGCCCAGGAACGCTGATGCTCGCCGGCAAAGCATCGGAGGAAGCGCTCCAGCTGTTGGTTGGCCCGCTCCGTCTGACCGTTAGTCTGTGGGGGAAATCCGGACGACAGACTAGAGGTGGTCCCGATCAGACGGCAGAAGGCCTGCCAGAACTTGGCCGTGAACTGGGGCCCTCTGTCCGAGACGATGTCCTTGGGGAACCCATGCAGGCGGACTACGTGTTCGAGTATGAGCTCCGCGGTGGTCTTGGCAGAGGGGAGTCCGGTGAGAGCCACCAGGTGCACAGCCTTAGAGAAACGATCCACAATGGTCAGGATGGTGTTTTTCCCTTGAGATTCGGGGAGTCCAGTGACAAAGTCGATGGAGATATGCGACCAGGGTCGTTTGGGGATGGGGAGGGGCTGCAGCTCGCCGGTAGATGGAGTGTTAGTGGTCTTGGAGCGAGCGCAGATGTTACATGCCTGGACGTACTGCTGTACGTCTCTCCTCAACGTCCTCCACCAAAACGCCCTGGCGATGAAGGTGATGGTCCTCTGGACTCCCGGGTGTCCTGCCAGAGTGGAGTCGTGCCCCCACTGGAGTACTTCCTGGCGCAAGGTGTCGGGTACGAAGAGACGTCCAGTAGGGGTATCCGAAGGAGGGGGATTTTGGCTGTGGCTCTGGCGGACTCTCTCTTCTAACCCCCACCGGAGGGGAGCCAAGATGACGTGGGGTGGCAGGACAGGTGCGGCCTCCGAGGTGGTGGAGTCTCGCTGGTGTTGACGGGAGATGGCGTCCGCTTTGCTGTTCTTCGAACCGGGCCGGTACGATAGCTGGAAGTTAAAGTGTTCGAAGAACAGGGCCCACCGCGCCTGCCTGGGGTTAAGCTGGTTGGTCTGGCGGATGACGGTGAGGTTCTGGTGGTCGGTCCAGACGGTGAAAGGGTCGCCGCCGCCCTGGAGCCAGTGACGCCATTCCTCCAATGCCCACTTGATGGCCAACAGTTCACGGTCCCCTACCCCGTAACGCTGCTGAGTGGGATTGAATTTTTTAGAGAAAAAACTACATGGGTGTAGTTTACCGTCTGGACCACGTTGTGAGAGGACAGCTCCTACGTCCACATTGGAGGCGTCCACCTCAACAACGAAGGGTTTGTCCGGGTTGGGGTGGGTGAGGACTGGAGCAGTGGTGAACAGGTTGCACAGAGTTTTGAAGGCTTGGATGGCTTCGGGGGTGAGGTGAAAGGCTCCGTGAGATGGTTTAGTGAGAGCAGTGAGGGGCGCTGCAGTTGCGCTGAAGCCCTGGATAAATCTCCTGTAGAAGTTGGCAAACCCCAGAAAACGTTGTAGCTGTTTAAGCGACGTGGGTAGGGGCCATGAGCGCACAGCCTCCAGCTTCTGGGGATCCATGGCCACACCCTGAGATGAGATGACGAAACCGAGGAATGTGGTGGAGTGCTGGTGAAAAGCACATTTCTCCAACTTGCAGTACAACTGATGGGCCAGCAACCTCCGTAGCACTGCTCGGACATGCTGGGTGTGTTCCTCCAGAGTCTTGGAATAAATGAGAATATCGTCCAGATATGCATAGCACCAACGACCCAGCATGTCCCGGAGAACGTCGTTTATGAATTGTTGAAACGCAGATGGACTGTTGCACAGACCAAACGGCATAACGAGGGTCTCGTAGTGACCGGTGGGGGTTATGAAGGCCGTCTTCCACTCACCGCCCCCCCTGATGCGGACCAAGTTGTAGGCGCTCCGTAAGTCCAGCTTCGTGAAGAAGCGGGCACCAGAGAGGGCGTCCAGGGCGGTGTTAGTAAGAGGGAGTGGATGACGGTTCTTGATGGTGATCTGATTTAGCCCCCGATAATCCACACAGGGACGAAGACCCCCGTCCTTCTTCTTGACGAAGAAAAACCCCGCGAGGGGGCACCGCGCCCGGCACGAGGTCAATGGCGAGGTCGTAGGGGCGATGAGGTGGAAGTTGAGCAGTGCTGCGTTTGCTAAAGACCTCGGCCAGGTCGCGGTACGGGACAGGGACCTCCTCCAGGTTGACATCGGAGGCCTCGGACTCCCCTGAATACGTCCCAACCTGAGCCCGGAGACAGAGCTCCTGACAGGTCGCCACCCAGTGGACGATTTTATTGTTGGTCCAGGAGATGAAGGGGTCGTGGGTGATGAGCCAGGGATGTCCCAGGATGACGGGTGGTGAGGTGATCTTGGTGATATACAGTTGAATCTTTTCAGTGTGATTGCCAATGATGAGATGAATCTCTTTGGTGCGACGGATGACAGGGCTGAAGTTGAGGGGGCGACCGTCGATGGCTGTGATGGTTAACGGTTGGGATAACACCTCAGTCTCAATCCCCAACTGGGCAGCATAATCCTGACCGATAAAGTTACCAGCCGCACCTGAGTCAACAAATGCGGTGGTCACGATCCGTTGGTGGCCCACGAGGATTGATACCTGAAGGAGCATCCGGGATTCAGCGGGAGAGGATTTTTTCGTCACAGGACCAGGTAAAGACCTCCCCCTCTCTACCTGGTCTGGCCGTTTCCCGGACGAAGAGGGCAGATTGCTCGATGGTGATCTGGGGAGGCGCAATAGGCACATAACCCTTCGCGGTAGCGTCTAGCCCTCTCCGCTGCTGACAGGGAGGTGCGTCCTATTTGCATGGGCTCCTTGGGTTGATGGGCGGGATGGATTGGTTCCGCGGGGGCGATCTGTGCAGCAGCCAGGTCATCATAGTCCGCTTGCAGAGTGGTGAGATCCGATTGGAGAGCCCCGCACTCCGCCCGAAGACCGGCGGTCTCGGCACGAAGCGCGGTAACCTCCGCCCGAAGTCCCACCATCTCCCGCTTCAGACTCATGATTTCCACGGTCTGCTGCTGGATCACACCCCACAGTTGTTCCAAATCCGCCGGGACCATTTCGGGACTAGACATTCTGTCACGGAGTCAGACAAGAAATGAATGATCGAAATATGTCCCCGTTTAGCGCAGCGGAAAACTCAAACGCGGATACACACGAGTGAGTAGGTAAACCACGCACACAGACAGGTAAATAAACGCTCCGAAGAGCAGAGAGATTACTCATGTGAGTTGATGAAGAGTTGGGACCTGATGTAGAGCCTCGCATGAAACTCAATGTCTGGTGCTGAACAGACACCTACTTCCTGCTTAAATACCTGCGTGAGGTTACTTCCGGGTCCTCGTGACCTCACGTGACTCGGTGCGTGTGACAGTGACACTGAAGACTGGAGTAATGATGCTGAAAATTCAGATTTGATCACAGAAATAAAATGTATATTAAAGTATATTAAAATAGAAACCTTATTTTAAATTGCAATAATATGTCATTATATAATGTTTTTGTGTGTGTGTATTTTTGATCAAATAAATGGAGCTTTGATGAGCATGAGAGACTTCTTTAAAAACATTAAAAATATTACTGATCTCCAAACATTTGAAAGGCGGAGTATGTTTATAAGTTCAAGCGCTAAGTCACTAACCGTAAATAAATAATAATTAAAACGGAACTTTCTTGAACCAAAACTAAATAAAAATAAAATATATTTAACCTAAATAGTAATAAAAAACAAATAAAATGACAAAAGCACAAAAAAATATCTTTTCAAGAACTACAACGAACAGCTCCTTTGGACTACAGTGTTTGTTTTCCTCCTGCAATTATGTCACAACGCAGTCCGTTAGAATATCATTAAAATTGTCACGGCGTGGTGTGCGGGGAATGAGGAGGAGGAGCGAGGAGATCCAGGACATGCACATTTATTACATAATCCACAGTATAAACAGGAACGAACAGGAACAGCAAGGAATCCACAAGCACGCAAAAGAAATACAACTGAATGACACTGTAACTGACATGGAGTGACTTACAAGAACCGACGACCAGACGCAACCAAACTTAAATACACAGACTAATCACGGGGAGACAGGTGTGAACGATTAAGCAGTGACGTAATAATTGAAAACGGAACAGGAAGACCAAATAAGGGCAGACACAAGGAACAAACCACAAAACAGACCACAGGGTGTGACAAAAATAAACCAGATAAAATAAATCCGGAAATTCGAATTGTTGTGGGGTGTGTAGGGATGAGGTGAGGAATTAGCCTAACTTTAACGATGCAGTGCAGAGAGCCGCTTCAGCGAGCCGCGACGAGGTGGGTATAAACACAAGCATTGGCTAGAGTGGCCGCTTCAGAGCAGTAATGCGCCGCAGACGTGTGCAGCACAGGGGGTCGAAACACATGCCGAAACCGCGTTCTACACCAGTTGCCGTGTTGGCGCAGTAACGCGCTGCAGATGTGTGCAGTCTGTGGTAAGAGATTTATTCATCATACAGTGTAGATACATTCACTTATAATGTGAGTGTTTTTTAAAATGCATAAACTTGCACTAGAATAGGCTAGTCTAATCAGTGATGTTCTTTGATAATGTTAGGCTGATTTTAGCCTTATACTGGAGCTGGTTTCGGGCAATAAAACTAAGTATGTAAATAATTAAATACATTAGCACAATAATATCATGTATTGGCGATCTCGTAGGCTGACGACAGCACCCAACACTACTGTAGCCTATTATTTACTCACCCTCCATGCATCCTAGGTGTATATGACTTCCTTCTGTCAGATGAATGCAATCGGAGTTATGTTAAAATTTATCCTGGCACTCCCAACCTTAGCAAAGATAGGTGTTTCTCTTCATCAGTCCAAAACAAGTCCAATAAAGTGCATCCATCCATAATTAAAAGTGCCTCACACGGCTTCGGGGGGTCATTAAAGGCCTTCTGTAGCGAATCGATGAATTTTTATAAGAAAAATATCCATATTTAAAATGTAAGAATCACTTTAATCTTGCTTGCGCTAACAGTTGTACACAGAACTTGCTTTTTTGACAAGGGGGGTGGCAGTACTGAAACACCTCTAAGCTGTTCGCCAATCGCAACGCAGTGGGACAGCTAACCAATCACAACACATTTTGTTTTTCGGAAGGCGGGCCTTCATTAAACTCGGAACTAATCGAGCCATGGCCAGGCAGAGAGAAATGTATTGTAATAATGTAAATTATGTGAAAAATAATGCAAACCACCAAGCATGAAAGCATGTGTCACAGCGTCGTGTGCGGGGAATGATGAGGAGGAGCGAGGAGATCCAGAACATGCAACTTTATTAAATAATCCAAAACGTGAACAGGAACGGACAGGAAACAGCAGGGAACCAAACGCAAACACAACATATGAGACTTTATAACTGAATGACAATACAAGAACCAACAATCTAACGTGGAGCACAACCAAACTTATATACAAAGACTAATCGGGGAGACAGGTGTGAACAATCAAACAGTGACATCATAATTGAAAACGGAACAGGAAAGACCAAATAAGGGCATACACTGGAAAAAACACACAAAACAGTCCAAAGGGGTGTGACAGCATGTTCTAGTACACCCCCAAAACAAAATCAAGACTTTGTAAAAAAAGCATAATAGGACTCCTTTAAACTTTAATAGTATAGAAATAATACTAAACAACAACTTCCTTTCACATGCAAACTATAATTTACTTAAGTTATTGATTTATTTATTTTTGGCTTTACAATTACATTTATATTTTATTTGCATACAATTGAAATATTTGTTGAATTGAAAGAGTGCCTTAAAGTACTGAATTTTAATGTTTGTGTATATTGTATAATTTTAATGTTTGTGTATAATGTTTGTGTATAGATGCATATCGAAATATTATACACGGCCCTCCAAAAGTTTGGAAACACCCCGGCAAAGTGTGGTTTTGGACGGTATTAGCATAAATCCTTATCATTTTTTGGTGCAAATATATTAAAGTAACTTGACATTATCATTGAAGACCAGCAATAATAATTTTCATTTTGATTACATATATACATGTCAAAGTGAGACATGCCTCTTTGCCAGCTGTGATGCCTGGTTACTAGTTTAAACTTGGCCCAGGTTTTTAAAAGATTTTTGGGTCAGCACACCTTAATAGCTTCAACAATCGATTGCCAATTAAGTTTAGAATACAATGAATTTAGGCCCAGATTATGCAGAGCTGTAATAGCTGCTAATGGTGGATATTTTGATACGTTTTTCTATGGTAAAAACTGTTTATGTAATAAAATATGTTTTTGTAGTTTGTGTTGTCCCTTATCAGTGCAAAAATTATCACAGATTAAAAAAGATTCATGCCAATATTGTTCAAAACCCCACTTTTCTAGGGCGTTTACAAACCTTTACAGGGCAGTGTATAAAATGTTTTGTAGTAGTTTGCACTATAATATAATTTACCTGAAGTTTACACATTTTTGCATTTTGTTGCACAATTAGAAATGAAAGACAAGACATAACAAATGACACCGTTATTATGTTTTCCATGCCCAGATATTCAGTCATTCATACTTCAAGTACAGGAGCATGTTTTCAGTTTTTTCATACAAAACAATTTTACTTCTTTTAAATTTATATTGACAACATGCACAAATATCTGGAAATCAACTACTGAACTGTGATCTTTGTTGCAGCTTTTCAGTGTGAAGGCAGTGATTGATTTAACCTGCTGATTTTTTATTTTTCAGTGGGACGTCGCCTCTTGCCTGTCTCAATGCCATGCTCCATACAAACTCACGCGGAGAGGAGGGGATCTTCTACAAGGTCCCCGGTAGAATGGGAGTCTATACACTGAAGGTAAATGTGCTTAACACTAAAGCACTTTATACTGTTATATAATGCTACCATGTCTACCTTGAATGCATTGTAAGTTCCATTGAAAAAAAATTACTAATTACAAATGAAAGTAAATTTAAATATGGGTTTTCCATTGGTTTGTTCATACGGTTCTGCTGGCTAACATGAATATTTATTGTACAGCTGTTATAATTAATGGTAAGTTTAGCCGCATCTGTCAACGAGATTCAAATATGTAGCAAATTTTTGCATATTTATGCTGTACATGATCTATTAAATGTGTTAATTAACATTAACTGTTTGATCAGATTCAAATGAGCTGTTTTATGGAAGTGAGTATTGGGCATGTGACGTATATGGGTTGTGTTTGTATGTGAGCAGAAGGACATTGGAGATGCGGTGAAGGAACTGTCAGAAGATGCTTCAGAGGACAGCAGTGATAACATGTCTGATACAAGATGCACAGAAAATACCAGCACCACTACCTACAGCAAAGATGGACGCAGAGGAAGATGGAAAAGGAGAGGTAACCCAATTTATGAATTCTGAATAGCCATACTTGGAAATGGATCTTAATATACTTTCAAATGTAATTTATTCCTGTGATGAAAAAGCAGCATTTTCAGCACCATTACTCCAGGCGTCAGTATCACATGATCATTCAGAAATCATTCTAATGTGCTGATTTGCTGTTTAAAAAACATTTATTATTTATGTATATTTATGTAGAAAACATCATTGCTGTAATGCATTCCTTCTGCAAAAAAACTATTAATTTTCATTAAATAAAATATAATTTATGGCTGTTTGTTATGGTTGTGCCTCTTGAAATATCATGTAATTGTTTATGAGAACTTTTTTTTTATTTTTTAGAGTGTGTATTGTGTTATGGCAGTCTGTAACATTCACACATTGTAAAAGTAGATTGATATATTAATTAGAAGTTGAATTTAACAATAGACATACACAAATTGTCTTTCATAAATTTAACAATATTTTACACAATATCTACACAAAAAATGCAGGTGGCTAATTTATATCACTAATATTTAGTGATTTTAATAAATCTAAAAATTGTAGTTTAATTAAATCACTATTAGATATCATGACTGGTGCCATGTGTTGTGGGATGGACTATGTAGATTACATTATGAAGCATGAATGCGTAACTCATACGCTGACTGATATTTAAATGACCTCACATCTTGGTTTAGGTGTGCCCTGTTTGAGTCAAAATAAACTTTGAATGCAAAACACCCTTTAAACAGGAAATTCTACTTTTTTTATACCACTTCCTCATGTATATGACGGAGTAGGACGAAGCGAACTAAACAAATGCCGATCTTACTTCAGTTCATCTTGCAGAAAGGATTTGAGAATAATGCACTCTAACAGAGTGAATTCATGCAGAATCAAGTACTGTAAGTAAGACTTTCATCTTAATAAGCTGGTGAAACTTTCAAACTGAGGTTTGAGAAAATAAAGACTATTGTGTCAGAGAAAAAGAAACTAACTCTGCAAAAACCAGGAAATAATTATTGCTGTGGCGGCATATTATTCATAGGAGTTAGTTTCATCAATTGTTTGTGTTTTTTTAAAAGCACCCATCCTTTTATAAATATGCTTGGATGACTGTATACAGTGAAACACATTGTGTTTTCATTTTCAGAGGTTCTGATCTCAGTACCTGGTTTTTAGTTTACTATTGGACCAATGTTGCGTTGTTACTACATGTTACATTTGCTGAATATGCTGAATATGTAAATGTGTTTCTGTGCATTGCAGACGTTCTGTTATGTACTGAACAATGTTGTGAATTCTGCTCATTTAAATATGTCACGAAGGAAAGTAGAAAAAATGTATTTTAAAGTTGTCATGCAACAATGTAACAGCAATGTACTATCCAAGCGATAGTGGAAATGAAAAACGTTTTAAAATATAAAACACTAAAAAAACAAATACTTTAAAATACATTTTTAAATGTGTGTATATATATGGAAATATAAGTAATTTATTGCAATTTTATTTGTGCATATGCCTCTTCGATTGTCTGTGTGTGAGTATAAGTGTGTTTGTGGTATTGATGTGGAAACATGCAACTAATGTTTTCCTCTTCTATCATTCTCAGTGCCAGCAAAACTGCAATCTCAGCCGTCCTCACCACAGTCTCGCTGTTCATCTCCGTCAGTCTCCAGCAGCAAACTCATGTCCCCGTCGCAGAAACACAGCAAGAAGGCCCTCAAACAGGTACTTTAAACTTAAACTTTTTACTTCTGCTTAGTTACTAGGTTATAAATAATAATTACTGTAACATAGGCATCTTATTGCCATGGTATATTTTATATTACGATATACAGTAGTCAACATTTGAAGTGGATCAGAAAAGTTAATCAAAGTTGTCCTAAGACAAGAACAGGCATTCTTTT
The DNA here is from genome assembly GCA_012976165.1 of Labeo catla. Taxonomy (NCBI): domain Eukaryota; kingdom Metazoa; phylum Chordata; class Actinopteri; order Cypriniformes; family Cyprinidae; genus Labeo; species Labeo catla. Next base: position 935,686 of record VONZ01000119.1, read on the forward strand.
TGCTTTTAGGACAAATTTAATGAAATTTCGATCCACTTCAAATGTTGACTACTGTATATCACATTATGATAGTTTTTAGCTAAACATTCTACAAAAAATGCTTTACATATTAAACAGATAGGTTACCCAAAAATTAAGATTCTGTCAATAATTCTCACCATCCTGCCGTTTCAAATTAAGATATTTTTGATGAAATCAGAGAGCTTTCTGACCCTGCATAGACAACTGACATGTTCAAGGCCCAGAAAGGTAGTAAGGACACAGATAAAATAGTTCATGTGACATCAGGTTCAACCATAATCTTATGAAGCTATGAGATACGACAGGATGTGCTGCGGCTACAGAAGATGCACGCTTTACATAAAACAGTCTTCGTAAATATATCTGAAGATTTTGACAGAGAGGATGACTTGCAATATTTTGCCCAGCCTAACTTATTTGAACTTGAATATACAGACGATGAACTAAGAGAGATGGACATTCGTTGTCAGAACGCCGGCTCCTGCGTCAGCAGCACCACACGCATACGTCATGGTACTCTCGTGAATGCATGTCGAAGACGGACACAGAAAAGAAGAAATTGTTGAATAAAGTCGTTATTTTTTTTCTTGAACACAAAAAGTATTCTTATAGCTTCATAACATTACGGTTGAACCACTGATGTCACATGGACTATTTTAATGATGTCCTTACTACCTTTCGGGGCCTTAAACGTGTCAGTTGCTGTTGAATTTCATCAAAAAATATCTTAATTTGTGTTCTGAAGATGAACGAAGGTCTTACGGGTTTGAAACGACATGAGGGTGAGTAATTAATGACAGAATTTTTTTTATTTTTGGGTGAACTAACACTTAATTAGATAATCAGTGAATTAAAAACAAATTAAAGTTAATTAATCTAATGTTATTATTTCCTTTTTTTGCGAGTGGAACTTAATTAATGGAAAAATTAAAATAATTAGTTACAGGTCAAACATATATAATCACTAAATTAAAAATAGAAGTTCTTTGTTATTGTTGTTGTGTTTGCTCTCATGTATAAATACAGTAAAAAAGCATTACTGATGCCACATGGATATATCTACCGTGGTATATTGAAATCTTTATTGAATTACACAATTCTGCTGTTGCACAATATAAACTGTCATAACACCCAGATCTGCTGTGATATTATCACACTATCACTGTTAGCTAGTTTAAACCTTGAGCTGTTGAGACCCCCTGTGCTCTCTGTTTGCGACATAGCAGTAAGCTATGTTATGTAACCGGTGGGTTTATGGACATTTTTGTTTTGTCCAAAAACAAAACAAAATGCTGTGCTGCATTTATAGGCACTGAAACAGCAGCAGCAGAGGAATCAACGGCGGCAGTGTGGAATCCCCAACGCCTCCAGCCCACGACTGCTTCTCAAGACTGTCAAAGACATGGCTCACGACTCCTCCAAATCCTGTACATACAGTATTTAATGTTACAATTTTTCAATATCAGTTTTAAAGGGAACCCTGGGTATTAATACTTGTATGGCTTAATGTAATGTAAATAATGTCTCTTACTGAAATATGTAGTAGAAAACCCATGAAGGATTTACATTATCTAAAAAATCCACATCGTTTTATACATGTTTTGGACTATGGAGGATGCCATTATTTCGATGACGAGAAATGGTTTAAATCGGTGAGCTTCTGGCGCTACCTGTTACTATTTATACCGCAACACAACTTAGAAAATAAAATACTGATATGATGTTGATGACAGATACTGAAAGAGCCTACAGATGGCGATGGTTATGAAAGGTTTACAGAACATCAGACACTTTGATCTTCTGAGGCGGACAATACTCACACAGTGTATTAAGATACAGACATCTGTTTCCACATCTCACTGAGAGATGTGAGTAAAGTCCCTTTTCACCTATTCTTTCCATCCGCTTCCCCTTACCCATCTCCTCTCACTCAGAAAGGTCAATAGCATAATATAAGGTTGTACATGAATACAAGTGATATTCATAGTCATGTTTGGTATCATTTGTGTGTCTGGTACAACGGTCTCATTCTCACAAGTAAACCAAAAGGTAAACAGATCCTAAGAGTTTAGAGATATTTTGCTCACTGTTGAGGGTATCTCCCCAAAAAGTCAATCAAGTCTAGGATTTGATCAATGCAAATTCAAATTGTTAGTTCCTGTCTCCATTTTGGGGGATGTCTGTGTGGGTCTGAGGTACTTAAAAAGTTTAGCAAGAAGATCAGGGCACTTTCTGTAGCCAGAATGAGCCCATGGTACGAAGTGTGTTGACACACTTTGTACTATGTATTTTTCTCAAGTCAGGTATGCATCTTACTCCTAGATTCATCTTGGAGATGTCCTGTATTGATTTGTTATCTTTGGCTGTATAATTGGCATAATACATATTTACCTGACTGACAATAAATTGTTACATTTTGATTTTATTCTAACTTACTCTGAAATTATTTTCTCAAGTAGATAAGTGAAGGTGTATCTTACCGCAAATATGCATCCAGTACATACTAGATCTCAGGTTAGATGGAGCATGGGGCACATAAGGTGAGATTCTAGATTTCTGACTAGCTGCTTGACTTTAGTTAAGTTGTTATGCAGTTGCATTAACTATGGGGGGCCTAGACAAAATACTATTGGAGTACTAGCATGGTTCGGACATATTTCATAGTACTAGCCATAACCTCTGGTTGTTGTCTCAGCTTTATTCAAGTTGTTAAAAAGGAAAGGAAAGGAAAGGACGTGACGTGTGGCCAAGTATGGTGACCCATACTCGGAATTTGTGCTCTGCATTTAACCCATCCAAGTGCACACAAACACACACACACACCGTGAACACACACCCAGAGCAGTGGGCAGCCATATTGCTATCGCTGCGGCGCCCGGGGAACAGTTGGGGGATCGGTGCCTTGCTCAAGGGACTCACCTCAGTCGTGGCATTGAGGGTGGAGAGAGCACTGGATATTCACTCCCACCACCTTCAATCCCTGCCAGACCTGGGACTCGAACCCACAACCTTTTGGTTACAAGCCCAACTCCCTAATCATTAGGCCACGGCTGCCCCTCATAGTTAGATTAACTATAGGGGGCTAGCTAAAAACGCTATTGAAGTATTAGCATACTTCATAGTGCTAGCCATAACCTCTGATTATTGTCTAAGCTTTTTTCAAGTTGTTATACAGTTAGACTAACTATAGGGGGCTAGATAAAACACCATTGAAGTATTAGCATATTTCATAGTGCTAGCCATAACCTCTGATTCAGTTTGAGCTTTAAAGGAACTCTCCACTTTTTTTGAAAATAGGCTCATTGTCCAACTCCCCTAGAGTTAAACAGTTGAGTTTTACCGTTTTCGAATCCATTCAGCCGATCTCCAGGTCTGGCGGTAGCACTTTTAGCATCTTGCTCAAAAATAACAATATATAACGACAATATTTTTTCTATTTAAAACTTGACTCTTCTGTAGTTACATCGTGTACTAAGACTGACGGAAAATGAAAAGTTGTGATTTTCTAGGCTGATATGGCTAGGAACTGTACTCTCATTTCGGCGTAATAATCAAGGAACTTTGCTCCCGTACCATGGGTGCAGCAGGCGCAATGATATTACACAGCGCCTGAAAGTGACCGGAACTAAGTTTGTGTAGATGCAGATCCGACAGAGTTGACGGCTGCGTAATATTATTGCGCCTGCTGCACCCATGGTACAGCAGCAAAGTTCCTTGATTATTACGCCGAAATGAGAGTATAGTTCCGAGTCATATCGACCTAGAAAATCGCAACTTTTTATTTTTCATCTGTCTTTGTACACGATGTAACTACAGAAGAGTCAAGTTTTACACAGGAAAAATATCAAAACTCTTTGGTCATTTTTGAGCGAGATGCTAACGGTCTAATCTGATTCAATGATCTATGCTAAGCTATGCTAAAAGTTCTAACCCCAGACCCGGAGATCAGCTGAATGGATTTGAAAACGGTAAAACTCAACTGTTTAACTCTAGGGGAGCTGGAAAATGAGCTTATTTTCAAAAAAAGTGGACTGTTCCTTTTGAGGTCATAATAAAACGGAGTCAGATTTGAATTTAACCTAAATTAAATAAAAGAACACTAAAAAGACCAAACACGCAAGAAACCTTCTGCCACCATTGGATACCTTCCTTGGGCCAATTGCGTGGACCTTACAGATATAAGTGTAGGATTAAAGCAAATGCTGTACCATTGATTCTCCCCACAAGGAGTCTAAACGCCCCCAGATATCAAGTGAAATCACCAGAATCTCCTTTAGTGGCTGTGCCATCATCATCAAGCGTCGGCAAATTTACAACCTGTCAGGATGGCATCTAGCGTTTCTTGTCTCTGCCGTTTGTAAGCTCTTTCAGTAGCTGTGGTCTACTAAAAGCCTCAGAGGATTCGGGTCTAAAGTGGAAAGAACAAAGATGCAGGAAATTTATTCGTACACAGGCATCTTCCCATTCTTTTCTCCTCTTCTTATCACTGGTGTGGTCATTGTTATCAGTGTTTTATTATTCGAGTTGTGTTGCGGTAAAAATAGCAAGGAGGAGCGCCAGTAGCTCCCCGAGTGCATCCATTTGATGTCATCGAAATAATGGCGCCCCCCATAGTCCAAAATATGTATAAAACAATGTGGGTTTTTTAAAAAACGTAAATCTTTCATGAGTTTTCTACTACATATTTCAGTGAGAGACATCATTTACATTATATTAAGCCATACAAGTCTTAATACCCAAGGTTCCCTTTAAGCAATTTAAAACATGCATTTTATATTGTACGTTATATTCATGTAAATACAGAAGAAATATGAAAAAGTTTGTCTCTGTTTGCTCTAGCCTGGGAGCTGAAACAGACAGAGCGCTGCCCTGCCAGTCCACAGAACTCTACCTCCAGCTCGTCCTCCTCTGTCAAAGCAGATGTGTGCCACACGACTGGCGCCCGTAAGGTATCCCAGCGCTCCAGCCGGCTCAGTGCAAGTGAGTATCGTCACAGATCAATGCAATTCGTGTCAGCACACAAGATGCCGTAACTGATCCCGCCGCATTGGTTTTTCAGGACAACTGAGGCGTACCAAGTGTGAGATAGATGTTGAGACACCAGATTCCATCCTTGTCAACACCAACCTGAGAGCGCTCATTAACAAACACACATTCTCAATGCTGCCTACAGAGTGTCAACAGAAGCTTCTTAAGATGCTGCCAGAGGTTGACCAGCAGGTAGTGAAAGACAGAAGAACCCTGCAGTGTTGAACATACAGTATGATTTTGCAAATCATGAATCTCTGATTGTTATTAATGATACTTCGCAGGCTAGTATGGATGGTGCACTTAAGGTGACCAGCTCTGCCTTGAACAATGAATTCTTCACATCAGCAGCACAATCTTGGAAAGAGAGGTTGTCAGAGGGTCAGTTGTAGTCTTCATTGATTGAAAGTAGCTAAAAGCTTAAATGTGGACAAAGTAATATGTTGTTTTGCTGGCACTGGTCTTGAACACCAGTGGTCTTGAAATTTAAAGGGATAATTCACCCAAAAAATGAAAATGCTGTCATTAATTACTCACCCTAATGTCTTTCTAAACCCGTAAGACCTTTGTTTATCTTTGGAACACACCCTGTAAGGTCAGAAAGCTCTCGGATTTCATCAAAAATGTCTTCATTTGTGTTCTGAAGATGAACAAAGATCTTACCGGTTTGGAACAACATGACAGAATTTTCATTTTTGGGTGAACTATCCCTTTAAATATTTTTCAACAAACTATATATTTTTATAAAAAAGTACAATTTTTTAGTATCAACACATTTTTACAGTGGAAAAAAGTTACTTAGTGTGCTGTTAATAAGCAATTTTTCCTTATTATTTGTGTGACTTATGCAAGACTGTGTTCTTAGGCGAGTTCACACCAGAGCTGAGACTGAGAATGCGGCAAGAAATTGAGAAGGAAAAAAAGGTGGAGCTTTGGAAAGAGCATTTCTTTGAGAGCTACTATGGTGAACAGTAAGTCAGCCACTACGCATTATGGAAATACTGACAAAAGAAAAACATACAGTATGGTCTAGTTTGGGGTGTCCAGTTCTGGAGGGTTGCTTTTTTAGTTTCTAGTGATCCTGGAGGCATTGATTAGCTGGTTTAGGTTACTTACAGTTGAGGTCAAAATTTTACATCCCCCTTTCAGAATCTGCAAAATGTTCATTATTTTACCAAAATAAGAGGGTTCATACAAAATGCATGTTATTGTTTATTTAGTACTGAACTGAATAAGATATTTCACATAAAAGATGTTACATATAGTCCATAAGAGAAAATAATAGTTGAATTTATACAAAATGACCCTGTTCAAAAGTTTACATCCCCTTAATTCTTAATACTGTTTTGTTAACTGAATGATCCACAGCTGGGTTATTGGTTCAGTCATAGTTGTTCATGAGTCTCTTGTTTGTTCTGAACAGTTAAACTGCCTGCTGTTCTTCAAAAATTCATTCAGGTCCCAAAAATCCTTTGGTTTTTCAGCATTTTTGTGTGTTTGAACCCTTTCCAACAATGACTGTATGATTTTGACATCCATCTTTTCACACAAACAACTGAGGGACTCATATGCAACTATTACAGAAGGTTAAAACGCTCACTGATGCTCCAGAAGGAAAAGCCATGCATTAAGAGCCGGGGGGTGAAAACTTTTTAACATAATGGAGATGTGTCCATTTTTCTTTTGCCTAAATATCTTTTTTTTTTCATTTAGTACTGCCCTTCAGAAGCTACAGAAGAAAGTTACGCGTTTCCCAGAAGACAAAATAAGTTAAATTTACCCTGATCTTCAAATTCAAAAAAAATTTTGCATCATGTTTAAGCATCAGTGAGTACTTGAATCTTCTGTAATAGTTGCATATGAGTCTCTCAGTTGTCCTCAGTTGTCCTGTGAAAAGATGGATCTCAAAATCATACAGTCATTGTTGGAAAGGGTTCACATACACAAACATGCTGGAAAACCCAAGAATTTGTGGCATCTGAAGGATTTTTCTGAAGAACAACAGGCAGTTTAACTGTTCAGAACAAACAAGGGACTCATGAACAACTATGACTGAACAAATAACACAGCTGTGGATCATTCAGTTAACAACACAGTATTAAGAATCAAGGGGATGTAAACTTTTGAACAGGGTAATTTTTATAAATTTAACTATTATTTTCTCCTGTGGACTATATGTAAACATCTTTTATTCAGGTCAGTACTAAATAAACAACAACATGCATATTGTATGATCCCTCTTATTTTGGTAAAATAGTTCACGGTTTGCAGATTCTGAAAGGGGGATGTAAACTTTTGACCTCAACTGTAATTAGGGCTGGTGCTAAACTGTAGCATAATGGAGCAGGATTGCACTACCCTTTCATGCCCTATTTTAGCATTGTGAAGCCTGAAAATTAATGGAAAAGGTGGGTCACTAGTTTAATGTATCAAAGGTGATGTTTTATTTTTTTGAGGTACTTTTTCCTGATATTCTGTCTCTTCTTACTTTTAATTTCAGATCTGGACTGAGTATAGAGGAATCCAGAGAGCTGACAGAGGATAGGAGTGTTCCTGAACCAGCTAAAAGCACAGTCCTCTCTGAAAAGCCAGAGACTGTCAAAGAGTCTCAGAAGGTAAACCCAGTGACAGAGGTGTGTCACATGGAGTTGAGATCCAGAGATGTAAAATCAACAGTAACACACGTCTCAACTGAAGAGCCAGTCAAACCTCCTGCTCCAGAGCAATCACATTTATCCTTAGACACGAAAAAGGATGCGCAGGAAGAACTGATTCCAGAGTCCTCTGCTCAAAAAGCAGTGGAGCACAAACCTGACAGTGAAAAAGCACTGGAGAATGAGATCACATGTAAGAGCCCAGCATCTCCTTCGGAAGCAGCAGTCACCTGTTTGAAAGGAAAAGAGACACAGACCCCTAAAGATGAAAGTCCCGTTACTGAGGGTGGACAAACAGTAATGGAAACGAATAAGCCTGGATCTCCAGTAACTGCTGTCACATCTGAGCCTCTAAAAAGAAAACTCTCTAGTGAAGAGGACACAGAGCTCAGAACAGAGAAGAAGCCCCGTGTTGCTTCATCAGAAGCGTCATCCACAGTGACAGCTAAAGAGAAAGTAGAGCAGAGAGTACCGCCTCTCAAAGTAAGTTTTAGGTTTCTTTTTTTTTGAAGAAACCCTGTGCCTTAAAGGTACAGATCACCCAAAAATAAAAATTCTGTCATTAATTACTCACCCTCATGTCGTTCCAAACCCGTAAGAGCTTTGTTCATCTTTGGAACACAAATTAAGATATTTTTGATTAAATCCAAAAGCTTTCTGACCCTGCATTGACAGCAACACAACTGACATGTTTAAGGCCCAGAAAGGTAGTAAAGACATCATTAAAATCGTCCATGTGACATCAGTGGTTCAACTATCATTTTATGAAGCTACAAGAATACTTTTTGTGCGGAAAGAAAAAAATAGCGACTTTATTCAACAATTTCTTCTCTTCTGTGTCAGCCTTCGATGAGTGTTTATAAGAGTAGACTATACGACGCATGCAGGAATCAGCGTTCTGACATTCCAACGTCCATCTCTGTTAGTTCATCATCTGTATATTCTGGTATAAATAAGTAAGGCTAGGCAAAAAATTGCAAGTCATCCTCTCTGTCGAAATCTTCAAACATGTTTACAAAGACAGCATGCATCTTCCTCTGCTTGTAAACAAGCCACAGCGAATCCGGTTTCTACGTCAAAACGTCCATTCAGATATTTTAAAGTCGACATTTATGTGATGAAAGTTGAGTCGACGTTGCCCAGTTGCTGTTGATGTCATTTATTAACAAATAAGCCTGAACTCGAGACTTGAACACCTTGTGTACAGCTGTGACATATGACGCAGCGCTGCCCATGCTTTTTTATCAGTTCTTTTGTCTTCAGGTCGTTATATTTCGTTAGATTTCAGCTTGTTCTGAATCAGATACAGATAAAGTAGCAATGTAAGGATTACGTTTATATGAATGTATTAGTGAGAGAGCGATTGCGTTTGTGAATTAGTTCTGTGGCAGCATCTCAACGAATACTGAAGCTGTGCATTTTAGTTATATACTAATATATGCTAGAACCTTTCAGTTTCTAAGCTATATTATTAAGAATTCACAGTTTTGACAATACATTTCCGTTAGTGCTGCGCTTAATTGCATCAAAATTTTGACCAAAAACCAAAAGTATTTGTTTACCTAATATATGTGTGTACTGTGTTTATTTATTATGTATATAGAGACCAATTTTGAGTAGACGTCACAATGACGTCACTTGCAGCTGCATGTGCAGAAAAGGTTGCAGAAAAACACTGGTAGCAAGTGGAGGTAAACGGGTAAAATCAATTTTTTTTGTGCCTTCTGATTTCAAAATCTGAATGCAAAAAATTTTTTATAGAATACTGCCGTCAAAGACGCCTTTTGAAGCTAAATGCAGGCGTTTAAACATGCATACTATGGATGAAAACTGCTATGATTACTCTACTTTTAAAGCATTTATTTGATTTAAACAATAGGTCTACATAATATTTACATATACTGTTCATAGGGAACATATTGTATTAGCCCTACAGTTACAGCAGGAAATATTATTTAATTACTATTAACATTTTTACATAACATTTTTTATTTTATCTCACAATTCCTACTTTTTTTCTCACAAATGCAAGTTTGTATTTCCTAATTCGGACATTATAACTTGATTTAACAAAACTAGTGAGTTTGTTACTTCTGTGGGGAACAAAAGCCAGAAGTGTGGGATATAAACTCTGAGCCGATAGGAAAAGAGAGAATGACGAGTTGTTTTTCCACTAGAGTTGTGGGATATAATCTCAGAATTGCGAAAATAAAGTCAGAATTTTGAAATACAAAATCAAATTTACCTTTTTTTATTCTTTTATTCCATGGCTCCATAGACTACCACTTGAACCACCCACAAAAAAAACGTCATCCCTGTTTTGGATCTGTAAGACTATCCCACTAACGTCAATTTTGTTGAATAACAGTGCTTATCGCTATATGCGAATAACATTTTGAAAATGACATCTAATCATTATAATCTGTACTCTTTTTAAAGCAATTTGTACCGTATCCGTGTAATTCTCTAGCTGTAAAGGCTATCTCTCCCGGATTTTTCTGCAGCTATGCTGTGCTTTTCTGCAGCCATTTAAACATATTTAACATATAAACATAACATATTTTTCTTAAATATGTACATGAACGTGTGTGTATTTATATATAATAAATATACACAGTACACACACAAACAAAATCTTTATTTTGGATGCGATTAATCATGATTAATCGTTTGACAGTACTAGTTTCCATGCTACTGAATGATTCTGTTTTCACACAATCTGTGCATTATGTGTAAGCTACTGTCTGTAGCCTATGTGTGTGCGTTACAATGCATTAACTTACGATTAACTTGCTTTTAAGCTGTTTAAAATGTGCATCCTCCCATTAAATTTCGAGTCTTGTGGAGCGCTTTTGAAATATGAAATTATTTGTCATTTTATCTGTTTGGAAAATAAATGTGGACTTCAAAGTTTCCTTGTCCTGTTGCACCCTCTATATATAGGATCAGCGACTAGTCGACGTCAAGCTTATAGCGTCACAACAAAGCATAACGTCAACTAATTGACTAGTGAACACAGGTCAAAGACTGACACAGTAGAGACTATTTTACAATTAATTTTTGGACTGTTTTAACAATGTTCTTACTACCTTTCTGGGCCTTGAACATGTCCGTTGCATTGCTGTCTATGCAGGGTCAGAAAGCTCTCAGATTTCATCAAAAATATCTTGCTTTGTGTTTGAAGATGAACAAAGGTCTTACAGGTTTGGAACGACATGAGGGTGAGTAATTAATGACAGAATTTATATTTTTGTGTGAGCTATCCCTTGAAGCAGTGTTACAAACCTGTGTACACCATTTAAGAGTAATTCAATGCATCAGAACCCATAGAAACCATTAGAATCATTTGTGCTACTTCTGACACAAACGATAATTGGATTTTGTTTTGCTTTGATGTTTCCAGTGTTTGACAGTGGTCACACCCAGTGTAGACATGATGTTACTTGTCATTTGTACTACAGTATATGAATTAAGGAATGGCTATTGTATTGTGTGATTTGTTGAGAGGATTTGGACTTCTCTAAGCAGACTTGTGTACAACCACCTAGAACACTCCAGCAATCACCTTGGAATACCTAAGCAATTCTCAAGAACACAATACCAATTATCACAAAAAACAATCAGAACCCTTTAGCATCCACCCAAAGCACCCTAATATCATGGTAGGGAATTTTTCTGTACAAAGCACTTTTTTTTGCTGCATTAAAGGGACAGTTCACCCAAAAATTACTCATTAATTACTCACCCTCATGTTCTTCCAAACCCATAAGACCTTCTTACGGGTTTTACGGGTCTTTCTTATGAGGTCTTACAGGTTTGGAACAACATGAGGGTGAGTAATTAATGATAGAACTTAATTTTTTTTTGTGAACTAACCTTAACTTCAGTGGAACTTTCACTCTTAAAGTAACACTAAAACTCTCTTTTTGCAGATCCCAGTGTCAAGACTTTTCTCTGCCCCTGCATCTACCGAGCAGGTATCTCCAAGGACTCCCGTTCCCGTTCCGTTGACACCCCCTAGCGTTCGACCCGGTCGCACCGGTGCACGCACCCTAGCTGACATCAAGGCGAAAGCCCAGTTAGCCCGTGCACAGCACGCTGCAGCAGCAGCAGCCGGTTCATCTTCCTCAGTTGGAACCAGCTCAGTTGGAGGTACCTCGACACCCTCTCCAGCTCGGTCCCTGTCCGAAGATTTTTCACCAGCAAGCAGTAGAAGTCAATCTGTGTCGCCTATAAAGCTAAGCTCTGGATCTCCAGCTCCTGAAGGCACAGTGACTATCTCACAAACCTCTCCTTCCTCAGGTTCCACTGGACATACAGACCTTGAACAAGCCTTTAGTGCAAGCCAGGGTTTTTTAAAAGATAACCGCTCTTCGATGGGGTTGCAAACCACTCGGTGTACATTGAACCCGACGGGCAAGGATCAGCATAACCTCCTCAGTCCTGGGGGGACGCTAGCACCTTCAAGTCAGGCAGGAAACATGACTGTCTCAAACGCAATTGCACAAAACCAGAGACCACAGCAGACACCTTTTTCAGCAACCAAGCCTAGCTCTTCAATCCCAGCAAATAATCCTCTGGTCACCCAGCTTCTTCAAGGTAAAGAGGTTCCCTTAGAAAAGATCCTCCCAAAGCCACTAGCCAAGGTGGAGGTTCAATCCACCGCCATTTCTACAAGAGATAAAGGGAATCTTGGTACCGGCACTGCTGGGTTCAAAAAAGAAGAAGATGCCAACAAACTTGGGAACCAAGTTCCTTTCGGCATACAAGGCAGAAGTGTGGACAAGTTGGTCAAAGTTGACACTCAGGACCAGATGCTCCATCCACTAAAGCACAAATGTGAGCAGAAGAACACCAGCTCCACTTGTCAACCCTCCGAATTTCAGTCCTGTCAGTTAGGTCACCTTGAAAGTAGCCTTGACCAGAGTGTCCATCTCGGCATCTTTGGACGGAAAAGGGTATCCAAGCCAGCCATGACAGGACACTACCTCCTCAATGTCTCCACATATGGTAGAACATCCGAGAGCACCAAACGGCCCCACCTAACAAGCAGTGCCCTTGCCAACCTGAAGAAAGAGAAAATCGAAGCGGAGGAGAGTGTGAAAGGGAAGACGGACTCACTTGCAGGGTCTCAAGGACATCCGGATTTCCCAAGGGTCAAAGTAGAACAGCAGGGATGTGTCATAAATAAACCAGATGATGGTTTGACACCCCAACCCTGCTCTGCTATAAAGTCTGAATCTCAATTGCTGAGTTGTCTGTCCAGCAAAGACGAAGGCAGCACTTCTATTAGAACCAAAGAAACATGCTCAAGAGCGCAGCTTGATATGTGCAACAGTATACAGGGTAAAACAGAGCCATATCAATTAGGTGACTGTCACCAGCGCACGTTCTTGTCTCAGAAAGCCCATAATGGACCTCAGTATGGTGGCACTATCAGCATGTCTGTCCCTCATGCACTGGCTGACACTCCGACGTCTCCCACTGTGTCCTGCAGCGGTGATGGTGAAACTGCTGGAGGTATGATGTCTTTTTCCGTCACCGTCACTGCCATACCTGCCGGTCACCTGCTGGATCAAAACAGTCAGGGTGAGAACTCACCTGAGCAAGCCTTCATGGAAACCTCTGGGATGGAGGACGTCCAATCAAAGTGCTACTGTCGGCTGAAGGCCATGATTATGTGCAAGGGTTGTGGCGCATTCTGTCACGATGATTGCATTGGTCCATCCAAACTGTGTGTCTCGTGTTTGGTGGTACGATAATGGTCATGAGGATAAACTGAGACTTTTTCGTTCATTCATTCAAAAGGAAGCAATCGCTGCAGAGAGTACAACAGTGACTCGGTCGCTGTGGTGACTGTTCATGTATCCGTTGTCATTTTAGAGGCACGCTGTTGCTATATGGGGGAATTCACTAAGAATGAATTGTGCCCGCTAATAGTGCTGTTTATTTGCACGTACCTTCTGCTTTGTTTTAGCGGCCCATTCAGGAGTTATGCAAATCAGGTTACATGGCCTGCAAGCCTGTGTTATTCTTGCAGTTCTTAGTACTTAGCTGTGGCGAATACAGCAGACTACCGTTATCTGGCATACTTTACTGGGACTGTTCAGTATGGCTATGCTAATGCAATCCAGACTTTGGCTCTTTAAAGTGCCGAAATGCGCTCGACTACACTGTATGTCTGGATATGTGCCGTGCTTTTCTTTATCATTTGCAGTTTCTGCGCTTTAAGCACCTGGTTAAACTGGATTGCGGGTGCTTAGTGAAGACGCCGAAGGGTTTTGCGCTAAATTGCAGCGTGCAACTGTTTAGTGAATTCGCCCCTTTGTTTTTCTTACAGCACAAACAAATAACATGCTAGAAGATGAGGTATGAAAAACGTGCAATGCCGAGTAATACTTCCTCTCGTTTATTGAGCACCTTGTTTTAGACTCAAGACTCAATATTGAATAGTGGCAATATTTAAGGCTTGTTCTATTTCTGTTCTATTTTTTTAATATAATTTTAGAAATGGAAATGAATATACTACTATTTTTGTAGATGTTAAAAATCATGATTCCCCCACCCTTCAAATTTTGGATCTTTTACACGTAACTCACATTAGTTTATGGAAGCTCGTTTCCACCACTGATTGAAAAAAAAAAAACGGTAGTTGGGAGTTTTTATCTGACAATTCTGACTTTTATTTCTCGCAATTGCAAGTTTACATCTTACAATTATGACCTTTTTTCTCAGAATAGCATGATAAAAACTCACAATTGCGAGCTATAAAGTCAGAATAGCGGGATATAAACTCACAATTCTGAGGGAAAAAAGTTGGAATTGTGTGTTTATATTTCACAATTCTGACTTTATTTCTCAGGATTGCGAGTTTTTTTTCACAATTGTGAGTTTATATAAAGCAATACTGACTTTTTTCTCGCAATTGCGAGTTTACATCTCACAATTCTGTTTTCTCAGAATTGCGTAATACAAACTCGCAATTGTGACTTTTTTTCAGAATACCTTGACAAACTCACAGTTGTGAGCTATAAAGTCTAAATTGCGAGATCTAAATGCATAATTCTGAAAAAAAAGGGTTAGAATTGAGATATACAGTCCCAGTTCTGACTTTTTTTCTCCAAATTGCATGATATTAACCCACAAATGCGAGTTATAAAGGCAGAATAGCGGGATATATACTCGCAATTGCGCGAAAGTCAGAATTGCATGTTTTTGAAAAATTTTTCAGCAATGCGACTTTATTTCTATGAATCGCAAGTTGCAATTTCGAGTATATGTTACGCAGTACTGACTTTATAACTTGCAACTGCGAGTTTATATCATGCAATTCTGAGAAAAAAATTGGAAATATGTCAGTTATGACTTTTTCTCAGAATTGCATGATATAAACTCATAATTACAAGCTATATACTCACAATTCCTTTTTTTCCTTAGAATTGCATGATATAAAGTTATAAAATCGGAGTAGCGGAATATAAACTCGCAGTTGCAAGAAATATTTAGAAGTTTATTAAAAAATTCTCAGAATTTTATTTTTCAGAATTGCGAGTTTAAATCTCGCAATTCAGATTTTTTCTTGCAATTTCAAGTCAGTATCATGCAATACTGACTTTAGAACTCACAACTGCGAGTTTTTTATGTCAAATGACTTTTTTCTCACAATAGAATGATATAAACTCGCAATTGCGAGCTAAAAAGTCAAAATTGCAAGATATAAATGCATAATTCTGAGAAATTAAGTCAGAATTGCGAGAGATACTCCCAATTCTGACTTTTTTCTCAAAATTGCATGATATAAACCCACAAATGCATGTTATATAATCAGAATAGCGGGATATAAACTCAGTCAGAATTGCGAGTTTTCGAAAATTTCTCAGAATTGTGACTTTTATTTCTCAGAATTGCAAGTTTAAATCTCGCAGTTCTGATTTTTTTCTTGCAATTGCAAATATGTGTCACGCAATACTGACTTTATAACTCACAACTGCGAGTTTATTTCATTCATTTCTGAAAATAAAAATTGGAATTATGGAATTATTTTTTTCCTCAGAATTGTGTGATATAAACCCACAAGTGCGAGTTATAAAGTCGGAATAGCAGGAAATAAGAATTGCGAGAAATAGTCGGAATTGCAAGTTTTTGAAAATTTCTCAGAAATATGCGACTTTATTTAAAGTCAGAATTTGCAAGATGTAAATCACAATTGCGAGAAAAAAAGTCAGAACTGTGGGATAAAAAGTCACTATTACCTTTTTCTGCTATTTATTTAGTGGCGGAAACAGGCTTCTATATTAGTTCGCTGGATTAGAAAAAGATAACATCAATATTTAGTTTTTGCATATCCTGTAAAGCTATTTGTTGGTTGGTTTAAGCCTTTGTGACACAAGCAAAGAACCACACAACTGAAATACCAATTACTTTGCAGAATTACTGTGAATATGTAAACCTAAAATGTTAACCTGCCTTGTTACTAGGTTTATATGGTACTGTTCAAAGTTATTTATGGGATTTAAGGGGGTTTTGTCAAATATGTTAACAGGCTAGCACTTCTCTTAGATTGGTGGATTTTACTTGAGAGAAGAATGTAAGAACAGGTTTATACTGATAATGGCAATAATTTGTATATTTACAATATTTATAAAATTGAGCATTAGTCCCTTACATCTCATTTTTCTTCCAAAAAAAAAGGATTTATTAGGGTTGCACTTTTTTATGTTCGGAAAATGACTTTGCTAATGATCTATATCTTAAAAAGTTATGATTTTTAAGGATGAAAGAAAATAAAGCACTTCTTAAACAATCTATTGTATACTCTCTCAGGAGCAAAACCAGGTCTTAATCATTTCAATAGCCTGTGTCTAATCATTCGAGTCGTTTACGTCACATTGC
The DNA here is from genome assembly GCA_012976165.1 of Labeo catla. NCBI lineage: Eukaryota > Metazoa > Chordata > Actinopteri > Cypriniformes > Cyprinidae > Labeo > Labeo catla. Next base: position 952,281 of record VONZ01000119.1, read on the forward strand.
CTCTAATTGGAATAGCAGATACTCTGTGTAACCTTAGCTTTTAGGAATAGGAAAAATAACGCAGAGTATCAACAGCAAAACTATATGAGCAATGAAGTTAAACACTCAGAAGGGAGATTTTATGAAGATACTGTTTTGTTTAGTATTGTAAATACTGACTTTCTTTTAGATGTACAAAAATTTCTACAAAGCATTCTTGTATCTTGCCTAAACATATCCGATTGTCTGATAACTAAAGGTTTTTATTTGTGAAATACTGTCCAGCACATCAATTTTAATCATGTCGTGGCTTAATTTCTGTCCTGAAACAATTCTGCTAAACATTTTGATACCGATAGTTGCATTCTGAATTAGTCTTTTTTTTAATCATCTGCCTTCCAGGCAATAGAAATGTTTAAAAAAAAAATTAGATATTTGCTTGGTAATATACCAAAGTCGATTTATGGGGACTAGATAATCAGATTTTGTTTTTAATGTCTGTCTAGTTAAGCAAAGTAATATATTTTAAGTAATATATTTTAATAAAAAGAAGTCTATTTACAAATCATTTTACAAAACATTTAAGAAACAGGGTATTTACTATATCTTTATATTGGCTGTCCCATTTTGGTATACCTTTGTCTAAGGTGTACATGAACTTTTTACGCCTTTTTTTCGTACCAGGGCCCTTGTGATCTGATCTGTTGATCTTTTTGTGTGGCTAGTTTTGCCTGCGATGAATTGATGTGTCCTCAGTGGATTTTTAATTGACTAATAATATCTGTGTGAAACTTGCAGCTCACTTTATTGATTACTGAAAGTCTAGCTTCTGACAGGAAAACAAAACCCATCAGATTATAGTGTTTGTGTTGTATGAATAAAATTAACTAGCGTGGTGGTTGGGTTGTGCTGAATGTCTTTGGGTGAGAGGTTGTTTTCAAGGTAACTGGCTTTCATTGACTTTTTTCATGGGTAAACTGTCGCTTTCATTTACATACATATACATATGCAGCATTTAAACATACAAGAGACTCGTAGAATATAACTGTGATACCTCCATTGTACTTTTTATATCAGGCCTTAGAATTTGAATTTAAAAAATGATGTTTGGGTTAACTCTCAGTTCTTGGAAATGTTATAATTTGTCAGAGCTGTAAAGAGCAGCAGTTAACTGTTGTTGGTTATTTACTGCTTTCGTTTCCTTTGATAGAGTTGCAACGCATGACCTACCACTGCCTCTCTATCGCCAACCTTATATGCCTGTGACATTTTACAAAACACTTGGATTTTTAATTAATGAGGCGATGTTTTCCCCTCCGGAAGGCTGAAATGATACGACTCTTAGTGCAGGAGGTGTTGGTATTCCAGAACTTAGAGTGGCTTCCACAATTTGTGTTGTTTTATGTTTTAAAAGTCCAATACTTTATGTAAAATAAAGGTGAATGTAATATAGTAATTGTAATCAGCACTTGTAAGCAAAAGTGTATTTTATGAAGAAACAATATGAATAAAACGCAGTCAAACAAATGCAGTGATGAGGTGTTTTTTATGTAATTCAGTTGATTTCATCTAATTATTTAAATAAATAAAACTAGTGATACACGGCTTTTACTACATATTAAAAAATTAAGAGTTCAGATTTTCACCATGACGGAATGTTGCTATGCAACAAAAGTGATCTGCTGAACAGGTGTTTGCATCATAGCTGAATTTTTAAGCAATGGAGCACTGTATTGACCATTCTGAAGCCAGGACTGGAAGTATGTTTTATAAACCCAATTATAGCATCCATTTACATCCAACATACTATGAGGTAATTGCACGTCATAAAAAAAGCAAGTGGTGAGTTTGGTGGGGGTAAATGAGAATGAATAGAGACAGAGCGGCATGCGTCATAATCTGAAAACCAAGCCCACCGGGGGCAATCCAACGCTCTCCATTGACTTTGTATTGCGGGAAGCTGCTTCCTTGTCATTTCTGACTTGTAACAAAAAACAGAACAATGTCTAAAAGCTGCTATGTGACAAAGGTGTACAGTAAACAAGCTAAAAAAAAAACAGAACTACGTTTTTATAAGCTGTTCCCCCCCAAACAAAATGAGTGTTTAAGGACAAGTGTCATATTACTCTAAGAACTACGCCCACTGGAGGAAAACTTAATTGCGACAGGAAACAATCATTATTTTTAAACACTTCAAATGATTATTTCACCCCCCTTTGTAAAAATGAGAGGAAGAGATATATTGAGAAACTAAATTTTATTGGTCTATGTCAGTGCTCCTTTTTTTTACTCAACTGAATGGCCCAATGTGAAATACCCTGACATCACCTATTTGTGTCCTTAAACACTCGTTTTTTGGGTTAGACAACTTATAAAAACATAGTTCTGGGTTTTTAGCTTGTTTACTGTACACCTTGTCACATAGCAATACACATACAAAGTCAGTAGAGAGCGCTGGATTGCTTTCCACCCTGGTGTGGGCGTGGCCTAAATGTGCTCTGTCTCTATGGGGAAAAACATGTGATAGGAGGCAATGCCTCCATCGCGACATGATTGGATATGACTGGTTATGTTCAGCTGTGATTGGTTCATGCGATAAATCCCGCCTCTTGTGTTTGCGATTAAGTCTGAATTAACAATGTAATGGCGTTAATGGGAAGACTAATTTAAAAGGGGTCCTATTATGCTCTTTTACAAAGTCTTGATTTTGTTTTGGGGGTGTACTAGAACATGCTTTCATGCTTGGTGGTTTGAAAAAACGCATTATTTTTAATATAATTTACATTAGTACAATACATTTCTCCCAGCCTGGCATATAAGGCTCGATTAGTTCTGGGTTTAATAAAGACCCACCTTCCGAAAAACGAAATGTGTTGTGATTGGTTAGCTGTCCCACTGCATTGCGATTTGTGAACAGCTTAGATGGTGTTTCAGTACTGCCACGCCACTTGTCAAAAAAGCAAGTTCCATGTACAACTGTTAGCGCAAGCTAGATTAAAGTGGTTCTTACATTTTAAACATGGATATTTTTCTTACAAAAACACATTGATTCACTACAGGAGGTCTTTATTAACCCCCCGGAGCCGTGTGAGGCACTTTTTATTATGGATTGATGCATATTATTGGACTTGTTTTGGACTGATGAGGAGAAACCGGAATAAATTTTAATATAACTCTGATTGAAGGAGTCAATTTTAATATAACTCTGAAAGAAGGAAGTCATATACACCTAGGATGCATGGAGGGTGAGTAAATAATAGGCTACAGTAGTGTTGGGTCCTATCATCAGCCTGAGATCGCCAATACATGATATTATCGCGCTAATGTATTTAATTATTTACATACTTAAGTTTCATTGCCCGAAACCAGCTGCAGCATAAGGCTAAAAGCAGCCTAACATTATCAAAGAACATCATCACTGATTAGCCTAGCCTATTCTAGTGCAAGTTTATGCCTTTTAAAAAACACTCGCGCTATAAATGAAGTTATCTGTATGATGAATAAATGTCTTACCACACACTGCACACGTCTGCGGTGTGTTACGCTCTGACGCAGCAACCGGAGTAGATTGCGGCTTCGGCATGTGTTTTGACCCCCTGTACTGCACACGTCTGCGGCATGTTACTGCTCTAAAGCGGCCACTTTAGCCAATGCTTGTGTTTATACCCGCCGCGCTGAGGCCCATTGAAGCGGTTCTCCGCACTGCATCGCTAAAGTTAGGCTAATCCCCCACCTCGTCCCTATCCTCCCTCCAACAATTCGAATTTTCATTGGGCGGGATTTAATTTAATGATATTCTAATGAACCGTGTTGTGACATCATTGCATGCGGAAAACAAACGTTGTAGTCCAAAGGAGCCGTTCATTGTAGTTCTTGAAAAGATTTTTTTAAGATATCTCCTTTTGGAGTGGGCTTTGAGATTTGTAACTTTGTAGATCTTTTTTATGCCCAAAGATACACACCACACTTTGACTAAAGTTCAAAAAGTGAAAAAGCATAATAGCACCCCTTTAAAAAAGTAAGTAAACTAGTCAAACACTTAAATATAAACACTTTGTTACATCAAAATTACTTAAAATGCCATGAAAACATGATCTGTGGGAGTTTTTAGTGAGTAATTTAAAGTAAATCTCTGTCTGTGACCAATATTTATGGAGCTTTGATGACTGCTGATCATAAATTCAACAACTTTGAGAACTTTGCCTCCTCATATGTTAAACAGTGTTTTTTTAAATAAAACTTTAAAGATTTTTTTTATTCTGTTCACTTCTCCTTGCAGCAAAATGTAAATAAGTGCAATTTAAAATGATATATTTACCCAGCTAAGGAGTTTATAAGATTGATGTGTAATAATGAGGGGTTTTTTTTCATGTAAATTTGGACCTAGATATTTAATTGGATATATATAAATATATATATGGGTTGTTGACATGACATGACATTTTCATTTACATGACATGACATGACATTTTCACTGTCCCACAAGATAAAAATGAATATACTTAATATTGTCGTTATTTACAATTCTGTTAATTGTTTAACATTTTTTGTCCCACATGGAACTGTTGTTAAAAAAGCTGCAATGTTATTTGATTTTTAATTTTTGACTGTCTCAAGCGTGGTTCAGTAAATTACAACTTTTATAAATCAGAAAAGCATAAAAATGTTAATAAATACATCCGGCATAATTGTACAAGTGTCTATTTTAGTAAATGGCAATAATTTTTTGGTAAAAAGTGTAGGAACTTAATACATTTTGTCTCTGGTGTGACACCATATCCTGATTTTAAATCTGCCATTCCTCTGTCAAGCCCATGACATGTGCACATGGTCAATTTTTGTCTCACAATTGTTCAAATATTTAACTTTTTTGAAAGCACTACAAAACTGTTATGCTTTGTTGTCCTTTGGTGTGACACCCCTAAATTATATTTTTTAATAATAAAAAAAATAAATGTATGTTAAATGACATAATAATGGAAAATTATGCAAATGTGTCTTGCTAACTGCTAATAACAGGTTAGCTCGAAATAGCAAGATTAATAATTGACACAAAAGGCCAAAATGTCCTATGGTGTGACAGAAAATGTCCTCCAGTGTGACGCCTGTACTGTCACACCATATAGGACAAAAAATGTCACACCAGAGGACAAGGTTTCTTTAAGAAGCATTTTAAATAATTAAGTACTCCTTTATTATTATTATTATTATTATTATTATTATTTTTCAGTGTTCTTAAATGCAATAATTACATTAATTAAACTATTTTCTGATGTTTTTACAGAAGAGTAGAAGATTTTCAGTAGCATACTGATTGAATGAGACAGAATTTTGTTAAATTAAATAGAAATACTTTATTAACTACCATTTCTGTCCTTTAGTGTGACCTAATGTCATATGGTGTGACACACATAAACATGTTTTTTTTTTATCTATCTATGTTTATATATATATTATAAGCATCTAGCCCTGTATACTGGGGCCTTAAAATTATGAGATTTGCTTGACTTGTTCAAAATGTAATTTTTTAAAAATCTATTTCTTGCTTTTGCTTTTTGTTTCTCTAATGTACTTTGTATTATTATGTATATCTCAGATTGTATGGACTTAAGATTTTACTTATGTTAGCCTATAATGTTAATGTTGAAATGCAAAATAAATAATAAACGCCTTTATGTGCTTTGGACATATTATATGAACAGTTACTCAGCATATTCGAGCATATTGCACTGCATTACATTAAACTAGCAGTCTTCTAATGGCTTGGTAATAATCGTGCATATGAAGAGCAATAGTGCTGCTCAGTGATGGGAAAAGCAGGAGTGCTCTGCTGTCCTCTGCTGTTGGCTGATGCTCAGAGAAGCGCTCGTACTGCAGTTCTTACAAGACCGAATCAAACGGAACGGTAACCACGGCACAAATATGACGATGGGGGAGCGCAGCGCTAGCAAACTGCGGATTATTGGCTCGGTATTTGTCAGCCTGTATTAAAAAAGTGAAACGAAAGAGAGCTGTGATGAAGATGATGATGATACGCCAGGAATCGAGTGCGAGACCGTTGATCGCTCTCATCAGATGCTGATGATGGTCGCGCAACCTGCGTGATTTCCTCCCGCTGGTAAGATCATCCGCTAACGATGCTTTCACATTCACATGCAAATACAAACACAAGCAAAGGGCGCACAAGCAAACATGTCCTCAGAATATCATCTTACGGATCCAACTGTATTTGTGCATCATATAGCGTCTTATTTATTTAACACACCAGGTACATAGGGAGTTAAATAAAGATAATATGGCCGTATGTATTAAGCTAAGACGCTGTCATATAAACGTTTTGGGGGTGTATTAGTGTTTTAAACACGGGAGTGTTTGTACAGTGTGTATTTCCGTTGGTTAGTGAAAAATCCTCACGTTGAGTCACGTCAAACGCGATTCATTATACTAAGGTTCTACCTTAGTGGGCCTCATATTCACTTAGTAGTAACCCTGCAACATGCGACTAGATTAGCAAAACGAACGGAACGATTTGAAGCCAGAAGTCATAACGTCAGCACTGTCTTTAACGGGCAGGAATGACATAATGCTTTCTAGTGGTGTTTCGTTCGTGAACGAATCAATGCTTTTGAGCGAATCTTTTTTAAATGAACGAATCTTGTTCACTGACTCGTATTCTTTGGTTCACCGAAGTGCCTCCCGCTGCCTTTCTGTCATTAAGATCCAATAGGCCTAGCATTTGAGGGCGTCCTGTGAAGAACGGTTCGTTAATAAACATTATTTAATTTAATTAGTCAGTTTATCAGAACAAGCTGCTAGCTAAATTCGGATTAGCACTGTCAAAACCAGCAGTTTTTGCCTCTCTACCTGATTTCATCTTTTACATTTAGTATTGTTTGAGTAAATTAATGCATATAGGTTGGTTCAGTCATGTAAAATAATATTTGTGACCTGAACAAAACTAGTTAGGCCTAATTTTTGATGTGCAACAGTTGGGTTACAGAAGTAAAATTCATCACTCATTTTCCCAATTGGGAAATTGATTTTTAACAATAACGTACAAAGTTTGTGAGCTCCGACGTTGTTAATCAATGGCATGTGCAATTGTTTAAGACATCAGTCAACTATTTCAGCTTATTTTTTAAAATAAATGGTTAACAGCTGAATTTGTGGTGAGAAACTACATTAACCAAGATGAATTTCCACCAATTAGAGAATCAAATTGGGCCAAAAGATCTCTGCTGGGAACACCCATGAAACACCACAAATAATGTAATCAAGATAGAATCAAAAACTTTAAATGCATAATTTTATCCACCGTATTCTTCCTGTAAGAGTGGGTGCGACCATTTGTAAATTTTATGGGTGTGGCTTTCGGTCTCATCCGCGTCCAGCTATTTTTAGCTGTACAAAACATCTCGTTTTGCTGCTTGATATTGCAGATGGATGTGTCTTACCATATTATTTTAATGTATTATCTTAATTATGAACACATTGGTTTGTAGTGCAAACAATTTTACCGTTTATTGCACATTGTTATTCTTCTCGTTTTTTCCCTATAGCGGCTTATGAACCGGAAGTCTCATCCATAGGCTTACTTCCGCACTGAGGAAAAAGGTGGATATTTCACCATTGTTTTTCATTTGATTATGTTTGCAATGCATCTTGGGATTTTAGCTATTTTTTCACTAAAACCGTTAAGTCTTAAATACTTGAAGTTAAAGTTTATAATGTTATGATTCACCTTGTAGCTATTTGTCTTTGTTTGTGTCTTAAAATGCTTTAATATAGGCTTTTTTAAAATCCCAATGGTAAAAATGGTATGGAAAAATCACTAAATCAGTCATCTGATTTGAGTAATGCTCTGCAGTTTTGGAAAAAAGATCTGTGTTTTATAATATTTGTCTCACTCTTTCTACAAATCTCTTTCTAGATCAGACACACACATTTGAAAAGTATAAAAAGTCAAGTTTAGGTCATAAACAGCTTGTTTATTACTAAATTGTTGAGTGAATGATTAAATGAGTAGTTCAGCCAAAAAAAATTTACTCAGCCTCAGATCATACAAAGATGTAAAGATGTAAACAGTGCTGGGTAGTAACCGATTACTTGTAATTTGGATTACGTAATCAGATTTCAAAAGTACTTGTAAATACATATTACATTTTAAAATGCTCATCAGATTACAGTTACTTTTTTATGGATTACGTGATTACATATTATTCATACAATGGCTGGAAAGTTTCAATACATACAGTGGATTAATATATAAATCATTGATTCTCCCTAATTTTTATTTTTTGTTTTTTTAAGTTTCTTCTCTAAAAATTAGGGCTGCCCCCTAATAGTCGACTTAGCGTTAGACGATGAGAAGAGGCTTGGTCGACCCAAATTTTATTAGTCGCTTAGTCACAGAAAAAAAAAATTCCAGAGGATGTGACGGACAGATTGTTAACGGCTGGTCTATGTAGTAATATAGTACATCTGGCAGGACATTCAAACGCTCACCTATCATTCATCGACCTCAAATATGGCTTTTCATCTAGAAGATATATGTAGTAGCAACTTTACATGGCAGCTCAATCTAATGTTAACCTATAAAAATGTGCGCTATTCAAGTATCTGTGTGGAGTGTGGAAGCTGAATAATAGTGCGCTCACTGCATAACAGATGGAAGCACCAGTGCGGTCACTCGCTCTTAAAATACTTAGTCATTTTTGCTCATGCAGATAAAAGTAATACATCTTTTAAATCTGCAAAGACTATGTTTATTTGTGTGCACTCAGAATAACAACGAAATGTTGCGCTTTTGTAAAATAATGAGAGCATGTGCTTTCTGCTGTCTCGATCTCTGTGAACTTAAAAGTGAAACTCCGAATCTCTGTGCATACTTGCCTTGCCCATACTTACAGACATGCAAAATGTATCTATAGAGAGTGAAATGTCTACTTTTAAAATGAACCAATTCAAATAGAAAACAAATATTCTCAGATGATGTAATTCGTATAAAATATACATATAGGCGCATCACTACTGCAGAGATGACAAGTCAGTGTCACCGACTTCATCTCTTAAACCAAAAACAAAGAAAGCACTAGTTTATCAATAAATTATTACATAAATGTAGTCTCCTTACTGTTTTTACCTGACACATTCATAATTGTTATATCTGCCTGTGCGCTGTGGCAAGCTTTTGTTGCATTCGCTTGAGCGCTTATTAGGCTATGTAGGCAATTAAAGGCTCATTATTATAATTTATATGGTTTATTAATATACATAATAGCCGATTAAAATGCTTAAAATGAACGACTACAAGTCGACCAGAAATATCTTTAGTTGAGGGCAGCATCAGTGGATCCTCTGCAGTGAATAGAAAACACAATAATCCACAAGTAATCCACACAAAGTCGTCTCACCTGAATAAGGTGAGAAATATTCACAAATCAAAACAAATAGGTCAGTGGATTTTGATGTGAGAGGACAACAGCGGATGAACTTTTTCACTAGAGAAAGCATTATTATGGATTAAGTGATGGTTTAATGTCAATATCCCTTGATGATGGATTTGTTTTGTACAAACGCAGCTTTTCACGTCTTAAGAAGTTAACTGATGGACTGGAGTCATATGGATTACTTGTGGATTATTCTGGTGTTTTTATCTGTAATGAATCATTCACAGCTTGCTGCATAACAATTTATAACGATGTAACCTGCAGAAAAGGTCACTGAATCAGTGAATGAATCAGAAGAGATCATCTCAATGAAGTGATTTGTTGACAGCTGATGTAATGTTTAATGGTGATGATGTAAGAACTACAGTTGCACAACAGTAATAACTCTACACATTGCTATAATATCAAGTACTATGTATATATTTTTAAACTCATAATTCTTCTTTCATTGTCTTCATTGTCTTTTGTCCCTGCATGTTACTTTTACTCACAAGACATTTTAATGTATAATATGCATGTGTCATCATACTCAGAATTCTTCCTTCACTGCGTCTTCATTCTCTTCTTGTCACTATTAAGTGGCTCCTTAGCGGCTCAAGTTTCATTAGCTCGCAGGATGCAGTCTGTGCAGACACTGTTGTCACACATAATCAGCACTAGCACAGAGCAAGAGAACTCAAATGGTCTTTTGTGAACGGGGGATTTATTCCAGGGTTTATTTTTGTATTTGTGTGTGGGCTGGATTGGGGGGAGGGGTATTTCCCCAGATGTCAACATCAAAATGTTTTTCCTTTCGTAGGAGCTTCCTGGTTCCTTTGCATCACCTTATCTGAGTCCCAGCCAACCTGACAGGTGAGTAATAGAGTCTTAAGGAGTTTCCTGTGGATTGAAGATATGCACCATGAGTTTGCAAAAGATCGTTCTGAAAGTCTGTTGATTAAAGGAATGTGGAATATACACATATATAGATAGATAGCTGTTGTAATTTCTCTATCAATTTCTTTATGGAATATTTGCAAATTCTTGTGATTTTTGCGGATATAATGAGCTGTGTTGTCATAATATGGCCGTGGGTAAGCTGGGGTATTAAATGGACCTTTTTTGTGTTGTGTAGAATGATTGAAGAGGGAAGTAAAAGCAGCAAGTCCATGGTGGAGAAGAGGCAGCTCTTCATGGAGATGAGTGAGTTGCTTTCAGAGTTAACAACATTTCCTGCACAATGCGCCACACACATACACAAAGGCCTTGTCGAAATCTATTCGCTCTTCACTGCCACAGGGCAGTAGAGTGGCACAAACTACTGTCTCGAGTTGGAAGGCAAAACTGATTTTGAGAATCAGGTTGATGGTCCAAGTAAAACTGCTGTGTGAATGTCACATAGTTGCTTTATATATTCAGAGTATTTTTGTGCATGTCATAGATTATACATTCTTAAAAGGTGTAGTTAACTCAAAAATACTCACCCTGATGTTGTTCCAAACCTGTGTTGCATTTTTTCTTTTATGGTGTACAAATCATGGTTTTATGAAAGTTTGAAGGTCACAGTTTTAGCTTTTCATTGGTGAAATCTAGTCAGTTCTATAGGAATCTGTGGAACCAGGAGTTTCACGTGAGGGCAAAAAAGTAGTAGATTTTGCTCATGTTCAAGTTGGTGATGCGTAGGGGTCAACGGATATGTGTTTTTCAGAGCACGATTATTACAGATCAAGTAAACCGATAACCGATATTTTGAACCGATATATGTCTGCTGTAAAAATGAAAATGAAATAAAAATAACAAGGTCTCTGGCAAAAAACTTCTTTTAAATTATTGATCGACTGATAATGATTTTTTTATAATCGATACCAATAATTTGCTTGTTTATGTGCCCGATATCCGATATTTACTGTATTTATTGTTATGCTTCTGTTTTTGACACAATGATTACAACACCACTGAACTGAACGAACCATTTTATTTATAACAATCACTCCCTCATTGCATACAAAAACATATTATTTATAAAAAGCATCAGCAGCAACACTATTAACAATAAGCAAAATAAATGTAGACTGTCTAAGGTTTTCAAGTGGAGAAAATAAATAAAGGACAGGGGAGTCAAATCAACTTTGTAGAAATGTAATACTTCATTTTAAACTACCGTTTTAGTAGGTTTATAAGCAATTTAATAGGCTAAAGAGCGAAGAATAATTTGCTGGATAATGTTAATTAACTGAATAATATTCACTGGAATATTGGAATATAACAAACAAAACATCAGATTTTATTGCATTTCTCAACTTTTATGTTATATCAGAATTATTAACAATGTCGTTATAAATTATGAAATGCCTGTTGGCAAAGCACTGTTTACTATGCATTTACACAAAACTATACTCAAACTTTGATCACTCACAGAGATAATAATTAATTTCCATTGAGTTGTATTTATTTAGATGCTTATTAGCGAAATAATGGTTATATAGTAAATATAATTTAGGGTTTTTTAAACAAGTGAACCTTTACACGCGGTGGCCGTGCTGGAGCATTTCCTAAACATCAACTCAGTGAGTGAACAGCAAAATTAAAGCGACTTAAAAATAGAGAGAAAATCATATTAGGTGCTTTTATTTCCAACATGAGCTCATTCATGGCTGTATTGTTTAATTCATGTAAAGTAACGTCTTGATTGAGACTTTATAATCTTAGTCTATGTGACTCCGTGAGTTCTCTATTTCTTAGAAGACAAGCTGCATAAACTAGCCTACATATCAGGCATTTATGTAACACATCTCATTGGTGCATTAACGACTGTTATGTTAAAAAAGTTTACTAATTACAGCAAAGCAAGTAAGTATACTTTACCTGTGAATGCCATTGTTTATGTGTCATCTCCCCTTAGATGAGCTGCAGTGGCGATTCTGCGCGCAACACCCACAAGATGGCGGTGTTTATCAATGAATCCGATATTACGAAACCGATATCCGATTATGGTAAAATGCTTAAATTTTAGGAAAATTATCGGTAAATCGATACATCAGTCAATATCTACTTTAAATACTTGTAAATTATTTTATCTGCAAATCGTTTCTTAAAATGACCAATACCGACAACTGTACAAATGCTTAATATTAGAAATGCACTGATTGCAGTTTTCTTGGTATGACCTGCCGATACCGATTTTCTTTCTAAGAAGTATAATTGACAGCATATACAAACACAAATATATATATTTTTCCAATGCCATAAAATGTACATAATAAAAAAATATTAAACATTACAATTCCCCCAATCCGGACTAAATTACAGATATTCTCTATAAATGCATTTACATTGCAAAATTTCAAATGCATAAATAATTTTATAAAATTAATGTTTTAACAACAAATAAGAAATGTGAAAAATGCAAAGATACTTTTAAATATGAAACCAAACCACCAGAAGGTGGTGGCAAAAGACTGTTTTAATGTGTGAGTCATTTAGTCTTTATGCATAGGTTTCTGAATCATTCAAAAACGTGGATTCATTAACGAAACACCTCTGTGTTGCTCAGAGACATGCTGCAGTTCTGCTGTGGCTTTGATTGGAACGATTTTCTGCAACGAAATTGAGCAAAAAACATTCAATATTTTGTCTAAAATATAAGTAGCTTAATTTAAACTTCTTGTTTATTGAACTACTATTGTATAAAATCAGTGTCACATTGCAGTCATGTTGATATTAGGGATCATATTGGTCATGCAATGTTGGGTACCTAAATCATATTATAAATATGTTTTTTCTACCGCAGTATCTATAACTTTCTGTGAGTGCTGTTGCGCTCATATGTTTTGATTTCTGCACGAGTCTCTCTCACATACTCATTTTAAGCTGCACAAGCTTCATCTGTCACGGCATAAATAGTCGCCGTAAGTGGAATCGGCAGCCTAGGGGCCGTTCACATATCGCGCCTAAAAACGCGTGGAAAACGCTAGGCGCGCCGATTTCTCCTTCTTTCCAAAGCGCTCTGTAGCTTGCGCTCCCGTGGCGTCTGCCGTTGCTAAGCAACCATGACCCACACTCTCAATGAAGACGGCAAGTTTCATCAAATGACAAACGGATTTCCAGCACTAAAAATCACTTGCTGTAGCTCTGCTACTAAATTTATTTAAAATGTACAGCTATGATCAGCTGTTTCTCCATCTTGGCTGAGCTTTCAATGTTGTTACGGGAAAGGATGAAGTTAATTGGTTGAATCTTGTCACATGACCCGCGGTGCGCTTGCGGCATTCTGAAAAGTTGAGATGTTTTTCAAATCGATGCGGCGCGGACGCGCCTGAAAAAACTGAGCGCGTCGCACCGTGTGCACGTCGCGACCGCGTCGCTTCCGTTCTGAGCGCGGCTGCCGCGCGTCTACATTTGAAATAACGAGCTTGAGCGCGCAAAAGACGCGATATGTGAACGGCCCCTAAAGCCGACTTTCCACTATCTCTGACGAACGACAAGCGACAGACGAGCTGTGTGGAGTTCCGATCATATGCCTATGCGGAAATTTCGGATCCGATTTGAGCTGCGGATGCGTTAAAACTTCTGCCGCCAAAAGTTTATTACCAAAATTTGGTCACTTTAACATTATTCTTTAAACACTATTTCTGTTGAATTGTGCTTTAGAATAATTATGGCAAAAAAAAAAACATTTATAATTATAAAATCATTATTTACGTTGATTAGTCCCATAAAACCTACTATGTTTTTATTTTGGGGGTCATTTTATTTGTGACGAAACATTCATACATTGATTATATTCATTCATATAATTAATTTTACCACGGTGAATATATGCCGAGGTAACGGTTGTTGCACGATCAGTTTGAAAGTTCTGTGCGACCGCCACTAGGGGGAGAAATGTGACAGTCGTGTCCGAATGTCGTGTGGAAAGGCGGTTTGAGTCTATGCTTGAGTGGCGGCTTATTCCGATGCCTGGCCGATCGATCGGCGCATCTCCAATATCGACACCGATAATCTGCCAGGCCGATAAACGGTCGACCGCTAGGACGTGCATTGACCAACAGAACGCTGCTTGGTTTGCAAGGACTTCTGTGTAAGATGTGCTTCATATATCACTACACTATTGACAATAAATCATGGATATGTTTTGGCCACAAAAATTTTTTAATGTGACTAAATGTGACACCCTTTTAAGTGAGGGGTTTCTGTCATTTTAGATCTCGACAGCTTGGATCTCTCCATTCTTAAAGATAAACCTTTAACATACATGGAAACTTCTTTATAGTACAGGTTCTTTATAGTACAAAAAGGTTCTTCAGATTATTAGAGAGGTCATGACAAAAAATATTTGAATAGGATACTTGAGTTTTACTTAGAATAACAATAATAATAAATAAACATATGGAAACAATTATTATTTTCAACCCTCATTCTGACCCTCTGTCTGAAACAACTTGTTTTTAAGGGGCTTGTCCTTTAAGGCTTCTCAGTAATTGGCCACTGTTATGATTGGCTAACATCGTTGCATAGGAAACCGTATCAACGTCCCCTCGCTATTACATGTGAGTGTTTTGACAACAAAATCAAAATAAATGGACATTTCCAGACAAAGCAGTATGAAATCATTTACTTACGATTTGTGATGTAGCTGCGGTCAGATGTAGTACCGCTTCATCTTTCAACAAATCTCCATGACACTGTGCCTCGTTTACAAAACAAAAAGCTCAGAACAATGCTCTGACATGATCCGGGATGTCATTAAAAATAATCTATCAGCTTGTTCCTGATGCTGGAATCCTTCTGATATCTGTCCAAAAAAAAGACAGGAGACGTCACCTTGCCCCTCAGATCCAAAACAAGCTGTTTTTAGAGCTTGATTAAATTAATGCTTTGTTTATATTGAGAATATGTTTTAAGCTATGAAACTTGAATGATGTTTTAATGGCACAAAGACCTCTTATATGCCAAATGATCAAGGCAAATTTACATTTCTGTGTTTCATTTAAAACAGAAAGCCATACAGGTTTGGAACAACGTGAGGCTAAGTAAATAATAGGGGTGGGAGAAAAAAAATCGATTCTCCGATATATTGCGATTATTATAGGATGTGTGCTTTGCTTGACAGTATGCGGTTTCACTCAGTGGTATCTCACCGTTTTCTCTTCCAAATGCTCTATGAAGGCATCATTTTTGCTGTTTGGAATGCAATATAAATTCAGTACAACTCAGTGCACTTCTATCTTGCACTTAGGGGTAGACAATATGACCAAAAATAAGGTCTTTATGATATCATACACTGTAAAAAATAAAAAACACAATTTGTTGAGTCAGCTTAAAATAATTTGTTACCCTGCTGCCTTAAATTTTTAAGTTCAGTCAACTAAAATAAGTTTAGTCAACTTGAAATGTTAAGTTGTACTAAGTAACAACTTAGATATTTGTGTTTGCTAAACTTAACAGATGGATAAGTAACCCAGCTGCCTTAAAATTTTAAGTTGATTCAACTCAAATATCTAAGTCGTCACTTAGTATAATTTAACATTTCAAATTGAATAAACTTCTTTTGAGTTGACTGAACTTAAAATTTTAAGACAGCCAGGTTACAAATTATTTTAAGTTGACTCAACAAATTGTTTTTTACAGTGCAGTTTTTGATACTATAGAAATTTCACAATTATCACAAAAAACTAATACTAGCCTAAAAAAACAACAAAAAAAACTCAAGCTCACTGAAGACAAGTTAATTAGTACTAAACAGTTAGTTTACTAATTAAATAAGAAACTAATTATAAGCAATAGGACAAAAAACTACAGTAGAACAAATAAATAAGAAATGCTACATACATTGTATAAAGTAATCAAATGATTAAAAACACTGCATTTTCTTCACTGTGTAAAGTAAATATTTCTTAATTACAAAAGTGATTTAGTCAAGAGCAGTGAGAGATTTTCCCTCTTTTGTTTGATTAACATGAATGACAGACAGCAGGAATATTATACTGTAGACTAGTATTTATATTGCATTTAAATGTAAATCTACTTACATTAAGTAATTTAATAAAAATGCACAAATAAATTCAAGAATCATTTTGGCATCAGCTTGTGATTCAGAATTGAATCAGACTGTGAGTCCACCCCTAGTAAATAATGACAGAATTTTAATTTTAGGGCAAACATTTAGTTAAAGGGAACTGAAAATGTGAAAGTAACAAAACTGATGCATTTCATTTTCTCCAGGGGCACAAAACTTTGATGTTATTCGTCTCTCAACGTATAGGACGGCATGTAAGCTACGATTTGTTCAGAAACGATGCAACCGTAAGTCCTGTCTCCATGTTATTTATTTTAAAATACCATTTTGTGACGTACAAAGTCAGTTTGGTTGTATATCATGTAAATTTTCTTCTTGGATATGAAAAACATTTCCATTATTTTTAATGATCTCACTGGTGTACTTTTCCTGTCGTAGTTCATTTAGTGGACGTGTGGAACATGATCGAAGCTTTCCGTGACAATGGGTTGAGCACACTAGACCACAACGCAGAGATTAATGTGTCACGCCTGGAGACCATTTTGTCCTCCATCTTCTACCAGCTCAACAAGCGGCTGCCCACCACCCACCAGATAAACGTGGAGCAGTCCATCGGCCTGCTGCTCAACTTCATCGTGGCCACTTATGACAGGTGTGTTGTTAGTGCAGGAGATTTGTTTTTCTCTCAGGGGGTCCCTTGTGGCAGTATGTCGCTGCAAACCTGATGGACTGTGAGTCATACGCATCGTGACAAGAGTGAGTGTTAGGATGGCACAGGCTCTGTTCCAAAACATAGTGAGCTGCCTACGGAGGCAGCATTTCAAGACATTGTGAATACACTGCCAAGGTGAAGGCAACCTAATTATATTGCTTATTAAGATACCACACTTCATTTTGGCAAAATTCTAAAAGTGCAATCACATTTAACATTGTTTGGTGAAATTTCACAAGCAAAATCCAGACAGTTAAATAGAGATCCACTCAGTCTGGAATTTCGATTGAAGATGAAAGATTTCCCCATGCAGATTTTGTGCTGCATACATAGCTATACTATTGACAATAGACAATGCATGCAAGATTTTGTCAAAATTTTGCTAATATGCATTGTGATGTAAGCCCGTTTCTGTCACTGAATAAAAAAGGTAATTGCAACTTTTTTTCTCACTGTTGCGAGGTTACATTTTGAATTTTTTTTTCTCAGAATTGCATAATACAAACTGACTTTTCTCTCTGAATTTTGTAATATAAACTAACAATTGAGTTGTAAAGTCAGAATATAAACCCAAAATTCTGAGAAATGAAGTTAGAATTGTGAGATATAAACTAGCAGTTCAGATTTTTTTCTCAAAATTGCATGATATGAACTCGCATTTGCGAGTTATAATATCAGAATCTCGCAATTGCGAGTTTATATGTTCCAATTTTGACTTTCTCAGAATTACGAGATATAAACTCACATTTCTGAGTTTATAACTTGCGACTGGGAGTTAATGTCATGCAATTCTGACTTTACTGTACATCTCGCAAAACTTTTTTTCTCAGAATTGTATGATATAAACTCGTAATTACAAGTTATAAAGTCAGAATTGCAAGATATAAACTTGCAGTATGTACTTTTTCTCAGAATTGCATGATGCAAACTCATAATTGCGAGCTATAAAATCAGAATCTGTTTTGAATTTATATCTCGCAATTCTAACTTTTTTGTTAGACTTTATAACTCACAATTGCAAATTTATATCCTGCAATTTTGACTTTTTTCTCAGAATTACTATATAAAATCACAATTGCGAGCTATGAAGTCAGAATCTGTTCTGAGTCTATATCTCACAATTCTAACTTTTTTCCCAGAATTACGAGATATAAACTCGCAATTCTGACTTTATAACTTGCAATTGCAAGTTTATATTCCGCAATTCTGACTTTATATCTCGCAGTTCTGGCTTTTTTCTCGCAATTGCAAGTTTACATCTCGCAATTCGAACATTTTTTCTCAGAGTTTCATGATATAAACTCGCAATTACGAGCTATAAAGTCAGAATCTCGCAATTCCGAGTTTCTATCTCGCAATTCTGTTTTTTTTTTCTCAAAACTGCAAGATAAACTCGCAATTCTGACTTTATAACTCACAATTGCGAGTTTATATACCAAAATTTTGACTTTATATCTCACAATTCTGATTTTATAACTTGCAGTTGTGAACTCGCAATTGCTAGAAAAAAGTCAGAATTGTAAGATAAAAAGTTGCAATGACCTTTTTTAAAGAAATTTTATTTAGTGGTGGGAACAGGCTTCCATATCTAACTGAAAAAAAGAAAGAAATGGTAAATATACTTACAATTGATTCAGTACTGGCAGGCAGTGATTAAAATAGTTTAAACTTACTGACTATTTCCCCCCAAATTTTCTTCTTGCATTAGTGTTGCTGCCTATGTAGAGCATGTTAGATTGGTCACTTACAGTATAAGCTAACTAATAAATGAACAATATTAAAATTCTACATGATTTCTGTAAGATTGGCATAACCAGACTTTTAGACTGACCGTGGATTAATATACATTAAATATACATACAGTGCCCTCCACTAATATTGGCACCCTTGGTAAATATGAGCAAAGACGGCTATGGAAATAAATCTGCTTTGTTTATCTTTATGATCTTACATTCAAAAAATTCACAAAATGCTAACCTTTCATTGAAGTAAAACAATTAAAAGTGGGGGGAAACTTACGTTATGAAATAAATGTTTTTCTCATATGCATGTTGGGCACAATTATTGGCACACTTAGAAATTATAATAAGTAAAATATCTCTGAAATATATTCCCATTCATATTTGCATTTATTTAGCACACTAGAATGACTAGGAGTATGATATTGTCCAGCAATAACTTCCTGTTTCACAGGATTATAAATATGAGGAACACAAAGGCCAAATTTCCTTAATCATCCATCACAAGGAATAAAACCAAATAATATAGTTCTGATGTGCAGAACAAGATTGTTGAGCTTCACAAAATAGAAAGTGGCTGTAAGAAAAGAGCTAAAGCATTGAAAATCCCAATTTCCATCACTAGGACAATAATTAAGAATTCAAATTAAACTAAAGATGTTACAAATCTGCCTGGAAAAGGATGTGTCATGTGCCGATAATTGTGGTCAACATGAACTAGAGAAAAACATTTATTTCATAAAGAGATTTTCCCCCTGCTTTCCATGGTTTTACTTAAATGATAGGTTAGAATATTGTGAATTTTTTGAATGAAAGATTAAAAGGATAAACAATGCAGATTTATTCTTACAGCCACCTTTGCTCATATTTACCAAGGGTGCCAATATTAGTGGAGGGCACTGTACATATTAATATGGATTAATATGCCTTATTAGCAGCTTCACTAGCCGAAAAGTGTCTTGTAAAACTTATTGATTTGACCATTCTATGAGGGCGAAGTGTGTTGCTGTGTCAGGAGCAATTGAATGTCGCTTCTGCATGTCTGGACTCCTTTTCAGATTTTATTGACTTCATATACTTTTGAAAATTAAGCATTTAGGTTAGCATCATTGTCACAGATGGCTCCAAAACGATCTCAGTTATGGTTGGCTGCGCTGATATTTTAATATTTTACGCTAAACACAGCTAACACCTAATGAAAGTCAAGAAGTAACAAACTGTTAAACATACACACACACAAGAAAAGAAGATGGTGCACAGGGACTGAATGAATGAAATGAATTGGTGAGTCATTTTTGAACTGGTTCATTTACATAAATCGTTCAAACGAACCAATTCACTAAAATGAATCAGACTTTCCAACACTGCAAATGAGCTAGAGCAGTGGTTCTCAAGTCCTCAGGGCTCACTGCTCTGCACATTTTGTATGTCTCCCTTATTTAACGCACCTGATTCAGATCATCAGCTCGTTAGGAGAAAGATCCATGAACTGAACTGGGTACGTCAGATTCAGTAACATACAAAATGTGCAGAGCAGTGGGCCCTGAAGACTGGAGTTAAGAACCTCTGAGCTAGAGGACATTTTAGCTTCCTGTGCAACATGACAAAAAGGGTGATGTAGATTTTTGTAATGCTACACTTCTGCCTGTCGGAAAAAGTAGCTATCAACTGAAAAATGTATACAAAAACAGCTACAGAAAAACGTAATGTAGTATCTACTTACTTTAAAACTTACCAAAAAAGTACAGAGAAAAGTACTAATAAGATGTTTTGGCTCTATGGTTGTGGGCCTTCTAACACTATCAACATTATTGTAGTCAAACATGTTCTGTTTACACATATATTTCCAACAGACTGTCTAGAAAAGTATAAAATTTGGTGTAATCCAAACACTAAATGTAATTTAAAGAATCTTAGGATTGCTATAACAGAACTTCTGATAATGTGTTGTTTGTGTTTCAGTGAAGGCCATGGGAAACTCACAGTGTTTGCTATGAAGGCAATGCTAGCTACGATGTGTGGCGGTAAAATACTGGACAAATTACGTTGTAAGTATAATGCTTATTATACAGCAATTCAGCAGTTATTTCACAAAGACAAAATAGATATTTTCCATCATAAGGAGGAGATCATATGCTGTAAAAGGCAAAACTGTTGTTTATTAGCATTGAATCTAAGTAGTCATTTTGAGCTCTTCTTTTTGCTAAATTGTTACATTTCTCTCCGCTAAACTATTAGTATTACTCATTTTAAAGACTGTAAGCTCATACAACGTTATATATGATATAGAACAAGTCTACTGGAGTGAAATACACAGGCTTTAATTTAAAATAATACACAGAAAGGGCTTTTATGCCAATAAAAGTTTCACTGAGAGTTTGGCTCCCCCTTCTGTACTGAACTCAAAATTACATTACAGTTTAAAATCTTTTCTGAACACTCCGAATCTCACAAGGAATCTCAGTACTGCTACTACTACTACTACTAGTAATAAAAATAAAGGTTTGTTTTCATCCCACATGTGTTTTTTAGCTGTGTGTACAGTTTTGGTCAGAATTCTGTCATCAAAAGTGCAGTTCTTTACATTACCTTGATTTATTTTATTATTATTATTTTTTTTTTAATAATAATTCATTTTACCCAGATAATTTTTCCATTTCACAGATTTAGTTTTTTCGAATAGTTACATATTGTATATTTAAATGGTGCAAATTTATAATTTCTTTTATCACTCCACATCCACAGCAATGAGTATCATTTTATCATTCTTATTATTATAACAAAAAAAAGACTAATGCTAATTATAAATCTTCATGCATTATAATTAATATGTAAATTGATCACTGATTCTGAATTTTTTGTTCTTAAAAATGTATCCATGACATGTAATAACTCAAAATCACCTCTGTCTCTTTAAGATATATTTTCCCAGATATCAGACTCAAATGGGGTGATGGTCTTTGCCAAATTTGACCAGTTCCTGAGGGAAGTGTTGAAGCTCCCCACGGCAGTGTTCGAGGGCCCGTCCTTCGGCTACACCGAGCACTCTGTGAGAACATGCTTCCCTCAGCAGGTGAGTACACTAATCTGCTTCAAATAGCAGCGAGAGTCCCTTTAAAACGATCAGGATCTCGTTCAACCTGTCTCGGAGTCTTAGAGGCTTTCACTAAGAGTGTCTTATCTGTGCTTTGCCAGAAGAAGATCTTGCTGAATACGTTTTTGGATGTGTTGATGGCAGATCCACCCCCGCAGTGCCTCGTATGGCTACCTCTCATGCACCGACTCGCTAATGTAGAGAATGGTACGTGCTGCGAGCGGATTGTACGTGGGTTTTTTATATCTCGTTTCCCGTCGCCCACTCCGTCTGGACACCTTACTCACAAAATACGGCTCAAGGTTTGCGAGTGTCTGAAACCCTTTGTGCTGCCGTCCCACAGTCTTCCATCCAGTGGAATGTTCGTATTGCCGGAGTGAGAGCATGATGGGTTTCCGGTACCGCTGCCAGCAGTGCCATGGCTACCAGCTTTGTCAGAGCTGCTTCTGGCGTGGTCATGCCAGCGGTCCCCATAGCAACCAGCACCAGATGAAGGAGCACTCCTCATGGGTATGTAGCGTTAGTTCACCCAAAAAATTTAGCCTTCATTTACTCACCCTAATGTCGTTCCAAAAAATACAGTTCAGTGAAATGCAAAAGATGTTATGTGAAATATCCAAGCTGTTTATTTAACTTATAATCATAGTGAACTGTGATTAAAAATACTCTAAAATAACAAAAATATACTATAAAGGTACATTAATCATTAAAGGTACAGTGTTTCCCCTAGGTGCACAGCTTTGGGGGGGTGGAGGGCAGGGTGATGGATGGGGCAGAGGTACTGTTACCCAACAGTACTTTTTTCGGTACTTTACTCCCTGTATAATAACAAAAACATTTATTTCAGTGAAAAAAAGGTCCAAAAATCTCAATTTCAACATTTTTCAACATACAATCTTTTTCTTTGTTTTTTTTTCAGAATTTTTTGTGTTTTAATTTTTCTGATAATCAAATGAAGGCAATTAATTTATTTAATTTTAATCAAATGAAAATTAAACCTTATTTTTTTTTTTTTGGCAAACAAACAGAGGTTTACTGTTAAAATTAATACATGGAAGAAAATTTGTATGAATATTCTGTTAAAAAAGTTTTAATAATACTTGTAGAATTTTTCTACAATTAAGTGGTTAATCTGGTTGTTTTTTTTTTATAATTTAATTGTTTTATTTAAATTGGCCAGAAATAGAAATATATAAAGAGGTACATTATACTGTACAAAAGTAATACAAGAGTAATATATTTCTGTTACACGTTAAACCATACTTTTATTTTGACGGGTTGCCGTGGAGTTTCTCTGTGTATACAGTATGATATGATGCTATTTTTCTCAAATGAAACAGTAGAATTCACATGAAATGGGCACCCACCTAATATAATAGCAGGGGAAACACTGAGGTACATTTAAGTCATTAATCACAACAGATCTAAGTTATGCAGTTTAAAGGGAAAGTACACCCAAAAATGAAAATTCAGTCATTCAGTCAGGACAGGTAGTAAGGACATCGTTAAAATAGTCCATGTGACATCAGTGGTTCAACTTTAATATTATGAAGAATACCTTTCTGGGCCTTGAACGTGTCAGTTGCATTGCTGTCTATGCAGGCTCAGAAAAATGTTGGATTTCATCAAAAATATCTTAATTTGTGTTCTGAAGATGAACAAAGGTTTCATGGGTTTGGAACGACATGAGGATGAGTGATTAATGACAGAATTTTCATTTTTGGATAAACTATCCCTTTAAGGTTTGACATAGTTCTGCATTAAAAGGGAAATTAGATCACAACAGAAGTCATTTAAGGTTACCTTTCCTATAGAACAGGTCCATGCCTTGTTCTTTTATTTAACAAACTAACTAGCCTTATGTTATTTATCTTATTTACAGAACAGCATTTCTGTCTCTACATGAATAGATTGTATACAACAGTTCAATAAACAAGTTAATATTAAGAGACTTACATTTTAGACAGCATATTTCCTGTTTTTGCTCAATTTCGCAAATTTAAATCATTCCAAACACAGCCACAGCACTGTTTTGCGTCTCTGAGCAACATGACGTGTTTCGTTCCTGAATGAATCAATCGTTTAAATGATTCGGTTCAATTGACTCACTTAACAACGATTTGCTGCCACCTATTGGCGGTTTTGATTTCACATTTAAAGTAGCTTTTCTTTTCATTTTTAAATAATTTCAAATATGTTTAAAATATATAAACATTATTTATGCATTTGTAACTACAGGTTAAAGCATTACATGTCTCTCTGAGCTGTATTAAACACTGTGTAAATACATGTAAATGCCACTTCAGATGCAGCCTCTGTGTTTCCTCTGCATTGCACAGATTCATTTTGTTGATACTGATATAATTTGTTTAGTAACAGCCCAAATGTCTTATTATTCTAACTGACTGGTTAAATGTAAAAATTTGACTCAAAAGATGATGCACACTTTTAGAAAAAATGGCTTTATAAAGGTAAAAAAGCCCATAAAAGGTAAAAAGCCCCCAAAGCTGTAAACCTAGGGGAAACACTGATTAGAATTTGTTTAGAACTAGACACATTTTAAATATTAATTAATATTAATATTACTTATACATATTGTTAATAATTTATATACTGCTTTACTGTTACGTGCAGAATAAAGTGCACAAGACAGAAGAATCTAAGCAATCTTTCTTTAATAATAAATCAAACAGGAATACACTGGAGATATTAGGAGCTAATACAATACAACCACAGAAACAAACTTCGCAGGAAACACAGGGCTTAAATGCATGGACAGATATTAACTGAATGGGAACAAGTAAGAACGAATCGATTAACTAAGCGCACAGGAAAACTAGGTCAAATGATAGAAACACAGATGACACAATAGAACAGAAAACAGATCAGAAACATGACATTTTATTTTATAATATATTAATACTAGGTAGAAAGGTATAAATATATACGTACTACTATTCAAAAATGAGTCCTCAGTAATGAAGTCTACTGACAAATACGGTATTTAATGAAATAATGAAATAATGTAATGTGAAATATTGTTTATGATATGTTATATAATATAATATTATTTATATATAATATATTATTTTATTATTATTTATTATTAATATTATATTATTATAATTTTAAATAGCTTTTTTTTATCTTAAAAATGTAATTTATTCCTCTGACTTCAGTGTCACATGATCCTTCAGAAATCATTCTCATATGCTGTTATATATATATATATATATATATAACATTTCTTATTATTATCAGTGTTAAGGGCACCTATTATGCCCCATTTTACAATATGATATATAAGTCTCAGGTATCCCCAGAATGTGTCTGTGAAGTTTCAGCTCAAAATAGCCCACAGATAATTTATTATATCATTTTTAAAAAGCCTATTTTGAGTGGAAGCAGAAACACACTGTTTTCGTGCATGTCTCTTTAAATGCAAATGAGCCGCTGCTCCCCGCCTCCTTTTCCAGAATAAGACTCTGCCTTTACAACTCGTACCTCAGATACTCTGCTAAAAAACATCCGTTTGTTTAGCGTGCTGAAATCATGCTTTTAAAGCATATTAGTTTAAAGTTCTGATATACGGTTTTCTGAGCACACACTTCCAAAGCATGCACACAGAAAGCGGCTGTCACATGCCACGTGAGTACTAAACTCTTTGAGTACTAGTTCTCTTTCATCTCTTATTGTGCTTAAACTGTCAAATACACACAAGTTATGTTAAAAACACACCAGTTGCAGAAATAGTTAGTTATGTCTGTGAAGGTAAACAGCTGGGAAAGAAATTGGATTTTTATATTAGATCTGTGCGGAAGAAGTGTAATATACAGTAAATCTATTGTTCTCTTGTCTCCTCTGAGGCTGGGACTCTAAATAATGTTCTGTGCTCGTCTGTGCAGCCAAAGACAGAACAGTTAGACAGAAAGGTGAACTTTCCCAATGGCGTTAGAACTGGTACACCAAAAAAATGACGGCACTACGGGTGGAAACATGCAGATTAAGAGGCAGTAATATTATAATAAGTTCCCCTTATTACGTCACAGTGGAGCGAAATCTGACACGCTCATTTTTTCAAATGCTTGCAGCAAAAGGATTACCAAAACAAAGTTACTGGGTTATAATTCTTGATGATTTCTGGGTTGGTAGATGCAATGGGGACACAATTATAGCACTTAAACGCAGAAAAAAGTCAGATTTTCATGATATGTCGTCTTTAATATTTCTGTGAAAACTGGCTTCATTTTATTTTAGGATCCTTTGATGATTATAAAAATTAAAAAGAACATCATTTATTTGAAAGAGGAATGTTTTGTAACATCATAAATGTCTTTACTGACACTTTTGATCAATTAAATATATCCTTGCTGAATAAAAATAATTATTTTAAAAAAAAAGGGGCAGGGGGGACCTCAAACTTTTAAATTGTAGTGTACATGTTTTATAGCTAAATTGTTTGTCAGTGGGAGAGGGATAGATGAGCAGCAAGTATTTTGTTTCCCGTTAAACGTCATTCGTCTCTAATTCAGGATTTCAAGGGTTTTTCAGCGAGTGAGTTATATTGATTACATTTTTAATACTCAAACGTTGTTCCAAAGCTCAGTCACACTGCTGGAAATTACAGCTTGGGAAACGATTTCACACAGCCTCCCAAATCCAATTATAAGAGTTTTTTCCCCTCATTCTCACCACCTCGATAAAGATTTTTTTTCCAACCACAGAGCAAGGATTTTGCTGAATCAAAGAGAATTTTTCATTAACTTTAAATGAAACATATCACTTATAAATCTACATTAAACTGTATGAAATGTTCCAGCTTTACATGGGAAGTAAGTCTGCAACTTTTTATGTACAGATCAAATGTGCATTCATTCCCAATTATGCCACAAACTGCATATACAGTCATGGCTAAAAATATTTGCACCCTTGCAATTCTGTCAGAAAATGCAACCCTTCTCTCAGAAAATTGTTGCAGTTGCAAATGTTTTGGTACTCACATGTTTATTTTTTTTTTTTGTTTGCATTGGAACAACACAAAAAAAAAAACAGATAAGAAAAGTCAAATCTGATACAATTCCACACAGAACCCAGAAAATGCACTGGACAAAATTATTGGCACCCTTAACTTAATATTTGGTAGCACCCCCTTTGGAAAAAATTATTGAAATGAATCACTTCCTGTAACCATGAATGAGTTTCTTGCACCTCATCTACTGGAATTTTGGATGAGTCTTCTTTTGCAAACTGCTCCAGGTCAGTCAGATTTGAAGGATGGCTTCTCCCAACTGCTGTTTTGAGATCTCTCCACAGGTGTTCTATGGGATTCAGATCTGGACTCATTGCTGGCCATTTCAGATCTCTCCAGCGCTTTGTTTGTAACCATTTCTGAGTGCTTTTTGAAGTGTGTTTCGGGTCGTTTTCATGCTGGAAGACCCATGACCTCTGGTGGAGATGCAGCTTTCTGACACTGTCCACTACGTTGAGCCCCAAAATTCTTTGGTAATCATCAGATTTCATGATACCATTCACACAGTCAAGGCATCCAGAAGCAGCAAAGCAACCCCAAAACATCTTTGAACCTCCACCATGTTTGACTGTGAGGACTGTGTTCTTTTCTTTGAAGGCTTCATTTCTTTTTCTGTAAACAGTGCCATGATGTCCTTTACCAAAAAGCTCTACTTTTGTCTCATCTGTCCACAGTACATTCTCCCAGAAGGACTGTGGTTTTGTCTCATAAGTTTTGGCAAACTCCAGTTTTGCTTTTTTATGCCTTTGTGTCAGCAGTGGTGTCCTCCTAGGTCTCCTACCATAGCATCCCTTTTCATTCAGATGGCGACGGATAGTGCGAGTGGACACTGTTGTACCCTGTGTCTGCAGATCAGCTTGGATTTGTTTGAAAGTTATTTGGGGTTCTTTATCCACCATTCAAACAATCCTTCGTTGTAATTTTTTATTAATTTTCCTCTTCCGTCCACGTCCAGGGAGGTTAGCTACAGTGCCGTGGGCTGTAAACCTCTTGATGATATTGCGCACAGTGGACACAGAATGTAATGAATGTAATGTAAAATGTAATTTTCTACATTTTAACTGGTTCCAAGTGTGATTACCATATTGCCCACACCTGTTACTTCCCACAGGTGTGTCTAAATACAAATTACAGGAGCATCACATGCCTAAAAAGCAATTATTTCTTACAATTTTGACAAGGTGTCAATAATTTTGTCCAGTCCATTTTTGAGTTCTCTGTGAAATTTTATCAAGTTTGACTTTTCTTCTTTGTTTTTTTTTTTATGTGTGTTGTTGCAGTGCAATCAAAAACAATAAGCACGTGAATACCAAAACATTTGCAATTGGAACAATTTTCTGAGAGAATTGCAAGGGTGCTGATATTTTTGGCCATGACTGTATTTGAATTACATTTGATTTTATTAATAAATTTAAGTACATGTAAGGTGTTTTAGGGTTGCATTTAGTACTTATTTTTAACGTCTCAGATTTTTTTTTTTTCACTCATTTTACAGAAGTCTCCAGCAAAGAAGCTCAGCCATGCCATCAGTAAATCTCTGGGCTGCATGCCGATCGGAGAGCCGCCTCACCCCGTGTTTCCAGAGGCAGCGGAAAGACCTCAGGACCTCGCACACACCACGTAAGTCCTCTGGAGTGCTTATTCAATCGCTTTTTTCTCTGCTATCTCAGCTCTGTATGACATACACATCTCAAACCATTCATTCACCTCATTTCTTAGTAGCTTTGAACAAACAGCTCACATTTGCTATAGTATAAGAACGCAAAGTTAATCCAGACAGGTCTGTTATTTGATAAGACTCTATGAACGTTTTAAATTTATATAACAGTCAGGTTGTAATTGTAATCACGTCCTCTTGTCTGAAATTGCACAGTATTTGTTTCTTATTTCTGTAGCGAGAGCGAATATTGATCTGCAGATCTGTCATGGGAAAGAAATGTAATTAGGAAATGCCAAGAAGAAAGATATTGTGTGTAAAAATATATGGGTACAGTTTTCTCATTTACGGGATTATAAATATCTGGGAGGTGAATCAATTTTGCCAGACTTTCGCTCTAAGGAACAGGCCCTGGTCTATCAGTACTTTTATTAACTGACACATGAACTCAGGGATTGATGAAGACCATAAAACTGCTGAACATATGTGCCCTCCACTAGAGGGAAAGTGTAGCAGATTTACTGTGTTCATTTATTTTTCTAATAAAACACCAGCGTTATTTGATTATGAACCAGATAAAGTATTAACAGCTCGAAAAACAATTGCATGATTGTATATCATCATGCTTATAAGCGTTTGAAGTGTGGGTGAGGAAAATGAACAGCAGTAAAGCATGTTTCAATATAATTGTAAGACTGCATCTTTTGAAAATTCATTTTAGTCATAGTCTTTTGATGGGAGTGTTGTTTTAATTTAGTCAGTATTTTGTTTCATTCATCAATTTTAGTCTTGATTTTCATGACATATACTTTTAATGACTGAAAATGTTCAAAATAACCAAACATTAAAAAAGTAATAAACAATACATTTAAAATAATGTATGTTTATAGAAAGAAATAATACTTTTATTCAATGCTGATGCACTAAATTGATCAAAAGTTACAGTAAAGACATGTATAATATTGCAGATTTATGCTTTGAATATTTTTTTTGTCCTTTGAACTTTGTTTTCATCAAAGAATCCTGGAAAAATCATCACGGTTTACACAATAACATTAAGCAGCACAACTGCTTTCAACAGTGATAATGAGAAATATTTCTTAAGCTTTAATCTGCATATTAAAATGATTTCTGAAGGATTAGGAGACATTAATGATGCTGAAAATTCAGCTTTGATCGCACGACTAAATTACATTTTGAAATATTATTTATAAAACAACAACAGCAACAAAAAAACAAGTAATATTTTAGTAATATTTTACATGCTAAAAATGTCATTTAATCAGTTTAATTCCTGGACTTCAGTATTGTGCATTGATGATCAGCATTAAAACCTGACCTTGAGGAGGAAGATGTGTCACCAGGATCACGGCAGTCAAAACAAAGTGCATTGTGCTGTTTATGAAGTGAAAAAATGTGATATAAAAAATAAGATTTACCGGTCCTTAGATTCCATGCAGACAGACAGTCTCCTGTGGGAACTAAAATAATAGCTGAAGTGCACAGTCATGCTCCAGTGGCATTTCTGAGTTGGCAGAGAATAGCTGCACTAAAACTGATGGAGTTTTAAATTTAATGGAGGCCGCTGATAGTACCTGAGGCACATACCCTCGGGGATCCCGCTCTGTATCTTTATAGAGATATACAAGCTTTTTAAAACCAAATGTTTCTCTTAGACATTCCCTCTGCCCCTTTCTGTCTGAAGCAAAGGATGGTGGATGACTGCCTCTGAAACAACTGAACATATATTTGGACTGCTTTAAAATTTAAGTCACCTTAATCAATACCAAAATTGATTACTTTTTTTTTAGTGCAAATAACATTCCTGGTCTTATTGAATGAGGTTGCACATTATTTATTTATTTTTTAACGTTTGCCTTTGAAATCCTTTAAATGTAATAATTTTCTCTGCCTCTTAAATGACTTTATTTTTTAACTGATGTCATAAATACTTCTTATTTTTTAACTTTTTCCCCCCAGCCTCCAATCATCGTTCTGGTATAAAATGCATACTTTCACAATCCAATCAATTTCTGATGGATAAAATTAAGCACAGTATGTCATTTTGTCCTGTTTCACTCATTATGCCACATTACAAAAATAAATATGCTGCGAATGATGCAACATGTTATCTACAGAGGCAACTATACACATTAAAACTGCAATAATTCATCGCTGCATGATAAACAATGATCTTGGACTTTATACTGACACCTGGAGGTAAAATCACAGTTTCACAAGTTTTTGGATTTCTAGTTGTATTTACTTATTGAAGAAACTGTTGATTTTATTTTTACATTATTTTAGCTTTAACATTTTTATTGACAATGCCCTCAAGGGAATACATTAAGAAATGCAGCTTTGCAGAGAAAAGTTTAGTGTGTTCAGTGTAGAAAAACTCTTATAAAGATGTTTATAAATTCATCCCATTTAAGAGACAGTTGCACTTACACAAAAGGCAGCACTTGAGTAACATTCACTGGCTTCAACAATAAATTTCAAGTCAATTAATGCCAGATTTTAAGTTGTTTGCTATTATTATTCCTATTATACTCTACCAGTCAAAAGTTTTTGAACAGTAAGATTTTTAATGTTTTTTAAAGAAGTCTCTTCTGCTCACCAAGCCTGCATTTATTTGATCCAAAGTGCAGCAAAAACAGTAACATTTTGAAATATTTTTACTATTTTAAATAACCGTTTTCTATTTTAATATATTGTAAAATGTAATTTATTCCCGTGAAGCTGAATTTTTAGCATCATTACTCCAGTCACATGATCTTTCAGAAATTATTCTAATATTCTGATTTGCTGCTCAAAAACATTTATAATTATTATGATGTTGAAAACAACTGAGCAGAATTTTTTCGGGTTTCTTTGTTGAATAAAAAGTTCAGAAGAACAGCATTTTTTGAAATAGAAATCTTTTGTAACATTATAAATGTCTTCATTATCACTTCTGTATATATATGTGTATATATATATATACTCCATGCTTTTGAATGGTATAGTGCATAATGTTATGAAAGATTTTATTTCGGATAAATGCTGATCTTTGAATCTTTTTGTTCACCAAAAAATACTGGGAAAAAAAGAACTCAACTGTTTTGAATATTGATAATAATGATAATATAAAAAATGATTCTTGAACAACAAATCTGTATATTAGAATGATTTCTGAAGGATCATGTGACACTGAAGACTGGAGTAATGATGCTTAAAATTTAGCTTTGATCACAGGAATAAATTACATTTTAAAATGTATTCAAATAGAAAACAGTTATTTTAAATAGTAACATTTTTTAGTTTTTGCTGTACTTTGGATCACACAAATACTTTAAAACATTAAAAATCGTACTGTTCAAAAACATTTGACTGGTAGTGTAGGCATAAAGTGTAGCATTTATTTTTTTTGTGGTGACTTTGATGGTTTTGTGCAATGAAAAGTTATAGATATTTAGCCTATATATTTTCTGAATATCTTTAAGTTACCAATTTCAAAGGCTCCACATGATTAATCTTAGCTTTTCATGTTGGTTTATAAATCCATGCAGATTTTGTGCTTTGTGTTCAACAGGTAAACTCCATTTGTTTTTAAAACATGCTGTTAAGATGTGTTTAAAATCAAATATGTATTTAAATGTTTCTCTAGAAACTGAATTCTAAATGCAGTTTTGCGTGTAAATTAATGCTGAAATAATACATCTTATGAAAGAGTGTTTAAATTTTACCATCTTATTCCCACCTAGAATAGATTCAGACTTGATGAAATTGCCCCTGAACTCACTGTGACTGAAGGGCACATTTGCCAGCTCGTGTTCTGCTGCCAGCATTGTCTATTTTTAGTTCCCAAATTCAGATTGCTAAGCAATTAAAACTGCTCTTGAAATATCCCTTTGTACCACTCGAATAGCATCAGCTTCAAATAGTCCTCGTGTGAAAGACTTGTAGAAATTTATTTTCAAATAGCGCTTCCTATTTATGGATAAAGAGAGCAAGAGGCTTTCGTAATGCTTTCTTTAATTGGCCACGCAACAATTCGAGAAATGAAAGAGCTGAATTGGAATAGATGAATATCAGACCTTGATTACAATGCGAAGCACATTTTCACACATTTAAAGACATGAAATGGCATTCACAACCCATTTAACTTCTCTAATATGACATGTTTCAGAATCAATCAGGACTTAAATGAAAAAATTATGTAAGTGACAGGGAAAATCATTTCAGAGGTTGAGCAAGTTAGCGCATTTTGATTAAAGACTACAAAGACATACATTTTTCTTCTTTAATGTGCACAGATAAATCATTTACAATAAGAGCGTTAATGTGTATTAAAAAGAGTGCATTAAACATGAATACTCAGCTGTGTGACTCCTCCCCTTCTGTCACAGATTGTCTTCTCAACTTATCTAAATGCAGTTTGACCTGCCTGTGGGCCACTCCATCTCTTTAGTGCTAAATCAATCTCAAGCCTCCAGTGTTTTCTGTTTACTATGACTCTGGAATATAACAATGCCACTTTCATGGAGTCTAACAGATATTATTAGTCTGTTTCATTGAGCATCTCCCTCAGCACAGACAGAGAGTTATGCATTCATATAATGAGTATTGAAGAAAGTGGTTCTGTTGTGATAAATCTCATCAGTAGTCATATTATATTATTAGTTATACTTGCTAATGCACATATTACCAACCTAGGCTGGAAATACCAACCTGATCTCATGACGAAAATGTTCTGTACCTCTGGGAACTTTTTACGCAAGATGCAAAATACATACCGACATGTATGTTTCGTGACATATTCAATGTGAAATGTCCACAGTGTTTTTTTTCTTGAGACAGATGAACGTGCATATGGTACGTTTTATGTGATGTTGGTTTTGTACGTGTCTCCACAGTTCTGACTTGAAATGTCTGTTGAGTGGCGCTGTAACTCTGTGACATTTTAAAATAACATACCATCTGCATTACACATAAAACCTACCCAACAGTATGAACATAAGCGAATGTGACGTAAAAGCGCAGTCGCATTGTCGTGCGATTGTGAGTCATGTTTGTACCCAAGGATTCCACATCCTAAGCTTCTGAGCAAGCTTGTTACATCCAGGAAGTGAAACATATGGAGCTGTAATCATAACTGTGAATGAAAATGATTACAAGTGCTCACTGTTTTACTGCCTCTAGTGTTCATTTCTGTTGGAAATTGCAGTGATATGTACTTATTAATACATATTTCACGCCTTGAGAAGAAGTTCCCAGAGGTAGGTTTTTGTCATGAGAGCAGGTAGGGAAATACATGCGTCTAACTACATTTTGGCAGAAAACGTAGCTGAAATAAACAGATTTTATTCCTTTTTACACAAATTATGTCTAGAGGTCATAATTAATAAAGTATCAATTAATAAAGACCCTGCAAAATATTGTGTTATGACCTCAAAACACTTTGACCTTGGTGCATAATCTGTAAATTAAATAATTTTGACATTTGCATCACATAACCAGCTCCATAAATGGCTTTTCTTACATGGTAAACTTGCTCGGTAGCGCACCTGGTACATCATTGCATTTGCTATACAGAGTCATAAGTCACTAAAGAAAGGTCTTAAAGACTTGAATCAAGATCAAAAAGGGATGATTTCTTTTGCAAATTTGTTTTTGATTTGCTTTTGTCAACACTATCTGTTAGGTTTAGTTTAAGTGGTAAGTGTTTGTTTTTAAACGCGACAGAGCATAAAAACTGCCTTTTTAAAATTATTTTGTACTGTTCTCTGAGGTTCACTTATAATGTATAATGTTATCAAGATTTTTACATCAAGAGCATTATAATTTACAAGTAAGAAGCTATTTTCTGTCCTGTTTTGCCAGCCCTCCACCCTCATCTTCATTCGAAGTGAATGCCCTCTGGTATGATTGGCTAACAGTTGTGTACAGTCATGTGAAAACGTTAGGACACCCTATTGAATTTCATGGTTTTCTGTATCAGGACATAATAAAAAACTATCTGGTCCTTGGCAGGTCTTAAAATTTGGAAAATAAATCCTCAGATAAACATGATCACATGACATATCGCACAGTGTCATTATTTATTTAAGAAAAATACAGCTAAGAGGGAAAGGCCATGTGTGACAAAGTTAGGACACCCTATGAGTCAACTGTCTGTAGCAGCAATGACTTGACACATTCATTTTCTGTGTGACTTTATCAGTCTCTCACATCGTTGTGGAGGAATTTGGACCACTCTTCTTTTCAGCGTTGCGCCAGTTTATTGAGATTTGTGGGCAATTTGCTTATGCACAGCTCTCACCACAGCATTTGAGTCAGGATGAGCTCTGGACTTGGACTGGGCTGTTGCAACACCTTGATTCTGTTCTTTTCAGCCATTCTGTTGTAGATTTTCTGGTGTGCTTGGGATCATTGTCCTGTTGCAAGACCCAATTTTGGCCCAACATTAGATGTCGGACAAATGCCTTCGCATTTGACTCTAGAATACTTTGATATACAGAGGAGTTCATGGCCAACTCAATGACTGTGAGGTGCTCAGGTCCTGTGGCTACAAAACAAGCCCAAAATGATCAGCCATCCTCCAGCATGCTTGTCTTTTGATATGAGGTGTTTGTGCTGATATGCTCTTTAGGTTTTCACCAAACTTGGCGCTGTGCATTATGGCCAAACATCTCCACTTCGGTCTCGTCTGTTCAAAGGACATTATTCTAGAAGACTTGTGTTTTGTTCAGATGTAACTTTGCAGACCAAAACTGTGCTGCATTGTTTTTTTTTATATATTCTGCCAAGCCTTCCAAACATGCCATTTTTGTCCCATATTTTTCTAATGATATTGTCATGAACTTTATCATTTAACATGTTAACTGAGGCCTGTAGAGTCTGAGCTGTAGTTCTTGGATTGTCTGCCATTTCTCTGAGCTTTACACGGTCTGATATTGGGGTGAATTTTCTGGGACGTCCACTCCTGGAAGGAGAGGTGTCTGTTTTAAATGTTTTCCACTTGTGAATAACCTTCAAATTGTTTGGAAATGGCCGTATTACTCTTCTCAGATTGATGGCAGCAACAATTGCTTCTCTAAGATGATTGCTGATGTCTTACCTCCTTGGCATTGTGTTAACACACACCTGAAGGCTCCAGACCGGCAAACTGCCAAAGCTTATGCTTTTATAGAGGCGCTCAGATTTGCTGATGATCAGTTAATCAAAGGTATTTGATTAGCAGCGCTTGACTGTTATTTACCCTCTTAATTCCAATATTAACAGTAAGAATGTCCTAACTTTGTCACACATGGCTTTTCCATTTTGGCTTTATTTTTGTTCAGTAAATAATGACACGGTGCAATTTGTCTTGTGTTGTTGTTCATCTGAGGTTTTATTTTCAAAATTTTAAGACCAGCCAAGGACCAGTTTTGTTTTAATGATGTCCTGAATGGAAAACCATGGAATTCAATAGGGTGTCCTAACTTTTTCACATGACTGTATGTTTGACAGCCTACATCCTTCATAGATGGACACTGCTGTGATTTAGGTTAAAAACGCATAAATACTCAGTACATATTAAATGATCTGTAGTAACAGACAAAGCAATAGTGACCACATACAGTAATAAAAAGTTATTTACACTTGTGTGGTGCGACATTAATGTTGGATCCAATATAGTCGGCACTGCATCGTCTTTTAGTTTCAGTCTTTCTGAAAATACTCTTAAACACTTTGAATTTGGTGCATAATTTGTAAATTAAATAATTTTGACATTTGCATCACATAACCAGCTCCATATATATGGCTTTTCTTGGTAACGCACCTTGGTACAGCACTGCATTTGCTATGCACTGTCATGAGTTACTAAATAACGTCTCAAAGACTTGAAGCAAGATAAAAGAATCTTGTTTTTTTCAGCAAATACTTTTA
The DNA here is from genome assembly GCA_012976165.1 of Labeo catla. Classification (NCBI taxonomy): domain Eukaryota; kingdom Metazoa; phylum Chordata; class Actinopteri; order Cypriniformes; family Cyprinidae; genus Labeo; species Labeo catla. The sequence continues at coordinate 988,851 of VONZ01000119.1, forward strand.
ACTCACATTTGCTTTTGTTAACACAGTCTGTTAGGTTTAGTTTAGGTGGTAAGACTTTTTTTTAACTGCCTTTTTTATTATTTTGTATTGTTCTCTGAGGTCCACTTATAATGTATAATGTTATGAAGATTTTTACATCAAAAACATCATAGTTTACAATTAATAAGCTATTTTCTGTCCTGTTGTAGACTTTGAAGTAAATGGCCTTTTCTGACAAAGTAAACTTGCTCATTAGCGCACCTGGTACAGCATTGCATTTGCTATGCAGAGTCATGATTCACTAAAGAAAAGGCTCAAAGACTTGAAGCAAGATTAAAAAGGCATGGTTTCTTCAGAAAATGTGTTTTTGACTCACGTTTGCTTTTGTAAACACTATCTGTTGGGTTTTGTTTAGGTGGTAAGTAGTTGTTTTCAAGCAACAGGGCATTAACGCGGCCATGAACTGCCTTAATGTATTTTGTACTGTTCTCTGAGGTCCACTTTTATAAATGTTATCAAGGTTTTTACATTAAAACATCATAATTTAGAAGTAATAGGTTATTTTCTGTTCTGTTTTTAAGCCCTCTCATCAGAACGCTCTGTTTGAATAGGCATGGTGGATTGTTGACTTGGAAATAAATGTCCACTACTATGATTGGCTAACAGTTGTATATAACAGCCTGCATCCTTCACAAATGGATGCTATTGTGATTTGGGTTAAAAACGCATAAATGCTCAGTATATATTAAACGATCTGTAATAACAGACAAAGCAATAGTGGCCACATAATAAAAACAGTTACTCACACTTTTTGTGACATTACTGTCAGATTCAATATAGTCGGCACAGCATCATCTTTTAGTTTCTATCTTTCTGAAAATACTCTTAAATACTTTGACTTTGGTGCTTAATTTGTAAATGAAATAATTTTGACGTTTGCATCACATAACCAGCTTCATATATAGGGCTTTTCTGACACAGTAAATTTGCTCGGTAGCGCACCTGGTACAGCTGTTCATTTGCTATGCAGATTCATGAGTTACTAAAGAAGGTTCTCAAAGAAAACGCTTGGTTTCTTCAGCAAATGTGTTTTTGATTCACGTTTGCTTTTGTAAACACTATCGGTTTTGTGGAGGCGGTAGGTGGTTGTTTTCATGCAACAGAGCATTAAAGCAGTCATGAACTGCCTTTGTTTTTTTGTATTTTGTACTGTTCTCTGAGATCCACTTATAATGTTATCAAGGTTTTTACACTGAAAACATCATAATTTAGAAGTAATAGGCTGTTTTCTGTCCTATTTTGACCCCTCATCAGAACGCTCTGTTTGAATAGGCATGGTGAATTGTAGACTCGGAAATAAACGCCCACTGTAAACAGTAAACTTGCTTGGTAGCGCACCTGGTACAGCTTTGCATTTGCTAGTCATGAGTCACTAAAGAAAGGGCTCAAAGACTTGAAGCAAGATTAAAAAGGGATGATTTCTTCAGAAAATGTGTTTTTGACTCACGTTTATTTTTGTTAACACTATCTGTTAGGTTTTGTTTAGGTGGTCACAGGCTATTTTCTGTCCTGTTTTTAACTCCTCTCATCAACGCTCTGTTTAAATAGTCATGGCGGATTGTAAACTCGGAAGTAAACACCCACTACTATGATTGGCTAACAGTTGCGTATGTTTGACAGCCTACATCCTTCACAGATGGACACTGCTGTGATTTAGGTTAAAAACACATAAATACACAGTACGTATCAAATGATCTGTAATAACATACAAAGAAATAGTGACCACATAATAAATCTTACACTTGTGTCACTCACATTTGTGTGGTGCGACATTACCACTAATTGGACTGGATTTCACCTTGTCACAAAATGTGCATATATCTAATCTCATGATTACTGTTATTTGATACTGCCATCGGTTGCATCAGTTTTGGTTAGGAACAGAAGATCATACAAATCAGCATCCTTATTATTAGAGCTCTGCCCCGTCATGACCATCTCTTGGGTAGCTGGAAGATCAGCGTAAACATGTCTGACTGCCTGTTACTGTCCCTCACAATTGGTCAGCATAGTGTTCCTGTTGGCTATGACCTCTAGGTGACATCCATCAACATGATCCTCTACATCCCACTGTCACAAGCTGCAGGCCGCCTCGTTCTGATTGGTCGTGGGCCTCGTGGCAGAGTCAGAGAAATGGAAAATCATGTCTGCTCAGCCCCATGAATCAGACGGACATAAGAACTCTGTGGACAGAATTGTTGTTGTTTAAAGTGAGATGAATTTCTCTGATGAACTACTGGAGTGTTGTTTTTATCTGACAGCTGATGGCATGTGAAGGCATGTCTTTCAGATCTTTTCCTGTTTGACAGATGGATTTCTTTAGGACATGCTGAACCATAGGCAGGGACAGATGTCTGTGACTAATTTGCAGTGGATATAAATGAAACAAAATGGCACAAAGCATATCGTTTCTTGATCCACAGACAGAATGTTTGTGGGTTGTATGTATGTTAAATAGGTCAGTGACTAACACTTAAGATCTGTTAAATCATTCAAAAATACATACATACGTAAAATGACTTGATTACATGTCTTGTATGATGAAACTGTTCTTAATTTCTGGACTAAAAATCATTATGATATTTTGGGGGGCATGAAAAAACTGAAAAACGTTGAAAAAGCTGAGAAATTCCTAGTACATTTTACAAACAAGTACAAAGAAATGGCAAGTAACAAACTGAATTAAACATTAAATGAAAAAAGTAGAAGTAAAAAGTAGAAAAACTAAAATATGTAAAATCTGTTATTAATATGTGATAAATAAAAAAGGAAAGGAAAGGAAAGGACGTGACGTGTGGCCAAGTATGGTGACCCATACTCGGAATTTGTGCTCTGCATTTAACCCATCCAAGTGCACACACACAGTAGCGAGAAGTGATCAAACACACACGCACACACACACACCGTGAACACACACCCGGAGCAGTGGGCAGCCATATTGCTATCGCTGCGGCGCCCGGGGAGCAGTTGGGGGATTGGTGCCTTGCTCAAGGGACTCACCTCAGTCGTGGTATTGAGGGTGTTAATTATTAATTGATTATATGAATTATATATATATATATATATATATATATATAAGTTTGAAAAATATATAATATATATTAATATATATAAATGAAACTGAAACTGTATTTTCTTGTAAAACATACTCCAATAATCTTGTCAGAAAATTGATACAACTGCCCTATAATTAAGAGAAAGTAATTATTCTAAAAAGTAGTGTTATAGTCTTTATTTATTCTTTATTTTTATCCATAATATATGAAAAAATGTATTAATATGTAAAAACAATATGTGAAATATGTTACGTAAATATGTGAATTTTTTTTAAATACTTTTTTAATAATTCATATTTATGAATTCATTATAAATAAATAAGTATATATAAATAAATAATAAGTATATATAATTTATTAAGATGTCATTGACTGAAATACAATTGTTCCTGTTTTAACTATGGTTTAGAAAAATAAAATTTTGAAAAATGAAATATACCAATTAGTTCTGTCAAATCGATTAATCGTGATTAATTGCATCAGAAATAAAAGTTTGTGTTTACATAATTTATGTGTGTGTACTGTGTATATTTATTTGTATATATACACACATACATTTAAGAATACATATGTTTAAGAAATATATGAAATATATATTTATATGAATGTATATAATCTAAATCATATAAATATGAATATAATGCATGTAAATATTTCATAAATATGTACATGTGTGTGTATTTTATATAATCTATATATATATACATATAAATATACACAGTACGCAAACATATTATGTAAACACAAACTTTGATTTTGGATGTGATTAATCACAATTAATCGTTTTGACAGCACTAATACTAATATGTACTAAACCTTCTTTGGAATAAAATGAGTCATGAAAAATAAGAGCAGGGATGTAGAAAGTCAATAAGGTCGATTGTGATTTCATGTTTATTTAATTAGAAACTTGTTTACCAAATGTGCATATGTCATTCCTCTTTCTTTTTGCTTAATCGGTATAAATCAATGTAATGTAGCTGAAATAGACAGTGACTGTTAAAAACAGCCAAGGTCATATAACACTGATGTGTTCGCTGCAGATGTGCAGCATGGGCCCAGAACCAGAGGCACCAGAGGCATAAACCGGGTGGAAGGCAGGACATGCATTGATAACTTTCAGCTGAGACGGGATATTAGATGCTCCATATTTCTCCCGCTCGGGCTCTGTGAAAGTACTCACTTCACTGTAATTAACCAGAGGAGAAGAGCGCCTGTGAACGGCCCTCGATGTAATTCATTTGACCTCATAAAAAAGATGTGAGCGTGATTTTCGCCTTCCTCTCTGAACATCGGGATGAATAAATCTACATTCGTAGCACGTCCGACATCTAAGACTTGTCACTCTCCGGCTTTGAATCTAGAGGAGTTTGCTAATCAAAGTTTAGGAGACGGTTTCGTCCTGGTTTGATCTGCTTGACGAATTTGAGTGGTTGAAGATTAGCTAAAATGTAGCATTTGAGGTTCAAATTAGAACTGAAGAATCTGGATCCAAAGACTGATGGAAGTGATTGGGTGGCACCTGCTAGCAGTGTGTTATGTTTTTAGGATCATATTGCACCATGTGCACATTGATTGTAGAGATACATCTAATTAGAAAGGCATCAGAGTTTCTCAAGTTATCGCATAAATCTAGCATGGAGGAATACTGTAGTTTACAGCTCTCTTTAGTGACTGTGCTTATGTGGGACAGGTTAGGACAGATGATTTATCATCTGACAACAAACTGTGTAGTGTAGAAACAGTTTTGACTGGTCAACATAAGCGTGTTAATTTTTCAGTTTAACAGCGTTAAAAATATTTAACGCAGTTAACGCATAGGCGGGGCTATGATTAGCCAACCCCACTCACAACTGCTGTTTCTGTCAAGAATTGCATTTATTTACAGTCATGGCCAAAAATATCGGCACCCTTGCAATTCTGTCAGAGATGCAACACTTTTCTCAGAAAATTGTTCCAATTGCAAATGTTTTGGTATTCACATGCTTCACAAAACAGAGAAGAAAAGTCAAACTTGATTAAAATTTCACACAGGACAAAATTATTGGCACCTTGTCAAAATTGTAAGAAATAATTTGCAACCAGTTAAAATGGAGAAAAGTTGACTCAACCTTTGTGTTGTGTGTCACACATGGAGAAAAGAAAGAAGTGTAAAGAGTTGTCTGTGGATTTGAGGGAAAAAATTGTGGAAAAACATGGGCAATCTCAAGGCTACACGTCCATCTCCAGAGATCTTAATGTTCCTGTGTCCACTGTGCGCAATATCATCAAGAGGTTTACAGCCCATGTCACTGTAGCTAACCTCCCTGGATGTGGACAGAAGAGCAAAATTAATGAAAAATTACAACAAAGGATTGTTCAAATGGTGGATAAAGAACCCTGATTAACTTCCAAACAAATTCAAGCTGATATGCAGACACAAGGTACAACAGTGTCCGCTCGCACTATCCGTCGCCATCTGAATGAAAAGGGACGCTATGGTAGGAGACCCAGGAGGACACCACTGCTGACACAAAGGCATAAAAAAGCAAGACTGAAGTTTGCCAAAACTTCTGTGACCAAACCACAATCTTTCTTGGAGAACGTACTGTGGACAGATGAGACAAAAGTAGAGCTTTTTGGTAAAGGACATCATGACATTGTTTACACAAAAAGAAATAAGGGCTTCAAAGAAAATAACACAATCCCTACAGTCAAACATGGTGGAGGTTCAAAGATGTTTTGGGGTTGCTTTGCTGCTTCTGGCACTGGATGCCTTGACTGTGTGAACGGTATCATGAAATCTGATGATTACCAAAGAATTTTGGGGCACAACATAGTGGTCAGTGTCAGAAAGCTGCATCTCCACCAGAGGTTGTGGGTCTTCCAGCAGGACAATTACCCAGAACACACTTCAAAAAGCACTCAGAAATGGTTACAAACAAAGCGCTGGAGAGATCTGAAATGGTCAGCAATAAGTCCAGATCTGAATCCCATAGAACACCTGTGGAGAGATCTCAAAACAGCAGTTGGGAGAAGCCATCCTTCAAATCTGAATGACCTGGAGCAGTTTGCAAAAGAAGACTCGTCCAAAATTCCAGTAGAGAGGAAACTCATTCATGGTTACAGGAAGCGATTGATTTCAGTTGTTTTTTCCAAAGGGGGTGGTACCAATGCAAGGGTGTTGCAAGGGGTGTTGTTCCAATGCAAACAAGAAAAATATACATGTGAATACCAAAACATTTGCAACAATTTTCTGAGAGACGGGTTGCATTTTCTGACAGAATTGCAAGGGTGCCGATATTTTTGGCCGTGACTGTAGATGCAGAACATCTTTATGACCACATCAAATGGGAGAGTTTTCAGACGTGCACTACAACTTTACTTCAGCACCAGGCACTAGTCAAACAATTGTGGGAAAGGTACAGATGATGAGGGAGCTACAGTAGAATAACAGTGAACTGTGGTGTGGTGAGATGAGATGTTGTGGGGCCATATTTCACTAAGAACTAATTTTCCTGTCCTGTCAGCTGCACACACAAATACGGCGACGCTCACTGAAGTTCACAATGTATCTTTTTCTACTTGCTATTAATGTTAGATGTATAAATTATGTATAGTTCAGTAAACACATAACTGAATAAACATAAACATGTTAATTGCAATTGATTTTGTATTTTTTATGTCTGTTACCGATATTCAGTTAATTTTTGGATTAATTTAACAGACTTTTTGTTTGTTTTGATTCAGTTTGCCTTTCATTGGTTCTAGTTCCCGCCAGTATTTAGTTGACATGGGCTGTATCCGAAATCGACCCCCTTTATCCTCATTCACTATTTCCTAAATTAGTCCACTAATATAGTCCACTTGAGGGAGTGAATGAAAACGAGTGACTGAATTCAGACACTGAATGCACCGGAAGGACTGCCGATTTTGCATAGTTTGTGTTTGCCGTTTAATAATCATTTTAATCTGGCAAACTGGCAGCTTTAGTAGTAAGATTAAAGGATTGATCTTGAACTCTCATGGAAATTGTGTTTAAATCCTAGTTTAAAAAAATAATAATTAATTTACAATTAATTTATACCTGTGTTGTATTATGCTTGTACACTATGGACGAGCACGTTGTGAAATGAATAGATAGATGATTCAGCTGCGGGTGGCATCTTCTCACAGTGCATTATGGGTATTCTCTAGCCATTGAGTGTACATCAGTTTGTATACTCGTGGGATTGAATGAGTGCACTTGAGAACATCCACTATGGTTTTGGACACCACTACAATGGCTGTACCCTCAAATAGTGCCCTATTTAAGGATATAGCTGGCGATTTCAGATACTGCTATGGTATCTGATTTGATTGAGTTAGTCTCCAGCTGTGTTCACCTCATTATTCTTTGTATAAGTTCATGTGTGTTCTGCTTTAGGCCCTGTCCACACAAACATGAGTATTTTCAAAACCGAAGCATTTTCTGTGCGGTTTGGTCGTTCGCCTACACGCAAAGGCAGTATAAGGTCATTGAAACGAAACAGAAACTCTGGTTGCAGTGTTGTCATGTAGCCATTGAAACCAGAGATTTTGGCTTGTGATGTCGGAGTGTGTGTTTTTTTTCAGGCTTCTGATTGGCCAACATGGCCATGGTCAAATAGACGTCTCTGAGATGTACATGTGCTATCAGGGTTTTCATGTGGTCGAGATTTGTCCCAGATAGCACACGTATGTCTGCAAGATGTCTGTTAAAGATCAATTGATCTGGAAAGCATTCGCTGTGTACAAACATCTGACTGATGTCTGTGAGATCTAAATCATAAACATCTTAAAGACATTTAATAGACGTCTTTTTGACATCTGATAGGAAAAGTCCTATAGATGTATTGCAGATGAGCAAACAATCTAAAAAATACATCTTGCAGATGTAAATGCAGACGTCAAATAGACGTCTCCGTGATGTACGTGTGCTATCAGGGTTTCATGTGGTCGAGATTTGTCCCGGATAGCACATGTACGTCTGCAAGATGTCTGTTAAAGATCAATTGATCTGGAAAGCATCTGCTTTGTACAAACATCTAACTGACGTCTGTAAGATGTCAGTTTTACATCCATTCTAAATCATCTTAAAGACATCTAATAGACGTCTGTTTGACATCTGATAGGAAACGTCCTATAGATGTATTGCAGATGAGCAAACATGAGCAAATGTCTACCAGATGTAAATGCAGACGTCAAATAGACGTCTCAGTGATGTATGTGTGCTATCAGGGATTTTTAAGTGAAGGAGGAAAAACTCGAGTGTTTTTATAAACACTCGTGTTTATAAAAACACTCGTGGACTACGCCTTCATTTGTCTGGTCCTGTCAGTGTTATGGTTGCGTTCGGTTTGTTTGGAATCCCTTCAGTGTGGATCTTTAAAGTGCTCCTATTATGCCTTTTCAAATATGACCTTTCATGCAGTGTGTCATGTAGCTGTATGTGAACATAAACTATCTGCAGTGAAGCCGACAGTGCACGATAAATAAAGTTATTGTGTATCAAAAAAAAGAGTCGGCTCACAACCGCCCGAACGAGTCATCAAGAATTCGAATCTTATTCTGTTACGGCTATACGTCACGAAGTAATACATTTGCATAATGTCCGACCATGTTCTACGTAGCGAACAACTTACCCGCCCACAAACAGTAGAATTTCCATGTGGTTTACGTCATGTCGAGAAGATGCTGTATCCTACGCTGTGAGAGTAAATTTGTTTTATATTCACTTCCAAAAGATGAATCTACAAAGATTGTATTTTCTAGCGATCATTCAAAATACGTAGTTGTGTATGTTATGTTGTTTAACAACTCTGCACGTCTTGCTAACCGGTTAAATCACGCTTCTGTAGTTCTGTTGTTCAGCTGTGGGCCCACTGTAGTCTGTCTCATAAGTTGGAGTAATGATAAAGGATGGCGCACAAAGTGGCTTTCGCAATGAATGCGGAAAGCGCTGCGCTATGAAACCCATTCATTTCAATTGCTTGCACCACGTGAAGACGGCTTGTTTTTGCGTCAACCATAGCGCATGCACAGCGGAGCGCACCACTGGTGCGCAAGGCTCGCTTGCCGCACTCAAAGTTTAAATACTGTACGCGGTAAACCAATCATAAAGCACTGCACCATCTGACCAATCACAGCAGTGTGGGCTCACGGAAAGGAAGGGTTTAGAGAGACTGATTCTTCGAACTGCTTCGCACGAGTCGTTTACAAATCACTGAGAAATGAGGTAAAATTAAATCTATTTTTTGGAGAAAACTAAAGTGTTTTTTGACCTTGCATACATGTAAACCTGTTTTAGGAGTCTCATAAAACAATATTAGCAACCTTTAAAATGGCATAATAGGAGCACTTTAAAGACTTCTGGAATCTCTTCTTTTTGTGTACTTTTAATAACCAAGCTGTGACACCAACTCTCTCTAACATCTCTGAATTCATCCCTAGAAACAACTGTTTTTGCACCACCACCTTAAACACACCTCAACACACGTTTCAGGACATTCACTACCAACCCTTTTCACACATGAAACCCATTATATTTAGTAAGTATGCAAGATTGCCTCATCCAGTAAATGTAGTACATTTGCTATTCACACTCACAATGGCTTTCCGTTCTTTACTTGTATTGCGCCAAAATGTCATTTGCCGGAAATGACCTTTAAACAGTTGTACCATTAAGCGTCTGGTTATTTTGGTAACATTTCTTTCCACAACGTAGATTATCGCATTTTTTTGACACACAGGTTCACACGGAGTATCTGCATCAGCTCTTTCAAAACGTTGTAATTGGCTGAAAAGTGTGTGGAAATGGCTGTGTGAAACATGCCTATTTTTACAGAACTAATTCAGACAAACTTCCAACTAGTCAGTCTTGAAAATATGTAGATTTGCATGTAAAGTATTAGACTATTGTTTGTGTGCAGGCTGCATTGTCTATAGTAATTGCGTTGTAAATGAAGGAAAAGGGAGGATTGTTTGCTCTGGATTATGACTAATGTGGGTGGCTGGAAACAAAGATTGAAGAAATCTAAAGAGAAGAATATAGCATGTATTTCTGAGTGGCTGAAAGTACTGTACGTGCGTCTCAACCGAGGAGCCGCGAGGCTGGAAGAGAGAAAGAGAGAGAGGAGAGAGTAAGAGTGTGTCTGGATCGTCACCGTGTCACGTGACTGTCAGGTTTCCTTGGAGACAGCAGCAGTGTTGTGCATTGAGATGCTCCTTCAGTTGAGCACAGAACAGGACAGGCAGCTGGACAGAGCGGTCACCGCTTACGTCTCAGCGCTTGACAGACGGCCACTCTTTGCCTTGCGGGAGGTGAGTGAGTGATTGCATAGAACAGAAGCGCTTTGCTCATTCAAAAATGAGTCTTTTGTGTTTCTAACGTGCAGTTGTAGTAAACGTCTAGCATGTTGTTGGGGATTTTCTGGCCATGTGTTGGATCCCTTTGCTCGATGCTGGTAACTGTTTCCTTCAAGGTCTCAGAAGGATGCCACAGCTCGGCTGCTCGGATTGCAATATGACGGCGTTTCACAGGTCGTGTGACATGATGCTAGCAGCCTCGGGGAACATTAACATTAGGACGTCTCAGTAATGCAAATGCGCCGAACCTCTGAGCGACTGAGCTAAGAACCGACATTCTTTGGATGCTTCCTTTGATTTGAAGAGATTTTGTTTTGGATAGTAGTAGACAAACACCTCAGATTTCCATCCCACAGACATGGAAAACCTCGGAATGTCAGGGAATACTAAAATGATAATTTTCAGACTAAAAAGTCAATGAAAAGTTGAATTTCTATCATTAATATAGTTTTCCTAGTTGTGCTGAACTCTTTAGATCTTTTTAGATTTTAAAAAGAATCTTTATTAATTAATCATAAATAACAAAAAAAAATATGAGAAAATTATGAAAATTTATTAAACATAAGGTAAAAAATAGAAAAAAAATAGACAGTTTTCACTCAGAAATTGTTAGCAAATTTCACCATTAATTACAATGAAACTGTAAGTAACACATTGAATTATTTAAAGTATAAAATTAAATTGTATTTTCTTGTCGAATGTACTCCAATAATATTTGTTTTGTTTACAGTTTTCTTTTTTCAAAAGTACAAAATTGTACTGTACTCAGTATTTTAGATTGTAGTAGACAAACGCCTCGGATTTCAATCCCAGAGTCATGGAAAACCTAGGAATATTAGGGAATTGTTAAATTATGATTTTCAGACTAAAAAGTCACTGAAAAGATATGGAAATTTCTATTGTTAATATATGTTTTTCTAGTTGTGCTTAGCTTAAATTTCAGATTTAAAAAAACAATTATTCATTATGTATAAATAACTAGAAAATGATGGAAAATGTGTGGAAATTTATTAAACAAGAGGTAAAAAAAATAATAACTAGACTAAAAAATGGTTTTCACTCAGAAGTTGCTAGCAAATTTCACATCGAATTATACATCAAATTTTAAAGTACAAAGAATGAAATTGTATTTTCTTCTAAAATGTGCTCTAATCTTTGTTTTATTTACAATTTCAAAAAAAAAAAAGTTTCAGTACTTTGGATTGCAGTCTCGGATTTCAATCCCAGAGTCATGGAAATCCTGGGAATATCAGGGAATTTTGAAATTATGACTTTCAAACTTTTAAAAAGGTCACTGAATAGTTATGGAATTTCCTATTGTTAATATACATTTTTTCTAGTTGTGCTGAACTGTAAATTTCAGGTTTTAAAACCCTGTATTTATTATTTATAAATAACCAGAAAAATTATGGAAAAAATATGAAAATGTATTAAACGATGTAAAAATAAATAGAAAAATAAACATGACTAGACTAAAAAATGTTGGTATAGAAACAGTTTTAACTCAGAAATTGCTAGCAAATTCCACAATTCATTACAAAGAAAATAAGTAACACACTGAATGTGATTTCCATCCCAGAGTCATGAAAAACCTGGAAATGTCAGGGAATTTTAAAATTATGATTTTCAGACTAAAAAGTTTTTAATATAGATTTTTCTAGTTGTGCTTAGGGATCTTAAAATCCCTATTTGTTAATTATAAATAACTAGAGAAATGATAGGAAAATTATAAAAAAATGTATTAAACCAGAGCTAAAAAGTTGGAACTAGACAAAAAATATTTTAAAAAGGTATAGACAGTTTTCAATTAATTCAATTCAGTTAATTAATTACAAAGAAACTGTAAGTAACACATTAAATTATACATCAAATTTTAAAGAAATTAAGTAAGCATGAAGGTCAACGTCTAACCCTCAATGGGTCATAAGCAGATTTGCATAAGCAAAACTGAAAGATGGGATGTTGTGAATTAATAGGAATTAATGACCAGTTTGCCAAAGCCAAAAATAATGAGTCGGCAAAAAACGGTTTATAATGCCAAAATTTGAAAGTACCCTTATCAAATGAAGCGAAAAGTTCTGTAATGTGTGTCCATAAGGACTGGCGGGCATCAAGTCCAGATGGATCCCGTGGCACTGTTTACTCACACAAATTACCTCCTGCAATGTCACCCCCTCCCGTTTCTCCCAACCTTCTCAGATTTCTGCAGCTTTAATTAGAATTTCTCCAGACCCTTTTGTCATCTTGTTAACTTAATTAAGTTTGAGCAAACAGCATTAAATTAAAACGCATGCATCTGGAAGGCGATTATGACGAGGAAGTTTAATGTGCGCTCAAACGGTGTACTTCAAAAATAACATCACTCCTTAGAGCGGTTTGATGTCCCTCTGAAAAGCTTAGAGCGTCAACCGTAGGTTTGTGTCTAGGCTTGACTCAAAACTCTGTGATTTTGCAGTCAGCTGAGGCCAGTGGCCAACGACATGAACGATACCGTTCTCATTTCCTCCGGGGCGCCCACGCCTTCAAAAAGGTAAGCGTTCCACACAGACTTCTGTCTGCATGCTGATTGTGTGTGTGTGTGTGTGTGTGTTTTTAAGCTCCTCCACTTAAGCCTGTTATGTAAAATGGCTTGTTTTGAAATTATGCTGCGCGTGGATGAGTAGAAGATTGTAGCATCTTTCTCTGGGCGGAATATTTTCCATGTTTATTGCATCGCTGCAGAATTAGGTTGAATGTTTGCCTTTCAAAAGCAGATGACTAAAAGCACTGAATCGAGAAATTGGCCTGCTGTCTCCGAACCCTCTGCGCTTCCCGGGCTGGGCTGCAGCCCAAGGTGATCCGGAAGATAAACTCTGATGGAACCAGAGCCTTATCTTGTAAATAAAGAGTTAGTCAGGTTGGCTTTTTCAGTTTTGTGCTATTGACATTTACCCAGATTCCCAAGATAAATGCTTTTGCTTGTAGTCACTTAAAGGGATAATTCACCCAAAAATGAAAATTCTGTCATTAATTACTCACCATTATGTCGTTCCAAACCTGTAAGACCTTCGTTCATCTTCAGAACTCATATTAAGATATTTTTGAAGAATTCCAAGAGCTTTCTGACCTTGCATAGACAGCAACGCAACTGACACGTTCAAGGCCCAGAAAGGTAGTAAGGACATCAATAAAAAAGTCCATGTGACATCAGTGGTTCACTTAATTTATGTGATGATTTATGAAGAAAATGATGGTTAGATGAATGTGGTGGCAAAAAATGTACAGCAGTTATAAGAGTTTTACATTCTTGTGGCAAGTTCTCACACAAAGGTTTTCAGCAGCTGAAAAATGATCATGCCGTCACTCCAGCAGTATTTCATAACATGACATTTATAAGAGATGGTTTGATGCAGTGTGTGAATTACAACAAAACTTTCAGAGGGATTGACTTCAGAGTTTTGGCAGAAGTTTCTTGCACAACCAAAATTGTCCCTAGCACTGTAAGCTAATCATCAGCTGTCTTACTGTTAAACTAAAGTACTAGTTTTTAACCGAAGTGACTTGCATTGCATTATAGGTACAGTTGAGGTCAAAAGTTTACATACAGCTTGCAGAATCTGCAAAATGTTAGTTATTTTACTAAAATAAGAGGGATCATACATTATGTGTGCTATTTTTTATTTAGTACTGACCTGAATACGATATTTCACATAAAGGACATTTACATATAGTCCACAAGAGAAAATTATAGTTTAATTTATAAAAAAGTCCCCTTCAAAAGTTTTCATATACTTGATTCCTAATACTGTGTTGTTACCTGAATCATCCACAGCTGTGTTTTTTGTTTCGTGATAGTTGTTCATGAGTCCCTTGTTTGTCCTGAAGGTCCCACAAATTCTTTGATTTTTCAGCATTTTTGTGTATTTGAACCCTTTCCAACAATGACTGTATGATTTTGAGATCCATCTTTTCTCACTGAGTACAACTGAGGGACTCATATGCAACTATTACAGAAGGTTCAAACACTCACTGATGCTTCAGAGGAAAACACAATGCATTAAGAGCCAGGGGGTGAAAACTTTTTTAATGTGAGGATCAGGGTAAATATGGCTTATTTTGTCTTTTGGAAAACATGTAAGTATCTTCTGTAGCTTCTGAAGGGCTGTAATAAATGGAAAAAATATGATATTTAGGCAAAAAAAAGAAAAATGTACACTTTTTCATTCTGTTAGAAAGTTTCACCCCAGCCCTTCTGTAATATATGAGTCCCTCAGTTGTTCTCAGTGTGAAAAGATGGATCTCAAAATCATACAGTCATTGTTGAAAAGGGTTCAAATACACAAAAATGTTGAAAAGCCAAAGAATATTTGGGACCTGAAAGACTTTTCTGAGGAACAGCAGGCAGTTTGACTGTTCAGGACAAACAAGGGACTCATGAACAACTATCACTAATAAAATGAACAAATAAATCAAGTGATGCAAACTTTTAAACAGGGTTTTTGTAAATTAAACTATTATGTTCTATTGTGGACTGTATGTAAACATTTTTATGTTGAATATCTTATTCAGGTCAGTACTGAATAAAAAATAATATAATCATTTTGTATGATCCCTCTCATTTTGGTAAAATAATTAACATTTTGCAGATTCTGCAAGGTGTATGTAAAGTTTTGACCTCAACTGTATATATTTTATCAATTCATGCATTTCCTGGGAATAGACCCATGACCTTGGCATTGCTAGAGCTGTACTCTACTTTTTGAGCTACAGAAATGAAACTTGAAACTAAATGTAAATCAAAAAAATAAATCAAACTATTATTGACAGTTCCATATTCCTTTTGTAAACTAAACAGTTACTGTTTATAGCTTGATGTCTGTTGTACATTCTGACACTTTGTTGAAACAAATATAGAGTACAATTTAATGTGGAAAAAAAAAATTAACCAGTTTTTCAGGGTTATTTTAGTATCAATGACTTTATTAATAGTTTATTCGTTTTTATTTTTATATTTTCCATTTTCCATTTTCTTTTTCATTTTTTTAAAAGGTTTAGTAATTTTTCTGTTTTTGTCATATTCAGTATTTTATTCACTGTTCGTACAGTTTTAATTATTATTGTTTCTAAGTTTTAGTTTTAGTTATTTTAATCAAGCTAAACTAAATGAAAATGAGATGTTTCCTTGCCAACTAGCAGAAATGAAACAATTTCGAAATTTTATATCAGTTAAAACTTATTTGATTTCAAGTAACATGTTTTTATGGTTTTAATTTTTGTTAACTATAATAACCTTGCCTTTTATTTCAACATCTTCTGTGTTCAAACCTTGCTCAGGGGGACCAAACCCTCCAAACTCATAATTCGCACACTGGTTTGATGAATTTCTTTCAGAAAAATGCTTGCAGAAACCCACGGTTTATTGCGTAACATTTTGTATTTTATTACACTGGTGCAAACATCTCCATCAGCCGAAAAACTCAGTCCCACTCTTTATAAGATCCACCATTCACCATTTATTTACAGCCGCTGCCAAAGCAGCCGTTCCTCACAGGATTTCTTGTGCCGCACACCTTCATTTGAACACATATTGGAAAGTAAGTTGTTACATTTGTTGTCGTTGTGTCAGGCCGCTGACAGTACTTAATATCGGGTGAATACTAAAAAACGTATTGAGTCTCACAGCGACGCGTGTCGTGATGGCAAATCACTTAAATGCACCAGATGTGGCATGTTTTGCGTAGAGATCAGTTGGTTTGTGTGTGTTCTGCTCTAAACATAGCCTAGCGTCGAGGCAGGACTAGTGGACGGGTAAACATTTCACCCTACATAAAGTCCCTCACCGAGTCAATCTAAAAGGAGCTGACTTTACTCGACTCTTTAACCTCAGGCGATCGCAGAAGCGACGCATTTAAATGAGGTCTGTGGTCGAGGGAGATTGTAGATGTTAGTTTCATCTCCGCTTCCATCAATAACGTGCCACTGGTTATGAAATCAAGGACACAGACTGTCAGTCTCTCTGCTTGAACCTTTCACCCAACATCACGGTCTTACGTTATAACACATTGTTTGTGTGAGTACAATGTCAAGTGCTGGTAATGCCTGCGGCGCCAAAAATGTATGCGGAATTACAATGCACTTAATTCTTGTCTCGACTCTTGCTTACTGGAGTCTGCCAAAATGGAGATGTTAGGGATGCAAGAAGTGCTCCTTAGCATTCTTATGTAATTACGCCGGGTTTAACCCGCCACACTTGATTACGTTTGTTAGGGTCGTGATGATTTTCAGTAGTCGATACCAATACCGGTGAAATTACGTGGATTACTAAAATCATTCAGTCGAGAAATTGGCTGCTGTCTGTGAACCCTTGGTGCATCTCAGGCTGGGTTACAGCCCAAGGTGATCCAGTGATGGTTTATTTGCACGTGCTATCTGCCTTGTTTTAGCACCTCGTTCGCTGAATGAATTATGCAAATCAAGTGAAGCTGCAAGTGCATCAACAAAATCTGTATGAATGCAATTCCCGTTTTTCAGGCTGGATATAAATAGTTTGTTATATGGAAGATGCAGCAGACTGTGATCTGGCAAATAACACTTTACTGGGACTCCAGCACTATTTCAGTCCATTTAGATTGTGGGTGGTTAGTGATTAACATACAGTTTTATATCAACACGAGTAGATTTTCACGATTCTAGTTAGCTTTTTTCTTCCACGGATTTAAAACGGTCATTATTAAAGAAGTTCACTTCAAGATGGCTGGACGATAAATCAATAACGATAATTATCACGTGATATAAATTTCGATAAATGTTCGCTATAATGTTTATGCGGCAAAGGCGGAATGAAAGAGCGCTACCGTGCCACTGAGACCGTTTATCCACTGGGATCAAAGTTCAAACGGCGATGTGCACAAACTTACTAGAGCAGATGCGTTTATTCGCTGACGAGTCTAATGCTTGAGATCCAGTGTGAAGCGCTTGAATTCAGTTAACACAAATGACTCGGTTTATAGCCAGATGAAACAGCGCTGACTAACAGGAGAAACACTGTGCGCAACAATACAGTCTGAAGGCTTTTTAATCTACAAATCACCATAATTTACCACGGATTTACTGTATTAGCACCAACTGCACAGTAGTATTGTGTCAGAAATGTGGGTATTTGTGTCGAATTTTACTATATTGTTAATGTAGACATGTATTAAGGTGGTCATCGGAAGCAAAGTTCACCCGCTCCCACGACAGTTGATTGACATGAGCGTCTTACCTCAGATCAGATGTAACAGTCCAACCTCCATTGTTTTGATTGAAGTCCATTGTGATCGGTTGAAGTGTTGTGTTGCTGGATGTAATAATTAACATAGTGGTAGTTATTTATTCCCGACATCTGAGCCACTGAAGATGCAGTGGATTACGTTTGTTTGTGAAGGGAATGCGCCTCCCGATCTACATAAATGCGTCTATGTTCACGCAAATCATTCGTGATCCAGCTTCACTTACAGCAGAAGTGAGGGTAAGGGTTTTTTTATGAATCTCTGCAATCACCTTTCCTAACAGCGTGCTAGTTAGCAAGTTTCACGGCTAAATGTGCTAAGCGCGGCTAAAGTATCTCTCAGAGCAGCACAGAATAGAGAGGGGCGGGGCGAGCAGAGCTCATTTGCATTTAAAGGGGTCATCGGATGCTAAGTTCACTTTTACATGTTGTTTAAACATTAATGTGTGTTGGCAGTGTATGTACAAATCTACCCTATAATAATAAAAATCCATGCAGTGGTTTTGAATTAATCTGTAAAAATAATACTCCCTTTTTCAAATCGAGTCATTCTCAAATGCCTGTCGTTGTGGCGTCACATCGACAGACGCCACTCCCACGATAGTTGGTTGACATGAGCGATTTACCTCGAATCAGCTGTCACAGTCCGCCCTCTTTGTTTCAATGCCAGAGCAGGGATGTAAGTTAGACAAGAATATCTCCGATTGAGCGATTGAGGTGTTGTGTTGCTGGATGTAATAATGAACATAGTGGTCGTCATTTACTCCCGACATCTGAGCCGCTGAAGATGCACTGGATTACGTTTGTTTGTGAAGGGAATGCACCTCCCGATCTACATATATCCGTCTATGTTCACGCGAATCATTCATGATCCAGCTTCACTTACAGCAAAAGTGAGTATAAGGGGTTTTTTATAAATCTTTGCGATCGCCTTTCCTAATAACGTGGTAGTTAGGAAGTTTAGCGGCTAAACGCGGCTACATGCGGCTAATGTAAACAAGACCGTCTTTTCACAGAGAGAAGAGAGGGGCGGGGTGAGCAGAGCTCATTTGCATTTAAAGGAACAACCCCTTAGAATGAGATGATTTTTGCTGAGCTCATTTTGACAAGGTAAAAAGGGTGTTGTTTTACAAAACCATTGAGAATTTTTAACCAAAGTATATTATAGACTTTTCATTAAGACCTTAAAGAATCATATAAAAATGTGGAAAATCTGATGACCCCTTTAAATGTATTGAAGGAGGAGTAATGGAATACATTTACAGTGTTTTTTTTTTTATGATTAAGCTATAGCGTTTATGCTAAATGTATTTAAACTACTGTTTTTCATACAAATACCTAGAAACCATATTACATTTTTACCATGGTATTGAGGTGCTATATTTGTGGTTTTAACCATTATTATCATGATCTAAATGTATGAAAGACCAATAGTTAATTAAAAAAAATAAATAGATAAAAATCCTTAACCAGCCAGAATAATTAAATTTCACCATATAAAAATGAAGTTGCTACAATTTTTACAGATATTACTGATTTTGATAATGAACATAAATCTACATCTGCATCCTAACTCAAGCTACTAAGAGACAAAAAAAATGTTAGATTATAATTAATGTTATTAAGCAACATAAACCTGTTTCTTGATTTGAAATAATATTACTCGTTAAAACATGCAGAACTAAGAAATTATTTTTTTTCTATAAAGATATTTATTTTGTTAAGGAAAAATGTCTGGAAAAAGTGTAACGAATTGAAAAACATGAATTGTAAACTGTTGTGCTACTTAAAGGGATAGTTCACCCAAAAATGAAAATTCTGTCATTAATTACTCACCCTCATGTCATTACAAAGCTGTAAGAACATCGTTCATCTTCAGAACACAAATTAAGATATTTTTGATGAAATCCAAGAGCTTTCTGACCCTGCATAGACAGCAACACAACCATCATTTTATGAAGCTATGAGAACACTTTCTGTGCGCAAAGAAAACTTCTTAATTATATATATCTTGGATTGACATGAGGGTGAGTCCTTTAAATATTTTTGTGAAAACCTTGATACACTTTTTCTCAGGATTTTTAAAGAATAGCAAGTTAAACAGTATTTATTTGAAATAGAAATATCTTTACTGTCACTTATAAATATTTTAATGTGTCCTTGCTGAATAAAAGATCGGATTCCTAAAAAAAATGTTTCTGACCCCAAACTTTTGAATGGTAATAAACGACAGAGAAATACAGCTTTGGAAAGTAGCTGTCTGCCTGTGCTTGGCTGTGAAAAATGAGCCTCTGTATTACCAAAGTTTGATTTTTAATTTTTTTCTTTTAATTATATTATCTAAGTACTGAATTACCAGAACTTTTGACATTGCTGATGTCTGCTGTTTTGTAAGCCGTGATGATTTTGTTTGGACAGTAATGCTGTGTATTACAGCTTGATGAAGATGACTTTCCAAAATGACATTGCTCATGCAATTTATAAAACAGACAGCTTTATGTACACTTGCGCACTGTTACAAAATCATCATCCTGTTCCACTTCAGTAGTGACACTTGGTACAAACCTGGGACGTGATCTGGGTGGCGCACAAGTGGCAAACAGCCACATCTATAAACCTTATGGACAATCCTCAATCTAACAGCCCGATTAAAGAGAAGGCACAAGAGAAATAACTGCAGTAGTTTTTATTTTTGATAAATAGATTAACGAGACCAAAGACTGCCTGTTAGAAATGAATTATATCTCATGTTTAACCACTATAGAGACATTCTGGCTCAGAATATCTGGCTGAGGTGAGGCTGCTCTCGGCGGGTTCTTGAGCGCTGAACAGCCACTGATGCCCTGGAGCTCACATCTATGAAAACATCAAAGTAAATTTTCAAATAGATGCTATCTTTATCAACAAACCGCATATTTGAAGTCTAAACAAGTACATACCATTCCATGATACAAAAACAGTATTATTTATAAAATTATAGTGGATTTGGGCATCTGCCATGACACTGGAGAAATACCGCAAATGGAGTGATACAAACAGTGAAATGGGTGGAGTTCTGTTATCACTAGGATATTGCACTCCTGTCAGCCAATCAGATTCGAGGACCAGAAAGAACTGTGGTATAAATATCAGGGCTTGACAATAAGGAAAGCGGCGTGAAAGACGCTCGGGACAGTTGACGAATTGGTCACTGGCCCGATCGGCCATTGCCACGTTGTCACGAAAGTTTATCTTATCTTATCACAGAGAGACTCTGACAGACAAATAGTCTACAACAGAATGTCAAAATACATGTCTTGACGAGTAACTTTGTGGCTTTAACAATGATAAACGTATATTTAATTCATACAGTGGAGTACAGATGCATTGATCGAACGGACATATTTCAACCGATCTCTGTTCTGGGCTTGCACACAAACTGCAAGTAATCATTTTTCAAAATGTCTCGTGTGTGGAAAATATTACGAACTCTTTACACAAACGTTAACAGAGCCAAGAGACGCTGAAGACGAACAAAAATAGGAAAAAATAATGTAGCAGCCAGAGCAAGATCACGGTTCACAATGTGTGAAATATTGAAAATATTATCCTAAATATTGAAACGGGGTTTATATGAATGTATCTCTGAGAGGAACTGACTGTTTACATGTTGTTTTCTTTTCATTTGCCTCTGTTTAAAGGAGAACTCCACTTCCAGAACAACAATTCACAAATAATTTACTCACCCCCTTGTCATCCAAGATGTTCATGTCTTTCTGTCTTCAGTCGTAAAGAAATTATGGTTTTTGATGAAAACATTTCAGGATTTTTCTGCATATAATGGACTTCATTGGTGCCCCGAATTTGAACTTGTAAAATGTAGTTTAAATGCAGCTTCAAAGGGCTCTAAACGATCCCAGCCGAGGAAGAAGCGTCTTATCTAAACAATCGGTCATTGTTTTCGAAAAATAAAAATTTGTTTACTTTTTAAACACAAAAGCTTGTGTAGCACAGACTCTGGAATGCATGCGCAACTTCCTATTAGGTTCTGTACTGGAATTAGTTCACCTGTTTCGAGTCTTCGGGTTTTTCGAGTTGTTCATTCATCTTATGGGGCTGTCACGTGATGCTGATTTTGCTAAAATGAACGAAATGACTCGAAAAAAGATTTGTTTATTTTGCTGAATGAGACTCAGAGGACCAAGTCGGTAAAATGATCCGAACTTCCCATCACTACTATGAATCACATCTTTGAATCACCACAAGTTCATCGTGTGTACTCTGGCTCAAAAAGGTAGAGTATGTCGAAAAACTCCATGTTATTTTCTCCTACAACTTCAGAATCGTCCGACATCGTTGTACTTTTTTGTTTGTAAACAGCATTTGACTTACTTGCGCTTTGTTAGTCTTTGCGCGTTCGCTTTGTAAACACTGGGTCTGTAGTTCCGTGTGACCTTTCGACGTGATTCAATAGTACGTAAACGTGCATCCCAGAGCCTGTACTACACAAGCTTTTGTGCTTAAAAAGTATACAAATTTTTATTTTCTGGAAAAAATTACAGATCGTTTCGCTAGATAAGACGCTTCTTCCTCGGCTGGGATCGTTTAGAGCCCTTTGAATTTTACATGTTCAAATTCGGGGCACCAGTGAAGTCCATTATATGGAGAAAAATCCTGAAATGTTTTCCTCAACTGAAAACAAAAAGGCATGAACATCTTGGATGACAAGGGGGTGAGTAAATTATTTGTGAATTGCTGTTCTGGAAGTGGACTTCTCCTTTAATGCATTTAAAGTAGCATTTGTTTACAGCAGTAAACAAGGAAATGTAAAATCACTGTTATTCCATAAGCGCCACCTGCTGACATAGACCGAGTTTGCGTTCTTTCAGTCTGTGCTGTTTTTCCCTAAATCATCTTTTCATTTGTAATAAAATATTAATAATAATTAAAGAATTTTTTAGCAAACAAACAATGTTTGAACTTTATAGTTGTTTGGCTAGTACGTTTTGGAATTGAGAATTGTACAATTTAATTGATATGTAAAATTTTGGTGTCAAATAAGCTTATTTATTAAAATAAAAGATTACATGGATCAAAAACTATATATTTTTTTTGTGGCAGGGCCAGCAGAAAAAATCCTTAGCGTTGAGCCCTGAATATATAAATACATACATGCGTAAATAAATAAATATATTACAAGAGGCCCTTGATTTCAAAACATCAGCAGCAAGATTCTGTGCCTTATGAACCTTCATAAGACGTTTTTACTTCTCGCTCTCAACTTCTCTCTCTAACTCATTTTGGGTGTAATTGCATGGCCTTGTAGGAACATCAGAGCTGTAGGTGGGACAATGAGCACGAACGAGTCTCTTTGCTGACGATGCACCTCTCAGGCACGCGTTCATTTACCGGGTCGGGCCTTCAAGGACAAGTGGCCTTGTGTAGAATTTATCGTCTGCTGGGTCATGGCCAGTCTTGCTGCCAGAACAGAAATATCATTTTCCATTTGCTCCGAATGAGTTTTTAATTTGAAGTTAAGTGAGTATTGACCACCTGTCACTGGATATGAAATCATAGACTCCACCTCTATCACAGTCTCGCCGTACAGAGAGTGCTGATATGCTCTCCATGTCCTTTATTGACTTTTGCATTGGAAAGGGTCAGAGTGTACTTTTTATTTTTATTTTACTTTTTTTTTTTCCTTCACGTCCATTTAGAATGTAAAATGATGACATTTTTTTAATGGCTATTGTCTATCCTCTCTTTGACGCTTAGGATTTAATGTTCCTTTAGGACCTTTATGAAGCTAATAGCTATATGGAGTGTTTTTTTGTTAATATTTATTATGAATGGCAGATGTTCTCACTTTACTTCTAGCAACCATGTATAATTTTATTTTGGCAGTAAATTTGAGGTGGTGTGATCTGTTTTTGATAGTATTTTTCCTTGTTTTGGACTATAAAGAGGAGGTATGGAAGCTATGTTCAACCGATCGTTAATTTTCCATAAGAGACTGCATGTTTGGACATTATTTTCTCACTTGTTCTCGTTGTGTGGCTGGTGGATCACACACATGGGACTCCATTGTTATGGTCAGTCTATAAAATTTTGATTGTTTTTTGTTATTGTATTGTTTGGGTTGCTTTGTTTTGTTTGAATGCAACATAAGCATAGGAAAGTGCTAACAAATTGTAATGTTAAATGTAATATTGTTATTGATAATAATAAAGAATTATAATTATTAATATCATTTTAATTTTAGTAATTTGTAATATTTCAAATGCATTTTTAATAATTAAATATTGTTGTAATAATAATGATCATCATCATCATCATCATTATTATCATATTTATTTACAATAACTTGAATTTAAGTAATTTGATACTTGGAATAAAGTGTACATAATTTACATGTAATAATTATTATTATTATTGTTGTTGTTGTTACTATTGTTATTATTATAATATAATATATAATATTATTTGTAAACCGTAAAATGCAGTTGTAATAATTGAATATTGCTGTAATGTAATAATAAAAATAGTATTGTTATTATTATTATTATTTTAATTTTAGTAATTTAATATTTGGAATCAAATGTACATATTCAGAATAACATTTGAATAACTGCATATTACTCTAATATTACTATGTAATATTATGTAATGCTGTTCTAATAATGAATAATAATGATTCAATTATTATTTTAATTTTAGTAATGTTAAAAATTTCAAATGTAGTTTAATATAATTTAATATTAATTTTAATATTTGAATATTATTGTAATGTAATAATAGAATAAATTATTTTAATACATTATTATTGTTATTATTATTATTATTATACATTTTTGTTTTAGTAATTAAATATTTTTAATAAAATATACAAATTCAGAATAATATTTTAATGATTGCATTTTACTGTAATGTTACATGTAATGTTGTTGGTGTAATGGTGAATAACAATACTATGAATAACTATAATTATTATTATTAATTTTAGTAGTTCTATGTTTTGAATAAAATATACATATTCGGAATAACATTTGAATAACTGCATATTACTCTAATATTACATGTAATGCTGTTCTAATAATGAATATTAATAATTATAATATTATTTTAATTTTAGTATTGTTTACAATTTCAAATACAGTTTAACAATTGAATATCATTATTTGTAATAACTGAACATTGCTGTAATGTGATAATACAAATTAATTAATTATTATTATTATTAATTTATTTTAATTTTTGTATTTTAATATTTGGAATAAAAATTTACATGTTCTGAATAACATTTGAATAATTGCATATTACTGTGTTGTTGAAATAATAATGAATAATATATTATAATATAATATTTTATTATTTTAATTTGAGTAATATTTAAAATTTTGAATGCAGTTTAATGTAGTTAAATATTATTTTTAATAACTGAATATTGTTGTAATGTAATTATCAAAATAATAAATGATTTATTTATTTATTAAATAATAATTTTAGGAAGACCACTTTGTTTCTCCTAGGACATAGTTATTCACCCTCAGCTTTTCTGCCTAGTGAGGGTTTTTTTTTTGGTCCCTTGCTATGCACTGGTATTTATCTTGAATAAGTGCACATAATTTTAAACATATATATATATATATATATATATATATCTAAAGTGCTCCTCATTTCTTTGTGTAAAGCTTTTTAATGAGAAAAAATTAGCCAGAGCACCTTTAAGTGTCAATATAAGGGTCTAAGAGCTGCTGTCAGGGTGCCATATCAATAAGTGGATTCCAGTGGATCAATCTCAGCGTGACACTGATTATTATAAACAGCATGTGTGTCTGTGAGACGTCTGGCATGAAAACAAGCCTCTTAATGAAGCGCTCCGCTGAGAGCGTGAGAGTTCAGGCAGGTCACGGCGGCGGGGCCACAGGGACTGACACAGCACTACACTCATTTGTTATCCTATTGTATTATCACACTAATATAATATTTGTGTTACGATTGATTGATGAATGCGGTGCATGCGTTTCGATCGGTCTGTGTGGTGTCTGAGTCACGGAACATACACATTCACACATATGCACACGTGATTCACTCCTAATTGTAGAGCACTTAATGAGGAAGGAAAACATATGCTCCATCATCTGCTCCAGCCATATGCCAAACCCTATAACATAAGAGCCAGACACTCTACCAAAGCCTATGCATTCACTGCACACATCCATTCAGACACAACATACCTGAGGCTGATATATTAATAATCCTTAATTAGATAAATCATTAGATAAATAATCTAATGTTTAAAATCTAAAAATTACATTATATTATTTTAAATTGTATTATATTGACTTTGTGTAAAAATAAACATATATATATATATATATATATATATTGCTATATATATATATATAAGTGAAAACTTAAATAAAATTATATATCTGAAAAGATATCTGTATTCTATTATAGATCTTGACTCTGTTTACAATAACTATACATAACATTGTTGTAATTAAATAAACATTTACAAAATATTTCCTCAAAATTCACTACAAAAAATGTAGGAAATGCATATATTATATTATATTATATTATATTATATTGACATTGTGTGTAACAAATGTATATAAAATTGCCGTTAAATAGTCACAAAATATTTACTCAAATTAATATAATATATAATATAATTGAAATATTTTAAATATTTTATAAATATTATATTATATAAATTTTAAATATATATAAAAAATGTTATATATCTTGACTTTGTTTACAATAAAGAACATTTACTCAAAATTCACTAAAAAATTTGGAAAATGCATTATATTATATATACTATATTATAATATACGTATTTATATACACTGCTTATTATATTTCTTGACTTTGTTTACAATAAAAAAACATGCAAAATATTTGCTCAAAATTCACTACTAATTTTTGGAAAATGCTTTATATTTTATGTGTATAATACACATTTATATACATTGCTTAAAGTAAGTGAACACTTGAAATAAAATACTAAAACTTCACTGCAAAAATTAGATTTTTTTATGCTGTATATCTTAACTTTGTTTACAGTAAATAACGTGCAAAATATTTACTCAAAATTTACTACAAAAATTTGGAAAATGCATTATTATATTATATTATATTATTATATTAAATAATATTATATTATATTATTATATTATTTCTTGACTTTGTGTGTAACAAATGTATATAAAATTGCAGCTATTAAACATTTACAAAATATTGACTCAAATTTATATTATATTATATCTAATTTTTTTTACAGTAAATGTATATAAAATTTGTTAAATTAACATTTACAAAATATAAAAAAATGCATTATTATATTATATTATGTTATGTTATGTTATATTATATTATATTATATCTTTGTGTGTAACAAATCTATATAAAATTGGCATAATTAAATTGTATTTTCAAAAAAAATAAATAAAATAAATTACATTTTCAAAATATTTTCTGAAATTAAATACAAAAATGTTTAATATTCTATTATTATACTTTGTGTGTAATGAATAAATATACAGTTGCTGAAATTAATAAAAAGTATTTACTTACAAAACTTGTAATTTCTTGTAATTTCTTACAAAATTTGAATAAATAAATCAGATTAGACTTTAAATGTGATTTTCTCAATAATTTGATTTTTTTTTTTTGCACCCTCAGATTCCAGATCAAATGTTTCAAATGTTGTATAAATCTCAATTTCACAAAATTGACCCTTATTACTGGTTTTGTGGTGCAGGGTCACATATTATGTATCATAACCTGAAGATTAAAAGTAGCCAGTAGCTTTGGAAGTCATGTTATTATATTATTTTGTTAGTAAAGTTTAACATATTATATTATATTGCATTATTACTAGTAAAGTTTAATATATTATATTATATTATATTATACTATTAGTAGTAAAGTTTAATACTATATTATATTATATTATATTATATTATTAGTAGTGAAGTTTAATAGTGTTATAATAAATGAATTGTCATGGCTGTAGTTACGCTGCTTTGAACAATGAGTAGCTTGTAGCTCGCGCAGCCACGTTTTAGAGTATCTTCCCCAAACTGTTTCCTGATCATCCTGATCATCCAAACTGTTTCCTCATCTATCATCTCAGATGTTTCATTACTCATGGTGATTTCAGGAGTTCACATCTGCCATCATCCGTCTCATGCTCCATCACGTTCTTTGCCTCTCTTCTTCCTGCTCTATGTATTTCTTCTTATTCTGTCTGTCTGTCTGTCTGGACTGCAGCACCCTTGAGAGTCCCAGCAGACTGGATGAAGAGCATCGTCTTATCGCTCGATACGCTGCTCGTCTGGCGGCGGAGGCCAGCAACTCCACCGTGAGACTCTATTCACAAATACACCTCAAAAAAAAAGAAAAAACGCCTTGTTTGTGAAGTTTTCAGAGGACACTTTTTGTGTGAAATTTATTGAAAATCAACAGCATGTTTAGTTTATGTTCATTGTGGTGTACATCTGGCTTTTATGCTCCATAACTAGGCAACATATTTTTTTTATGTGTTCATTTATCGGCATCTTTCTAATTAGTTTTGTGCATAATCAGTAATACTAATTATTTTGTCTTTCAGCAATGCCCTCCAACTGATCTGAGTTTCAACTTTGATGCTAATAAGCAACAGAGGCAGCTCATCGCAGAACTGGAGAATAAAAACAGGTGCGGTTTTGAACAGTTGGATATTTCTTAGTATAGTCATTATGTATTATGTATTCATATGTTTACTGTCCCGTCAAAGAATACCCATAATTGAAATGCTGTAATAATATTTATTTAATTATTCAACCAATAAAAATATTCAATATTTAATTTTAATAAACAGTTAATTAAATAGTAACAGTTAATTATAAAGTAATAGCAGTATTATTATTATTGTTGTTGTAATATATTCAATTATTTAATCAAAAATGAAATAAATATTTAATTATTATTTACAATGAATTTAATTTTTCTATAAATAATACTATTATTATTATTATTTAATTATTATTATTATTATTGTTATTTTATAGCTATATAGTATATTACTTTACTTTAATGTATTTAAATATATTTAATGTAATATAATTTAATATAACTTATTTAGCGTATATAAAAATATCAAATAGCGTTTTACTATACATAATAATACAAATATTATTATAATTGTTAATATTATTATTATTATTATAAAATACAAGAATGATTACAGAGACCAATACATTAGAATTGAGTGCTTTCAGTGTCTATTATTATTATTATTATTATTATTATATAGTTATATGTCACAGGTAGTCCAAGGAAGACAAAGGGAATCCAAAACAATAACTTTAATATAATCCACGGAAAATACAAGAAAGGTAAATAAACAGAGGTGACACTGACATCAACACAAGACAAAGAACAGAGGAAAACACAGGGCTTATAAAGATTGAAGCATAATCAGTGAAAACAGGTGTTGGGCTAATTAACAATCAAACTAAACAAGAACAGGAAAATTACCAAATAAGGAAAACAGGAACTAAGGCTGGAGGGAAAACATGGAAACAAAAGTCCAAACCCTGACATTATATAGTATATTTAAATATGCAATGTTTTACTACTACTACTACTACTACTACTAATAATAATAATAATTATTATTATTACTATTATTAAAGGCAAAAGTGATTACAGAGTCTGTTTTACATTAGAATTGAGTGTTTTCAATAGGTGCCAGTGAAGCTCATTTTGTTTCCTGTGTTTGGTGCTTACAGGGAGATACTGCAGGAAATCCAGCGTCTACGTCTAGAGCATGAACAGGCTTCTCAACCCACTCCTGAGAAAGCACAGCAGAACCCCACTCTACTGGCAGAGCTGCGACTGCTGCGGTACACAGACACATTCACACACAGCCTTTATACACGCACACACAAAAATCAGCAGAACAGATATAGTGTTAATCAGACCTGTAAAGAGGAAAAATTCAGCTTTAAATTACCCATAACTTCGATTAACCGGAGCGTTTCAGAACATCTGAGGTTGTTAGAAACATAACAGGTTTTGAATGGACTAAGTGGGATTTCACTCCCCGTAGTCATTGTTCAAGTCATTTAAACGGAGTACCTTTCATGGGCACCAGAGGGCATGTAGGAGCCAAATTAGTTTTCATAATAATAAGTTGCTCTCATTAGAGTGAATGTGCATATTTCCATTATGAGCTGTTTTTACCCTCTTTGTTTTGGTTTCATGGAGATTTAGCCACATTTAGTGCATTTCGGAGCAGTGCTATGTTGAAAGTGGTCGTATTTTACACGTCAAGATTTTTTAATTTACTTTTACATTTTACCATTTTCCAGCATCATTTTAATCCTTAAAAGCTATGTTTCTGTACTGTACCTTTAAGAATAGTATATGCGAATATTCTCTGCTTGTTGTTCAATACCATCTTAACATTTTCCCACTTAGTTTTTATAAATTGTATGAGTGGGTTGTGGAGGGATCTTTGCATTATGAATGTAGTACAAGGAGCTTTTTATTTCAGAAGAGCAGAGAAAATCCTGTTTTCCATCATATGTGCCCTTTAAGTCGCGTATATTTGGCAGTCATTGATTTTTATGATTCATATGGTGATTCATTTATTCATTTTGTTTGTCGTTTGGTTCAGGCACAGAAAAGACGAGTTGGAGAGGCGCATGTCGGCCCTGCAGGAGAGCAGGAGAGAGCTCATGGTCCAGCTGGAAGGTCTCATGAGGCTGCTGAAGGTACGAAACTTGTTGGGCAACAATTTGGCTTTTCATTTCCCACGGCATGTATGAAACCTTCATTTGTTTTCTCGCTGTATGCTCACTTTTTTTCCTTCACCTTTCTCTCTCCCACCGCTGTCTCTCTGACTTGTCTGCTTTTGCTCACTGTCATCTCTCATCTTCTGGCTGACAGGATGAAGAGCAGAAACAGGCAGTAAGTGTTCCTTTAATACAGCTCAGAAATTCTGGAGTAAACACGTTGGGTCACGGCTGCAAAAGTTTGATCTAGCATATGTGTGGCAAAATACAGACATTCACTCCTTTCTTTTTAATCCCCAAAAAACCTAAACAGCCTCAATTATCAAGCCACTTTGATCTTCGCCCACAAATGCTGACGGACTACCGTATTAGCATATTTCCACCCTCAGCCAGTTGTACGCTGTCCGCCATTTTCTCCGCACTCGAGCAGCTGTAGCATGAGCAATGCCAGTGTTTTGTAGCTGGATGTAAAAGTGAACATAAAAGTCTTCATTAGTTTCGTTTTTGATGGTCTCGTGCCACAAATACACAAAATAAAGGAAGAGGGGGTAAAGTGAGCAGTACCTCATTATCATTTAAAGAGACATGCACCGAAATAGGTCGCTGTAAACAGAGGTAAAAACAGGGTTCGTACAAGGTGCTTAAAGTACTTGATGTAGACTTGGAAAATGCTTGAAAATAGCAATATTCAATACAGCAATATATACAAGAAATTTTTTTTTTGCTTATTTCAGTTAATGAGATAAAACTAGCGAGCTAAACCAATAGTAGTACTGACTGTGTTGTGTAAACATGGCTGAAGACATGAAAAGAGGAACAGATGAACCAAATCAACTGAGTAATGCATTTACGCTGGAACCTCTCCCAGATTGATTCAGACTCAATCATTCATTTCAGGCAATTCACTAGCAAAAATCAGATCAAATTAAAAGAGACATTTATTATCTAATTTTGGCTTGTAATGATTTTAAAAAGCATGTATAGTGATGGGTCAAACAAAGCTTTTTAAAACTCTGAATCAGTTAAAACATTGCGTCACAAAATGATTCACTGTTTTGAAGCGCTCCAATCAGATCGCACATTTAGATCAGGATTTCAAATCGTGTATCGCAAATCATTTGATTTAGATCGGGACTTCTCGTATCGTGAATCACTAGATTCAGATCGGGATTTCAAACAGCGTCGCGAATCGTTTGATTTAGATCGGGACTTCTCGTACCGTGAATCGCTAGATTCAGATCGGGATTTCAAACCACGCGTCGCGATTCATTTGATTTAGGATCGGGACTTCGTATGCGTGAAGATAAAGCTAGATTCAGATTACGGGTTTCAAAACCATTCAGCGATTCATTTATTTGATTTAGATCGAACTTCTGCGTATCGTGAATCACTAGATTCAGATCGGATTTCAAACCGCGCGTCGCGTTTCGTTGATTTAGATCGGAACTTCTCGTATCGTGAATCACTAAGATTCGGAATTACGGATTTCAAACAGCGTCGAATCGATTTGATTTAGATCGGGACTTCCATTACCGTGAAGATAAACTATAGATTCAAAGATCGAGGATTCAAACCATAGCTGTCATGATTCACATTTGATTTAGATCCGGGACTTCATTATCGTGAATCCACTAGATTCAGATCAGGATTTCAAACCAAGCGCAATCAGCCGAATCCGATTTGAGTTAAAGATCCGGGACTTCTCGTGTCGTGAATCGCCAGATTCGAAGATCGGGGATTTCAAACCAATACGTCATGAATCATTTGATTTAGATCGGGGACTTCATTATCGTGAATCACTAGATTCAGATCGAGGTTTCAAACAGCGTCGCGAATCATTTGATTTAGATCGGGACTTTACCGTTACCGTGAATCGCTAATTAGATTCAGATCGAGGATTTCAAACCAGCGTGTGATTCATTTGATTTAGATGAACTTCGTGTCATTGAATCACTAAGGATTCGATCCAGGATTTCAAACAATTAGAATCATTTGATTTAGATGGACGCTTCATTACCGTGAATCACTAGATTCAGATCGGGATTTCAAACCAGCGTCCGCGATTCATTTGATTTAGATCCGAACTTCATTATCGTGAATCACTAGATTCAGATCGGGATTTCAAACTAATACCCGATGCATAAAATCGTTTGATTTAGATCAGGAACTTCGATAATAGAGTGAATCGCTAAGATTCAGATCGAGTTCAAACCGCGTCGTAGTCATTTGATTTAGATGGGACTTTTATAGGTATGGAAGTGGATCCGCTAGATTCGGATCGGAGTTTCAAACAGAATCGTTTGATTTAGATGGGACTTCTGGTACTGATGAATCATTAAGATCCAGATCGGGATTTCAAACCCGGCGTCGCAAATCGTTGATTTAGATCGAGACTTCGTTAATGGAAGTGGTCCGCTGGATTCAGTCGAGTTCAAACAGTCATGACGAATCGTTGATTTAGATTAGGGACTTCGTATGCATTGAATCACTAGATTCAGATCGGAGTTCAAACCAGCGTCGTACGTTTCGTTGATTTAGATCGAACTTCATTATGGAAGTGAATCACTAGATTCAGATCAGGTTCAAACCGTCATAGATCGTTTGATTTAGGTCGGGACTTCTGGAAGTAATAAAATGAGATCACTAGATTCAGATCGGGTTCAAACAATCATGAGAATCATTTAGGATTTAGTCGGGACCTTCGTGTTAATAAATTGAATCACTAGATTCAGATCGAGGTTCAAATAGCGTCATGAATCGTTTGATTTAGATCGAACCTAGGTATCGTGAATCACTAGATTCAGATCGGGTTCAAACTTGTCATGAAATCATTTGATTTAGATTAGGGACTTCTGGAGTATCGTGAATCACTAGATTCAGATCGGGATTTCAAACAGCGTCGCGAATCGTTTGATTTAGATCGGGACTTCTCGTATAAAATTGAATCACTAGATTCAGATCAGGATTTCAAACAGCGCGTCGCAAAATCATTTGATTTAGGTCGGGACTTCTACCATTACCGTGAATCACTAGATTCAGATGAGTTCAAACAATACGTGTAGTCGATTTGATTTAGATCGGGAACTTCATTATCGTGAATCACTAGATTCAGATCGAGTTTCAAACCCATGGCGATGCAAAATCGTTTGATTTAGATTCGGGACTTCGTATCGTGAATCGCTAAGATTCAGATGGGTTCAAACAGCGTCATGAATCATTTGATTTAGATCGGGACTTCTCATTATCGTGAATCACTAGATTCAGATGGGATTTCAAACGTACGTCGCAAATCATTTGATTTAGATTAGGGACTTCATTACGTGGTCGCTAGATTCAGATCGGGGATTTCAAACCAGCGTCGCGATTCGTTTGATTTAGATCAGACTTCACCATTATCGTGAGATCACTAGATTCAGATCGAGTTCAAACAGCGTCGAATCGTTTGATTTAGATCCGGGACTTCATTTACCGTGAATCACTAGATTCAGATCGGGATTTCAAACCAGCGATCCGATTCATTTGATTTAGATCAGGAACTTCTGTTATCGTGAATCGCTAAGATTCAGATCGGGGATTCAAACCATGGCGATGTAAAATCGTTTGATTTAGATCCAGAACTTCTAAAATTCGTGAATCACTAAGATTCGGGTCCGAGGATTTCAAAACTGGCGTCGTGAATCATTTGATTTAGGTCCGGGGACTTCGTATCGTGAATCACTAGATTCGAATCGAGTTTCAAACAATGAATCATTTGATTTAGATCGGGGACTTCTACCATTACCCGTGAATCATTAGATCAGATCGAGTTCAAACCGTCGCAAATCATTTGATTTAGATCGGAACTTCTAAGTATAGAGTGAATCACTAGATTCGAATCAGGATTTCAAACAATGTGAATCATTTGATTTAGGTCGGGACTTCTCGTCTATCGTGAATCATAGATTCAGATCTTCGGGATTTCAAACCAGCGTCGCGTTTCATTTGATTTAAGATCGGAACTACCAAATAAGTGAATCACTAGATTCAGATCGAGTTCAAACCGGCGTCATGGAAATCATTTGATTTAGATTCGGGACTTCATTAATAAAATTGAATCACTAGATTCAGATCGAGGATTTCAAACAGCGTCGCCGAATCATTTGATTTAGATCGGAACTTCGTATGCGTGAATCACTAGATTCAGATCAGGATTTCAAACAGTGTCGCGAATCATTTGATTTAGATCGGAACTTCTCGTATCGTGAATCACTAGATTCAGATCGGGATTTCAAACCGCGCGTCGCGTTTCATTTGATTTAGATCGGAACTTCTCGTATCGTGAATCACTAGATTCAGATCGGGATTTCAAACCGCGCGTCGCAAATCATTTGATTTAGACTTTGCTGCTCAGTTTGATACTTTGGAGGGTGTATCACAAATCATTTATTTCAGATCAGGATTTTGGAACAGTTTTGCAGAAATTCTTTTTTTTTGCATTAAACACTAGAAAACAATAAACCATTAAGGCAGTTCATTTCTAAAAACAAAACAAAACAGAAAGAATAAAAGTATTCACAAAGTGATGGGTCAAACCAAGCTTTTCAAAACTCAGAATCAGTTAAACCGTCACAAAATGATTCACTCCAATCAGATCACATATCATGAATCAGTTGATTCAGAACGGGATTTCAAAACGCTGATGGTTAGCGAATCATTATTCAGATGGGACTTGTTACGAGGAGTGATTGACGAGAGGCGAGCGGATCCATAAGCAAGCTTTTATTGGGACGAGACAGAGACATGGTCATACAGGCAGGGTAGAGACAGGAGCAGACAGGGATGTAACAGGCGATCCAAGAGAATAATCCGATAAAGACGAGCGATAAATCACAAGGCAGGCGGCTAGACAGACGTAAACGAGAAAACCAGGCAGGAGATCAAAAAAACCAGGAACTTGGGAAACACTAGGGAAACAGGAATATAAACAATACAAAGAATCAACGAAACAACAATCCAGGAAGTGCAACTGAGGAGGATCGGGGTTTTATAGGATGCCTGATTGGTCACGGGGGCTGACGCAATCAGAGCGGTGGAGGATGGGAGATGCAGTCCAAGATGCAAAGCGACAGTCAGAGTGAGTGGGTGGAGCGAGAGTGACATCTGGTGGTGAGTAGACAACGGGACACCGACCAGGTTCGTGACATAGCCCCCCCCCAAGGAGCGGCTTCCAGACGCTCGAAAGAAACAACAGTCCAGGGGAGCGGTGGGATGGGAGGGAGACAGGGCGAGGGCTGGAGGACCAGGTCCATGAGGGAAGCCCAGAGATTGAGGCAGGACCGAGAGCAGGTACCCTCCAGGGTGGAGCCGGAGGCGGAGCAAGAGCCCTCCAGGGCGGAGGTGGAGCAGGAGCCTTCCAGGGAGGGGCCGGAGGCGGAGCAGGAGGCGCAGGAGCCCTCCAGGGCGGAGCCGGAGGCAGAGCAGGAGGCGCAGGAGCCCTCCAGGGCGGAGCCGGAGGCAGAGCAGGAGGCGCAGGAGCCCTCCAGGGCGGAACAGGCGACGCCAGAGCCCTCCGAGGCGGAACAGGAGGCGGGACGGTCCTCCAGGGCGGAACACGAGGCAGAGCAGGAGGCGGAGCAGCCCTCCAGGGAGAAACAGGAATCTGCGTCACGGTCTGGGACCTGGGGAAAGCAGGGACAGAGGAGGCAGACAGAGTAGGGGGAGAAGGCGCAGCAGCCCTCCGGGGCGGAACAGGAGGCGGAGCAGGAGGTACCGCAGCCCTCCGGGGCGGAACAGGAGGCGGAGCAGGAGGTACCGCAGCCCTCCGGGGCGGAACAGGAGGCTGAGCAGCCCTCCGGGGCGGAACAGGAGGCGGAGCCGCCCTCCGGGGCGGAACAGGAGGCTGCGTCTTGGACGAGGACCTGGGGAGAACAGTGACAGAGGATGCAGACAAGAAAAAGGGAGAAGCAGAGAGTTTAGCAGTTAACGCCCCCTCCATAAGAGGTTCTACGGCCGACGCCGACACCTCTGGAGGCTTTGGCGCAGCTTCTCCGATGGGGAAGGCTTCGGGAGCAGACTTGAGACCCGACGGGACCTCTGAAGCAGGCTTGTGATCAGCGGGGAGCTCTGGGTCGGGCTGGAGACCAGACGAAAGCTCTGCAGCAGGCTTGAGATCAGAGGGGAGTTCTGGAGCAGGCTGGAAACCAGACGAGAGCTCTGCGGCAGGCTTGAGATCAGAGAGGGACTCTGGAGCAGGCTTGAGATCAGACGGGAGCTCTGGAGCAGACTGGTGAACAGACGTGGCCTCAGGGGTTGATCTGTGAACAGACGTGATCTCAGGGGCACAGTGTGCAGCCCACACACACCAGATGGCAACCGCCATTAGAGGAAGAGCAGCAGCGGGAGGTTGTGGTGGGTCCAGTACACTGGTTACCATGATAGGCCGTGGTCGTGGGATATCTGACGAGGCATGGCACGGCTCCGGGAGGTCAGACGAGACATGACGAGGCACTGGGAGGTCTGAAGAAACATGGAGAGGCTCTGGGCGATCAGACGAGGCATGACTTGACTCTGAGCGGTCAGACGAGACGTGACTGGACTCTGGGCCGTCAGGCGGGACGTGACTGGACTCTGGGCCGTCAGGCGGGACGTGACTGGACTCTGGGCCGTCAGGCGGGACATGGTGAGGCTCTGGACAGATAGACGAGACATGACAGGGCTCTGGAGGGTCAGACGAGATGTGACCTGGCTCCGGGCCGTCGGGCAGGGCGTGACTTGACTCTGAAACAACAGTAATACCTTGACTTGGCTCAGTGAGTGCTGCTGTGACTTGACCAGATTCGTGAAGATCAGTAGTGAACTGACTTGACTCTTGGAGATCAGCGGTGACTTGATTTGATACGTGAAGACCTGCGGTGGCTTGAACTGGCTTGTGAAGATCATTGACTTTACTTGACTCAGGAACCACGACTGTGACCTTGCTTGACTCAGGCACCACGGCTGTGACTTTGCTTGACTCGGGAGCCACGGCTGTGACCTTGCTTGGCTTGGTTTGAACGGCTGTGACGTGACTTGACTTGGTAGGAACAGCTGGAACATGACTTGACTTGGCTGTGACTTGACTTGACTCAGTAGAAACAGCAGCTGGTGCAGGTTCAGAAGAGGCAGACATGACCTTGACCGGCTGTGGCCTGGCTGACGTGGCGTTAGCAGGCGCTGGCTGGGCTGACGTGGCGTTAGCAGGCGCTGGCTGGGCTGACGTGGCGTTAGCAGGCGCGGGGACGACAGCCTTGACGTTGCTTGACGCGGGGACGACAGCCTTGACGTGACTGGACTTGGAGGCCGGACTGGACTTGGAGGCCGGACTGGACTTGGAGGCCGGACTGGACTTGGAGGCCGGACTGGACTTGGAGGCCGGACTGGACTTGGAGGCCGGACTGGACTTGGAGGCTACAGCTGTAGCCTGACTTGACTCTGGAGCAGCGGCTGAAGCTTGACTTGGCTCTGGAATAACAGCAGCAGCATGGCTTGGCTCATGAGGATCTGCTGTAACCTGGCTTGACTCCTGAACAATATGGCTTGGCTCAAGAACAACAGCTGTAACATGACTTGACTCAGGAACAACCTGGCTTGACTCAGGAACAACAGCTGTAGCGTGACTTGACTCGTGAAGAACAGGTGTGACTTGGCTTGACTCGTGGGGAACAGCCGTAACGTGACTTGACTCGTGGAGAACGACAGCTGTGTCTTGACTTGACTCTGGGGTAGTCGCCGTGGCGTTAAGGAGTGCCATTTTAGCTGCCCATACTGTCACTAGAGGAGTGTCCAGCACGTGGGCCATCCTGACCACAGGTGGTGTCCGGATGGCGGCCATCTTGTGTAGTTGCTTGGAGACGGCGGCCATCTTGTGCTGTTGCTTGGAGGCGGCGGCCATCTTGTGCAGTGGCTCAGGAAAGATGGCTGTAATTTGACTTGAGACAGAGGCAAGAGTTGTAATTTGACTTGACACAGGGACAACAGTTCTGGCCTGATTTGACACAGGAAACACAGTTTTAACTTGACTTGCCTTAAGAGCAGTTCTGACTTGACTTGACGCAGGAACAGCAGCAGCAACTTGACTTGGCTCGGAAACTTTACTTGACTCAGGAAATGCGGCTGCAGCTCCATATAGCTCTGGTATGGCAGCTGTGACGTGACGGAGCTCTGTTTCCGCCGCCATCTTGTGAACGGACTCCGCCGTCGCCGCCATCTTGTGAGTGCGCGCCGGCGCTGCCGCCATCTTGTGAACGGGCTCCGCTATCGCCGCCATTGCTCGAGCGCGCTCCGACACGGCCGCCATTTCACGAGCAATCCAGGCGGCAAACGTGTTTGTAGCATCGTGCTCCGGCATGACCGTCCATCTGCGAATGGGACGCGCGGTCGCCATTGCCGCGTTGTCGCGCTCCCTCTGCGCTCCCCCCACGGTGCACGGCGAACCCACACACAAAAATGCAAAGTTTAAAAAATCCTCCAGTGACGAGCGTGGGCCCTCGCGTCTCAGTCGTGCACGGAGGGGCTGGTTCACGCCGTCACAGAAAACCTCAATTAATATACAGTCCGGGAGAGTGGAATGGTTAGCAATGGAAATAAACTCACGTGTATATTGTTCAAGTGTGTGTGATCGCTGTTTGATTCTGGATAGAGTTATGTCCGTGTCCATATCTGATGAATGTCCGGGGTGAAAGCTGCTGGATCCTGTTGTGCTGGATTGTTCTGTTACGAGGAGTGATTGACGAGAGGCGAGCGGATCCATAAGCAAGCTTTTATTGGGACGAGACAGAGACATGGTCATACAGGCAGGGTAGAGACAGGAGCAGACAGGGATGTAACAGGCGATCCAAGAGAATAATCCGATAAAGACGAGCGATAAATCACAAGGCAGGCGGCTAGACAGACGTAAACAAGAAAACCAGGCAGGAGATCAAAAAAACCAGGAACTTGGGAAACACTAGGGAAACAGGAATATAAACAATACAAAGAATCAACGAAACAACAATCCAGGAAGTGCAACTGAGGAGGAGCGGGGTTTTATAGGATGCCTGATTGGTCACGGGGGCTGACGCAATCAGAGCGGTGGAGGATGGGAGATGCAGTCCGAGATGCAAAGCGACAGTCAGAGTGAGTGGGTGGAGCGAGAGTGACATCTGGTGGTGAGTAGACAACGGGACACCGACCAGGTTTGTGACAGTCATATTTCATTTGTATGTATCCATGGTGATCGCACACTCACCATCCCCCATGACATAAACCACAGGATGGATATCTGTATATGACGGAGGATGAGGAGGTGGTGTTTAGGTGAGGGGAGGCTCCTTCAGTCTGACGATGAGGAGGTGGGTGGGACTACAGTTTGATTTACAGTGGCATTTAAAATGCAGATTAATGGATGAAGAAATGGGTGTGGTGTTTCTGCCAACAAGATGAGACAAATGTGCAGAGAGGCAGGGAAACAATAAAGATAAAATACAGCTTATTCACTAATTTTAAATGGGCACTATTTTTAGGTGAACTATCCATTTAAGGCATTGTCAGTTCATAGTTTATTTCTGTAAGAAAGAATTACCAAAAATCGTATGTATTATTGACGATTAAGACAAAATCAATCAATAATCTATCACTAGCTTCTGATAACTGAAAATACTGGGTGGAGGATTAATGTGTGTGTGTGTTATCTCATGTTTAAAGGGGTCATGACATGGATTTTTTTTTTTTTTACTAATTTAATATTTTCTTTTGCACAAAAAAAAAGATATATATATGTGTGTGTGTGTGTGTGTGTGGAAAAATGTATTTTTAATCCTCATTTTGACCTTTTGCTTTAAATGAGCTGTTTTAAGGGGCGGGTCCTTTAAGGCTTGTTAGTAATTGGCCATTGTTATGATTGGCTAACGTCATTGCATAGGAAATAGTATCAATGCCCCACACCCTCGCTATTGTATGTGAGTGTTCTGACAACATTATCAAAATAAACAGTCATTTCCAGACAAATGATTATGAAATTTACTTACAGTTTGTGATGCAGCTGCAGTCAGATCTTATGGAAGCCTGTTCTGCCACTGAGAAAAAAAAACTTAAAAAGGTTATTGCGAATTGTTATCTCACAATTCTGACTTTTTTTCTCAGAACTGCGTGATACAAAGTCGCAATTCTGCCTTTTTTTTCAGAATTGTGAGATATAACTCGCAATTGTGAGTTATAAAGTCAGAATTGTCAGATATAAACTTGCAATTCTGTGAACATATCAGTCTTTTTTTCTCCTCAGAACTGGACTTTATAACTCGGAATTGCAAATTTAAAAAAGAACTGACTTTATTTCTCGCAATTGTGAGTTTATATGAGAAAGTCAGAATTGTGAGATGTAAATTCGATATTGCGAGGAAAAAAAGTCAGAATTGTGAGAGAAAAAGTCGCAATAACCTTTTTTTTTTTTCAATTTTTTATTCAGTAGCGGAAACGGGCTTCCATAGATCTAGTACCGCTTCATCGTTCAACAAATGTTTCTTTGTGAACTCTACATGTACAAAAAAAAAAGCTCTGGACACAATCCAGGATGGCATTAAAAATATCCACTTGTCCCTTTACGCTGTTTAAAACAAATTTGTCAAATGAACATTCACTTCGTTTGTCCTACTGACAACAGACGCAAGCGCTTGAACACTATTATGTTCTGCTGTTGACTATATGTAAACATCTTTTATGTGAAATATCTTATTCAGGTCAGTACTAAACAAAAAAATAACATGCATTTTGTATGATCCCTCTTATTTTGGTAAAATAATTAATATTTTACACATTCTGCAAGGTGTATGTAAACTTTTGATCTCAGCTGTAGGTACTATACTTTTAAACTACTGATATACCTTTAAGATACTAATACCACTAAACCAATACCATTTAGGGATAAATAAGACTTTTAGATTTTGTTCATTCTTTCACTTCGTTTGTCCTACTGACAACAGGCTCAAGCGCTTGAACGGTGTCAGAAAGCGCTTGTGCATCTACTGTCTCCAGTGTAGACAAGATAGTGGCAGTGATTGTAATTTCTATTTGACGCAATACTCGCATTCAGCATATTCAAGTGTCAGCCGTTAATTGCCTAAACACCAGTTGGCGGGGCCTATGGTAAGAAGATGACTATTTGTCGATGCCTTACTCTGGAGGCAGTGTTTATGCAAATGACTGTGCCTAGGTGACATGACCTTGCACCTCAGATCCAAACAAGACGTTTTTTGGAGCTTAGATTAAATAAATGCTTTGTTTGTAATGAGGAGGAGGTTTTAACCTGTGAAACTTGCAGGATGGTTTAATGGTACAAAGACCTCTTATATGCCAAAAGATGAAGGCAAGTTTGATTTCTCATGTCATGACCCCTTTAAGAGTGTAGGTCACAAGGACTTCTAGATTTTCTTTGCAAAAAAACACTCTTTGTAATGAACACTGTTCTACAGCTGAAAATCTAAATTTGCTTTGGTTTTACATAAGACTGTCAGCCTTGGCTCAATTATCCATAAATAACATAATAGCTACGGAGGACAACTCAACCCTTGAGTGTTTTTAGTCTCTTTTTCTTAGCAGTAAAGCTGATTTTAGCATTAAATTCAGCTTTTATTTATGCTTATAGGTCACTTATACACTCAGAAAAAAGATACAAAACTGGGGCTGTAAAAGGTACTAATATACAGTTGAAGTCAAAAGTTTACATCCACCTTGCAGAATCTGCTAAATGTTCATTATTTTACCAAAACAAGAGGAATCATACAAAATGCATGTAGTTTTTTTATGTAGTACTGACCTGAATAAGATATTTCACATTAAAGACGTTTACATATAGTCCATAAGAGAAAATAATAGTTGAATTTATGAAAATTACCCCATTCAAAAGTTTACATCTGCTTGATTCTAAATACTGTGTTGTTACCTGAATGATCCACAGTTGTGTTTTTTGTTTGTTTGTTTGTTTTTTAGTGATAGTTGTTCGTGAGTCCCTTGTTTGTCCTTAACAGTTAAACTACCCACTGTACTTTAGAAAAATCCTTCAACAAATTCTTTGTTTTTTCAGCATGTTTGTGTATTTGAACCCTTTTCAACAATGACTGTATAATTTTGAGATCCATCTTTTCACACTGAGGACAACTGAGGGACTCATATGCAACTATTACAGAAGCTTCAAACTCTCACTGATGATTCAGAAGGAAAAACTGAATGAAGATGTGTATATTTTTCTTATTTTGCCTAAATATCACATTT
Source organism: Labeo catla (assembly GCA_012976165.1). NCBI lineage: Eukaryota > Metazoa > Chordata > Actinopteri > Cypriniformes > Cyprinidae > Labeo > Labeo catla. The sequence continues at coordinate 1,031,594 of VONZ01000119.1, forward strand.
TTTTTCATTTAGTACTGCCCTCAGAGCCTACAGAAGATACTTGCAAGTTTCCCAGAAGACAACATAAGTAAAATTTACCCTGATAATTTAACTCAAAAACTTTCCACCCCCAGGTTCTTAATACATTGTTTTTTTCCTTCTGGAGCATCAGTGAGTGTTTGAACCTTCTGTAATAGTCCCTCAGTTGTCTTCAGTGTGAAAAGATGGATCTCAGAATCCTACAGTCATTGTTGGAGAGGGTTCAAATGCACAAAAATGCTAAAAAGCCAAAGAATTTGTGGGACCTGAAGGATTTTTCTGAAAAACAGCGGGTAGTTTAACTGTTCAGGACAAAACAAAAAATCACTAAACAAAAAAAAAAAAAACAGCTGTGGATCATTCAGGTAACAACACAGTATTAAGAATCAAGTGTATGTAAACTTTTGAACCAGGTCATTTTTATAAATTCAGCTATTACTTTCTGCCGTTGACTATATGTAAACATCTTTTATGTGAAATATCTTATTCAGGTCAGTACTAAACAAAAAATAACATGCATTTTGTATGATCCCTCTTATTTTGGTAAAATAATTAACATTTTGCACATTCTGCTATGCAAAGGTGTATGTAAACTTTTGATCTCATCTGTAGGTACTATACTTTTAAACTACTGATATACCTTTAAGACACTAATACCACTAAACCAATACCATTTAAGATACAAAGATGCAACTTTTAGATTTTGTTGTACATTAGGGGTTATAGTTATAGAGCTGGTCGTTGAAAATGATTGAAAAACAAAAAAATCTATGCATACGTTTGTTGTACAGTAAGTTGCATTTATTTGTCTATTATAGTATGCTCTACTGTGCCTCTGTCCTTAATGAATATAATGTGAATATAAACTAAAATATCTCTAATAGCGAGATCTGCTTTAATCAATGAAATAGTCAATTTTTCTATCAGAATTCTGAAAGGGAGGAGGGATAGAGGATGTTGGCCTAGAGTCCCTTTCCTCAAATAATAGCAACCCTCTGCCGTTCAATCTTTCCAGACATTTAAATTAAAGGTCACATGCAAATGACTATCTGTAAAGGCATGGCACTCACAGTATTGTGGAAAACAGGAAAATTCAGCTAGGAGAATGAAACAATGCTAAGGTGTTTGCAAATGCACCGTTTCCTCTTAATTGCTCAGCACATTTATATAGTTAATATCATTTACAATTCTGGGATTAAGAATTTTTCAGCATTTAATGGGTGGGTTAATGAAAATTGTTTCCAACTGTCCACAGATATCTGAAATATATATTTTTTCAGGTTTCTCTCTAATACAATATGTGTGTATGAGACAGCTTTGATTGATACTTTTATAATTTTTAAGCACTATAGGTGTTATACTTTACAATATATTAATCAATTTCCGTTTTTTCGTTTTTGTTTTTTAATAGTAGATTTTTAATTATTTACACATTTCAATTATCAACACATAGATGTGGCACAGTAAAATGCCGTTTTATTGCAGTATCGGTGGACTGCTGTAGCTTTGAATCAGAGAATTCTCTGTAATGCTATTAACCATAGATGAATTATTAATAAAGGCCGCATGAAACACATAACTGAACATAGTGTCAGTGTGCTGGTCTGGGCTCAGAGCAAATGGCATGTCCCTTGGTCCTTCTTTGATTCCAGACCGGCCATCTGCATGTTTAGACCATAGAGACTCCTCTGAGAAATCTAGTCACTGTGGTCTCGCATTAAATTGTGCGCATTTTGTCAGTTGTTCAACCATTGTGTTCTTAACTGAGATTACAGTCAGAGCTGTGTTCGTCTGGAAAATATCAAGGAAGTGATAAGAACAAATCTCAGTATTGTCAGCACAAACTTACATGATCATCTGACTTGAAAAGGAGCAAGTTACTGCTTCCTAATCCAAGTTGATATTACTTTCTTAATTTTTTCTGCAGGTTTTATGGCTATATGCCAGTCATGAAACAGTGTGTGTTTCTCATTCAAACACACATGTGAAGTATCAACATGACAAATCCATTGTCTATAGTGCATGGCTTCACTCAACACACGCGCACACACACAGAGGCTGGATTCAGAGGAGAGACTGTAAACCCCTCCTTTCAGACCCGCTCCCATAGGAGCGTTTTTTGCCAGTCCTTCACCCTCATAATTATAATAAATTTGACATTTCTCAGATAATATTGATTTCTTTATTTTAACATTTCACAGCCAGTGATGGTCCAAAGCATTGAGAAACAGGATGTCTATTGATCTGGGGCTCATGAATCCCTTTCGTGTATGTGATCATTTTTATAAGGCCTTTCTACCAAACATAAATCGATATTTTATATTCCCAGCCTCAGAGAGGTGGGGGGATACGGGATCATATCGCTGGACAGAGACCTGACACCTGGAGAGAAACACCTAAACTGCAGGAATGTTTATTAAGACTAAGATTAAGAAAATGTTAATGTGTTCATAACCAGACATTTAGATGCATTATTGCATTTGAACCATCTATCCACAAACAGATGGAATTATTCTTACATCTCAAAATTACATTTAGAATTTCCATCTACAGTGCAGATGCTAGAGATGCATTTTTACTCGAAAACCTGATTAAACTGTTTTTCGGCTATCTTCAAATACATCTATAAATTAAGCAGTAGACAAAACTATTGATTTGTTTTTTAGCCCATAATTAAATCATACTTTGTTCAGAGGGAAGAAATCTAATCCTGAAACAAATACTGTTAAAGGAATGACCATCATTCATTTAACAAACTGAAATCTGGGACATTTGGGCTGGCTTACAATTAAATAAAAAATTCTGCAAAACACATTCAATGGTTAAATTGAATGCCAGGACCACACAGAACAATCTGTAATAACTCAAGTGATATCTCTATATTTTTATCACCCAAATAATGAGAGAGAGAGGAGAAAAGATAAAAAAGAGTCACTTAATGATCTTTACCAAAAGAGAGATCCCGTTACTCTGAGTTAGTTGGTTCATATTTTTATCACTGATGTAGGCTACTTTAGATTAAAATCTATATTTGCGTTCTTTTTGTTAATGTATTGATTCTTCGAATCTGGATTTTTGCATATCCTTCGCATTTTTTCCCGCATTAAACTTTCGGGTGTTGTAGAACAAATTGTAACGACGAAAAGGCGCTGACTACCTGTGCGTCTCCACCCTCATTTGAAATGTTTCACAGGCTGTTGCATCCTGATTGTGTTGTTATTTTATCTGTTCAGTAAAGATATGACCTTTTGAAAAGTTCAGGCTACACTGAGAGACGGAACTGCTGTTAAACGATAGAACAGTTACTGTCATTTCATATGGAGCTGGAGGGTTGCTTGCTCTGCAAAATCGTCGCGGTAATTTGAGAATGGTTATGTTAGACATTAGTAGCCTATATATGAAAACTTTAAAGCAAATGAGTATTAATTAAGGGAAAAGTTTTTCTTTATATTTAACGGCTAACTTTGAAATAATTTAAACAAGACCGGTCATAAAAATATTTTATAACCTACAGCATTTTAAATGCTTTGTATTTCATACAGAATTATGGTAGGCTAATGAGCTTTTAGTGAATAATCTTTATTTTCTTTGAGGCAGATTCATTGGAAATCATTCGCAGGACAGTTTCAAGAATACCTCCTAATTTGTTTTATATAAATCGTAAATCTTCTGAAGAAAGGCCGCCTAGTAATATTGCCGCCGAAAAGCTGCTTTTTTCGATTTAGGAATTGATGAAATTGTGTATTAAATACTTTACTAGAATGAAAAGCCTTTCATAAGCAAATTCGAAAATGTAATAGAACACAAGTAAATCATATTGACAAAAAACAAGAGAATATATATAATAGTTAGGTTTATTCAGCAATACACTAGATGAGAGAAGCTTAACATAGAATGCAGTGCAAAAACCATAACATCATAGAAAACAATGATCTGAAATATATAAGCATAATGTTAAGATTTTGAAACCAGTTGCACGTAAACCTCGGACATTATTTCAATATGAAATTAATACAAAGTGCTGGAGAAAGTTAATAGCTCATAACGAATTCCATGCATACTTTCCGAACTGTAAAAAAGCGATTCATCTTAATAACAATAAAATTCACTAATGAAACCATAAACACAAAAACGTGCTCTATATGCTTTATCCATTCTGAAATCTGAAATGTTGCAGATAGAGTTTTAAAAATCCTCTCTATACTTTAATGCAGAATGACTTAATTAGCTAGTGGTTAAAGTACCTTGGCAAAATGATTTTGATCCCTTAAATCATTAGGCTACATCTTGCGTGACACAGGAGAGGTTGTATATAAATGCTTTGTAGATAACATAAACAATATGACGCGTAACAATACAAATACATTTCCACCACACCGCATTTTTCTCAGTATGTAACTGAATACACTTTAAACAGGCATAAGAATAGTCCTTTTCTCTCCACGATATTTTTACTCGCAATGTTTTTTTTTTCAATATTCTATTGATATTATTTCCTCCGCGGGTGTCTCGAATAGGGCTGTTCACATTTGTCCCCAGGCAGCCGTCCTTAAAACTTAAAAAGAAAAAATACCATCCGGCAATATCATTTCTTCAAGTCCGCCACATCGAGGAATCACGAAGGCTTTATGAATCTGTCGCAGTTCAGAACGGTAAGGTATCGTGAAAGAGTTTGTCAATGATCGCAGGCGTGGGAACCAAATCCTCCAGTTTCAAGTAAAAGATGCGCTGCAGTCCCTGCGTGCACAGCGCACGCACCTCCGGCAGCTTCTCCAACAGTTTAGACAATTCACCACTGCAGGACACCTGATCCTTCAGACAGTTTATGAGCTTGTTTTGAAGTTCCTCTGTTTTCTTCGGCTCTTTTAGTCCGTGTCTCTCTATGGAGATAAGAAACAGTCCGTCAGATGTCTGAAGCACGCTGTATATTCTGTGCATCACTTGGAAAAGGTCAGACATGTCTTACCTGTAACTATGGTGAGAGCAGCTATGCAGGAGAAGGCAGAGACGTCTATGCTCATGTTCTGCAGGTTGGAAGAAAACTCGACGATGGAGTCGATCCACTCCCCAAAGCCTCGCACGCACTGCAACTTGTGTAAAACCACTCCGTTGCAAAAAATAAGTTTGTCCTCTGCCAGGTTAGATCTGGAAAAATGTTAAGTAAGAATTTATATTTCTAAAAAACAGATTCAGCGAAAAAATAAACAGGTTATGCCTGCTTACCTGTAAGCGAGCCGCAGCACAAAAAGTTCAAGGAAGGCTGATTCGAAAAGCAGCTCCTGGTCGCATTTGGGCAGGTCAGTAAACCCGGGGATTTTTTCGGCCCATCCGCGAATGATGCTCATTGAAGCAGTGAGAAGATCGTAGAACTGCTGAATGTGCAGAGATTCATCTCCTCCACCATGATACTCTGGACTGGCCTGAAACTAGAATGTAATACAAAAACAAACAAGCAAAAAAAGTCAATAGAACAGAATATAGACAACTTAAGGCGACTTTACCCAATTATAACTGTTTGTAAATCAGACTCTCAGATTTTATGAATGTATTATTATTACTTCTAAAATTCTACTCTTAATAGCTGTTAACATTTTACACAGTGTTGGATGGTTGATGCTCACTTTAGAGTAGTCCAGCCGGGCCAGAGAGGGGTTGGAGTCTATGTGCGCTCTCACTAGGGCGTTCAGAAGATTGATGGGTGTCATAGACACCGGGACGTCCTGCGGACTTTTAGGTTTGGAGGGAAGGCGACCTCTTCGCCCTTTTAAACTGGCTGTTCTAACAACTGTAAAAAAATACATATTGGTTATACAGTATGAAATCACACCACACAAAGAAATCGTGCTTGGACATGTGAATAAAACAGAAAAAGTGCTTGACATTACCTTCCTTTACCATCCCTACGACCAGACACTTTTGAAAACGGCAATACTGGCATCGATTTCGCCGTCTTTTATCCACAGGACAGTTTTTGTTTGCCAGACAAACGTATTTGGCGTTTTTCTGCACCGTGCGCTAGAAAGAAACAGCACATGTATGTCGCGTATTAATTGCATGGACAACTTGAACTGCAATCACAGTGTGAGGTTACAATGGAATAGGACACTCAAACCCTGCACTCCAACCCAAAGCTGTGTAATACATTCAAGGGCCGGACAGAGCAGACATTCGGTAAATACAGATCCGTGGGCAGCCATAATTTGGGGTCCCCCGGCGCTCTCTCGGCGACCCCTCTTGTCGGATTAGCGAGATTATTCTATCACGGTGGTGACATAAAGAGCTGTCTTAATGTCACCACTGGGAGTTCCGTTACGCTCGGTTAGGCGCGATACGACTCTCAGCACAAACCAATTTAATTCTAGACGAAGTAACGGTGGCTGAGATGAACGGAGGTGTCCCTAGGTGCATATTGGGTCAAATCAACACAGGTGAGATAATTAAGGATAGCCTACTGTAGACCCGTTCTAAAACATGCATTTGGGCAGGTAATCAAAAGGTTATAGGTTCCTCCATGAACTACAATCATTTGCACGATTAAGTAAAAGATTTGATAAAAGCGTACCTTGAAGAATCCTTTGCACCCTTCGCAAGTGCGTACCCCGTAGTGCTGGCAGGCTGCGTTGTCCCCGCACACAGCGCACAACCCCTCGCTGGATGGAGATCCTCTAGCTGGGGGTGAGGCCACCGGGCTTTCCAGTAAAGGGTGTCCGACGTTAAGCGAATGGGATAAACCCACAGCGTGCTGCTTCCTCGGGGGTGCCGGTAAAGCAAAACTGTCCAGCGCACGATGCGCACCCGCGGTGTCCGGGCCCATGGACACGTGCAGAGATCCATCGAAGCGCATCTGGCAGCTTGACATCGGCGTGTCCACAGGAGACTGCTTGAACGAGAACAACCGAGACATCGCGTTTTTCCGCTGCTGGTCTATCATGTGTGAAGTCGCCAGGTAGTTCTGATGAAAACTGTGAAGGGATCCGCTGTCTTCCCACGTGTGGTGTGGAGGCGCCGGGAAGCTGGGTGACTGGGAGATGTTTGGGGAGGATGGTTTATAGTATATAGGTCCGGTATGGGGTAGGCTCTCCTCAGCCTGGTGAGGCTGATGATGATGATGATGCTGCTGCTGATGGTAGCCGTGCGCGGGTATCTCCTCCACCTTGATGGACAGCTGATCCCCAGAGTGGGACATTTGGTACAGGCAAGGGGGCTTCACGTCGTAGCTGGAACTGTAGGTGTCCACAAAAGTGCTGAAACTGGGGAGCGAGGAAGTGACAGCAATTTCTGCGTTAGTCAGGTCCATGCTAAACTTGACAAACTCCGGTGTTAGGAAGTCGCAGTTGTACTCTCCCGTGGTGTTGTAGCTGTAACTCTGAGATGCAGGGCTGGCTCCTGGAGGTGATGTCCCATACTGAGCCTGGACGCAGGGCATGGCTGCAGTGTTAGAGAACTGAATTGTAATGGCTTTCTTTGACAGGGTGCATAACATTTGTTTCACACTTTTGAAAATAGGTGTCTATTTATATGCAGAATAAAAGATGAATTATTCTTTAGGCCTGTTTATTTCTTAAAATAAAACTTTAATAACGCATTCCATAGTTAAACTTCTGCGCAAGACGCAGACATTGAAACACAGACTTTCCATCGGAAAGAATGTATGCAAACTTTCTGACATACATTTCCCTGGCCTGCTTCAGTTTACCTCCGCACACCTGCTACTTTTATCTCTCGTGGAACAATCTCTGAAGCCAGGGCTCGTAATAGGGGTTGATGTCAGTGCGTCTCTCTCTGCGTTTCTGTAAAAGAAATATTTTGCCATCAGTAACAAGATCTTCATATATTTTACGCTTTAAGTATGTCAGTGCGAGCTGCTTGATATATTTTTATAACATCAAGGCACTCAGATGACTTCGCCTTAACTTTGAAAATGGTGTTGGCAAGATTAAAAGTAGTATTTGTAAAAGGTAAAAGCTAAAAAATTGAAGGCTGAAGTTAAGAAACGATCACGTATTTTTAGCAGTATTCACTGCTTTACAATCTTCCCACAAATTTAGTTTTAAAAGCGTTTTTTAAAAGCTGTTTTATGAAATAAAAAACATGATTTTTAAATGTCACATACCTCAAATCGCTATTAAAAGAGTCGCAAATTATGTATCCATGTAGCTCCTGTTGCTAGAAGTTCCGTTTGTATGTAGAGCCAGTGTCTTTGCGCCCCTTACTCCTTCGACTGCACGCGAAGACTGGAGCCTGAGCGCAATGTGCCTTTGTTTATGAGAACTCTGAATGCCACAGCCCACGTGCTAACGGGCGTGACGTCAGGCGCGTCAACTCTTTGAGGCGAGCTGATCGCTGGACAGAGGAACTGTTCTTGAGCGCGCTCGTTGCGCCCTTTGCGCAATTGGATCGTCTCCACGTTTGCATATGCGGGACTGTCCACTGGGTCAGATGAGTTAAATTTCCTACACATTATCTGTTGCGCAAAATCATTTCCTAATATAGAAACCACCTCCAGGAGATCAGATCTCACTGATTTAAAGGAATGAACTGAAATTTTTGTTACTATTTTGGGGACTCGCCAGTCAGGATAGGCATAACAAATCAAAGACTTTGTCTTCTATTTTATCCGGTTCATAAATGAATGCAGCAATTTAATGAATTACATTAATGTTTTTTTTTTTTTCAGACACACTTAAAAAAGGAAAAACACAAATTAGGAATTACATTTAAAAAAAAAGCAAAAAGGTAAAAGTAGATTATGGAGAAGATCGCAAAACAACAAATTACACTACTCATGCAACATTCTTACAAAATTTAGTGGAAATTGCAATCCATTAAGTGTTGAAAATCAAAAAAGCAAATAAAAATATATATTAAAGAAAAATATATATATATAGCTAGGCATATAATTAAATTGCGCTTTTTAACTTTAAATCTAAGGATGCTGGGCTAGAAGCACAGTTCAAAATCGTGACGCCATATCTGTTTCTAACTGCATCATGCTTAGGGAAAGTTTCAATAGATTAGGATATGTTTCATCTGATTCCATTGCTCTCACTGAGCGGTGAAGGGTTTCCATTGTGAGAAGGGAATCCCGCTGTAACAGAAGCAACTTTGTTTGGACTGAAGCGAGCTGCGTCATCGCTACGTCAGCAGCTTCCAACTCCATGACGCTTGATGCGGTCGCGCTGAACTTTTTTAGGCTGAAAGTCTCACCTGTGCAACTGACACGATTAAGTGCCTTGCGAAGAATCCGCGTTTAAAAAAACATTAAAAGCATGCAGTGCTATATATAGTGCCTCAGTTAAACTATTCATTGACATTTCATAATAAGTAAATGCGTTTTTATATTAGAAATACTCGGTTAAATTAGCATGTTATAGCTTTACATGTGATGCAAATCCTTTTGACAAATTATAATGTACAACTAAGAGTTAAACAGTGTCTTAGGTGTGTTTGTAAATGATGGTCTTACAAAACGCCCTTCTATTCCAAGTGCGGCTACAATTAGACGTCTGGACACGCCTTCCTAAAAACGATTGGAGGAGAGCTGTGAATCCTCTATTGTGATTTGTACATCTTCCTGTCTGTCAAATACTTCCTGTCACTTTACTTCCTGGATTCCTGAATAAGTAACATTGTAACATCACAGTTGATAGCTTCACTGTCCATGATTTTCCTTTTTAGACATCACCATCATCATCGCCAAAACCAGTAAGTAAAAACAAAGGGTCTCGACATATTATTTGCTGTATTATTAGACGTTGATCGTCGAGCCTGTCCGATCTATTCTTGGATGCGAGCCAGCCACTGTTGCTCCAGCCCATATTTTGTCAATTCTTGAAATATGTGTCATAGAAGTTGACTCATTTTAAGTTAAATAAACAGCTGTAGGCTTTGCTTTGTTATTGCACGATGTATTTGCTACGAGCTCGATCGGTGATGATTTGATTCGATGTCAGTAATAGGGTTCACGTGAGTTCATGTGATGGAGTGGATGAATTACATGAGTCTGTATTCATCACTGTTGTCAATAAGAACGAAGCATAAAGGGAACTGTTCTGTTTTTAGGGTTTTTTTTATAAGACTGTACTGACTTCAGCCTGAATTAATGTACATATTCACACTCCATTCTAGGAGTCTCATTTATATTCGCTTGATTCTCGTACACGAACTGGTAAAATAATAACCTGTAAGTCTCCTCTCACTCTTTATCTCCCTCTTGCACATGGTTGGCCATGAACGGACCATGCGGAACAGGCGTGAATTCAAACAGAGTAGTAAGAATGAGTCATTCACTTCCTCTAGTATCATGGAGTGAAATGACTTGCATCCCTACCCAGAGCATTAGGTCGAGATTGATTATAGCTTTGCTTTGACCTTGATTGTCAGTTTTAGGTTTTGTACAGTTGTTGTTTACACAAACTGGTCCTGGACATATGACAGTTTTGTTTCATTTGAACACAAACACTGGTGAGTTATGAACAAGTGTTACAGGTTTGTATAAATTTATCACACCAAGGTCAGGGAATGTGATAGGGGTAATAAGGAAGTTAGAAAAACTTTTGTTTTTCTTTTTAGTTAGTCAGTGAGTGACTTTTAAAGCAATGTGTTTCCTTATAATTACCAAAAAATGTAAATTTATGTTTAATTGAGGTTAATTTCAACACATCAGAAAGGTGAAAAAGTAATGAGGCTGTAATAATATGTATTTTAAAAATACAGTGCACTTGATCAAAATACTTTTTCCTGCAGTTGTGCTGTAAAACAGAATAATCAGGATTTTTTTAAATCTGTTTCAGGGATCAATGGCTTTCAGAAAGGCAGTGAAAGGAACCCTAATAGGAGGTGGAGCTGTAGCAACAGCCTTCGGCTTATCACAGTTCTTTGAATACAGGAAAAATCAGGTATTGATTTAAATATCATCCATGTTGTTGCTCTACCTTATGAATGTAAAGTTTCGGCCAACTCTTTTGACAAATATCAAGCATTTTGTTTTTACATTTCACATCCATACAGTGACTCCTACAGGTTAGAGTGCACAATACACAGACTGCAGCTGTTCACACCCATATGTACCACAGCAAGTCTTGTCCTGACTCAGGAATGTTCCCTGTGTGTTTATACAACCTTAAAGAACAGCCTTATTTAGCTCACATAGAATTCAGGCCCTTAAAGCCAAGATCAGTTCATAAAAGTTTATTTTGATGTGGTCAACAACCGTTTGGGACAGATTTCTTGAATGAGAGCTAGAAATCTTATTAAGATTAGACCTAAAATCTCATTTGTACCTTTCGGTACGGTCTCACGTCTCCAAACTTACCCCGTTCTCCCTCTAGGGTAGACTACCGTATTAAAATCAGGTTTTGTTTGCTAAAGGGAGATTACACTTGAACAGTGATACACACATTGTTTAAAGGATCTCTCTTGAATATGTAATCATGAACAATCTGATCCCCATTCACGCCATCAGGGAGTGTGTCACACACCTTGTTCTGTCTGTATTTAAACTAGTAAGAACCCCAGGGGTCTCGTCTGTTTAGATGCTATACCAAATAACGGAAGGTCAAGTAGATTAAGATAATCAACAAGGCTTTCTGAAACAAATGAAGAAAAAAAAGACAGACCCTTGAAGAGCAATGGGAGTCCTGATTTTCTCTCTCATCATTTATTTAAATCTTCCCAAGCCCATTTTGTCCATTATCTTGCATCTCAACTGTTCCAATCCCAATGAAACTCCAGGGAGCGAGAGAATTATGCACTCTCAAGGACACGGTTGCCATGGAGATTGTCACTACACGATTAATTTGTCCAAAAAAAAAAAACAAAAAAAAAAAACAGTTAAAGAAGATCTAGAAATTTTCTTCACCAACATGTCACCAACATGAACACTCTGCAAGACTTCATTGGATGTGATGCAGCAGGCAATCAGATCACGTTCATGTGACATTTGCATCCCATGTTAAGTGTTTCACTGAAACTTTTGTTCTGATGTTTCTCCATTTATTTGTTTATTTGTCCCTCGTGTCATCTCAATGCAGCCTAAATGGGTAAGCAAAAGTCAAAAGAGAAAGAATGAATCTTCTTTCCAAAATTGCTTGCAATCATGCATGTGGCAGATGCTAATCTTTGGGATTGTAATGTTAATTTGGTGAGCGTGTGCGTGTGTGTTGTGAGTGCCTGTTTGTCTCGTCTATGGCAAGGGCACTGTTACACTCTGGCTGAAGTATCACTCTGCGGTGGCCGATTGCGTATTTGCATGAAATTCTCTGTTTCCGTCATGCTCTTGTCCTGATTGCAGGACAGCCTCTCTTAATAGTGTGCGGATGTTTTAAATATGTCTGTCCTTGGAAATAGACACTAATTACTGAATCTTGTTTTTACATGCTATTACTGTCTAAATTGCAAATGTCTGGGCTCATTTGGTCATTTGCAAGTCAAATGGACCCTACAGGCTTTTGGGGGCAGATTGATGTAATCATTTAGGCCAAATGCTAACGAAAAAAATGAATAAAACGTTTCATTATGGCTAAAACCCTCAACACCTAGCTTCGCCCAGGCTTGTTTTCTCTTCATTTGAATTTCGCAGCTTTTTAGATTGGCAGCTGTTCATTCACAATTTCGTTCTGTCTGTTTCTCTGTTTGACTTTATAAGACTTCAAATTTGTAAATGATAGGAGGATTTTTTGAAAAGAACATATGATTTCGGGAGTTTACCTAAACTGAAATCAAGCTTAAAGGGATCGTTCACCCAAAAATGAGAACTCTGTCATTAATTACTCATTAATTACTCTTGTTGTTCCAAACCTGTAAGACCTTCATTCATCTTTGGAACACAAATGAAGATATTTTTGATGAAATCTGAGAGCTTTCTTTCCTTGCAAAGAAAGGTAGTTAGGACTTTGATAAAATAGTCCATTTGACATCAGTGGTTCAACCTTAATTTTAGGAAGCTACGAGAATACTTTTTGAGCAAAGAACACAAAAGTAACAACTTTATTCAACATTTTTTTCTCTTCCGTGTCAGTCTTCACGAGATTACCACAACATATGCATGTGGTGCTGCTGATGCGGGAGCTGGTTTTCTGACGGAGAATGTGGATTCAGAAGAGAACAGGGTTGCCAGGTTTTCACAACAAAACCCGCCTGATTGCCACTCAAAACTAGACCAGTTGTGTTTTGGAGGGGGTTCCCTGGTAAAAATTGTGTTCCGGGGTGTAAAATACATGTTTTTTGGCAGGGTTCCCCTGTTAAAATTCGCATCCCAGGGGCTAAATATCACATTTTCGAGGTTGCTTTAAAGGGGTCATCGGATGCCCATTTTCCACAAGTTGATATGATTCTTTAGGGTCTTAATGAAAAGTCTGTAATATACTTTGGTTAAAAATTCTCAATGGTTGTGTAAAACAACACCCTTTTTACTTTGTCAAAATGAGCTCTGCAAAAATCATCTCATTCTAAGGGGTTGTTCCTTTAAATGCAAATAAGCTCTGCTCACCCCGCCCCTCTCTTCTCTCTGTAGAGTGACGAGCCTGTTTACTTTAGCCGCATTTAGCAGCTGAACTTCTTAACTACCATGTTATAACGAAAGGCGATCGCAAAGATTTATAAAAAACCCTTTATACTCACTTCTGCTGTAAGTGAAGCTGGATCACGAATGATTAGCACGAATATAGACGGATATATGTAGATTGGGAGGTGCATTCCCTTCACAAACAAACGTTATTCACTGCATCTTCAGCGGCTCAGATGTCGGGAGTAAATGACGACCACTGTGTTCATTATTACATGCAGCAACACAACACCTCAATCGCTCAGTCAGAGATATTCTTGTCTAACTTACATCCCTGCTCCGGGATCGAAACAATGGAGGTTACTGGACTGTAACAGCTGATCTGAGGTAAAACGCTCATATCAGTCAACTATCGTGGGAGCGGCCTCTGTCAGTGTGACGGCACACCGACAGGCATCTGAGAATGGCTCGGTTTGAAAAAGGGGATATTATTTTTACAGATTAATTAAGAACCACTGCATGGATTTTTTATCCTTATAGGGTATGTTTGTACATACACTGCCACCACACATTAATGTTCAAACAACATGAAAAAGTGAACTTCTGATGACCCCTTTAACCCATGGATATGGAAAAACAACCTGCAGCATCAGTTTTAAAGTAGCCCAAGTCCGAGGGGAAAACCACGGACTTGGCAACACTGGAAGATTGTTGAAAATTGTTGAATAAAGTTTATTTATTTTGTGAACAAAAAAAGCTTGTAGCTTCATAAAAAAGAAAGGTTAATGGACTATTTTATCGATGTCCTTACTACCTTTCTAGGCCTTGAACATGTCAGTTACATTACTGTCTATGCAGGGTCAAAAAGCTCTCGGGTTTCATCAAAAATAACTTAATTTTTGTTTTGAAGATGATGAAGGTCTTAAAGGTTTGGGACGACATGAGGGGGAGTAGTAAATTACAGAATTTTGGGGTGAACTTTAAGGTATTCAGACAATCAAATATTGTTGTCTATTATAATATGAAAGGTCACAGTGCAGGTTGCCATAAAGAGATCCGTGAGATCGTGTCATGAATGCTAATTTTTATTTATTTATTTTTTAATTTTTTGTTTAACTCCCTTGAAGCTAAAACTAGAACTGGAACCTAGAACTAACTGAACTAGAACTTTAATAACCCAACATTTGAGATTAACAGTTATGCATTCTCTGTAATTCCTATGTCTTTGCATGCTGACTAACGTATTTTCTTATGAAATATATTCTGTTTTCTTATTGTGGAGTGATTATTATGAAAAGTGCATGTTCAGTGTTTCTCTAGTAAATTTCTAGACATGTTTTTTCTTGTCTTATTTAATTAATCTGAAATAACCTGTTTTAATTTACATTGTATTATCATTATTGTTATTATTATTATAATTCTTATTAAAGATCAATCCAGAATTATCGAAAGCCTTATGTTTGGATCTAGATTCAGCAATGACACCTTACATAACAATAATACTGCACATGCATTTGCACAGTAAAGCTTAAGGAATATAAATTCTGGGTTGCATCTTATTTTAATGTCTTTGACCACATTTTTCTTTTATGTTCTTATTTCTGTTGGATTTGCTGGATTTGTTCAGGCTCGGCTGGCATATGTTGAAGCACAGGGTGAGCTAAAGGTGCCGTTTAAAGATGCTCTCCCAACAAGAGAGGAGCAGCTTTCAACACTACGAAACACGGAGGAGTTTGATGTCTTGGTGGTAGGCGGAGGAGCCACAGGCTCAGGATGTGCCTTAGACGCTGTCACACGCAGTATGTACTTTTGTTTGACAAATGTTTGCAATTTTACTAATATTAACTTTTAAACTGAGCGTTTATTGTGCAGGTCACTTTCAATCCAATAACAAATCTGCCCTGTATGCATTTTTAGTGTGAATTTAGCTTGTTTTCTTTCTTAAATGTGATGATTTATATTAGATATTTTATTCTCATTAGATGTTGTGTTCAGCTCGGGAAACCAGGCAGAGCGCCTAGGTGCAATAAGCATGTTGTGATATTACAGATAGTGGAAAAAGCCATATGTAAATGACAGCAGCTGCAGTCTAAATATTTGGCACCATAAGGTCTTGAAATGCCAGTGCATTGTCTAATCCGCTCCTTACCTGTCTTTCTGCCGCCTCGTCCAGATCTGAAGACCGCCCTGGTAGAACGGAGCGATTTTTCATCGGGCACCAGCAGCAGAAGCACCAAGCTCATTCACGGCGGAGTCCGCTATCTGCAGAAAGCCATCATGAAACTAGATTATGAGCAGGTGAAGGCCCCATTTTTCCCTATTTGCCCCTAATATTTAGAAGAAGGATTGCAAGGCCGCTTACGCCACCACTGTGACATTTTGAGCACATCAGACAGGCAAAGAAAAGCACAAACATTTAGTACAATACTGCAGATCTGAGGCATCAGTGTGGTGGATGAATAAACAAAACTTAGACTTGACCATCAACTGTATCAAAAAGTTATCGACTACAGTCAGAATTGGTTGTTGGCCAACTTAATGTAATTTAAAAAATGCATTTAAGGAATAAAATGACAGTAAAAAATCTTTAAATTTAATTGCATATATCAATATTTGCTTACAAGAGCCTCAAAATAAAGATGATTCAAAGGCTTTCATTTTAGTTGTGTTTATTTTATTTTTATGAGTAAATTAACATCTGTAAATTAACATTAACTGAAAACATTTTCATGTTTTGTTCTAGAACATAAATTACATACATTTTTAATTCAGATATTTCCTGAAAATATTCATTAATCCTAATTATTTCTTCTTTCTTAGTACATGATGGTGAAAGAGGCCCTTCATGAACGTGCCAATCTGCTGAACATCGCTCCACACCTTTCTGCACCTTTACCTATAATGCTTCCTGTTTACAAGTAAGAAAACCAGTTTATCTAATTACTACTACAACTATGTTCACTAATTTACACATCAGACAATAAAAACACTGATCATTAAAGGGAAAAAATGGAATGGAAATATAGGGTTAGACAGAGCAAAGTTGAAGAGAAACACTGAAGACATCCAAGATTCACAAAAGACAGTTTTTGTATTTAAATCCATTGATAAGTTCACAGAAATGGCATTGAACCTTTCATACGGACACCCGCAGCAGTTGGGGTTCGGATATTCTGTGGATCAATGCTGAACCTCTAGCCTCCTCAGTCTCTGCCCCTTGTCATTCTGGGTTTTTAAAGGATCTTCCTGTCTTTACCATCATCATTACTAATTACTCGTGGCATTTATGCCTTGCTCTGATATTTAAAGCAGCCGGAGAAGTGTGAAAGGGTCACAGGAATGAGAAACCTCAAGATTACATCATTTGCCTGTCAGATTTTTTTTTTTTTAACTTGAAACAAATGTGTCACAAGGTGCTATGTGACTTGGTACTTGGACAAATCCAATTCGGCCCATGTACAACCATATCTATTTTAATTAGCAATATACACTGCTTAGAAAAAAAACTTAAACCAACCTTACCTGGCTAACCAGCAAACAGACAAGGTTGGGAAACCAATTAAGACCAAACCAGCTTAGGTTGGGCCAGCTTAGTTTTTTTCACTAGGGTACTCAAAATATCATTGTTTGTATTGTTTAACACAGATTTTGCAGTCAGTACATTCGCGGAATTCACAGACAGTGATAGTGTGTAATTGTACACAGGTGGTGGCAGCTGCCCTATTACTGGGCCGGCATTAAAATGTACGACCTCGTTGCCGGATCACAGTGTCTGAAGAGCAGCTACATCCTGAGCAAGAGCAAAGCACTTGAGTTCTTCCCTATGCTGAAGAAAGACAAACTCGTGGGAGCCATTGTCTACTATGATGGTAAGCAGGAACATTTTCTCTGTCTCATTTCTTTTGGCCAATAATCAATTAAAATTTTTAAAAATTAATGAATTCTAAAGTAATTTTACACATTCAAATACTTGGGGTCAGTAAGATTATTATTAGTAATTAGTAATTTTTTGAACTATCATCACAATTTGTCATTTTAATGTATTTTAAAATGTCATTTAGTCCTGTGATTGCAAAGCTGAATTTTCCAGCAGCCATTCCCAGTCTCCAGGGTCACATGATCCTTCAGAAATCATTCTAATATGCTGATTTGGTGCTCTTTCTTATCAAATTTAAAAACCATTGTGCTGCTTAATATTTTTGTGGGAACTGAGATACTTGTTTTGATCGTTTTTCAAAAATGTCTTGTCTCCTTTAGATCAGTTTAATCTATTATTTAATGCATTTTTGCTAATTAAAAACAATCTTACTGACTTGTAGTGTACATACAGTGGAGTACAATAGCATAATAAAATCACACAATGTCAGATTTAAAGATGTATAAAAAACTAAATGATAAAATATGTAAACATAGTTAAACAATTGCTACAGTACAGCACATAATCACGTAATTTTGGGTTTAAAGGCGTATAAAAAACGAAATGATAAAATATGTAAACATAGTTAAACAATTGCTACAGTACAGCTTGTTACCTGGCTGCAAATGAAAAAAAGCTTTCACTGCAAGTAGTGCCGTTTTACTGGTGTCATTGTTTCCAGAAAACATTTAAATCATGATCTTTTCATTATTTACATATATGACTATATGAAAAGTTGCTTTCAACCCATAAATTCAGGTTTATTTCTTGTGAGAAGTTACAGGTTTGAATCTGACTTTTTTTTTTTTAGCTTTTTTTAGTCGCGATTAATCGATTTAAAATAAAAGTTTATGTTTGCATACTATATGTGTGTGTACTGTGTATATTTAAATATAAATACACACACATACATGTATATATTAAGGAAAACATGTTAGATTTGTATGTAAAATATTTATATTTGTATATAATATAAATTATAATAATAAATGATTTACAAGTGTACATACAAGTAAAATGTTTTTTTTTTAAAATATATACATATACAGTATGTGCGTATTTATATATAAATACACAATAAATGTTTATAACAAAAAACGTATACGGTACACACACATATAGTATGCAAACCTAAACTTTTCTTTTGAATCGATTAATCATGACTAATCGACTTTTTACAACAAATGGTATGTGCTTATCAGTCATATGACAGTGAGAAAGAGGAGAGGAATATGTATATATGTGACCCTGGACCACAAAACCAGTCCTAAATCGCAGGAGTATATTTGTAGCAATAGCCAACAATACATTGTATGGGTCAAAACTATTGATTTTTCTTGTATGCCAAAAATGATTAGGATATTAAGTAAAGATCATTTTCAATTAAGATATTTTGTAATTTTAATATCATAAATATATCAAAACTTAATTTTTGATTAGTAATATGCATTGCTAAGAACTTCATTTGGACAACTTTAAAGGCAATTTTCTCAATATTTTTGATATTTTGCACCCTCAGATTCCAGATATTCAAATAGTTGTATCTTAGTCAAACATTGTTCTGTCCTAACAAACCACACATCAATGGAAAGCTTATTTATTCGTCGCTTTCAGATGATTTTTTATCAAGATAAATCTCAATTTCAAAAAACTGACCCTTATGATTTTGTGGTCCAGGGTTACATATGTTTGTATAAGGACAGAGACATTTTATTTAAATAAGAAAAAATCTTCAATCCAAATGTCAATCCAAGATTTGTTAACATTAAAACATCGTAACTATTTTAATTTGTGGTTTTATGTGGCAATAAGTGCAATCTCATTTGTCTCTGTGACATTCCTGCATAATCTTTGTAAAACCGCCATCGGCTGTCGCGGCCATACTCATTGTGCCCGTGTCTCTGTTGGCCCGTCTGCGCCCTGCGCCGCCCGAGGCTGCCACCAGGCAAAACTTCCATATGTTCCTGGTTAGTCTGGGTGTGCAGAATGTGTCCCCTTTACTCAAGGTCCCGTCCGTGGCAGCACAAGCCCCGCCCAACAACCCTGCCTTCCGGTGCTTCCCGTCAAACTACATTTGGCCCGCGTTGATACACACGGTCCCTCGCAGGGCAAGCGGGCAGCTTATATTCAGGGGGCGCGCGGCGGCTATCTGAGCAGCGATCTGTCACATCGCGTCCATCTGTGGGAGAAACAGAGGCGAAGAGACGTCTGGATGCTTCGTTCCCTGCCGTGCCGTGTTTACGCGCCGCCAGTGACTGCGTTAAAAAGCGTCTTCATTTGCGTATGTATGTGTGTGGAGAATCGAAACCGGCGATTGTAATGACAGTTTAGAGGTTTTATTCATTCTTCTCCCCACGTCCGTTCCTCCCTCTCCCCCCCCACCATCCCTCCTTCCCTGGGTTGTCAGCCGGCTTTTCTCTCCAATTATTCAATCTGGAACAATCACGGCCGTGACATTTCCGAATCTGACCTTCTCCGCTGGAGATCGCAGCCTGCCTGTCGCTATTTGCCTCCCTCTATTTCTCTCCCTCTCTTTTTCCCCTACTCGCATCACACTCTCTCGCTTCTTCTCTTCCTGTCCCTCATCCTCCTTCAGTCCTCTCTCCCTTTCTTTCTTTCACTATCTCATCCACATGCACAGCCGCCCGTCACATCCCTCCTCCGCTATGATATGTCATTCATTCTTTCTGTAGGTCTTTTTTTATTAATCTAATCTGACGCTAAAACTCCCTTATCTGCGTTTTCAGTCATTTGTAATGTCGCGGTTTCTTTATTTCATTAGAATTCCGCTCGCAGCACAAAAGCCCTGCTCTTTTCGCCATACCTGCAAGCTGTACTCTAATAAACATTCAAGCTCAGCCAAGCGTTTCTTGTCTACTGCTGCGGGACACAGCTTTACGTGTGAGCTGTGATTTGTCCTCTTACATGCTATTAACAGTATTCCAACATGCATATGCGAGTATTATCCTTCTCTACACAGATATTTTCCCTGTAACGTGATTTGAGCACATGACCATGACCGCCGCTGAGGCAAACCCAGGTTCATGGGATCTCTAACAAAGCATGCTGGTGCCTTCACCGCACATTATTCTTTGAGAAGTGTGCCCTTTAAACAGGCTTCCTGCCTGTGTTATTATTTTATTGTCTGGTGGAGTTGCCCTGAGCATGTGTTAGCATTAGACATGCTTACGTGGGTTACCTATCCCTCTGGTTCTTAAGCATCAAGAACACAGAGGCTTTTTTTAAAATCTGGTAGCTCCTTAGTTGTCGTAATGGAGTTATATCGCATTGGCTTCAAGGTTTCCTGTAATTCATGTTTCAAATGTGTCTGAAATTGTTTAAATGCCTCGTAAGGCCCTATAACAATATTGAACATCGTCGCGGCACTTCAAACACTGCAATCATGAAGCGAGGCTTAACTGGGTGCAAAGCCTCTGGCATGTACAGAAAAACATTGTGTACGTACATAACCATGATTTGGGTATGAATTTGTACCCAGAAAGTACCAGCTAAATCTGATTAAACCTCTAAAATAACATATATTTTTAAAACTCTATTAATTAAAAAAACAAGTAAAAATGAATAAATATTTCTCTAAGGGTTAGAATACAGTATTCATAACTGTATATAAAAAAAGTCTATCTAAATGACTAAATGTGTGTACTGTGTAGCAATAGTTAAGAGCTGAAGTTAAAGAGGTTAGTTAAATATGAAAAACACTTATTTTTATGAATTTTAGTTCAATGGGGAAAGTATGGAAGCCGCCACTGAATAAAACAAAATTGAATTCTCTGAATTAAAAGTTTACATCTTGCAATTCTGAATTTTTCTTAGAATTTGCAATTTGGAGAAGAAAAGTATTTTTCTCAGAGTTGGACTTTATAACTTGCAATTATGAGTTTATATCTCACAATTATGGGAAAAGAAGTCAGAATTGCGAGAAAAAATGTCGGAATTGCAAGATGTAAATGCAAAAAGTCAGAAGTGCGAGGAAAAAAGTCAGAATTGCAAGATATAAACACAATTGTGAGGGGGAAAATGTCAGAATTGCAAGAACAAAGTTATAATTGGAAGATTTAAGCTCAAAAAGTCAATATTGCGAGAAAAACAATCTGAATTGCAATTGTTAAGGAAAAAACTCAGAATTGCGAGAACAAAGTTGGAATTGCAAGATATAAACTTACAATTGTGAGGCAAAAAGTCAGAATTGTGAGAAAAAGGTCGGAATTGCAGGATAAACTCAAAGCCAGAAGTGCCAGAAAAAAATTCAGAACTGCAAGATATAAACTCGCAATTGTGAGGGGAAAAACAGTCAGAATGGCAAGAACAAAGTTGAAATTGCAAGATTTAAGCTCAAAAAGTCAGAATTGTGAGAGAAAAGACAGAATTGCAACATTTAAACTCGCAATTGTGAGGAAAAAAAGTCATAATTGCGAGGAAAAAAGTCGGAATTGCAAGATATAAACTGAAAAAAGTCAGAATTGCAAGAAAAAAATCTGAATTGCAAGATATAAACTTGCAGTTGCGAGGGGAAAAAAAGGCAGAATTGCGAGAAAAAAGTTGGAATACCAAGATATGAAGTCAAAGTCAGAATTGCAAGAAAATTGCAAGATATAAACTCAAAAAGTCAAAATTGCGAGGAAAAAGTCAGAATTACAAGATATAAACTCAGAATTGTGAGAGGAAAAAAGTCAGAATTGCAAGAATATTCAGAATTGCAAGATGTAAACTCAAAAGGTCAAAATTGCGAGGAAAAAGTCAGAACTGCAAGATACAAACTCGCAATTCTGAGGGGAAAAAAATAATTGAGAGGAAAATATCAGAATTACAAGATATAAACTCACAATTGTGAGGGGGAAAAAAATTTGAATTGCAAGAAAAAATATAATCTTATTTATGAGAGACATTTCTGTTTTTGTGTATTGTTACACATTCTACTCTGGCTCTTTTCAGGACAACACAATGACGCCCGTATGAACCTGGCCATCGCTCTTACAGCGGCCCGCCATGGTGCT
This sequence comes from Labeo catla, assembly GCA_012976165.1. Lineage (NCBI taxonomy): Eukaryota > Metazoa > Chordata > Actinopteri > Cypriniformes > Cyprinidae > Labeo > Labeo catla. The sequence goes on from VONZ01000119.1 coordinate 1,054,047, forward strand.
GCTATTTCTAACTACACAGAGGTGGTTCATCTGCTAAAGAAACCAGATCCAAAAACAGGCCAAGAAAAAGTCTGTGGAGCCCACTGCCGAGACCTAATCACAGGTGAGATGCCCAGACCGAAAACTATATTAGCTGTTTTAGTGCAAGAAAACATTTCAAATTGACTTTTGAGAAAAAATGTGATGAATGCTTATGAAATGACAGCTCACACAGAAGTCACTTTCAAACCAAGCAGTTTTCTGTTCATCAACGCAACAAATCTGTGTGATTGACTTAGAGCAAATCTTTCACCCTTGTACAAAATTCCAATTGGATACATTTCCATTAAAATACTTAGATGTTGCATATGAAAATTTGCAGAACAGTGGTAAATGTGACTGCACCTGAGATGAGATCTTCATCTACGTAAACATTATTTCTTCAATCTTTGCTTTCTTTTAAAGTTTCATTTCCTCACAACCCAGCACTAACTAATCACCTTTCAGTAACCTCTTTAAATTTTCTGCTTAGAATCCTTTTATGAAGAGATTTGTCTCCCATCCTCAGTAAATGACCCCTGCGGTCAGTCGCGTTGAGTTAGTGTAACACCTCACACTGCTTTTCACAGGGCAGGAGTTTGACATTCGTGCCAAATGTGTCATTAACGCCACCGGCCCCTTCACTGACTCACTGCGCAAAATGGACAACCAGGAAACTGCCAACATCTGCCAGCCCAGTGCAGGAGTGCACATTGTAATCCCTGGATATTACAGGTGCTTCCCTGAATCCTTCAATCATATTGTACCTTTTTTTTCCCCCTCAAGTGTAATTTAATGGTGTTAACAGTGCATGAGGAGATTACATACGTCTGTACTCTTACTACCAATTACAGCCCAGACAACATGGGGCTGTTAGACCCTGCCACCAGTGATGGCCGTGTCATATTCTTCCTGCCCTGGGAGAAGATGACTATCGCCGGCACGACAGATACGCCCACTGAAGTCACAGCCCATCCCCTCCCTATGGAGGATGACATCAACTTTATCCTGAGCGAAGTACGACATTACCTCAGCCCTGACGTAGAGGGTAATGCTTTTTTCTTTTAAAAGGTTTTCGAATGTAATTTGTTGCTACACCTAGAACAAAAAGGAAAACTGAAAATCTTTTTAAAAATGCAATAGTACACATTGATTCAACACCCCTAGAGTCCTGGTTCACTTGGTGCCCTAGACAAAACTAGATTTTTTTTTTAATGATTTAGTGGGTTATTGTATATGTCAACAATCATGGTTCAGACAGATTGTTCTTAACGATTCCAGTTTCACTCTTTTACAACTTAAGATCTTTAAATGTTTTTGAAACAAGTCACTTATGCCTATGAAGGTTTGGTATCAGGCAACACAAATTAACATCCGTGGCTTCTGATGATATATTGCAGTTTTATAAAGCAAACCAATCAATCTGTACAAGAAACTGAACATATTTACAACAGTATGTACCTGTATTATCTTTAGAGTTGGCAATAATTGCTCTTAAAGATTAGTTCTAGAACAGAAATTTACAGATAGTTTGAAGAGTTTGGTTCCAAAATGCGATAAACACCATTTTTTACAAAATTGAGTTCCTGCCAAAATCAGTATTGTATCTGGTCGGTATTGAAAAGGCAGTTTTTAATTTTACGCAAAATGCAATGTCATGTTTTCTCCCTATCTTTCCAAACCGCGACAAACATCTCCCTTCTCTGCAAAATGCGATGCATCCGCTCAGCCAATCACAGCGCACCATTTCACGCATTGTAAACAGTAAAGGTGGCGCTCTGAATACACCCCGCATCCTAGTTTTTAAGGTTGAGTCATGTATCACAGACATATCTGACATATCCATATCATAAACAAAGTGTAGAGAGATGAAGATGAGTGACAGCTTTTAATGATTAAGTTTGTAAATGACATACTGATTTAATACAACAGTTAAATAAACAAAAAGTTAATATTAAGTGAAAATGTCTGACTATAACTATATTGCCTGATTTTGCTCTATTTCGTCGAAACAAAGTCACAACTGAGCTACTGCGCATCTCTATTCGGTGTTTCCTTTATGAATGAACACGCGTTTTTAAACTAATCTAGTGAGTCAATGAATCAATTACCCATTTATAAAGACAGTCACTTGCTTTATTCCTGAATAAATCAGCTGTTCGAAGGAATCAAATTAATGATATGATTCAATAATTAAAACCACCTCCTACTGGCAGTTTTAGTTACGTTTTTAAAGTATCTTCTTTTCAGTTATTTAAATCATTTAATTTTTCTATATTCAAAATGTTATACTTAAAACATTAATCTCAACATTAATTTATGAATTTGATTGCACGCATGCCACCTCTGAGCCTCATTAAACATATGAAAATACACCTACAAGCCACTTTTGTGTTCTTCTGTACCACCTCTGTAGTACAAATTAATTTTGATAATACTGATTTTATTTGATTGGTAGCTTATTCTTATTCTGTTGTTTTAATTAGAAATTTAAAAAAGCTTATAAAATATATTTTTTTTAAAAACTGACATAAAAGATGACATACTTTTAATAAATAAAGGAAGGCTAATTTTTGATCAGAATTTTTGATTATTGATTAGAAGGTGCTCCTAAAATTTTGACTGTGCTCCTAATTTTTTTTAAGGTAGAAGCACAAGTGCTCCTAAAAAGAAAAGTAAGCATAAAGCCTGTTAATATTTATAATAATTATAATATAATCTCTGAATTTTTTTTTTTTTTAATGTTATTATAACCTAAAGATGCTATGTGAAAGTTTGAAACAGAAAATAGTGGTTTTCATCTAGCCACTTTCTTGGTAAAGAAAACACATTTTACTCAAATTAATCAAAATGGATTTATACCGTTTTGGAACCAAACTTTTCATTTAATCACCCCCTTGTCATCCAAGATGTTAATGTCTTTTTTTCTTCAGTCGTAAAAAAATTGTTTTTTTGAAGCAAACATTTCAGGATTTTTTTCCATGTTGTGGACTTCAATGGTGCCTGTGAGTTTGAACTTCCAAAATGCAGTTTAAATGCAGACCCTTCTTCCTCGACTGGGATCGTTTAGAGCCCTTTGAAGCTGCATTTGAACTGAATTTTGGAAGTTCAAAGTCGCGGGCAAAGTCCATTATATGGAGAACATTCCTAAAATTATTTTTTAAAAAACAGTTTCTTTACGACTGAAGAAAAAAATACATGAACATCTTGGGGTGAGTAAATTATCTGTACATTTTTGTCCTGGAAGTAAACTTCTCCTTTAAAGGATTAGTTCAGTTCCAGAATAAAAGTGTCCTGATAATTTTCTCACCCTGTGTCATCCAAGATGTTCATGTCTTTCTTTTTTCATTTGAAAATAAACGAAGGTTTTTGAGGAAAACATTCCAGGATTTTTTTGTTTATAGTGGACTTTAATGGGAGCCGACGGGTTGAAGGGCCAAACTGCAGTTTCAATGCAGCTTCAAAGGGCTCTACATAATACCAGCTAAAGAATAAGGGTCTTATCTAGCGAAACAATCAGTCATTTTCTAAACAAACAAAAAAAAAAAATTATATACTTTTTAACCACAAATGCTCATCTTGCACTAGCTCGACCTCATACATTATGTAATCACACTGGAAACGTCACGCGTGACGTAGATGAAAGTACCGACCCAGTGTTTACAAAGTGAACGTGCAAAGAAAGACCCCTTTACAAAAAAAGGTAAAACAACAATGTTGGATGATTCTGAAGTTGGAGGAGAAAATGAGATGAGTTTTTCACCCTACCCTACCTTTATAAACCAAGTTACACAGACGATGAACTAACCGTGCGTGACCTTTCCAGTATGATTGCGTAATGCGTCAAGTCATGGACGCACATTGCAGAGCTAGTGCAAGACAAGCATTTGTGGTTAAAAAGTATACTTTTTGTTTTGTTTTTTTAAAATGACTGATCATTTCACAAGATAAGACCTTTATTTCTCAGCTGGGATCGTGTTGAGCCCTTTGAAGCTGCACTGAAACTGTGATTTGAACCTTCAACCCATTGGCCACCATTGAAGTCCACTAATGGAGAAAAATCCTGGAACGTTTTCCTTAAAAACCTAAATTTCTTTTCGACTGAAGAAAGAAAGACATTAACATCTTAGATGACATAGGTGAGGAAATTATCAGGAAATTTTCATTCTGGAAGTAAACGCATCCTTTAAGTCTCTATTATACTGGTTGTGTTGTATTGTTTTGATAAACTAAAAAGAAGCAATTTGTTCCTTCATTCAGGAATTTTTTGCACATACTAGTTGTTCTAGTATAGTTCTTGCCAGTGGCAACACAAGAGATTCTGCCATCCCTCTTGGTTAAAAACGCATTCCGGTCCCTCCCTTCTCTACCCAAGGGCCCCTGTAACTCCCTGTCTGACGATTCAGTAGAGCTGCTGTGGTGCCGCTGAATAGAGAAACAGGAAATGCAGGCAGGAAACACTTTCAGAGTACTGTATTACTGTTCTGTTCACAATGGCAAAAGAACACGTGGAGAAACAGTTAATGGTAACAAAACCTTTTTTTTTTTTTGTATAGAAAGGAGCATTGACATTCTGATAACTCATTTTTTGTTTTATGGGGAAAAGTCATACCTGTTTTTCTCAAAATGAGGATGCTTAGATAAAGATTGTTTTTGAAAGCAAACAGTATGCAGAAAGTGTGACTTAGTTGAACTGGCCAAAGTTATATGTTTTATTGTTCAAAAGTTTGGGGTCTATAAGAATTGTTTTTGGTTTTTTGTGATTGTGAAATATTATAAGTGTTTAATGTATTTAATGCATTTTAATAATTTATATAAATGATTCCCATGATGGCAAAGCTGAATTTTCAGCAGCCATTACTTTAGTCTTCAGTATCACATGATCCTTTAGAAATCATTATAATAGGATGATTTATTGATTAAAAAAAAATCTTATTATAATCAATGTTGAAAACAGTGCTGCTGCTTAATATTTCTGTAGAAACTATGATGCATTTCTCAGAATTCTTTGATGAATAGAAAGTTTAAAAGAACAGCAGTTATTTAGTGTAACAATGTAAAAGTCTTTACTCTGTGTAACAGTGTAAAAAATCTTACTGACCTTAAATTTTTGAACAGTAATGTATGAATGGGTGATTACTGTCACAGTGTTTTAGACGAACATTTACTCAATAGAGTGTTTTCATGACACGTCATCAGTTGGCCATATTGGCAGCGCTGAACGTAAACAATGCCACTGAACCGAAACCGAAGCTGTTTTGCATTACTGCTGCTGGAAATGATCACTTATTGTCATGTTTTGGACTGTGCTAATTGGTTGGACCAGGAATAGCATTTGAAGCACTATAGACTGCTAAAAATGATAACAAATCAAGGAGAAGAGTGCAAAAAACTGTCTGAGGAACAAAAGGCGTTTGTGGTTAGCCAAACTGAACCAGGATTTCCAGGGCAAGAATATCGTGTTTGTTCTTATCATGCCCAGTCCAGGTGAAATATTAGGCTAATATCTTAATTATTACTGTTTGTATGTATCTTTACCACCAATTAACTTTTTTTTTTGTCAAAATATTGTGCCCTTTCCTGCATACTAAGTCGTTCTCTGTATGATTTAACAGCTTCCACATGTTTTTCCATAGTTTAGACAGCATAAATTAGCAGAACAACATATTCAGTAGTACATTAACCATGGAATCCATGCTGTTGTTTACATCCGATTATTGCCAGTATGGCGGTGCATCCGGGTAACTTTAGTGCAAACCCTCTATAGTGCAGCTTAATTGTGAAAGAAGCATATAACTCTTTTGTAAGTTGCATTAAAAATCCACTAGACTCAGAAAGCTGAAGACCCATATGTACACACCTCAGAGACTTTCATTTCTGCATGCATGTTAATGAACAGACAGACAGCAGTATAAACAGAATGGCTATTTGGTATTTTTCAGTCTAGTAACTGCTAGTTGGGACTGATAACTATTCCAAGCATCTCCTGAAGAAAGCGGAGGTATTGATTTTTGAGCGCAGACCTCTAATTGTTCAATGCGCCGTGGATGCGGGCTTGATTGCTTGATTGATTAGCTTCATAACTAATTTTCCCTCAGAAAAAATGCTTCCTCCTTTCTCTGATTGTTGGGCAAGTCGTTAAGAGTTTGTTGAGTCTCGTTATCTCATTCAGCGCTGCATGTGTCTTTCAGCTACTGTAAAAAGTCGTCCGGCTGTCTGTCATTAACATTACATGTGCTCATAAACCACAGCGTGACGGCTGCCGTGTGTCTTGGTGTTTTCTGCTTCGTCCCGGGCGTGAATGAGCAACCAGGCGACTCTGTTGACCTGGGAGGGTTGTATGAGAGTGTGAATAAAGCAGATCATGGAGAATGAGGATGGAGTAAGTGATGGAGGAATGACACAGAGACCTTGCCTGGATGGAGGGTTGAGGCTGGACCGGACTCGGCTCTAGTGAAGGCAGCTAAAGGGATTTGGCTGTGGGAGATTTGTCACAATGACAGTGTAGGGGCAAGATCTTGTTGTTTGTCCCTCAAGTAGAGCTACTGTGTGAAAGAGAAAAAAAGATGATTGCATGAGATATGAACAATCTGGACTTTTTTCTCATTCAGAATGTTTTCACATTGATCCTAATTTAAACAATCACCTGTTTAAAGGAGGGCTGCACTAAAAATAAAACAATTCAGAAATCGTAAATATAGAATTTCTAATTGATTTGATTAATTTTTTATGTTATATATTACTGATATACTGGCAGATATAACTCTATTAAATTTTAACATTTACACACTCACATTAAAGCTCCAATCTAGAATTTTAACAAGTCAAATTATGCATCAAAATACATTATTGTGCTATAAAAAGACAGAATGCATACTCACATCCACTCTTGTAGCTCAGCTGGTGGATCTTGGCAATGTCAGTGAGTTTTTATTTATTTGCCACTGAAATGTAAAGCCACTTGCATATTCTCATATGAAGACAACATGATGTTTCATAAATTAAATGGTTTTTATTTGTCATTGTACTATAAATACACTACCAGTCAAAAGTTTTTTAATGCTTTTTAAAGAAGTCTCTTCTGCTGACCAAGCCTGCATTTATTTGATTCAAAGTACAGCAGTCAAATTTTGAAAAAGTTTTCCTTTTAAAATAACTCTTTTCTATCTGAATATATTTTAAAATTTATAATTTATGATTTTAAATTTATTCATGTGATTTCAAAATTGAATTTTTGCATCATTACATGTCACATGATCTTTCAGAAATCATTCTAATATTCTGATTTGCTGCTCAAAAACATTTATTTTTATTATTTTTATGTTGAAAACAGCTGAGTAGATTTTTTTCAGGGTTCTTTGATGAATAGAAAGTTCAGACTAACAGCATTTATCTGAAATAGAAATCTTTTGTAACATTATAAATGTCTTTATCATCACTTTTGATCACTTTAACGTATCCTTGCTAAATAAATATATTAATTTCTTTCCCTCAAAAAATGGTATAGTGTATAATGTTACCAAAGCTTTTTATTTCAGATTAACGCTGATCTTTGGATCTTTTTACTCTTTCTACTTTTACTCTGATGCTGAAAATTCAGCTTTGATCACAGGAATAAATTACATTTTAAAATCTATTCAAATATAAAACAGTTATTTTAAATAGTAAAAATATTTCAGAATATTACTGCTTTTGCTGTACTTTGGATCAAAAAAATGCAGGCTTGGTGAGCAGAAGAGACTTCTTTAAAAAATATTAAAAATCTTACTGTTCAAAAATTTTTGACTTTTGAGTATATTTTGCAAATTTATTCTCTCAGATTTTCCACAGATCTTAGTTTGAAAACACCTGCCGTAGGTGTCGCAGGAAAATCATACAAATATAAAATCTATAAAATTTATCCTGTAATGAAATGATGTCCAGTTTTTAAATTCATTGTGGACAGATGCACTGCCTGTTCGAATCTTGGCCTGTGCCCAGTTAGAATATGTTAGAAGTTTCTTTGGATAAAAGCATTTGCAAAAGTAAAATGATTAATCTTCCATTCTCAGCCTAATCGGCCAATGCCGTTGGTTTCAAAAATGAAAAAATTACATTTTTGGCCTGTACCAGTATGGTTGCCAGTATATTGCGTATGCCTAAGTATGGTGACCGTGACTCTTTGCGAACTTCGAGTGCATTGCACAGCTTGGAAATGGACTGAATTCTTCCCTTGAGAATTCGATTACCTGAATGCATTCGACAGCCCAGCGGTCTGTTGCTAAGGTTCATTTAGACACAAGGTGTGTGTGTGTTATTGGTCTCCCCAGTCTGCTGTCTGCAGAGCTCCCTAGCCTTGTCATAAATGTTTCAGAGATGCCCTTTGATAATGAGAGTGCTGTCTCTGTTTTTCCCCCCATTCAGAAATATCAACCTGCATATTACAGTGGCAGGTGTACCGCAGATCGATACACAACTCCCTCTTAATAATTAATGCTTGAGATGTCACCACAATAGGGAAATTGACTTTGGACTCGTACATGATGTTCTAGTAACGGTTTGTTGGTTTAACAAAATAACAAAGCTATTAAAGTTTTTACGGAGAGGCTTCCCATGTTCCCCTATGGTCATTTACCAAACATGTAAATGACCTTTTAATGCAGACATCATTGTCATATTATGGATGTAGCTGTTGACAGGACACTGCATAAATACTATAGCGTAGCCTATTGTAGTCCTGTCAATCAGATACACGAACACACATTTCAGCTGTCAGAGATTGTCAGCGTCTCTGTTTCCTTTGGTTCTTAGTGCGACGAGGGGATGTCCTGGCGGCCTGGAGTGGCATTCGTCCGCTGGTCACCGACCCCAACTCCAAAGACACGCAGTCCATCTGTCGTAACCACATCGTCAACATCAGCAACAGCGGACTCATCACCATTGCTGGTCAGTGCCATTATGACTTGAAAAATGGTTTAATTGGATTTGTACAGTGTGAAAAAGTTTGTAATTACTGTAAAAATTATTTTAAATTATTTTTCATAACTTTTCATGGTTTTGAAAGAAATGCTCACCAAGGCTGTACTGACTTGATTAAAAATACAATACAAATCCAATTTCCCCCTTTTCTATAGATATACACTGACCAAAATTGCCTCCATTTTTTCATGAGCTGAACTCAAAGATCTAAGACTTTTTCTATGTACACAAAAGGCCTATTTCTCTATCAAATATTGTTCACAAATCTGTCTAAATCTGTGTTCGTGAGCACGTCTCCTTTGCCGAGATAATCCATCCACCTCACAGGTGTGGCATATCAAGATACTGATTAGACAGCATGATTATTGCACAGGTGTGCCTTAGGCTGGACACAATAAAAGGCCACTCTAAAATGTGCAGTTTTATCACACAGCACAATGCCACAGATGTCGCAACTTTTGAGGGAGCTTGCAGTTGGCATGCTGACTGCAGGAATGTCCACCAGAGCTGTTGCCCGTAAGTTGAATGTTCATTTCTCTACCATAAGCCGTCTTTAAAGGCGTTTCAGAGAATTTGGCAGTACATCCAACTGGCCTCACAACCGCAGACCACATGTAACCACACCAGCCCAGGACCTCCACATCCAGCATCTTCACCTCCAAGATCGTCTGAGAACAGCCACCCGGACAGCAGCTGCAACAGCAGTTTGCATAACCAAAGAATTTCTGCACAAACTGTCAGAAACCGTCTCAGGGAAGCTCATCTGCATGCTCGTCATCCTCATCGGGGTCTTGACCTGACTGCAGTTTGTCGCCGTAACCGACTTGAGTGGGCAAATGCTCACATTCGATGGCGTCTGGCACTTTGGAGAGGTGTTCTCTGAAAACATCCTAGTTCTTGCATGGCCAGCATACTCACCGGACATGTCACCCATTGAGCATGTTTGGTATGCTCTGGATTGGCGTATACGACAGCGTGTTCCAGTTCCTGCCAATATCCAGCAACTTCTCACAGCCACTGAAGAGGAGTGGACCAACATTCCACAGGCCACAATCAACAACCTGATCAACTCTATGTGAAGGAGATGTGTTGCACTGTGTGAGGCAAATGGTGGTCACACCAGATACTGACTGGTTTTCGAACCCCCCTTAATACAGTAAAACTGCACATTTTAGAGTGGCCTTTTATTGTGTCCAGCCTAAGGCACACCTGTGCAATAATCATGCTGTCTAATCAGCATCTTGATATGCCACACCTGTGAGGTGGATGGATTATCTCGGCAAAGGAGAAGTGCTCACTAACACAGATTTAGACAGATTTGTGAACAGTATTTGAGAAAAATAGGCCTTTTTTGTACACAGAAAAAGTCTTAGATCTTTGAGTTCAACTCATGAAAAATGGGGGCAAAAACAAAAGTGTTGCGTTCGTAATTTTGGTCATTGTATTTTTTGGGAATATGATGATGGTTTAATTTTTGAGGGTTAAGAAATTGTTAACTGTAGAATATTTTTTTTCTTAAATACTTTATCTTATAGTAAACATATAATTGCAATAGCAACCCTAGTGAAAAATAAATATACTAAAATGTATTTAAAGTACATTTATTTCATGCTAAGTATACTAATAATACATTTGCATATTATGTACTTAATGAAACATCCTGCAATTGTACTTTTAGTATACTAAACTGGTATATTTACAGTCTGCTAAATTGGAACAACTAATTTTGTATTTAATGCACTTTAATTGTGCAGAAGTAGTGCTAAAGTCCAACTAAAGATATACTGAAGTATATTTGATTGTGCTAAAGTGGCACTACTGCAAGTATACTTTAGGTACACTTTAAATATTTTGCATTTAAAGACCAATATTATTCAAAATATTATACAATCCTTATCAGTAGTGATAAGATTTCACATCACTCTGTCTACTGTAGGTGGGAAGTGGACAACCTATCGTTCTATGGCTGAGGAGACCCTTGACGTAGCCATAAAGGCTCATAACCTCTCGGCTGGTCCCAGCAGGACGGTGGGTCTGATGCTGGATGGTGGGAAGGACTGGACCCCCACCCTGTACATTCGCTTGGTTCAAGACTACGGCTTGGAAAACGAGGTGGGTTTTGAAGCCCAACTACTTAGCATTCTGCCAGTCCGAGCTCTTTGGAGCAAGTTCAGCTGCTCCGTAATGCTTCAGTCCCCCATGATTCTGTGGGGGAGAGAAAGTCTGGCAACCCCTTGTTTGGAAGCGTGAAAGCTTGATGGAGCCGTAGCGCTACCATGGATGTTGTTTTGCCAGCATATTTAAAAAGGTCAGCATGCAGATATTTTTGACAGCACTTGACCTTTGGTGAGAGATATAAAAGAAGAGTTCGAATCGAAGTAAACGGGGCCGTGTTTATTTGTCTGAACGCTTAATGAAGCAAAGGTGTTCATAAGCTAGTCAAATAACTATGAAGTGAACAGGTTTAAAATGTAGCTTTTAGCTACATTGGGTTTTGTATATCTACCTTATTTTTTCTGTAAAACAGGCACGGACATTTATAAATTTAATGCGTCTCGCCTCCCGTGTCATCCGCATCCAGCTATTTTTAGCTGTAATTATGTGCTTGATATCACAAACTGGTGTGTCTTACCATATTATTTTAATATTTTATCTTAATTATGAACACAGTGGTTTGTAGTGCATGGTTTTACTGTTTACTGCACTTTGTTATTTTTCTCATTATTTCCCTACGGCGGCTTATGAACCAGAAGTCTCACACATTACCAGAAAACAGATGACTTTGGCATTGAAAAATAAGGTGGACAGGGAAAGAAAGCTAAATCATGAAACTTACCACCACTACTTATGAATGGTTACAGCCATAAGGAATAACATTTTTATTTATTTATTTATTTTTTAACTTACAGGTTGCCCAGCACCTGGCAGCTACCTATGGAGGAAGAGCATTTGAAGTGGCCAAAATGGCCCAGGTGACAGGCAAGAGATGGCCTATAGTGGGGAAACGCCTTGTGTCTGAATTTCCCTACATAGAGAGTGAGGTAAGAACTCTGGAATTATAATACTAACAAATAACCTAGAGTTGACCATTTGCTGAGCCTTACCTTTAAAATGTTACTGACCAATCCTACTTTAGCAGCTGTTGATCTCAGCTATCCTCTCAGACAAGCTTTTACTCATTTCTAATGTGATTGTACAGAAATATGGTAAAACGTTGCCAGATCACTTATAGTAATCAGAGGGTTACAGTATATTTTCACTTTACCAAATATTTCAAAGGATTAGTTCACTTCCAGAATAAAAATTTCCTGATAAATTACCCCTATGTCATCTAAGATGTTCATGTCTTTCTTTCTTCAGTCAAAAACAAGTTAAGGTTTCTGAGGAAAACATTCCAGGATTTTTCTCTATATAGTGGACTTCAAAGGGGATCAATTGCAGTTTCAATGTAGCTTCAAAGGGCTCTACATGATCCGAATAAGGGTCTGTGTACTCTGGTTCAGAAAGGTAGAGTAGGGTGAAAAGCTTCATCTCATTTTCTTCTCTAACTTCAAAATCGCCTACATAGCTGTTTTACGTTTTTTTGTAAAGGGCACTTGACTTTCTTTGCAACTTCATGCTTTGTAAACACTGGGTCAGTACTTCTGCCTTTGTCACGTGTGACCTTTCCAACATGACTATGTAATGCGTGAAGTCGAGCTAGTGCGAGACGAGCATTTGTGGTTAAAAAGTATATATATATTTTATTTTTTTAGAAAATGACAGATCGTTTCACTAGATTAGACCCTTATTCCTCTGCTGGGATCGTGTAGAGCCTTTTGCAGCTGCATTGAAACTGCAATTTGGACCTTCAACCGGTTGGCTCCCATTTAAAGGAGAAGTCCACTTTCAAAACAAAGATTCACATATAATGTACTCAACCCCTTGGCATCCAAGATGTTCGTGTTTTTCTTTCTTCAGTCATAAAGAAACATTTCAGGATTTTTCTTCATATAATGGACTGGTATGGTGCCCCGATTTTGAACTTCCAAAATGCAGTTTAAATGCGGCTTCAAACGATCCCAAATGCGGTTGTAAATGAGTCCAGCCGAGGATGAAGGGTCTTATCTAGTAAAACGATCGGTTATTTTCATTAAAAAAAAAAATACAATTTAATTATATACACAGACATACACAGTCTTTGCAAAGTGAACATGCAAAGAATATCAAACACCCTTAACAAAAAAGGTAAAACAGCGATATAGGTTTTTTGTTTTTTTTTGAGGGAGAACATGAGATGGGAGTTTTTCGACATACCCTAACTGTCATGAACTGGAAAAAAACAGTCTAGGCAGAGTAAGACAAGACGAGAGTTTGACATTAAAAAGTATATAAATTGTATTCTTTTACTGAAAATAACAGATTGTTTCGCTAGATAAGACCCTTCTTTCTCAGCTGGGATCATTTACAACAACATTTGGGATCGTTTGAAGCCGCATTTAAACTACATTTTGGAAGTTCAAAATCGGGGCACCATATCAGTCCATTATATGAAGAAAAATGCTGCAATGTTTTCCTCAAAAAACATAATTTCTTTACGACTGAAGAAAGAAAGACATGAACATCTTGGATGACAAGGGGGTGAGTCTTTTAATTAATTTTGAGAAATTAATTCTTTGTTATTTTATTTATGTATTTGATTCTGTTGTAAGGATGAAAGTAAGAGTCAAACTACACCCAGTTCACACACATACGCACACACACACACACACACACACACACACACACATTCTTGCATTTGTGGTTTACGGGGACTCTCCATAGGCGTAATGGTTTTTATACTGTACAAACCGTATTTTCTATCGCCCTACACCTACCCTACACCTAAACCTAGCCCACACAGGAGACTGTGCACACTTTTTGAATTTTATAAAACACTGTTTAGTATGTTTTTTAAGCCTTTTGTTTTACGGGGACACAGGAAGTGTCCTCATAAACCATGTTTACGTTGTAGTACCCATGTCATTATACACATTTGTCCTCATAAACCATATATACCAGAACACACACACACACACACAGCAAATGCATTGTGAAACATTAAGAACAGTACTGTTCATTTACACCAGTGGTTTTTAAACCGGTCCTGAAAACACACTGCACATTTTGTATGTCTCCCTCATCTAACACACCTGATTCAACTCATCAGCTCGTTAGTAGAAACTGCACAACATGAAATGAGTGTGTCTGATAAGGGAGACATACAAAATCTGTTCTGATTGCTTTCAAGTAAGCCTTTTATCTTTACAGTAGATTACATTTAGATTATGATGAGCAGTCTCCAAAGTTTTTACTAGAAATAAGCTAGTATTTAGAATAAACACTTTGCAATGTCACACTTCATTACAGTGCGTGAAAGAATTACAGTGTGAGATAGTGTGAGTTTATTGTGAAAATGTGAGTATATCTAAATTTTTTCCAGAATTTGAGATATAAACTCACAATTGTGAGTTATGAAGTCCAATTTTGAGGGGAAAAAAGACCATGTTCTCAGAATTGCAAGTTTATATGTCACAATTCTGACTTAATAAATCTCAATTGCATGTAAATATCACAATTCTGAGAAAAAAGTCCCAACTGTGAGGCATGAAATCGCAATTCTGAGAAAAACAGTCACAATTCTGACTTTATAACGCAGTTGCGTATTTATATCATGCAATTCTGACTTCATTTCTCAGAACTGCATATTTGTATCTCACAGTTATGAGAAAAAAGTCAGAATTGTGAGTTTGTGTCACGCAATTTTGAGAAAAAAAGTCTGAATTGCGAGATGTAAACTCGCGATTGTGAGATAAAAAGTCGCAATTACCTTTTTTATTTTTTACTCAGTAGTGGAAATGGGCTTCCATAGAAAGCTAAACTTCATATTTGAAAATCGATTGCAGGTTATTTAGTCAACTTCCAAACAGTTTCTTATAAAATTGAAGTTAAATGAAAATGAAAGTGATGTTTTCTGTCTGGATTTAGGTGCAGTATGCTATAAAGGAGTACGCGTGTACAGCCATCGATGTGATTGCTCGCAGAACACGACTGGGCTTTCTGAACGTGCAGGCTGCGGACGAAGCTCTGCCACGTATCGTTGAGATCATGGGCAAAGAACTGCAGTGGACTGAGCAAAAAAAGAAAGTATGTCATTTATCTCATGGTTTATTTCTGTAGAATACAGACTGACAGTATTTTTTGATTAAAATGAAAGCAGAATCCACTTCAAGTTCACATTTAGTGCGCATATGAATTCAAATCACAAATTCATAAGAATATTTTGTTGGCAATGCTTGATTTATTGAATTTATTGGTTGTGCAAACCCGTTACCTTTGCCCTGAATGTAGTTTTTTTTTGCCCTGACCGAAAGCTAAAGGTCTCAGCCAGGTTAAGTTAGGTAACAACTAATAATAAACTTCGGCTATTGTTAGTGTGACTCTTAAATAGTCTTTTTAACAAGGAGTCTCCACATCAGGATAAGATCACAATTCAGTTGTACAATGAACGCCCAGCACAACACCTCTAGATGACTATGGCTATTACGTCTGTGCTCGTAGGAGTGTTTGAAAGTGTGCGTGTAGTGCGTTTGTAAGGGGGTGATAGAGTTACTCCAGCTTTTGCACGTTGGTCGTGGGTTTCCTGTCTGATAAACAGAAGCGCTAATAATAGCACCAATCACTGTGCAGCTTTGATACTGTTGAGTTCCCATGAGTTCAGCGCTCAGATCTGCTCACAATGCAGGTGCACCACACCCACCACACACATGCACGGACACAGACACAATGCACTGCCAGTAGCTTCGATCCAGCGCAGGTATATCACAGCTTTCTCTGCAAAGGCAAGCCAACGTTCTCAGCCTGTGCATTGCAGGAACGTTCATGTTGCTGTGTTCAGACTTTTGAACTTTGGCTGAATTTGAATCCTTTTTACCTCCTCAAACATTCTCATTCTGCTGTCTATATCAGTATCTATTGGTAGCTACTTACCAGTATTTTCTTATAAAACGTGCTCCAGGAATCAGTTTTTTTTTTATATATATAAATTTGAAAAATCAATTGTTTTACATTTATGTTGAAAATATTTGGTTTTAATGTGCCTTTTAGCCTTTTGTTGAGTAGAAATAGAGAAAAATAAAATATGTTTTCTAAAAAAGTAATTTTCTTTTATATGACCATATTTCACCCCCTGTCTGACCTGAAAAATGAAAAATGTTTTAATTAAATAATCAATTAATCTATTTATTTTATTACTGTGTTTTTAAGACTTCTATGTAAATGGCTTCCTCAGACCTGAAATAAAACAACACTGATGCAAATTCATATTTAACAGTTGAAAATTATAATGTTATATAATGAGGCTTTTGGCAGCATGTTGAATAGAACAAAGAAAGAATAGGGGAAACAATTAAAAATGGATTGTTTTACCTTTATAAGGCCTTTTATTTTATTTTATTTTTTTTTTTTATTTTATTGACACTAACTGTGTCAATAAAAATGCTTTCTGCATTACACTGCATTATACTGCATGCATTATACTGTAATAGGTTCACAAAATAATCTTTTATTTATTCTGTTTTATTTTATTTTATTTTACTGACAACACTTTGACACAAACTTTACTGCCAGTATTTTCTTATAAAACATGCTCCATCAATCTATTTTTTTATATAAATTTGAAAGATAATTTTTGTTACATTATGTTGAAAATATTTAGAGTTTTAATGTGCCTTTTAGCCTTCTGTCGAGTAGAAATAGAAAAAAAAAAAAATATGTTTTCTAAAAAAGTAATTTACTTTTATATGACCATATTTCATCCCGTCTGACCTGAAAAATGAAATGTGTTTTAATTAAATAATCAATTAATTTATTTATTTTATTACTGTGTTTTTAAGACTTCTATGTAAA
This sequence comes from Labeo catla, assembly GCA_012976165.1. NCBI lineage: Eukaryota > Metazoa > Chordata > Actinopteri > Cypriniformes > Cyprinidae > Labeo > Labeo catla. The sequence goes on from VONZ01000119.1 coordinate 1,070,949, forward strand.
TGGCTTCCTCAGACATGAAATAAAACAACACTGATGCAAATTCATTTTTAACAGTTGAAAATTATAATGTTATATAAGACCATTTATTTTATTTTATTTTATTTTAGTTTAGTTTAGTTTAGTTTAGTTTATTGACTCCAACTGCGAGCTTTCTGCATTATACTGTACTATACTGCATGCATTATATTGTGATAGGTTCACAAAATAAATAAAATTTAAAAAGATTTTTATTTTATTTTATTTTATTGACAACACTTTGACACAAACTGTGAACTTGTTTACCAGTATTTTCTTAATTTATTTATTTTAGGCCTGTGTATTTAAGACTTCTATGTAAATGGCTTCCTCAGACATGAAATAAAACAACACTAATGCAAATTCATTTTAATTTATTAAAAATTAAATTTTATTCACTTGTTTTCAACGTTTGGTAAGTTACTGATTTTTTTTTTTATGTAGGAAGAGCTGGAGGCAGCAAAGAATTTCCTGTATCTGGAGATGGGTTATAAAGCTCGCTCTGATCAGCTCAGCAAGACAACAGAGATCTCACTCACTGCCCAAGAAATAGCAAGGTATATGATGAGCGTGTATGAGAGTTTAAGTGTATAAAAGATCCTACATCTCTCACGTTACACTCTCCTAATGTTGTCATTATTATGATTGACAGGTATAAGAAGCGCTTTTACAAATTTGATAAGGAGAGTAAAGGCTTTATCACAACAGTGGATGTCCAGCAAGTGCTAGAGGTGAGTTACAATCGCTCAATCACAATCTCCTACAACAGTAACTGAGCTTTGTTAATATTTCAAAGTGCAAAAAAATGGTTACTATTTGTACTTATCAGTATCAGTTTTTGATACTTCGTCTCAGGAGCATAACCAAGATACATTTTTGCATGTTACTTACACTACCGGTAAAATTTTCAATGTTAGCAGATAAGAGTTTCACAGGATTTCTGCTGGAGAAATGAAGCACATGTTTGTATTTATTACCAATGATTTTTAAATAATTCCCCTTGCAAATTGCTTATTAGCTGCCATTCTCTCCACTTTCATTGTCTCTGGTGTATATGCAGTCCTTAACATTTTCGTTAAAAAAGTTCTCTTCCAGAACAAAAATCTACAGATAATTTACACACCCCCTTCCAAGATGTCATCCAAAATGTTCATGTCTTCTTTCTTCAGTCGTAAAGAAATTATATTTTTTGAGGAAAACATTTCAGGAGTTTTCTCCATATTGGACTTCTATGGTGCCCGCAAGCTTGAACTTCCAAAATGCAGTTTAAATGCAGCTTCAAAGGGCTCTAAATAATCCCAGCCGAGGAAGAAGGGTCTTATCTAGCGAAATGATCAGTTATTTTCTAAAAAAAAATGAATTTTTTAAAAATTATTTACACTGACCAAAATTAGGAACGCAACACTTTTGTTTTTCCCCCATTTTTCATGAGCTGAACTCAAAGATCTAAGACTTTTTCAAAGTACATAAAAGTTCTATTTCTTTCAAATATTGTTCACAAATCTGTCTAAATCTGTGTTAGTGAGAACTTCTCCTTTGCTGAGATAATCCATCCACCTCACAGGTGTGGCATATCAAGATACTGATTAGACAGCATGATTATTGCACAGGTGTGCCTTAGGCTGGCCACAATAAAAGGCCACTCTAAAGTTTTATCACACAAGTTTTGAGGGAGTGTGCAGTTGGCATGCTGACTGCAGGAATGTCCACCAGAGCTGTTGCCCGTGAAATGAATGTTCATTTCTCTACTATAAGCCGTCTCCAAAGGCATTTCAGAGAACTTGGCAGTACATCCAACCAGCCTCACAACCGCAGACCACGTGTAACCACACCAGCCCAGGACCTCCACATCCAGCATCTTCACCTCCAAGATCTTCTGAGAACAGCCACCTGGACAGCTGCTGCAACAATCGGTTTGCATAAAAATCTCTCAAGGAAGCTCATCTGCATGCTCGTCATCCTCATCGAGGTCTTGACCTGACTGCAGTTTGTCATCGTAACCGACTTGGGTGGGCAAATGCTCACATTCAATGCAGTTTTCACTGTACAGGGCAGATGGCAGACAGCATGTATGGTGTCGTGTGGGCGAGCGGTTTGCTGATGTCAACGTTCTGGATCAAGTGGTCCATGGTGGCGGTGGGGTTATGGTATGGGCAGGCATATGTTATGGACAACGAACACTCTTGGCAAAGGAGAAGTGCTCACTAACACAGATTTAGACAGATTTGTGAACAATATTTGAGAGAAATAGTTCTTTTGTGTACATAGAAAAAGTCTTAGATCTTTGAGTTCAGCTCATGAAAAATGGGGGCAAAAACAAAAGTGTTGAATTTATAATTTTGGTCAGTGTACTTTTTAACCTCAAATGCTTGGCTTGTCTAACTCTGTGATGCGCATGCGTACTCTGTGCACTCTCATTCAATACAGTTAGGGTATGTAAAAAAACTCCCATCTCATTTTCTCCTCCAACTTCAAAATCGTCCTACATCACTGTTTTATGTAAAGGGCATTTGACCTTCTTTGCACATTCGCTTTGTTAACACTGGGTCGGTACTTCTACAGCGATGTAGGACGATTTTGAAGTTAGAGGAGAAAATGACAGTTTTTCGACATACCCTACCGGAGTGCACAGAGCACGCTTGAGCATCACAGAGCTAGACAAGACAAGCATTTGAGGTTAAACAAGTTAAAAATTTAAATTTTTTTTGGAAAATAACGATCGCTAGATAAGACCCTTCTTCCTCGGCTGGGATTGTTTAAAAGCTGCATTTAAACTGCATTTTGGAACTCGTAGACACCATAGAAGTCCACTATATGGAGAAAATCCCTGAAATGTTTTCCTCAAAGAACGTAATTTCTTTACAACTGAAGAAAGAAAGACATGAACATCTTGGATGACAAGGGTGTAAATTTTTGATCAGCAACTGAACTTCTTCAAACCTGAGTCAAATGTCTCTTAGATACTGATCCTATCACTGATTTGTGTTCTTCCAGAAACTCAGCATTCAGATTGATGAGAACGCCCTCCATGAGATCCTCAATGAGGTGGATCTCAACAAAAACGGACAGGTGGAACTGGATGAGTTCTTACAGGTATGAACCCTTACAACCTGTAATCATAGCTATTTATAGACTACAGGTTGTCTTGATGTCGCTCTCGTTTTCAGGCTGGATTTTTAGTAGCTGTAGGTGTGAAAACCTCAAAATTAAAAGTGCTTGTTATCTTCATGTCAGTACATCCATGTTTTGTCATAAGCCGACTGGTTCTCAGTGATTAGTCGCTCTGAAATGTCATACCTACGTCAGGATGAGTATGAAGTTGATCTGGTGTCTCAGTTTCAGTTAATTAATAATGAGCAGCACCATTCTTTTTATTATAATGAAGCATGAACTAGATTATCATATGTGGGTTAGGAGAAAGGTGTTAAAAGTAATAATCACCCTTTCTGGGGTTTGAACCAGTAACCTTTAAATTACTAGCCCAGTCTGTTTAAGTCAGGTCAGTTCACTTAAGGCCATATTGGTAATACCGATCCCAAACTTTTGAATGGTAGTGTATTTCAATACAGAAATAAAAATTATTAATGTGGCTGTAACCATTAATCTAGGTAGTGATTACTCTGTTTTGCTCTCTGATTGGTTCAGCTCATGAGTGCAGTCCAGAGAGGCCAAATCTCTGACAGTCGTCTGGCTATCCTGATGAAGACTGCAGAGGAGGGGTTGGATCTGAGAGGACCCATCTCGGTTGACCGCAGCGGAGGCGGCATTTGAATCCCAACTACAAACCAAAACATCCACCAGACAACGGCTCTTACCACAAAGTTGGATAAACACCAAAAAGCGTTGTCCGCTGTGCCCACGCTGGTCGGATCACAAGCACATCCTCTCAAGTCATTAACTCGCCCCAACCAGCTGACTGCCTTTGACTACAATCTTTCTTTTTAAACTTTTGTTTTAGCATGCCTTTTTAATTATATTTGAATGAAAAATATTATTACATCTTAAAACTATTTCAAAGCCTATTCCAGAGTCTATATTTTTAATCTAATGCATGCAGTGCCATGTTGTTTGACCTGGTAAGCATGAATACAGTAGATTGTCTCTTTAATGTTTCTCTGAGCAGCTTTAATCTGTGAGCTTTCTGTTGTGCCATTTTAATGCAGATTATTTGCGACTGAATACAATGAGGTGAGATGCAAGGGCTACTAGTGTCTTCTGAGGTAAATAATGCACTATATGTTAATTTCACAGTTTTACACTGCACACTGCTTCATTGTTACTGTGAGGTATTATTTTAATCATTTCAAATCATTTTTCATTTTCTGAAAAACTATTTATTCAAAATCTATAATTTCCATCATACTTTTTATAAATCCTTTATAAAGTCTTGTTTTTAGTTCATGTGATTGTGTTGAAAGTATTTGTACAGTAATAGAGTGATTGTATTACTGTATACAGATCAGTTATTTTAGTTTGTCTCAAACGGGTTGTGTACAGAGTTTTTAGACTTTGCATTGGCTCTGGTTCACTGGAATTCCTTGCCTGTAAACGTAATTGATAATGAAATAATAAGGGAGTATTATAACTGTAAACTTGATGTAGAGCATAGCAGGGAATGTACTTAATGTGCCTTGCTTCTTAAAGGGATAGTTCACCCCAAAATTAAAACTCTGTCATCATTTACTCACCCTCATGTAGCTCCAAACCTTTTACTGAATGACTTACTTTCTTCTGCAGATCATAAAAGAAGATATTTTAAAGAATGGTGGTAACCAACTAGTTTTAGTTACCATCGTATAGAAAACTAAAAAGAAACACTGAAATATTTCTCTAAATATTTTGACTGCGTTTTAGTGCCACGTTAAAAAATAAGAAAATCTAAGATTATGAGATTAAAGTCATAATATTTAGAGAATAAAGTCGAAATATTAGGATAAAAAAGTTGAAATTACGAGAATAAAGATGAAATATTATGAGAATAAAGTTGATATTACGAGAATAAAGTCAAAATGTTTAAAAAATAAAGTCAAAATTACGAGAATAAACTCAAAATGTTTTGAGAATAAAGTCAAAATTTCGAGAATGAGTCAAAATATTTAAAAAATAAAGTGGAAATTACGAGAATGAAGTTAAAATGTTTTGAAAATGAGTCGAAATGTTTAAAAAATAAAGTCGAAATTACGAGAATAAGGTTGAAATGTTTTGAGAATAAAGTTGAAATTTCGAGAATGAGTTAAAATGTTTCAAAAATAAAATCGAAATGTTTCGAGAATAAAGTCGAAATTACAAAAATTAAATCATGGCAATTAAAGTTATAATATTTTGAGATTATAGTCTGCGCATGCAAATGGCTTGGATTAGAGCACTGGGAGAAGTTGCCAGGTCACCTGAATTTATTTGAATATATGTGGGATTATTAGGGACAGTATGCCTGGAAATAATATTTCACATCTTTGATTGCTTTCATTAGGCCTATTTGTAGTGCGCCATCCACCCAATAATAGCAGTAAGCTTTGTGCTTTTGGTACTTTTAATATAAAACAAAGTCTCAGCTTTCAAAATATGTCAGTTTTATAACGAAAAACAAACAATGTGTTTACATTGATTACAGTGAGACATTCGTGTAATTAAATTATACTGTTTCTTTGTGAAAATTCCACCACCTACTCCACAAAAACATCTCTGGCATCCAATTTCCTCACATACAAATTTATTCACGTGTATTTAATTAAAAACGAAAATAAAACATTCTAAAGGTTGAACATTCTAAAACATTTATTAAACATTCTAAAGGTTGAAGTGGACAACTCGTTAACATAAGTTATATTGTTGTCCTTTCTGGGGTATGTAAGTGACTATTCACAAGCTATTTTATTCACAGAATAATACAGTAATTTTGGAATACAAACTTTGGAATATCTCCGGTGCTCCCAATCCAGGCCATTTGCCTGCGCAAAAGGCTAGAATATACTCTCAAAATATTAGAACATCAATTGTCGTGATTGCTACGAATTAATTCTCACATTTTTGACATTATTCTCAAAATATTTTGACTTTATTCTCAAAACACTTCGACTTTGCTCTCATAATTTTGCATTTATTGTCGAAATATTTTGAATATTCTCGTAATTTCGACTTTATTCTCAAAATATTAGACTCGACTTCAATCTCGTAATCTTAGATTTTTTGTATTTTTTTAACGTGGCACTAAAATGCCATTGTAAAATATTATCATTCCACAGAAGAAATAAAGTCATACAGGTTTGGAACGATATGGTAAATGATAACACACTTCTTTGGGTCAACTATAACTCTAAAAAGATCCTTAATGAACTTTGCATGTCGAAACGCACAGTCCAACACACTAAAAGAGCACTGTCTTTTACTTGACAACTATTTATGTGATTTAACATGCTTATGTACTTTTATATTCAGTTTATTTATGTTCATACACTTTAAGAAACTGCTTTTAAATTGGATGGTTTAAGCTTGATTTAAGAGAAATGTGTTTTGTACAGTGAGACTGCTCTGAATCTGTTTTGGCTGGTTATTCTCATGTAATGACCTTGTTGGGTCCACCATGATATATTTAGTTTTTTTTTTAAGCTAAAGAAGACCTTAGAGATTGTCATAGATTTTTAAGGATCAATGTTGTTTGTCAGGTTTGGATGAATAAGAGCAGAAGCAGTTAAATTTATTGTTTGTCCCGACAGGATGTAATTTCAGCCTGATCCTGATTGAAAGAAATTCATATTGTGTGAAAAAAATGTATAGTAAATTAATCTGCAAAGCCTGAGAAACACAATTCCGTAATTAAATGTATCTGGTTGCCTTCTGTATTGTTTGGACGTGCCTTTATTTTGTGAGTGACTGTCATTATGCTCAATGACTTCATATATCTCACATAACATTTGTGCTAGTTGAAGCATGCAATGTCTGCTTCTCATGTATACATGCACATACAGTGTTTCCTTCCCCCAGCCATTCATTTTGATGGAAGATGTCAACTAATTGACTCTAAAGCCACCACTGTATGTCTGATGAACGTATTACGCTGGAATATAGCTGATTAATAGGTGTCTGAGCCAGAAGGGTCTTTCAGTAGCAGGACATCTCGTCATGCGCCTGCCTAATAATCCCTGTAGCTAGGCTCTTTCACAGTGTGAGATGAGTGCGGCCCATTCCAGTGTGATCAGCACCTAGCAAAATGCAATTAAACTAGCATCCCAGGTCTGTCTAATCCTCATTTCAGATGGTGTCTGAATAGCCCTGTGAATCCGATATAATTACACCGAATGCATATTAAGCAGAAGTCCTGGTAAAGCACCTTTAAAGGATAGTCCAGCCAAAAATGAAAATTCTGCGATCATTTACTCACCCTCATGTCATTTCAAACCTGTATGATTTTCTTTCTTTGATGGAACAAAGAATATTTCTGAAGAAATATAGTTTCGGTTCCCATTGATTTCCACTGTACTGACAAAAAATATAATGGAAGTCAATGGGAACAAAAACTATATTCTTCGAAATATCTTCTCGTGTTCAGCAGAAAAAAAGGAATACATACATGTTTGGAATGACATGAAATAATAAATAATGGCAGAATTTGATTTTTAGATGAACTATCACTTTAAGGTAATAGTAAAGGCTTCATATAGTTGAGTTCAAAAGTTTACACCCCCCTTTCAGAATAATTAAAAATGTTCATTATTTTACCAAAATAAGAGGGATTATAGAAAATGCATGTTATTTTTTATTTAATACTGATCTGAATAAGATATTTCACATAAACGATTGTTATGGTCCACAAGAGAAAATAATAGTTGAATTTATAAAATTCAAATGTTTACATACGCTTGATACTTTATACTGTGTTGTTACCTGAATGATCCACACCTGTTTTTTTTGTTTAGTGATAGTTGTTCATGAGTCCATTGTTTGTCCTGAACAGTTAAACTGCCTGCTGTTCTTCAGAAAAATCCTTCAGGTCCCACAAATTCTTTGGTTTTCCAGCATTTTTGTATATTTTAACCTTTTCCTACAATTACTGTATGCTTTTGAGATCCATCTTTTCACGCTGAGGACAACTGAGGAACTCAAATGCAACTAATACAGAAAATTCAAATGCTCACTGATGCTCCAGAAGGAAAAACCATACTTTAAGAGGTGGGGGTGAAAACTTTTGAACAGAATGGAGATGTGTACATTTTTCTTATTTTACCTAAATATCTTTTTTTTTTTTTCATTTAGTACTGCCCTTCAGAGGCTACATAAAATAGTTACATGTTTCCCAGAAGACAAAATAAGTTAAATTTACCCTGATCTTTAAATGCAAAAAGTTTTCACCCCCAGATCTTAATGCATTGTGTTTCCTTTTGAAGCATCAGCGAGCGTTTGAACTTTATGTAATAATTGCATATGAGTCCATCAGTTGTCCTCAGTGTCAAAAGATGGATCTCAAAATTATAGAGTCATTGTTGGAAAGGGTTCAAATACACAAAATAATATGGGACCTGAAGGATTTTTCTGAAGAACATCAGGCAGTTCAGGACAAACCAGGGACTCATGAACAACTATCACTTAAAAAAAACAAAAAGAACAAAACAGATGTGGGTCATTCCAGTAAGAACACAGTTTTAAGAATCAAGGGGATGTAAACTTTTGAACCTGGTCATTTTTATAAATTCAACTATTGTTTTCTCTTATGGACTGTATGTAAACATATATGTGAAATATCTTATTCAGGTTAATACTAAATAAACAAACATGCATTTTGTATGATCCCTCTTATTTTGATAAAATAATTAATATCACAAACTTTTGACCTCAACTGTACTACAATAACTTTAAAGGCGTAGTTCACCCAAAAATGAATATTTACTGCAAATTGACTTAAAGGGATAGTTCACCCAAATTGAAAATTCTGTCATTAATTACTCACCCTCATGTCCGTCCCAAACCTGTAGGACCTTCATTCATCTTCAGAACACAAATTAAGATATTTTTTTAATGAAATCCGAGGGTTTTCTGACCCTCCACAAACAGCGACACAACTGACACGTTAAAGGCCCAGAAAGGTAGTTAGGACATTGTTAAAATAGTCCATGTGACATCAGTGGTTCAACCATGATTTTATAAATCTACAAGAATACTTTTTGTGTGCAAAGAAAACAAAAATAACTGCTTTATTAAACCATTTCTTCTCTTTCTCCAACAATATGATAATGTTACATGATGGAATCATGGACATTTACAAAAGCTGTCCCAAACACTGGAACTGCAGTGCCCACATGTTCATTTTTATAAGCCCAGACGCTACTGGTTCCTTGTGTCCTCTATTTTATTGACAGTGTAATGTGACTGCGGAGGTGCCCTGTTACTGGCAGTGACTGGAGGATTCCCTTTGTCGGCATGCCAACGAGGTGATGCACAGCGCAACAATAAAACAAAGAGTTGTGGGATGTGGAGGAATTTGCAACTCTTTCCAAGATTTTGCTAGAGACATCTTTGTGTTGCTCTGCTATCAATGCAAGATCTCTGTTTTGTTTTTGTTGCGGTGTGAATGGATATGTGTCCGTATCGGTTTGAGGCTGATGAGTCAGACAGTCATCAGACCCACATATACTGTGACACTGGACAGAGAGTGGAAAGATTATTCCATCACAATGTGAATACAGTTTTTTGTTTAGAGGTAAAATATTATATATCCACCAAAGAAAGTTGAGAGAAAATATTATGTTGACAAATTAGGTGTACCATTTCTAATGCAATTTATTATGCATATATTATTACATGTGTAAATATTTTAAGTATCAAATACTTATATTTATCAGAAATGAAATTAAGTATTTAAGTTTAGTTTTTTTCCAAGACAGAAATGAATACTGAACAAAAATGATCAAAAGTGAAAGTAACGTTTATAATTTTACAAAAGATTTCCATGTCAAATAAATGCTGTTCTTTTATCACTATTACCACAAAAATATTAAGCTGCACAACTGTTGTCAACATTGAAAATAATAATAATAAAAAAAAAAAGAGCAGCAAATTAACATATTAAAATGATTTCTGAATGATGATGCTGCTGAAAATTAAGCTTTGCTATCACAGGAATAATAACATTTTAAAATATATTAAAATAGAACATGAACATGTAAATAGAACAGTTAATTTAAATTGGAAATATATTTCAAAATAAATTTGAAATATTTTAAATAAATTCAGCCTTGGTGAGCATTAGAGACAAACAAAAAATCTTACACACACCAAATTAATGGAAGTGTATATTAATAAAATAATTTAATCAAATTAAAATCATTCATTCTCTCTCATGTTGTGACGAATTATTATTTCTTTTTTTTCCTCTTTTTTAAACACAAAGGGGAGATATTTTGCAGGATGCCTTTATGCAGCTTCTTTTTTTTAATAAATCAAAAGCATTAAGTGAGAAAAGAACCAAAAAGCACCATAAAAGAAGTCTTTTGAAGTCTTATGAAAGCCAAATAATAGCTTTGTATGAAGAACAGACTGAAATTTGCATTAACTGTAATTATAATGAAGGTATTTATATCTTTATTTACCGAAAGTCCTTCTTTCCACTCTTAAATTTAATATTATGCCTAAGAATAGTAATTAATATGAAAAACAAATCTATTGCACTGCAAAAAAGGCTTATCTTAATTAGTATTTTTGTCTTGTTTCTAGTCAAAATATTTAAAAATTCTTAAATTAAGATGCATTTATTAGATAAGCAAAATGACACAAGATATTTAGTCTTGTTTCCTGTGGAAAATATAAATTAAGTGCATTTTGCTTAAAACAAAATAGATCATTTTACTTGTTTTAAGCAAAATTTACTTAATTTATTAGATTTTTTTTTGGAAACAAGACTGAATATGTCATTTTGCATATTTAATAAATGCAGCTTGATTTAAGAATTTGTAGATATTTTTTACAAGAAACAAGACAAAAATACTAAGTAAGATGAGCCTTTTTTGCAGTGTAGTATTAAAAATTGTATGTTGTAATGCAAGAAGCAATGTTTTGGCATCACTGACATCAAATCTGGTGTGGTGTGCCTGATGCTTGAATAATCATGAACACAAATGAGTTTTAAGAGCATCTGAAAATTCTGACTGTTTTCATTTTAGAACGTATTTTTCTTTTTGTATGAATATTTTTCTATGTATTTTATGTCATTTAAAGCACTAATTAACCCATTTAAGCACTTCATTTCTGAAATATCATATTCTTTGGTTACTCAATCTTTTCCTGACCCAGCCCCACACACACACACATATTCACTCACACGCTCACAGAAGCTTTTGGCATCCTGAGCGGAGACAGTGTGCTGTCATGCCGTTTCTCTGTATGCAGCTGAAAGCACACTGACTGCACTAAAGGTCAATTGTCAACAATCCCAATAGCCGGGCACACCCCCCTGTCTGCAACACCCCCACACTGCATACGGCGCTGCTGACACACACACACACATATACCTTACTCCACTGCACTGATATCCTCATACACCACATACACACATGTCAGTCTTATGCTAATACACTACCAGGCAAAAGTTTGGAATAATTACGTTTTTTAAAAATGTTTACATCTTTTACTGACCAACACTACATTTGCTTGGCCAAAAATACATTTTAAAATGTTTCAGCTATTAATTGAATAATAATTGCTTTCAGTAACTAGTGCTGCTCAAGTGTTAATAATGCTGCTTATTATTATCTGCGTTAAAAACTATTTTTGCTGCTTAATACATTTATTAAAGGGGTCATCGGATGCATGAAAGTTCACTTTTTCATGTTGTTTGAACATTAATGTGTGTTGGCAGTGTATGTACAAATCTACCTATAAAAATCCATGCAGTGGTTTTTAATTTATCTGTAAAAATAATATCCCCTTTTTCAAATCGAGCCATTCTCAGATGCCTGTCGGTGTGCTGTCACACCGACAGAGGCCGCTCCCACGATAGTTGATTGACATGAGCGTCTTACCTCAGATCAGCTGTAACAGTCCAGTAACTTTCCATGTTTTGATGCCAGAGCAGGGATGTAAGTTAGACAAGAATATCTCCGATTGAGCGATTGAGGTGTTGTGTTGCTGGATGTAATAATGAACATAGTGGTCGTCATTTACTCCCGACACAGAAGATGCAGTGGATTACGTTTGTTTGTGAAGGGAATGCGCGTCCCGGTCTACATAATTGCGTCTATGTTCGTGCAAATCATTCATGATCCAGTTTCACTTACAGCAGAAGTGAGCATAAGGGTTTTTTAATGAATCTCTGCAATCACCTTTCCTAATAACGTGCTAGTTAGTAAGTTTAGCGGCTAAATGCGGCTAAATTAAATAGGCTCGTCACTCCACAGAGAGAAGAGAGGGGCGGGGCGAGCAGAGCTCAATAACATTTAAAGCAATCTCGACCAGAACAAGATGATTTTTGCAGAGCTGATTTTGGCAAGGTAAAAAGGGTGTTGTTTTACACTACCATTGAGAATTTTTAATCAAAGTATATTATAGACTTTTCATTAAGACCCTAAAGAATGGGCATCCGATGACCCCATTAATAGATTTTTCAGGATTCTTTGATGAATACAACATTCACAATAACATTTTATTTGAAATAGAATTTATACAAATATCTTTACTTTTGAGCAACTTAATGCGTTCTTGGTTATTTTTTTATGTTACTTAGCCTAAACTTTTGAATGGCATTGTTTGATAATATTTAACATCGATAATAAGAGAAAAAAAGCCTATTTGACTGATTTCTGAAGGATCATGTGACACTGATGACTGGATTAATTGCTGTTGAAAATTTGGAAATCACAAGAAAAATGTTACTTAATTCATTAATTCATTCATATTTTAAAATATATACACATATAAAACAGTTTATTTCAATTAAAATCATATTTTACAATATTATTGTTTTACTGTATTTTTTAAAATATCAAAAAATGCAGCTTTGGTGAGCACAAGACACTTTAACATAAACATTTTTTGAAAATGAATTATTCCTATATAAACCTATACTGCAGTATAGACTGGTAGTAAAGGTAAATACATATTCATGTAAATATCTCTTTTTAAAAAATATTTTGTTACCTTCTAAAAACTTCATTGACATTCATGAACCCAGTTAACTTTGTCTAGGTCTGTTAAAGGGTTTAAAGGGATAGTTCACCCAAAAACGAAAATAATCATCAACAATTACTCACCCTCATGTCGTTCCAAACCCACAAGACCTTCGTTCATTCTTTGGAACACAAATTAAGATATTTTCGATGAAATTCGAGAGCTTTCTGACCCTGCATACACAGCAATGCAACTGAAATGTCACCATCGGCTCCTATTATCAAGAGTATCACAAATTGTTGAATAAAATCATTATTTTTGCTTACTTTGTGCACAGAAAGTATTCTTGTAGCTTCGTAAAATTACAGTTAAACCACTGATGTCACATGGACTATTTTATCGATAAAAAGTCCTTATTACTAGGCCGTTTGAATGTTATAGTTGCATTGCTGTCTACGCAGGGCCAGAAAGCTCTTGAATTTAATCAAAAATATCTTAATTTGTGTTTCGAAGATGAATGAGAGTGCGTAATTAATAACAGAATTTTCATTTTTGTGTACCTCTTTAACCCCATATTAATATGAAAATAATAGCACCTAATAGACTTTGTTCCCAGCTTAGTAATTCCAGGACAGGACATGTATATTGGTCATCATCAACACTCGGTGACTGAGAAAAGTCCTGCATGTTGTCTACTTACTTTGACACTAACTGACCCTGCTGACAGCACTTTCCAACCTTAAAAAAGGGATGAAAAACCAATTAGACCTTTTCCTCCAGTTCCTGCAAATAGAGGAGAAGAAACGAAGCCTCACTAAAGGTCATCTGGAGATATGAATGACAGCGTTAAAGTCCTCTGCTCCTAATTTTCAGTGTTTGCTGTGCTTTGCGGGGTTGTCTACTTTCACTGACCCCTCCAGGCTGAACAACCATTAATTGTGGAGAATAATCTGGTACAAATCTGGCTGACATGCGACCCTGTGCCCTGTGTTGTTTCCAGCGTGTGAGAGGATTAGGACGGGTGTAATGAAACCTACAGGATGGGAAACCAGAACAGAAGAGTTTTCTAAAGAATATGACAACACTAGGAGATGTGACAGTGATTGTAATATTCAAAGGATTGCAAAACTATATGCCAACAGTATAGGCCTTTAGGAAATGTATAGCTGTATAACATAGTCTTTTTTTATTACAAGAACAGACTGGAAATATTTGAAAGCTTGGGAGAGGAGATTGCAGACTACAACTCATAAATGCGAAGGTCTGTTATATTGCCAGCGCTGCTGATATTTAAGCAATTCACTTGGGGTCTGAAAACAATACCAGTGTAAAGCCATTGACAAACCATCTGTGTACAAAATAAAGAGGAAAGGATGAAAATAAAACAAGCATGTAATAAAAATAATAACTTATAAAGTCCATCATACCCAAATATCAGCATCCCTCATTTCTTCATTTATGGTAGCCTATGCAATTAAAAAAAAAATATATATATATATATATATATTTTTTTTCTTACAATAAATAATGGCTGCAGTACAACAAAATATTCATTTGATTACTGTAGGTTTTATTCATTTTACTTTTTTAAAATTAGTTACAAATTCAGGTACATGGGTAAAGCATCTTAAGGTATAAACTGGCAAAACTGCTTTCACTTACAATCTATGAATATATAAATACATATAATACATAAAAGCTATGTAACATTTCCACCTTTTTTATAGGTAAAATATACATAAAACTCATATCCCTGGTGAAAAAACAGCATATGCTGGTAGGTATGTTTTGATGCTGATTTAAGCTGGTCCTTTGCTGGTTTATGCTGGTCCTTAGCTGGTTTATGCAGCATAAACCAGCTAAGGACCAGCTTAAACCAGCATCAAAACATACCTAACCAGCATATGCTGTTTTTTTTCACCAGGGATGGCACAAGTTAAACTCTTAGTAGGGCTTGGAAATAATTTCTGCAATCATAACTTAAATCTCTAAAGGCAATATGGCTTTTCAGCCATGAACAACAATGAAACCAACATATAAAACAACTGCTGTTTAAAACAAGCATGACACTAGACTTTAGACTCAAAAGGCTACTGAGATTTGCTGGCAAATCGCCTGAATGTGTTAATTATAAAACACCCTGAAACGAGCTGTCAAACTAGGCGCCTGTAATGCGGGCACCGACAACCGTAAGTGTGTCACGACATGCATTATCATCATTACTATTATTAGCGACGTTTAACCATAATGACTGGAATAATAAGCGAAGGAGGGGACGCGCTGCGCGGATGACGTCACGAGAACCGGAAAGAGGCGTGCTGTGTTTCGTGGCTTTTGCGATATCGAGCCTCAAAAAACCACACGGGTTCTGCACAATTACATGACGTAAAATAAACACCGTGCAAAAATACTTGCGACAATATCACATTTTTCCATTGTAATGTTGATGTATTTATTTTCTTAACGCACAAAGAGTCGTTCTTATCTATGCTACATATGCCAAGATTATGCAACGTGTGTGTGAGAGAGTGAGTGAGAGTGAGAGAGAGAGAGAGAGAGAGAGAGATCAAAAAATCGTAATTTTCTCAGTTGGATCATTAGGATTTTAGGTGTGTGACTGGGGAAACAGAATAAAGATCTCAGGCTTCATCCAGTCACCCATACACACACACACACACACACACACACAGAGAGAGAGAGAGAGAGAATTGTGGTGTGTCAGGCAGCCCTAATTGCTAAGGAGGCAGGTCTTAAATTAACAAGTGGTACTGAGGTCATTATCATGCGAGCCATAGTCACCCTGAATGTTTGCATACCTGTCTCAGGCTTTCTCATAAATGAGACTTTCATTAGTCTTAATTAGAATTAGCCAGAGTCAGCAGGGAACGCAAGACCTGGTGAAATGATGCATGCACAATAATAAGCATCCGGCTCACTCTCCTGTTTGTGTTTGTTTCCTTTTACGCGGGGAATAGCTTTGAGAAAAACCACCCCTACTTAACCCGCTACTTAATTGATTTGGTCAGAATTAATATTCTTCAGACATTAATTAAACAGGGAAGCTCTCATTAGGGTGTGCAGTAAAGAAGACCCCCTCACCATTCTGCCTGTCTTCCTCTCTCTGTTGTTCCGGGCTCCAAAAACAAGACTTCAAGCTGGGAGCATCACTTCCGATCAATTCACATCTGCAGGAACCGGACTTTCGTATCTTTCAGAGTCTGTTTTGAGAAATAAATCTAATGTGTCCTTTTTATTTAATAAAAATCTTTTTAAGTTGTAAGTGACATCTAGACATCTAGATCAGAAGCTCTTGGAAGAGATGCTCTCCTCTCAACCTGTCACTTTCTGAGTGGATCTGTCATGTGTGTGTGGTGGGAAGGATAACAGCCGTTGTACTTGTCATCTGTACATGCTCCAATCACTCAAAGGACAGATATGAAAAGATAAAGAGAAAAAAAATCATCTTTCTCAAAATTTGGATAGGCATCTGTCAGAATATCTACTCTACAATACGAATAATAACATAGTATTAGAAATGCTTTGATGCAGCAATCATTTGAGGCCTGAACCCATGATTTCCAATCAGGACTGTTTTGTCTTTTACTTCTTGAGTACTTCAAATGCTGCAAATGTAACATTTTGGACACATCTAAGCCGCAAATTCAGGAATGAGAAGGGGGGAATGTAATAATTTACCTATCAACCTTTGAAAAACCCATTTTGGATGATCTAAATATTTTGGGGGGTTGTGACAATCTCAATAGCAACGGTAGTTGCGGAAATGTGCAAATCAGACCATATAATATCCCTGATCTCTCTCTCTCTGTCTCTCCTTTTCTCCAATTCAGGATTCTGGCTTCATTTCAAATGTATAGGAGAGAGGGAAACTTTATTACCAAGGGTCTGATTAACCCCATAATTGGCTGGTTTCAAATCTGCCAAGCCAGTCATATCCAGGGAATATGGGCATTAGCATGATTTAATTAGGTTTTATAAAGGGGATTTGGGGGTGGGCTGCTTAGGATTATATCCTGGTAGAGGTGAGCTGGGGGCTGATTAGGAGGAAGGAGTGCTAACTCACTATCACTTACAGAGCACATTTCCTTACATAGTGCACCGCAAAAGGCCAAAAACCTAACAATAAGACCGCAGTGCTCCGAGCACAAAGAATCATTTCACACGGCCGTGCTGTCGCATATTCCCATGAATATTCATTGTACAAATTCTGATTTCAATGACAATTGATAACTGATTATAAATAGTCTGCCTGAAAAACACCAATGCAGCAGTCAAGCAAACTAATGCTTAAAATGATGTTTTTGTTCATATTAATGCCTGTTTTCAGTTTTTTGTGGATCTTAGCCTGCCTGATCCATTTCCGTAGTCTTCATTTTTAAATAAAAAGCTGCATCTACACAAGCAAGCACTTGCTAATAGATCTCTCATCTTTGTGATAATAGCTCTTGAGCACACTTGTTAATAGCCTCTATGCTTTCAATGCCAAAACCTTTCTGTTTTTACTTAAACACATGCCGTATGCCTTTTGGATTTTACAGCATTTTCCCAAACAGTTCGGACTGATGTGGAAATATGTGAATAAACATACAGTGCCTTGCTAAAGTATTCATACCCCCTTTCACGTTTTATGTCGCAGCCTTATGTTAAACTTCTTTAAATTACTTTTTTACACATCAATCTACACTCCATACAGCATAATGACAAAGCACAAAGCAGGTTTGTAACAACTTTGCAAATTTATTAGAAATAAAAAACTGAAATGATTCCATTGCATAAGTATTCATACCCTTTCCAGGAAACCTGAAATTTAGTTTAGGAGCACTCATATCGCTTGTAGATGTTACTACACTTTGAGTGCACTTAGACTGTGGCAAATTCATTCGAAAGAGTATGATTTGTAAAGGCAAACACCTCTCAGAAAATTCATATTAGCAAAAACCAAGCCCTGAGGTCAAAATAACTGCCTGTAGAGCTCAGTAACAGGCTTGCGTCAAGACACAGATCAGGGGAAGATTTCAGAAAAAAATGTTTTGAAAAAAAAATGCATTGAAGGTTCACAGAAGCGTGTAGCCTCCATTATCCATTATGGAAGATGCTTGGAACAATTAGGACTCTTCCTAGAGCTGGCCTCCTGGCCAAAAACTGATGGAAGAAACTTACAGAAGGACAAACATCACTGCAACACTCCACCAATCCGGTCTTTATGGCTGTGTGGCCAAACTCAATCCTCTCCTCAGCGAAGACACATGAAAACACACTTGGAATTTGGAAAAAAGCACATAAAGAACTTTTAGATTGTGAGAAACAAGATTCTCTGGTCCGATGAACCTCAATTCCAAGCATCATATTTGAAGGAAACCAAGCACTGCTCATTACCTGCACAGTACCATCCCAAAAGTAAAGTCTGCTGGTAGCAGCCTCATGCTGTGAAACTGTTTTTCAGCGGCAGGGACTGAAGGACTCATCAGAGTAGAAGGAAAGATAAAAGCACCAAAATATTGAGCCTTATTGAAACCCCAGTCCAGAGCATTCAGAACCTCAGACTGGGCAGAAGGTTCACCTTCCAACAGGACAATGACCCTAAGCACACAGCAAGAGTGCCTTATAGACAACTCTGTGAATGTCCTTATATGGCCCAGCGCCAGCCACAGCCTTGGTCTGAATGCAATCAAATATTTCTGGAGAAACCTGAAAATGTCTGCTAGCCCCCATCCAGAAATGAGAGCCTGAGAGGTGAAGCAGAATGGCAGATAATTGCCAAATGCAGATGTGTAAATCTTGTCACATCATATCCAAAAAGACTCGAGGCTGTAAAGGTGCTTCAACTAAGTACTGAATTAAGGGTATGAATACTTATGCAATGTACTCATTTCAGTGTTTTATTTTTAATACATTTGCAAAATTGTCACAAATCTGTTTTTTGCTTTGTCATTATGGTGTGTGGAGTGTAAATTCATGTGGGAAAAAAAAATTGAAACCAGTTTAACATAACACAACGTGAAAAAAAGATGTATGAATACTTTCGCAAGGCTCTGTATACTAAATAATATGTGGGGTATTTTGAGCTGAAACTTCACAGACACATTCTGGGGACACTCAAGACCAGTACTACATCTTGTAAAAAGAGGCATAATAGGTGCCCTTTAAATTGCTGGAAGGTCCTGCCATACTGGTGAAAATGATTGACACATATTTATTGTGTGACGATGTAAGTACAGTTACAAATTCTACTAATTGACTAGTCCGCAATCCCACAATGCCTTAATTTTCATGTCCACAACAACAGGACATTGTTTCCTGTGGGAAATGTCCATTACGTTTATATTAACATCCTCATTAACCTGATCTCTGTGCAAGATCACCTCCCCCATAAGGCCAATTAAAGCGCATACACACACACACACACACTGGAATCAACTATGTGGCCCCTGTCAAAGGAATTTAAAAGAAATTTTACATATGATGCAGAATAAGTAATATTTATTAGTACTGATAATTTTTTTTCACTAGAGACATTTCTATGACAGCACTGGTAACTGAAAACTGTGATTCTCCTGTGATTGATGGTAATACATTTTGAATAAATTTAATAAATGATACCAAGATTATAAATTATAATAATAATAATAATAATAATAATGAGGTAAAATAATCCTAATTCATCCTAAACGGCCTATGTCTAATTATACACGCTACATACATTTTAATAAAACCGTATACATTATTTGTTCATTTATTTGTTCATTCATTCAATTAATCATTACTCCTCAGTCCAGAATTGTTAGGCTGTCTCTTTATAGAAAATTACAAGCACAAAAGAGCGTGAGCTGGAGCTGCCATAGCAACCTGCAAATGCACACATTTAGGAGACTTATTACATCTGTTTTCTTTTGCCGGCTTTTGACTTGCTCAAAACATGCTGGATGAAGGGTTTTTATCAAGCCTTTGCAAACAGCGCCGTTAAAACAAACAAAAAAAAATCACTGCATATTCATGGCTCATTAAACATGTAAACTTTCTCTGAGTTCAGAGTTCTGTTGTAACAATTCTAACCACACTGTTTTCCGACCAAAATGGCTTCTGTGTCCTAGGAAGTCATCCAATGATCTGTTATGAAAGAAATTAACTATTATGAATGCGCCTGGAAAAATATCATGTGAACAAGAGAGGTGTACATTAGGTTAAATAAACACCTTGTTATTATATATTCTTATGACTCAGGTGAGGGTCTTTTTTTCTAACAAACTGCATAGAGGACAAGGTGGATATTACAAACAGGCATGTATAAGAAGTAATTAAGAGGAAAATGACAGAGAAATGAGAGGTCCAGGATGGGTCTGTCCCTCAGGTCCTTCATGAAGGACAGAGGATGATTTAATACTGAAGGACTGGGGGGTTTAAATGCCACCCAGAGGCCTGTGCAGAGATGAGCGCTGTTGTGTGTAAATATGGTAAATACCACATTCTCAACACTCACGGGCAGCGGCAAACAAATATTCCCCTAAAAATTGACAGTGAAATTGAGGAAGAAGGCTACTGCGCAGAAGGCAAACGTTATGAATCAAACTTTGCATTTTATTTCTTTGTATGGTAGCAGCAATAAATATGGCTTGTGATATAAATATTGGAAGTGCTCCTGACAGAATAAAATATATAAATAAATTAGGGCTGTCAAACAATTAATTGTGATTAATCGCATACAAAATAAAAGTTTGAGTTAATAATAACTTAATAAATGTGTGTGTACTGTGTGTAATTATTACGTATATATAAATAAATAAAACACACAAATTAATATTTAAGAGAACTATGATATGTACACAATTATATAAAAATTATCAATACATATTTCTTAAATTTATACATGAATGTGTCTGTATTTATATATACATACACATTACACCTCTCAAACTGCTTTTATCATTTATATATTTGTATCATTTACTTAAATGTCTTTTATTTATAGATTATTGTTCTATAGATGGTTGATCTACTTATCTATTTTATATTTTGTGTGAAAATGATTATCATTTTTAAAGGATCTTTCAGCAAGTTTTCCTAAAAATAAGACCACTACAATATACATTTTTGCCCCCAATGAAGTCTTTCCAAAAGTTAGTGTAATCGTTTGCCAGATAGACAATAGTGTCAAGGCATGCTTGAAATTAAATATTAAAATGTTATAAAACGCACTGTTGCGCTACAGGCGTCCCGAGTTCGAATCCTGGCTCGAGGACCTTTCCTGATCCCGCCCCCTTCTCGCTCTCCCACTTCACTTCCTGTCAGCTATGATCTGTCCTATAAAGGCAAAAAGGCCAAAAATAAATCTTAAAAAGGAAAAAAAAACATTATATGTGAATAAAAACAAAGAAAAATGAAGGTAAATATCTTGTGAACATAATTTTCATTGGTATTTCTAATCAAGTTGTAATTCTGTTAATTTTTTGCTAAAAGCATTAAAATGTTCGGTGACACTTTACAAGGTTAATTAGTTAACATTAGTTAACTACATTAGTTAACATGAACTAAGAATTAATACTTATACAGCAAGTTAATGTTAACTTTTACTAATGCATTTGTGTTAACATTAGTTAATGCACTGTAAACTAACATGAACAAACAAAGAACAGCTGTATTTTTATTAATATTAACAAAAAATTAATAGTGTAATGTATTGTTCGTTTTTCATTCATATTAGTTAATACATTAACTAATGTTAAGAAATGACACCTTATTGTAAATTGTTACCACATTTACTGTAGAACATATATGACATTAGCCTATGTAAGAAAAAGATATTGCCCATTTTATTGGAGAAAAAAAACTGAAATGTGATTGAAATAACCCTGCGATGAAAATGTACATTACTTTTAAAAAAAGAAAAGGTGATGCATGTTGTCCGTGGAAAATTAAACAAACTAATGAGAGTGTAAAAAATGTGTGTTTCAGGGGACTTATTTTTCTAAAAGTCTACAGTGCCAAAAGTGCCAAATACCATTAGGACCCAGCTGAGGCTGTTGAAGAGATGATGCCACCCACTGACCCAGAGCAGCAGACACTGTGTTATTACCGAAACTGTGGTCAGGGCCTAAGCTTATGCTTGATGGGAACTGAGAAATGATTTTCGAAATGGGAGCATGTCTTCATTTGTGTACTGATCTCAAAACTGAGTAAACATACTGTACCATGTTTTTTCATGTTCATGTTTTTCTGTAATTTTCCATTTATTATATTCATTAAAAGGGGATTTTTTTTATTATTATTCATTGTTTTCAGATGCTTAAACACGATTTCTGTCTTGTCACTGCTCACAGTTCTTTCAGTGTGTTTTCAGTAAAATAAAATAAAATAAAAATAATGGGTTTTTGAGAAAATACTGACAGTTTCATGGTCCAACATGAACTTTTTCTCTTTGTCAAAGACAGAAACATGTTTAAATCATATTGTAATTTTTGAGGGGAGATATTAGAGAGGTGATAATCCATCTTCTTCTAGCACATTGAAAACTAATTAGAGAATGTGAGAGGAATGATGCTGAGGGAATGGTGGGATTTACCTTAAGAGCGGAACATTGACCATTGAAGTACAGTTCCCAATCAACTCAGAGTCATCTGTAATCCTGGACCGGATCACTCGTCGGGTTCTCCCGTCAGCCAAAATTATAAAAACAGCAAGATGGATGGTGAAATAATGATTAATTCTGGATTTGATGACAATCAGACTGCTTTTGTGATGTGGGGCTGCATTGTCTGGGAAAAAGAAGTTACATAGAAACAGTTGAAATCCAGCGGCAGCAAGACCACTGAAGTGAAGTGGGCCTCTTTCCCATCTCACAGCATTATCATTTCTGATTCTTTCCTTAGCACATGAGAATTCACTATTCCCATTCTTCAAGTCTTCAGCAAAATAAAATTCCCACCATTTCTTGGGCAGATTCTTTTGTCTGTCTCTTTAGTCTCTCTTATTTTGTTTGTTTCTCTCTCATTCTATGTGTGTGGGGAAAGTGACTATAAACAGTAGGCTCTCTGTGTTTTAGCGTCTCTTTTGTCACCATTTTCCCTGACCGGTTCTCTGCCTCCAGGCAGACAGATCATAATACTCTACAGTCCCTCAGACAGCAGTGGGAATAAGAAATATTGTCTTGATTTCTGTCCCAAATAGGAATTATTGTACACCCACAAAGGTGTAAGAATATAACCACATTGTGTGCGAGAGAGAGAGAATCTGTGGATCTGTGTGCTTGGGAACCATTACACTACAAAAAATACTGAGCAACACACTTTTGTTTTTCTAGCATGATGGGTTTAGCTTTCCATTAACTGCTGACAACCCTGATAACACACATACATCTCAAAGACGTCTATTTGAAGTGCGTGTTAACATCTTGAAGACATATTTTTTAAAGTGTTTCTTCATCAGCATTACATATCTTGGATGTTTCCTGTTAGATGTCAAACAGACCTTTAGAAAATATGTTTATGATTTAGAATGTATGTAAAACTGGCATCTTAAAGATGCTGTTAGATGTTTGTACACAGCAGATGCTTTCCAGATGAAGATATCTTGCAGATGCATGTGTGCTATCTGGGAAATACCTTATAAATTATTTATACATTTTAATGAATAGCTGTTGCGTCTGTTCAGAGTCAAACAGATGAGAACATTCAAAATTAGATGCTGTTAATACAAACATTTGTAAGCATTTTGATGCATTGGCATACTGACACCTGGCATGCATGATCGAATTTACATGTCAATCATTTGTATGGCTGCGAACTTACCGCTATGTTATTTTTTTATGTAGGCTATTTTTGACATGATATAGATTTTCTGTATTGAAATTCTTATTTTATAAAAAGCAGCTATAGCGTTGTAAAACGTTACAATGTTACATGTTTCTCAACAATATTTTAGCTAAAAAGATATGCGTGTATGATATTCTGTCAGCTAAGGTAAAAAAAAGGCGTCAGATTTGGGAATGAACAACTCTTTTGAATCGGTTCTTTTCAATGAATCGATCATGCTGGTATTATGAATCAAGACTGGTTGCGTTCAAAATCGTGTAGGTACTTGTAATTTGCAATCATTAGAAAGCGTATTTTCTATATAGTATTAATGTATGTAGTATGAATGAATGCAGTATGAAAGTAATGAATGCCTTGTCTTTGTCGTGTGACCTACCAGTGTCCGTTGTGTCGTTTCACTGCCATTCACAAATCCATGGCCTCATAGTAAAGCGTCCACGGACGCGGAAGTAGTCATCCAGGTACTTTTTTAGTACTGTTTTATGAGTAATATGAATTCAGACATACTCTTTTCACACAGTTTTATGTCTATAGTAAAAACAAAAACAAAAACAAACAAACAAACAAACAAACAAACAAAACAAAAAAAACATGGCGTCACATATAGTCTCCACGGGATGTTGACTTCAGCCTCTCTCCGGAAGTAGTAATCCAGGTACTTTTTTCGTACTGTATTATGAACAATATGAATTCGCAGATACTCTTTTCACATAGTTTTATGTCTATAGTAGAAAAAAATATGGATATTTGGATACATGCTTTATTGGATTCAGTTGGAGTGGTTTTAAAGTAAATGATTCATCCATTCAACTGAATCAGGTACAAACAAACAGTTTTTGGTTGTATTCCTGTTAACAGTGTTTGACTTTGATTTGATGACAGGAAATGTTGTAACTTTATCTTCATAACTAACAGGCATTACAACAAATGAAAATATACTGTTTTTGTAATGTTTTGTGGAGAATTTAGAAAAAAACACACCTTACTATTTTTATCACACATGAAAAAATCTAAAGAATAAGCTTAGCTTAGCTAGCTACATTTTTGAGTTTTTTGCCCAACACTATTTAACTTAAAGCTAACATAAATTTACCTTCCTGTGTTTTTTGCAATTTTTTTAAAGGGATAGTTCACCCAAAAATGAAAATTTGGTCAGTAATTTTTTACCCTCATGTTGTTCCAAACCTGTAAGACCTTTGTTCATCTTCGCAACACAAATTAAGATATTTTTGATGAAATCCAAGAGCTTTCTGACCCTGCATAGACAGCAATGCAACTGACACATTCAAGGCCCAGAAAGGCAGTAAGGACATCATTAAAATAGTCCATTTGACATCAGTGGTTCAACTCTAATTTTATGAAGCTACGAGAATACTTCTTGTGTGCAAAGAAAACAAAAATAACAACTTTTTTCAACAATTTTTTCTCTTCCGTGTCAGTCTTCGAAGCACGTTCATGAGAGTACCACGTATGCGTGTGGTGCTGCTGATGCTGAAGCCCCCATTCTGATGACATTCTTTTGTTTTCTTTGCACGCAAAAAGTATTCTCGTTGCTTCATAACATTACGGTTGAACCACTGATGTCACATGGACTATTTTAACGATCTCCTTACTACTTTTCTGGGCCTTACAGGTTTAGAACAACATGAGTGTGAAGTAATTAATGACAAAATTTTCATTTTGGGGTGAACTATCCCTTTAAGACATTATTATATTTATTTAGCCATTTCCCTCATGTAGCTGATTTTTAGGGGTTCAAGCACATAGCGCTGAAACCCAATTGTAATTGTTAGAATGGTCACGGATCAGCAATCTCCACACAAAACTGATTGTGCAGACCAAACCGTAAGTCGTAGAGACTTGAAACTTGGAGGGTTGGTAGTACTCACACCACCAACATTGTGACCAATGACGGGGGTGCTACAGCAAACAAAAGTACAAAATCGCTCTTAACTCCTAAATCGTCATTTGCAGGCTCAAGTATCTAATGTTGCTGGAATCCTTGGGTCACGACAGACAAAACGCACACCTCTGATGCGATCGTGAGCCTGGCTAAATTTTCGGGTATTTCGCAGTTTTTGAAAAACCTACTTTTGCGAACTAGTTCTAGGTTTTTCGGCTGATTGGAAACAAGCTATTGAAGGAGATTCTCTGGAGAGTGAATAGCAATAATTACTAAAAAATGTTTAACTTTCGACTCACCTTCACAAAGGGACGCCAAAACGTTCGAAAGGGGCAGGGCCGCTTTTACTAAAATGACTATAACATTTAAATGGAATGAGATATCTTTGCTAAACTCACAACCTCAGAATCTGAGGTCACAGGAAAAAATTGCGGAGCTTAGCCACTTGCACACTCAAAAAAATCCCCATAAAAATGGCTATAACTGCGCAATCATTTGTCCTTTCAACATGAAAATCTGTGTGCATGGTCTTGGTCAAAAGTGCCACAAGTGTCTATAAGGACATTTGGTGTTTCCCCTAGGTTTCCGATTTGGGTCGGTTTGGGTGTCAGGTCAGTAACCAGTACCCTGTACCCAACGGTATTTTTTTTTACCAGTACTTTACTTTCTGTTTAATAACAAAAACATTTATTTCAGTAAAAAAATTTTTTGTGTGTTTTAATTTTTCTGATAATCAAATGAAGACATTAAACATTTATTTGTTTTTAATAAAATTAATATTAAACCCTTTTATTTTTTGCCAAACAAACATATTTACTGTTAAAGTTAATACTTGGAAGAAAAATTGTGTGGAAATTATGTTTAAAAAGTTAAAAAAAATAATAATTTAAAAATAATAATAATAATTGTAGTAATATAATAAAAATAATTGTAGTATTTCTTTCTATAATTAGGTGGTTAATCTTGTTATAATATTTATTTTTAGCATTTAATTGTTTTATTTAAAGAACTATATAAACACCTTAATTATACTGTGCAAAAGTAATACAAGACTATATATTTCTATTGCATGTTAAATCGTACTTTTATTTTGACAGGTTGCTGGGAAGATTTTGTGTGTATATGATGCTAGTTTTCTCAAATGAAACGGGAAAATTCACATGAAGTGACTCTCACAGCGGCTCTAGAGATTAAGTTTATGTCGTCATATAATGAGATGCAGAGGCCGAAAATCACCGCGAGCGTCACGTGTGCTTCAGTATTTGTGTAGTAAACAAAACCGCGTCTCCGCCATTAATTCATACAGAGGCAAGCGGAACATGCAGGATTCATATCTAAACCATCGTTTTGAGTTTTAATATTCACAGACACTAGTCCATATCACGATTCGAATTAAGTGAGAGACCTACTTTTGATTTATTAATCCAAAAATTGACGAATTCTGTGGCATTCTGCTCTATAGAGTAAATCTGTTTTTATGAATGGACTCCGCGATCCCGCCCGCGTTTTCACGGAGGAGAAATTGTAGACGCGCGACCAAGTAGAGACAGAAATGACATGCCCTTGTGTAAATAAGATAAATAACATAAGGCTATTTAGTTTGTTTAATAAAAGAACAAGGTATAGAAAGGTAACCTTAAATGACTTATGTTGTGATCTGTCAAAATATAGAAAATAAAGTTAAAACAAATTAATTTGACCTCCAAGGGGGGCAGGGGGTGCCGTTGGGGGGGCAACAGACTAAACACCTGTTAGTCAAGGTTGACGGAGGCCGATTGGCACGAAATTTGGTGGGCCTGTTTAACTCATAGCCCCTAAAGGCCTGCGAGAACTTTGAAAGTATTTGGCCACTGGGGTGCGATATCACATAAACGATTGTACGTAACATGGTTTTTTGCACATACGCACTATATTCGTATCAAACAATAGAACTACTCATACTAGACAACTTTGCCTCTAGAACCACTGCTGTCAATCAAAGCATTTGTTAAATGATTGAAAAGATGTCAAAAACCTACTTTTGCAAACTAGTCCTAGTTTTTTTGCTGAATCTGTGAAAAACTCTCTAGGTTAATAAGTATCAAAAAATGTTGAAATTTACCCTTTGGGAGGCTATAACAGCATCATTTAGAAAAGGGGCCTGTCCAGATTTTCTCAAAAAAAAACCTATAAAACTTGCGACAGGTGACTCTAAACAAGCATGCAAAGTTTTAAGGAGATCGGACCACAGATGGCGCTATAACAGTTAAAAAGGACTCAGAAACACTGTATTGCTATGGTAAATTACCTGGATTTGCCACAAATGCTTTTTTGATCATTGATTTAGGTGGGTACAGCCTTGCTAAGTAATATGTAATGTCTAATCCTTATATGCTTTTTTCAATCAGTGCTTGTAGCTATATTAGATTTGATTATTTTAGTGGGATTTTGGCCTGTTCTCTCTCTAAAGTGAGAATGAGGCACCTTAGTATATCTCTGATTTCATACCTTGTGACCTTGGCTTGAGCCGGCCAGGTGAATCTTATACTGGTCTTCGTTTTCCACAAAGCAGGATGGCTGCACAAGGGAGATTAATGAATTAGAAATTAAAATGTCGTCCTTTGGGACACCCGACTTGCTCCCTGCATAAACTCCTCCCCACCCCCCACGTCAGGCCGTCCGTTGTCCGTGTCTTCTCAGAGCAGTTATCAAGCACCTGTGCATTGTGTGGCCAGTACAATCGCACTTCCTCTCCGCTCAACCTCTCCCTCCTGGATGGACACAAACGACTCGCTGGTCATTTGTGCTGGAAAGCCATCCTTATTCTATGCATTGCGAACGGCCATCTCTTCAGACCAGCCCTGGTTTGGTGATAAGAATGGATATAAACCAGAGTGCACCAGTTCACAGTCATCACAATGGATGCCTGTCACTCAAAGCTTAAAGAGACCCCAAAGGACTACTCATCAGGAAAACCTCTTGTGACCTCCGCTATCCTGGGGTCACCCTTTCTAATTCCCCTCCCCCTGCTCTCTCTCTCTTTATATCTATGTATCTCTCTCTCTTTGTTTCTCTTTTTTTTCTCTCTCAATATATTGGAAAATTATATAATAGAAAAATCCATTCTGTATGATAAAGACACTATAGATGTATGTAAGTATGTATTTGTTTGCATGGTTTCTTTTTCATCTTCTCTTTCTTCTTTCTTTATATTTTTATTTAACATATTATAAAAAAAGTATTAGTACAAAAATATTAATATAAAAATATTATCATTAGTATTATAAATAATTATTAACATGATTATGAAATATTATTAATATAAAACATAATATTTAAAAATGTTAAAATATTATTATTATTAATAATTGATTTTTTTTTTATTTGTTATCATTTTATTATTTTACAACCCATTACAGGAATGTGAATTTTAAGATGGCATAGAGTCTTATGTAAATTTGTATATTTATTTATTTATTTATTTATTTGATTTCTTTCTTTTATTTCTTTCTTTATAATCATCATAATATTTTATTGTCATAATTTAATACAATATTAGAGTTATTAATAATTAAATTTGAACATCTTATATAAATGTCATTCATTCATTCATTCATCCATTTAATTACTTTTTTGCTATTTCTTTATTGTCATATTAATAAAATATTACAGTTAATAATAATTAAATGTAGACATCTAAATAAATGTCAGCATTTATTTATTCTTCATAATTAATGTCATAATTTTAAAAAATATTACAGTTACTAATAATTACAAAAATGTCAGTCTTATATTTCTTTATTAATTAATTTCTGTATTAATTAATTAATTTATTCTTTTTATACTGATCATCATATTTTATTGTCATCATTTCAATAAAATATTACAGTTACTAATAATTACATTTAGACATCTTATATAAATGTCAGGCTTATATTAACTAATTAATTTATTTATTTATTTATTCATTTATATTTTTTATTTTTTATACTCATCATATTTTGTCATAATTTTAATAAAATAAAACACCTTATATAAATGTTAGTCTTATATAAATGCATTTATTAATTTATTCATTCATTCATTTATTTACTTACCTTTTTTCTATTTATCTTCTTTATAATCATCATATCATACATATTTTATTGTCATCATTTTAATAAAATATTACAGTTATTAATAATGACATTTAAACATCTTATAAATGTCAGTCTTATATTTATTTATTAATTAATTTATGTACTAATCAATTAATGTATTTACTCTTTTTTACTGATCATATTTTATTGTCATCATTTTAATAAAATATTACAGTTACTAAAAATGAAATTTAAACGTCTTAATTAATTTCTATTTCTTTTTTATACTCATTTTATTGTCATCATTTTAATAAAATATTGCAGTTATTAATAATTAAAATTAAACATCTTATTTAAATGTCAGTCTTATATAAATGCATTAATTAATGTATTATTCATTCCTTCATTTACTTACTTTTTTCTGTTTCTTCTTTGTGATCATCATATTTCATCATTTTACTAAAAATTACAGTTATTAATAATTACATTTAAACATTTTATATAAATGTCAGTCTTATACAAATGCATTTAATAATAATAGTTTTAATCTAATATTACAATTAGTTACAATTGAAATTTGAAAATTGGCAGATTTTTTATTTGTTTCTTTTTAACTGTATTGTATTATCCCATGACAAGAATGGGAACTTTAAGATGTGAACTTTTGAGTCTTTTGGAACTGATTTGATTTAGTTAATTATTGAGGTTTTGTGCAGGACACACCACCATCATCCAAAGAAACGCTGTATTATTTATGTATGATGTAAGAAATTAGTATTAGTACGGCTATTTCACTCCGAATTCCCCCTAAAGGATGTGAGACGTCATCAGTTCCTGCGTGTCCTGTCATGGCATGTCCGTTGCGAGTCACTGTGACGCCACTGGTCTCTGGAGCTGACCTGAAGAGAGAATGGACAGCGGAACAGGCCTCCAGTCACCCATCACACCCACCCACTGAATGCACAGAGAAAAGTGACCCCTCCTGACCCCACCCCATGTTTACCACAAGACGCAAGCTTTCTATTTGTCTCTCACCCCCTTTAAACTCAACTGAGCGACTGAAAGTTTCCAGTGGAGCTGGAACACTCGCAGGCTTTGTGAACTAAACACTTTGATAGCGCCTCTTTTTCTCTCATTGTCTCTCTCTTTCTCTCAGTGGCTTGAATATTTTCCACAGCAGCTCTCTTCCATCCTTCACAAAGCTGTCATTGTGGAGCGTTCATGGCGTGAGGGGGTTCATGAATGTCTGCCGTAGAGTCAGGCCACAGTGGGCCGCTCTCACAGCACACAAACACTGACGGATGACTCACACTTCCGAGGCGACCTCTCGCTCTCAAATCATCATTTATTCTGTACGTCGTCCGCAGATCTGTTAGAGGGGAGATGTTGAACATGTCAGCATCTGTGGATTTATTTGCACATAAAATACAGAGCAGAGATTTACTGCACTGTTACAAAAATTGTTTTTGCACACTATCCCTTCACACGCCGACAGGTTTATCTCATTTATGCAATCGCCTCAAAAGTATTTGAACACTTTTAGGCACTTCAAACATAGGGATTCCCAAATATTTTCATTTACAAAAGCCCATACAGTTAAAAAAAAAAAAAACTTACTTAGTTCACTTACTTTTGACCGTGCATTCAAACATGGCTACGTTTCCCAAAAGTATCATAAGAAAGCATTGAAGCTTTTGGGAATGGCAGACCAGAACAATGCTTATCAGAGGACCGAAAAAAACATGTGTTTGAGTTTTCACAATAAACAAATTGAAACTGTAGCCTACATAGTTTGGGCAAATACAGATTTCTATGGTTACCACTACAGTAAACATATTTTAAACAAGTGTAAACAAAAACATACACAAGGCGTATTAAATGTTAAAATGTGTTTCAAATATAAAGTTAAGTGGGTATCATTAGCCATTTCACTGTTAGTTATTTAAAAATTTAATACATTTCATAATTTAAAAGTCCAGTTTAGAAGTACTGTATTGGTTTCGATATCGACAGTACTCCCTTTTAAAAGTATCGGTATCAAAATAAGCAAAATAAGTGGTATCGCCTATTTTATTATTATTATTTAAAAAAAAAAAACATAAATAAATAAATAAAATAAAACTGGCATAAATTTGGAATTTTTTTATATATTTTCATCAGTATAAACATATAAAACATTTATCATTTCCATTAACATTTATTATTTCTATTAACAGAGTACATCTTTTTTTTTTTTTTACAAAAATATAAAATAAAAATGGCATAAATGTGCACTTTTTATATATATTCAGCAGTATAAACGTAAAATATAAAACATTTATCATTTCTGTTAACAGAGTACATCTTTTTTTTACAAAAATAAAAATAAAATTGGCATAAATGTGCACTTTTATATATATATATATATATATTCAGCAGTATAAAAATTTTAAATATAAAAAACTTATTTTTTCTATTAATAGAGTGCTTTTAAAAAATAGAATAAAAATAAAATAAAATTGGCATAAACTTGGAATATTTTAGATATTTTCATTAGTATAAATATTTAAAATATAAAACATTTATTATTTCTATTAATACAGTACATATATATATATATTTTTTTTTACAAAAAAATAAAATAAAATTGGCATAAACTTGGAATGTTTTATATATTTTCATTAATATAAATATTTAAAATATAAAACATTTATTATTTATATTAATAGAGTACATTTTTTTTTACAATAAAATAAAATTGGCATAAATTTGGAATGTTTTATATATTTTCATCAGTATAAACATTTAAAATATAAAACACTTATTATTTCCAATAATAGAGTACATTTTTTAAAAAAATAAATAAAATAAAATAAAATAAAATTAGCATAAATTTGGACTTTTGATATATTTTCAGCAGTGTAAACAGTATAAGTAGTAAGTACATATTTTTACCCACCATTAGATTACTGTTGAAAGCAATAAAAAAACTTTTGATTAAATTCACAAATATGAATTCTGACTAGTCTTCAGAAGCAGCATGAAACAGTAATGTCAGATTCTGTAAATATTATTTTATTTATTTATTTATTTATTTATTTTTATGTATTTTTTTTGTTTTTAATTTATTTATTTATTTATTTTATATTATTATTATTATTATTATTATTATTATTTTATTTTTTGCTTTTCCATGGACCCCCTATATCAGCGTTATTATAGTATCATTGATATACTATTACAGATTTTCTGGTAACACTTTACAATAAATTTTGATTAGTTAATGTTAGTTAGTGAATTAACTAAGATGAATAAACAATGAACAATACAATTATTACAATGTTCATTAATCTTTGTTAACCTTAGTTAATGAAAATACAATTGTTCACTGTTAGTTTGCATTAATTCACAGAGCATTACATGTTAAGTGGAACTTGTGATTTTAATATTGCATTAGTAAATGCTGAACTTAACTTAAATAAATGCTGTAGAAGTATTGTTCATTCTTAGTTCATGTTAACTAAAGTAGTTAATGTTAACTAATGAACCTTATTGTAAAGTGGTACCGATTTTGTTAATATTTTGAATTAGATTTTATTTTATATGTTCTGTTTTCATGTTTTAGTAATTTTCTTGTGTGTGTTTTATCATTTTATAATAGTTTTACATTTTTTAAAAAATACATTTTTATATACATTTTTAGTTTTTTTAGTTTTATTTTATTTTAGTTAAACTAAGCAAAAATTGGCCTTGGCAACTAGCTGAAATAAAAAGTCTTTCAGTATACCAGAAAGTCAGAAAAGTATTTCAGTTAACGTGTTTGGTTTCAAGTAATGGAAATATTTTATATAGTTTTAGTGTGTATATATATATATATATATATATATAAATAGTGATAAAAAATTAAAAGTAATAAAAAAATGTTTTGTTTGATACGGGTGTGCTGTGTTTTTTTTTTGTTTTTTTTTAAATAAATTCTACTTGGTCTGATGTTTTGTTTTACTGTGTAATTCAATAACCCAATGTTCAAATATTTAATTGTAAAAAAGAATATGTTATAGTCCTAGTACTTCATACTTAAAAAGTTGCAACCCATGACAGGCTTGTTTCTTTTTTATCTGACACGAAACTAGCAGATGAGCACATGGTCCTTGCTGCGTAAACATGCCTCAAACAGGCAAAGAGAGCCAGAGGAAGTCCGAAATAGCTGCGTAAAAGCCCCGGGCCAATGGTGGCATTTCAGCCCACCGTGATGCAACCTGCTTTCTGGGGAGACAGAAAGAGTGAGAACGACAAAACCAGAAAGAAAGAGGAAACAGTAGAAAAGAGACAGAGAAAGGGAGAATAAAAAGCCGCACCGCTCTGTCAGGAAAGGTCAATTACGAGCCTAAACCACGGGGGACGTGTGTTGCCCAGGAAGTGCCTTCCGACCCCCAACCCAGGGAGGGTGCACCACAACAGTCACAAACCTCCCGTTGCCATGGCAGCATGACATTTGTCACCATTCAAATGAGGCCCGGACCTGACTTAAACAAGCCAGGCCAAAAGCCCTGCCTCCTTTTGCCTAAATAAACCACCAGCAGAGTGATGAAAACGGTAAGGTAACCTGTAGTACATTACAATCAGTCAGCAGGTAGGCTATGTGGCTGTAGGAATGGAAGCGATATTCATAAACCGCCTTCAAATAAAAAGCAATTAGTGAGGTTTGTAATGTAAAGTTCAGGCATTTATAGAGCTAACAAAGGAAACAACACCAAACCCACACAGACTCACAATGAGCCATTAGAGACAGGCCAGAAACACACAGACATAAATAAAAGAGTCCGTCGGGTCATAAACACCCAAATTAAACTAATTACTGCTGTAAATATCTCATTACATTGATTATACATACATTAGACGCCACATATAAATGATTAGTTAAACAACGGTAAACAATTTATTGTTTTCTCTCTTCTTCATGCTAATTGAGCTAGTCGAAGTTTGGTTCTTTTTTTATTCGCGTCGTTTTATTATGGCTGTGTATTAGATTAGTTTAAAAGGGTTGGCAAGATTATTTCTTTTAAATAATCCACGTCTATTTATTTTCTTTAGTCGATGAATGTTTCACTTGTACAAACAGGCGCAATTAACAGTCAGGATTTTGCTTAGAAAAACACATGCGATCACCGATAATACTCAAAATTCAAATGAAGCCGTTGTTAAACATGAATAGAAATGTAGTTTGTGAAAGCAGAGAGAGAGACAGGTCATGTAAACCGCTTTCCTCACCTTTTATATCAAGATAAAACAATGTTGCCATCTAGTGGTGAAGAATTATACGATAAAAAAAAATTATATTATATTATATTATATTATATTATATTATATTATATTATATTATATTATATTATATTATGGACCACAAAACCAGTCTTAAGTAGCATTTTGGCTATTTTGGAAATAGCCAAAAATACATTGTTTGGGTCAAAATTATCAATTGTTCTTTTATGCCAAAAATTATTAGGATATTAGGTAGAGATCATGTTCCATTAAGATATTTTGTACATTTCCAACTGTAAATATATCAAAACGTAATGTTTAATTAATAATATGCTTTGCTAAGAACTTCATTTGTATAACTTTAAAGTTGATTTTCTCAATATTTAGATTTTTTTTGCACCCTCAGATTCCAGATTTTCAGATACGTTGCATCTTGGCCAAATATTGTTCTATCTAACAAACCATACATAAATGGAAAATGTATTTATTCAGCTTTGAGATGATGCATAAATCTCAATTTCAAAACACTGACCCTTATCACTGGTTTTGTGGTCCAGAGTCACATATTATATTATATTATATGTGACCCTGGACCACAAAACCAGTCATAAGGGTCAATGTTTTTGGAAATGTATACATCATATACATAATTTATACCTTAAAGCTAAATAATGAGCTTTCCTTTGATGTATAGTTGTATATAATGTATATTAGGATCGGACAATATTTGGCCGAGATACAACTATTTGAAAATCTGGAATCTGAGGGTGCAAAAAGTCTAAATATTGAGAAAATCGCTTTTAAAGTTGTACAAATAAAGTTCTTAGCAATGCATATTACTAATCAAAAATTACATTTTGATATATTTATGGTAAGAAACTTTGCAAAATACATTGTTTGGGTCAAACATAATCTTTACTTAATATCCTAATGATTGTTGGCATAAAAGAAAAAACACTAATTTTGACCCATACAATGTATTGATGGCTATTGCTACTTATGACTGGTTTTGTAGTACAGGGTCACATATTATATTATATTATTATACATTCAAATGTGTAATTTTTTTAACCTAGTTAAAAAGTAAAGATATATACAGTCAATTTTAAGCCAATTATTGCACAGATTTTATTTGTCCTCAACAGATTAAAAATAAATCTACAGATTAAAAATAAAATTACAGTCAGAGAACAAGAAAGCCTTAACTTGAACAGATTACATCAATGCAGTTAGTATGGCGGATATCGAGTAACATTACGTTATTATAGATACTATGAAAACTACTAGGCTAATTGTCCAAAGATATAATCACAGTATGCATATATGCATATATTACATACACCAATCTGAATATGTAACTAATAAACTGCTGACTATTATGTCTATTGCTGTATTTTAACATGTGTGAGCATGATTTACAAAGCCATGAAACCATAAACACATTAGAAACTTAGATTTACATTAGAATTCAATTTTTAAACAGAAATACAATAATGCCTTTTTATACTGTTTGCTTTCCTGTAACAGTAAGCTCTTCCAGTAATTCATTAATAGTGATTTGACAACTACTTACACAGATCAGGCCCACATTATTCAGAATCATTTGTGAATTAAATATCTCATTTGTAGTGAAATAAGTATGTTTTTTCCCACTCGCTGCCAGATGATGGGTTACTTAAAAGTGATCAGAGAGATGTGATCTCTACAACTACCAAATAATGTGATACAGGCCGAAATTAAGTGAAATTGTCACAAAATACTGTTGATGTGATTGTGTGTAAGCATGTGTTAAGCCTTTTAACTATTAAGAAGTTTAACAATCACATACTTGTGAAGGGACCGTATGAAAACATACATGATGACGCCACTCAGTTCTTAAGTACATTGTGTCTCTGATGACATTCATCACTGTTATACATCCAGAATGGACTCAAACTCATCTATCCTCTGCTTTGTGTTTCCTCTCTTAATCTTCCTGTAGCTGACAGTGTTGTACATGGTAGTTTTTATAGGGCGGTAGTTTTCGTCCTTCTCAAACTGCCGGATTGACATCTCAACCGAAGGCTGGAAATCATCAACCAATTCATCATCCTCTTCCTCTATTTCTTCTTCTTCTGTCTTCGCATTTTCCTCTTCATTATTTCCACTTACTTCTTCTTCATTCTTTTCTGCATTGTTCTCACTTATTTCTTGTTCATTTTTGTCTGAATTATTCACCGGCTCTACAGGTGCCGTCGTCTCTTGAGGTGCTTCTTCTGTTTGACCATTCATTTGCTGTTTTTCGGCTTCCAATGCATCCTTGTCGTTCTGCTCCATTGATGTCACTTCCTGTCCTGTGATTGCAGCAGTTGTTGTCAATTCATAAAGGAAAAGAGACACACATTTTACACTTGAATTCCAGTCCATTTACCCCAAACCAACAGATGTTTAAACCAAACTGATAAGAAACGCAGATGTACAAAAACAAATATATACACGCTTTAAAATGCAGGTTCTTTATTGGCATCAGTGTTTCAATGAAGAACCCCGAACGCTTTTAAATGCAGAAAAGGTTCTTTATAGTGGAAAAAGGTTCTTTAGATTTTTTAAAGGTTCTTTAGAGAGCCAAAATTTGTTTTTCTATACTCACTACACATTCACAATGCCATAGAAGAACTTTTTCATCTAAATGGTTCCATAAAGAACCTTTAACATCTGAAGAACCTTTCTGTTGCACAAAAGGTTCTTGGTGGCGAAAGAAGGTTCTTCAGATTATAAAAAGGTAAGAACAGATGTTTCTTCAAAGAACCTTTGACTGAATGTTTTTTTGTGGAACCAAAAATGGTTCTTCTATTTTTAAGAGTGTATGGCATCACTGCAAAAACACGCCTTTGGAGCCTTTTTTTTTTAAAAGTAGATGTTTCTGTACTGCGATTTCACCATTTTACCTGATATGGTATTCAAATGACAGTTAATGTCTGTGCTTTCAATCAACACAATGGTTTGTCATTTCCAAATTAGGAAAAGACCTTTGGTAAGTTCTTGACAGGATAGGATGAGACTTGGCAAAAGATGCAAAGTTGTTTTGAGGAATTTTAATTTGATTTGACTAAACAAAGTGACCGACTGCTGGAATGAGAACTGCAAGTACACAATCCTTCCTGTATGTTTCAACAATGACAGTCCTTACATAACATGCAAGAATTGGGAAATTGTGCTATACGGTTGCATAAATACCTAAAAGAGAGAATATCTTTTCAAGTAACCGTGTCTAGACATCTTTCAAACTACTTTTTGAAAGCAGCATTGCTGTTCTCTTCCTGGTTGTGTCATTTATCATACCAAATTTAGTTTTTCCTCAACATGAAGCAACCTAATCACTTTGAAAAAGTAAACCAAACCACCTGAATGTAAAAAACTAACTTATACCTTCATCAAAAACAAAGACCAGTCAATGGAGGAGATTTGCATTGTTAGTACAACCGCAAAAAACCAACCACCACACTGACGCAAACTCTAAAACCTCGTTGTACTCAGTTAATAATGTATCTTACCTTGTTTGAGTTGGCTCTGTA
This sequence comes from Labeo catla, assembly GCA_012976165.1. NCBI lineage: Eukaryota > Metazoa > Chordata > Actinopteri > Cypriniformes > Cyprinidae > Labeo > Labeo catla. Next base: position 1,109,635 of record VONZ01000119.1, read on the forward strand.
GTACTGTGTTAGTAGATCTGACTCTGATTGTTGTGGTTTGGGAAGGAGAGTGGACCTTGAAAGAGAAGGATGCTCAGAAGTAGTCTCTTGTGGTGTGCATGGCCGTGTCTGTGTCCCTCCCTTCACGACTCACTGGAATCTACTGGCATCGGGTGACGCAGCCTCATTCTCATTCCCTGTGGCGAAGCTGATGAGAATTTCATCGCCATTGTTTGGACAACAGTGTTGTTTGGTTTCTAATTCTGGGCATGAGCATGGGATTAAATGGGCTCATTTGTAAATACAGGGCATTCAGTTCAAAAAGTGGCAACTTCCCTTTTGAGGATATTCAAATATTCAAAGATATGAGAAGTCTTGGTGTTCTTCTACTGCAAAGTTTTGTTTACCAGATGTACATAAGGATATAGGCTTTCTAACAGATGGATATTATATTATTTTCACAGTTCAACATCTTTTGGAGATGCCAAATAATTAGCCTCTTGTTTGTGGGAAGTGGCTGACTATTCTGTTTTGCTTATTCCTCTGTTCCCTATAGGGAAAATGAAGTGTGCATAATTGTACTAAATGTATGCTTGTAGTGTATTTCAAATTTTGATACAAAAAAATAAAAAAATTAAAAAACTGTACTTGCAAATAATAAAATGTTGTTGAAATAAAAGCCCACAGAAATGTACTTAAAGAGAGATCACATTCATGTTTCTCAACACAATTGTAATAACATTGTAATAAAGCTAAATTAAAAGTTAAATCATTATGTTTTAATGATCTTGCATTGTGCTTAAGGAGCATTCTTACATTAATGCCTTAAATAACAAGACATTTGTAAAAGCAGGACAGTCAATTCGAAAGGTGACTACTTTTTGACCTTCTTTCTAAGGATATGCAAATATTTCACAGATGTGAGATGTCTCGGGGATCTTCTAATGCAAAGTTTTGTTTACGTGATATAATTGTACTGAATGTGTGCTTGTAGTGTATTTTAAACGTTAAAATTATTAAAAAAAACTATATTATTGAAATAAAAGGACACAGAAATGTACTTTAAGAGATAACACTTTAATGTCTCTCAACACAATTGAAATAATATTGTAATAAATCAAAATTAAAAGTTAAATCATTGTTTTAATGATCTTTCATTGAGCTTAAGGAGCACACTTACTTTGATGTCTTGAATAACAAGAAATTTGTAAAAACAGTTCATAAAGTGGCTCTTTTCGAGCTTCTTTCTAAGGATATTCAAATATTTCGCAGATGTGAGATGTCTCGGTGATCTAATGCAAAGTTTTGTTTACCAGATGTACATAAGGATATAGGCTTTCTGTCAGGTGGATATTATATTATTTTCACAGTTCAACATCTGTTGGAGATGCCAAATATTTAGCCTCCTGTTCATGTGAAGCGGTTGTCTATTCTGTTTTTCTTATTCCACTGTTCCCTTGTGAAAAAGAAGTGTGCATAATTGTACTGAATGTGCACTTGTGGTGTATTTTAAATGCTAAAAAATATATTTTGTCTGCACCGATATTATTTTGGGCAGTGCGCCGACATGTGGTGTAGTTGCACCTGAAACCTGCCTCGTGGACCTTTCCCGATCCAACCCCCTCTCTCTCTCCCAATTACTTCCTGTCATATGTCCACTGTCCTTTCAAAGGAAAAATGGAAAAACACCCCAAAAAAGGGAATACATACATATATATATATATATATATATATATATATATATTTTTTTTTAATAATATAATGTTATTGAAATGAAAGCCCACATAGATGTACTTAAAGACTTAAAGAGAGATCACATTCATGTTTCTCAGCACAATTCTAATAACATTGTAATAAGCGAAATTAAATGTTAAATCATTATGTTTTAATGATCTTTCATTGAGCTTAAGGAGCACACTTACTTTGATGTCTTGAATAACAAGACATTTGTAAAAGCAGGACATTCAATTCAAAAAGTGACTTCTTTTTGAGCTTAGTGTATTTTAAATCTTAATTTTTTTATTAAACTGCACTTGCAGATGTTATTGAAATAAAAAGGTCACAGATATGTTTTTTAAAAGATAACACTGTCGTGTTTCTCAACTCAATTGTAATAACATCGTAATAAAGCAAAATTAAATGTGACCCTGGATAACAAAATCAGTCATAAGGGTCGTTTTTTCAAAATTGAGATGTATGCATCATATGAAAGCTGGATAAATAAGCTTTTCATTGATATATTTGGTAGGATAGGACAATATTTGGCCTAGATACAACTATTTAAAAGAATCTGAGGGTGCAAAAAAATATATATATATATATATTGAGAAAATTGCCTTTAAAGTTCTTCAAATGATGTTCTTAACATTGTATGTGACTGATCAAAAATGAAGTTCATGGAACGTGATCTTAACATAATTTCCTAATGATTTTTGCCATAAAAAAAAATCAATCATTTTGACCCATACAATGTATTTTTGGCTATTGCTACAAATAAACCCCAGCGACTTAAGGCTGGTTTTGTGGTCCAGGGTCACAAATGTTAAATCATTATGTTTTAATGATCCTTCATTGTGCTCAAGGAGCACACTTACTTTGATGTCTTGAATAACAAGACGTTTGTAAAAACAGGACATCCAGCTTGAAAATGGCTCCTTTTTGAGCTTCTTTCTGAGGGTATTCAAATATTTTGCAGATGTGAGATGTCTTGCCGATCTTCTAATGAAAAGTTTTGTTTACCTGATATACATAAGGATAATAGGCTTTCTGTCAGGTGGATGTTATATTTTCACAGTCCAACATCTTAAAAGATTGTTAAAAGACTTGAAATAAAAGCCCACATAAATGTACTTAAAGAAAGACTGCTTTCATGTTTCTCAACACAATTGTAATAACATCGTAATGAAGCAAAATGAAAAGTTAAATCGTTGTTTTAATGATCTTTTGTTGTGCTTTCAAGGAGCACACTTACTTTGACGTGAGACACTAAACGAGACAACGAGACACTAAAGCACATGTAAAGTACTCAATTATAACTATATAGTGTTATTTGTTATTTTGTAACATCTAAAGTAACACGTTCATTCATTACAAACATATTTAAATAAATACCATATGTTTCAATAGAAATGACATTAAATGTATGTGTTTTATTTTACTATAAACTTGTTGGTACATTCAGCAATACACTTTTACCATAGGCCTACGTCAATAAACCACTGATAGTAATTATGAAATGACATATAACAATCATATCTACGTCTTACTTTAGTGTGTCAAGAAAGAATCACTCTTAAGTTAAACACCATTTAGGGTAATTTTAAACTAAATTAATCTCCTTGTTTGAACAAACAAAATAACTACATTTTCAAATCTTAAACATAATGAGCAAGGCTTCAATAGCTTTAAGTATTAACCTGTGATTGGATAACCATTCCTTGGTTTATCTAAGAAATTGTGTTTACATCAGTTTGGTTGAGCTTTATATGTGACCCTGGACCACAAATCCAGTCATAAAACCAGTCATTTAGTAAATAAATAAAGAATAGATAAGCTTTCCATTGATGTATTGATGGTAGGAAATTTACAAAATATCATCATGGAACATGATCTTTACTTAATATCCTAATGATTTTGGTTATTGCTACAAATATACCCATGCTAAGACTAGTTTTGTGGTCCAGGCTCACATACGATTCAGTGCCATTCAGTACATACTGTAAAGATATTCTAAAAAGTGTTTAAAGAAGATAAAAATGAGGTCGAACACAGAATGTGGCATCAATTAAACTCTCAGTCAAGTCTTATAAAAGTGATGAGAATGCTAGGTTTGGTCTTTGACACGGGATGTACCGTCAGTGACGTGTCATTTCCTGCCAGAGTTAAGATCTGTGTGGTGAATGAGAACTGCATCTGGTGTTTTACCACTGACTGAGATGATATCTGGGAAACCTACATGTTCAGCAGAAGCAAATGGCAGACGAATCAGCTTATGCAAACCACAATCAGCAAGAATCAAAAAGCAGAACCAGCTTCAAAACATCAGTTTGTTGTAAAAGTTTATTAAAGAGACATTTTTTAAATATGACAATTAATAAATATTAGAGCACTTTGTATATAAATACACAAAACACATGTAGACAAAATATAAATGAGATTAAATATAAATAAAAACAACTTAATAGTGCAAATAAACAAATACAGTATAATTAAATAGTTAAATAACTACATTTTATACTTTACATTTTTAGCTTTTCATTCACTAATTCAAACCATGATATAACACTGAGTTTAAAAATACAGAAACTATACAATCCTATCTTAACAGAGTCTCTAATGGGGTCTCTTGACCAGGATTTGTTTTACTGGCGTAACTTTAGAATGGTTCAGGAGCACAGGGTGCCCAATCTACTTTACCACAGAGCTTAGTTTCAACCCTACTAATGCTCTAGCCTGTAATTTTCTAGTGAAGCCAACAACCTTCATTAGGTGCGTTTGATTGTATTGGAAGTGGAACAAAACTCTCTCTCCATACTGTCACCAAAGGGTAGCAGAGGATTCTGTAGGAAGGACAGAAGGCGTCTGGATGTTTTCCACAGCACCTGAAAACAGAAACAGATTGTTGTAATTTACTGACACTAAAGTGTTTGTGTGAACACAGTAGAAGATAACTGAAATTAATTTTTATTACAAATTACTGTTATGTATTCTAAAGTATTATGCTATTCTATGTAATACTTTTTAATGTATATAATTCCTGTAAGTTCTGACCAGCTGATCCCTTAAAAGTTACTGCTGATGTTCACTCTTAAAAGTAAAGGTTCTTTATTGGCACTGATGGTTCCATGAAGAACCTTGAACATGCATAGAACCTTTCAAATGCAGAAAAAGGTTCTTTTGATTTTTAAAATATCCTTCAAAATGGTTCTTTTAAGAACTGTTCACTGAAAGGTTCTTTAGAGAACCAGTAAAGCTTCTTCTATGGCAAAACACCCTTTTGGAACCTTTATTTTTAAGAGTGTATTTTATTGTCATCTATGGTTCCATGAGGAACCTTTAACATCAATGGAACCACAATGTTCTTTATAGTGGCAAAGGTCCTTCATCTTATTAAAGGAGAAGTCCACTTCCAGAACAACAATTCACAAATAATTTACTCACCCCCTTGTCATCCAAGATGTTCATGTCTTTCTGTCTTCAGTCATGAAGAAATTATGTTTTTTGAGGAAAGCATTTCAGGATTTTTCTCCATATAATGGACTTCATTGGTGCCTCGATTTTGAACTTCCAAAATGTAGTTTAAATACAGCTTCAAAGGGCTCTAAACGATCCCAGCCAAGGAAGAAGGGTCTTATCTAGTGAAACAATCTGTCATCTTTTTCAGATTTTTTTTTTATATACTTTTTAAGCACAAAAGCTTGTGTAGCACAGGCTCTGGGATGCACGTGCACGACGCTACGTACTATTGAATCACGTTATGCGGAACGTAGGCGGAACTACAGACCCATTGTTTACAAAGCGAACACGCAAAGACTAAGAAAGTGCAAGTAAGATTGTAAAGGCTGTTTACAAACAAAAAGGTACAACGATGTCCTCCTCTCAAGTTGTAGGAGAAAATAAGATGGTATACCCAGTACACAGACGATGAACTTTCACATGATTCGTAGTAGTGATGGGAAGTTCAGATCATTTTACCGACTCGGACCTTTGAGTCTCGTTCAGCAAAATGAACAAAACTTTTTTTAAGTCATTTCATTCATTTTAGCAAAATATTATTAAAATGTTAATTACAGGTAATCCTAATAGGATGTTGCGCATGCGTGACTGAACGAATCACTCCCCGAGATGACTCGTTCTTCCCGAGTCACATTGAAGATTCATTCAAAATGAAAGAATCGTTCAAGAACGACCCATTACTAATTCGTAGCATCGTGGACGCCCATCCCAGAGCCTGTGCTACATGAGCTTTTGTGGTTAAAAAGTATACAACTTTTTATTTTTCGAAAAAGAATGACAGATCGTTTCGCTAGATAAGACTCTTCTTCCTCGTCTGGGATCGTTTAGAGCCCTTTGAAGCTGATTTTAAAAAGCATTTTGGAAGTTCAAAATCGGGGCACCAATGAAGTCCATTACATGGAGAAAAATCCTGAAATGTTTTCCTCAAAAACCATAATTTCTTCACGACTGAAGACAGAAAGGCATGAACATCTTGGATGACAAGAGGGTGAGTAAATTATTTTTAAATTATTGTTCTGAAAGTGGAGTTCTCCTTTAAATGTTTTTCACACTAAGGAAGAATGGTTCCTTTAAGAACTGTTTGGGGAACCAAAAATGGTTCTTCTATGGCAAGACTGTGAAAACCCTCTTTTAATTAGTTACTATATGACACACGTGACCTGACAAATCATTTTTTACAGTGTAGACTTGCTGAAGTTTTGCATCAAAATGATATTGACAATTGTCAGCAAAGTATCTTCCTGTCAAAGCAGAATTTCTACATATAAGCACGCACACTCTTCACATGCCGCCCACACAAACACACACACACACACACACATGCAGATATCTTTTGATGCTTTTGTTGGCATCCTGAGGGCAGAGCGTGGCTTTATGGGGAAATGATGCATTTCTCTTGTGGGTAGTTGATACCCACATCTCTCTGTCTTAGACTTACACACGAACACACATTAACACACACCTCTTGTCAGACGCGCTTCCTCTGCGATGAGTGTCTGAAGCTCTTCGCATTTCTCTGTAAACTGTTGCTGTAGTGTGATGTGAGGGGGAAACACAGAGAAAGAAAAAAACCTGTTAAGCATGAGGAAACCTGTTTTGTTCACCATTCACAGTTACCCAATACAACAACATTACCGTAAGTTACTGATACACAAGTGACGCAAAACAGAGTGAGGAAAGGAATGAGTATGTATTGTTATAAAGATAATTAGAGTACAAGTACAAAATGGGACTGATGTTGATAAGAAATTTCAAAATTTTGAAGAAAATCACCTGCAGGAGATAAAGCTTGCTAAGCAATTGTCTTTGCTTTTCAGTAGCACCTCTCATAATCTCCATCCTACAGTCAACAAAAGACAAGACAAAAAATTATATTCAGATCAAGCAGCCCATTACAACAAAAACTAGGGTTAGACAGGGTTTTGACTGGTTCACTGAGATTATTATTTAATACTTTATTAAAGTATTTTTTATTATTAAAAATGACTTTAAAGTAATCAGACGGATAGATTGAAAATAGTTGAAAATATAGATTTTTTGAAATGCAAAATATTTAACATTACAGAATAAAATTGTAAAAACCAAATACAGCAAAAACAGTGAACTTTTGAATTAGCTTTACTATTTAAAATAACAGTTTTCTTTTTGAATATATTTTAAAATGTAATTTATTCCTGTGACTTCAAAGCTGATTTTTCAGCATCATTACTCCAGTGTCACATGATCCTTCAGAAATCATGCTGATTTGCTGTTCAAGACACATTTTATATTATTATTATCAATATTTAAAACAGTTGAGTACTTTTTTTCAAGATTCTCTAAGGAATAGAAAAGATCTAAATATATAATCTATCTGAAATAAAAAGGTTTTGTAACATTATACACTATACCATTCAAAAGTTTGGAGTCAGAATAATATATATATATATATATATATTTTACTGGGAAAGAAATTATAAAAATTAATACTTTAGCAAGGATGCTTTAAATTAATCAAAAGTGAAGATAAAGACATTTATAATGTTACAAAAGATTTCTATTTCAGATAAATGCCATTCTTCTGAACTTTCTATTCATCAAAGAAACCAGAAAAAAAATCTACTGAGCTGTTTTCAACATAATAATAATAAATGTTTTTGAGCAGCAAATCGAAATAATAGAATCATTTCTGAAGGATCATGTGACTGGAGTAATGATGCTAAAAGTTCAGCTTTGAAATCACAGGAATAAATTACATTTTAAAATATATTCAGATATTCAGAAAACACTTATTTTAAATAGTACAAATATTTCAAAATTTTACTGCTTTTGCTGTATTTTGGATCAAATAAGTGCAGGCTTGGTGAGCAGGCTTCTTTAAAAAACATTAAAAATCATACTGTTCAAAAACTTTTGACTGGTAGTGTATATATGACCAATTATATATTTTACACCACATAGTGTAAAGTAATTTAATGAACCAATCAACTAGTTTTTACTGTAGCGTTTTTAAATTCTTTATTCTGTATAACTGTACATTAATGTGCATTAGGTCTTACGTTAAGATGGATGACTTTTGAACCAAATCCTTAATCTGCTGATGAGTGAATCCAGCAATGTGCACACAGTTGACTGTTATAATAACATCACCTGAGGTGAGAGACAATGAGATCTTTAGTAATGGGTAAGTATAAATGACACTGGTGCTTGGCAGAAGTAAACAGGTGTCTTGATAACTCACCTGTCATTAACCCGCTACTCTCTGCAAGACTGTTCTCCTTAACCCAACACACACACGAGCCCAAACCCTGCTCTGCACTGATGCTTTTCTCAACACTGCATGTCTGCGGACAGGGAGTAAAGACCCAATCAATTCATCATCCAAAATCCAATTATCCCCTGACAGATAATAAGCCCTCAGGCAGGCGCGTAATGCTTCAATGAATGGAGAAAAAAAAAAAGAATAAGAAGAGTATGAGAAAGAGAAGGTAGGCGGGTAATGAGGTTACCTGGATGTCAAACCCAAAAGTTTCATTTTCTTTTCTTCTTAAAACGACACTTTTCCTGTTAACCAAGAGACATGAGCAAGATAGAGTCAGACCAAATTTGAGTTGTGCATGTGGGTTGACAAACTTAAGATACAAATCAGTAACTTTTTTACCGTATGCACTGCTCTGTTGCCTTGTCTTGGAATTGTACTACCTAAAAAAGAACATTCCACATTGTTAATTATTAAAACAAGTAATTTACTAAATTAATATGTCACCATGGACCACAAAACATAAGGATCATAAGGGTCATAAGGGTCAATTTTTAAAACTAAGACTTATTTAATCTTAAAATTAAATAAATAAGTTTTCCACTAATGTATGGTTTGTTAGGGTAGGACAATATTTGGCAACTATTTAAAAAATATGGAATCTGAGGGTGCATAAAAATGTAAATAATAAAAATCTTGAAAAAAAGTTGTTCAAATGGAGTTGTTAGTAATGTATATTAGTTTTGATATATTTGAGGTAGGAAACTTACTAAATATTTTTAATATCCTAGTGATTTTTGGCATATAAGAAAAATCGGTCATTTTAACCCATACAATGTATTTTTGGCTATTGCTACAAATATACCCATGCTACTTATGACTGGTTTTGTTGTCCAGGGTCACATATTGTTTATTATTTATAGCGTACTAAATGTTTGATATCAAATACTAGAGAAATATCAAATCATACTAAACATAATGAAGAAATGTCAGAAATAAAGCAAATAAGAAATTAGGTCACTTACGTTTCTTTTATGACTTTTCCCATCTTTGTTCCTGACTGTTTTATAATCAGTAGTGTTCTTCTGTGTTTTGTGTCCAGTGTTTAACAGGTTGTTTGTCGCACAGCTGCTTTTCCCCAGCAGTTTTCTTATGTATTGTACAGATGCTGTCATCTTCAGTGTGTGTGCTGACATCTCTGCTGCTGAGAATGACGCTCCTCCGGCTTTTACTCGCGCCTCTGAACGGATGTCAAGTCACGTGGCCACAGTAAAGTCCCCGGGGCTTCACTACCAACTTCTGATATTACTGTAAGTCTGTCAGCGCACCTTTATGGAGAATCACTCACCGCTAAAACAACAACAAAAGTAGACCTACATTAATATGGATCGCCAATGTTAAATTAATTCATTATTTGATCAAATTAATAATTTCATTTCATTTCATTTGCACATATTTTGCGTTAAGTTTTTTCATAATAAAGTTAATAATGTGCTTTTCATTTTTTTATTATTATTTAATTAATTTATTTACAAGTAGAAAAAGCCTTCTCTATTTATAAAAAAAGGGGAGTCGATAATATATATGTATTTAATGCTTTTTAAAGGTCTTTTCTGCTCATCCAGGTTGAGTTTATTTGATGAAAAATACAGAAAAAATCTGTAATACTGTGAAATTTTATTTAAATTTAAAACTGTGGTTTTCTATTTTAATATACTTTAAAATAGAATTGATTCCAGTGATGCAAATGTGAGTTTTCAACAATATAAACTGCCATTGAAAGTTTGAGTTCAGTATTCAGTAAAAACACTTTTATTCAGCAAGGAAGTGTTAAATTGATAAAAAGTGATAGTTTTTTGTTAGAACATTTTGCAACATTTTATTCATCAAAGAATCCTGAAAAAAGTATCACAGATTTATATATATATATATATATATATATATATATTAAGTAGCACAAATGTTTCCAACATTGATAGTAAATCAGCATATTAGAATGATTTCTGAAGGCTGTAGTAATGGCTGATGAAAAGTCTGTTTTGCATCACAGAAGTAAATTATATTTTAAAGTATATTAAAATATAAAACTGTTATTTTAAATAGCAAAAATATTTCATAAAATTCAATAAAATTTCAATAAAATTTGATAAGCATAAGATAGTCCTTTAAAAAACAAACAAACAAACAAAAAAATCTTACTGATCCCAAGCTTTTAAAAGGCAGTGTAATGTCTTCAGAAAATGCCTTGCATACAGTAAAATAGTAATAAAGAATTGATTTGATTGAAAACTTCTTATATTTATATATCTTATATTATACTTTATTCAACTTAATTCATTATTTCATGACTTTAAACATCCTTTAAAACAAACAAACAAACAAAAAATGTTTATAAAAGCTTTTAATTGTTTATAATAAAGTTTGAGAGGAAATTATTATTTTCGCTGAATCCCTGCTTCTCAATTATGCTACACGTCATGCAGATTCTTGAGTTTATCAGACTTCTTGTAGACTGTGTGGAGGTCTGTTTCCGCTTCTTGAAGATCATTCCGAATCCAGTAGGTGGCAGGAAAGGCGTCTCCCGGTTCAGTGCGCCGTTCACTCACATGAAGAAGAGGAATCTAGGCGTCCCCCTTCTGTGTGCTGATTAACACGACGTAAGCTTTGTCTTTTCCACGTCTTTCTGTAACCTCAGGTATATCAATAACGATGTAGTTTATTATTCGAATTCTGCTCCCAATTTTGTTTTTTAATTGCAATGTCTGTGATTTCTATTTTTAAAATCTGCGCTGATAATCGGCTTGTCTTGTACAGATGATGCTTGTGGTCCTGATGCTGCTTTTGTTACTAGGCGACCAGGCTGACTCGCAAGCTACATGATAAACAAGAAAATCCTGAGAGAAATACCTAAAATAACCACAGTGTTTTAAATTATAATATGTAATAGCCGCATTTGCTCGCTTCGGTAAGTTAGCTCTAGACACGCGGCTGTCTACACAAAGAAATGATCCGTGCTCAATATGTCGAGTTGACACCGTCTGACATTTAATTCGCGGTTTAACCGGATGATTTAAGCACACGTTAAAGGACAATAGTTCGGCTGAACTTCTATTTTGAATAAATGCTAAGCACTTAACTTTTGTCTTTGTGCAATTCCAGAGCTATCAAACCACCGCTGACCACTAAGACACCAGTCATGGCTGCCGAGCCCAACTATCGCAGGACAAAACCGGGTAACGGCCCTTCTGAGAAACGCCTTACACTGACATCTTCTTTACAGACCACCTCAGGCCTACATCCCCGCTGAAAAACCAGCATATGCTAGTAAGGCGTGTTTTGAAGCATGGCAGCTGGTTCGAGCTGGTTTAAGCTGGTCCATACTTGGTCATGAGCTGGTTTCTGTTCCAGCTAAATCCAGCTGCCATGCTTCAAAACATACTTAACCAACATATGCTGTTTTTTTATTAGGGATTGCTGCCACTTAATGCACATGAATGTTGTTTTCACAAAATATTTTTTTAAATGAAGCTAAATAGTCGTACAAATATTATAATTTCATTGTAGGTGTAAGGACAGCTAACCTTGCTAGTTCAAATGGAGCTGCTGGACCTTCATCACAGATTCCGGGTTTATCTGCAACTGCCGACACCACTCCTGAAGAAAGAACTAAGGGAAGACGTGTTGGAATTCAGGCCACCGACTCGGATTATGTTAAACTTGCAAAACAAGGAGGACAGAAGGGTAATTGTGTCACATTTGCTATTACGATGTGTTCGGAATAGCATCTTATGCACTTGTCTTACTATTTATGAAAGCAACAAAGTGAAGTATATCTGTAATCATGAATTAGTGACAAATAATCTTAAAGCCTGTGACATAACCCTGGTTTCACAGACAAAGGCTTAAGCCTAGTCCCAGACTAAAATGTAAGCACCGATTGATCTAAAAACATGTCAGTGTCTTTGTTTTGTTTCAAGATTCATACCAGTAATGTTTTTTCAAAGGCACATTTATAAAAATGGCCTAAATGGCCCATTTTTAACCATGGCCTAACCCTGGGTTAGTCTAAGCCCTGTCTGTGAAACCAGGCCTTATTGTTTGATAAAATTACCAAACGTTACGACATTTTTACACAAAACTGGATTACAAAAAGTGAAATTGGCTGAATAAACTAGGAAAATCCTTAGAGAAATTGCTCAGATATTCACATGAGATTTGATTTGATTAATTTGAATTATGCCCTGCTTATCTTTCATTTTTGCCATAGGTTTGCTGAGCCATGATGACCCCGTGGAAACAAAAGCTAACAGTTCCTACAAACCCACTAATTGGTTCTCTGGCTCACCTGATGATCAAGAGAGGTGAGAATTTGTCAGCTCGTATGGTGTTGTTTTGTACAGAAATAATAAACGAAGCCAAAGGCCTCAGGAATACATCATTCTGATTAAAAGAATGAGATTGTAAGAGATCATCTCAATTTATTACAAATGATTTGGCTGGAGAAATATGCTATGAATGTGTCAAATAGTTCTAGTATTTGAGGGAATTGTTCACCTAGAAATGAAAATGTAATCACCCTCGGGCTATCCTGAGATGTAGATGAGCTTGTTTCTGTATCAGAACAGATTTGCAGAAATTTATCATTACATTACGTGCTCACCAGTGGATCCTCTGCAGTGAATGGGTGCCGTCAGAATGAGAGTTCAACAGCTTCTATAAACATTACAGTTATTCACATGACTGCGTCAATTAATGTCTTGTGAAGAGAAGAGCTGCTTTCTCCAAAGGTGTGTCATCTGAATCAGAGGAGAAATATGCACAGATCAAACACTGTTTACAAGCAAAAACAATCCAAAACAGTTCTAAATAAGTACACCAGTGGATTTAGCATTATTAGCATTAAAGTAGCATTATTAAGGATTATGGACAGTTTTTTGGTTAGAAGTGATGGTTTAAAGTTAAAACTTCTTAATGATGGACTTTTTTATTACAAATACGCAGCTTTTCTCTTCACAAGATGTTATTGGTGAATTGAAGTCATGTCAATTACTTGTGGATTATTGCAATGTTTTTATCAGCTGTTTGGACTCTCATTCTGACGGCACAAATTCACTGCAAAGGATCCATTGGTGAGCAAGTGACTGCTAAATTTCTTCAAACAAACTCCTCTACATCTTGGATGGCCTGAGGGTGATTAAATTCTCAGAAAATTATTATCATTTTTGGGTGAACTATTCCCTTAAGGATTCTTAACCTAGCATGGCATGTTCAAGCAGTTCAACCGTAGTCTGGTCCATATTAATAGGCTGACATGGAGGACCTACATTCTTCCCTCAAAGGAATTATAGGGTTGTGTAGAGTCAAAAGGGTCCACCACAATCCATCCGGTATGGTGGTGTGAAACTGGGGTTCAATCATGTGATCTTATGCTTGCAGCAGAAGTAATGCAACTACCCCTGATGGAAACGGCATGTCTAAAGGGGTCTTACAGCAGCTGGAGCCCCCGTTTGGAACTGATAACTGTTCAGCCTGGGATTCTGGTAAAAAGGTGAATGGATCAGTACCGACCGTGACAGCAATCACTTACCTCCCTCCTGCCGCCATATTACAAACAATCTTTCAGTTGCCATCTTTCTTTTTTTGCCATGCATCTGCAAAACCACATTAGAGAAGAACTCTTCACTTGATTCATTTGAGGAAAAATTCCAAGCTGCATGGTGTCATTTTTGTTTTCCATTGCTGTGATCCTTTTTTTCTTTTCTTGACTGGTTGACAAAGACTTTGGATGAAGATGTGATCAAACAGGACAATATAGGACTTTGGCAAAATGTCTTCTGACTTTTTAAGCGTATACATTTGATAAAATTGCATGCTGTGTGGCTATGTAGTTGGGAAAACTAAATACTGTAAAAATATGATTTAAAGGAGAAGTCCACTTCCAGAACAACAATTTACAAATAATTTACTCACCCCCTTGTCATCCAAGATGTTCATGTCTTTCTGTCTTCAGACGTAAAAAAATTATCATTTTTGAGCAAAACATTTCAGGATTTTTCTTCATATAATGGACTTCAATTGTGCCCCCGATTTTGAACTTCCAAAATGTAGTTTAAATGCAGCTTCAAAAGGCTCTAAATGATCCCAGACGAGGAAGAAGGGTCTTATCTAGCGAAACGAATTGTCATCTTTTTTTTCGAAAAATAAAAATAGGTATACTTTTTTTAAGCACAAAAGCTCGTTTAGCACAGGCTAAACTGATCTTTAATGTGACTCGGGAAGGACGAGTTGTCTCGGGAGTGATTTGTTTAGTCACGCATGCGCAACATCCTTGTACTGGAGTTAGTTCACCTGTTTCGAGTCTTTGGGTTTTTCGAGTCGTTCATTCATCTTATGGGGCTGTCACGTGATTAATAAACGACTCAAACACGAAAACTTGTCAGATAAGAGGTGAGGTGAGCTAATCGTAGACTAAAGACCCAGCTAAACAATGAATTAATCTTTTCTGTTTCTTATAGCATTATAGTTTTGTCTTGTTTGTAGTGTGATCAACGTCTGTGTAAGCAGTAGATGTGTTAGGGAAGTAACACGTAACATTTTAATTATATTTTGCTAAAATGAACAAAATGACTCGAAAAAAGATTTGTTCATTTTGCTCAACGAGACTCAAAGGTCTGAGTCGGTAAAATGATCTGAACTTCCCATCAATACTACGAATCACATCTAAGTTCATCGTCTGTGTACTCCAGCTCAAAAAGGTAGAGTATGGCAAAAAACTCCATCTTATTTTCTCCTACAACTTCAGAATCGTCCGACATCATTGTAGCTTTTTGTTTGTAAACAGCGTTTGACTTACTTGCACTTTGTTAGTCTTTGCGTGTTCACTTTGTAAACACTGGGTCTGTAGTTCCGCGTGACCTTTCGACGTGATTCAATAGTACGTAGTGTCGTGAACGCGCATCTCAGAGCCTGTGCTACACAAGCTTTTGTGCTTAAAAAGTATACAAATTTTTATTTTTCGAAAAAAAATGACAGATCGTTTCGCTAGATAAGACCATTCTTCCTCGACTGGGATCGTTTAGAGCCCTTTGAAGCTGCATTTAAACTACATTTTGGAAGTTCAAAATCGGGGGCACAGTTAAAGTCCATTATATGAAGAAAAATCCTGAAATGTTTTCCTCAAAAAACATAATTTCTTTATGACTCTAGACAGAAAGACATGAACATCTTGGATGACAAGGGGGTGAGTAAATTATTTGTAAATTGTTGTTCTGGAAGTGGAGTTGTCCTTTAAAATCATTTTCTTTAGTAAAGTTAGGGTTGCCTACTATGAGTGCTGATACTTTAAAGGATTCCGAACAAAGACTTTCAAATCTAAAAACCAGTTTGACACATAAAGAGCTGGTTCTTTTAGAACGCTAACTCAAATGACTGTTGCTATGGCTCTGTACCATGTAACATTAGATCTGTGGTTCTCAATTCATGCCCTATCATGTTCATCTTTTAAACAGGAAACTGAATCATCTTATCTGCTTATTAGTCATTTACTATTCTGCCTTCACGCTTCTCATTTTTCTTTTTATTAATGATGTTTCGTCCCTATGCACTTGTGAATTTCCTTTTTTATTTCTGGATGGAATCATTAATTGTGAATTTAAAATTAATCGCATGTAAAGAAAGTTTCACCAATAGCATTTTGTTAAATTGTGAATAATTTTGTTTAATCCTCAAATAATAAACATCTTATTTGCTTTCACAGGATGTCAATAATGCTACATCGGAGATGCAGAAACTCTCCCTAAGCCAAAAAGAGATTGCGGAAGCCAACAAGTTCAAAAAGATGTATGTTTCTTTACATTTTTAGCCTCTGCATTATTTTTCAGGTCCACAATAAACAAAATATGAACTTTTGATATGTTTTCAGCCTATATGAATGTTTCATAATTGTCTTTATAGTTCTCATGACAAGAAGGCGGCAGCTCCAGTCAACATGTCCAAACTTCTAAGTTTCGGTTATGTTCAGGAAGAGAATAAAACTCTCAATGACGATGATGCTTCAAGTGAGACATCCTGTTTTTATTAACATCTTGAGTGGTTTGTGTTGCGTTAACCACATACATTTACAGTCAGAGACAGATGCAGTGTTTCTTGGTGTGAAAGTCAAATTATTTCTATAATTGTAAAACTTGTGTGTTTGATATTTTAGGCATTACCTCTGAGCAGACCAGCACCATTGCACCAGAGGATGAATTGGAGTAAAGACGACGCCCCCCCAAAACCCTTCTTCATGAATTGTTCTCTCGTATTCACTAGCTCCTTTGCATCAGCCACCCACTCTCTGCTTTATGCAAAAACACTTTTTAGTCATCTGATTGTTCTCATTTTGCATCATTAGCTAAATGACTTGTTTGTGCTATGCTAACATATCTATGGTGCTTGTGATCAGGATAACTATACCCCTAGAAGGAAGGAATATCTGTAAAGTCCCTAAATGAAAACTACAGGGTATGTGCACCACAAAATACATCACAGATGCATTAAGCATTGATGCCAAGATGGAGCTGATTTTCATAATATTCATTCTTCACTTGCACATTAGCGCTCATGGCGCAAAATGTGACAAAACCTTAAGAACATTAAGATAGCACACACATAGAGCGATAGGATGTACTTATGCCACGTTAAACTGTTGTTTCTCACCTCACATAATGACGAAATGTGTAAGCTGTGCAATTATTACACACTCCATGGCTGTTTCATACAGTAAGTCTCTGGTTTGAACACTTTTGAGTGTTCTGACAGCCCAGTAGTTAGCTAGATGAGCGCATGATGAACACATAGAAAGTTACCTTATGATAAATGATAACATGAAGTAAGAAGATGCCAGGGAACAGGAAGGGGGTTCAGGGAGTTCGCGATTGTGAATGTCTGTTGTTGTTAGTATTGATGTGTAGTAAATAATAATAATAATAATCTGAGATTCAGTTGTTTTGGTGTTCTATGCTGTATAATTTAATGTTTCTTCCTTCTGAAAACAATGTTTACACTTGCTGTCAGTTCATATCTATAAATGATGACTGAATAAATTTGCATGTGCATAAAACATTTGCCTTTTGTAGTCATTGTTTCAAAGGGAAGCTTCACAGATTGAATGCACGGATGTTCTTACAGGTTTTACAGATGTTTATACAACCAATCAAAAATGCATTCTAGGCTTTTGAGTGTACAACATTTTCGAAAATGCAAACATTTCGATGCTAAACAATAATGAATAGATTTAAAGAGCATATAATAGTTGAAAACAAAAAAGTAATATTTCAGTTGGTTAATATAAGAAGATTTTTAAATGTTTTTGAGGGAAGTCACCAAGGCTGCATTTATCTGATTACAAAAAAATATATTTTCATATATTATAAGGTGTAGTTTATTCAGCATTCATAAAAAGTAAAAAAAAACAACAGCATTTACTTCAATAAAAATGTCTTTATGTTACTGAAAGTAATAAAGTAATAATTCCTTTAAAAATTGTACTGACCCCAAAATTTTGAGAAGTCTAAAGGTGAAGCATAATGCTGTTCAGGATGAAACCATAGTCCAGAGGGGATGAGAAACAGGAGTTTCTGACCTCAAGATGTTTAATTAAAAAAAAAAAAAAAACAAGCAGTGATGGTGATAATTTTTTTTTTAATTATGGTGATAACAATTTAATTAAAAAAAGTTACTGTAAATGCTTCAGGTTCAGTCCCAGTTGAGGTGACCCAGCACTGGAGAGTTACTGATGACAATCCTACTCAATTCTAATACCACCCTTGACTTGGGCATTTAACTTTCAGGCTCTGCAATTAGTCTACTGCAAGTCACATGGATGCTAAACATCTGCTAAATGCCAGATGTGGACATTCTTAAAAGCTGAAAAGTTTGTAGTGCCCTTATATGCATTAGTTTTTGTACAGAATAATTTCAGTATTTCCTTATGTGGCATTTTTACTAATTATTTTGGATTGATGTTACTGCAAAGCGTGCATATTTTGTATGCATTACACTCCCTGCTAAAAAAAACAAAAAAACAATAGAAACATCACAGAAATTCGAATGGTTTCCAGTACAAATGCCATTACAAACCATCCACTTTTAACCATTAAAACCATCAACAAATGGTTTCCTGTAGTGTGTTTTGGGACATACACCATTAGGATTTAGTTGTTTGTAACAAGCCACCAATTGAAGGCAACCAATTACCAGTAGAGACCAACAGGCACCATTACAGTTTCCATTACAACCAGTACAATTCCCATTTCAAATTCTGTGATGGTTTCTATTTTCAGCAGGGTGGGATCCACTGCACTTTTGGATAGATTAAGATTAACCTGGAATGGACAGTGTGACTGACGAGACGCCTGAAAATCACTAATAGTCCCACAGGTTCTCATAACAGCCCTGAATGTTGGACTTTGGCTGGCTTCTAACAGGTCCAAGACTCAGTGTGTGTGACTTCTTGGCAGAACATAAGAAGAGGCTCTCCTTTAAGCTAAAAGATGAGGTCCAAACACCTGATGGGTAAAACAGAGGGTGTCCTGAACCGAACTCAAAAAGCTTTGGTGCTCCATCTGGCAGAACGAGTATTTTGCTTACCCTGCACCTCTTTAACTCTTATTACGTAATGTGTGGGAATTGTTTCATTTTTTTCTTCGTGGAATGCCATTCGTGCTAATGAATTAAACTAATTGCGAAGCTAATGTTTTCTTATTTGCTTACCGGTAAATCTTTATATAGGCTAATTTAATTTAATTTGATCGGGCAGTAAAACGTATTATATCATCTGACAGGAGCAGCTTGGATCACACTCCCAATGGGAGATGCCCTTTTATCCACACGATGGCAATGTTGCCTAATGTTCACTTCGATAAAGCCTTTAGAAAACCGTGTTTTTATTATCATACAAAATATTTATGATGCGCCGGCTAGTCTTCCCCAAAGTTATGTGGACTTTGTTAAACCCGAATACTAGCGAATCCAACCAATAGAAGAGCAAACACATATACTGAGCAATTCAAAGTAACCAATTTGAGGGCGTTTATGCGCACTACGAGCAGATGGTCACTCATGTGACCATTTAGAGGCTGTTGTTTTCGCTCTGTAACCGTATTTTTCACGCAAAACTGGATTTTTTTTCCAGCCAACTCCTGTTCGACTACATGGCAACACATTTAAATGCCCTGAAACAGCATCTCTCTATGTGGAGCGTCTACGTCACGCGTTCTGACCCTCTTGCCCATGGAAGCGCGCAAGACCCAGCCGGAGCCGCCCGTTCATCGCGTGAAAACATCTTTGGAAAGAATGTCATCCAGTGATTGCGTTACAAATGGATTTATCGGGCTCCGCGAATAATTTGCATTTCGGCGGTTTTGCGGTAAGTACTGGTGATTTCGCGCAGCACCAATGAAGCGTTGCTAACATCTGGCGCGCACTGGCGGCGGGAATTCATCGCTGCTTGTCATTTATCGGCAGATCTTGTGCATCTCTCCTTCAGTTATTTTCAGAGCTGAGCTTAATAGACGCTGTGGTCAGTGCACAAGCTGGAAAAGCGGTTTGCTTTTCTGTCGAAGCCTGCTTTAAATCTCACTCCATCTGCCTTTCCTCATTGCAGCGCAGAAAATATGCATTTGTACTATAGTTATGCATGCATAATTGAACTGATGGCCTTGTTTAATGCATAAAGCTAAATAACTTGAGCAGGTGTAGTGTCGCTTCCACCTCTAATCGACATACCTACACCTCCCATCATCATCTCAGGTCCATCATCTGTCCCTGCATGGCGCATTTTATCCATCTGCTCATCATCTTGTAACCTGGGCAATGCATTGCATGTTGCATTAGTTAGTTGGATTAATTAGAATCCTTAGTGACATGTGTTATGGCATCCTACAGTCCAGTATCCCACAGCCTGTGAAGTAGGCTGGTCTCCATTACGACTGATAGATTCTGTCACTGGGACCACCTTTTAGACACTTTCTTTATGCATAATTGAGCATCCCTCTCTGTCCTTGCTCTCAACTCCAGCTCTAATAATTCAAGCTCGACAGAATGTAGAAGAAGTCTGCATCTCTTGGACCGTAATGGCAGTGTGGTTGCAGTTTCAGCTGCCTCATCATATTGACCAGAGTTTAGATTGAATGCAGGTTTGCTGCTGTGCACCATGTAATTGCTGCTGTGCGGTGATTTGCTTTGAGCAGTCCACAATTACAGTATGTAAAGATTGCAGGGACAATGCATCATGATGCAGTAAGACGTGTTCCTCGGAGACACTGCATTGTCATGTTATATGGTGTGCAAAAGCATCCCAGGGACTTTTGTGTGTGTGTCCATTTGAAATAGCCAAGTCTGAGTTTCACTATTCATTAGAAATGACAGAATGATCTCTCTGACAGACGTAAGTGGTGCTGGTACACAATGTCAGATGACTCCAATAAGTAACAGTTTATTACTGTTTCTTGGTCATCGTGGCTAATAGGATGGTTTGCGTGTTTTCTCTCCTCTCGTCTCTTCTGTATATAAACCCGGCGCTCTGACTGACAGCAGACTCCTGGTAAATCCAGTGTGGAGGTGGGTGGGGATTTTAAGGACTTTCTAAAGTGGATTTTGGATTTTATTCTTGTAAATGCCAGCACAGTGGGCTACTGCCATTTATGAAGTTTATAAGCTGAAATCATTGGATTATGTATGGATGTCTGCGTTTTGCAAAACCGATTCATTTCCGTGAACCGGTTCTCTTTTGGATGGTTCATTTCACTGAACCTGTTAAAAATAAAAATGGTTCTGTGGTTCTTTTACATCATCACTCCATTACATCACCCATCAAATATCTAACAATTAAGTAAATGCTATGCTGAAACAGTCAAATAAAGTGCGTGTGTTAAAGCAAACTGCAGATTATTACTAGTTTACCAAATAATAAAACGATCACGTTCAAGCCCCAGAAAGGCAGTAAGGACATCGATGAAATAGTCTATGTGACATCAGTAGTTATGCTGTGAAGCGATGAGAATATTTTTTTTGCACAAAGAAAACTAAAATAATGACTTCTTTTCTTTCTTTTGTGTCAGTCTTCGACGTGCGTTCACAAGAGTACCACAAAACATGCATGTGGTGCTGCTGACGCAGGAGCTGGCGTTCAGACATAGAACGTCCATCTCTCTTAGTTAATCATCTGTATGTTCAGGTTCAAAAAAGTAAGGCTAGGCAAAAATTGCAAGTCATCCTCTCTGTCGAAATCTTCTGACATGTTTACGAAGACTGTTTTATGTACAGCGTGCGTCTTCTGCTTGTAAACAAGGCATAGCACATCTGGGTTCTACGTCGACTGGTGATATATGAAGTGAAATTATCACTCTGTGTAAGAAACGGAACATAATTTATAACATTATTACATGTAATCCATAGCCTCAGGTCAAACAGTCCTGGAGCTAAAGGTTTTTGTTCCACAATGACGTATAAATGGAAACAAATTCACGTGGGACACCATTGTTGTTTACAACAGAGACGGAGGATGCATTTGCAGACCATGACTATTGAGTCAGACATGACCACGAAGCTCTCCCTGTAGGTTTAATTCATTCATTTTGAAGCAGTTTTTTGGTTTAACAACACTCTAGTAAGAGCCACAGTATCCTGGTGTAGTCATATTTTTTCACTGCAAATCTCAGGTGGCACGCACACACAGGCTCAAGAATCCGATATCACTATTGTACATAAACATCTTGTTTAGTCATGAATTTGTGTGCCAGTGTTTGCACTGACTGCCTGGTCATCCTTAAGATGATGACTTTTCTAAAAAGTGTTTATACACGCACATGTGTGCATTTTAGTTAGGGATCGATGCCTAGTTAATTTGTAAGTTTGACTAGTACAGATATTTTTTCTTATTTGCAATATTTTAATTTTAATTAGTGTGCTGTGCTTTAGCTGTTCACAGTAAGTCTTCTCTTGGTAAAGTTTTATTTTTAAATCCGTTCCTATTAGATCTGCTTGATTCTGGGAAATAGTGAATCACTGTATAATTGCTTAGAATAGACATCAGTTCTCTCATGATTCTGAAGAAAATGTTTATTTCAGTGATTTACAAAAAGCTGAACATTAGGCTACTAAATAAAATAATTTGTCAGAGGTTTGAGGAAAAATGTTCTTTTCTTTTTTTTAAAAAATGCAGGAAATAAAAGGTAGAAATGATGAGTTAAAGTAGAGATTGGTAGTCACTGAGGGAAAAGACAAAGTGAACATGTCATGTCAGTCATGTCAAGTTTCACAAATTTTCACATTGGTGGATTTGAACGATTTTTTTAGTTGTAAAACTAAAAACTAAATCAATTTTTAAAAAAGGCAGATAGAGGGAATAGATGCTTATTTACACTAAGTGCAAATAGCTATAGATACTATATACACCATGTTAAAATAGCAGGATTTTGTGCTATTTCTACTACTTATTGCAAATAGTGGTAATTGTCTGCACCTCGATATTGTATTACAATAAATGCCTTTCTGACGTGATATGACATTCAAAAAAGGGAGAAAAGAAAGTTCATCAAAAGGCGGATTTGACCTCGTAGGGCCCTATGAAATCCGTTTTATTTTTTCCCAAATTCTGTTTTATTTTTTTCCAAATTTATTTTTTTCACTTTAATTTTTCTGGATTCCATTTTTTTCAGTTTTAATTTTTCTGGACTCCTTTTTAATGGTTATTAAACAAAAAAGCATGTATAATTAATTACAGTCATGAAACTTACAATTTAACATCAGTTTATTAAAGGTTTAACAAAAATTACATGTTTAGGGCCCTATGCAATGTTGTATTTTTTTCTCACCTTGTGTTTTATTGTTACCAAAATCTATTTTTAACATGTCTAATTATTTGAATGCATAAAAACAACTTTTATTATTCTTACAATAGCCTTCTGGTTATTAAATGAAGTCATAAAAAATATTTAATTGCTCTTTTAATTAATACAAATTAAACACATTTTATTTTTTGGTAAGTAAAGAGGATTTACTATTAAAATTAAAACATAAAACAAAATATTGTGTGATTATATCTCAAAAAAATAAAGTTTTATTAATTTTGCAGCAGTAGTAGTAGTATTACATACATTCTAAATAATAGTAATATATTTCTGGCATATATATCTTCAAGTCAAACCGAACTTTTATTTTGCTTTGAATACCTGTAACTAATGCTGGTTGTGGTTAGAAGGGATACAGAGGAAGCCGGAAATCAACAATAAACTTTACTCAAATAGAATGGTCAAATGCCAATGAAGTGACTCTCAGAGCAGTTCTGGAAATGTAAATCATGTATTTATGTCCTCATTTATTGAGACAGCAGACACTGAAATCACCGCAAGCGTCATGCATGCTTCAGTATATATATAGTAGGCTAAGCAAAACCGCACTTCTGTGCCATTCATTAACACAGAGACACACGGAGGCAGGATTCATATTTAAATAGTCTTTTTGGGGCTTAATATTTACAGATACTAGTCCATATTGTGATTTGATTTAATCTGATGACATACATTTGATTACTTCTTCCAAACATTGACAAATTATGGAATTAAATTCCATTTTTATGACTGCATTACATGATTCTGTCTGCATTTTCCGCATCTCGGAAATCATAGGCCCCTAAACTCGGATCGACTGCATCAAAAAGACTACGCCATGCTCTTTACCATCTGCCCTGGAGCTGTTGTTTCATAGTCGTCTTTTTGAGTGTTAACTAGCCCAATAATGCATAGGCAGGCGGAGTTAGTGTAAATAGCCTCTGCCAACAAGGCAGGCTATTTGCACTTACTGTGAATAGACAGTTTAAAAAATCAGTTTAGTAAATGATTCAGTGACTCACCTTGAAGAGACTGGTTGATTGAATGATTTTTGCATTATTGTGTGGGGTAGGTTTAGGGTTGGGGTTGGTCTAGGTGTAGATGTTAATAAAACTAATAGGTAAAACATTTTATTCTACGTTTTAAAATAATGTACCAACTGCACTACACCTAAACCTACCTGATAGTATGAAAAAAAGCAAATGTGACGTAAAAACACAATTGCGAGCATGCCGTTTTAGCTTATAGAAAAGTGCCTTTTGATGCCAAAATCGGAACGCAAATAATTTTTATAGAATACTGTCGTCAAAGACGCCATTTTATAGTTAAACGCAGACATTTAAATGAACAAGCTATGGATGAAAACTGCTTTGACTACTCTACTTTTAAAGGGGTCATCGGATGCAAAGTTCACTTTTACATGTTGTTTTAATATTAATGTGTGTTGGCAGAGTATGTACACATCTACCCATTAACAAAAAAAAATGCATGCAGTGGTTTTTAATTAATCTGTAAAAATAATATCCCCTTTTTCAATTCGAGCCATTCTCAGATGCCTGTCGGTGTGGCGTATGTGTTCACGCGAATCATTCATGATCCAGCAGAAGTGAGTATAAGGCTTTTTATATGAATCTTTGCAATAACCTTTCCTAATAACATGCTAGTTAGCAAGTTTCGCGGCTAAATGCGCCTAAAGTAAACAACCTCTCAGAGCACATCTCATCATGCCACATAGAGTAGAGAGGGGCGGGGCGAGCAAAGCTCATTTGCATTTAAAGGAACAATCCATCAGAATGGGTTGATTTTTTGCAGGGCTCATTTGACCAGGTAAAAAAGGGTGTTGTTTTACACTACCATTAAGAATTTTTAACCAAAGTATATTATAGACTTTTAATTAAGACCCTAAAGAATCAAATCAACTTGTGGAAAATGGGCATCCGATGACCCCTTAAAGCATAAATTTGATTTAAACAATATGTCTACATAATATTCACATATGGTGGTCGTAGGGGACGCATTGCATTAGCCCTACAGTTGAAGCATGGCATAATATTTAAACCTAGTACTATTAACATTTTACATAACATTTATTTACTTTATATCACAATTCTGACTTTTTTCTCACAAATGCAAGTTTATATCTCCTAGTTAGGACTTTATAACGTGATTTAACTCACAACAATAGTGAGTTTGTCAATTCTTAGTGGAAAAAAGCCAGAGCCGAGGGGAAAAGAGAGAATGACGAGTTGATTTTCCTCATCAGAATTATGAGATTTAATCTCGGAATTGCGAGAATAAAGTCAGAATTCTGAAATATAAATTCAAGTTTACCTTTTTTTATTCGTTCATTCCGTGGCTCCATAGACTTCTACTTGAAAAGTGTAATTGTTTGCAAACACTGAATTGGTCTATTTGTCAGAAAACTAGAAAGCGAAACATATGGAGCTGTAATCATAACTGTGTTCAAAAATGATTAAAAGTGATCACTGTTTACCACCTCTATGTTCATTTCTTTTAGAAACTGCAGTGATATGTACTTAGTTGTACAGTAGGTACATATTCCGTGTCTCGCAAAAAGGTACTTTTTTTGTCATGAGACCTGGTTGTATATAATTATCATTTTGACGTTGACAAGATTGGTAATTGATTATAACTTATGTATGTGGCCATGTTGTAAAAGAGCTGTAAAGATCTCTCAAAACTAGCCCAACAAGAGGTCAAAATAAGTGACTGTTTAAATGTAAGAAGACCTGAGTGTTATCAAATAACCTCCAAGAGGTGATTCACTCTTTTTTATGATAACTACTGTAGACATCAGTGTTTAGATCTGAACTATATAAACTTTAATCCAATACTTAAGTGATTATGTGAATGTTTGTAACATAAAATCAAGAAACTGTGTGGTTGAAAACACTGTTTGTGTTTCATATATACAAAAAACAATAGCTCTTTCTGGATTAGCCATGGCAGGAGGTTATTAGACATTGCTGAATTGTTATTATTTGTAGGAATAAGATTGTGATTATGCTGCAGCTCTTTAGCTGTGTACAGTACTGTTCATGCAGACAGACGCCTTTAGTCATTGCATTGTGATCTGCACTGTTTTTTATGCATCTTGTGCCATGAGCACATATGATCGGGGTCAGGATGATGAACTGAAACCAGAGATCCCTTAAAACCAGTCGACTAGTCATTTTTGAAATATTTCATCTAATCTCATCCCATATAATCTTAGCATTGAAAACTCTGTTATTTGCATGATGTGCTTTTCTATAAAAATACAGCTAGACCAAGCTGAAGAAGATGCTATTCTTTTTATCTTAAAGGCATTAAAGCCACCCAGAAAGAGGAAAAGAGTGCATCTGCTGATCATACTATTTTTGCTGTCAGTTGGGGGAGGGTATTGGGAAGGGAACAGGTTGTCTTGTCATGCTGTTGCATGCTGGGATGCTGGAACACACGTTGGAATACATCCCTTGTTGCCCTGCCTTAATGCTGCCAAGAACTCCAGGCTTTCTTTGCCATTCTAATAAAAGTGTATAGGACAGAGATTTCCATGCAGTTTTCTGGTACACCATCAATGTGAAATTAAAAGTGTCCCAGTTTGCTAGGGATGGGCGATATGGGCTTAAAAATTTATCACGATAATTTCTGGTATTTATTGCGATAACATTATTGAAGACGATAATTCAGGGAAATACTGTTTCATTAGAGAAAAGAATTACCTTTCCTATTTTTACCCAAAAATAGTCAATGCCTACCAAATCTTTGAGAGTAAAAAGGTTTGTGCGAGAAACTGAACAGTATTTGTATCATTTTTTACCTCTGATTCACCGCCATGTCCTACTGTTCTTCAGTTTCTCGCACAAACTGATCGTTTCATGTCTTAGGACATCAGTGTATCGTCATGAGTCACAGGGTTTAATTTGGTTTTGTTTGTGTATGTTTTTTTTTTTACTCTTAAAGATTTGGTAGCCATTGACTGCCATTATATGACTGATAGACTGCAACGGTTTGAGTTAAAAATCTTTGTTTGTGTTCTACTGAAGAAACAAAGTCACCTACATCTTGGATGCCCTGGGGGTAAGCAGATAAACATCAAATTTTCATTTTTGGGTGAACTATCCCTTTAAGACGAATTCCTTGTGTGTGAAACACACTTGGCAATAAAGCTCTTTCTGATTCGGAAACCAGAGGGCGCCCTTGCGCAGAAACTCCACATATGCGTTACAGCAGAAGTAGTAGTACTGACAATGCTTCAGGAATCTCTAATCCAGTGATCTGTAAAAAATAAAAAACACAATTTGTTGAGTCATCTTAAAATAATTTGTTTCCCTGCTGCCTTAAAATTTTAAGTTCAGTCAACTAAAATACGTTTAGTCAACTTGAAATGATAAGTTTTACTAAGTAACAACTTTTGAAATTAAAATTTTAAGTTGATTCAACTCAAATATCTAAGTTCTCACTTAGTATATATTTAACATTTCAAGTTGAATAAACTTTTTTTGAGTTGACTGAACTTAAAATTTTAAGGTTGACTCAACAAATAGTTTTTTTACAGTGTAGCTGAATAAAACGCAGATAGAGAAATATTAACTGAGGAAATGTGAAGACAATAAACATACGACTGCTACAGTACATGGTTTGTCTGTGTTCTTCAAGCAATCTTGGGTATTTTTCTAAGGATAAAGTATATGCAATGCTATTCAACATAGCTATATAATACTATAAAATAGTCAGGTTTGTAAACATGCTCAAACACATGCAAAACTGCATCGCACACTTGCTACTAGTACAGTCAACATTATTCAAGGCTCAGACCGATTTTGTGAGAAGGGTATAACTGCAGCGTGAAGATCTCCAAATGGGGGTGGGAACTCCAAAATGGGGTGGGAGCTCCAAAATAAGGTGTGGCTTCTTCCCATTGACAGACAGGCACATGACACGCATGCGCAATTTTTTCCCCCAAACCACTTCAGCACAAACTCCGCCCCACAGCTGCTTCTAAAGGTTTTATTGGTTGTGTCAATCACAGTGTTGATTTTCTACACTATGCTACAAACAATGCTAAACCCTAAACGTACCCTACACCTGACCCTAACCTTAACCAGTGAAACTGACTGCACGGTGGGATTGGTGCTGAATAGCGTGGCAGATAAACTGTTTTTAAGATTATGCGATATAAGATCGCCGGGCCATTCCGTAACTCCCCAGTCGGACCTGTTGGAAACTCAGAAGCGAAGACCAGGAGACTCTTGGGTATCTTCAGCAGAATTCTTTATTGAGAATGCGCTGCGTAGCTCTGCAGTCCTCAAAAGTCTGACAATATCTCAGCACAGCAAAGTATATAGGTTTGAAGGAGGCGGAGTACATAGAGGTGGAATCAATCTAAACAAAGCATGCAAATGTGATACAGGAAATCAGCCCAGTAAAAGATTTTTCCCAGCCTTGATCTATTTAGCATACAAGTGTCATTCAAATGCAAAGGTGCTAAACAAAAGGCACGGTTGTACCTTGAGCTTAGACTTCACACTTAACTTGGGAAACCTGCCAGATGCTCAGGAAATGTATAAAGACAAAAGGTTATCGTCTCAGGGCTTGG
Source organism: Labeo catla (assembly GCA_012976165.1). Taxonomy (NCBI): domain Eukaryota; kingdom Metazoa; phylum Chordata; class Actinopteri; order Cypriniformes; family Cyprinidae; genus Labeo; species Labeo catla. The sequence goes on from VONZ01000119.1 coordinate 1,138,559, forward strand.
GCTGTCTGCTAAATCACAATATACATAACCTTTTAGAAATTTGTAATCCAACAATTCCTCCTTTGAGAGTTCTAAAAAAACTCTCATAAAATACAAATTTAGACACTTAAAAAGTTCTGTGTTGATTGTTTGTAGTGATGAAAAGCATGCTGACACAGAAACAAACATGCTTCTAGGGTCCGTGAAGTTCTTATGGGTAATAGTCTTTTCTGGTTGGAACTGTTGTTTCCTCATGATGGTCATGAGTCATTTGTTGAATGAAACACTTGATACTGTGGACGCATAGATAGTATACCAGTAGGAAGAATAGCAGCAGAATTGCTATTTCCTTGATCCACAGCCAGGGTTTACCTAACAGTTCTCCGAACCATGAAGAATTATCTTCAGTCATTTGGTGTAGTTTTTCTGAAAGATCAAGAATGTCTCGTTGGACTTTGTTCATGCAAACGTTCTTTCCAGCAAACAAGGCATTTCTTGACATATTCATCAGTTCTAAGAATATGTTGTTTCTGGAGTCTATAGCTTGTGCGATGTTCACGATGATTACTAGAACGGCAATCTTGATCATGTTGATGGATGACTGAAGTTCTTTCATTTAATTCTCTGCGTTGTGTTTTTTTTTTATGTTCTGTCTTCCGTGACAGTTGGCTCGGCAGTGGGTCTAGTTGTCCTTTAAAGTTTGTAGCTTCATACACAGGTGAGGGGGTCGATGTGTATGGGTCTCGGGACAGCCATCAAGGGGTATCTGCACAGAGTAAGAAAGAAAACAAAAGACGACAGAGCAGTATTTGTTGTAAAAGGCTGCAAACAATAGAGTTGTAGCCTCTGTTCAATCTGAGTCTAGTCTTGTTGTTCCTTCTTTCCCTAGTTCTTAATTCCCGTGACACCTAAAGAACAGTGAGGTAAGGATGGACTAGTGGATGGGGAAGGCCTATGAGGAAGTCTTCACCTCAGGGTTGGCCCCCGAAGCCTGTTGCATTCGGTTCTTCCCTGGGCTCCTCACTGATCTGTGTGTCCTATCCTATCCCTGTAGGTGGGGGAACAACTTTACAGTGTGACACATGAGTCCAGGTTTTCCTTCCCTGACACAAAACTGCAGCTGCTGTGATCAACATCACTTGATGTGGTCCGTGCCACTTAGGCTCTAATGGTTTGTTTTTGAATGACTTTATCATAACCCACTGACCTGGGATGATTGTGTGTCCACCTTCTGGTGGATTCTGCCAACATGACTCAACTCTTTCTCTGGAACTCTGTACTGCCTTTGTAAGGTTTTCACAATAAGTGATCAGGGCATCTGAGGCAATGTGCACATCAGCATTTCTAAGATCAATTGCACCTGGCATCTGCATTGGGCGTCCTGTAATAATCTCATGAGGGCTTAGACCTACTGATCTGTTAGGTGATGCTCTCAGACTACACAATACCGCTGGCAGCGCTTCGACCCATACTACTCCTTCCTGATGCATTTTGCTTAGCCTGGTTTTGATTGATCTGTTTGCACGTTCGACTTGCGCCGATGCTTGTGGTCTATGAGGACAGTGAAGATTCCACTTAATTTTCAACATTTTAGACACTTCCTTGACTACCTGTCCTGTGAAGTGGGTTCCTTGATCTGAGTCAATGCTATCTGGTAATCCCCATCTGGGAATGAAATCAGTGACAAGACATTTAGCAGTATGTGCAGCTGTGGCACGCCCTGTTGGATAAGCTTCTATCCATCTTGAGAACTTGTCTATTACTATCAAAACGTCAGTTTTTCCCTTACAAGGAGGCAATGATATGTAATCAACTTGTAGGTGACGAAACGGTCCTGGTGGAGCTGGGGTATGTGTTGCTGCTGTAGTTGCTGCTGGCACATCATTATTTTTTTGACATGTAACGCATCTCTTGACTGTTTCAGTGGCTACATTTCTGAATTTTGGATTCCACCATTGATTTGAGAACCTGTGATTCATTGTTGCTGGACCACTGTGACCCAAATTGTGTATTTGTTGAGCCAAATATGGCAGCAGTGATTCGGGAGCAACATATTTTCCTCCTTTGGTCCAGCAACCAGATGAATCCACTGTGGCTCCTTTGTCTAACCATGTCCATGCTTCATATAAAGGAACGTCTTTGTACAGATCAATGATTGATTCAGGAGGCAGAATTGTCTTCTGTGCTGTACTACCTGAACACACCTGTACATTTGCATATGAACAAGCCTGTTTAGCAGCTACATCAGCAAGAGCATTACCTTTAGCTTCCGTAGTATTAGTTGTGAGATGTGCTTTCACTTTGATCACAGCTAATTTCTTTGGAAGTTTCATGGCAAACATTAGATCTTTCACTAATCCAGCATGCTTAATGGGTGATCCAGCAGAAGTTAAAAACTGTCTACTTTGCCAAATGATACCAAAATCATGAATTACCCCAAAAGCATACCTGGAATCAGTGTAGATATTTGCAGTTGATCCTGACGCTAGCGTGCATGCTCTAGTTAAGGCTACTAGTTCTGCAGCTTGAGCTGAAAAATGATCTGGAAGACGACCTGAAGCTACGACTTCAGTGGTAGAAGTTACTGCATAACCTGCTCGTCTGTTACCTTCAATAACTTGAGCTGAACCATCAACATACAACTCCAATTCGGCATTATCTATGGGAGTTTCTGTTATTTCACTTGTAGGTGTGTATGTAAGCGTAACACAATCATGAGCCATTTCTCCTTCATCCTCTAAGACAACTTCAGTCATTGCAGACATCATACATGAGGATGGGTTTGTGACTGGTGCACGCTGTAAAACAATGTTCGGGGCTGTGAGGGTTGTTAACCAATTTCCCCAACGAGAGGAGGTGACAGAAGTGACTTTTGCTTGATTCATTAGTGCAGACACTGCATGAGGGCATCTTACATTTACAGTCTGTCCTAACACCATTCCTGATGATGCCTGAAGAGCTAGATGAACTGCCTGTACTGCTCTGAGACATGGGCCCATACCTTGAGCGACTATGTCAAGTTTGCCAGAATAGTAATGAATTGGGCGTAAATTGCCCCCATGATCTTGCATTAGACATGCAGTCATAAAGCCTAAGTGTTCATGAACATAAAGCACAAAGGGCCTATCAGATTGGGCAATTCCTAATGCTGGCGCTTGACATAATGCTCTCTTCAAATCATTGAAAGCTTTGAGGTGAATTTCTTCCATACAAACTGTATCGGAATCTCTAACCTGACCTTTCAACAAGTCATAGAGTGGCTGAGCAATCGAGGCATAGTCTTCAATCCAAGGTCTACAGTAACCTGCTGTTCCTAAAAATGATCTTAGTGTTTTAATGTTAGTAGGCGGAGGTATTGCTTTGACTGAAGCGGCTCGATCCTGTGTAATGGATCTATTTCCTGTACCAATTGTTTGACCCAGAAATGTAACTTGATTTTTAGCAATTTGAGCTTTGTGAAAGCTACATTTATGTCCTTTTTTCTGCAAATAGTCCAACAATGCTGTCAATTCAGTTTGATGTACCTCATGATCTGTTGAGGCAAATAAAATATCATCGATATATTGAATCATAGTGGACTGTTTGACTGGACATTCTGGGTCACACAAATCACGTCTGAGAGCCTGATGGTATATGGTTGGGGAATTTTGAAATCCCTGGGGCAAACGTGTCCACTGATATTGTTCATAGTCAACTGTGAAAGCTAACCATGGCTGGCTGTCAGCGTGCAAGGGTACAGAAAAGAATCCATTAGACATATCAATTACTGAAAAAACCTTACAATCTAATGGTAAGCCATTACAAATTGTAGATGGATCGGCTACTAGGGGGGTGATTTTTTCAGTATGCTTATTGGCTACTCTGTAGTCTATTGTGAGTCTCCATGACCCATTGGCTTTCTTGATGGGCCATATGGGTGAATTACAGGGACTGTTGGTTTTAACGAGCACTCCTTGCTTCAGCAATTTTTCTACAATAGGTTTGACTCCCTGTATAGCTTCCTTACTGATCGGGTATTGTTTGGTAACAGGAGGGGCGGTTCCTGTTAATTTGGCTGGTTCTACACCAGTGAGAAACCCGCAATCATCTTTGTCTTTAGCCCAAATTGGATGATTCTGTAAGAAAGCATACTCAGGAGTGATTGCATTACTGGTAGAAACTTGTGCTGAAGCAATTTTTATGCTAGCAGATTCTGAGGACATGTCTAAAGTTAAATGTACTTGTCTCAGTAGATCCATGCCTAGAATTGCACCTGTATTTAATGGAGCACATAACAATTTTGTAGTCAGAGTTTTCGGGCCTAATTGTACCTCTATGGGTGGAGTTTCATACAAAACAGAATCTTCACCTACTACACCAGTTAAACAAAGTTTAGTTTTCTTGTACGGAATGTTTAAATCTTTAGCCAATTTTGTAGGAACTACTGTGATTTCTGCACCTGTATCAAGCAAAAAGTCAATCTCTTTCTCTTGTATGCTACCTTTCACAAAAATTCTTTTGTCATTGTGATGTATTACAGGGGAAAGGTAGCTACTCACAGCCCCAACAATTAGTTTTTTTCCTGCTCTTTTTGTGCTCTTAGAAGAGCCTGAGCAAGCTGTCCTAACGTTTCACTGGTCATTGGTGGAACTACTTCAGGGTTGTAGGCGGGCTGAGAAGGAGCAGAATTATGCATAGCATTTCTTTTATTATCTTGCAACTTCTTCCTACACTCTTTCTCCCAATGTCCTAGTTTTCCACAATAATTGCATTTCCCTTCTTTTTTAGACCATCTCTTGTCTCGATTTGTTGTGCTAAACGTAGCTGCTGCTACTCTTACTTTTGCCTTAACATCAGAATCTCTTTCCCAAGTAGCTAACGTGTCTAAGTTACTTCTGAGAGTTTTGTTAGACCAAGTTAGATCTAGGAATGGCAAGGCTTTTCTGTACTCAGCTACAAGGCCATCTGACCAGATGCGGACTAGGGGTCCCTTGTCATCTAGCACACTTTCAGGATCATCAACTATTCCACTGTAAGTTACGGCTGACTGGCAAAACTTCTCAGTGTATTCACTTACAGTTTCCTCTTTCTTTTGTACACAGTTAGTGATTCTGGACCAGTCTATTTTGGGTCCCATAATATTCTTTAGGATTTTCAAAACACCTTCTCTCAAATCCGCTTTACTGGCATGTCGTAGTTCAGAAGTAACAGCAGACTCAAAACTGTTGAATTCAGATTCAGTTAGAATTTGTGACATCAGCTGTGTGACTTCTACTAACGACATGTCGTAGAGACGCATTTTGCTAATCAGTGCTCTTCTAAATTCACAAAAATTTGTGCGTGCTGAGGGTAAGCCCTGGGACAATCTCTCTATATCTTTAGGTTCCAGCATTTTTGCAATTGCTTGAACCTGGACAACAGCAGAGTTGGGAGGAACACTTTCAATTCCCTCAATTCCCTGAGATCTTCTCCTAGCACCACATACCTTCACTGAATCTACAGGCACATCAGTTACTGATTGGATGGCTACATCTGTTTCAAAGAAAGCTTGTAAGTCAGGATAAAGGTTATCAGGCTGACTAACTTCCATATCAGTTTTTTCTAAAGCTTTGTTGCGGTTCAATTTCTTAGTCAAAGCGGATATTCTAGCCCGAAGCTCTTTGTTCTGTTCCTCTAGCTCTGAGTTACGCTGAGACTGTTGTGTAGCTAGCGCTAAACCAAATTCTCTGTGGCAGCAGATAATGCCTTTTACATTTTTCTTACGAATACATGCTCCAAGTACTTTTTTACACTCATCTACAGACCAAGTCTTGTCTGGATGGATCTCATATTTCTTAGTCAATTCTTGTCTAACTTTTTCAGTTACTATTAGGTTCATTTGCACTCCTAACAGTGATTTGAATTCGCTATCTGACCACAAAGGAGTTGCGAGACCACCTTTTTCAGTTGTGGGGATCAGCCTAGCGTTCTTTCTAACCATTTTGTGAGTTTCTTTGTTACCACACAATCACAACACTAAAACTTCTCTGATCAACAGAGGGTACGCTTGTTAACACAGATCAACTATAGTTAACCTTTCCTGAATTAACAGAAGACAACACAAACTACTAGCACTTTACACTAGTCTTCTCTGCCTAAACAGAGGGTAACAGATATTAGCACTTTACGCTAAACTTCTCTCTCTGAAGAGAGGATCAACAATTCTTCTCTGCCGAAACAAAGGATAACAGATATTAGCACGTAATGCTAATCTTCTCTACCTGAAATAGAGGATAACTGATATTAGCACGTAATGCTAATCTTCTCTACCTGAAATAGAGGATAACTTGTCTGTTAAACAAACCCTGCAGCTGTTTGTTAACACTTCTCTGGCGGCGCAGAGGATAACCACATGTACTGGCTTCTAATGGTTCTTTTGGATAGAGTGATACTCACCAACCCTTGGTACAGAAAGATTCAGTCTGGAACAAAGTCAGATCTTTGTTGAGCTTGTTGAGCTTCAATCTGGATTCAGGTGAGGAGCTCTATCCGGGTCACGGCACCAAAACTGTTGGAAACTCAGAAGCGAAGACCAGGAGACTCTTGGGTATCTTCAGCAGAATTCTTTATTGAGAATGCGCTGCGTAGCTCTGCAGTCCTCAAAAGTCTGACAATATCTCAGCACAGCAAAGTATATAGGTTTGAAGGAGGCGGAGTACATAGAGGTGGAATCAATCTAAACAAAGCATGCAAATGTGATACAGGAAATCAGCCCAGTAAAAGATTTTTCCCAGCCTTGATCTATTTAGCATACAAGTGTCATTCAAATGCAAAGGTGCTAAACAAAAGGCACGGTTGTACCTTGAGCTTAGACTTCACACTTAACTTGGGAAACCTGCCAGATGCTCAGGAAATGTATAAAGACAAAAGGTTATCGTCTCAGGGCTTGGGCTGTCTGCTAAATCACAATATACATAACCTTTTAGAAATTTGTAATCCAACAGACCTCACCGGACAATGGCACCTGTTACACTCAGCGTCACTATACCCTCCTACCCTGCGAATTTCAAGTCCCAGGATGCCCCCGTTTCTTAAAACAAAGCGATAGAGTAAAACCTTTCCCCTGCGCTGCGCTGGGATGGCTCGCGGGAAGCTCGCGGGTGATTCCTGTTTACATCATTAAGCAGAGGTTCCAACTCCAGTCCGAACACCACTGACCACAAGCTTTTCTGCTTTCACTGAGCATATTTATTTATGTAGCATATTTTATTTTATTTTAGAACAACTAGAAACAACATCTAATTTATAAAGTTTTATTTTGAAATGTAAGCCAATAACAATTGGCTGAAGCCAGAGCCAGTGGTGAAAGTCTTTGCATGACGAGACCCCGTCCCATTTTGGAGGTTATGCACAGTTTTGGAGTTCCAGCCCCCATTTGGAGATCTCTGGTCTGCAGTTATACATACTTGGATTTTGTCGCACCGCACATTTTTGACCAAACCAGTTCTAGGTTGGAGCTCCTCATTTAGTGATATACTAGTTTCCCGTCCGCCTTCAGCATGTCACCCCGCACTGTCACACACAGAAATATGTCAAAAACTAGGGAGATCGTGGGGGAAAATTTTTGCCAGTATATCGCAAATGATAAGATATCGCTCATCCCTACTGTTTGCTCGCTTCATACACGTTTCTGGTCCTTGTGCACGATTTATCATTGCACATTATTTCAAAGCAAAAATGTTTGTCTTGCTAATATTTCATCAAATCGTAAATGATGATATGTCAAGATGCTCTTGAGGATGAACTTGACCTTCAGCTTCTACATCCCAGTCTGAAAGCCTCTTTAAAAGTGGTTGCCTGCTTTTCAAGATCCAATTAATTCCAGATGGATAACATCAAGCCCAGTCACATTATAGAGGTAAAATGGGTACTGATTACTGTTTTATGTTGACTTTAAGGAAGTCACCTTCACTTAAATATCAGCCAGGCCAATTAGTCAACCAATATCTTGCCAATTTAAGGGAATCTGCGTCATTCTAGTGTTTTTTCTGTGATGTGAAAAGGCTGAATTTTCAACATCATTACTCCAGTCTTCAATGTCACATAATGGTTCAGAAATCAATCTAATATGCTGATTTGCAATTGTTGTGTTGTGGAAAACATGATAGAATTTTGTTTAGGATTCTTTGATAATAACTTTTGCAGCATTTAATTGAAAATCAAAATTTGGAACATTCTAAAAGTCTTAGTTGTCATTTTCAAATAATTTAAAGAGATAGTTCACTCAAAAAATTCTTTCATTAATTACTCACCTTAGGAAGACAAATTAAGATATTTTTGATGAAATCTGATCATAACCATTGACCAGTAAACTTAGTAAACAACTACGGTAATGCTCTTGTCTTGAAAAATATAAGTTTTATGATATCTAAATAAAAAGTAGGACACTGAGTTGTTATATTGGACTGTATTTGTAAAGCAAGATAATAATAGTGTATTATTGCTACAGCATATAAATGATAATAACTGTGTTGTGTGTTCCTGTGTGCAGGGGGAATGCCTACTCCAAGGCAAAGCCCTGTGGAGGAAAGGGAGGTGCTGAGTGGTGAGGGAAGATCCAACAACAACAACATGGCGACCGATGCCACCACCACCAACCTGCTGGCCTCTGTTAAAGAGCAGGTATGCCGTACTGTTTCCATCTGCCAGTGTCTGGCTGTAGGGTAGCTGTAATCTGAATAGCAGCTCAGACATGAGTGGCCACAGATTGTAGATGTATTAAGTCAGCCTTCTGCTCATTAGTCAAAAGTCATATTTGCATTATTAATTCTTGGGCGGGGAAAGCTCGCTTTGAGGACACACATATCTGGTCTACACTGAATTTTAGAGCTGGTAATCTTGTTTTTTCTTGTTTGTGTACATTGTGGTTGTATTTTATTTTAATTTATTTTTTTGTTACATCATCATTCTTTTTGTTTAAGATCAAGATTCTTATTTACATGTTTCCTCATGTCAGGTTTGAATTTGAGAGCTGATAAAGTAGTTTTTCCAAGTTATTTATTTATTATTCTATTTCCTTCTTTATTAAAAATTTATTTGAAAGCTTTTTTATCAGCCAATTTGTTTAAGAACAAGATTCTAATTTACCCATTTTCTCACAATAGGTTTACATAGAATTTGCGAGCTAGATTTTAGAAAGCTATTAATTTAATTTAATTTAAGTTTATTTCATTATTTAAAATTTAATTTTATAACAATTTTTATTACAAAATTATTATTATTATTTTATATATATTTATTTCATCAGCCAATTTGTTTAAAAATAAGATTATTATTCAGTGTAGGTTTACGCTAAATTTGAGAGCTGGTTTTTTATAAAGTTACCATTTTTATTTCATTACAAATTTTATGTTAGTGTATTTATTGTATGTTTTATTATATTTTTATTTTATTACCATTTTATTTAGAAACAAATTTCTTGTTTATCTGTTTCCTCACGTCAGAAAATATAATAAAGTCTAGTGACTATTTAAGTTTCATTATTTAATTTAATTACATTTTATTCCAATTTACCTTTAGATTCTAATTTACCTGTTGTCTCACATCAGGTTAATATGGAATGTGTGAACTAGATTTTACCAAGTTATTTTATTTTATTTAATTTTATTTTATTTTATTTAACAGTTTTATTACATTTTGTGTGTGTGTTTTTTATTCTATGTTTAATTTTATCAGCGAAGTTGTTTAAAAACAAAATTATTTTTCAATGTAGGTTTATTTTATTTTATTTTATTACAAGTTTTAGTGTTTTATTGTATATTTTATTACTAATTTATGTTAGCATTTTTATATTATATATTTTATTTTATTTTATTAACATTTTGTTTAGAAACAAGATTCTTATTTACCTGTTTTCTCACATCAGGCAAGCTGATAAAGTCTACTGTGACCATTTAATTTAAATAAATTACATTTTATTTTAACTCACCTTTAGATTATAATTTACCTGTTTTCTCACATCAGGTTTTCATGGAATTTGTGAGCTAGATTTTACCAAGCAACAAATTTTATTTAATTACAATTATTGTTACAATTTTTAGTACAAATTTATTTTTTACATTTTTTTTTATCATATATTTTGTTTTATCAGCCAATTTGTTTAGAGACAATTTTTTTAATAAAGTTACAATTTTTATTATATTTTATTACTAATTTTTATTACACATTTGTGTTTTCTTGTATATTTTATTTTATTACCATTTTTTTAAATACAAGATTCTTATTTACCTGTTTCCTCACATCAGGCAAGGTGATAAAGTCTAGTTTTAAATCAAGTGACTATTTAATTTTAATTATTTAATTTAATTTTATTCTAATTTACCTGTTTTCTCACATCAGGTTTACATGGAATTTGCAAACTAGATCACTAATTTTTTTTTTTTTTTATTTTATAAAAATACCATCACATTTTTTATTATAAATTTATGTTAGTATTTTTATTGTATATTTAATTTTATTACAAATTTATGTTAGCAAGATTCTTATTTACCTTTTTCCTCACATCAGACAAGCTTTTGTTATGAGCTAAATCCTTATTTACATGTTTTCTCACAGAAGGTCTGATGCTCCAGCCTTCTAATCTGTTTCACAGTTCAGTGTCATGAAAATTACTAATTAAACTGTTAGCTTAATCATTACAAATCTTGTTAATGCTGATAGCGTTCATTAACGCTGTGAGTCTCTGTTAAAATCTAACTGATTGTCCCATTACCAGGCTTAACATGTTTCACTAGGACACCAGAAACTGCAGCATGGATTTCATTGCGTTGTGTGTGTGTTTGTGTGTGTGTGTGATTGCAGTGATTTGTGTGGTCAAGTCTTGTCGTTTCTTTGTGCTCCTCTTGGACAGAATCAGGACATAGGCAAGTATTGTCACTCTGAACAATAGGTTGAATAGAAGAGGCCTGGTACAGCTGGTAGCTCACAGCATGGCACAAGGCAGATAGCCATTGCCTGACTTATCTCGCCTGGAGAACAACACTCAATAATCTCTCCTTTTCACCGGCTACATTAATTGCAACCTCTCTTGCAGTGCTTGCTTGCCGGCTTGAAACCTGCAATACTTTCGGAATATAATATCTATTTCAGAGCAGATACAATGCTCCGGAATCGTTTCGTTGCACTCTCACAATGGCAAGCAATCAGGAAAATGTGCAGTCATATTTTTTCCTCAGCGTACTATTCTCAATACAACTGCAATGTGGGCTGTTTATATGTGTGTGTGAGAGAGTGTGTCTCCTTTAAGGGCAGCTGCATCAACGAGACTGTCTCTATCACAGAGAGGCAGGCCAACAGTGCAGCCTTCTCGCCTTCCACACACACACACATAAACAAACACGCATGCATTGCACACACACAGAGAGACTGAGGCAAGAGGAGGGGAAGAGGCCACAAATTCAGAAGCAAAGAGCAGCGAGACAGGATGGAAGCTGAGAAGAGACAGGATTTAAACACAATGGATTTTGAAGCTAAATTAATGTTGTAACTCGAAACGGGTATGAAGTGTGTACTCCCTACACATGATGGATCTGTTTTTGATGGTAGAAGGCAACGGCGGTGACACTTTTGTCCCTCCTGTCTTTCTGAAGGAGCTCCAGTTTGAACGGCTTACCAGAGAACTCGAAGAAGAGAGACAGATTGTAGCCAATCAGCTGGAGCGATGCAGGTTGGGGGCGGAGTCTCCAGGTGCTGCAAGTGACAGGTGAGAGGCAGTTTTGAAAAACTCTACGATAAAAACTAAATTCATGTGTTCAGTGAGTGGAATTTATTTTAGGAGGTCTGATTTAAAGAAACAGCTCATTTAAAAACCTTAAAAACCTTTCCTCATGATTTTTGATTTCCAAATGATATAAAAGTGTTATAAAAGTAGCCTATATGTGACCCTGTACCACAAAATCAGTCGTAAGTAGCACGGGTATATTTGTTGCAATAGCCAACAATACATTGTGTGGGTCAAAATTATTGATTTTTTTTGTAAAGATCACGTTCCATGAAGATATTTTGTAAATTTCCTACTGGAAATATATCAAAACATTTTTGATTAGAAATATGCATTGCTAAGAACTTAATTTGGACAACTTTAAAGGCGATTTTCTCAATATTTTGATTTTTTTGCAGCCTCAGATTCCAGATTTTCAAATAGTTGCATCTCGGCTAAATATTGTCCTAACAAACCCTACATCAATGGAAAGCTTGATGTATAAATTGACCCTTATGACTGGTTTTGTGGTCCAGGGTTGTAAGTGATATAAAAGTAGCCCATATGTGACCCTGGACCACAAAACCAGTCTTAAGTCGCTGGGGTATATTTGTAGCAATAGCCAAAAATACATTGTGTGGGTCAAAATTATTGATTTTTATTTTATGCCAAAAATTAGGGATGCACCGAAACGTATCGGCCGAAATGCTTGCGCGTTTTGTCAGTAAAGCCGGTTCTGTAATCAGCGGTAAATGCCATCAGGTGCGTGATTTCACGTTGAGCCGTATATACTACACACAGCCGTTGTTCACTGAGGAGCTGCGCAAATCCATGTTCATTATCAGTGTGAATTTGCGCAGCTCGTCAGTGAACTACGGCTGTGTGTAGTATATACGGCTCAACGTGAAATCACGCACCTGATGGCATTTACCGCTGATTACAGAACCGGCTTTACTGACAAAACGCGCAAGCATTTCGGCCGATACGTTTCGGTGCATCCCTACCAAAAATCATTAGGATATTAAGTAAAGATCATGTTCCATGAAGATATTTTGTAAATTTCCTACTGTAAATATATGAAAACCTAATTTTTGATTAGTAATATGCTTTGCTAACAACTTCATCTGGACAACTTTTGATTTTTTTGCACCCTCAGGTTCCATATTTTCAAATAGTTGTATCTCGACCAAATATTATCCTATCCTAACAAACCATATATTAATGGAAAGCTTATTTATCTTATTTAGCATCTTTTGAAAAAAATTGAAAAAATTTACCCATATGACTGGTTTTGTGGTCCAGGGTCACATATGACATTTTATCCCATCTCTTGCTGATGTTCTTGAATTTGTATTCCTATACATTCAAAAATATGGCGCCTTAAAATGCTTAAACAGGTTTGACATCAGTGACGTCAAAAATCATGGGTTTTTGTTTGTCTTGTCATACAAGTTTGGAGTAAATGATGGCAGAGTATATTTATGAAAAGAACATCTGTACTGCTTTCTCGTTATTACCATGAGGACTGCTCAGCATGTTTTTCCTCTCAAAACGTGCATGATCGTAAATATTTGATCACCGTTGCTGATGTGGTTTTTGACTGTTTTATAGATGGCAGTGGTGAAAATGAAGGGAATTAAAACTGTGTTGTCATTTACTCACCTTGCATGTCATTTGACTTATCTTCATTGGAACACAAAAGCAGATGTTTAAAGCATAATGTCCAGGGTGTGTATATTTTTGTAGATTTTTATTGTGCTTTTTGTCCTTTTTTGGAGCTTGACAGTTCAGCAGTGTTGTTTTAGTATTATTGATATGTTATTATCATTTTTTTATATTTTGAATTCATTTAGCATTTTAATTTCAGTTAGAGTTTTAGTACTTTTGTTGCATTTTCTGTCATTTTTAATTTTTATTTCAGTTTTACCTTTAGTTATTTTAGTACTTCAGGTTAAACTAAAGTTAAACTAAGTTTACATTTTTTTGGGCCTTTATTATGATAGGACAGATCATAGATGACAGGAAGCAAAGTGGGAGAGAGAGAAGGGGGTGGGATTGAGAAAGGTAATCGAGCCGGGATTTGAACTCGGGATGCCCGTAGCACAATGATGCTGTATGTCGGCACTCTGCCAATAAGACTATCGGTGCGACCTAAGTTAAATTTTTTGTTTTCTCTTATTTTAGTTAACAGTTATTTTATTTGTAGTTTATGGTTTTCATTGTAATTTTATTTTTGGTTAACGCTAATAACACTGCAGTTCAGTTTTGTTGTATGGAACTGATCAGTTTGAACATTCTGCTAAACATGTCCTTTTTTGTTCCACAGAAGGCAAAAATCATATGGGTTTGCAAAAACATGCAATTTATTTTTTTTGGATTAAATATTCCATTAATAAAATAACGAAACATTAACAACAAAAATATACACTACCAGTCAAAAGTTTTTGAACAGTAAGATTTGTAATGTTTTTAAAGAAGTCTCCTCTGCTCATGAAGACTGTGTTTATTTGATCCAAAATACAGAAAAAGCAGTAATTTTGTGAAATATTTTACTATTTAAAATAACTGCTTTCTATTTGAATATATTTTAAAATGTCATTTATTCCTGTGTTCAAAACTAAAGTTACAGCATCTTCACTCCAGTCTTCAGTGTCACATGATCCTTCAGAAATCATTATTATATGCTGATTTGCTGTTAAGAAACATTTTTTATTATTATCAGTATTTCATTATTATAAATATCAGCATTTATCTGAAATAAAAAGCTTTTGTAACATTATACACTATACCATTCAAAAGCTTGGAGGCGGCTTTGGGATGGGGTTGGGGAATTATAGAAATTAATACTTTGATGATAAAGACATTTATAATGTTACAAACGATTTCTATTTCAGATAAATGCTGTTCTTCTGAACTTTCTATTCATCAAAGAAACCTGAAAAAATTCTTCTCAGCTGTTTTCAACATAATAATAATAATAAATGTTTTCTGAGCAGCAAATCAGAATATTAGAATGATTTCTGAAGGATCATGTGGCTGAAGTAATGATGCTAAAAAAACAGCTTTGAAATCACAGGAATAAATATATTTTAAAATATATTCAAATAGAAAACATAACAATATTTCAAAATGTTAATGTTTTTGCTGTACTTTGGCTCAAATAAATGCAGGCTTGGTGAGCCGAAGAGGCTTTTTTAAAAAAAAACATCTTTACTGTTCAAAAACGTTTAACTGGTAGTGTATATTGTTAAATAATTGCCTTAAGGAGGTTTTAGGAGGAGGCTTAATTATTGCACTTTTATGATATTACTTTAAGCTTTCAAATGTATCTCATATGAGTGTATCCGTGGCAACTACGCATTTAAACCCTTCTCCCTCCACACATAAATGGATCAGTCTTACTCTCCTGCCTACACGTGAGACACATTTAACTGTACAGGATATGTAGTCTGTGTACATACTGTACAGAAACACAGCACTCGCTGTTCTGTTTCTCACGGTGTGTGTCAGTATGAAGGACAAATGTGTGGTGAAGTGCAAACTGTTGTCTCTCTTTCCCCACCGAATAATTACTTTTATGGAAAGTGGGTGTTTGTCAATTTACAATAAACACATTCAAGCTTTAGGGTATTGCGAAAGTTTCTCGCTTAATGAATGTCATGGAAAGAGTGCTCTTGATAAATCAGAGATGTTTGCTACAGCCATCACTTCAAAAAGATTTATTTTCAATTTCAAGTACAGTTCTTTCTCATCTCTTGCTTTGCCACAGTAAACTCTTTGTGTCTGTATGTGTGTATGCACATGTCAGCTGCCCTGTTTGTTCTCCTCATCTGTGAAGGAGTGTCTGTTCTGTTTTTTCAGATGGCTTGTGCTGTTTTGCCGCAGTATACAGGACATTTTTTCCTTTTGCTTGGAGACGGTCCATGTGTGCATTCTTGCTACCATGCGCCCTGCAACCCTTTACCTTTAACCTTCCGCTATGTGGCATTCCTGCTGTCCCCACTGTGCCCCCTTTCAGCTGTCGCTGTACACTGATGACCGGTGTCCTTTGACCCCTCCTTTGCAGACGGTGTCGCTTTTTGGCAGGCATTAACAGACACTCATCTGCTGTTTTAAGGCAGTGGCGTCTACATTCTGTTGTTTATTCAACCTGAACTCCTAATACCACACGTCCTATCGTTTTTCTCTCTTCTTCAGTTCTTACAAACGCACAAGGATGTTAATTTCTTGTCATTAACCGGACAGAATTTTTAAAATGTGTGTCAGAGAGATAAACGCGACAGTCAGTAGACTGTAACAGTGTGATTGATGTTCACTGGTAATGGTTTCCTAATGCTGGGCAAATGGAGTGGATCTTTTTGCTCTTCATTGACTTATTGGAAGATGAGATGGGTCATTCTACAAAACGGATGCCATTTGTGTTTCGCATAAATATATGTGTGAGAAATAACTAGAAATAGAAATAGCTGATGCCAACTTTTAGACATGCACAGTACGCAGTGATTCACAGATTAACATATCAGTAAAAAGAGTATTTATTTTATTTCCCTTTTTCTGGCCAAATGTTGTATGCATGAAAATAAAAGCTAGTATATTGTCTTGTAGTGTTGTCACGATACCAAAAATTTGACTTCGATACGATACCTGACTAAAATATCACAATACTACTGCTGAACCGATACTACGAAAAAAACATAGAACAGGAAAAGTAATTGAATAATAGATGATCCAAATGGAGATCATAAACAAACAAATGATTTCATCCCCCCTTTAAAATCTAAAATAAAATAATATTAATCGCATGCCACTGCCACTACTCAGATTTATGGTGAGCAACTACCGTGCCTACAGGTATGTAGAGATCTTTGCCATATTGGTTAAGTTAGCTTAAAGAATAAAGCCAAATCTTATTTCATGATATAGTCATTTTATTTCACAACAACATATCATGACATAGTCATTTCTTGTTATTTTATCTTTGTATAATAATAAGAACCTAAATTCAAGTAACAAACTAAAGGACAACTACAATAAAACAAAGACAAATGAAATAAAGACGGCCCTATGAAATCTGTTTTATTTTTTCCTAAATTCCATTTAAATTTTTCTTGACTATTTTAATTGTTACATTAAAAAGCATTTATCAAAAAGCATGTCTAATTAATTAAAATTATGAAACCTGCAGAACTGAACAGCAGTTTAAAAGTTTAACTCATTTTTTTAAGGCCCTTTGAAATATGTTTTATTATTTTTCCCAAATTCAGTTTTGTTTGTGAAACTCTATTTTCCATTATTTTCTGGAATCTATTTTAATCGTTTCATTACATTTTAATAATCAAAAGCATCTTTAATGAATTTATAAAGGATAATTATATTTGATAAAAAATTAAGTAATTATAGGCTTTTTAGTTCCTTGTTTTCCCCAGAAATACTGTGTTGTGTATTTACAATTTTCTGGTAAATAAATTCTGGTAAATATTAGTAGTAGTAGTACTATCTTTACATTAAGTAATATACTAATATATTTCTGACTGTCAAGTTAAACCGAACTTTTATTTTGACGGGTTGCTGTGATGACCTTTAGGGTCTTCATTATATGACGATAGTTTTCTGCAAAAAAAAAACGAAGTGACTCTCAGAGACACAGACACGCAGAAATAGGGCTCCTATTAAAATGCATTCTTAAAGTACCGGTACTAGTAAAATGTGGAATCGTACCATTTTTAAACGTGATACTTTTTAAGTACTGGTATATTGTGCAACACTAATGCAAATATCACATTTATAAGGTCTTTGAACACAGTTGTGTGGCCACAGTGTGTGAAAACAACCAGCCTATAATGGTAAAAATCCACCCATTCATTTCTTTTATAATCCCAATAAATCATAAACAGTCTCTCTGAACTTGCCATTCCAATTTCCGGTTTGAACATATAAGGATGCACACCACTACTGAGTTTCTGACATTTTCAGTGTGCAAGATTGTCCTGTTTTGTTTTTGCTGGCTCTTGAAGCCCCGCCCTCTTCTAAAAAGGGGGCCGGAAGCACCAGCTCATTTGCATTTAAATGACGCGCATTGGCTCATACCTTAAAAGTGGCAATTTTAACAAGCTTTTTTTTACTAGACAAAGCATTGTCTGTCTTTGCCTGCATGAGATTGTTTTGTTTTCGTTTTCGCTCATACCCTAAAAGTGCCAATTTTAACAAGATATAAAATATTATCTGTGGGGTATTTTGAGCTAAAATTTCACATACACACTGGGGACATCAGAGACTTATTTTACATCTTGTCAAAAGGGGCATAATAGGTCACCATTAAAGTTCACTCAAAAAATAAAATTTGCTGAAAATGTTCTCACCCTCAGGCCATCCAAGATGGAGATTAAATCTTCATCCATTACAAATCTTTTAGCATTCATTCATTCTTCATTAAGTTAATCTCTGTTAAAATCTAACTAATCATCCCGTTTCCTCGTCGGAACAGATGAGGAAATTTACCATTACATCATTAGCATTGCTCACCAATGGATACTCTGCACTGAATGGGTGCCGTCAGAACAAGAGCAAAACAGCTGATAAACGTAATCCACATGACTCTATCAATGAAAATCTTGAGAAGTGAAAAGCAAATCCATCATTAAGATGTTTTTAACTTCAAACTATTGCTTCTGGCTAAAATAAAATATTGCTTTCTCTATTGAAAAACTCATATTGTCATAGAAAAATGCACAGATCAAGCAATGTTTACAAGTTAAAACAGTCCAAAACAGTTAGAAACTGGTGGATTTTGATGTCAAAGCACAACAGGGATTGATTTTTTTTTTACTAGACAAAGCATTTTGTGGATTATGGACATTCACAACGCTCCTTCTGACAGCACCCATTCACTGCAGATGATCCATTGGTGAGCAGATAAATTTCTCCAATCATCTTAGATGGCATGAGGGTCAGTACAGTAGTTTGGTGCCTGTTTAAAAAGTTTTATACAGTAAGAAATAAATTGTTTTTTGTAAATAGTCTTCTGAGTCCTGGTGTAGATTTATGCAAGATGAGGACTGTACTTGTAATCGTTTTCTTTACTAAGTGTTTAAAAGGGGTCATGAACTGCCCTTTTAAATTATTCTGTACTGTTCTCTGAGGTCCACTTATGTTATCACGATTTTCACATCAGAAAACATCATAATTTAGAAGTAATAGGCTATTTTCTGTTCTGTTTTGACCTCCCTCATCAGAACACACCATTTGAATAGGTGTGGCGGATTATTACATTTCAAACAATCTGCAATAACAGACAAAACAGTATCGGCCACACGATAAAAACAGTTACTCACACTTGTGTGGTGTGATCCACTATGGTCGGCACAGCATCGACTTTTAGTTTCAGTCTTTCTGAAAATCCTGTGTTGAATTGTGCCTTGTTTGTAAACAAATCCATGGTAAAATGAAGTAAACAAAGGACCAAGTTCTTACTGATGCAGTCTAGAACTTCATTAAAAATAAAGTTCATCCACTCTTTCCTTATGTTAGAATCATAAGGAGAGCAATGCAAAGACAGTTTTTCCACAACTTGACAATGCATAGCATATTGATGTCTTAAAGGGGTCATTGGATGCTAAGTTCACTTTTTCATGTTGTTTGAACATTAATGTGTGTTGGCAGTGTATGTACAAATCTACTCTATAATGATAAAAAAATGCAATGGTTTTTAATTCATCTGTAAAAATAATATCCCCTTTTTCAAATCGAGCCATTCTCAGATGCCTGTCGTTGTGCCGTCACACCGACAGAGGCCGCTCCCACGATAGTTGATTGACATGAGCGTCTTACCTCAGATCAGCTGTCACAGTCCGCCCTCTTTGTTTTGATGCTGGAACAGGGATGTAAGTTAGACAAGAATATCTCCGATTGAGCGATTGAGGTGTTGTGTTGCTGGATGTAATAATGAACATAGTGGTCGTCATTTACTCCCGACATCTGAGCAGCTGAAGATGCAGTAGATTACGTTTGTTTGTGAAGGGAATGCGCCTCCCGATCTACATATATCCGTCTATGTTCACGCGAATCATTCGTAATCCAGCTTCACTTACAGCAGAAGTGAGTATAAGGGTTTTTAATGAATCTTTGTGATCACCTTGCCTAATAATGTGCTAGTTAGCAAGTTTAGCGGCTAAACATGGCTAAATGTAGCTAAAGTAAACAGGCTCGTCTCTCCACAGAGAGAAGAGAGGGGCAGGGCGAGCAGAGCTCATTTGCATTTAAAGCAGCCTCGACCAGAATGAGATGATTTTTGCAAAGCTGATTTTGGCAAGGTAAAAAGGGTGTTGTTTTACACAACCATTGAGCATTTTTAACCAAAGTATATTATAGACTTTTCATTAAGACCCTGAAGAATCATATCAACTTGTGGAAAATGGGCATCCGATGACCCCTTTAAGAACCATCTGTATAGTTTGGTTTCTGCATAGACCTGCATTTGGCTCTCTCGTTATTTACCCACTATGTGTGCAAATCAGTGAGCGGGGCTAAACAGGCAGTAATGTAAAAGCAGCCATTGATTAGCCATTGAAGCCATTTTTAGACTAACAAGAAGGTTTTGAGTTCTGAAACTTACAGGATATTTTTATAGTACAATAACCTGTTATATGTCAAAAGATCAAGGGACTTTTGATTTCTCAGGTCATGACCCCCTTAATTAAACATGGTGTGTCACCCACCTTAGTATATTTAGCCATGTTGAAATGGTGTGATTCGTGGTGTTTAAGCAAACATCGAAGAGCGTCCTCATGCTTGTTGGCTTTCGCCTTTGTAGATACACTAGTAGTTGTTTGCTGATGCAAAGACCGAATATTAGACAATGAACCATACTTATTATAGTGCTTTTCCAATCACTAGGAGAATCATTAACTGAAGAAGTACTAAATACACCTTTAAAAGTTTATAGTGTTGTATCAATTTATTTTATGTTTCATTAGGTTTATCAGTGGGGGCGATCTTAAAATGTCCACCCTGTTATCATGATTTTTATAGTAAGCAAGTGATAATTGAAGAGTGTGTATTTAACATCAGTATAAAATGGTCTCTTAAATAAATATTTTTTTAGCTTCATAACCTTGAGATCAAGACTGTTTAATTAGAGCAAATTACATTGTAAAACTGTCAGCTGTGTTACTTTTCTGAAGGCATAATTATACTTATATTAAAATTAATTAATTGCCATAATATATTACTACTTAAACACAATATCGGTCTGCTTTAAAATCAGCTGAAAAGGCACTGGTTTCATATAATACCTCAGATGCATTGTGTACCATGTATGACATTGTTCTCTTTTCTCATGTCTTCATTTTTCCAGCTCTTCTGAGAAGTCCCTTCTGTGGAGATCTGCAGGTATTTTTGTCTAGTTGCTATTTTTTCTTGTCACCTGTTGTAAATAAAAAGCAGGCAGAACAATGACATTTTAGACAGCACTGCAGTCACATACATACAGGACAGATCACATAGTCTAGCTCAGAACGATGGCTCCTTAGATGGTTGAGCTGGCTGATTTTTATACTCAAGGCTCTCTGAAGCATTTAGAGGACATTTGTGCTACATTTTTTGCCTGAACTATCTTTCTCAGTGTATTATAGATTTAGTTACAGTGTCCCAAAGCTGCACAATGTTGGCTATGTTATTGCATGATATAATATTATAATATTGGGTATTTTTAATATGACACTGATATCAGAAGAACTGTGCCAAAAGCTCTTTTAGTCAAGACAAACACTGTGTTGTGGGTTCTGGGCTTTTTCTTTTCATTCTGCTCTAAAAAAAGAAAACAGACACTGCGGTCTTGTGATCTGGTCACCCAACTTAATAAACAATATCCCATGAATTATTCCAGTGAACTACATTTGAAATCTCTTTTTCTCTTTCTAAATCCTCACGAAGCAGCTAAAACTCTTTTCTACCCTTTTCTTCAGTTTTAATTCCTATTGTTGTCTCTTACAGTGAACGTATGAAAACACAATAGACCACTTTTACTTTATCTGTTAATGACTTTTATTATAGGTAAATGATGGCATATTTTAGGTTAAGTATGTCAAGGGATGAAGGTAACTGTATCTTGATTTTTTTCTTAAATACTTAAACCTGCTCACAGTGTGTTAACCCTTCGGTCATCAGAATCCTCAGGTGCAGGTGTGTGTAAGCCTTCGGATGGTTGCTCATCGCCCACATTTGGGGTCAGAGGTCAGGGGTTACTTTACTCTCCTGAATTGGAACAGATCTCCCTGCGTGAAAGTGAGGGTCTGTTCATACACACTACATATTGCCTTCTGTGAACAATTTATACTCGTAATGATGCCTTAATGCAATATTCCAAGTTAAATACAACTAAAGATCTATGGGCAGCATCTGTGGCCTACTGTTGATTACTGTTGATGTCTCTTATTCTCATCAAAGCTGCATTTATTTGATGAAAATGGCAGTAAAAACTGCTACTATGAAACATTACATTTTAAGATATTTTAACATGTTTTTTTTTCATTCCTTTGATGATAAAGCCATTTCTACAGTTTTCAGTGTCACATGATTCTTCTTAAATCTTTCTAATATGCTGTTTTGTTATTAAAGTAAACCTTGTTATTATCACACCTGTAAACTGGGGAAAAAGAAAGAGTGTGGACACTTTTTCGAATTCTTAAATGAATTCAGTTCAAAAGAACATTTATTTAAAATGAAAATCTTTTGTAACATTATAATTGTCTTTACTGTCATTTTTTGGGCAAATTTAATGCTTCCTTGTAGGAGTAAAAAGTCTTTATACACCTACATTGGAAACCTAGCTGGGATACACTTACATTTCATAAGCTAATTACATTTTGTAATCCTTTTGAAGCAGACCGCTTTTATAGGTGTATGAAAGTCTGATTATGTTTTGCCAATGTAATACTTGTTAAAGAAGTTTGCTCCATGCAAACAGTACAGTAGAGTAGTTGTTTTATTTTATTACTGTGCATACAGTATAGTAAGCAAAAACCAGGTTATTTAGCTGGTGATGGATTAAAACTTTGTGGGGGGAAACATACATTAAAGATAAATTACATCCACTTGCATCTTTGCACTATGGTACTGCTGCTTTTGGACAGAAAACACTTCTGATGTTAGAGGATTGGTTCACTTCCAAATTGAAAATGTCCTGATAATTTACTCACCCCCATGTCACCCAAGATGTTCAAGTCTTTCTTTTTTCAGTCGAAAAGAAATTAAGGTTTTTGAGGAAGACATTCCAGGATTTCTCTCCATATATTGGACTTGAATGGGAGCAAACAGTTTGGCGGCCCAAATTGCACTTTTAATGCTGCTTCAAAGGGCTCTACACGATCACAGCTGTAGAATAAAGGTTGTATCTAGTGAAACGATCTTTCATTTTCTAAGAAAAATACAAATTTACCCAGGAGTAAATATCTAGTAAATATATTTGGATTTTTTAGAATTTTTAAATATTTTGACTAGAAACAAGACAAAAATACTAAGTAAGATAAGCAATTTTTGTTTGTTTTTGTTTTTTTTTTGCCGTGCAGCTAAGTAATTTGAAATGTAGCTATAGTGTCATGGCTGATCTCACTTTGCTGGAAAATTCAAAAAACCATGCGCTGCACAGATGTCTCAGTCTGTGTCGCATACCATGATTTCGGTGAGGACATTACACATTCAAATGATTTATAAAGGGAGGTGTCACCATTATTGGGGGCATTTCTGAATGCAAATGACCATGAACGTGAACAAGCACGATGCTTAAGAACATGTGGGATTTATCAACCATGATTACTTACGGGTACACACGTTTGATAGATATGGATTTTTTTGTACTTGCACACATTCTAATTTTCATTCGTAGGACAAAATATAGAACCTTTTCTACGCATTGTTGATAAATGAGGGCCCTGGAATATTTTCCTCAGAAAAATTCTTTTTTTTTTTGTGACTGAAGAAAGAAAGACATTAGCATCTTGGATGACATGGGGGTGAGAAAATTATCAGGAAATTTTCATTCTGGAAGTGAACTTCTCCTTTCAGGTGTTGTGGGTATACTTCAAATGATGTGATCTGAAGGTAGGCCTCCACTTTTAATAGAATTATTGTATACATTAGGACTTTTACACTACCAAGATGTAAGAAGATGATACCAATACCAGTGAAAATAACTCTCATTTGAGCATACTCCGTAATTACATAATCATATCATTATAATCCAATCAAAATAAAACAATAGCATGCGTCCTTCAGTTATTTTTCAATTAGGTAAACATAAGTATTCATGTGAAAAATCTCAAAGTACAAATAAGCACATTTAGAGCAGCGAATGTTGTCTTCTTTTTCTTGAAAATAGTATGTTTTATTAAATCTTAAATGTGCATTAAGTAGCTTGGTGCTCATTTAAAAAAGTTAGCATATTAAAAATAAATGTTTTTGTGACGCAATTCAGTGTGTACACTCACTTTACTCATAATAACTTTATATAAAAGTGTTTTAATCATACATTTTTTTTTAATCATACATGGTGCGGGTACCTCATCGTATTTCGCCATGTTGAAATGACGTAACCCGAAAAACCTTATGCTCATTGGCTGCTGGCTCTGTCTGGTAGCGTAGTTTTGTTTGGTGACGCAAAAGCGAAAGTCAAACAATGGAACACGACCGAAGAAGCAGAAATGGTCTGAATCCTGAAGTCAGAAAGACAGACAAAGACAAAAGCGAGCGCAAACGTAGATTCAGCGTACACAGGATGGAAAGATTTGATGACGGATGTAATGTTTTTGAACAGGTAAATGAATTAATTATTGTGTAGACCGCTTTTTAAGTAATTTACATGCAACTCAAAAACGATCGTACTGAATCACGTCGATAGATGGCAGTGCAGCTTCTGAAAACATTGTGCTAGCAAAGCGCAGCGATGCTAACGCTAACTAAACATGTTTTATTTTGGTCTGTTTACATTAAAACGGGACATAAACGATTGTTTACACAAAAACGTTACAGCTGCACATGAAGAATCAGTTGCACCAGTTACCGATGTTGCAGTAAAAGTGGTATCAAAACCTATTTATGTTCATTGTCTTATTTATTTTACAAAGTCAAAGACGGGTCGTTATTAATTAATAAACAACAGGCCACAGCTATTGATAGAACTTGGGTTGTATTTAACCTAAAAATCCATAGTTTAAACAGAATTATTTTACCATTTTTGCACAGAAAATATTTTGTCTATTTCAGTATTTTTCTGGTGTGCTTTTCTTGCTGTTTCCTTTGCTCAGGGTCTGCGCCAAACTCACGCAGCTCTACTCAAATGAATTCGTATTCAGATAGTGGATATCAGGAGGTGAGTGGTTACTATAGTAACACAGTGACGCCCAGACGATCGGAAGGGAGGTCCCAGTCGACAAGCTCCGCCCCCAGCGGAAGCCCCACCCTCGCCATGAGTTCTAGGGCTGAAGGACAGGCCTCAGCACAGGTATAAACACAAATACACAGAGATAAATTGCTTAATTTAACTTTGCATAGGTTACTAGGCTTTTCCAAATGTCATTAGGTCTAAATTATATATGTGCAGTTTTAGCAGAGGTTTTATTTATTTATTTTTTCCGACCTGAGAAGTCAGAATGGGATTATACAATCACTAAACAAACTGTAAAATACTGCGTTTGCAAATACATTGCATGCACGAAGTTCTTTCGGCAGCGCTAGCGGCGCCATCTATCGGCAGTGTGCCAGACATCCTTTGCATCTCAGACAGGCAAATGCTGGTAAATAAGTATGCTAGAAAATGAAACAGTTTGTCGGCATCTAGTGCGATTATCAAATCCGAAATGCTGTTAATTATAGAAATACGCAGTCTGACGCGCTACATATTTTAGTGTGAAGCGCGGCGCTGTGTTTGTCTAAACGCGAGTATCCGGTGTTTTTTTTATTATTATTATTTTTAGAGTAGTTTGTTTTGAAGTAAACTCCAGCTCTTATAACTCCGTCGCTTATAACACGCTGTTTAAAACCCAGCATGTGCCAGTAACCATCTGCCAAAATTACTCATCAGAATCGTTTTTTGTTAACAAAATAGAAGCTACAAGAACTTCCTGTTTTCCACCCAAATAAAAGCTCTCTAGGTATCACGTTTGAAAGCAAAAATCGAGACATAATATTAGTATTATTATAGAGGGGTTGCACTTACTTCACGATTTGGTCAGTTACCCTGATGTGTGGCCATATTGGTGATACTCGGATGTAAACAACAGCGTGGATTGCACGGTTAATGTACTACTGAATAAGTTGTTCTGCTAGGTTTAGATTAGATTAGATTTATGCTGTCTAAACCACGGAAAAAAATGTGTGGAAGCTGCTAAATCAAATAGAGAAGGACTTTGTAAGCAGGAAATGGTGCAATATTTTGACAAACTAAAGTTAATAGGTGGTAAAGATACATACGAGCAGTATTAAGTAAGATGTTAGCCTAGTTTTTCACCTACCTGACTGGAAATTATAAGAGCAAACACAAATGTTTTCGAGATTCTTGCCCTGGAAATCCTTGTTTAGTTTGAACAACCACAAACGGCTGTTGTTCCTCAGACAGTTTTTGCACCCTTTTAGCAGTCTACAGTACTCCAAATGCTTTTATCGGTCCGACCGATTAGACCGACAGTCCAAAACATGACAATAATTGACCATTTTCAGCAGCAATAATCAGCAGAATATGTTTTGTTTGATTCTTTGGCATTGTTTACATTCAGTGCAGCCAGTATGGCTGATTGATGATGCTTTGTGAAAACACTCTATTATAGATATTACTCTGTAATATAATTTATTATTGTTATTAAATATTCTATTTATTTAGTGTTTTATAGTACATTGTGTTTTATAGTGTATTATGCATTTTGTTAAACTTTCTATCATATTAAAACTCCTTAAATTCCTGAAACTTTAAATACCTGTTGCGTGAAGGTGGATCATATGAAAATTACTTTGTCCTTCTGTGTGACCCTTCTTCAAGATTTAATTTTGTGTTTAATTTTGAGGCTAAATGTGGAAATGTTCTTGCATAGAGCCCACAGAGGGCTGGTTCAGGTTATCCTTCTTTTTTTGTCCTTAGCTGATCTCAATCCTTTATCTTTATAAAAAAAATCCCTTTTGAATATTTCAGTTATAATTGTATAATCACAGTTTAGTGTGTATGTGTAATGGTTAGTGTTTGATTGTATATAATCTGTTTTCCAGGTGGGCAGCAGTGGCCGTGTCATGAGACGTGTCAGTTCTGTACCCTCTCGTGCCCCATCCCCACTCTACACCCCGTCTCCCCCTGCGTCTCGCCAGCCTCTGCGTACTTCTCTCGGAAGCCCTTATGGCTCACCTATAGTCTCAGAGCCCCGTCCACTACCTAGCATATTTCCTGGCACCACCTTGCCTCCTGCTTCCAGTCATGCCCCCGACCCAGTACACTCCAGCTACTTGGGACGGCATGGAAATGGGACGGGGTCGGAGTCTGAGTCACCAACGCTCCTGCGGGCCGGTATGACCGCTCAGCCTCAGCAGTACGGGACCCTGGGGAAGCACGATACACGTGCATATGACAGCACTCACTCTTCTTTCGGGTCTCGGGCCTATGACATCTTTGAGAGGATGGTTCTGTCAAGACCGGATAGCCTTACAGGTAGGTTACACTCACACACACCGTCCTGTTTTATAGGTACACTACAGAGTACACTACTTTTGAAAGGTTTGGGCTCAGTAAGATTTTATTTTTTGCTAAATGAATTTATATTTTCATTCAACAAAGAATAAAAAAATGTTAAAGGGTTAGTTCACCCAGAAATGAAAATTCTGTCATACTCACTGTCATGTTGTTCCAAACCTGTAAGACCTTCATTCATCTTCGGAACACAAATTAAGATATTTTTAATGAAATCTGAGAGCTTTCTGAGCCTGCACAGACAGCAATGCAACTGACAAGTTCAAGGCCCAGAAAGGCAGTAAGGACATCATTAAAATAGTCCATGTGACATCAGTTGTTCAGCATTTTCTTAAAGCAATAAGAATATTTTTTTGCACAAAGAAAATAATGATTTTATTCAACAATTTCTTCACTTCCGTGCCAATTAATGACATCATTTTCATTTCTGGGTGAACTATCCCCTCACAGGAAAAATGTAATTGCACACTATTACTGTTTGTACTGTATTTTTAATGGAAAAAATCCATAAGATGTGGGAATAAAAGATTTCTTCCAAAAGCATAAAAACGTACTAATACCAAACTTGACTTAAAGCAACGCTTTTCTGATTCATAAAACTTTATTCCATAAAGTTTAAATCCATAAAACGATTTTCTCCTTTATCCTGACCTAGCCAGAACTCTATTAAACACAATTTCTGCACCACTCCTGAAAAGTTATGGATTTGAGGACACAGATTTTGAATATGTGTGAAACTTTCTTAGCGTTGTATATGCACTATATTATACGAGGATTAGTAATGCTGTCACTTATCAGTGTGTGTTTGGTTCGGATTATAAAATCTTCCCTGGCTTAAGAAGGTATTTCTCTCCTGAAAATCCTCTCATGAGGTGAATTTTCAAAACTTGGAAAAAAAATGTGAGGAATTCATTAAGCGTTTCAGTTTAGTCTACGACATAGTGTACACTGTCTATTAAAATCTCAATTACAAAAGAAAACTTCACACATCTCTGGACATAAACGCAGGTAGACTGACACAAATTGGTTCTCATAAAAGTGCAAAAAAGGATCCTAGTTATTGCTCCTACCCGAATGATCATAACCCCCGATTACGAGATGCCATGTGCGCATATGAGTTTGTGAATTGAAAGTGCTGAGATGCATTAATACAGGGCCTGTATAAGATATTGTTTCAAAATTGTATTACGATCTCAATTCCATTGGCAATAAACATCCATGTGAAACTGGAGCTGCATGGATATTGACTGTATAAATGTGTGTGTGTGGGTGTATGTGCGCATGTCTTCATGCTTGTGTGCTCTAGTGTTTTGTAGGATTACTCCAATGATAATCTCAGATTCTGGCTCTGTGGGAGACTTTCTCAGATCTGCCCCACTGCCCCATTTATGCCGTATTTCTCTGTAGATCATGCATGATGTAAAACCTTTGAAAACTACGCTTTTAACTCCCAGCCCTTCAGAAAGAACTATTGCTGAATTTGGAGATGTACGAAGCGATTAGAAATTTATGAAAGACAAACTCTCTGAATTCTGCATGGCTGTTCCGAACCAGCGAGCTGTGCAGCTTTGTTCAGTTCACACTTTGCGTTATTATATTGCCAGTGTCTGATTGACATGTGAAAAAAGTTTTTTGAGAACCCAATTGAGGCACTTCTATGCTAATGTTACACTGACTCAACATTTAGTCATTGTATAAAGACAAAGTAGGGCTATTTGCTTATTCTTTTGAACATGAAGTACCATGGCAATACCATGGTATAACCAAGCAGCTTGAATAATGGAAATACCAACATATTTGACTATGGTAATCATTACGTACCCTAAAAATGAAAACTGTACCATGGTTTTGAGATTCTGATTCTCAAGCTCTGGATTTTGATCTAATTTCATTCTAATTCACTTTGGTTTATTGTCTGTGTTCAGCTTACACATGAAAACTCTCTAATTAGGGCCCAAGCACCGATGGTGCGAGGACCCTACTGGAATTGCTCAGATTTTTCTTCTTCTCCAAATTTTTCTTCTTCCCCATTTTTGAGGGCCTAAAAATGCTTGAAAACTCATGAAGTGGGCATGAGAAAATGACTTGATAGCGCCACCTATATTCCCTGCGTTCCATTGGAAAGGGCTCATCCCTGCGCCCTAATCGCTTTAAAGGGGTTACCCTCCGGAGTGAGAGCTTCAAAGGGTTGAAGGGTGTAGGGGACCAAACAACTGTTTCTTCAAGTGCCCTTCAGCGCAAAGGATCATTGGAGCCCGAAGTGTCCATCAGTTGTACACTTTGAAATCCTTAATTCCGAAGGGCCCTTTGAAGTGGCCAGTTTTGAGTACTTTGGTTTGGAACGACCCTTCAATGTGGCGGTAGGGCTGCACGATTAATCGAATGCGTTTATGAGGCGCGCTTAGTCAGTAAAGTCGGTACTTTGATTAGTAGTAAAGCTCCATCACGTGCGTTCAGCTGGAGCGGCAATTAATACACAGAGCCGTAAATCACTGACAAGCTACACCAAATCGCGCTCATAATCGAATGCGATTCATCTGCGATTATGAGCGCGATTTGGCGTAGCTTGTCAGTGATTTACGGCTCTGTGTATTAATTGCCGCTCCAGCTAAACGCACCTGATGGAGCTTTACTACTAATCAAAGTACCGGCTTTACTGACTAAGCGCGCCTCATAAACGCATTCGATTAATCGTGCAGCCCTATGTGGCGGTCATGATTGTTTCCACTCCGAAGTACCCTTCGGGGGGATATATCCCATCTGGAACGCACTGAAAATTTAAACGAAGTGCCCCTCGAGCTGTGTTTCACATACATATACGAATCGACACATGAAACACACCAATACCTACAAAAAAGTCCTTTGGAATGAAGTCCGAAACCCAACAAGAAGTCTATTATTTAGAATTTTCTCTGCAAGTTTTATGCCGTTTTTGCCATTTTCAGGAGTTGTATTTAAACAGACTCTTTCTAGAGATTTAAACAGATCAACACCAAATTTGGTGTAATCTAAAGCCCTTTGTGACATTAAATTGCAAAGATCTTGAGTTTTCGTTGAAGGGTGTGTCCGTGACGGCCTGACAAACTTCAATATTTAGCCATGAAAAAGGAAGTTGTTATAATTCAGGCATACAATGTCCGATCTGCACCAAAATTCACATTTGATAAAAGTCCTGTCCTAAATACATGCCCATGACCATATTCAGTTATAGTCATAGCGCCACCTTCTGGCAACAGGAAGTGACATTTTTTTTTACGCTCTAACGAACTCCCCATGAAGATTTAATGACATCAATGTTATATTTGGTCAGTCTACACTAAAAGCCTTTGCAATGTTAAATGGTGAAGATCTTGAGTTTTCGTTGAAGGGCATGTCTGTGGCAGCCTGACAAAGTTCGATGTTTCACCATGTAAAAGGAAATTGTTATAACTTAGCCATACAATGTCTGATCTGCCCCAAACTTCACCCGTTCGATAAGAGTCCTGACCTGAACACATCTAAAACCCAATATCCAGTTATAATCATAGCGCCACCTGCTGGCAACAGGAAATTAGTTGTTTTACACTCACTTAAACATGCAATGTCCAATCTGCACCAGACTTCATGTTTGGAAGGTTCCTGGCCTGAAGACATCTAAAGGCCAATAGTCAGTTATAATCATAGTGCCACCTGTTGGCAACGGGATATCTCATGTTTTACACTAACTGAAACATACCATGTTCAATCTACACTAAATTTGCACTAAACTGGCTTGAAGATTGGGATCTACATGCCAATATTAAGTTATAGTCATAGCGCCACCAGCTTTGGCTCATATAAATGACTTTGACATATTTCCCCTATATTTACCACTTTAAATGCACACTGCACACCGTTCGTTGTTTTCCTAAAGCCACCGGGTGGCAGTGAACCTGTGTGCGAGGACCCTTTCAACGTTGCTTGCAGCTTTAATTCTTTTTTGAAATTCATGAAAAGAACCAGCATAAAAGAGTCATTCGTCTGAGGAATCAGGCAACACTGTTTGTTTTTTATTCACTAGAAAGAACTGGATTTCACACTGGTTGTATTGTTTTTGCATGCAGCCTGTGAATACCTTTCTAGCCATTATTTCACAATAGACTGTCCTTTCTTTGCTTCACATCAGTACAACCTTAAACTCACATTCACACTCATTCTTTGCCATAATGAGTTTTTTTTGCCAGCAAAGCTAACAATGTAGATCAAGTGAGTATAGTTATCAGATGATACAGTTATCTCACAATGGCCAAATATTGCCTAATTAATCAAACTGGTCAATATATCTGCCTATCAGTACTGACCGAAATGTCTGATGATAGGTTTCTGATTAAGTAGTGGTCAGATGTGTTCCATTGAAAGTTCTGGTTGTGAATGTCAGTCTCGCAAGGTTGTGTGGTTATACATGCCCTACAGCTTTTAAAACTATTATACACTAATGAGCCTACTGTACAATGTCAGTACAAGCATTCACAAGGTTTGTAAGTAGATTCAGTAATTATGTTCCAAGAGTTGGGTAATTGGGTATGCAATTTTGGGTAGGCGTTCATGAGCAAATCTATTGTATCCTGTTTGCCATGAAATCATGTGTGGGAGAAAGGCTGAAACCTCTGGCTAATTCATCTAAATTGCACAATTAATTGTATGCGTTTCTCTGATTGTGTCAGGCAAACTGACAATCACATCACTAATGGCAACACAACATAGTGCCTTCTTTCAGTATAAAACTGTTTTTATCTCTCGTTCTTAGCTGCTGCAGAATACGCCTTGTTCTTGCTCAAGGTCATTATCTCTCACAGATACATCTGAAGGTGTGAAAGTCCAGTGGAGTAGTTAATTACAGCAGATTGTTTTTATAAAATACAACTTACATCTCCACTTGAAGACTCGAGAGCTTCATTTGCTTAGTGAAGAACAGCAAAAGTCTTCCTTATGTAGCTGTACAGCTGCTAGACTGGTTTTGCTGATGAGCAAAAATTTCGCCAGCTAGACCGACACCTAATCAGCACAAATGAGCCTGGACAGAAATTCATGCTGGTTTATGTTGATCCTTTCAGTAGAGTATAAATGTTTTGATAAATTGTATATAGATTGGATGAACCAGTCAAAAGAGTGGATTTGTGAGTGGGTTATTGAAGTATGATACTGGTCAAGTTTGGAATCATTAATATTTTTGGTAAGTCTGTTATGCTATTATTTTGATAAGTCTATTATTCTCACCACATCTATATTTATTTGATCCAAAATATTAAATCAGTAATATTGTGAAATATTATGGCAAATTAAAAGAACTGATTTTGTATGTAATGTATTTAAAAATGTAATTTATTTCTGTCATGTCAAGGCTGAATTTTTAGCAGCCATTAGTGTTACATGAGCCTTCATAAATCATTCTGTTATGTGCTGATTTGGTGCTCAAGCAACATTTCTTATTATTATCAATGGTAAAAGACTGTTTCTGCTGCTTAAATTTTTTTATTAAATCTGTGATGCACCACCATTCAAACGTTTGGTGCAAGTAGATTTAGGTTTATATGTTGAAATAATATTCAAATAGAATATTAAATAAATAAAATGTATAAATAAATTATTAATTAAAGACACATGACAGTAAAGACACATATAATGTTACAAAAAATGTATTTCAAAATAAATGTTGTTCTTTTAAACATTATTTTCAATAAAGTATCCTTGCAGTTTCCACAAAATTATTAAACAGCAAAATATTGATAATCATAAGGACAATAATAATAACTGAGCACCAGTTATATTAGATGAAGACTAGATTAATGGCTGCTAAAAAATTTTGTTTTGCCATCACAGGAATAAATTTCATTTAAAAATATATAAAAATAGAAAACAGTTCTTTTAAATTGAAATAATATTTCACAGTGTTACTGTTTTTATTGTATTTTAATAAAAAATGCAAACTTGGACAGCATAAGAGACTTCTTTCAAAAACATTAAAAAGTATTAATAATTCCGAACTTTTTCCACTAGTGTATAAACTCGTGAAATTTGCTAACTGTATATATATATATATATATATATATATATATATATAGTTTGAGTTTGCCTAATATGTGTGTGTAATTATTATGTATATATAAATACAAACATATCCATGGATATATTTAGTATATGTATATGTATTTATTATAATTTTTATATAATTTATATTTTAAATAGATAAAAATATTTTGTACATAAATAACATATTTCTCTTAAATATATACATTAATTTGTGTGTATTTATATATACATAATTACACAGTACACACACAAATAAACCTACACAAACTTTTTTGTAAGCGATTAATCGCGATTAATCATTTGACAGTGTAACTATCTAAAAAAAAAATATATATATATATATATATATATATATATATATTTCAACTAGTTGCCAAGTATAAAAAAAATGAAAATTATATGGACGTAGTTAAGAAAAAACTAACAAAAATGTCAAAAACACAATAAATGCCAAGTTCTGTCATGAAACTTTAGATGGCTTGGGCTGATGGGTCATTAATGCAAACTGATGACATTCACAGCATTAAACTACTTGGCACAAGCTGATTGGTTCATGTTGCATACGCAGCCAATGAGCTTGCTGCTTTACATTTAAATGGCTGGTTAGCCTTCACTAGAGCAGTTCGTCGTGTACTTTCAGAGTTCCTCTGAAACCCTCCACCTGTATAAATCTGCAGCAGTATGTCTTAAATACTTAGAGCACCGTAATGGCATGTGTATTGGCAGTAGCAAGTTCCTGTACTTCAGTGGTCTCAAACTCAATTGCTGGAGGGCCACAGCTCTGCACAGTTCTGCTCCAACCCTAATCAAACACACCTGATCCAGCTAATCAAGGTCTTCAGGATTATTAGGAATTTTCATGCAGGTGTGAGTTGGAGCTGGTTGGAGCTAAACTCTGCAGAGCTGTGGCCCTCTAGGAGTTGAGTTTGAGACCACTGCTCTACTTGCTTTGCAGCAGCAGCAGCAGCAGCAATAATCTACAGCAGGGGCACCCAATCTCGGTCCTGGGGTGCCGGTGTCCTGCAGAGTTTAGATCCAACTTGCCTCAACACACCTGCCAGGAAGTTTCTAGTATGCCTAGTACCCTTTTTATTCAGTTCATCAGAGAAAAGTATAAGTATGCATAATAATCAGGTGTAATCTATGTGCGACACCAAACTCTCAACAAGGAGAAATAGCACGAATAACTCCTGAAAACACCTGGACTGGTGCCAATAACACTAAGCTAACGGAGAGAGAGAGCTGCGGGGTCGTAGAAGAGATAGAATGCGGCGGACGAGTGTAGACAAGCAACAACTAAAAATAACAAAATCTGTTTTTATCAAATCATAATCTATATATAAAATGAATGAATATGCGAAATATATTTAACTTAAATAGCCTAATTAACAGATTAACAAAACGAAAGGAAAAGACTGAGTGTTTAGCAACTTATATATTTCATTCTTGTTTTGTTCCGAAAACCATTCAGAATAGTCTATAGGCTAAGTATTGTGTTTATTGTTTGTACATTATAACATTTCACTTTATTTACCGGCGTTATTTATAAATGTAATAATTTTGTGCTTATCTGTGTTTAACCTAAACTATAACTTTAATGTAGACCTACATACCAGTATATCTAAATATGATTTATAAATATAATTTTATGCTTGACCTACCTCATTACCCTCCACTGGATGTATATCGAGCAGCAATAAACTACATTTTGGTATTTTATAATAATAGTGTAACGCATTACAATTCAGAGATAGTAATATTGTAATAATATGTAACATTACTTTTAAAAGACAGTAACTAGTAATATATAATGTATTACATTTTGGAAGTAATTTGCCCAACACTGACAACAACAGCAATAACCAACAGCAGCATAGAAGATCTATTTGCCAAGACCAAATACATTAACATTGTCATATCCATTACCATGCTGATATCTTCCAAGAGATGTCATGATAGAAATGTACTAAATGAACACTGTTGTGAATCTCTAATTTTCATCTAGGCTTGCAAACCTCTTATAGTCAGAACAGTCAATTAGGCCAAGACGCCCGCTCCCCTGACTGCCACGTCACGCCAATCTATGAAGACAGAACCTTCCAGAACCCTCTGTACCAGAGCCCCACGCACGGCTCTCAGAGCGCTATCTCCAGAAACAATACAGGTATGTGACGAATGTCCTTCATGCACCACTGCTATCTTTGCAAACTCAGTGAATGAGTTCTGACATTTCCACAATGTTAATCTTAGCAGTGTCTGTATTGCTCGCTCTCTCACTCAGGGTTTGGTACTTTACAAAGGACCACTAGTCAGTGTAGCACTCTGAGGTACCAGCGGGGGCTATTCTCAATGGGCTCCATGGCAACACACTCTGACACCTATCGCCCCGCCCATTACCGCCAAAGTGACCCAAACTACACCAGACATGCAGCTGCTGTTGACAACGCCGTCACACGCTCACCTTCCATAGACAGCGTTCACAAAGACCCCAGGTGAAAAGCAGAACCCAGTGATTCCAAAATACATTAAATAGAAAGCTTCAAATGTAATCAAAGTCATTGAAAATTTAAAACACAGAGATTTACTTGTAAATAAAACCTAGTGTGTGTCTTCCCATTTTGCCACATTATTCAAACATATTTGATTTGTTGAGCCTCCAAAACTTTTGTGCAAGTTGCTTTGTAATCATATTTCTGGGCATGTTTATTTTGCAGACAGAACAAGAGCTTGTCAGAAAATGTAAACCAGAGTGCACATTTGCAGTGCATATTTTAATGACAAATACAATTGGGAAAAATAAAAGCTGGACTGATTTTTTTTTTTTTTTATTCGTCTGTTTGTCCTGATGCTAATATGTAAACGCAAGTAATTATGTATATTTTATTCAAATCTGCAAACATTTATTTGTCAAATGTGGACTTTTTTTTTTTAAGTTGTTTGACATCTGTTTTTTCTGTGCCTGTCGGGTGTTAGGGAGTTTGCCTGGAGAGACCCCGAGCTGCCAGAGGTGATCCGAATGCTGCAGCATCACTTCCCTTCTGTCCAAGCTAATGCTGCAGCGTACATACAGCACCTCTGCTACGGAGACAACCGCATAAAGGCAGAGGTGTGGTAACACACACACACACAAGCATGCAGTTGATTTACTGTAGTTTAAGCCTAACCCAAAGCCTATCCATTGAGAAAAAAGCATTATTCAAATGCTTTATGCACATTTGATTGGAAAAAGAGAAACCTTGGACACAAATCTGTGTAGCGCATGATGAGGCATCAATATTTATAACTGCTATTCAAATGTTTGGGGTTTGAAAAATTAATGCTTTTAATTTAAGGCAAGGACACTTTACTTTATAAGTAACAGTAAAGGCAGTGATCAGTGACTGATGATAAGATGGTGCAACAGTTTTTAATTTCAAATATGTGCTGGCCTCTTGAACTTTCTATTTATTAAATGTTCTATTCATCAAGGTTTCCACAAAATACTAAGAAGCACAGCTGTTTGCAGCATTTATAATTATAAGGAGCATTTCTTGAACCAAGGATCTTGTGACACTTAAGACTGGAGTAATGGCTGCTGAAAATTCAGCTTTGTTATCACTGGAATAATTTATATTTTAAATGATATTAAAATAGAAAGCATTTTTGTTATTTAAAATATATATTAACTATGTAACTGTTTTACTGTATGTTTGATTAAATAAATGCAGCCTTTGTGAGCATGAGAGATTCCTTTCAAAAACATTAAAACATCTTACTAACCCCAAACCAAATCAGTCTTCACTGAAGATATTTAACACCTAATTTATATATGTTATATACACACTACCAGTCAAAAGTTTTTGAACAGTAAGATTTTTAATGTTTTTTTTTAACACAGTGTCTTCTGCTCACCAAGCCTGCATTTATTTGATCAAACATACAGCAAAATTGGTAATATTGTGAAATGTTTTAACTATTTAAAATAACTGCTTTCTATTTGAATATATTTTAAATGTAATTTATACCTGTGTTCAAAGTTTAATTTTCAGCATCATTACTCCAGTCCTCAGTGTCACATGATCCTTCAGAAATCATTCTAATATGCTCATTTGCTGTTCAAGAAACATTTTTTATTATTATTGTTATCAATATTTAATACAGTTCAGTAAATTTTTTGATGAATAGAAAAGATCAGCATTTATCTGAAATAAAAATCTTTATACACTACCAATCAAAAGCTTGAAGTCAGTGTGTACACATACATATATATATATATATATATATATATGTATATATATATATATAAATATACACACACACACATATATATATTTTTTTTTTTTGTGGAAAAAAAAAAATAGAAATTAATACTTTTATTTAGCAAGGATGCTTTAAATTGATCAAAAGTGATGATGAAGACATTTCTAGTTTTAAAAAAATGTCAATTTCAGATAAATGCTGTTCTTCGGAACTTTCTATTTGTCAAAGAAACAGCTGTTTTCAACATAAAAGTTTTTTGAGCAGCAAATGAGAATATTAGAATGATTTCTGAATGATCATGTGACTGGAGTAATGCTGCTAAAAATTCAGCTTTGAAATCACAGGAATAAAAACTACATTTTAAAATATATTCAGATAGAAAAGAGTTATTTCAAATAGTAAAAATATTTCAAAATGTTATTGTTTTTGCTGTACATTGGATCCAATAAATGCATGGTGGCTTGGTGAGCGTTTTTTATTTCATAATATTACCACTTTTGCTGTATTTTTGATCAAATAAATGCAGGCTTGGTGAGCAGAAGAGACTTTAAAAAAACCATAAAATCTTACTGTTCAAAAACTGTATATACATATACTTATTTTACTTTTTTTGTAAAAGTATGTAATTCTATCAGGGTGGTATTTCTCTGACAAAGAAAAAATGGCTATTTTAATTAGCATTAAACTTGAACAGATAAATGTAAGTTTAATAAAGGTAATATGCTACCTTCTGCAATTGGAAATCATAAATGAACAACAGTGTTTAATAAAATCAATAAAAGAAATAGGAATTTCTGTGTATGAACTTGAATTAGTGAATTAGTGGTTAAAGTGAATCAGTTTGTTTAGACAGTGCATCTAATGGTTCACATGAACAAATGTCCACTTGGCTACAAAGCTATTTGTGTAAACATTGTGATATATAAAGCATTTTGACATTTCTTGTTGGATAAATTACTGGTCGTTGCTGGAAAAGCTACATAGCAGTTAAATGTGTCTGTTTTTAGTTGTTTGCATTTGCAGACTGCATAAACAGACAGAAAAGCACACCTTGGAAACATAAATATGAACACTTGCACTCTCTTACTGCTGTGTTTTCAGGTGTGTCGACTGGGGGGGATCCGGCACCTGGTGGATCTGCTTGACCACAAAACCCTGGAAGTTCAGCGGAACGCCTGCGGAGCACTGCGGAACCTGGTGTACGGAAAAGCCACTGACGATAACAAAGTGTGTGTGAGAAATTCCGGTGGAATCCCGGCTTTGGTTCGTTTGTTGAGAAAAACTCCAGACACTGAAGTGCGAGAGCTCGTAACCGGTGAGTGGGTGTGTGGGGTCACATGACTGACTGCCATAAGAGAGTCTTTCTTTCGCTTTTTCACTCCCTCTCTGTTCCTCTGTCTCGCTCTTTCCAACTCGCTTTGTTTCGCTCCCGTGGTGAGATCAGTTTGCGCTGTGAAGCTCAGATCAGAGATTACAGTCAGTGGAACTCGTGGCTGTGATTAATGTGGAGGGACAAAGTGTTTGATTAAAAGCTGAGCTGACACAAACTTGCACGCACACACACTCTCTCTGCAAGCTGGATATCCTAAATAGTGCTAGATAGATATGGGGAAATTCTACTTTCCCAAGCAGTTTTCTTGATGCATATACAGTGCATTTTCACTGTCATTTCTGAAACAGAGGCAGTAGGTTTGTGCAGCAAAGGCAGAGCTCTTTCTGCTCACACTCATACTCACAACCACAGGGACTATTTGTGTTAATGATCTCTGTCCGCGGGATTTTTTGTTACACTCCCACTGCCTCTTTACAGTTTCATTACACACCTCTGAATGTGTCTCTCATTTTTTCTAATGAGCTGTGTTAAATAATCAAGAATGATGAATTGCTTATTACAGCTAAGAAGTTCGCCAAAATAATCTTATTCACCCTCTTATCAATGCAAACTCTAAAATTGTTAAAACAACAACAAAACTATCTGCTCCCGCATGTACTGTAAACTGTTTAATGTAATATGTTAAAGAGCGGGTCATATGGGTTTTTGAAAAATATTGTTTTTGCAGTTTGTAACGCAGCAATCCTTAAGTGTAAACAGTCTGCAAAATTGTTAATCAAAAAAGTGCACGATAAACAAAGATATTGTCTGAAAAAAAAAAATAGATTCATAGCCGCCTTAACGAGTCACTATATTATTAATGTAGACTGTCATTGTTCTAATTACTTTGTGTAATAATAAAAAAATGTTGACATATTTTAACTGTGTTGTTTCATCAGTTAGCCACATTAGCACTCGGCTAACTGTATATGTTTACTGTTTAGCAGGTAAACTCTAGCTGTGGGCACGATTCACTTGCAGAAGTATTCGTATGTTTTTGTCATTATTTTAAGAATGGATTGGAGCACTACATTATTGTTTTGGTGCATGCTTTGGCAATGGTAGCCTGGGTTCCCAGGTTTTCACAGCAAAACTTGCCCAACTGCTACTCAAAACTAGCACAAAACTAGCCCAGTCGCGTTTCGAGGGGGGTCCCCAGTTAAAAATCGCTGTCCAGGGTGTAAAATACACATTTTTTGTTGGGGTTCCCATAGTAAATTGACATTCCAGGGGTTAAATGTCATTATTTTAAGAATGGATTGGAGCACTACATTATTGTTTTGGTGCATGCTTTGGCAATGGTAGCCTGGGTTGCCAGGTTTTCACAGCAAAACTTGCCCAACTGCTACTCAAAACTAGCACAAAACTAGCCCAATCGCATTTCGAGGGGGTCCGTCATTAAAAATCGCATTCTGGGGTGTAAAATACACATTTTTTCGTCGCCGTTCACCTGGTAAATTCGCATTTCAGGGGCTAAATGTCATTATTTTAAGAATGGATTGGAGCACTATATTATTGTTTTGGTGGATGCTTTGTCAATGGTAGCCGGGGGTTGACAGGTTTTCACAAAAAAAAACCCCGCCCAATTGCTATTCAAAACTAGCCCTAAAGTAGCCCAGTCGCATTTCGAGGAGGGTCCACTGTTAAAAATCGCGTTCTGGGGTGTAAAATACATATTTTTTCATTGCCGTCCTCCTAGTAAATT
This sequence comes from Labeo catla, assembly GCA_012976165.1. Classification (NCBI taxonomy): domain Eukaryota; kingdom Metazoa; phylum Chordata; class Actinopteri; order Cypriniformes; family Cyprinidae; genus Labeo; species Labeo catla. Next base: position 1,179,339 of record VONZ01000119.1, read on the forward strand.
CGCATTCCATAAATGTCATTATTTTAAGAATGGATTGGAGCACTATATTATTGTTTTGGTGGATGCTTTGTCAATGGTAGCCAGGGTTGCCAGGTTTTCACAACAAAACCCGCCCCAACTGCTCCTCAAAACTAGCCCTAAAGTAGCCCAGTCACGTTTCGAAGGGGGTCAATCATTAATAATTGCGTTCCAGGGTGTAAAGTACACATTTTTTGTTGGGGTTCCCCTGGTAAATTCACATTTCAGGAGCTAAATGTCATTATTTTAAGAATGAATTGGAGCACTATATTGCATGCTTTGTCAATGGTAGCCAGGGTTGCCAGTTTTTGACAACAAAACCCGCCCAGTTGCTACTCAAAACTAGCCCAATTTCCTTTCTAGGGTGGTCCACCATTAAAAACCGCGTTCTGGGGTGTAAAATACACGTTTTTTGTCAGGGTTCCACTGGTATATTCGCATTGCAGGGACTAATTATGACGTTATTGGGGTTGCTCCAACTCGCACACATCAAAAACAACTGTGGACTTGGCAACACTTGGCAACAAGCTGACTTGCTCAAGTGCTCCTCTGTGCCAATGACAACAGGCTTGGCCAGCTGACCAATTAGAGCAGAGTAGGCTTATGAAAGGGAGGGGTTTACAGACCTAATGCTCAGAACTGATCGAACAAATCATTTTGAAATCATTGAGAAATGACTCTGTATAAATGTATATTCTGCTCTTTAATCTGATTTAACTAAAGAATTAAAAAGATATTTCTAAAATGCTATTTAAATCACAAAATAATTGATCAAGTAATCATTGTTATATTTAACTGCATTTTTAAACATGAATTCAGTTTTGAATTAAGTTGCTTAAAATAATTTGTAATTTTATAAAATACAGCCGTCTATATTTGGAGTAAATTACTTGCATATGTGACCAAATTTCACGCTAGGTGACTAAATAATGTCTGTTGTTATGATTTCTGAAGGATCATGTGACACTGAAGACTGGAGTAATGATGCTGAAAATTCAGCTTTGCCATCACAAGAATAAGATCAATTTTTGAATGTATTAAAATAGAAAACAGTTATTTTAAATTGTAATAAAATTTCACATTATTAGAGTGTTTACTGTATTTTACGTTCAATAAGTGCAGCTTTAGTGAGCATATTAGGATCTTAATTATTCCAAACTTTTGACTGCCAGAGAATACATACATTTCTGTTTTGTGTGTGACAGCTTAAAAATGTATCAGGCAGTAGAAAATTTATTGCCAGTGTCCATAGAGGTTTGAAATAAGTTATTTATTCTGTATTATTAATTTATAAATTAGGTTCCCTCATTTTATATTGAAGAGGCACTTCTAATTTTTTATATCTATTCCTACACTGTTGCATTTAATATGTTTTTGGGGTCATGTCTTGACAGGAGTGTTGTGGAACCTGTCGTCATGTGATTCTGTGAAAATGACGATTGCTCGGGACGCTCTCGGGCCGCTCACCAACACGGTCATTATCCCTCACTCTGGGTGGGGTGCGGCCCCTCAGCGAGAGGACCAGAAACTCAAACTGCACTCATCTTTGGTGTTGAGGAACACCACTGGCTGCCTCAGGTATGCCTCATGTAAATGTCTCCTAAGAAACATCTGATTAGTTGTACCAGCCTAATTTTACAGAGCTTCCTGTTAGTATTGATTAATCAATAGTCGTTTAGGTAACCTGCTGACTAGATGATTTTTAAATACGTAATTTTTCACGTCACTGGTGGTAGCTGCATAACTCTTCATCCTCAGAGATGATCAATATTTAAGTGAGAATGACTGTTTTATCAAAATCAGATGGACATTTTATGTGTATGCGTATGTGTATGTGTGTGTTTCTCTCAGGAACCTGAGCTCAGCTGGGGAAGAGGCCAGAAGGCAGATGCGTTGCTGTGAAGGGCTGATTGATTCCCTTCTCTATATAATCAAAACCTGCGTAAACACCTCTGATTATGACAGCAAGGTTAGAGATATTCTTTTGATTGCATAAAGAATATATCTAAAACCATCCAGTTTTGATGTATAACAGTCCATAGATTGTTGGTAATGTTTGGAACATGTTTAATACATTGTTGCCAGATATTTGACTAATTTTCAGTCTGTATATCTGATGACAGCTGGGAACTGGCAGAGGCTCATGTTGCTTATAAAAAGGTGTTACATGTTTTCTGTGCCACTCCTTGAAGGGCCAAAAAATATCGAGCGCCTCTAGTGGTGGAGCACAGCATTGTGCAGCTTTGGTTATTTCTTTAGCAAATCTTAGTCTTAGCATGCCATCTGCTGGAACAGGAAGTGTTGAAAAGCTTCCAGGAAAAAGAGGAATCCAAAATATTTGAAATGTTTTTCTTGAATTAGTAATAATAAAATAAAAATAGCGATTTTAATTTAGTTCAACCCATCTAACTTTTCTTAAAGGGATAGTTCACCCAAAAATGAAAATTCTGTCATTAATTATTCACCCTCATGTCGTTCATCTTCAGAACATAAATTGTGGTGTTTTTGATGAAATCCGAGAGCTTTCTGACCCTGTCGTTGTACTCTCGTGAACACACGTCGAAGACTGACATGGAAGAGAAGAAATTGTTGAATAAAGTTGTTTTTGTTTTCTAAAATTAAGGTTGAACCACTGATGTCACATGGACTATTTTAATGATGTTCTTACTACCTTTCTGGGCCTTGAACGTTTTAGTTGCATTGCTGTCTATGCAGGGTCAGAAAGCGTTCAGATTTCATCAGAAATTTTCATTTTTGAACTATCCCTTTAAATGGAACAAAGTCTGAAATGAAACAAAATTGTGATTTTTGAAGAATGTCGACAACACTCTTTTCAATATAATTAGCATTTTGGCCTGTCAGTGTATGAAAATTTTATTATATAATCCTTCCTTAGACTTCTTTTCCTGTGTTTTTAGATTGTGGAAAACTGCGTGTGCACTTTGAGGAACCTGTCATATCGTCTTGAACTGGAGATGCCTCCATCCCGGCTGATGGGAGCCCAGGACCTGGACAATCTCCTGGGTCCTGACACCTCTAGTAAACAGGCCGACTACAGCTGCTGGGGCCTCAGAAAAAAGAAGAAGAAGAGGTCCTGGCAGGATCAGCAGGTAATCTATCACTAAATATAATGAGCTTGGATTCCATGCTCTGGAAGCTTATAACTGCTTTTATGCGCAGTTATCAAATGATTTGGGATTGTTGGAGAGAGAAATTCATTTTGCAAATAGGTTTGCACAAGCCAACAGATGTTTCATAAGAGCAAGACATCGAAAGTTGTACATTTAAAAGAATTGTTTTTCACCCAATAGTCATGGAAAACCTGGAAATTTATAAAATCTTTAACAAGTTAAGAGAAAGTCATGGAAATTCCTATAACTAATTTTCTGTTTCATCTCAGCTCTGAAAGTTTAAGTTTTACTTTATAATTTGATTGCAGCCTCTATACAATTATTTTTCTAATATTATATTACTATTATATATATACTATTTTTCTTTATTTTAATTAGTTGTAATTTTAAAAGAATTAATGGTTATATAATAATAAATACAGTTGAGGTTTACATCCCTCTTTCAGAACATGCTAAATGTTAATTATTTTACCAACATAATCATATAAAATGCATGTTACTGTTTATTTAGTACTGACCTGAATAAGATATTTCACATAAAAGATGTTTACATATAGTCCACAAGAAACTAATAGTTGAATTTATAAAAATGACCCCGTTCTAAAGTTTACGTACACTTGATTCTTAATACTGTGTTGTTACCTGAATGATCCACAGCTGGTTTTTGTTGTTGTTGTTTATTGATAGTTATTCATTAGTCCCTTGTTTGTCCTGAACTGTTAAACTGCCTGCTGTTCTGCCTGCTGTTCTTCACAAATTCTTTGGTTTTCCAGCATTTTTGTGTATTTGAACTCTTTCCAACAATGACTGTATGATTTTGAGATCCATCTTTTCACACTGAGGACAACAGAGGGACTCATATGCAACTATTACAGAAGGTTTAAATACTCACTGATGCTCCAGTAGGAAAAATGATGCATTAAGAGCTGGACTTTTGAACAGAATGGAGATGATGTGTACATTTTTCTTATTTTGCCTAAATATCATATATTTTCATTTAGTACTGCACTTCAGAGGCTACAGAAGATAGTTACATGATTTCCCAGAAGACGAAATAAGTAAAATTTACCCTGATCTTTAAATTCAGTTTTTACCCCCAGGCTCTCAATGCATGGTTTTTCTTCTGGAGCATCAGTTCAAAGCTGATTTTCAAAAACGAACCTGATTTGTTTCGTCCTGTGATGCAGTGGGATGGTGTTGGGCCTATTCCAGGATTTTCTGGAAGTCCAAAGGGAGCAGAGATGCTGTGGCATCCATCTGTGGTAAAACCTTACCTCACTCTCCTGGCAGAAAGCTCAAACCCGGCCACACTGGAAGGGGCAGCTGGGTCTCTGCAGAATCTCTCCGCCGGAACCTGGAGGGTAGGCTGCTTGTGGTCACTATAACGTAAACTGAATTATACAGCCACAGTGTTCAAAATAGAACTGAATTATATGAAGGCCATAATTGGCTGGTGGATGAAGAGTATGTCCTGCACAGACACACACACACACTATTTGACCAAATGTAGCTTCAGGGTTCTAATACAGCAGCAGTTTTTCTTTATTTGCATCCTTGGTTTTGGAAATGCTTCTAAAGATATGTAGATATAGTGTTTTGATTCCATCAGCTTCACTGGTTTTAGAAAATTCTTGCTTTACTGAAAGATAATAACCTTCTTTTTCCTCTCTCTTTCACCGTTCAGTTTGCGGCCTACATCCGTGCTGCTGTACGTAAAGAGAAGGGTTTGCCCATTCTGGTGGAGCTACTAAGAATGGATAATGACAGGGTGGTCTGCTCTGTGGCTACTGCTCTACGGAACATGGCTCTAGACGCCAGGAACAAGGAGCTCATTGGTTAGTCACTCAAACTTATTGCTATGAACTCAATGCTTTACATTCCGTTTTTATTATATGTCAGTTTTATGTGGGCATTAAAAACTGCATCGCATCTTCTAAAATAAATATGTGCTGAATTCCGTTGCTTTGAAAGGAAAATACGCCATGCGGGACCTAGTGACCCGTCTTCCTGGCAACGGGCCCTCCCTGCTGTCAGATGAGACGGTGGCGGCGGTCTGCTGCGCACTGCACGAGGTCACCAGCAGGAATATGGAGAACGCCCGTGCTCTCGCCCAGACGGGCGGCATCGACAAACTGGTTACAATCAGCAGAGGACGTGGGGAGAGGTGCGTACCTCTTTTTATAGGCTGTTTGAAGTGGGCGGTTTTATATGTCGGTTAGTGTTGCCACACTGTTTCATAACAAAATCAATTTTTTTTTCTTTGAATGTCCTAGTATATCTAGAATAATATCTTGTTGTCTGTGGCAGGTACTCCATGAAGGTGGTCAAGGCAGCAGCTCAGGTGCTGAATACTCTGTGGCAGTACAGAGATCTGCGCACCTTTTACAAAAAGGTACATGTTCTTAACCAATGCTCCGTGGTAAGGGGCCATCGTGTTCTCCTGACATCCATTCTGCAGGATCTAATTAAAAGGGCACAGCTAAATTGTTCACAATCAATATTTTTTTCTTTTTTTCCAGTGAGAAATATATAGCACTAGACTTTTATTTACAAAAACAAAAGCTTATAGTACAATGGCAATGAACTCTGGAAAGCATGATACATATACAGCTGAAGTCAAAAGTTTACTTACACCTTGCAGAATCTGCAAAATGTTAATTATTTTATAAAAATAAGAGGGATCATACAAAATGCATATTATTTTTTATTTAGTACTGACCTGAATAAGATAATTCACAGGGCTCCCATGGGTCCTTGAAATCCTTGAAAGTTTGTGAAACTGAAAAAAAAATTTCAAGGCCCTGGAAAGTTTTGGAAAATAAGCATACATAGATACAGGTCCTTGAAAGTACTTGAACTGATTTTGTGCAAGAAGTTTTCTTGAAAAATTCCATATTATTCCCTCCAGTCTGATAATGTGTAATTTAGCCAACACTTTGTGGCCTGTGCATGCTTGCTTGATTTATGTTAGTTAAGCACATTTACGCGGTACATTAAAGGAGAACTCCACTTCCAAAACAACAATTTTCAAATTCCTCACCCCCTTGTCATCCAAGATGTTCTCGTCTTTCTGTCTTCAGTCGTGAAGAAATTGTGGTTTTTGAGGAAAGCATTTCAGGATTTTTCTCCATATAGTGGACTTCAGTGGTGCCCTGATTTTGAACTTCCAAAATGTAGTTTAAATGCAGCTTCAAAGGGCTCTAAACGATCCCAGCCGAGGAAGAATGATCTTTTCTAACGATCTGTATTTTTATCTGTTGTTTTTCGAAAAATAAAAATGTGTATTTGTAAGTTTATCGTCTGTGTACTCTGGCTCAAAAAGTAGAGTATGGTGAAAAACTCCATCTCATTTTCTCCTACAACTTCAGAATCGTCTGACATTGTTGTACCTTTTTGTTTGTAAACGGCGTTTGACTTACTTGCACTTCCTTAGTCTTTGCGCATTCGGTTTGTAAACACTGGGTCTGTAGTTCCGCGTGACCTTGCGGCATGATTCAGTAGTACGTAGTGTTGTGGATGCGCATCCCAGAGCCTGCTACACAAGCTTCTGTGCTTAATAAGTAAACAATTTTTTATTTTCCAAAAAATGACAGATCGTTTCACTAGATAAGATCCTTCTTCCTCGGCTGGGATCATTTAGAGCCCTTTGAAGCTGCATTTAAACTACATTTTGGAAGTTCAAAATCAGGGCACCAATGAAGTCCATTATATGGAGAAAAATCCTGAAATGCTTTCCTCAAAAAACATAATTTCTCCACAACTGAAGACAGAAAGACATAAACATCTTGGATGATAAGGGGGTGAGTACATTTTTTGTAAATTGTTGTTCTGAAAGTAGACTTCTCTTAACTCAACGTTTCATGAGCCTAAGCTCTTTACCATAAAAATCCATGGAAGAGTTAATATCACATACTTTTAGAATATAGTATAGGATGTACCAAATATTCTTCAGTTTTACGCAAAACAGAAATACAACAGATAGAATATCAGATCTCTGTCATATGGCCAAAAATAAATGCAAAAAAAATGTATCTTATAAGATAACACGATGTAACCTTGCTCTCACTTGAAATGTGTCCCCACTTTAAGTTCTTGAATTTGAGGGTATCAGACCTGGAAAGTCCTTGAAAGGTCCTTGAATTTGAAGTTAACCAAGGTGTGGAAACCCTGATTTTACATAAAAGACGTTTACATATAATCCACTCAAAACAACAACAAAACATTGCGCTTTTGTAAAATAATGAAAGCAAATAGGATGCCATCTCATGCTCTCTGAACTTGAGCGCCAAAATTCAGTAATCTGTGTATACTTGTCTTACAGACATGAAAAATATAGGCTATCTGTAAAGAGTGAAATGTCTGTTTCTTTTAAATGAACTAATTCAAATAGAAAACAAATATTCTCAGATTATATAATCCGCATGAAACATGTAGATGCATCCACTAATTATTACATCTGTAAAGCATATCACGGAAAGCCTTTTTTCGTGAGCGCTTGAGCGCTTATTACGCTATGTAGGCAATTAAAGGCTCATTATTTTGATTTATAAGGTTTATTAATGTGCAACTAATAGTCGACTAATCCTTAAAAAATGAATGACTACTAGTCGACCAGAAAAATCTTTAGTCGAGGGCAGCCCTAATATTTTCTTACTCTTTGTGTTTTTATGTCAACAGGGTACACGGTTATCCTATTTAAATCAATGTAATAAAAAAGTTAGGTAAAAAGTAATCCAAAAATAGTCTTATTATTATTTGAGTATTATTTGTGAAAAATATTACTGAAAATGTATTTATTTGATGCTATTTTACTTTTCAATGAAATGTATTTGTTTTAGATCTTCAGATATTTAAACAGAAACTAAGACAAAAATGAATTGAGAATTAAGAAATGTCTATTTTTTGTAACATCACCAGTGCCTGAAAAGCTGTGATCCAATAACACTAACAACATTTGGAGGCAACACAAGCTGAAAATGTTTATAGAATTTGTAATGTATACACTAATGGTTTGTGGAAAATAATTTATTTACTTATTTACAGGTATTGGAAGTGTCTATATATCAATCATTACAACCACAGTTACAAAGGAGCAACAGACAAAATGACTTGAAATTGAATTTGATTAAAAGTATTTGTGTATCGGTTGACCTTTTGTAATTGCATCACCTGAGATGGATACTAATAGTAGATGTAAACAGGAACTGTGTGTTCTGTGGTTTCTCAGGATGGATGGAATCAGAATCACTTCATCACCCCAGTGTCAACACTGGAACGAGACCGTTACCGTTCCCAACCTACTCTGCCAACCAGCAACGTGCAGATGTCACCTGTTATCCAGTCAGGTGGGACACTATAACAGCAAGGAATTGTAGGAAATGTAAACCTGTAGAAGCTGCAGAGAATTTACTGAATGTTTATTATTTTTATTCTCCTATTTTTATTTGTACTCTGAATTGATTTACTGTTAATAACTTTTTGATCCAAATTTAGGAGGCAGTGCCACCTCTTCCCCTGCCATGTTGGGTATAAGAGGTCATCGCTTAAATCAGCGGAGGACTCAGTCGTCTATGCAACTTCATAATTATTATGGAGACGCCAACAGAAACACAAGTCAATATACAGGTGAGGTTTTTTTAAACCTCTGTCTGCTTCCTAACAGACAAAAAGCAAAAAAATTTAAAATATAACCAGATACCAATTGTGCACGATTCATGTTGAGGGAAAAAATGCTTTTATAATTTTCAGTCACAGTGTAATACAATTTTCAGATTTGACTTTTCTTCTGATGTGATCAATGCTGTGCAGTTAAACTTAAGTTTCTCTCCTGACAATCCTTGTCAAGATCCAAATCCTGAAATGAGGTCACATTATATACTGTCATGGCCAAAAATTTCAGCAGCCTTGCAATTCTGTTAGAAAATGCAACCCTTCTCTCAGAAGATTGTTGCAGTTGCAAATGTTTTGGTACTCACATGTTTATTTTTTTTTGTTTGCATTGGAACACCACAGAAAAACAGAGAAGAAAAGTCCAATTTGATACAATTCCACACAGAACCCAAAAATGCACTGGGCAAAATTATTGGCACCCTTACCTTAGTATTTGGTAGCACCCCCTTTGGTAAAAATCACTGAAATCAGTCGCTTCCTGTAACCACAAATGAGTTTCTTACACATCTCTACTGGAATTTTGGACCACTGTTCTTATGCAAACTGCTCCAGGTCATTCAGATTTTTTTGAGATCTCTCCATAGGTGTTCTACGGGATTCAGATCTGGACTCATTGCTGGCCATTTCAGAACTCTCCAGCGCTTTGTTTTTAACCATTTCTGAGCCCATTTTGATGTGTGTTTCGGGTCATTGTCCTGCTGGAAGACCCATGACCTCTGGTGGAGACGCAGCTTTCTGACACTGGTCACTGATGTTGCGCCCCAAAATTCTTTGGTAATCATAAGATTTCATGATAACGTTCCCACAGTCAAGGCATCCAGTGCCAGAAACTTTGAACCTCCATCATGTTTGACTGTAGGGACTGTGTTCTTTTCTTTAAAGACCTCATTTCTTTTTCTGTAAACAGTGCCATGATGTCATTTACCAAAAAGCTCTACTTTTGTCTCATCTGTCCACAGTACGTTCTCCCAGAAGGATTGTGGTTTTGTCACATAAGTTTTGGCAAACTCCAGTCTTTTTTTTTATGCCTTTGTGTCAGGAGTGGTGTCCTCCTGGGTCTACTACCATAGTGTCAGATGGTGACGGATAGTGCAAGCTGACAATGTTGTACCCTGTGTCTGCAGATCAGCTTGAGTTTGTTTGGAAGTTATTCAGAGTTCTTTATCCACCATTCAAACAATCCTTTGTTGTAATTTTTCATTAATTTTGCTCTTCCGTCCAAGTCCAGAGAGGTTAGCTACAGTGTCATGGGCTGTAAACCTCTTGATGATATTGCACACAGTGGACACAGGACCATTAAGATCTCTGGACATTGACTTGTAGCCTTGAGATTGTCTATGTTTTTCCACAATTTTTTCTCTCAAATCCACAGACAACCCTTTACACTTCTTTCTTTTCTCCATGCTCAGTGTGACACACAACACATTTCTCCATTCTCCATTTTAACTGGTTGCAAGTGTGATTACTATATTGCCCACACCTGTTACTTGCCACAGGTGTGTCTAAATACAAATTACAGGAGCATCACATGCTTGAAAAAGAAATTATTTCTTATAATTTCGACAAGGTGCCAATAATTTTGTCCAGTCCATTTCTGGTTCTGTGTGAAAATTTTTTTTTGTGTTGTTGCAGTGCAAACAAAAACAATAAGCACGTGAATACCAAAATATTTGCAACTGGAACAATCTTCTGGGAGAAGTGTGGCAAGGGTGCCGATATTTTTGGCCATGACTGTACGTCATTACTTCCTGAGTATTCAGTTTCACTCAGAATTATGTAGCATAGTCTTAATGATTTCTGGTACATCACTCTTGGAAAACAACAGAGGAATCTGTCTGTGAATTAAGAAGCTGGACTGATGTGCTAATAGATATTTCACCCATGCTCTCTTCAACTAATAGAGCAATCAGTTTTATTCCCCTGTCTGGTCGGAAGCTGTAATGGTCATTCATTTAAGAGCACTTGACCTCCGTAGTTACTCTTTATTGATTGGTGGTACTTCGGCCTGGAGGGTCTGATTATGTGGCTGTGATTCAGAATGTGAGTTCGGTGTGAGTGAGGTCTTCATTAGACATGTTGAGCTGTTGAACCGTTTCCACCCATCTGCCCCTCAGCCCTGGTCATGACCCTTAACTGTGCTTCACAGAATTAGAGCTCCACCACAGACTGTACATTTATATAAAAAATATACGTAATACATTTAAACATTGAATTATTAGAGAACATGGATGGTTATCATTAATAGAAAGGTATTTATTCTATGTATATGATAGAAATTGTGTTTTAATATTTGTGTTTATCTATGTTTAGGGTCTGGAAAGCAGTCTGCCTATTTTATCAGTTCCTATCCCTCTCCTTCAGCCGAGGAGTCCCGCAGATCACAGGTGAGTTAAAGAAAGGAAGACAGAAGGAAGAAATTGCTGAATCTGAAGCCAGCTGAGCCCAGATGCCATATGCCCACTGCAAATGATAACCATTGACTTGGATTTAATGCGTCTAATCCCAACAGATGAAGTTTTCGTAATCCGTTGGGTTTATTCCTTGACCATTCTCCACTAACATCTGTGGTGAAAAGCATCTGGCTTTAGTAGCACACACCTTCTAGAATAATTTTTTTAGGATTTAGTAAAATATTCTATTTAATTTTTAAAAGCTTTAATGCTGAGTTTTCTTATGCTGATTTAGTTTTTTTTTAACAAATATTAGGTTTTCAATTATTGTTTACTGTTAAAAACATCATTATAACAGGATTGACATTTGAGATCGTCTCCTTCTGACATAAATCACAAAATTTAGGATAAGATTATTTTAGTATGGGACTGTTATGGTGGCTAATTTTGCTAAAACTAAGAAAACAAAAACTAATAAAAATGACAAAAACACTTAACAGAATTACAAAAAAATTAAACCTAATAAATATATAAAATCACAAAAATAAAAAACAATTATAAAATTGTTAAAAAATGAAAATATACAAAAATAATATAAAACTAAGTATTTAATAGTATTAGTAATATTTATTTAATCTCAATAATACTCAAAACTAATAAAATAAAAATGAATAATAAAATAAAAACGACAAAAAAAAAACTTAACAGAATTACAAAAAATACATAAATAAAAAAATAAAACAAAATATTTAATAGTATTAGTAATATTTATGTAATAGTATCTCAATTATGCTAAAATAACACTGGGTTGAAAAATAAATATGTAATAACTAATAAAATAAAAACGAATTTAAAAAGACTAAAAAAGTAAAAACTAATAAAAATAAACAGAATTACTAAAAATGTAAAAAAAAAATTAAATATAAATCTAAATATTTAATAGTAATAGTAATATTTATTTAATAGCATCTCAATGATACTCAAATAAAACTAGGTTCAAATTAAATTAAAATAAAAATGTAATAACTAATAAAATAAAAATGAATAATAAAATAAAAATGACAAAACTTAACAGAATTACTAAAAATATTGTTAAAAAATTAAAACGAAATATTTATCAGTGATATTTATGTAATAGTATCTCAGTTATACTAAAATAACACTGGGTTGAAAAATAAATATGTAATAACTAATAAAATAAAAACTAATATATTAAAAACAGAATTACTATGTTTTTATAAAACATTTATAAAACTATAAAATGAATAATGAAATAAAAACTAATAAAAAAAGACTAATAAAATGGCATAAAAGCTTAAGAAAATTACTAAAAAATTAAAATATAGAAAAAAATCAAACAAAATATCTAATAGTATTAGTAATATTTATATAACAGGATCTCAAGTATACTAAAATAACACTGGGTTGAAAAATAAATATGTAATACCTAATAAAATAAAAATGAATAAAAATTAAAACCAGAATTACTAAAAATGTTTAAAAATGAAAATATAAAAAATAATATAAAACGAAATATTTAATAGTATTACTAATATTTATTTAAGAGTATCTAAGTGATACTAAAATAATACAGGGCTAAAAAATTAACTTAATAAATTAAAATAACATTAACATATATTTATACTTTTTCAGATATAGTCACTGGAGTTTTGTCGACTGTGTTTAGATAAACTCTTACAGTAAAACAGTAAATGGTGTCAGTTATTCTTTTATTATTTAGTTATTATTTTTTACCTATGATAGACAAAAAAGCACTTATTTTTTCTCCTCTTTCAGCATGGCCGGCTCTACTACCCGGAGGAGGGAAATCAAAGCACCTATGACACTTTCGGAATGTACCTGTCGTCTCCGATGGGCTACGAGGATGCGTACCTGGACGAGCCGGTGCGTTATCCCGTGGTGAGCGAGAGGCAGGTGCTCAAACCCAACACCAACTACGTGGACTTCTACTCCACCACACGCAGGCCTTCATACAGAACTCAGCCCTACCCGGCCTCACCTGACTCGTGGGTGTAGGCGCGTACGTGTGTGCGTATTTGTTCATGTAACGTGTAGCCATAGATAGAATATTGCAAGGAGGCGTTACTCCTTAAGACATATCTGGATCAGTGGATTTCAAGATCGTTGTATGGACAAGCTGTTGCATTTAAAGTGACTGGTTCATTTTCATCCAACAAATTTAATTCGTGTTTTGTGTGCGCAAACAAGCCGGCGCAGCGACATTCATTTTCATTTGGGTGTGTGCGTGCGTGTGTGCAGGTGTGAGTGGGAGTGTGTACATAGATGAAAGATTATGCTCCATTAAATTAACTTGAATTAGTTTGACCTGGGATTGAGTGTGAGCCAAAGACTTTACTTTTCAGTATCTGCTGTTTTTACACAGTGAAGCGTGTTTAAGGTCTGATTTACTGAGAACTTGAACCATGTTTTTATGATTTGATTTTTCATGTTTTTTTAATGGCATGATATTATAGCCACCTCAGTTTCTGAGCCAAATGAAAAGGTGTAACTAAATTACATACTGGCTGAAAGGCTAATGAAGAAATAATAGCAGTGTAAAAGAGAAAAAAAAGAAACACTAATAATAATGTTCTGTGCATTGGAAAACAAAAACGTCATTTTGTCTGGTCTCATTGCTGTAACCTACTTAATGTAAAGATTAATGTATGTTCCATGGAGTCTTGTACAACTACGTCAGTTTATTGTACAACCGTGATCTGTGCTACTAAGCACAAAAAACTGTGCCATGATAAATCGCTATGTAGAACTGTGTGTATATGTAAGAGACCTTACGGAGGCAAAAGTTATTACTATCAGAATATTTAGATGTAATAAAGATAACATTTGTTTTTTTAATATTTGATTATGGTGTTTATTCATCTGCGTGGTTTTCGCACTGCAAATTGTGTAACACAATAACCCCAGAGGACTTTGCAATAGCTTTCATTTGGAGGATGCTATTTATCACAACAACAATAATGTGCTTCGCAAATTTCAATTCAGTATCAAAAATGACACCCAGATTTGTAACCCTGGCGTGCATATTAGCAGACAGTGGCCTTGAGCTATTAGTGAAGGCCTTGCATTATTAATGAGAAAGATGTTCCATCGATAACCACACGGGGGCGCAAAGAGTCGATTATACTGCACGTAAATATGAGCAGCTCCATACTGTTTCAGCAGATATAACAGGACGGATATTGTGGAGCAGTGGTTTGAGGGAGTTAAAACCCCTGATATATATCAGTATGTTTATTTTCCTGTTCCTGGTGAGTTATTACTTCTACATGCTGTTCAGCACAGATTTATAAGCGGTCAGTTGCTGCTTCACTGTATCAAATGAACAAAAGGGTCATTCTTGTTATTAATAGCTTAAAAAAGAATATGCTTGTGGTGTAATGTAGGGACTTTCAGAAATGTTCTCTGGTCAAGGTCACAATTTTTATAAATCGAGGGGTGAGAGCCAGAAAGGCGTACGTGACATTTCACCAACTTTACAGGAGGGCCAAAACAAAAATTTACCATAGTTTGATCTGACTTTGTGTACTGATTTCAATCATTTATAATACAAATTTGATAACAATATACTTTTGCCAGTAGAAAGAGTTCATCAAAAGCTTTCATTTGATATATATGTATCTCCATTTCACCCAAAATGTCACTTGACGCCTTTCTGGTTCTCACCCCTCGAAACAATAACTTGCTTATGGAATCTAACAGGATAGAAATACAGAGATAAAGTTAGTTATTACTCAATGAGGAGATGGTACTTACATTAACAATAAATTAACTGAGTTAATTTATTCTTTTTTCTAAAGTTTTATTTATACAGGGAAAAAATGTTTTAAAATGAGACAAACCAACTACCACCGTAAAATGTCAAATTCAACATTTATGTTTATTTTTTTTACTTTTTAATTTTTAGATTAAATTTGTGTTTACAAATATTAACACATTTTACAGTATTTTCATTTTTTAAAACTTATATTGTTATTAGGTGCTTCTGCTTTAAAATTAAAATTAAATTAGCTAATAGAAGTAGCAGATTAATAAAATAATATTCCTAAAAATAAAAATCATTGCTGTTTTCCTCACCAAAAATGATGTAATTAAAAGAATATATGTATATATTTATATATCTGGAATAGGAAATTGCGGATTCATGGGAAATATTTAAAAACGTTTCTAAGTTTGCAACATTTTAATTTGAGAGAAAAAAAGAACAATTTTATTATTAATAAATTGGCAGTTTTTTTTATATTAGAAGTTACAGCATTTCTCAACAATTGGAACAAATAGCAACGTCTGCTCAAACCAAAGTAGTACAATTATTTCTGAAATTAAAATTATATTCATGTACAATTAATTCTAATAATAAAGATAACTAAAATGAAATTTCTGTCATTAATTTTTCACCCTCATGTCGTTCCAAACCCATAAGACCTTCATTAATCTTCATAACACAAATTAAGATATTTTTGAAGAAATCAAAGAGCTTTCTGACCCTCCATAGACAGCAATGCAGCTGAAATGTTCCCAGACACGTAGTAGGGAGGTCAGTAAAATAGTCCATATGACATCAGTGGTTTAACCATAATGTTACCAAGCTACGAGAATACTAAAATAACAGAGAAAAAAACAACAACAACATTATTCAGTAATTCTTCTCTGCCATGTCATCATCTGCCGCCAGTTTGTCATTAATGACAGAATTTTCATTTTTGGGTGAACTATCCCTTTAAGGTATTTGATAGAGACATGATACAGTTGAGGTCAAAAGTTTACATACACCTTGCAGAATACTACCAAAATAGGAGGGGTCATACAAAATGCATGTTTTTTTTTATTGAGTACTGACCTGAATAAGATATTTCACATAAAATGCATTTACATATAGTCCACAAGAGAAAATAATAGTTGAATTTATTCAGATGGCCCTGTTCAAAAATGTACATACACTTGATTCTTAATAGTGTTGTCACCTGAATAATCCACAGATGTTTTTTTTTTTTCTTTAGTGATAGTTGTTCATGAATCCCTTGTTGGTCCTGAACAGTTAAACTGCCCGCTGTTCTTCAGAAAAATCCTTCAGGTCCCACAAAATCTTTGTTTTTCAGCATTTTTTGTGTATTTGGACCCTTTCCAACAATGACTGTATGATTCTGAGATTCGTCTTTTCACACTGAGGACAACTGAGAGACTCATATGCAACTATTACAGAAGGTTCAAACGCTTACTGATGCTTCAGAAGAAAAAACAATGCATTAAGAGCCGAGAGGGGGAAAACTTTTTGGAATTTGAAGATCAGGGTAAATTTCACTTATTTTGTCTTCTGGGAAACATGTAAGTATCTTCTGTAGCTTCTAAAGGGCAGTACTAAATGAAAAAAATATGTTATTTAGGCAAATAAAAAAAAAAAAAAAATTTACACATCCTTATTCTGTTCAAACGTTTTCACCCCTGGCTCTTAATGCATCGTTTCTCCTTCTGAAGCATCAGTGAACATTTGAAGCTTCTGTAATAGTTGCATACCTAATCTTAGTTGTCCTCAGTGTGAAAAGATGGCTCTCAAAATAATACATTTATTATTGGAAAGGGTTTAGATACACAAAAATTAAAACCAAAGAATTTTTGGGACCTGAAGGATTTTTTATGAACAACAGCAGGCAGTTTAACTGTTCACGACAAGCAAGGGACTAATGAACAACTATCACTTAAAAAAAAAACACAGCTGTGAATCTTTCAGGTAACAACACAGTATTAAGAATCAAGCGTATGTAAACTCGGTCATTTTTTTTTAAATTAACCTATTTTTCAACAACTTTTCTCTTGTGGACTATATGTAAACGTCTTTTATGTGAAATATGATATTCAGGTCAGTACTAAATAAAAAATAATATGCATTTTGTATAATTCCTCTTATTTTGGTAAAATTATTAACATTTTGTAGATTCTCCAAGGTGTAAACTTTTGACCTCAACTGTATCAGACAGCTCCTAATTATGATTTTGTTTAATATTTTATTTTACCTTTTATTTATTTCTTTATTTTTTACCTTTTTTATTTTTTAGTTTTTTAAACAATGTTATGCTTTAAGGAAAGAAAGTGTTTAACTGTTTATGTGAAGAGACATTTCTCACTCAGAGTGGTGGGTGTGTTATTTACCGCGCTGGCTGTTCTGATTGAGGGAATCGTCAAAGGGAGGAGTTGATGGAGCGCGCACCCGCCTTCAAACACTCACTCCCTCACTCCAGTTATAAAGTTATACTGAACGAGAAACGCGTGTGTCAGCCAGAGACTGAGCGGTATCTCTCTTAAAACAGGTAAGTTTTCTACAAACTTTAATTCTAACACATCTTATGAACATAAAACAAAGTAATAACGGAAAACATTTGCAAGTTTACACACGCGTGTTCGCGTCAACTGATGTATCACACAGGCGCGTTGTTTACTTAACAGTTGTTTTATAGACGTTTACCTCATGGTTACCTTTTCCGGCTCAACAGCAGTGATTGAGTGCTCCGTCATGCTGTGATTTTTCAGTTGTCATTTGCAAAACTGATCATAGTTTGTAAACAAACCAGTTCAGTAGTTTGCACTACTCCTGATTCATATTTGACTTTATTTTATTAGTCAACCAAGCCAGTGCTATTTTCTGTTTTGCGCACGTATGTAAAAGCTGCTTCAAGTTTTAGTTAGCCACAATACTAGACTTGAGGTAAGCATCACATGTGGATATTTTGTGCTGCAAATACTTACAGTAAGGAACTTTGGACCTTTAAATCAACACTTAAAGCTTGTGAGTTTCTTTTCCTCTTTATACAAATGCTCATTTTAGGAAAAATGTGACATAGCTGAGACTTTTCAGCCAGGGTCATGAGCCAACTGACACTGAACAGGTGTACACACAGACACACACACACAACGCACACATGTTACACTAGATTTGACAAAGTAATGGAATGTGTTTGTTGTTGCATTTGTAAAGGTCAGCTGAACCAAGAGTGTGGCCGTTCCTCCATGCCTGCTTGTCATTAAAACCTTGCATTTCTCATCTCTTTTCCACACTGTACCCTGAAGCCTCTTGATGTAGTTAGTTAATGTTTTCAGTTCAGTAGACGTCTGTTATTACTGCCCTCGGCCAGAAAGTAATCAGATCACTTGCAGTAAGCAGAGTAGGATTTCATTTTTAAAGCTTGCTGCCATTGTTCTGATCACTGAATCTGTTGTTGCACGCTCTATTGAACCCTATCGAATTATATTGAATTTTGCAAAAGCAAGAGCATGGACCACATGCCTTGTAGGTTTTCCTGAAAGAAGATATTGTCCTTATCCCGCTGCTTAATCCTTACGGTTCCTTCAGTGTCGTGTACACCCACTGTGAGCATTCCAAGCACTGTTTCCATAACAGTGGAGAGAGGTCACAAATACTTGCGATAATTTGTGCCATCATCAGTTAGGACAGCGTAACTGTTGCTTGATGGAGCATATGACCATATAACTTCAGGTTATGAAGCTATTGCTTTACAATAGAGTGCAACAGTCAGTTTTCCAGAAGTAGAAAGACAGACCTGTTGTGAACCCACAGGCTGTTAATCAATGGTTTGTTGTTGTTGAAGCCTTCTGTTTGCATTATTTCAAATTATTTTTTAAAACTGCATTACCCGTGATGCTGTACAGGAAATTCACTAACAAATTACAGGATGATTTGTTGAAGAGTAATTAGCTGGTGGAGTGGATTTAATTAGTTACCATGAGGATTGTAATGTTCAAAGTGGATGTCATAAATGATGTTAGACCGGGAAGATTTTAAAACAAGCTGTTTATTCATAAATTCGTACAACCTTACCTTTACTCTGAGGAAATACAAACAGATGACATTGAGCACAGCGCTAAAAAGGGACTGAGCTACATAAGGTCTATATATAATCAACAGTTTTAAATGAATAGCTTTATGTAGTTTTTAATTTGCAATGCTTCCTGGTATTGTACATTTATTTTTCTCTCACTAAATCCATTAAAGGGGTCATCGGATGTAAAACTCACTTTTACATATTGTTTGAACATAAATGTGTGTTGGCAGTGTGTGTACACAATGTTCTCCATTCTCAGCATCTTGTCTGTGTGACGTCATACAAACCAAGGCCACTCCCACTAGGGCTGTCAAACGGTACCTATTTTTAAAAATTTTAAAAACGTCCATTTCCCGCTCACATTTGAGCAGTGTTGAGCCGATTTTTAAACATCGCTGATTGGCCACAGTGTTCACGCGCTCAACAGACATGACTGTGATTGGCTACAATGATAAGCGCTTCACGCTCCTCACCGAGCGCTCACAAATAAGCACAACAGGGGCGTTTGAAAGCCACATGTGTCAGCGGATCCCTAATACATCTGCATATAGACGGATCTGCTGACAGACGCGGCTTTCAAACGCTCCCGTTGTGCTTATTTGTGAGCGCTCGGTGAGGAGCGTGAAGCGCTTATCATTGTAGCCAATCACAGTCATGTCTGTTGAGCACGTGAACACTATGGCCAGTCAGCGATGTTTAAAAATTGGCTCAACAGCGCTCAAAAGTGAGTGGGAAATGGACATTTTTAAAATTTCAGTACCGAAAGTACCGAACCCGGTATCGTTTGACAGCCCTAACTCCCACGATAGTTGATTGACATGACCGTCTTACCTTAGACCCGCCCTAAGTGAGTGGAGAACAGTCTGCCATTGTGTTGACTCTGGTGCAGGGGAACACTAGAATGTCTCTTAAGCGACTAAGGTGTTGTGTTGTTGGATGTGATAATGAACATAGCAGACGCCATTTACTCCCAACATCTGAACTGCTAAAGACGCAGAGGATTAACACTACTTTAGTTCGTTTTTGAAGGAAATGTGCCCGGCGATGTACATAAATGTGTCTATGTTCGCGCGAATCATTCGTGATGCAGCTTCACCTACAGCGGAAGTGAGTATAAGGGTTTTTGTAAGCATCTTTGAAAATTTGTGCTAGTTAGCAAGTTTCTTCTTCCAGCTATTTTTAGCTGCACAAAAAGCTCGTTTTGCTGCTTGATATTGCAAACTGGTGTGTCTTACCATATTATTTTAATGTATTATCTTAATTATGAACACACTGGTTTGTAGTGCAAACGGTTTTACCGTTTACTGCACTTCGATATTCTTCTCGTTATTTCCCTATGGCGGATTATGAACTGGATGTCTAACACATTACCAGAAAACAGCTTACTTCCGCATTGAAAAATAAGGTGGATAGACTTCTCATTAGGACCCTAATGAATGATATAAACTTGTGGACAATGGGCATCCGATGACCCCTTTAAGTAAACAGTCTTGTACACCTTGTATTTGTGTCTAATTTTCCAATACATTTTTGCCTCAAATTAACCTTTTTTTGCTTTTGCTTTTTTTTTTTCTTGTTAAATTGGTTTAAAACATTTACAAACAATAGCCAGAGGGTAAATATGGTATAAATATGTATGATAAAAATAATAAAATAAATAAATAAATAAATAAATAAATAAAAGCATACAAGTTAAGTATTTTAAATAACAACATTTAAATATTTACAAATATTAAGACTTAAAAAAAAAAAATAATAATAATTTTAAAACTTAATATTGTTTTGGGTGTTGTTCTTTTACTTTTGCTTTTAAAGTTAAATTAACATTTGTGATGCTAAATTGTGCTTGTATAAGTAGCAGATTAATTAAACATTATTCCTCATGATAAAACATATGTTGTTTTCCCCACCAAAAAATTATGTGATTTCCTGAAACATGATGTTAGAGTTTATTAAAAAAAAAAAATAAAAAAAATAGGGCAATTAAAAAAACAGGAATGGGAAATTGAGGACATATAGAAAAATCATATAAAATAATACAGAAAATATTCCTAAGAAAACATTTTGTTTAAAACATTAAAAAGAAAGTAACACAGACATCATTTATATTCCTTAATTGCCTATTTTTTTAATATTAGAAGTTACAGAAGATCTCAGGAAATAACAAAAAATGGCAACACCTTCTCAAGCAAAGTAGTAAAATTATTTATTAAAATGTGTTACAATAATCTTTAAATAAAATTTGTAACGTTGTGATTCGTGGCTGGTTTACTTGGTTCATAACTTTAAACACCTTAAAGGGATAGTTTACCAAAAAATGAGAAATTAACCCAATGACTTACCCTCAAGCCTAGGTGGATATGACTTTCTTCTTTCAGACATACAATCTGAGTTATATATAAAAAAATGCCTTGCAGCTTTATAATGACAGTGAATGGGTGTTGAGCTTTTAAAGTCCAATAAAGTGCATTCATCATAAAAAGTTCTCCAAGAGTTCGGGGGGTTAATAAAGCCCTTCTGAAGGGAATCTATGCATTTGTGTACGAAAAATATACATATTTACAACTTTATAAACCGTGATCTCTATAGCTTCCGCTAACTGTTGCACGCACGATCACGAGAGAGTGACGTTCTAGCGGATGATATAGGACGTAGGCATTGCGTAAGCTCCAGTGAGAATATGCTAGTCTTGTGAGAACTAAGTTTTTTTTGTTTTTTACAGCAAAGGAAAACCAGTCTCTTTGGCTTATATCGAAATCCTTCAACATTTTTCTTTATAAATCCTCATTTTGTACTTCTAATTTGTGACTAGTGTTTTGTTTTGCTCTCACCGCTGCGCTTCCACGTTCATCACTGCGTTTGCCTACACGCATACAACAGTTAGCAGAAGCTAAAGATTACGATTTGTAAAGTTTTAAATATGGATATTTTTCTTACACAAACACATCGAATCGCTTCAAAAGCCTTTATTAACCCTCCGGAGTCACTTGCAGTACTTTTTATGATGGTTGGATGCACTTTATTGTACTTCAAAATATCAACACCCATTCACTACCATTGTAAAGCTTGGAAGAGCCAGGACATTTTTTAATATAGTTCCGATTTTGTTTGTCTGAAAGAAGAAAGTCATATACAGCTAGGATTCCTTGATGGTGAGTAAATCACGGGGTAATTTTCATTTTTCGGTCAACTATCCCTTTAACAAAGGTTAGTAAAAATAATTATTCCACTGAAAAAATGAG
The DNA here is from genome assembly GCA_012976165.1 of Labeo catla. NCBI lineage: Eukaryota > Metazoa > Chordata > Actinopteri > Cypriniformes > Cyprinidae > Labeo > Labeo catla. The sequence goes on from VONZ01000119.1 coordinate 1,201,664, forward strand.
CGAACACTAATGCACTCTATAATGTCCTATAATCAAAAATAGCTTGATTTGCACTTTGTGTATTTTGTATGAACTTTATGATTCTTGTTTATTATGTTTAAAATGACTATCATGGTAAAACTGTGAAATAAGCACATCTTTGCTGAACTATGGTGAACATCTACAGCTTTTACAGCTCCTCAGAAGCCTGTGCCTTGCAAAGTTATAGTACAACAAAAAGAGATGCTGTTTTCATACAGAGAATTCTGGCAGCTGAAGAGAGAGTGCCACAAAAGTAGTTCTGACTGGAAAAATCATGAAGTCCCAATTTAATCAGCATAATTATTCCCTCTGTGAGTTCCAGAAGCAATGCAGTGAGTGATACACGCTCTCTGTGATATAGTATTTGTTTGGACGTCGTGAACACTAGCTTTCCATCTCCCTGTCAACACCTCTAGAGCATGCCCCATGTTTACTCATTAATGAAAGTACAGGCTTGCACGGTCCTGCTGTTCCTTGAGTCACTCTAGTGTTTTATGGCAGACTAATGGTTTAATTGGCTGTGTTTAGCTCAGTGGGAGAGAATGAGCTAATGTTTGACCTGAAAAGAGCTGGAGTGAAAGGTTGGGCTGGTTAATGTCCACAGGGTGTCTATAGGTTAGTGAAATGAAGTGTGGGTTGTTACACTCACTGCCATCCAGAAAGATTCAAAGAGACACTTTTGAACATTCTTCTCTTTTTCTTCAGCACACAGTATGTGGATGGCAAGATTTAACTTTGGTTTGTGGCTGTATTGAATTGGGATCTAAAATAGGAAAAAATGCCTCACAGTGTTTAATGCACTTCAGATGTCAGAATGACCAGAGAATCAGTTGCAGATCATCAGATCTACAGTATAAGTTTAGGGTAGTCATTGGTCCCCGACATTTCATCAGGGTGATGCACCATGATGTCATGTTTAGTAGAGTGGAAAAAACAGATGTCATGGTGGTTCAGGAATAGTTTGTCTCATCATATGTGTTACATACTCACCTCTCCTACAGTCACTCGCGCCTTGAAATCATGGCCACTCTTCTCGTACATTCTTTTAAAAATTTCCAGGTGAATTTGGCTAAATCGTTTAAGAAATGTTCAAGTCACATTTTACCCCACAACCAAATAAAAATCATATTCAATCAAGAAATCATATTTCACATAAAGAGAATGTATAATATTATTTATTAATACCTTTTTAATGAGTTACCTTGTCACTTTTTTTAGGACAATTAAGCACAGTAATACCTCTGGTATTGTCTTTGCAATTATTTTATAATAAACAGTTTTAGTTGAAAAATAATATTTTTTTCATAAATAGATTTAAGGCACAAAGAGAAAAACATAATATCTAAAATACACAGAATTTACATATTTAAAAAATATTTTTTATATGAATTTTTTTTCATATAAATTACCTAAATTATAATTTTAATTATTAAAACAAAACAAAAAAAACATCAAGAAGGCACTAATAACAAATGTATTTTATGTGGACTTTTAAAGGTAAAGCATTCTTAAAGTATTAAATATTTACCATAAGCTATTGTTGAATCTTTAATTTGCTGCTCACTGATAATATAAATATTAAAATAGACAGATACATGTAATATCTGCTGATACATGTATCTATCTATCTATCTATCTATCTATCTATATATATATATATATATATATATATATATATGTATGTGTGTGTGTGTGTGTATATATATATATGTATGTATGTATATATATATATATATATATGTGTGTATGTGTATATATATATATGTGTATATGTGTGTGTGTGTGTATGCATATATATATGTATATATGTGTGTATATATATATATATATATATATATATATATATATATATATATATATATATATGTATGTATTATAAGTTAAAATACTGAAAAAATTTGTTTAATATTGTGAAGTATTATTACAATGTAAAATGACGTTTTTATATTTTAATATACATTAAAAACTAATTAATTCTTGTGATCAGAGCTGAATTTTTAGCATCATTACTATAGTATCAGTGTCACATGGTCCAGAAATCATTCTGATATGCTGATTCATTATCAGCGCTGGAAACAATGAACTTGTGCTACTTAATATTTATTTAAAACCTTTAGGTTAGGTTAGGATTCTTTGATGAATAAAAAGTTAAAAAGAACAGTGTTTATTTAAAATAGACATTTTTTTTCTAACAATATACACTACCATTCAAAAGTTTTGGGGTCAGTACATTTTTAAAGAAATTAATACTTTTTTCAGCAAGGATGTGTTAAATTGATAAAACGTGATAGCAAAGACTTGTATTGTTAGAAAAGATATATATTTTAAATGCTGTTCTCTTTAACTTTTATTCTTCAAAGAAGTCTGAAAAAAGTATCACAGGTTCCAAAAAATATTTGGCAGCACAACTGTTTCCAACATTGATCATTTTAATAATAAATCAGCATATTAGAATGATTTCTAAAGGATGATGTCACATTGAAGACTGCAGTAATGGCTGATGCATATTCAGCTTTGCATCACAGGAATAAATTACATTTTCAAGCATATTAAAATAGAAAGCTTATTTTATATTGTAATAACATTTTGCAATATTACTGCTTTTTTTCTGTATTTTTGATCAAATAAATGCAGGCTTGATGAACATAAGAGACTTTAAAAAACATTACAAGTCTTATTACAATCCCAAACTTTTGAACTTTTGTAATTTTGAATTTTAATTACTTATTTTTGATATTGGGGTAAATTATGACCTGGACACCTTAGTGAGTGAATAATGAATGAATCTGACAAGTGTGTGCTAGAACTCTTTCTCTGAAGGTTCACGGAAACTAGTTCTTGCATAACTGCTTACAAAACCGGTAACCTTCTATCTAAAAATCTGCTCTTGTTAGGCCTGAAAAGCTTGACAGCTTTTGATGTGAGGGCTGCACATTTGAATAAGACCCCCCATGTGTCATATGTCTTATTCAAATGGTAAAGTGGGGAGGAGATTTAGGCCAGATTGTCCATAAAAGGAAACAAGGCCATTTTCCCTTAGGTTTCAGCCATAAAACCTATTTAGAAAAAGATGTCCTCATTTCCCGCTCACTGAACGAGCACCGCCAATTCTGAACCCCCAAAGACGAGTCGTTCATTTGCACTACGATTGTATTTCTGAATGTGTCATTTGAATGAAAAAGTCTCATTCAGCTATTTTATATTATTTCATATACTGTAGCACTGCAGCAATATAAGACTGTGCACTGCAGTGTTTTCTGAATGCATGGTTTTTATACTTTTTTTTTTAGTCATGTTTTGCTTTTATCCCTCAGTATCCACCCCAGTCGCCACCTTATTTCTTGTCATTCTCTATTTTTTCCCTCCACCCTCTGATAAATCTCAGCTTTCATCCAATTAAACTCACATTTGGGCTGCAGTCGTGGCCCACAGAAACCTGCTATTACTAGAAAGTACAACTTAAAACGTTATTCACGGTGGAGGGCCAGCGGTGGTCAGACCAGAGCTTTCCAGTTGCTTGGTTCCAACTCTGGCAAACACACCACGGTGAAGCTCTAATGCACTTTTCTGGAGTCTGTAATTTGATTTTCAGTCACACGCACGGATGATTTGGTCTCGTCTTTTTTAGCTTCTCAAACAAAAATCAGCGACTTTAAAAGTAGAACAACCATTATTGATATCACTTGTGATATGCAAGATCTATGCAAAAGCTATCATTAGTACAAAGTTAGACGGTTTTTGGATTAATCTTTTTTTTTTTTTTTTAGTACTGGGAGGAAAAACCAGACTAAAGAGGATATGAATATTTCTTAGTGAATTTAACTCTATTTAATATTGTTATGCTTGTATGTGCTTTGTCTTGGTAAGGAATAAGGCCCGTTTTCCCTGTATCCAGCACTATCCAGATGGACTGAGTTATGTGACATCACTTCTGTGACATCAGTGTGTCTGCAAATCTGTACAGTATGTGGCTTGACAAGCCAGGCGATGTGAACTCCATTTTGCATGTGCATGTGTAGAGGAGAGGAAATGATGGCTGATGAGAAAATGAGATGGTCTTTGGATGGGCACAGTGTCTGTGATGTGTTTTTTATGATGTCATTTAGGTTTGTGTTTCAAAACCCACATCTCTGAGCGACAGGATGTGGCTCCTTTTAAATCCAGGCAATTAGTATTGAATGCATTAAACCAGTTCCTTAGAGTGCTGCTTTTTTTGGCTTGACGACAATTAATTTTAACATTTAACAGAACACAAGCTAATCAATCCAAGAGTTTGTCTCCAAAACAGTAACAAATTATAGTAAGTGCACAACTGTGATGCATCATTTATAAGACGTAATGTGCTTTTGAATTAATAATTTCATAATTTACCCTTATATGGTTTAATTTCCTCTGATTTGTTGTTTTTTTATTATTATTATTATTTGATTGCTTCTGGTTGGTTGTGGCCAGCAGTCCTGTGGCTGAGGGAAAGATTGAGCAAAGTTGGTTGCGCCGTATAAAAGAGCTGATGGTGACAGTTTTTAAGCCCAAACCAACAGTCAGACCCATTTCTTAATAACTTCTCCCAAGTCATTTGACCACAAAATATATTGCATGCTGCCTACAGCTACTTTATTTCCTTTTTTTTCCTGCTTTCCTGCCTAAACAATCCTTTACTTGGAACATCACAGAAAACAAACAATTAGTGAGTCCAACACTCATTTGGGCTCGTAAACATGGTTCAAAAGCTTAAAAATGACCTTAGGTTAATGTCTCATTCCGTTCATATGTTACCATGGGTTATTAAGTTAATAGTTATTAATTAATCAACACTGCGTCCCTCACCTCAGTGGCAATTGTTTTTTGAGGAAAACATTTCAGGAATTATCTCCACACGTGAATGGTCTTCAGTGGACTTCAATGGTGCCCGCAAGTTTGAATGTCCAAAATGCAGTTTCAGTGCAGCTTTAAAGGGATCTAAACAATCCCAGCCAATGAATAAGGGTCTCATCTAACAAAACAGTCGGTCATTTTCTAAAAAAAATACAAATTTATATACTTTTTAAACTCAAACGCTCGTCTTGTCTAGCAATGCGCATGCGAACTCTGTGTAATCCAGGTCAATACAGTTCGGGTATGTCGAAAAACTCCCATCTGATTTTCTCCTCTAACTTTAAAATCATCCTACATTGCTGCAGAAGTACCAACCCAGAAGTGTTTACAAAGTGAAAATGCAAAGAAGGTTAAATGCCCTTTTCCAAAAAAGGTAAAATGGCAATGTTGATTTTGAAGTTGGAGGAGAAAATGAGATGGGAGTTTTTCGACATACCCTAACTGTATTGACCCGGATTACACGGAGTACACATGCGCATCGCAGAGCTAGACAAGCCCTTTGAAGCTGCATTGAAACTGCATTTTGCATATTCAAACTTGTGGGCACCATTCAAGTCCACTATATGGAGAGAATTCCTGAAGTGATTTTCTCAAAAAACATTATTTCTTTACACTAAAGAAAGGCATGAACATCTTGGATGACAATGGGGTGAGTACATTATCTGTAAATTTTTAGAATATGCTTTAGAACATTGATTGTGAAACTTGTGAATCAATTAGAATCGTTAGAAGACAAAATCGCGATTCATATATAATTATATTTAGTTTTTTTTTCTTGCATCCCTATTGTTGACGGCATGGCAACAACTCTTCCTCTTCTCTAAAGCAGCATAACATGGCCTTGTCCCCTTTGTTGCATTAGTGTTTCCCCAACCATTATATTAGTGGGGTGCCCCGTCCCCCCTTGAAGGTCAAGTTAATTTTGTTTAATTTTATTTTCTATTAGCGCCATATGACAACATAAGTTATTTACGGTTACCTTTCCTATAGAACAGGTCCATGCCTTGTTGCTTTATTGAAAAAACTGAATACCCTTATGTTATTTATCTTATTTACACGACAGCATGTCATTTCGGTCTCTACATGGATTGATTTTATACAACAGTTTAATAAACAAGTAGTTAATATTAAGAGACAATTACGGCAACAAAAATCATTCCAAACACAGCCACAGCACTGTTTTGCGTCTCTGAGCGACATGAAATAAATAATTTTAAATATGTTTAAAATATCTAAACATCATGCATTTACAACTGCAGGTTAAAGCGTTCCATGCCCATCTGAGCTGCATTAAACAGTGTGTAAATACATCTAAATGCCACTTCAGATGCAGCTTCTGTGTTTCCTCTGCATTGCAAAGATGAATTTTGTTGATACTAATTTCATTTGCTTGGTAACTGCACAAATGTCTTATTATTCTAATTGACTGGTTAAATATAAGAATTTGACTCAAAAGATGATGTACACTTTTAGAAAAAATGGCTTTATGAAGGTAAAAAATGCCCATACAAGGTAAAAATCAATTTAAACTTACTGGAAAATATTCATTTCTATCACTGCTATCACTACAAATTCTAGAGTCTGCTGACCATGGTAGTCCTTAAGATACCAGCACAAAAATATTGCGCAATTATAATTATCGATAAAATCCCAGACATTATAAACCGTAAACCTAAAGGAAACACTGTGCATGTTTCTGGGGGAGGGGTTTATGTAAATTTAAGGGCTTTTGAGGTCACTAGCCCAGGAAGTAGCTCGTTGTCGTCCCTACCAGCCGTATTTGTAGCCGTTAAACTGCCATAATTTTAAAAGACAGTATCTCCATTTGCATTGAACTTTCAGCGTTGTAACTTTGCAGATATCGTTTATGATTGAACAGCAACATTACACACTAACTAAAGTTAAAAAAGTGAAATCACATTTAACCATCCCTTTAAAGGGGTCATTGGATGCCAAGTTGACTTTTACAGGTTGTTTGAACATTAATGTGTGTTGGCAGTGTATATACAAATCTACCCTGTAATGATAAAAATCCATGCAGTGGTTTTTTTAATTAATCTGTAAAAATAATATTCCCTTTTTCAAATCGAACCGTTCTCAGATGCCTGTCGGTGTGCCGTCACACCCACAGAGGCCGCTCCCACGATAGTTGATTGACATGAGCGTTTTACCTCAGATCAGCTGTCACAGTCCGCCCGCTTTGTTTCAATGCCAGAGCAGGGATGTAAGTTAGACAAGAATATCTCAGATTGAGCGATTTGAGGTGTTGTGTTGCTGGATGTAATAATGAACGTAGTGGTCGTCATTTACTCCCGGCATCTGAGCCGCTGAAGATGCAGTAGATTACGTTTGTTTGTGAAGGGAATGCACCTCCCGATCTACGTATATCCGTCTATGTTTGCGCGAATCATTCATGATCCAGCTTCACTTACAGCAGAAGGGAGTATAAGGGTTTTTTTATGAATCTTTGCGACCGCCTTTCCTAATAATGTGCTAGTCAGCATGTTTAGTGGGTAAACGCGGCTAAAGTAAACAGGCTCGTCACTCCACAGAGAGCAGAGAGGGGTGGAGCGAGCAGAGCTCATTTGCTTTTAAAGCAACCTCGACCAGAACAAGATGATTTTTGCAGAGTTTATTTTGGCAAGGTAAAAAGGGTGTTGTTTTACACAACCATTGAGAATTTTTAACCATAGTATATTATAGACTTTTCATTAAGACCCTGAAGAATCATATCAACTTGTGGAAAATGGGCATCTGATGACCCCTTTAATAGATGCCAGTTAATGCATGTAGTATTGCTGTTTGACATTTTAATTATTTATTAACATTTTCCTCAGACTTGGAAGTTAGTGCTTGTACGACTGTACAAAAAAAGTGCTTGACTATTTAATAAGACTAGTTTATGACTGGTTGTCAGTTGCTTAGCTTGTAAAATTCTAGAACTGTTTTGTTTTACACTCTGTAGCTTTTTCACTGTGATTTGGTGTGATTACCTGCTTTTGAGAAAGTGTTATAACCACCATAAAATCTATTCTGTTTCACATTTGCAAGTGTGAAAGATTGCTTAATGTCTTCTTGAAATGAACATTCATCTGTTTCAGTTTCGGAAAGTTTCAAGGAAAGGTTTTGCATTTAAATGACTTCCTTGTTTTATTTCTCTCGGAAATTGCTGTATGTGTGCCCACGATTTCACGTGCTGAAATGAGGAAACACTTCCCCGCTTATATTTGAAAAAGCAACACATGCAGAGCATCTTCCATTCTAATGACATGCAGTGATAAGCCTTGCTAAACCTGTTGTCCAACAAAACAGTTAAAAAAACAAAAGTTATAAAAAACATAACTTGTTTTTAATTCACAACATCAGTTGAGTGTTTAAAATAACTTCCTTATGTGATCTGATGTGGACTCTTATCACAGAATGAGGCAGACAGTAAATTCTATACTCATATTCTATGTATGTCGATTAGCAATGGCTTATGAAAATACCCGAGATGGCTTGAAGAACACAGATAAACCATATATTATTGCAGACGAGTGTTTATCGTTTTAACATTTCATCATTCAAAACGTTTAACGTTATATCTTGTTTTTATTCAGTCACAGCAAAAGCGATGCCTTTACCCATATTCTTTGATGCATATGTGGATTTTCTGCTCGAGGGCACCCTCTGGCATCCAGAATGAATGAAACCCCTTCTATTTTGCGTAAAAAACAAAAAAATAATACCTCTCTCAAAAGAAACATTAAGCAGACATATACTAAACCACGTTTTTTACAGTGTACAGAGGTTTACGGCAGTATTTTGTTAATTTGTTGCAAAAAACCCACACTGAAGTGGCAAGATATCAGAACCGAAATGAAAACTATGGTTACGGTACAAGTTGAACCATGGACTAACTGTATTGCTGCATCCCTAATGTGTATACATATCATAACTGGGCATTCTGGTGAAAATGACAGACTTTGTGGTAACACATGCAGATCTTCTCCAATCATTTAGTCCACTTAAACCTCGCCCTTGCAAGCTCTCATTCATCCGCCTCTAATTTTGAGCGCAACGCTCACATCTAAAAATCCAATGAACACGAATGCACACAACCAAGTCCCTGCCCTATATTTTTTCCATAATCTGTTTCACTTGGATGTGCATCACAATATGGAAAAGATCTGTCAGTACTTCCATTTTGATGCTACTTTTGGACGTTCAGTGTAGTGTGAAATGCTTTGATTTCTGAATGCAGTCGTTTAGTTGTAATGGGACAGTTAAACGTGTACAGCTGGATTCCAGCAGAACCCTGGAATGGACACTCTTTTTGAGTCTCCTAATTAGCAAATATCCACCTCTGACCTGCCTGTCAGTGTGAGACCAACCTGCAGGCCGGGATACTAGATAAGCAGACAGATCCATTCTGCTATTTTAAAACGAAGTGGAGGTTTGGTAGACAGGCTGGTATTTCCTGCTATTGTCTGAAAGACGTGTCAGTGTGAACAGCTGCCGTGTGGACACATGGAATGGACTCATGAAGGACAGTGGCACAGTAGTTTCCGTCTTATTTTGAGTGGTTTATAGCAACTGGCCTTTTCTTGCCTACTAAGGTCTTTCAGTTTTTCTTCAGTTTCAGCTGTTAAATGTATTTTTATTTCACATTTAGTGGATTATGTGAGTGGCGTGCAACAGTTTACAGTGTGTGGGTACTGCTGGCACACTCTGTTTCTTTATTTATTTGTTTATATGCCTAAGACCAGGCAGCGGAGCATTAATTAGATGTGGAATGTGGGAATTTCATTAACCAATTTCTCCTGTCACGAGGTGGCAACACACACACATACATAAAATGAATAGGGAGTTTTGTTTTCCATTGTGTTGTCAAGTTGTTGGTGACCTGTTCAAATTACTCGTCCAAAGCATTGTGGTATTATTGACCGGATCTCTTTCTTCTAACAGTTTCTAACCGTAGTTATAATACATTGTGTTTCTAAAAATTTGTGTGTCTGCAGGGACTGCGGTTAAAAGTGGGAACTGTACCATGTTTAAGGGAGTGCTGAAGAAAGGGCGCGAGGGAGGAGGAAGAACTGGCAAAAGAGATGCAGGTAAGCTTCTTTATGCCCAGAAGGAAGGAATATGATATTAATAAATTGTTGCTGAAACCCATTGAACTGTACTTTGCTGTTGGCTGTTGTGTGTACGCTTAATTTAATTGCATAATTGGCTTATGGCCTCCAAAAGAGATTTACAGAGCTGTAGCTGGGATTGGCCAAATGAGTTTTCAGGTTTTTTTTTTTTCCTTGTTCCAGCTCAGGCTGTGGGTTGTCAATGAAAATGATGTGAAATGATAATTTGATAATTTAGCGTAATAAATGTTAGGATCTCACAGCTTTTATAGAGTAATAGTCGCCTAAAAATAAAAATAGTCATTTACCCAGACTCATGTTCTTCTAACCCTATAGGTTAGACACAAAAACACAAAAGAAGGCATTTTGAATAATGAAGGCAGATTAGAGCTCTCAAAAAGCATGCAAAACCATCATAAAAACATCATACATGTAGCCCATAAAACTAGTACACTATATTCCAATGTCTTCAGAAGTCATATGATATCTGTGTGACAAACAGACCAGGTATTTTTCACTGAAAATCTTGTTTTCTTGTGGGCTGTTGTGAGGAAGAGTCAGGTTCATGAATGAATCATTTAAGATTGATTTTTATGAACTGGATCAAGCGATTTACTGAATAGAATTTTCTCAAGAAAGTTATTCTTTCCAAAATCAGATGTCAGGAATCACAAATTTTGCTTTTCTTAGTTCACCCAAAAATGAAAATTCTGTCATTAATTATTTACCTTCATGTCGTTCCAAATCTGTTAACCTATTAAGATTGTTAACACTTTAAGTTGTCCATAATACAGTGTAATTACCTAATTAAGTACTTAGTAGTAGCCATTGTATTTACATGAAACAAAATGTGCTTACCATGTACCTAAGTTATGGAACAGCCTGTAATTACAGTTTGTAATTATTTAGATGCAATAGGCAGCTACTGTTACACATATGTAACAGGCCGTATGTTACACAGCTACATGTACACTTAAGTACAGTCTTGATACACTTACTTATATTTTAAGTAGCTTATGCCTGTGTAATATTCTGCAATTTTAATGTAATTAGAAAGATATTACATGTATTTAAGCTGTGTACTGGTGGGTTAAATCAAACTAAGGTGCAGCTGGATAAGGTGTACAGTATAGATGCACATGAAATACACTTGGGTACAATCCTGATACATTTTATTTTAAGTAGCTTATACCTGTGTAATATGTCATTGTAATGTAATTAGAAAAGTATTACATGTATTTAAAGGAGAAGTCCACTTCCAGAACAACAATTTACAAATAATTTACTCACCCCCTTGTCATCCAAGATGTTCATATCTTTCTTTCTTCAATTGAAAGAAATTGTTTTTTGAGAAAAAACATTTCAGCATTTTTCTTCATATAATGGACTGATATGGTGCCCCAATTTTGAAATTTCAAAATGCAGTTTAAATGCGGCTTCAAACGATCCCAAAAGTGGTTGTAAACGATCCCAGCTGAGAAAGAAGGCTCTTATCTAGCAAAACGATCGGTTATTTTCAATTTAAAAAAATACAATTTATATACTTTTTAATGTCAAACGCTCGACTTGTCTTACTCTGCTTGGACTGTTTTTGTTCTGGTTTGTGACAGTTAGGTTATGTTTAAAAAGTCCCATCTCATGTTCTCCCTCAACTTCTAAATCGTCGTATATCACTGTTTTACCTTTTTTGTTAAGGGTGTTTGATCTTCTTTGCATGACTGGGTTGGAACTTAGGCAGCGATGTAGGATGATTTTGAAATGATTTTTGAAGTTGAGGGAGAAAATACAATTGGAGTTGCAAAATCGGTGCACCATATCAGTCTATTCTATGGAGAAAAATCCTGAAATATTTTCCTCAAAAAACATAATTTCTTTGACTCATTATATGTGAATCTTTGTTTTGGAAGTGGACTTCTCCTTTAGGCTGTGTACTGGTGGGTTAAATCAAGCTAAGGTGCAGCTGGATAAGGTGTACAGTATAGATACACACAAAGTACACTTAAGTACAGTCTTAATACACTTTATTTTAAGTAGCTCATGTCTGTGTGCTTAAATTTTTAATTACATTATATAAAGTGTGCAACACATATGTAATAGTCTTTTGGTTACATATGTAGCTGTGTAACAGACTCAGCCTGTTACATATGTGTAACAGTGGCTGCCTATTACATCTGCATAATTACAAACTGTAACTACAGGCTTTTCCATAACTTAGTTACATGGTAAGTACATTTTGTTTCATGTAAGTACAATGGCTACTACTAAGTACTTAATTAGGTAATTACTCTGTATTATGACACCTTAAAATAAAGTGGTACAGATACATTTTTATGAAATCCGTGACCTTTCTGACCCTGCATAGACAGGAATGCAACTGACACGTTCATGGCCCAGAAAGGTACAGTTGAAGGCAAAAGTTTACATACACCTTGCAGAAACTGCAAAATGTTAATTATTTGACCAAAATAAGAGGGATCATACAAAATGCATTTTATTTTTTTTTTTTATTTAGTACTGACCTGAATAAGACATTTCACATTAAGGATGTTTACATATAGCCCACAGGAGAAAATAATAGAATTTATAAAAATGACCCCATTCAAAAGTTTACATACGCTTGATTCTTAATACTGTGTTGTGACCTGAATGATCCACAGCTGTTTTTTTGTTTAGTGATAGTTTTTCCCTAGTTGAGTCCCTAGTTTGTCCTGAACAGTTAAACTACCCGCTGTTCTTCAGAAAAGCCCTTTTTGTGCATTTTTGTGTATTTGAGCTCTTTCCAACAATGACTGTATGATTTCGAGGTCCATCTTTTCACACTGAGGACAACTGAAGGAAACACAATGCATTAAGAGGTGGGGGGTGAAAACTTTTTGAATTTGAAGATCAGGGCAAATTTAACATATTTTGTCTTCTGGGAAACATGTAAGTATCTTCTGTAGCTTCTGAAGGGCAGTACTAAATGAAGAAAAAAATATGATATTTAGGCAAAATAAGAAAAATGTACACATCTTCATTCCGTTCAAAAGTTTACACCCCTGGCTCTTAATGTGTCATTTTTCCTCCTGAAGCATCAGTGAGTGTTTGAACCTTCTGAGGACAACTGAACCTTCTCAGTCAATTTTATTACATTAAAACAAGGGGCCAGGGTGGAATTAAACTTGTGTTGCACAAAACTTATATGAGTTATGGAATGACATGAGGTTGAGTAAATAACTGAATTTTCAATTTTGTGTGAATACTCCTTTGAGAGTCTCTGTGCTTTCACACTTGCGTCACTTTCTTGAAATGTCAACCACTGCGACACATAAGAGCTGTTACTTAATTAATGATGTCACGTTACCATGACACCCAGTTCCACAAGATCGCCCTTGTATCCGCTCGGGTTCTTGCTGAATTCAGCACCATCGCTGGCCCGATACCTCTCCCAACGGAGCCTCTCAATGGAGTCGTGTTCCAATTAACCTCATTCATCTCAGTTCCACTCACTCACTTAAGTATGTCAAGACAAGTTTGAGAGCAGCCAAACAAACACTACCTGACCCACATACAAGAAACTTTTCATCTGCTAATTTGACTCAGTGTCTTTTTTTTTTTTTTCTTTTTTTTTAAGTCAGGAGACTGCAAATAAATAAATTCCCTTGTATATCCTCCTCTCTTGAATGTAGTTGATTGTCACTTTGTTCATTCTCTGATGTGCAAATCTGCTCTACTAACATCGGTGAACTCCCTGTGGTTTTCATACTGACAGCCGATGAAGTCTCTGTCGGTTCGAGACAACACTTGTGTGTCCTCTAAAGAGACATATTGCTCATGAAGTATTTACGACACCTTATGTTAGCTGCAGGGGGATGGAGAGAGTAATTCAGCACACATGACAGATCAGACGCCACTCTTACGCTCTACAGTGCCACTTTTTGTGGCGGATCATGTGCCTGGAAGCTCTGTTCTCAGTTGCAAAAGTAATAAAGAGCAGCAGATACAGAGGGAGTGAGGTCATGAGAAACCTTTCTGCTGCCAAATATGGCCAATTTATTCAGTCAAAGTTGTCATTTGTTTTTGAAGAAGCTGGATTTCAGAAAGCCGCATACATGAAATATATAGTTTTTCTCAAAAGACACATTTCCTACAAGCCACTGTTTAACAGAAGAAAGAAATCTAATTTTACAAACTGACAAAATCAAACTAATATCTTTAATCTAAATTAATCTTTGCCTTCAGATTACTTGTTGCATATTATTGAAGCCCATTTCCACCACTTAATGAAAAAAATATCGTTGTGACTTTTTATCTCGCAATTCTGATTTTTCTCAGTCAGAACTGCAAGATATGAACTCGCAATTCTGACTTTTTAACTCACAGTTGCAAGTTTATCTTGCAATTCTTACTTTATAACATGCAATTGCAAGTTAGGTCAGAATTGTGAATATAAATATATAAATATTCATATAAATATAAGCTTGCAGTTCTGGGAAAATAAGGCTTTCCCCTCAGAATTGGACATTATAACTCGCAATTGCGAGTTTATATATTATAATTCTCAGAAGAAAAGTGAGAATAAGTCAGAATATTGGAATGAAAACTCAATTGTGAGCTAAAAAGTTAGAATTGTGAGATACAAACATCAAAAAAGTTTGTATCTTGCAATTTTAAGTTATAATTGCTAACTTTTTGATGTTTGTATCTTGCAATTGCAATTATAACTATAATAATTTTTCTAACACAATTATGAGAAAAAAAGTCAGAATTGCAAGTTTATGTTAATTCTGACTTAATTTCTTCAAATTGTTTATATCTCGCAGTTCTGACTTCATAACTCACAATTGCGAATCAGAATCGTGAGATAAAGTCACAATTTTTAATTCTTTCAGGTTTTCCGCGGGTCTTAAAAAAGTCTTAAAGTCTTAGATCGCTTTTCTGTGAATTAAGGCCTTGAAAAGAAGTAAAGAACTTGTTTCGATTTTTTTTTTTTTTTTTTAATTATTTATTTATTTATTTTTATTTAGTTTAGTTAGAGAACAGACAATACAATTAAAACTGAACGCAGCTGCTCAATGCAGTGTGCCGAACGTCAGTCGCATTACAGATCAGATTTCTTTTATCACGTGTTGAAAGTGAGTCGAGCTGACTGGCTAGAAGAGAGAGGTCCAAAAAGACAAGACTATGGCAAAAGAGTTTAAAACGAAATGCAAAAGCTCCTGTTTTAAAAATATTTTGGATTATGAAAAGCATGTTGGCTTTTGCCATTTATCTAAGGTCAAAGTGGAAGTTTCATATGTATTTGGTTCCATAGTTTATTTATTTAAACTGTGTAATTTATTTTTTTTTTATTTTATATTACATTGTATATACCGTGCTTCCAAGCTTTCTTATTCGTTTTGCTAATAAATGTTCTACATTTCTTATTTATTTGGTTACATAGGGTTTACTGATTTTCAGTTTTGTATACCTATTTAAACTTTGTGTAAGTTATTATTTTATATTAGGCATATAACATGGTGTATTATTATTCATTTTGTTAATAAAAGTTCGTTACGTTACGTTAATGCTGCTAATTTAAAAAAGTGAAAGTAAAATGTGAACAACGCTTTTACAAGCAACTTAAAACTAAAGAAAAGTGAAGAAAAGAGGGAAAACTCAAATAAACTAAAGACAAACAACTGCTTGACACCGAATTGCCGCTAATTTGAAAGTGAACGTAAAATGTGCATAGCGCTTTTACCGAAGGAAAGCGAGGAAAAGAGGAAAAACTAAAAACAAACAATTGCTAGATGCTGAATTGCTGCTAATTTGAAATTGAAAGTAAAACTCAAACTATACTTAGAACATATTGCTGTATTGTTTTCCTTTTTTTTTTTTCCTTAAATTTTCTTTTGTTGGTCTTAAAAATGTTTTTAAAAAGTCTTAAATTTACCCTCATAAAACCTGCAGAAACCCTGTCTGTTCAGTGGTGGAAATGGGCTTTCATAGCATATTGTCATATGTACAGTATCAAAAACAATATAACCATGTCTTCTTCCAGCACTTAATGAGGTTTCAGAGCAGCTGTTTATATTTGTGACCCTGGACCACAAAACCAGTCATAAGGGTCAATTTGTCCAAATTGAGATTTATAAATCATCTGAAAGCTGAATAAATAAGCTTTCCATTGATGTATGGTTTGCTATAATAGACCAATATTTGGCTGGGATACAACTATTTGAAAATCTGGAATTTGAGGGTGCACAAAAATCAAAATATTGAGAAAATCACTTTTAAAGTTGTCAAAAGAAGTTCTTAGCAATGCATATTACTAATCAAAAATTAAGTTTTGATATATTTACAGTAGGAATTTTACAAAATATCTTCATGGAACATGATCTTTACATAATGTCCTAATGATTTTTGGCATAAAACAAAAATCAATAATTTTGACCCATACAATGTATTTTAGGCTATTGCTACAAATATACCCCAGCGACTTAAGACTGGTTTTGTGGTCCAGGGTCACATTTTATTAACTGTGCAGCATACTACTGTGATCAATACTACCATGCAAAAGTCATTTTTTTTTATAAAACATTTTTGAAAGGACTCTCATTTCTGCATTTATTTGATTAAAAATATAATTTTTTTTTTTTACCAAAAATTTTCAGCAACTGTTAGAAAACGTTTTCCAATATGCTGATTTAGTGCTTATGAAGTATTGAAAAGCCACTGTGTGCCGAATTTACCATAGTGAGGAATAATTGATGTCTATCATGTGACCCTGGACTACAAAACCAGTCATAAGGGTAATTATTATTATTATTATTTTTTATTTATTTATTTATTTATTTTTTTAAATTGAGATTTATACATCATCAGAAAGCTGAATAAATAAGGTTTCCATTGAAGGTTAGTTAGGAAAGGACAATATTTGGAACCATTTGAAAATCTCAAATCTGAGGGTGGAAAAAAAAAATACTGAGAAAAATCACCTTTAAAGTTGTCCAAATTAAGTTCTTAGCAATGCATATTACTAATCAAAAATTAGGTTTTGATATATTTATGATAAAAATTTTTACAAAATATCTTCATGGAGCATGATCTTTACTTAATATCCTAATGATTTTTGGCATAAAAGAAAAATCAATCATTTTGACCCATACAGTGTATTTTTGGCTATTGCTACAAATAAACCCGTGCTACTTAAGACTGGTTTTGTGGTCTGGGGTCACATATACCTTTCAGCCTGCTATAGAAAATGATATGGTCATCTACAATAGAACAGATCTCTGCAGAAACGAACATTTCTCATTTGTGCCCCCTCCTCTTCCTTCTCCATATTTTTGTCCTTGTACCCTTCCACTAATTTAAGCACTTTTTTTTGTTTGTTTGTTTGAATCCCAAGACAATGAATTTGTCCCAAGGTTCTGACTGACTTGAGAAATTTTGCACTTCGAGCGCATGATGTAAAACATGTAGAGTTTTGGAAATAAAAGGAAAAAACAGCAAGTATAGGCCTATGTTATATTGAGCTCTCAAGATGATGTGTGGATATATGCCTTTTTTCGATTCAAAAACTTAGTGAGCTGTCTTGCTGTCTATTCAGCTTCATGCAGGAGCCTAAATGATTTGGAAGCTCATAAATGACTGATTTGGAATGCTGTACATGTGCAGCTACAGAAATGGCACACAGAACAATCGACTCACAATTGATTACAATAGAGTTTGACATTTGCATGTTGCTAAGCAGTTGACACAAAACATAAAAATATGTAGCACACATGAATAATGAATAAAAGAGTCAATTTTTAATTAGATTGACATCTTTTTTGATACTCTGTGCTATTGCTTGACATTCAGAATTGACATTTCCCTTGACTCCACATGGAATCAGAATTTTTTAATGAAAATTTACACTGTTTGTTGCAATACATTTTGGGATTAACTTTTGTAGTGGAGTGCATATACAGTATATGCAGTGCTGCATTAGAATTTGGTATCTAAAAGATATCTTAGAACCCTAAAATGATCCCTTGCTAAGCAGTCAATGCACATGGACATACAAACTTGTTTCTTAGCAAACTTGTTTTTCTCAGTGGCATTGTGAAGATGGCTTTTGGATCCCTTTGTGGGACTGAAACCTATAACCAGCTCAATGTGTAACCACTACTGTAGTTTGATTGTCTGCTACTAGTAAGAATGGAACATGAGGCTGTATTACAGAAATGTCTTATGCTAATTCCTGATTAAGGTTTGAAAAAGTTCTATTTCTTAAGTAAAATTACCATGGTTAGTTACTAAAGCCCGGAATACACTACATGACTTTTGCCCAGATTTTTTGCCAAAAGTCTACTTTCTATATAGTGCCAGATCACAACAGATGTCATTTAAGGTTACCTTTCCTATAGAACAGGTCTATACCTTGTTCTTTTATTAAACAAATGAAATAGCCTTATGTTATTACATGGTCACGCTTCTACTATTTCTCCTCCGTGATTGCAGAGTCCATTCATAAAAACGGATTTACTCTATAGCACGGGATGCCACAGAATTCAATTAATCCAATTTTTGGATTAATAAATCAAAAGTAGTTCTCTCACTTTATTCGAATCACGATATGGACTAGTGTTTATGAATATTAAAACGAAAAAAGACGGTTTAGATATGAATCCTCCATGTTCCGCTTGGCTCTGTATGAATGAATGGCGGAGACGCGGTTTTGTTTACTACACAAACACTGAAGCACATGTGATGCTCGCGATTATTTTCGCCCTCTGCGTCTCAATATATGAAGACATAAACGCATGAACTTAATCTCCAGAACTGCTATGAGAGTCACTTCATGTAAACTTTACCGTTTCATTTGAGAAATTTAGCATTATATCATAGTGTATACACACAAAAACTAACCAGCAACATGTCAAAATAAAAGTACGGTTTAACATGTAACAGAAATGTATTAGTGTTGTATTACTTTTGTACAGTATAATGTAGGTGTTTAAATATTCCTATTTCTGGCAATTTTAAATAAAACAATTAAATGCAGAAATTATAATAATAACAGAAAAAAATCTGTTTGTTTGGCAACAAATAAAAGAGTTCAATTTTCATTTCATTAAAAATAAATAAATGTTTAATGCCTGTATTTGATTATCAGAAAAATGAAAACACACAAGAATTTCTGAAAAAAAAAAAGATTGTTGAGCCCTATTGTTCAAAATGTTGAAATTGAGATTTTTCTACTTATTTTTTCACTGAAATAAATGTTTTTGTTATTACACAGAGAGTAATGTACCGAGAGGAAAAAAAAAAAGTACCGTAAGTACTGCCTACTTTCCACATCACGGAAATCACAGGACCCTTGAAAAGCCTAAAAAGTCTGGTAGTGTGTTATCCTCAATTATTTGGTGTGTAATTCCCAGATTTTTCTTTGTAACTGTTACAAAGTCCGAAAGTGTATGATGCCTAGTGTTTTAAGATCTGTTTAGATTTTAAAAGTCATGTAGTGCATTCCAGCCTTAAGCAAACAGGAGAAGATTCTAAGTTAGGATGTTTAATAATAGTAATACAGTAGTAGTAATAGTAATTTAGCAATACAGCCTCAGCATCTCAACTTTGGATAACACATACTCTCCTTATAAACACATTTAAGGGCCAAAACATTGTAAAATCAGTTCAATCAGTAAAATCAATGAGCACATTCTGCTGTTTTGTCTTTTTCTGTTTCAGTCTTCAGTCTCATTTTTTTTCCTCTCTCTCCTTTTGTGTGGATTTGAACTCTTTAATCCTTAAGAAACATACTTTGGTGGGGATTTCTGCTTTCATGGATTGAGCCTTTTTCATTTGGAATGTCAGATTGAAGTATTCTCCTGCCTTTGAACTGAGGCCTTGTAAAGGTCGGATCACAAAGGATTTAGCTTTAAAAACAGAGGCCTGTTTAATGCTGGGTTACAGTGCAGAGTGATACAGCATGACTACAGCATGAGATATTGAGTTTACAAGGTGTGTGTGAGTTTTTACTGTCCTCAGGTATAAGTCTCTAAGAGCAGAGTGACGTTTAGAAAGTTGATCCATCTGCATTGTGTGTGTCAGGGTAAGGTTAATGTTTTGGGGCCAGTTGTGTGTGTGTGCGTACGTTTCTGAAGGCTTCTCTGTGTTATCTCAGCTGTTTTGGTGTCTAGTTTCTCCTTACTCAGCAGGGGCTCCTCTTGTAATTTAGCAGAGTCAGATTGTTTATATAGACACAAGACTGTCTAATCACCTATTAAAAACATACTTGCAACCAGATTTTAATTGTCAGTTTGAGTCATTTAGTCATTTTGGCTAGCAACTTTCCTGAGTTTATGCTTTTTCAATTATTGCAAACCCAAAAATGAAAATTGTGTTATTTACTCTCCTTTCCAAACATGAATGAAAGCCTTTGGTCATCTTCCCAAATCTTTAACCATAAAAATAGGCTGGTCAAAATATGATTTGCTGAGTTTTGAGATTTTTGTGAGATTGAAACCTATAACCAGGTCAGCGTATAACCACTTCTGTAGTTTGGTTGTCTGCTACTTGTAAGAATGGATCTGAACAGAAACTTCTTATCTTAATTCTTGATTAAGGTTTGAAAAAGTTCTATTTCTTAAGTAAAATTACCATGGTTAGTTACTAAAGGGTGGAATAAACTACATGACTTTTGCCCAGATGTTTGCCCTGAAAAATCTTTTGCCCAGATTTTTTTTTAGATTTTATTGTAATGGTTCTTCTAGCAACAAGACACATAGTGTTTGCATGAGCTTGTAGTGTTCAGAAGATTTTTAGGACCCTATGAAATCAGATTTATTTTTACCTAAATTTTTTTCCATTTTAATTTTTCTGGATTCCGTTTTTGTCCATTTTAATTTTTCTGGACTCATTTTTAATGGTTAAATTAAATTTAATTAATCAAAAAGGATGTCTAATTAATTAAAATCATGAAACTAATATTATTTAACATCAGTTTATTAAAATGTTAACAAAAATGACATGTTTTGGGCCTATGAAAGTTTTATTTTTTCACCTTATGTTTTATATTGTTATTGTTTTTAGCATGTGTAATTACTGAATGCATAAAACAACTTTTATTTAAATTTAAATTAAGAAACTTTGGCAAGTAACTTTGCTAAGTTTATGCTTTTTCAATTATTGCAAACCCAAAAATGAAAATTGTGTTATTTACTCTCCTTTATTCCAACCATGAATGACTTTTGAATTTATGACAAAATCGAAACCTTTTGGTCATCTTCCCAAATCTTTAACCATAAAAATAGGCCAGTCAAAATAGATTTGTCATTTTTGAAGTTGAGTTTTGAAAAATGTTAGCTAATTAAAAACTGCTGTCTTCTAAACCGGATGATTAGCCTGCAAAGATGCAGTGGATTGCTTGATAATGATCTGCTCTGAGATTGTAGGTTTGAATTCCAGTAACACAAGGCCTAATCTCATTACCAGAAACACAGCTGGCCACACTTTCAGATGAGTGAGCTAATCATGGATAACATTCTTTGAAACGCTTAAGAAGTTCCAGTGGTGATCAGTCAGCATCTGCATTTCAGGCTAATTTGACAGATACACCATGGCCTGCATGTCAGGTAAACATGATAGATACAGGCTACGCTGACTGAGCTCAAGAGTCAGCAGCCTCCTGGATGAGCTGGAGTTCTGCCATCAGGAAGAGAATTAGGATATAGGAAATGTTGAAAATTTGGGAGTGAAAGATAAAAGTGAGGCTAAATTACAAAAGGATGCTGATGCTGAGTCATGTAAGAGTTAAAGTTGCTGTAGGTTAGGGATGATTGATTTTATCTGGCTAATAACTCCAAGATGTCATCGTCCATCTGTGGTTTTGCATGTTTTGATTTAGGGACAAATACACTTGTCAACCATTTCCTTCTCTTTAAGAGTCTGCTTTACATTAGTCATTGCTCAATCTGTTCTTGGTTTGTATACTGTATACAGTACTGTTTAAAAGTTGTGCTTGTTAAACATAATTTTGATTTGTAATATTTTTACTCTCGTAAGTTACGGGTAACCATTGAAGTGAAATTAGTGACCTAGAAATAGTTCAAAATCTGAAATATGACATTTTTGTCATTTCTTTTTAATTTTTCCCTGCCAAAAACTAAAATTGTTTGTCTTCAGGTTTGAATTATATTTATAAAGCTGTAAATTTCAACTTGGAAACTGAAGACTTGTTTTGGGTGTCTTAAGCTCAACAAGGTAATTATTTGATCAAAAATATATTTTTACATTTTCAACAGCTATTATTCAAGTCTTTAGTGTCATATCAGTGAAATCATCCTAATATGTGACCCTGGATCACAAAACTAGTCTTAAAAGCCAAAAATACATAGTATAAGTCAAAATTATTGACTTATAATAATTGATTTTTCTTTTATGCCAAAAATCATTAGGATATTAAGTAAAGATCATGTTCCATAAAGATATTTTGGAGATTTCCTACAGTAAATATATCAAAACTTAATTTTTGATTAGTAATGTGCATTGCTAAGAACTTCATTTTTTATTTGTTTATTTATTTATTTATTTTATTTTTTTATTATTTTTTTTTTTGCACCATCAGATTCTAAATTTTCAAATACTTGTATCTCAGGCAAACATTGCCCTGTCTTAACAAACCATACATCAATGGAAAGCTTATTTATTCAAGATTTAATCGAAATCAACCCTTATGACTGATTTTGTGCTCAAGAAACATTTCTTATTATTATCCATGTTGAAAACAGCTGCTTAGTATGTTTGTGGAAACCATGATGAATGAATGAGAAGTTCAAGGGACGGCATTTTCCCTTCCTTCCTCATTGTCATTCGTCTGTCCTTGCATCTGGTGTGTTTTTTTTTACTTCCTGTTTGTGTGAAGAAGAGTTGGTACCATTTTGGGTTAAGGTTTATTGTCTTTGTTTTCCTCTACTGTATATTTCTATTCCTGTCCATGTGTTATTTTACTTAATTTCCTCAGTCAGTCGCTGTTTCTTATTGTGATGCTGAACTCTAACGTACCTGATTTATGCCGCATTCCTGTGACGATGCCAAAACGCCAGCATACCTGATTTATGCCACATGCACATTAAGAGTCCATTTAGAGCAGCATGAATGTTTTTTTCTGGCTGGTTCGGTCTGTCCACATTTGACTAAATATAGGATTCAGCACGGCCTCCGTCCAGCTCCAAACCCTCATTTCGACTGAATTTATATTCTGATAAATATTTGATGTCTGATGAATGGAGTCTCTGGTTGGTTTTTTGGTCAGGCCTCCGTGTTATGAATGCAGGGCTGTAATTATTTCAGAGCTCTCTGGAGTAGACTGTCATTAGTCAGACTTGATTTGCTGGGCTGTGTTAAGAGGCGACCGACCACAAATCTGCAATAAAAGGCAAGAAGAAAGCCATGCCGGCACATTTTCCACCCTATGGCCAATGTTACATATAGTCTACATACTGGAGTGAAACCTTACACTCAGATCAAGTATCATTTGAATCCTGAAAATTATTTTCTTTTAAAATGAAAATGCAAACAAAACTGGTACAACTGAATAAACTTTTTCTACAGTAGAATTAATTAACAAACTTATGTAAAAAATAGTATGTTTAATAGTATCTTAATAGTATCTTTAATAGTATCTGCTTCAAAATTTCATGTTAAATTCAATTTGTTACTTTTTTGTAGTTATTTGTGAAATTTACTTGCAATTTCTCATTAAAAATGACTCCTGCAACAATTCTCTCTATCTCTCTATCCTAGAGAAAGATATGGTTAATGGCCGATATGGGTTCTTGAACATAGCAGTGTGTTTGGGAAAAATATAATTGTGTACTAGAAAATAATAATAATAATTATATATATATATATATATTTATATATATATTTATATTTATTTATATTTATTTATTTTTAAGCAACAAGAAGGTAACAGTAGTCGGCGTGATAGCCTTGTGGGCAGTCCGCCGACATACAGCACCATTGCGCTACGGGCGTCCCGTGTTCGAATCCCGACTCTGACCTTTCCCGGTCCTGCGCCCTATCTCTCTCTCCCACTGATTCTGATATGTCCTGTCATAATAAAGGTTAAAAATGCCAAAAATAAATCTTAACAAAAAAAAAAGGTAACAGTAAAACTAATGGGATGCACATTATTATTATTATTATTATTATTATTATTATTATTATTATTATTATTATTATTATTTTTACTATATATATAAAATTATATATTAAACGATGTATTAAATTAATTGTGCATGCTCATTTCTCCTCTTTGTTTTTGATTACTTATTACTAATCAGTTATTAATTAACTAAATGTAATCCTCAAATCTTAGAATTCAATGTATATCCATCTTTTATACTGTACATCATAATCTAGTGATACCTGAATTTTCTTTATAACTGTTTTAGTAAAAGTATTAGGTTATACAACTATTAGTTTTGGTATGTTTTTTTTTTTTGTTTTGTTTTCAGCCACAATATGAAAATAGTTATCAATATTGGCTATAAATTAAAAAAAAAAAAAAAAAAAAGCATCACAAAAAAACACGTTCAAGACGGCCTTAGACAACTAACCTGCACCAAAGTCTTTAAGAACGGTGCAGTCATGGACAGGTAAGCAATAAGATTATTGTTTAAACTGACTAGTTGAACAGGAGTAGCATATTGATTTTATGCATATTCTGTTCATTGATTTCAGAAACCATGCCAGTTTTCAGCAATGCTGTGAATGACCAGCGTGTTTATTTATTTATTTTTTCCTTTCATGTGCACACAGAGTAGTTTCCCATTTTTGTCTCTTTCATGTCATCCTCCAGAATTACCGTAGGGATGTCCTCCTCATCATGTTTGGTTGTCCTGTGAAAATCTGCATTTCTGTTGGCTTTTTAAAACTAGCTACATTTCGGCAGTAAAGATCCCCAGTAAACCCTGTTGCGGTGAGAGGAACTTTAGGCCTTGTATGTTTGCTTTGGAATGTTAAAAGAGTTTAAATTATTCTCAGCTTTCATCGAAAGGGCTTATTATATGAGGAGAAAGATGTATAATATTACCGTTGGTCATGGGACAGCCTTAGTAGTTTGTCCGTATGTTTTTATAGTGGTTTTGAAGGCTTGGATGCAAAAAGCCATTGGTAATGATACCTAGCTAATTGGATTTCTGACTTCCAACTGGAAAGCATACAGAGAATTTTTTTTCACTTCTCATAGAATAAATTAAACTAATGTAAGGGTTTGAGACTTTAAGAGATTCAAACTGTTCTGAATGTTCAGTGTTTTTTGCGGTTGAATAAGTGACTCATGTTGAGTGAATCACTCATACAGGATTTCATGTTCGGTAGATAAAATTCTAATCAAGTGTTCAAAAAAGAAAGGGCTAAACAAATATATATTCTTTTTTCTTGTGTTTCTTCTTGTGCTTAGGAAGTCAATCCCTCAGCCCCAGTTTCCATCACAGAGTTCAGGAAGAGGGGATTGCAGTTGTTCAGAATCATGGCAGTGGGCCGCTGCCAGTACAGCCATACCCTTCAGAGGACATGCTGAGGCCGAGTTTGACCAGAGGAGTGTCCGTCTCCCTCCCTTCCTCCCCACTGCTACCTCCCCGCCAACCTTATCTTTCTCCAGTCCGGTCTAACAAGTCAGGTATGTAAAAGTCACTAATACATTGATACTTTAATACTAGTGGTGTCAAAATTAGCGCATTAAAGGAGAAGTCCACTTCCAAAACAAAGATTCACATATAATGTACTCACACCCTTTTCATCCTAGATGTTCATGTCTTTCTTTCTTCAGTCGTAAAGAAATTTTTTTTTTGAGGAAAATATTTCAGGATTTTACTCCATATGACTGATATGGTGCCCTGATTTTGAACTTCTAAAATGCAGTTTAAATGCGGCTTCAAACGATCCCAAATGCGGTTGTAAACGATCCCAGCCGAGGAAGAAGGGTCTTATCTAGCGAAACGATTGATTATTTTCATTAAAAAAATACAATTTAAATATTTTGTAATCTCAAACGCTCGTCTCGTCTTGCTCTCCCTGAACTCTGTGTATTCTGGCTCAAGACAGTTAGGGTATGTTGAAAAACTCCAATCGTATTTTCTCCCTGAACTTCAAAAATCATTTCAAAATCATCCTACATCGCTGCAGAAGTACCGACACAGTCTTTGCAAAGTGAGCATGCAAAGACGGTCAAAAACCCTTAACAGAAAAGGTAAAACGGCGATATAAGAAGATTTTGAAGTAGAGGGAGAACATGAGGTGAGAATTTTTCGACATATCCTAACTGTCATGACCCGGACCAAAAACAGTCCAGGCAGAGTAAGACAAGACAAGCGTTTGACATTAAAAAGTTTATAAATTGTATTTTTTTAAATGAAAATAACCGATCGTTTTACTAGATAAGACCCTTCTTTCTTGGCTGGACTCGTTTACAACCGCATTTGGGATCGTTTGAAGCCGCATTTAAACTACATTTTGGAAGTTCAAAATCGGGGTACCATATCAGTCCATTATATGGAGAAAAATGCTGAAATGTTTTCCTCAAAAAACATAATTTCTTTATGACTGAAGAAAGAAAGACATGAATATCTTGGATGACAAGGAGGTGAGAACATTATATGTGTATCTTTGTTTTGGAAGTGGACTTCTCCTTTAACGCAGACGATTAATTTTTTCAGTTAGGCTAGGGGGCTAGGGGTGTCCTTCACAATTGCTGCTTCTCTTTCTTTTTATTTCTTGATAAGAAGCGCATTTATTTAGTTGCCGAACGTCTTTACGACCACATCAAATGGGAGGTTTTTTAGACACGCACTTTAACTTAATTTCAGCATCAGGTGCTAGTCAAATAATCGTAGAGGTGATGAGGGAGTTTCAGTAGAACAACAGTGAACTGCGGTCAGATAAGATGTTGTGAGGCCATATGTCAGTAAAAACAAATTTACCTGTCCTGTGAGGTGTTTTACTGTGCTCGTAGTATGCACGCTTCAATTGCATGGACAAATGCAGTGGTGCGTCACACCGACAGAGGCCGCTCCCACGATAGTTGATTGACATGAGCGTCTTACCTCAGACCTATCAGCTGTAACAGTCAGACCTCTATTGTTTCGGTGCCAGAGCAGGGATGTAAGTTAGACAAGAATCTCTCCGATTGAGGTGTTGTGTTGTTGGATGTAATAATGAACATAGTGGTCGTCATTTACTCCCCAAATCTGAGCCGCTGAAGATGCAGTGGATTACGTTTGTTTGTGAAGGGAATGTGCCTCCCGATCTACATATATCAGTCTATGTTCGCGCGAATCATTCGTGATCCAGCTTCACTTGCAGCAGAAGTGAAGAAAAAGGATTTTTGTCAATTTCTTTTTTTCTTTTTTTTTTATCAGTTTGCCTGTGTTATTGCCAGTGGCATATATTTTGGCACAGGTGTGTATTTTTATTGGAATTTTACTATTTCACCCCCATTTCCTTAAATAATTCTCTTTTGCACTAGGTACAAAAATAGTTCCTCTCAGGACCTTACGGACAAAAATGTTCCCACTGAAACCCATTGAAACTGCTATTTGTCATTGCGTGTGATATTCGTTTCGCTTTTTCACGCTCAGTGTGGAAAGGCCTTTATACTGTAATGTTGAATGGCTATAGTCATTGGTTAAATATTAGGAAAAAAGAACTGTCAAATATTTAACAAATAATAAAAATATACTGTTGCAATATAAAAGTATGTTTAAAAAACAGTTAGGTGGGATTAATTGATTAACAGCACTTTTTAATACATTACTCAACTTATTAATACAATGATGTATTATCCAGTAATTTCAGATTTACATGCACTACACATCCATTTAGAGCTGATGCAAAATGCATTTTTACAGTGTGAGGTAACATAAAGTAAATATATATTTGCAATAATAGAAAAAGGTATAGAAAAAAATGTTTAATTTCAGTCCTAGTGAGTTGGAATCAGTGTTGCCAAGTCTGCGGTTTTCCCTCGGAATTGGGCTACTTTAACACTCTTTCCGTGGGTTTTCTTTGATGTCCGCGGGTTGAATCAACCTCAGTCATATCATATTTAGCTCCTGAAATGCGAACCATAAAAAATGGGACATAAAACGTGTATTTTATCACCCAGAATGCAATATTTAATGGAGGACCCCTCCCTCGAAACGCTCAGTTGGGCCAGTTTTGACCAGCAAATGGACAGGTTTTGTTGTGAAAACCTGGCAACTATGGTTGAAATGGTCATTTATATCTATCCTAATGAGTATGCCTGGCTGTTTGGGTTCTATCCAAATAGTATGTCTGGTTCAAGTAGTATGCTATATATTACATACAATAGACGCATCAGTCAAGTTTACAGTGCTATGGTTTGTCCTCTTTAAGAAGTTCCACAGCTGTGGTTTATGTAATGCACAAACTGTGCCATCTATTGGTGCTGACTTCACACTGTAGACCAATGGCTCTCAACTTTTTCGACTCAAAAGCCCTACATTGTCTTAACATTCAAAAGCTCTCCATATAAGATATTTCCTCCTGTAATTCTGCTGCTTGTTTTTTATTAGCAGAAACGGAGTGTATATTAAATGTATTTAATATTATTTGTTTTGTGATTTCACAACAGTATATTCTTTATTAAAAAAAACAGTTTAAGGAAAAAATATGATTTAATTTGATTTTATGCAAAAAAAAAAAAAAAGTTTATTAAGTTGATTAAATTATAAAAGTCATCCTGTGGCCCACTTCCCCATTAAGTCTATTAAGAGCAACTGTGGTAGACAGTCTATTCCAGCAATTCTCAACTGATGGCTTGCAGGCCTGTTCTGGTTCAGGGGAAAAATGCCAAATGCAAATATTCAAATATGTAACATAGCTGTATAATTATGCACAGTATAACACCAACTGTAAAAAAACAAAAAAACAAAAAACAATTTAAAAACAATAAAATCATTAACAGGTCTGTAACAGTTTGCATTACTTTATTCCAACTTAAATATGAATAGATTTCATGTTTGATTTAAGGACATATTTGGCAACTTTTATACAATAAATAATGTTTCTCTTATGCTCAATATTAAATGGGAGTCCTGAAGCAACCATTTGAAAACTACTGGTCTGTGCGACCACCAGCATCACTAATGTGTTTATTAAAGGACAGCAAGGGCTGAGGGCAACATTTAGGACAGAGTCATGGGGTCATTTACCTGCTCTGTGAAGATCAGTTGCACAAGAGTAGTCTTATAATTTTAATTTTATTAGGTATGCATCTAATTTTTCCTTCAGGGCTAATCACTTGCAACTGTGATTGATTGATTGATTGATTGTCAGATATATTGGTCTAATTCAAAGAGTTAGACTGATTACCCTTTTACTAACTAATAGTTGGCTAGACTAGTTTATAAATCATTGTGGCTGTATTTATGCAACTGGCCACTAGGAAGGAATCCCGTTATAAAACAAACGTCAGGTACGTTGTAAGGTCAAGTCAGGGCTCACTGTGTAGGTTCACTTGATTGTCAGACTTCAGGATGAGTGTAGGTCAAGGTGAACTGATGTAATATCTTATAATGGATTTTTAAAATGTCTTTTACAAATGTTTGATTAAATAAACTGTATATGTTTTGGTTTTATTATTTAGATTAAACTGATGAATGAAACCATATCATATATACTGTGTAATATGCATGACGTTATCACTGTGGTATTGGTCGCTCTGT
The DNA here is from genome assembly GCA_012976165.1 of Labeo catla. Lineage (NCBI taxonomy): Eukaryota > Metazoa > Chordata > Actinopteri > Cypriniformes > Cyprinidae > Labeo > Labeo catla. Next base: position 1,231,374 of record VONZ01000119.1, read on the forward strand.
GATGATTCACACTGAGCTGAGAGCTGCCAATCACATGGCAAGAGAAACACTTGGCAGGAGCTCACTCAGTATTCTGGCAGCGTTTGGCGATTGTTCTTCCCACAGTCTTGCACCTCAGGTTGTGTGATCATGCCCACATAAGCCCTATGTGTTGCTGAATTAAAATCGTTCTTAATTAGAATGCTTTACACAACAAATTTTGTGTACACAAAAAAGAAAAACAAAACTACAACTGAGAAATGTAACGTTAACATTAGTCTACTTGATTTAATCCTATTGTTTTTAGATCCATTCTAATGTTTAAGTAGCAATTTACAAAATTCACATTGTTTCATTATATTTATTTATTATCTGTCATTATATTTCCTAAAACAATTTCTCTCCTGCTATAAGCATTTCCCATTTTAAGGAATGCTAAAGGAAGCATTCCTGTGCTTGCAATGCCATGTCTGTTCCTGCAGGTGGCATTATACACCATTTTTCAACATGAGTCAACATGAACTTAAAATGTGCTTTCTTAATACGTTCCTGTTTTTGTCCTACACGATCAATTCACATTATTCTAAAGGGGAATTTTTTTTATCAAAATGAAAATGTAAGTCAGATTTAAGTCAGAAACTACTGTTGATTTTAAAACCAAGAGAAAGACTTTCACAGACCAAACCTTTAGTTGCTTACCTTTTAGCAAACACTTTTTATCCAAAGCATTGTATTGAAAGCTACATGTAATTACATGACAGTCCCCATCAGGCAACCTGTTGTTAACTGCCTGAGTCCACAATCACAGTTGTGATTGTGCTTATAGTCCAGTTCCTGAGTCAGACCTACACTGATTTCATCTTACAGCCCTTCACTATTGTTTTCCTTCAAACAATCATTAACTGTGTAATGTAATATTACTAGAAATTTCGAAAGTGCATCTGCTTTTTTTATCATTTCACATTGGCTGCCTACGTTTTGTTTTTTCACATTGTGGCTGATCAAAACAAGGCTCTTAAAATTTGATTATTTCCCGACAAGTGGATAGGGTGAGCTTAATGTCCGAAAGTGGGAAGGACGTGTCAGTTGCTACAGCCCTGAATATTATTTCCAAATCTGTGCGCCGGTGGAGATGTCTGTCTTTATTCTCATTTCAGGCTTCTGTCTGATGTTTGAGGCTTTGTATGAAGAACCGCTGTGAAGTTAAATGGAACAAATGTTCTTGCAGACGAGTCAGGGTTGTGAATGAGCTGATTCAGCTAGTGGTTTGTGTGCTGAAGTAACCCAGAGAGACTGTATTTTCAGTTGTATTTTATTTTATATATATTTGTTCTAGTATTATAGACCAAATAATAAACTATTATTATAGTTCTATACTTTTTTCCTAGCGTGGATGCGTTAAATTGATCAAAAATGCAATGTAAAACATTTACATTGTTACTTGTTGTTTTAAACTTTATATTCATGTTAGAATCTGGTATAAAGTATATCAAGGTTTTCACACAAATTACTTGGGCACCAGTGATTTCTGAAGTATCATGAGAAACTAGACTGGAGTAATGACTGAAATTTCAGAGTAAATAATTAAAGAATAAATGACACTTTAAAATATATTCAAGTGCAAAACAAATTGCAATATTAATTCACAATATATGTTTTACTAAATTTTTGATCAAATAAATACAGACTTGATGAGCATAAGAGACTTCATTCAAAAACATTGAAAACTTTTAAACGTTAGTTACCTATTGTCTATTTCTCTAAGTATTTAATGATTTAGAAAAACTGTATGTGTCAAATCATGCCAGTAAAGCTTGACTCTGACTCAGCTGATACAGGAGGAACTGCTCAGGGAGATTAAAATCATTACAGACGACTCATTTATACTGGAATCTCTCTGGGAGTACAGGACAGCCGATCACAACTGTCACACACTCACACACACAAGCAGATCCACACGCAGCTCTGCCCAGAGATTCAGATCGCCAGTTTCAAAATCCCATCTGGAAAGACTTAACTGTCTGTGTGTGTATGTGTGTCTCTCTCGCTCTCTTTCTCCTCCCTCTCTCTCTCTCTCTCTCTCTCTCTTTCTCTCTCTCTCTCTCCGCTCCGGTCTTTCTCTCATTTTCGCTCTGTCTGCAGGTTCAATCAGGACACCCAAATATGTGGAGAATCCTCGTGTTTCTGGAGATCCTGTCACCTGTGCTCTGAAGAACAGGAAGAAGAACAATACTGGTGAGTACTTCTCTGTGCATGTGTGTGTGTGTGTGTGTGTGTGTGTACCAGTGGGTCTGTTAAGAAATGTATTCGTTTATATGAATGTTTGCATTTGTAGTTTGATTGATTTTTGTGTGTGGGTCGGGTTTTGTTACATTGTGGAGACCAGATGTCCCCCGAAGGATAGTAAAGAGAAAATCAGACCTAACCTACATTTTATGAATAAATAAATATTAAATGCCTCCTTAATGAAAATGCTTAAGTCAAGGGGATATAAAATATCATTACCTCTATAAAAAACATAGAAGTCAATGGAAAGTCCCCACAGTCTTTGACTGAGATTTGCCCTTGTCGTAAGCTGAGGGATGGTGTTTTTAAGATGTGGGGAGTTACGTGAATTTACAGCTGAGAGTTCAGTAAATCCAGCAGTCCATTAAACCGCATTCCTCCCTCCCTCTTGCTTACTTGGTATACTTCTGTCTTCCAGCACCAATCTTTTCTACAATTCTTTTTCTCTGTAGAATGCTGATCTGTGCTTGTATGTGTTGGTGTGCTAAGTGAATGACTCAATCTGTCATTTTTGGTGATGTGATGCTGTGGAAGCCAGTTAGGATGGCAGATTTCAGCTCTGCGTTGTAAAATCTAAATGGAAAATGTGTGAAACTTGGAGTGTTACAGGTGGGCCTGCAAAAAAAGTCACAAGATGCTTGTGTTTGATGTATTTACACAATTGAATTTTAAATATTTGAGACCACTAGTTAACATATTGTTATTAATTTTGTGTTTTTTTTCTTTAAAAGGCTGCGTTCATGTTAAAAATGCACAGTAATATTGCTGAATATTACATTTTAAAATAACTGTATTCTGTTTTGATATATTTTCAAATCTTATTTATTTTGTGATGGCAAAGCTGAATTTTCAGCAGCCATTATTCCTGTCTTTAGTGCCACAAGAACCTTCAGAAGTCATTATAATATGCTGATATGCTCAAGAAACATTTTTATTAGGCGTTCAAGCGTGTGGCGCTGTAACCCTATTGAAATCGTTAGAATGGTCACGGATGAGTGATCTTCATGTAAAACTGATTGTGCAGACCAAACCGTAAGTCGTAGAGACTTGGAACTTGAAGGGATGGTGGTACTCACACTGCCGACAATGTCACCAAAAGCTCCCCCAGTCGGCCTGATGGGGGCGCTACAGCGATCAAAAATATGAAATCGCTCATAACCCCTAAACTGTCAGGCACAGGCTCAAGTGCCTCATGTCGTTGGAAATTTTGGCTCATGCCGGAAAAAATGCATGCCTCTGATTCGATCGTGAGCCTGGCGAAATTTTCGGGTATTTTGGATTTTTTGCAAAACCAACTTTTGCGAAATAGTCCTAAGTTTTTCACTCGATCAGAACCAAACCAGTGCAGAAAGATTCTCTGGAGAGTGAATATCAATAATTATCAATAAAAAAAAGTTGAACTTTCGACTCACTGTCGCAAAGGGGCGCCAAAACTTTTCGAAAGGGGCAGGGCCACTTTTAGTAAAATGCCTATAACTTCTGAACGGAATGAGAACACTTGTGTAAGAGCTCAATCTGAGGTTGCAGGACAGAAATCACGGAGCTTGGCCACTTGGTGGGGGGAAAAAAAAAAGGGGAAAAAAACACTTTGGTCCAAAGTGCCACAAGTGTCTATAAGGATATTTGCAAACCTTAAAAAAAAAAAAAACATGGACGCCATTGGCCAATAAATTTTGAGCACCTACTAGACATGATTACCGGAGGTCGATCAGAACGAAACTCGGTAGGCCTGTTTGACTCACAGCCCCAAATGTCTGTTAGAAATTTGAAAGAAATCAGCCACTGGGGGGTAAACAATTGTGCATTGTGCGGTTTTTCGTACATATATGTGATATCATATGACAGAACTCCTCATTCCGGATAACTTTGCCTCTAGAACCACAGCTGTCAAATCAAAGCGTTTGTTAAATCATTGAAATGTAAAATACTACTTTTGTGAACTAGTCCTAGTTTTTCGCTCAATCTGGAAAAAAACACTGCAGTCCGAATTTACCCCAAATCCTATAAAGCCTAAAGGAGAACCTAAAACTTCACAAAACCTGGTGAGCATATGCGACAGGTGATTCTAAATAAACATGCAATGTTTTAAGAAGATTGGACCACAGCTGGTGCTATAACAGTCATAAATGTTACAAAACATAATATTTCTATGGTAAATTACCTGTATTTGCAAAAGGTTTGCTACATAATGTCTTTTTGCATATGTGCTTAAATGCCTTAAAGCGCTTGAACCCCTCACTGCTTGAAATTTTATCAACTTAATGAGTCCTTTAGTGTTAATTTGAATGGCAGTTTACATAATTTTTATTTATTTTTTTTTTTTAATTATTAATATTTTTTGTTTCTAGGTGAGTTGGAAAAAAATCCCAGATTCTGTGTTGTCTTAAACATTTGCTCCCTACTGTATATTCAAACACACATGCAAATATTGCCATCTAGACAGCAGTTGTTTTCACATTTATGGACACACAAACATGCAGAATTACACAGATGACACATTCACAAATGTCCCCTAATTAAAAGTCATTTATTATTTTTGGATCCTCTCCCTAGACACCTCTGCTCTGTTTCAGGCAGTCATTATGGTTGCTTTGGCCTTCCATTAATTTTATACATCTTATCATTTATACATACAGAATATTGGTGCGTCTACAAAATATGAATTATGAAGCAGTCACACCTCCACCGTTTGATGATCTCCAATGCAGATTGTGAGAATGCACCAGATGCGTTGGCCCACTCCAGCGGATGAACCTGAAGTAGATGCAAATGAATGATCTCCTTGTCAGTGACGGCCCAGATGACTTTGACTTTCAACTCGAGGTTCATTGTCCTGACAGCTGTTCTATAAATGCTTTCCTCCTCTCCCTCCATACCTGTGTGGACTACAAACTGAGCTCAAAATGGACTCTGGGTCGCAGATTTTCTTGATACTCTAGATCAAAGAACCTGAGAATCATTGGAGGCTGAGTAAAGCAGACTTTGCAAATGCATGCCACACACCCACCACTTGCCTTCAAAACAGATGACTATGAAGTACATTAGAGTCTGACTCTTCCTGTGTGAAAGGCAATTATCATCTCTGTGTGCTCACTTACTGTTTCCTGAAAGGGCAAAAAAAATCCTTTGTGATGTCATTAAAGCTGCCAGCACATCCACCTGTGATTGGGCAAAGTGCTGTGTAGATTTAATGATTTCATCCTGTGATGTAATTACCTCTGGTGGATTGGAGTGTTTCTCACAAATGCTGGGCATTTTCTCTTGATCTCTGTTCTCTCTCTATAAATAGAGGGTGAGTGTACGGTGACTTGGGTAGATTTGAAATCAGCTGGGTTGCTGGTATTAGTCAACTTTCTGTGTAAACTCTTAGGCTGGAAATATGGAAAAAATCTGAAAAATCTGAGAACTTTCTGACCCTGCATAGAAAGCAATGCAACTGAAGTGTTCCCAGGCTCAGAAACGCAGTAAGGACATCGTTAAAATACTCCATGTGACATTGGTGGTTCAGTTGTAATTTTACAAAGCTGTGAGAATACTTTTTGTGCGCAAAGAAAACAGAAATAACAACATTATTCAGCAACTCTTCCGTGTCACCTTCCATTGCCATTCACGAGACTACCACAGTACTCTTGTGAATGGTGGCGGATGGACTATTTTAACAACGTCTTAACCACCTTTCTGGGCTTGGAAACGTTTCAGCTGCGTTGCTGTCTATGCAATTTCAGAAAGTTCTCAAATTTGATCATCTTAATTTGTGTTCCAAAGACGAACGAAGGTCTTACAGGTTTGGACATGAGTGTGAGTAATTAATGACAGAATTTTCATTTTTGGGTGAACTCACCCTTTAACATGCATGCAAGCCTACTACCTTAGACCAGTTCACAACCATGTTTTCCATTGGCTTTTGGTTTATTGGGGAAAATAAGATCTGTGGCCAGCAAAAGTCAGGAATTTAACCAAAACCCTATTAAAAAAACCCTGCCTGCAGGACAGTGGAGCTAGAAATTTTGGCTTAAAAAATACATCACCCCTGCCTCAGTATATATGTGTTGCATTATACATTTTGTTTATGTTTTTGTTTTTTTAATTAACTTTTATATATTACCTTTATATATGTGATGCGATCTGGGAAAACCTGTCGGATGTCACACTGGGACGTTTTCAGGAAATTTGAAAAATAGGCTGAATGTCAGTTTTTCTCTTTTTTGGTCAAAATTAGGTTTTCATGAACTTATTGTTCTTTAACATCTTGTCTATCATCTCTGAAAATATCTTGGCAAAATTCACTTGTTTAGTGCAGAAAAATAGTGGTTTATTGCAGCAAGCAGAAATGACTGTATCTTTCTCTTATGTTAAGAATGTGCTGCGGAGGTGCTTTCTCTGAACACCACAAAAACAGTGACATCAGAAAACAGACAGCCCAATCAGAAGTACCACTACTTCTACCAGTACTTACCTATACAAAGTAGCCAGAAAGAAATGCTAATTTTAAAGAAACATGTCATATATATATTTAAATATAGATTTAGAGGCTTTTAAATATAGATTTAGAGGCTTTTGCATCTGAACTCTTCATATAGAATATAGAATTCTTTTGTATCGTTTCCGTATCAGTCAACATTGGGTATTTAACTGTGCAAACACATTTCCCTATTTTGCTTCTTTTTTATTTTTTTTTTGTTTCATGTTGATTTCCCTTAACAATCATACCACACTGTGTTAATTCACAAAGCCACTCTTTAAAAATGTAAATAATGTAACAACACCGATAAATGTAATAATATGTTTCTTTTTTCTTTTTTTAACAAAATGGTGTAGGCAATGCATAGCATTTGGAATTTGTAATATTGACTTTGGCTAATGATCAGAATTTTATTGGTACTTCCATAACCCTAATAATCAGCTCTAAATTGGACACATAGTTTAAGTCAGTTAGAATAAACTGGTCACATTTGATAGAAATTTTAATCAGGTGGTCCTTAACGCACACTGATGACATTTATAGCGTTAAACTACTTGGCACAAGCTGATTGGTTCATGTTGCAAACGCAGCCAGTGAGCTTGCCACTTTATATGGTTATTTAGCATCCACTAGAGCATTTCTACAGCAACCCTCCCTCTGAATCCCTTCACCTTCTCAGCTCCACCTGTATAGATCTGCCACAGCTTCTTATATGTAACCCTGGACCACAAAACCAGTCTTAAAGGGGTCTTCGGATGCTAGGTTCACTTTTACATGTTGTTTGAACATTAATGTGTGTTGGCAGTGTACGTACAAATTACCCTATAATGATAAAAATCCATGCAGTGGTTTTGAATTAATCTGTAAAAATAATATCCCCTTTTTCAAATCGAGCCATTCTCAGATGCCTGTCGGTGTGGCGTCACACGCCTTTCCTAATAATGTGCTAGTTAGCAGGTTTAGCGGCTAAACGCGGCTAAATGCGGCTAAAGTAAACAGGCTCGTCTCTCCACAGAGAGAAGAGAGGGGCGGGGCGAGCAGAGCTCATTTGCATTTAAAGCAGCCACGACCAGAATTAGATGATTTTTGCAGAGCTCATTTTGACAAGGTAAAAAGGGTGTTGTTTTACACAACCATTGAGAATTTTTAACCAAAGTATATTATAGACTTTTCATTAAGACCCTAAAGAATCATATCAACTTGTGGAAAATGGGCATCCGATGACCCCTTTAAGTAGCATGGGTATATTTGTAGCAATAGCCAACAATACATTGTATGGGTCAAAATGGATTTTTCTTTTATGCCAAAATCATTAGGATATTAAGTAACGATCATGTTCCATGAAGATATTTTGTAAATTTCTTACCGTAAATACATCAAAACTTGCATATGCATTGCTAAGGACAACTTTAAAGGCGATTTTTCTCAATATTTTTATTTTTTGCACCCTCAGATGTCACTCTGTCTCGGCCAAATAATTTAAAGAAATTGACCCTTATGACTGGTTTTGTGGTTCAGGGTCACATATATGCTACTTGTGCAGCAGCAGTATGTCTCACAGCACCGTATCAGCATATGTGGGCAGTAGCTAGTTCCTGTACTTGGTTTGCAGTAACAGCAGCATAGCAGATCTGTTCTGTCAAGACCAAATACATTAACATTGATAAATTCCTCACAATGCTAAAATCTTCAGAGAGTTGTCATGATAGAAATTAGCTTATGGTTTCCTATTCCTAGTTGCCTAGGAAATTACTGTTTTAAAAGAACAAAAGGGAGCACAGGTACAAGGTTGACTAGCAGAGACGAGTGACAAGTGCAATGCTTTGTGCAGTTACAGTGCAGTCAGCATCCACATTTTGAACAAAAGACCATGCAATACTGAAATTTATCCAGTTTTAGCCTTAGACACGTCCTGAAGCACAAAGCCCACAGTGTGGACTAAAGCTGAGCACTCGAATATTAGAGTTGCAGCCTTTCGTTTTGATTGAGCTGACAAATCTCTATGGCAACATTGTGTCTGTTCTCTTTGAGCCATGACCAGCGTTTTCCACTGATCTCTTCAGAGCATAATCTCCATGATTCAATTCTAATGAGCACTAATGATTTACCCAGCACAGATCTCTCATCACCGGCCGATAATACCGCACCGCATCCCGCCGTTTGCGCCATACCGCCGCTCGGTGCCTTCCTGATCCGTGCTTTCTCCCCTGTTACATGTGTTTCAGCCATTAGCTGCAAAAATAAACCTTGGATCGACAGGGCTGTAATTTAGATGTCATTTTGCAGGAAAAACGTTGACTCGTTTGACCGAAAAAATCGGCAGGCTCGGCCAGGTTGACTTATGCCAGTTGCTATGGTTGTCTGAAATAGATGCTTGGATAAAGGAAATGTAATAAACTTTAATGGGCCCTTCTTTTAATGACAAGTGTGCATTGGCTCAAACAATTGCTAGCATGGAGGCGTGAGTGCTGCGTATAAATAAAATGAACAAATAAGATTAATGTCACCGATGATTTGTTGAATGAATCACTTGTTTTTGCTACTTCATCTCACGACATCACGCATTCTGGCACGTATGTGCTGAAATTAATCAATTAAATGTAACATTTACAACAAAACGTTGTTGTAAGGATTCGTGGGTGCAGTTCCTGTCAGTTTTTGTAGGAAAATGTTTAATTTGAACTTTTCAAGGGTGGCACTGGGATAACATCAAAGTTAGAGCAACAAGATATAGCCTGTTATTACCCATGTGTGGGATTGCTTTGAAAAACCCCATAATCAAAGTTTGATGACAGTTTTATTAATAAGTGCTATCGCCAGAGATAAAAAGGCTACTCGCTGTCTAAACTGATCTGAAAGGATCTTAAATTCGTGTGGCGTGTAAACATTTATTTTTGACAAATAACGATTATGACTAAGGACTGGCTGCTAGAGAGACAGGCTGCTGCAAGGACAGAGTGAATCTGCAGCACATGTTCAGTTAATTTTAGCATTGTAGTTAGTACATGACCGCCGATGTACGTCGGCAAATGTACCGGTGTTAAATTTTAAGGTAAATGTTTTTCTTATCCTTTCATGTTGTGTTTTTCCATTTGTTAGCTCTGTGGGTTGTCTTATTCATTATCACTAAAGATCACTCTGGAAGTGTTTGTCCCTCTAGTCTTATTATAAAATTCAGCAGATCTCAGATCTTAGGTTCTTAATCTTTTGATTAACGCTTCGGTTTGTTCTATTGCAACAAGGGTCATTAAAAAAGCTACAACTAATTGTATTTGGTGGACAGTAAAACATATCATACAAATTAGAGGCATTGAAGAGGCACAGGATTGTGTTTTAAAACACCTTTGTTGCTCTACCTATCTATCATCTTATTAATTTAAGATCATTTAAGTTAATTAATTAAAAAAGTTAATTAATTTAATTAACTAAGCTGAACTAAGCTGACTATTAGCCTTACTTTATGCATCAGACTCTATATCTTCAAGTGGAAGGATGGCATTTTATAAATTTACTTAAGATGAAAATGTTTTTTGAAAGTTTTATTCTGCAGTGTAATAGCCATTTATACTGTCATATATAACAAAAATCTTCAAACATCACATATAAATTCACATTTTCACAGTCAGTTTATAAATAAAATTCAAAACATAAATAAGCAAAAAAGCATGACATATCCAAATAAAAACAAAAAAATAAATTAACTAATAATTAACTACATAATAATAATAATAATAATAATAATAATAAACGAATATAAATAAAAACAATAAATAAATAATAAATGATTTTTGTATAAGATTACACAAAATTGTATACAGAAATAAATAAAAATAAAACAAATAAATAAAACAATAAATTAGTTAAAAACAAAATAGAATGATAAATAAATAAACAAAAATAAATAAATAAACAACTACACAAATACAAATAAATAATAAAAACAATTAATAATGATAATAATAATAATAATAATAATAATAATAATAACCAGAAACAAATATGAAAAAAATAAGCAAATAACAGATTTTTCAAATTGTGTACAAAAATAAATAAATAAATAAATAAATACCCAAACAAACTATTGTAATAAATAAAATAAATACATACATATAACAAAACATACAAAAACTTAAATTAACCATAAACAAATAAAACACAAATTAAATGAAATAAATATTACTGGAAATAAATGAATAAATAAAAGAAAAAATAAATACAAATATCCTAAATAAAAAGATAAAGAAGTTAATTAATTATGTTTTGTTATATGTATGTATTTGTTTAATTTTCTTCCTTTTTCTTTATTCATTTTCTGACTTTATTTTTATTTACCTTGTATATCAAGCTAATCGTTATACCTGCTTAGCATTTCTTATGTAAACACACACTGTATTGTTATGAAAATAAGCAGAATGTAATGAAAATCACATACAAATAATATTCTGTCATAATTGTGTATGTATTAGCTTCATGTTTCAACCCTATAAATGTTTTTCTGGAAGTGTAACGCAGACATTATCGTCGTGACTTAAAACTGTTCATTTTGCACTGAAAACTATTTGAAATTTATTAAAACTATTTGCACTGATTTATTGTGTTGGTTACACTTTGTTTCTTTGTGCAGTGGCTCAGGAGGCTTTATTTTTATGAGGTAATGTAAGCTGTTTTTTTTGTTTTTGTTTTTTTTTTGTTTTTTTTTTAGGTAATGTAATGTAAAATTGGTTTAGTTATTGTTCAGGAACCGCTATCAAAGTCAAGGTGTCAGTATCGATATTGAAATTTGTTTTTGAACAATACCTAGCCCAATTACAATGCAGAATATAACAATAGACTTTCAAAAAACATTATTTTCTTAAGTAAATTTATGAAATGTCATCCTTCCACTTGAAGATACAGAGCCTGATAAGGTTAATAGTTGGCTTACTTTCTTACTGGATTGTGTATTTACTAATCCTGGACCCCTGTATTGTCCCCTCAGTACTCCAGACCTCCACCCTGTCTGTCTCTTTCTCTGAGTGACACGCTCTCCTCTCCGTGGCTACTGTTCACCCACATTATTTTCTTTCTCTTACTCTCTCTCTTTCTTGCTCTGTCTGTCGTCTTCTCCACCTCCCCCTCTTTTTTTCACACTCCTCCATACATAGATACATTCAGAGCTCTCCCTCTCTCATATCTCTCACTATCTGTCCTTTTGTGGATCTTTCTGTGTGTCTCCAACACACATGCGACACATGCTCCCAATGAAAAGAATTGTGGGGAAAGCATGAGTTTGTGTACTCTGAAGCTATTTCCTTTATTTCATAAACTATATGTGGAAGAACAAGGCCATCTGATGAAAAGGACGGAGTGGAGATGGAAGTGTGGACAGGGGGAGGGGAATGTGTTCCCGAGCTTTTTAGCATGCAAATAGATTTCAGCGTCTAGAAAATGAAAACGACAGGGGCCGAATGAGACGACTGAGATTACGGTTGATTCATAGTCTGAGAGAAAGGATAGAAATGGAGACTGGAGAATTTGGAGGAACTGTCTGATCTACCCCAGTATCTGGTTCTTTACCTAGTTTTCAAACCATATACTCAGGGGGGTCCAATGTGACTGGAAATTACAGTGCTGAGAAAAAAAGAAAAGAAAAGATATTTTAATGCTAGAATTTTCACTTTAAATAAAATGCATTTTTAAAAAACACAAGTGCTATGAGTGAATTTAGCCATAACATTAAAATGAAAGATGAATAATTATCCCTTTAAGATCTGCTTTTGAAAAAAGTGTGTTCTTTTTATGTTAGAAAAACGCAAGTTCTTATTATACTCTCTTAAAAATAAAGGTTTCTAAAAGAGGTTGTCGCAGAAGAATCATTTTTTGGATTCCCCAAAGAACGTTTCAGTGAATAGATCTGAAAAATAACAATTTTGTCAATTTTGTCTGAGATTCTTCATGGAACCGTAGATGTCAACATTTGTTTACTGTAGAAGGGGCCTCTAGGATGCTGGTTAGAGCGACCTTGAAAATCTAAAGAAAAGAGCTCAGAGTTATACTCTGTACATTTAATAAGGCTGTTGTGCTTTTTTCCAAGAAACGTCCTTGACTCCTTTTAATGGACAAATGCACAGCAACTCTCTTAGACATATTTTTTTTTTTCTTTTTCCAAGTTATATTTTTGAATTAAAAATATCATATAAAATAAAATAAAATGAAAAAACATTGTAGATTGTAGCATCACCGACGCCATCTCCATTAGTATCATTTCACTTTCCTTGTCTGTGACTGGAATCATCATGATTATGATTTTGTATTCATATTATATTTATATTTATAATATATTTTATTCTGATTATGAGACACCCAATTTATAAGGAAAAATGTAATCCTCTTCATCACTACTTTAAAAAAAAAAAAATACACTATTAATAGTTAAAATATGTTTGTGTATACAAGCTATATATAATAATATAACAATTTAAAATTTATTCCAAAGTGGTGATTTGGGGGGCCCCTTGTGACCTGGTGGGCCCTTATGCCTTGCTCATATACTCTGCACCTCCCATAACAGCACCCTTGAAGATTTACATGTGCTTTTGACAGATGGAAGTTTAAAAAAATCTAATTCCAGTCATGTTCAAAATATTTTTTTATATTAATCTGTACCTGAACTGCTGAATTGGCATATTAGCACATTCAATTACACTATAATCCTTTATAAATGTTATTACTGTTGTAAATGTGTGTTCTTAAAGAGTGTAAGATCCGTCTGCAGATCTGAAAAATGCAATCAACAGATGCGTATGGTCTTGCAGGAGTGTGATTTATGTACGGGAATGCTGATATTAATCAACATATATGTGACCCTGGACCACAAAACCAGTCATAAGTAGCACGGATATATTTGTAGCAATAGCCAACAATACATTTTATGGGTCAAAATTATTGATTTTTCTTTTATGCCAAAAATCATTAGGATATTAGGTAAAGATCATGTTCCATGAAGACATTTTGTAAATTTTCTACTGTAAATATATCAAAACTTAATTTTTGATTAGTAATATGCATTATTGATTAACTTAATTTGGACAACTTTAAAGGCAATTTTCTCAATATTTTTTAATTTTTTGCACTCTCAGATTCCAGATTTTCAAATAGTTGTATCTTGGCCAAATATTGTTCTATCCTAACAAACCATACATCAATGTAAAGCTTATTTATTCAGCTTTTCAGATGGTTCACATATGATGTATGTTGCTCACATAGTCCTTAAATGCAGTCCAAAGAGTTCAGTATTATGATCTGGTGGACTTAGTGGTACTTGGATATTCCGATTTAAACAAGGTACTTGGCCTGAAATGTTTAAGAAACATTATATTACCTTATAAACGGTGCAGTTTTTTTTTTTTTTTTTTAATGAGTAACATCTTTTGCTGTAAATGGTGTTGCTGATTGTCTTTCAATGACATGAAATTCATTACACAGGTTTATTGCAGTACTTAGCCGTGCATCACACATTTAGAGTTTAGATTTACACAGCTCACTCAAACAATCCGGAGGGAATCTGGCAACAGTTCTTAAGTGATTTTCACACACACACACACACACACACACACACACACACACACACACTCACGCACAGACAAACACAAGTGTTACTAGACTCCTAGACTTCTGGCCTGCCAAAATGGGAAGGCACCACTACACTACTGGTTGAGTGCTCTGCAAAAACAAGCCATGTCTAACTCTGTGTGTGTGCGTGTGTGTAGCGGAAATGGTTCGGTGTACGTAGTCTTCGTAAGCAAAAGCGGAGTGAAATGTGTGAACTCATTGGGAGGTCTGTGTCCTTTGGCAAACATAGATCAACTGGAGACCAGCTGAGAGGAGCCGGCTGCAGGCTTGTGGACCACCGTAAATGTGCTTAGAAACAAGCCACACTCATTTCACTCTCCTAATGTCTGTATGTAAAGAAACCGTTAAATTGTTTAATTATGGAACATTTATCTGGATTAGCATGCTTTTATATGCATTTAAATGTAGACCCAGAGAACGAGCGTGCAAATGGCACATTTCGTTAAATGTTAATAAATGCATTTTTTTAACGATGTATTAAATATGGATTCTGCCTGAGGTTTGTCTGTGAAATCTGCTGTCAGTCGAAAGCAAACAACACGACCTGACCAGCAGTGCCAATCGATCGTGAAGTGATTTGTGTAAACTGGATTGATGGCAGGAGATGTTAACGAGGGAGGGAGGAGCAGGACAGAGTGTTGCTGACAGAGTGCAGTATGCTAATGAACTGTGGCCTGTTGCCCTGTCACCCCCTCAGGGATGCTACACACGACCGCCCTGCCTGTAATTGTGTAAATATGACTGACCACATATTTGTTTAATTGTGCTTTTGTGACTTGGTAAATATGACATCATCAGAGTTTTGTGGCATTTCGTTTAGAGTTTTTAAATACTATATGTTGAATTATGGGTGTGATTAGGGGTGTGTAATATATCGTAGTATCGTAATTGTTGCTTAAACGATATGCAATTTGATATTATCAAGTATATCACCAAAACCAAACGAAAACACAACCAGGGAGTGCTTGCATACATCATACTCGAATTAGAGTTCACGCTTTCACTGCATGATTTAGTCCATTAAAATACATTTAGAATTCCTCCAAAATTCAGGAAAAGGTGGTAAATATGCCCCTTATATCATCTGATATAGTTAATATCACACAAAGAGTAAATTTTTGTCATCCAAATATCAGTATGATTGCAAATGCGATACTGATTTTATAAAACAGTCAAATAAACAAGAAGTTAAAGGAGAGGTCCACTTCCAGACCAACAATTTACAGATAATGTACTCACCCCTTTGTCATCCAAGATGTTCACGTCTTTCTTTTTTCGGTCGTAAAGAAGTTGTTTTTTGAGGAAAACATTTTAGGATTTTTCTCCATAAAATGGACTGCTATGGTGCCCCGAGTTTGAACTTCCAAAATGCAGTTTAAATGCGGCTTCAAACGATCCCAAATGCGGTTGTAAACGATCCCAGTCGAGAAGGAAGGGTCTTATCTAGTGAAACAGCTGTCTCAATCTGACCTCCATTGTTTCAATGCCGGAGCAGGGATGTAAGTTAGACAAGAATATCTCAGATTGAGCGACTGAGGTGTTGTGTTGCTGGATGTAATAATGAACATAGTGGTTGTCATTTACTCCCAACATCTGAGCTGCTGAAGATGCAGTGGATTACATTTGTTTGTGAAGGAAATGTGCCTCCTGATCTACATATATCCGTCTATGTTCGTGCAAATAATTCGTGATCCAGCTTCACTTACAGCAGAAGTGAGTATAAGGGGTTTTTTTATGGATCTTTGCGATCGCCTTTCCTAATAATGTGCTACTGTAGTTAGCAAGTTTAGTAGGTAAATGCGGCTAAATGTGAGAGAGAAGAGAGGGGCAGGTAAAAAGGGTGTTGTTTTACACAACCATTGAGAATTTTTAACCAAAGTATATTATAGACTTTTCATTAAAGAATCATATGAACTTGTGGAAAATGGGCATCCAATGACCCCTTTAATGTCAAACGCTCGTCTTGTCTTGCTATTCCTAACCTCTGATTTTGTTCCGGTTCATGACAGTTAGGGTGTTTCGAAAAACTCCCATCTCATGTTTTCCCTCAACTTGAAAATCGCCCTATATCGCTGTTTTACCTTTTTTGTTAAGGGTGTTTGATCTTCTTTGCATGTTCACTTTGCAAAGACTGGGTCGGTACTTCTGCAGCGATGTAGGATGATTTTGAAATGATTTTTGAAGTTGAGGGAGAAAATACAATTGTAGTTTTTCGACATATCCTAACTGTCTTGAGCCAGAATACACAGAGCTCAGGGAGAGCAAGACAAGACGAGTGTTTGAGATAAAAAGTATTTAAATTGTATTTTTTTTGTGAAAATAATGATAGTTTCACTAGATAAGACCTTTTTTCCTCGGCTGGGATTGTTTACAACCGCATCTGGGATCGTTTGACGCCGCATTAAACTGCTTTTTGGAAGTTCAAAATCGGGGTACCATATCAGTCCATTATATGGGGAAAAATCCTGAAATGTTTTCCTCAAAAAAACATAATTTCTTTACGACTGAAGAAAGAAAGATGTGAACATCTTGGATGACAAGGGGGTGAGTACATAATCTGTTGTTAAACATGAACTGTTGTTCTGGAAGTGGACTTCTCCTTTAATACTAACTGACTTACATTTTAGACTGTTTTTGCTTGTTTCATTAACAAAAATATTTCAAAACAAAGCCACAGCAGAGCTGTTTTTTTTTTAACTGAATGCATCTAGTGAGTTATTTATTCAACTTATTTTATTCAACAGCTGTTTCATTCAGGAATACCTTTAAGCCTTTTGAAATGTCCAACCCTAACTTCTTGTTTCAGTAGGGAATATGTCAACAAAAAAGAAAACTGGTCTAGTTAGTAATTCTTGCTAATGCAACCATCACTACTATGGCTTGTATTGACTTGTCAAACCCTTACCTCTAAATATTGAACTTAGGCAGCTGATTGCACACAGATTACGCTACAGACTTGAATGATACCCCAATTGGTGTTGCATGTGGGGGAGAGTGGTGCTATTACGCTATTACTCTAAGTGATCAGATTTTCATCTAGTGGACAACAAAATTCTTGAAGAAAATTACAAAGACTGGCACTCAAATGGATCAGCATATGAACGTGGCTTAAAAATAGGTTCTTTGCACTTGTACGTTACCCTCTAGCAACTGCAAAGTAATGTGCTACCAACAATGAAACACGTGTAACTAGGGGTGTGCGATATTTACTATCTTTGATAATATCGTAATTATTGTTTTAGCAATGTGCAAACTGACACTATAGAGTACGAGCATTTGCAAAAAGCAAATAAAAACGTCTTGAGTCCAAATGCATACACTACATGATAAAGCCTATAAGAATGATGTTAGAATGGCCTTTTCATTCAAGATATGATAGCAAAAGATGCATAGGTTTTTGTTTTTGTTGTATTTATAAGATATGATATAGTTAAGTATCACACAAGAGTGCCATTTTCCTGAAAATTGGCGCGTAGGCACAATCACAAATGACATAAAATTTATACAACATTTCATTAAAAGCTAAAATTGAGCGAGTTACACTTTAGACAGAATATTGGCTGTTTCTTTCTGTTTCGCCAACGAAAACCGTTCCAAACAAAGCTGGATCAGAACAATTATGCATTTTAGACCAACACTGCCATGTTCTGTTCTTGTACAAATCTGTTTTTGAAGGCATCATTTGAGTCAATGATTCAATGATCCATTCATAAAGACGGTCACTTGCTGATTCGTTCCCAAATGCATCAGCAGTTTTGAATGAATCATTTGAATAAATGATTCAGTGAATAACTCATTAAGACAGGGATTTGTTGCCACCTACTGGCGGTTTTAGTCACATTTATTTATCCATTAAAGCCTAAACCAGCCAAGGTACCCGCACCAAAACACACTCAGCAATCAAAAGTTAAACCAAAATGTAAAAAAACATTGAGATATCATTTTTTGTCAATATCGCACACTCCTACATGTAACTTTAGCAACCACATGAAATTCTGTTTGGAACTTTCTATTCAATAAAACCCTGAAAAAATGTGCATGGTTTCCACAAAAATATTAAGCCCCACAACTGTTTTCCGTTTTTATAATAATAAGAAATGCTCCTTAAGCATATTAGAATGATTTTTACGGTGATTTTCAATCATGTGAAACTGAAAACTGGAATAATGGCTGCTGAAAATTCAGCTTTGCCATCACATGAATAAAATAAATGTTAAGATATATTTAAATAGAAAATAGTTATATATTATTCGCAATATATGTGACCCTGGACCACAAAACCATTCATAAGGGTACATTTTTTGAAATTGAGATTTATACATCATCTGAAAGCGTAAGAAATAAGCTTTCCATTAATATGGTTTGTTAGTATAGGACAATATTTGTCTGAGATACAACTATTTGAAAATCTGGAATCTGATGGTCCAAAAAAATCTAAATATTGAGAAAATCGCATTTAAAGTTGTCCAAATGAAGTTCTTAATAATGCATATTACTAATCAAAAATTAAGTTTTGATATATTTACAGTAGGAATTTTACAATATATCTTCATGGAACATGATCTTTATTTAACTTTCTAATGATTTTTGGCATAAAAGAAAAATCAATGATTGTGACCCATACAATGTATTTTTGGCTATTGCTACAAATAAACCCCAGCAACTTAAAGGAGAAGTCCACTTCCAAAACAAAGATTCACATATAATGTACTCACCCCCTTGTCATCCAAGATGTTCATGTCTTTCTTTCTTCAGTCGTAAAGAAATTACGTTTTTTAAAGGAAAACATTTCAGGATTTTTCTCCATATAATGGACTGATATGGTGCCCCGATTTTGAACTTCCAAAATGCAGTTTAAATCCGGCTTCAAACGATCCCAGATGAGGTTGTAAATGATCCCAGCCAAGAAAGAAGAGTCTTACTTAGCGAAAAGATCGGTTATTTTCATTTAAAAAATACAATATAAATACTTATCTTAAACGCTCGTCTTGCCTTTCTCTCCCTAAACTCTGTGTATTCTGACTCAAGACAGTTAGGGTATGTCAAAAAACTCCAATCGTATTTTCTCTCTTAACTTCAAAAATCACTTCAAAATCATCCTATCGGTACTGCAGAAGTACCGACCCAGTCTTTGCAAAGTAAACATGCAAAGAAGATCAAACATCCTTAACAAAAAATGTAAAACATCGATATAGGACGATTTTAAAGTTGAGGGAGAACATGAGATGGGAGTTTTTCGACATACCCTAACTGTCATGAACCGGAACAAAAACAGTCCAGGCAGAGTAAGACAAGACGAGCGTTTGGCATTAAAAAAAGTATATAAATTGTATTCTTTTTATTAAAATAACCGATCGTTAAGCTAGATAAGACCCTTGTTTCTCGGCTGGGATCGTTTGAAGCTGCATTTAAACTGCATTTTGGAAGTTCAAAATCGGGGCACCATATCAGTCCATTATATGGAGAAAAATCCTGAAATGTTTACCTCAAAAAACATAATTTTTTTTACGACTGAAGAAAGAAAGACATGAACATCTTGGATGACAAGGGGGTGAGTAAATTATTTGTAAATTGTTGTTCTGGAAGTGGACTTCTCCTTTAAGACTGGTTTTGTGGTCCAGGATCACATATATTTATTAACAGTTCATCTGGCAGATTTTTATACGAAATTTCATTTTATTCTTCATATTAGAAACTGTTTTTAAATTTTATGAATTGGAGTCTGTTTTAAAGACAGAATGCAAGAACATTGACATTGTATTTCATACCCATAATGTCAAGTATTTCTGAGTCTATAACATTATTGGCTAATATTTTCCCCCATCTACATGGCCTTGGTTACATTAGCAAAACATCTTTCTTCTATTCATGAGAATAACATGCACTGATGAATCGTGCAGTAAAACCAGCGAGATTCATTAAACAAGTAATTCTGATTTCACAATGGTTAAGAATGTTTAGCCAGTTGGACTTTTTTTCCAAATCGAAGTGATTTTCAACACAACTCAATGAGCATCACTGAATTAAATCCCTAAAATGTTAGTATCCATCATGAAATCAATATAGAATGATTTTGTTTATGTCTGGCAATGCAGAATAGCAGGATGCTGTCGGTGCACGTGAGAAGGGGAGAGAATGAATGAACGTGTGTGTGTGTGTGTGTCTAGTCAGTTGTACTAGCCCAGTGATTGCAGCGAGCACGATCTCTGCTCATTCACATTCACACCCTGTCCTCTCGGTCTCACACACACACACACAGCCTCTGAATGGATGGAAACTTGGTTGTCATAATAACCGCATCTCAAACCTAGGCTTTCTGAAGCTGTGCAGAGCACTGTAAAGACCGTGTGTTGTACTACAGAGTGAGAGATACAGGGCAACAGAAAGGAGGGGGAAAGAGAGGGAGAGAGAGAGGGAGGGATTGAGACTGAAAGAGAGAGAACAGTTGCGAGAGAGAGATGTGAGAGGGAGGGACGGAGATTGCGAGAGAGCAGAGGAGACTGTGAAAGGCAGCGAGAGGAGAGGAAAGGAGAGCACAGGAAGTGCCACACCAGTCCTTTGGATCTTGGTGAGTTGGGACAGATTTGCCATCAACCTGGAGGAATAGTATTGAATATGTATGTAGACTGAATGTAGGGTTTGAATTGTAATGTGGTAAGATGCATTGTTAATGTGAACGTACCTGTAGACATGTTGCATTTGGGTGTGGGCTTTTTGTGTGCATCCTCCCCTAACCTTTACATATATATGTGTGTGTGTGTGCAGAGCTGCTCTCGCCGGCTGAGTCTGGCTCCTCCCCGGCTGTCCAGGAGCTAATGACACGGTTGGGCTTCCTGCTGGGAGACGCCATCCCCACCTCATCACAAACAAACATGGAGGAGAAGCAGGTAAACACAAACCCTACAGGTCTAAACACCTGAACTCAGACAGACATGCAATCTGATACACAAACAAACTGCCTGCTGCATCATGCCACTGAAGATTGCAAGATTAGGACGATAACATCTTTAGAAAAAGGAAACTGATTCTGAATGTTCTTTTCAGCCAGGTTACACCCAGTCAGCCTTAGATACCAGAGGTCATTTATCAGAGAGATCGATTACACAGCTGGAGCTGTTCTGCCATCAGAATCACACTTTCACTCCAGAGACACTACTGGAAGAGCTTTGTTTTAGAGTCCACTAAAAAAAAAAGGATTTTGTACTCTTCACTGCTGGCAAGATTGGCTTTTAATAAAACTTAAATTGGTGCTACATGACTAGAGTAAGAGGGCTGTGGGGTTCACTTTGGCATTCGTACTTCAGCACCCATAATGCACACAAGGCTGTTCTTATAAAATATGTATAAGTACAATCTGTAGTTTTCACAAAAGCTGGCAAAAGTGCAGGTGAGATGGGGAAAAAGTTCACATTGTTTATTTAGATACACTACCGAATTAGTAAGTGACTGTCAGATAAAAAAAAAAAGCTTTATTTAAAATTATATATTTATATACATTTTATTCATTTGTGTATTTATTTACTTGTGTGTGACGGCTTAGATTTGTGCTTTATTGTGCCAGCTGTAATATGTGACCCTGGACTACAAAACCAGTCATAAGGGTCAGTTGTTTGAAATTGAGATTTTAACATCATCTGAAAGCTTAATAAAAAAGGATATGACAATATTTGGTCGAGATAAAACTATTTGAAAATCTGCAGTCTGAGGGTGCAAAATCTAAATATTGAAAAAATGACCTTTAAAGTTTTTAGCAATGCATGTTACTAATGAAAAATTATGTTTTGATTTACAAAATACCTTAATGGAACGTGATCTTTACTTAATATCCTAAAGATTTTTGGCATAAAAGAAAAATCAGTAATTTTGGCCAATAACATGTATTTTTGGTTTTGTGGTCCAGGGTCACATATACTACTCACTTATGACTAATCACTTGTTTTGATCTTCATTCAGTGTCTTTTTCTATTTGTTTCTAATGTTTAAACACGTATGTGTTGGTGTGTCCACATCATCAAAACCGCTGTATGATGTATGAGGTGTTTATCTGAGATCTAAGTCCCTCTTAAGAGGCTTACGTAGTGTTTTTATGGATTGTTGCACACAAAGCTACTAGTTGCTGAATTCATCTCCAGACATGCTTCATCAGTCATGTATTATCACAAATGAGAAGCTGCTTTCTGATTGGCCAGTTTCTGATTTTCCCTTCTGGCTTTTCAAACGCAACGCATTAAGTATGAATGCTGGTTTCTGCGTATTTGCCGCCTTGTACGTGCGCTGCTGCTTTATAAGGGTAGAAACGGTCTTGATGTGGAGAAGCACCCTGGAGATGTTGCTGCCGGTGAGTAATGCAGTTTCTCCGCGGGAAAACGAATGATGCGGGTGGAGCAACAGTGTCCCCCTTACGCACGCTATTGCAGCACTGAGGAAATTATTGAACAGGTGCATGAAGCTCTACCTGAAAGCTTGAGCTCTGCTTTACTCTGATGTGTGTTTGTGTGTGTGGAGAGAGATGAGGATCTTTCATTGGTGAGCGGCTGGCAGGCAACAGTTCTCTGGGGACCAGGGCTCCGGTACACTGATTCCCCTCACACACACACACACACACACACACACATGCACATGCACACCATCACTCTCCCTGACCTATATAGAGTGCGGAGAGAGGTAAGAAGAGAGGACAGAGTAGTATCTAGGATTTGATGTACTCTGTAGAGTGTTAAAACAAGAGTCATGCAGAAATCTTCAGTCTGTTGGTTTATGCTCTGTAAGCACTTCTGTCAGATATGCAGAAGGTAGATAATTTGTAACACACCAACATTTATAGGCTTAGTTCTTTGGAACTAAGCGTACAGTTCTTGAAACTTCTAGAGTGACAAACTTAAAGTTATAGTTTACCCAAAAATGAAAGTTGTGTTATTACTCACCCTTTTGGTTCCAAACCCGTAGGAATTTAATAAAATAATAATAATCACATGCCAGTGCCACTACACAGGATTACGGTGAGCAACTACCGAGCCTGTAGAGATCTTTGCTATATTGGTATGTTAGCTTAAAGGATAAAGCCAAATATTATTTCATGATGTAGTAATTTTATTTACAACAACAATTTATATCATGACATAGTCATTATTTTATCTTTGTTATTAATAATAAGAACCTAATTTAATTTTTTTCCTAAATTCTATTTTAATTTTGCTAGACTCTATTTTAATGGTTACATTAAAAAAATATTTATCAAAAAGCATGTCTAATTAATTAAAATCATGAAACCTGCAGAATTTAACAGGAGTTTATTAAAAGTTTAACAAAAATTACATGTTTTTAAGGCCCTAAGGTAAATAAATTCTGGTAAATATATTTTTCTGGTAAATATTAAATTTTAATATTTTTATTTTTTTATTATTAGTAGTAGTACTATCTTTTCATTAAGTAATATATTAATATATTTAATATATTAATATAAACTTATTTTGACGGGTTGCTGTGAAGACCTTTAGGGTCTTCAATATATGACGATAGTTTTCTGCAAAAGAAACGGTAAAATCTCAGAGCAGTTCTAGAGATTATGTTCATGTGTTTATGTACTCATATATTGAGGTGGCAGAGGCTGAAAACACAGCGAGGTCACGCGTACGTGTGTAGTAAAAAAAACTGTGCGTCTGTGCCATTCACCAACACAGACACGCAGAAATACGGCTCTTATTGAAATGCATTCTTAAAGTACCGGTACTAGTAAAATGAGGAATCGTACTGTTTTTAAAAGCAGGGTATCGCGATACTTTTGAAGTACCGGTATATCGTGCAACACTACTACAATGTCACCAAAGCTCGTCCCAATTGGTCTGACGGGGGCGCTACAGCGATCAAAAGTACGAAATTGCTCATAACCCCTAAACTGTTCTTTGCAGACTCAAGTGTCTTATGTTGTTGGACATTTTTGGGTATTTAGCAGTTTTTGAAAAATTTACTTTTGCAAACTAGTCCTAGGTTTTTCACCCGATTGGAACCAAACCAGTGCAAGAGGCTTCTCTGGAGAGTGTATATCATTAATTATCAAAAGCAAATGACAAACTTTTGACCCTTTGTCAAAAAGGGACGCAAAAACATTTGAAAAGGGGCAGGGCTAGCTTTACTAAAATGGCTATAACTTTTGAACGGAATGGGATATCTTCGCCAAACTCACAACACGTATGTAAGAGCTCAAGCGGAGGTCACATGAAAAAAGCCGCAGAGCTTGGCCACTTGGCGGTGCTATAAGAAGGAAAACATTTTTAAAATGGTCGTAATTACGCAACAATTTGTCTTATCAATGTGAAAATTGGTACGCACAGTCACAGTCAGGTCCAAAGTGCCAGAAGCATCTACAAGGACATTTTCGTAACTCAAAAAACATGGGTGATATAGGCCATTGAAATTTTAACACCTATTAGACAAAGTTAACGGAACGAAATTCGTTGGGCCTGTTTGACGGGCCCAAAGGTCTATGAGAAATTTGAAAGAAATCAGCCACTAGGAAATATCACACTTTCCAAGGACATAAATGATTGTATAGTCACACATACGCACAATATTCGTATGATACGTTAGACCTCCTCGTTCCACACAACTTTGTGTCTAGAACCACTGCTGTCAAACAAACCATTAAATGATTAAAAAGATGTAAAAACCTACTTTTGAGAACTAGTCCTAGGTTTTTTCACTCTGAAAAAAACAGCACCAAAAAAAAACACTGCAGTACATTTCTCTGGAAAAAAAGTTTAAATTTACCCTCTGGAAAGATATAACAGGGTCTATTAGAAAAGGGGCCTGTCCAAATATATCCAAAAGCCTATAAAGCTTCAAAGAAAACTCAAAACTTCACGAAACCTGGTGAACACATCCGACAGGTTGAGAGAGATTGACCACAGCTGCTGCTACAGTCATAAACATTACAAACATTACAAAAACACCATATTTCTATGGCAAATTACCTGTATTTGCCAAAAAAGCGCTTGAACCCCAGTAATCACTACTTGCCCTTACCCTTTAATCATGGTTAATTAATTTGATATATAAATAGCAGCTAGTCATAATTACAGCAGAAATACCAAAAATATCTTGGCTTGTATTTGCTTTAGATGTTGTGTTGGAGAATGGGACTTTTGAGTCAAGGAAGTTGAGAGCTACTGAACCCCCAAGTCAACATGAAACACATTTCCGTACTGCGATGGGAAGTGCATGTAGAAATTGATTTAATTTTTTCCGTTTTGTCTTGATTTAACTTTGGAAAGTTGTCATCACAGATGAATTTTTTACCTTAAGACCAGGATTAAGAAACCTTCAAGTTTCAAAACCTTTAATCCAGCAGAGCTTGTTTTCTTTTTTTCTCTTTATGTTTACGTGTTGGCTTGTTTTACCAGATTTGCTGATTCACTCTTGATCCGTAACTAAAGTATTGTCAGTGTAAACACTGGTAAAATCCGGATGCGTGTTTGTCTGTGTGTTGGTTACTGTAGCCATTGCAGGGCTGAATCTGGTTCTAAAAGCATCTTATTGGTTGCTTATATTGGAACAAAAGCAGACTGGAGGGCTTGGAGTATTTTTGGCCTTGCCCTTGTATGGACATAAGAGCTGAGTTTAACAGTTTCCATCTATCACTTTATCTCCTCGCTCCCTTTTTGCTTTTCCTCCCGTCTCTTCTTTTTTCCTTCATGCAATGTTTATTTATTTATTTCTTCTGTTTGCTTCTTTTGCTTCATTCCTCCCTCCCTCTCTCTCTCTCTCTCTCTCTCTCTCTCTCTCTCTCTCTGTAGTGCATAGTGTCCAGTCAAGGCGTGAGTCCCTGCTCCACTCTGACCAGCAGTACGGCGTCTCCCAGTGCTGAGAGCCCCTGTTCCACCTTACCTGAGACCACTTCCAGCAGCAGGGCTCCTGTTATCTGCTCCAGCACCTGCTCCACCGCCACCTCCACCATCATCACCACACCCAGCTCCACCCTGGAGAGCAAGGACAGTGGAATCATAGGTAACATCTACCGCCCTACTTATCAAAGACCTCCTGCTACCATTTTTCATGGTATTTAAACAGTTGCTTTCAGCATATAGGCTGCAAACAAACTTTTTGTCGATAATTTCAGAGTTAAGGCTCTTTCAGATTGAACACAAAACAAAATGAGAAACAACTCACTGATGAATGGTCTATTCAAGCCAAGCGTGAAAGCATATCTGTCGGGCTGAATTAAAAGCTGGTTCGCCATCCAGCTGTCAGAAGCACAAGAGAAAATGTTCAATACATTGTTTCATTTTTCATTTTTATTGCTGAAATTACAGAAATGACATTTAACTAAAGTCAAATCATTTGTGTTTTTTGTTTAGAATAATTTAATCATCGAATCAGCAGGAAAAATGCTGGCATATGAAGTGCTGCTCTATTTTTCATCTTTTGACAGAACTAAAAAGTTTTTAATAGAAAGGTATTTGATGCAAAAGTGTGCTTGTTTGTGGAATATTATTTGCAAACAGCTAATTAATCATGGCTTATGATATATTCGTCTATTTAGAGTAGGTTTCAGACTTTTTGAGTGCAAAGACACTAATGCCTGGTGATTAAAGAGATATTTCAACCAAAAATGAAAATTCTTCCATCATTTGCTCACCTTCATGCCATCCCAGATATATATGACTTTCTTCATGTAATCACAAACAAAGATTTTTAGACAAATAGTCAATAGAACATAACAGTAATCCATGCAACCCTAAGTGATTATTTTTCTTAAAAGGGTGCTATTATGCTTTTTCATTTTTTGAACTTTAGTCAGTGTGTGGTGTGTATCTTTGGGCATAAAAAAGATCTACAAAGTTACAAATCTTAAAGTTCACTCCAAAGGAGATATGTTGTTTTTTAAAAATCCATTTTCAAGAACTACAATGAACAGCTCCTTTGGACTACAACATTTGTTTTCCGCATGCAATGATGTCACAACGCGGTTCATTAGAATATCATTAAATTAAATCCCGCCCACGGAAATTCTAATTGTTGAAGGGAGGGTAGGGACGAGGTGGGGGATTAGCCTAACTGTAGCGATGCAGCGTGGACAATCGCTTCAACGAGCCGCAGCATGGCGGGTATAAACATAAGCATTGACTAGAGTAACTGCTTCAGAGCTGTAACACGCCGCAGACGTGTGCAGTGTGTGGTAAGAGATTTATTTATCATACAGTGTAGATAGCTTCACTTACAACGTGAGTGTTTTTTTAAAATGCATAAACTTGCACTAGACTAGGCTAGACTGATCAGTGATGGTGTTCTTTAATAATGTTAGGCTGCATTTAGCCTTATGCTGGAACTGGTTTCGGGCAATGAAACCAAGTATGTAAATAATTATATACATTAGCATGATAATGTCCTGTATTGGCGATCTCGCAGGCTGATGATAGGACCCAACACTACTGTAGCATATTATTTACTCACGCTTCATGCATCCTAAGTGTATATGACTTCCTTTCGTTCAGACATATGCAATCAGAGTTATATTAAAATTTATCCTGGAACTCCCATGCTTTAGAACTGCTTAGACGGGTGTTTTTCCTCATCAGTCCAAAATAAGTCCAATAATATGCATCCATCCATAACAAGAAAAATATCCATGTTTAATACGTAAGAATCACTTTAATCTAGCTTGTGCTAACAGTTGTACACGGAACTTGCTTCTTTGAGAAGGGCTGTGGCAGTACTGAAACACTGTCTAAGCTGTTCACCAATCACAACACAGTGAACAGCTAACAACATTTCGTTTTCGGAAGGCGGGCCTTCATTACCCGAAACTAACTTATGTGCTAGGCTGGGAGAAATGTATTGTAATAATGTAAATTGTTAAAAATAATGCATTTTTCGAACCACTAAGCATGAAAGCATGTTCTAGTACACCCCCAAAACAAAATCAAGACTTTGTAAAAGAGCATAATAGGGCCCCTTTAAAAACTTTGTTTGTGTTTGTGGGATGGCATGAGGGTTTGTAAATAGGAAAGGAATTTCATTTCTGGGTGGAGTTTCCTTTTAATGCCAGTTGGCAAAGCAAAGCATAACTCCGTAAAACTACTGAATTGTGATTGGTTTATATTCAGATTTCATGGTTTAGTGCATCGAGCTCTTGAGGAGTTATTTCTATTTATTAATAGTCAATGTCAGAGTTCTATATTTCCTTTATACAGGGTCAGTTTCACTCCCTCATTCTCTTTCTGCTCTTCTTCTATGTCTCTCAGTGCTGTTTATGAGTTTTTCAGCATCTCTTGCATGTTACAGCACATTTAAAGATACTGACATAAGTGTGTATGTTTATGCATGACTAACTTTTCTGCACCACCAAAAAACAGCACCAGGATCGAGAGGAAGTGAGCGCTAGACTTCCTGAGACGACTTATCAAAGCTGTTTATTGTTTGTTAACTTTCTTGAAGTGTTTTTGTTGGCCTGTGCTGTTAATGCTCATGAGTCTGAGACACGCTCTATCAAAACTGGGACAGCGTTGTGTCTTTATTTCAGGTCTGCCGGAGGTTTCTTGAAGTAGGACATCAGTAGATTTTTTTTAAAGCCCAAAATAGTGTTTTTCTATTTGGTTGCGGCAAAGAAAGGTCAGAGACAGCTGCATTAAAGCAAAAACGTCTGACAGCAATTACTTGAACTGGAGTTCTATTTGATGTCTTTGCACTTCAAGATTATTGTTTGTTGACCATCTCTCCAAAGCCGCCTTTGATGGTTAATTCCTGCGTTCTTTTCCGTGATGTTCTGGTTTGACCTTCTGTATCGTTCTCTCCTCTTGTGTCCTTCCCATTAATATCTGGCCCCTCCCCCCATACCTCATTCACCTTCATCTCTCTCTTTCTCTCCATCCTGCAGCAACAGTCACCAGCTCCAGTGAGAATGAAGAGCGCTGTGGCTCTAGTCTGGAGTGGGCGAAAGATGGTGGTACGGGTGTGAGGGGCGAGAACGGGCGTACTGCTCATGTGCCCTGCAATCCCGTCACCCCAGAGCAACCAGCGGCGTCCGGGGAAGCCCAGCTGAGGACAGGCACCACAGGAGGGTCAGCACCCGTTGTGACATCACCTGTGGATGGACCAATCACGTACCACAGCACTTCTTTGGTTATGCCACGGCCAAATTCTGTGGCAGGTGAGTAATGAATCATCAGATGCTGTATTATTTATCTTTGTATTCTAAATTTTGGATAAGGGGTTTGGTACTTCAGTGTTTTCTGCACTACTATTAATCATTCCACCTCTGCTGTTACAGCAGCACTAAAGCTAAAAGAAGTTGTATATACTTCTTACAGCATGCTAAAAGAAGTTGTATTTTTCCCAAGATGTAAGCTTGGGATTTGAATTGAATGTGATTAGAAAAAAAAATGCTGTGTACAGCAAAATAATGTGAAGACAATATGTCTTTCTGTTGCTTTGTCTTTACTTGCTAACCACTAATTTAGTCTGATTCACAAACATTTCTGTTTGAATAAACTCATTGAATCAGTCAGTAACTGAACTGCTAAAATATTTTTTACTGTTTTAAAGTCTAATGATCATCAAGGCTGCATTCATTTGATCAAAAACAGTGAAAACAGCAATATTGTGAAAATTACAATTTAAAGTAACAGTTTTCTGTTTTCTGTAGGGTCAATTTTTTGAAATTGGGATGTATACATCATCTGAAAGCTGAATAAATAAGCTTTCCATTGGTTTGTTGGGATAGGACAATATTTGTTCAAGATACGACTATTTAAAAATCTGGAATATGGGGGTGTGAAAAAAAAAAATCTAAATACTGAGAAAATCACCTTTAAAGTTGTCCAAATTAAGTTTATGCACTTACTAGTGCATATTACTAATTAAAATTTAAGTTTTGATTATTTTTACTGTAGGAAATGTACAAAATATCTTCATTAAACATAATCTCTACTTACAGTTGAGGTCAAAAGTTTACATCCCCCTTTCAGTATCATTAAAAATATTAATTATTTACCAAAATAAGAGGGATCATACAAAATGCATGTTATTGTTTATTTAGTACTGACCTGAATTAGATATTTCACATAAAATATGTTTACATATAGTGCACAAGAGAAAATAATAGCTAAATTTATAAAAAGTTTACACCCCTTTTTTTTTTTTGTTTAATGATAGTTGTTCATGAGTCTCTTGTTTGTCCTTAACAGTTAAACTGCCTGCTGTTCTTCAAAAAAAATCCTTCAGGTCCCACAAATGCTCTGGTTTTCCAGCATTTTTGTGTATTTGAACCATTTCCAGCAATGATTGTATGATTTTGATATCCATCTTTTCACACTGAGGACAACTGAGGCACTCATATGCAACTATTACAGAAGGTTTAAACACTGAAGGAAAAACGATACATTGAGCCAGGGGGTGAAAACTTTTGAACAGAATGGAGATGTGTACATTTTTCTTATTTTGCCTAAATATAATATTTTTTCATTTAGTATTCCCCTTTAGAGGCTACAGTACATGTTTCCCAAAAGACAAAATAAGTTAGGTTTACTTCAAATTCCAAACGTTTTCATCCCCTGGCTGTTAATGCACAGCAGGCAGTTTAACTGTTCAGGACAAACAAGGGACTCATGAACAACTATCACTAAACAAAAAAAACAGCTGAATGAGTTTGTTGCTGGTCTCCTTAACACAGTAGCATGTCCTAGAAGGGAAAAGCTCAGTGCGATGTATCGCCTGGCTGCCTCTCTTCCTGCGGCTTGTGGAAAGCTCTGTAAGCGAGTGGCTTTGATTTCCTCTTGCTGTAAAGCTAAATAGGGAAATTGCTGTCAGATATACAGAATGACTCCAACAAAGCAAAATGTCTCGCCAAGTGCCTGTCTGTGGTGATCTTTGTCCTATAGAGCGGTGAAACTGGAAGCTAATGTATTTATATCTGTGCAGCTTGCAAGGGCTGGATCACGGTATCACATTTAAGACCCTTCACAAATGAATGCAACGTGACAAATGACAATCATCATCCCTGTGTGTATGCACGTCTGCAGGGATTATGGGTTTCAAGCAGATTAGATTATGGGACAGGATAGGAGATTGTACAGGGATGAGTGGAGAGGGAGGGTTATAGTGTGGCAGGCAATGAAAAAGATGAATGAAATGAGTCATTGATGGATTGAATGAATAAATGGATGAATTAAGATTGAGTAATACACTCTCAGGAAAAAAAAGGTACAACTGGGGTGGTAACCTTTTAAACAGTACACCCTAAAGGGTGCATATTGGTACTTTAGAGGTACATGTTAGTACTTAAAGTCTACATATAAGTACCTATGTGGTTTTTTGAGAGTGTGCAAGCCAAAACACCTAAAGTGTGCAAGATGCTATAGGATCAACGCCTGTGATGGCAATTACAAAATGTTGAAAATTGATTTTCTGAATCCAGTTATTCTGAATATTAAAACTTTTCCTTGCCCGTTGTCATTGGACCGCTATATTAAGTCATGTTTTTATGTAATGGATGGATTCTTATAAATTAAGTGTGTACCAGACATTCTGAAACATATTTAAGACTGTTAATTCTCCAGTTTTTTCTTGCCTAGAGGAAGTAATAAGTAGAACAGCTTCCCTCACTCTCCTCTTATACTTATTTTGTGTGTTTTTTCGTGTCTAAATACTGCTTGTGTGTGTGTGTGTGTGTGTGTGTGGATGAATTGAGGTGGGTGGGGGTGTTGGGTACACGTGTTCCTCCACACACAGCAGCAGATTGTGTTTGTTCTTCACAGAGATCACAGAGGTGGCATGTAATCTCTCTGCTGTCTGTGAGCCAAACACAACCCTAAATGACTCTCTTTCCCTCATTCTGTCTCTCTCACTGCAGCCACTAGCAGTACGAAACTGGAGGAGCTGCGGTATCTGGATGAACAGAGGAATGCTCCCCAGCGCTCCTCTATGCGTTTACAATGGCATGGAGCTCACACAGGGGGCCGCAGTCAAGAAACTAAAGGTGCTGACTAACCACTACAACTTACCAAATGAAATTCAAACCCTGTAATAACTTTTACATTTATTGCACTAATTTATATAATTTTATAATATAATTTTGGTTAATTTCATTTGATTGATTAACAAACATCTTTAAAGGGATAGTTCACCCAAAAATGAAAATTCTGTCATTAATTCTGCCACAATGTTGTGGTACTCTTGTGAGCGTGGGTGAAAAGCTGGCACGGAAGAGAAGAAATTGAATAAAGTCATTATTTTTTATTTTCTTTGCGCACAAAAAGTATTGTCGTAGCTTCATAAAATTAAGGTTGAACCAGTGATGTCACATGGACTATTCTATCAATGTCCTTACTACCTTTCTGGGCCATAAACGTTTCAGTTGCGTTGCTGTCTATGCAGGGTCAGAAATCTCTCAGATTTCATCAAAAATATCTTAATTTGTGTTCCTAAGATGAATGTTTTATGGGTTTGGAATGATGTAAGGAGGAGTAATTAATGTATGGCCCTATGGAATCTGTTCCCCAAATTCTGTTTTTCCCATTTAAATTTTTCTGGATTCTATTTTTTTTTTTTTTTTTGTTTTGTTTTTTTAATTTTTCTAGATTCTGTTTTAATGGTTAATTTTTTTTTTTTTAAACAAAAGCATGTCCAATTGAAATCATGAAACAATTTAACACTTATTAGGTGTTTAACAAAAATTACACTTTTAAAAAATATTTTTTTTCTCCCTAAATTCAGTTTTATTTTTACCAAATTCTGTGTTCTCCATTCATTTTCTGGGTTTCATTTATTGGTTTTATAAAATTTTAATAATCAAAAGTGTTTCTAATTTATTGATGTTTTTTTTTTTTTTATAATATGTATATATATATATATATATATATATATATATATATATATATATATATATATATATATATATATATATATATATATATATAGTTTTTTCAGAAATATTGTGTTTTTACTTTTTTTTTCTGGTAAATATTTTCTTCTGGTAAATATTCCATAAAAAATAATGTTTAAATAAGTTTATTATTAATAGTTCTATCATTACATGAAGTAACTTTTTTTTTTTCAAAAGATATTTAATATTTTTATCAAAAGAAATTGTAAAATGCTCATGAAGTAATTCTCAGAGCATTTATAGAGATTGTTTGTGTGTTCATGTACTCATATATTGAGGCGGCAGAGGCTGAAAACACAGTGAGTGCCATGCGCACCTCAGTATGTGTGTAGTAAACGAAACTGTGTGTCTGCACCATTCATTCACACAGAGACACTCAGAACATTCATATTTAAGAGCAGGATTCATATTTAAATAGTATTTTTGCAGCTTAATATTCACAGACGCTAGTCCATATCGTGACTTCATTTAAGTTTACTCACCCTCTTTTGATATATTTATCCAAAATTTGGTAAATTCTGTGACAATCCACGTTACAGACAGTAAATTCTAACTTTTTACGAATGGATTCTGTGATTCTGCGATAAATGAATGTTAATATAAAGTTTAACCCTGTGAAGACCACATAAAGCAGCAATGCATTGAACCTCCATAATGTGACATGTATCTGAGATGTAAACAATTATTGTTTTATTTATAATTTATTAATATATTTATATGTTATATATTTACAGTGTTATTAATTTATTTTATTTTGAATATACAGTGATTACACGTTTTTCCCAGTCTATTTCAGTTCCGAGGCAGAGGAAGTTTTTACATTTTGAAAATACTTTGCAACAAGGGACATTGATAATGAAAATAAATTAGGTGTTTGGGCTCCATTTTATGTTTAATGGAAGCATTTCAAGGCCTTATGATTCATTCTCATTTCATTTGAAATATGTCCTGCATTGATTGTGTGTATGAGCGTGTGGTTTATTTTAACACCTGTGTTTGTTTGAATCCTGCAGCTCGTCTTACGCCCTACAAACCAGTGGACATCATGCTCAAACCCCTGCTGTTTGAGGTGCCCAGTGTCTCTATGGATGCAGTGTTTGTGGGTCGTGAGTGGCTGTTTCAGCGGCTGGAGGAGGTGCTTACAGGGGGAGGAGATGCCGGTGAGGGTAAAGGGGCTGTCATCATTGGTAACGTCGGTTTCGGAAAGACAGCGGTGATCTCACGGCTGGTGGCTCTCAGCTGTCATGGTGGACGAATGAGACAGATTGCCTCCAACAGCCCTGAAGCTACACCTCAGAGTAAGATGCCCCTTTAGGAATAGTTTAACATTTTGTATTTACTCAGTCTCATGTCATTCCAAAACTATATGAAAACATGTTTTAAATCAACAGTGGAAATCCTGAAGATGTTCTGGGTTTTGATCTTCATTACTTGTGAACTTATAGATTATATGCACTCAAGGCTTTATATATATATATATATATATATATATATATATACATATATATATATATATATATGCAACAACAGCAATGTAATATAAAAAAACAGTATGCAATAACAGCAATGTAATATCTAATTAAGAAAAAAAAGCAAAACACGGATTTGAACCCCGGTTGATCACTTCAAAAAAGACTTCAACGTGTACTTTACCATCTACGCCACTGGAGCTGTTATTAGAAGACTAGTAATGATAAAGATTACTAGTTACTAATAAAGATTAGTAATGCTTTGTAATTACACATTAGTGGGCGGAGTTAGTGTAAATGGCCTCTGCCAACAAGGCAAGCTATTTGCACTTGTAAATAGACACTCCATTTTTTTAATTTGTTTTTAGCTGTTCTTTTTGATAGTCAACTTATTTTCTGGTTCGTCACAGGCACGAAGATACATCTTTCATTTCATCAAAGTCATCACGTTTTCGAGCCATTTCATGTTTCATTTTGACGTGTGTATATGTGTGTGTTAGTAATACCTGTATTCAGCACTTACTGACTGTTATTTGTAGGCAATGCGTGCAATAACAACTTGAATTTTTATTATATAATAGGGGAGTTGTGTGTGTGTTTGTATTGTAGATCGAGGGGCTGATGCTCATCAAACCAATCAGCTGAACCCCCCTTCACAGAGTCCCCTCCACAGCAACAGCTGCCCCCCGACCCCAGACACACACCGGCACAGAGAGGGTGCAGTCAAACGCCTGGCTAGCAAGGTACATACTTACAGCCCTTTTTGGACAGGAATAGTTTTTAGTGAGGAGGTCAGGTAAATCTGTTTTTCACAGACATACCTGTCCGTATCAAGTGTGCATGTCTCATACAACCTCTGTAAATATCACAGAGCACATTACAGTGTTTTTTCTGACTAACTTGTGGTTCCTCTGAAATCTAATCTTGGAGGAATATCTGTAATTTGCAGTATATACATTTTTCACAGCAGATTTGTCTTCATTTATTTTGACCTTCCCTGAATACCATTGCAAGATAAATTACTTGCTACAACGTCTGGAGCACATACACTACTGTTCAAAAAATTGGGCTCAGTAAGATGTATATTTTTTTATGAATAATTTTCATTAGTAAAGATGCATTAAACTGATCAAACGTGACAGTAAAGACATTTAGCATGTTAAAAAAGATTTCTGTTTCAAATAAATGGATCCTTTCTATTCATCAAAGAATCCTGAAGAAGATGGATGCTGAAAATGGATGCTGAAAATGGATGCTGAAAATTCAACATTGGAATGAGAAATAAACTATATTTTAAAATATATGCAAACAGTTTTTGGTAACACTTATAGTATAGGGAACAATTCTCACTATTAACTAGTTATTAGCATGCGTATTAACATATTGGCTATTTAATAGCACTTATAAAACACATATTCTGTGTGAACTTATTCTACATTCCTAGTCTTACCTAATACCTAAACTTAACAACTACCTTACTAACTGTTAATAAGCAGTAACTAGTTATTAAATAGTAGTCAGTGATTTATTAATAGCAAGAATTGGACCTTAAAATAAAGTGTGAACCCGTTTTTTTTATTGTAATAATATTTTATAATAATACTGTTTTTAGTGTGTTTTTAATAAAAATGTTGCCTTGGTAAGCATAAGGGACTTATTCCAAATCCTTGAAACTTGGAACTACCAAAAATCTTGAAACTTTTTGAATGCAAGTGTACTATTTATTATTGTTTGTTTGTTTTTATGTCAACCTTCTGGGTAAAATAACAGTTGATGGTCAAGTACTACTAACTGGCATTTTATTTAGTGGAAGAAGAAAATTTAAATCAAACAGATTTCAATCTCTGAAACAGCTTGGAATGGCCACTGTAGTCCACTGGTCTGCACTTTAATTAATTCCTTCCCTTAATTATATAAATAATGTTCTAATTATATTACATACTTAATTCTTGTTTATTTCAATAGGCTTCATGACAGACGCTTCCAGGACACATGAACTTGCATAACGCCCACTTCAAGACAATAGGCCCTGTTTAAATAATAATTTTTTGATTGAGTGATTTTAAAAAATGGAAGCTCTTCAAAACTGTTTACAGCAAAAAAGAGATTCCAGCGAGCAGCTCTCATGTTTATTTATAAACACACATGATGTTTTGTGCGACGTTTTAGATGAGTCATTCCGTGACAGAGGCAAACTACATGCCACATGCATATTTAACACTTTGCTCTGTGTGCCAGTATGTGTGCGTGTTTTCCGTTTACATCTGGACCTGAACCTTCTCTGTTGAGTCTTCTAGTCACGTCTTTTTAATCAGCCATCTGTCAGTAGAAAGTCGTTTCAGGCCACGATTTCATTCTCACTTCTGTTCAGAAGCTTGGAGTCTCCGGAATTTTAGAACGATTTGGGACTCATGATATTCAAACAAACCTTAAAGGGGTTATATCACGAGGAATCAAATTTTCCTTGATCTTTGAGATAAAAGAGCTCCATGTGCTTTGAAAACCTACAGTACGGTAATTTTCAGAACCCAAAACCTCCTCCCCAGTGGAAGAGCATTTATAAGCTCCAAAATAGACTCTTGTACCTTCTGCAAAGATAATGGTTTCAACACATGGCTACCCGCATTGATGCAATAATGACGTTTATTTGTTGATCAGAATCTTGGTGAGGAAATAAGGAGAGAGCAGGACTGATCCTGTAACAGTGTAATGCATGATTTACAAAGAGCAACGAATAAAAGGCGGAAAGAAGCAAAAACGCATTCTCCTTTAAAGTACATAGATAATGGAACTGTTCACCCAAAATTGAAAATGATCATCCTTTACTCACATATGGCATTGTTTAGTAAAACAAATGAGGGATACATTTTGGATCTAAAATTAATATAAAAGTATTCCATGTGACTTTCCTATGGAAGCCCGTTTCCACCACTGCGTAAAAAAATTAAAAAGGTAATTGCGACTTTCTGTCTCACAATTCTGACTTTTTTTTCTCAGAATTGTGATATAAACTCGCAATTGCGAGAAAGCTCAGTATTGTGAGATTTAAACTCGCTCCTCTGTAAAATAAAGTCACAATTCAGAGAAATAAAGACAGAATTGCAAGATATAAATTCACAATTTCGTCTTTTTCCCCTTGTAATTCTGACTTTAAAACAAGAGAACATTTCTCTTTATAAATCACAATTGCGAGTTTATATCTCGCAAAAAAGATTTTGTGGGTTGAATTGTGAATTGTGGTTTTATATCTTGCGAGTTCATATCACACAATTCAGAATCATACAAAATTGTGAGACAAAAAGTCGCAATTACCTTTTTTTAATTATGACTTTATGCCTTGCTATTCTGGCTTTATATCTCGCAATTGAGTTTATATCATGCAATTAAAAAAAAAGTCAGAATTGCGAGTTTATTTAATTCAATTCTAAGAAAAAGTCAGAATTGCGAGCTTATTTAATTCAATTCTGAGAAAAAGTCAGAACTGCGAGCTTATTATGCAATTCTAAGCAAAAAGTCACAATTGTGAGTTTTTTTCATGCAACTGCGAGTTTGTCACGCAATTCTTAGAAAAAAGTCAGATTGCAAGTTTATATCATGCAATTCTGAGAAAAAAGTCAGAATTGTGGGTTTATATCATGCAATTCTAAGAAAAGTCACAATTGTGAGTTTATATCATGCAATTCTAAAAAAAATAAGAATTGCGAGTTTATATCATGCAGTTCTAAGAAAAAAAGTCACAACTGTGAGTTTATATCATGCAATTCTTAGAAAATATCATAATTCTATTTAAAGTCGTAAGTACCTTTTTAAATCTTTTATTCAGTGGCAGAAACTGGCTTCCATACTTTCCATATTCCAAGTCTTCTGAGGTCATATTAGCATTGTGAAAACAGACCGAAATGTAATTCATTATTCACTGATAATTTTCCTTTTTGCTGCAACTGGATCGAGTTATGGAGTGAACTGAACTGAACCAGATTCATTAAGAAATCATTCGGATTATTGTCATGAAATGGATCAACAAATTAATTCAAAAGATTTGAATTAAAGAGTACTCCATTCATGAAACAGCCATTTCTACTTCCATTATGAATGTAACATTTAATCAAGATATCTAGATTTTCAGTGAATATCAGTTTCAATCTGTTCCTCATCAAAGCCATCATATGTAGCAAGGACCATTTTTATGGTACTTTTATGATGCTTTTTATTGGCTTGACCACATCAACTAAGGGCTGTTTTTCCCAAAGCATCATAAGCAAAAGTTAAGTAGATCATAAAGAACATTTTTTGCCAATTGTGTCTATCTACTTAGGTTTACAATGCTTTTAGGAAACACAGCCCAGAGCTGTCAGGATATTTTTCCATCTTATAATTCACCTTTTGGTTTACATGGGAAAAAAGAAAATCTTTCTTTTTTGCTTTCGACCTGTCAGAAACTCCCACTTGTAATGTTTTCCCATCTGTTTTCTGTTTTTACCTCCTTCACCCCCGTTTCTTCTGTTGTAGGTGGTGGCGTATCACTATTGTCAGGCTGATAACACGTACACCTGCCTGGTCCCAGAGTTTGTGCACAGTGTGTCCGCTTTACTGTGTAGAGCTCCTCGCCTCAATGCTTATCGAGAACTCTTGCTCAGAGAGACGCACCTGCAGAGCCTCCTCAGCTTACGCTCCTGCGTCCAGGACCCTGCCGCCGCCTTCCGTAAGGGAGTCCTGGAGCCCCTCACACTTCTACGCAAAGGTGAGACTCGTCACATGCTACCATCATTAATCACACCATCACATAAAAACTAAATATGTTTGCTCAGGGGTAATGGGGGGAGAAGAGTGCTCTTGCCTCATTTAATTTGGCCCAGTACGGATGTGAACAGATGGTCCTCAGAAACGGCTTGGATCACAAGGAACGACAGATGAAGGACTTAACAGGAATTTTAGAGAATGAGGCTAGAGCAAATTTCGAGTATGGAAATGAAGACAGAGAACTGTCACTCTGAACTCTTGATAGAAAATCAGTGTTCCTGGTTTGCAACATCAGATTAGAGAGAGAAGAGAGAAAAGTAGAGAAAACAGCTTCTATATTAACGTTGGGTAAATTCAGCATGACTGTAATTAGGGCTCGAGCACCAATGGTGCAAGGACCCTATTAGAATTGCTTAGATGCTGCTGCTTCTCCAAAATGGGTGGGTGCAGCAAAATGGCTCAGTAGCACCACCTATAAAAGTGCCTCTTGAGCTATATTTCACATACATGTACGAAATTTTATGAAACATATGAAATTTGACATATGTAACACCAATAACTACAAAAAAGTCCCTGGGGAAGTCCGAAACCCAACAGGAAGTCTGTTATTTTGAATTTTCTAGGCAAGTTTTGTGCCGTTTTTGCCATTTTCAAACATTGTATTTAAACCAAAGACTATAGAATACCCAAGACCTGTCACTTCTATAGTTTTGAATGGGGAAAAAATGCAACGCTCATTATGGCTGCGAAGCCCCGCCTTCAGAATAAATGAGCCAATCACTAATCTGTAAAGTCAGCGTGTCACTGCAGCTGCCGTTAGAAGTCCCGGTTGCTATAGAAACAGCCTCGGTACTGCGCACTGGCTGATCTCGCCTGAGAAATAAGTATTTTTTTTAACGCTATTGCAGTATAACATTGATGAGGTAGTTGTTCTCAGATTTCATTGGTGATTTCAAATATGAAATTTAATCGTAAGCTTGTTGAACAGTTTTGGAGAATTTGATGTTTCCCCATTCAAAAAGATAGGAACTGCACTTGCCTGCCCGAGAGGCATTTCAAAGATGGCCGCCGAGTAAAATGACTTGTCTTAAAGGGACTTTGATTTAAACGAACTCCTTCTAGAGATTTAAACAGACCAACACCAAATTTGTACAGTCTAATCTAAAGCCCTTTGTGACGTTAAATTGCAAAGATCTTGAGTTTCCTTTAAGAGTGTGTCCGTTGTGGCCTCACAAACTTTGTTTTGTCATGAAAAAGGAAATTGTTATAGCCAAGCGCCACCTGCTGGCAACAGAAAGTGGCATGTTTTACGATCTAATGAACTCCTCCTAGAGATTTAATGATATCAACATTATATTTGGTCAGTCTAATCTAAATGTCAAATTGTGAAGATCTTGAGTTTTCGTTAAATGGCGTGTCCGTGGCGGCCTGAGAAATTTTGTTGTTTCGCCATGTGCATAGAAGGTGTTGTAGCTCAGCCATGCAATGTCCGATCTGCACCAAACTTCACATGTTTGGTAAGAGTTCTGGACTGAAGACATCTAAAGGCTAATATTCAGTTATAATCATAGCGCCACTAACTCAAACATATCATGTTCAATCTGCACCAAACTTCATATGTTTGATAAAAGTGCTGACCTGATAACATCTACATGCCAGTATCCAATTATAGTCAAAGCGCCACCACCTAGTAGCAGGACAATAGGCATAAATTACTTTGACATATTCCTTCTATATTTACCACTTTAAATGCATATTACCCACCAGGTGGTGGTGAGCCCG
This sequence comes from Labeo catla, assembly GCA_012976165.1. NCBI lineage: Eukaryota > Metazoa > Chordata > Actinopteri > Cypriniformes > Cyprinidae > Labeo > Labeo catla. Next base: position 1,272,580 of record VONZ01000119.1, read on the forward strand.
GATGTGAGAGCCCTTTCAATGCTGCTTGCAGCTTTAACTAAAATGGTTATTTTGTACTTTGTACACATTCCAGCAGGGTGCAAATATTTCTAGTCATTATTTTGTATTAAAACTAAATAGCTGAGGCCAGTGATGAGCCAGTTTCTGTATCTCATGAAAGTGCACCTTACACATATTTTTTGTCATGTTTGATTTGGTAGCCTGATGTGTTGAATATTCTGTGTTTAAAAAAAAAAAAAAAAAAAATGCACAAAAAAAATCATTAATTAAGATAAAGTTAATGTCGCATGTCAAGTTTTATGTAATCTTTTGTCAAAATGTGTCTTTGTGGCTGTTGTCAAACTAGGCTGTGCTGGCTGTTAGTTGATTTTAATATTTATAGCCAAACAGCTAATTAGACATTGTTTTAAGCTACTGCTGTAGCTAATGCAGCATTATTCTAATCATACCAGTAGTTAATGTAGTAATTAAATTCTGATTAATGACCTCCATGTAATAGATTTTTCTTCTATCGTGGCAACATTAACAATTAATGATAGACTTGAAAATGAAATCATACTTTAGTATACAAGGAGATGCTTTCAGCAGTAACCTTAGCACCGATATTTTTGTAAAAACCTTCTCAAAAAGTAGGTATTGGCTGTGTTTTAGTCCTCTAAACTGACTGCTAAATTGCATTCAGGTTTTCCAGAACTGAATGGCCTCATTTTATGATCCAATCAGTTGGTGATTGATAAAATCAGGTCCTGCCCTGATTTATTTTTCTGGTTGAATAATATCTTATTTTACTTTAAAAAGCACCAGACTATGGAAGTAATTACGGTTTGCAACTTCAAAGGAATAATTCACCCCAAAATTAATATTCTGCCATCATTTATTCACCCTCATGCTGTTCCAAACCTGATTTACTTTCTTCTGTGGAACTCAAAAGCAGATGTTAGCCAGAAAATGTAATTTACTCTATACAATGAAGGCGAATGAGGATAGGTGCTGCTGAGCTCCAAATATGAAAGAAATGTCACTTTTATGTGAATTATTCCTTCAACAAATTGTATTCTGAAGGGTGCAGCTATTTGTCAAGTGGCAAGTACTCAAAAACTGTGAGAGTGAGAGTTTCACTACAGACTGCAGGCACTTTTTCCTACTCAACATATGGTGAAAGAAAGCAGCATGCAGGGTTTTATTGTGCTGGGTGTTCTGAAATCACCTAGTACATGAAACCAGCAGTACACATTGTTCCTGTTAACTTTTCAGAAGAAAAACCTGAACACACCCACGTAATGCCAAGATGCAAAATCTTAACAAACTCAGGGCGCGCGTTTGACTTCTAGTTCGCCTAACCGTGTTGTTTCTGTTGTGTTGTGCAGAGAGGAAGATTCCAGAAGAAGATTACATCATCCTAGTTGATGGTCTTAATGAGGCAGAGTTCCACAAACCAGACTATGGAGACACCATTGCATCTTTCATCACCAAAATCATCCCTAAATTCCCCATTTGGCTTAAACTGATTGTGACCGTCAGAGTCAACCTAGTGGTAAGTGGTTTTGTTTTTGCGCAGACTGCATCTTTACTTGGACTAGACTGGTTGTAATACAAAGCAAGACCATCGAGAAAGTTTGAAATGCTCTGTGTCCTGATGTGATCTGAGCTTTCAGAATGATTGCGGTGGTGAGTTTTGGATGCCGGTCAGTGGCTGGTGTTGTAGGGTGGGTGTGTGTAATCCATGTCTGATCAGAGCTGGACTCCGGCCTGCAGGAACCGAGCTTATATAAGAGGGGATAAGGGCTGTGATGCAACACCGCAGATGCTACACATGTCCCTATACACTTTTCACACACGTACACCGTCTCTTTCTCTCTCACTCACTACTTCTCGGAGCAGTGACCTAAAAGTGCCAGACAGCCCACACAACCAGGCTGCCAGTGTTTATTCTACAACATTAATCCTGCAGTTGTTTTGATTGGAAAACATTTGTCGTGTTTTGCATACAGATGATGATGAGGACGTGCAGGGAGATAAAAATGAACAGACTTTTGTGGTCCTTGTAGTATTCATTAATTTTCCCTCTTGCAGTCATCAAGGGTACCCTGTTGTCAGTGGTTACAGCACAAAACTGTAATCTGAAAGGAACTATAATTATTCAAGAAATAGGAGTTCTTTGAGAAGGATGGTGGTCGTTACTCTTGTGCTGTGGTGCAGAACATCCGCTTTAAGTGAAGGTTCATCCCTTAAAATCCCAGGCTTTTTTCATATTTAATTGCATGTCTTTCCATTGCAGCAGGCAAAAAGCTGCATTACCAGTATCTGAATTATGCAGGCATTGTCAAAATGGACAGTTTCTGTAGTTTTGTTGTTTTATAATTTATTGATCAAAGTCATGTGGTGCAACCAACTTGATATCATAGAGAGGACCCCCATGACTGTGTCATATCAGATCATTTGAACTTTTCATTACATGGCAAGGTTGTAAAATGTCATGTGGTGTGACTCTACAAAAAAAAAAAAAAAAATTAATAATTCATGGTATAAAATACTTTTACCTTGAAAATACTACCAGTCAAACGTTTGGAATAATTGTGATGTCTTTGACTAATGTGCAATTTATTTGATCAAAATGCAGTAAAAATGAGTAATTTTGTGAAATGTTTTTACAATTTTTGGAAGAACCATTTTTAAATATATTTAATTTAATCCTGTGATGACAAAGCTGAATTTCCAGCAGCCATTACTTAAGATTTCAGTTTCCTCAGAAATCTTTTTAATATGCTGGTTTAGTCCTCAGTTTTTATCAATTATTATTGATGCTCATTATTAAAGGAGAACTCCACTTCCAGAACAACAATTTACAAATAATTTACTCACCCCCTTGTCATCCAAGATGTTCATGTCTTTCCGTCTTCATTCGTTAAGAAATTATGGTTTTTGAGGAAAGCATTTCAGGATTCTCTATATATTGGACTTCATCTGTGCCCCGATTTTGAACTTTCAAAATGTAGTTTAAATGTAGCTTCAAAGGGCTCTAAATGATCCCAGCCAAGGAAGAAGGGTCTTATCTTCGAAAAATAAAAATTTGTATACTTTTTAAGCACAAAAGCCTGTGTAGCACAGGCTCTGGGCTTTAATATTATGAATGTTAGAAACAGTTTTAGCTGCTTACATTTTTTTTATGAAAACTGTGATGCAGCAAAAACTGTTTATAACATATTTGAAATAAATAACACTTAAAAATATATTAAATAGAAAGCCGTTGTTTTAAATTACAATAATATTTGACAATATTACTGTCTTTACTTTTGATCTGATAAATGCAGCCTTTGTGAATATCAGAGACTTCTTTCAACATTTAAAAATCTTAATTATGCCAAACTTTTGATCGATAATGTATATCTTAAGTTATTTATTTATTTATTTTTTGATGCTAATAAAGATGTGTACACTAACATGTAATTAAAGTGTAAGAAAAATAAGTTATTACATTTTACATGTGGGTTACACCCCATGACATTTTACACCACATGGCATGTCATGTGGTGTGACTCTTTAAAAATTCTTATTTTTAAATAAATATTTATAAATGAATAAATTGTGGTATAAAATACTTTTACCTTGAAAATACACTACCAGTCAAAAGTTTGAAATATTTGAGTTGTTTTTTTTTTTTTAATGATTTTGACTAATGATTTATTTGATCAAAATGCAAAAAAAATTGTAAAAGAAGTAATTTTGTGAAATATTTGTATAATTTAGAGGAACGATTTTTAAATGTATTTCATTTAATCCTGTGATGGCAAAGCTGAATTTTCAGCAGCTTCAGTTACTTCAGATTTCAGTCAGATGTTCAGAAATATTTTTAATATGCTGATTTAGTCCTCAGTTATTATCAGTTATTATTATTGATGCTCAGTTGTTAATAACTTTAATATTGTGAATGTTATAAACATTTTAGCTGCTTAAATTTTGTGAAAACTGTGATGCAGCAAAAGTTTTTAACATATTTGACCATATTAACACATCAACATTAATGCAAAAAGTAAATTTTCAAAAAATGGGCATTTTGTATTTTTTGTAACTTACTAGTGTCTTTGGCTTTTGTGTTAATCATCACAGGAAGTCACCAGTCTCCTTCCCTTTCCCATCATCTCTCTGGATGATTTCCATGACAACAAGGATATAACCTCTGACCTCAGCTCCTACATTCAACACCGTATAGACCACAGTCCTGACATCCTCAGCAACATTGCCATCAATGGCAAAGCCGAGCCGGCAAACATCTCTAAACTCAGCGCCCACCTGGTCGCCCGCAGCCAAGGCTCATATCTTTATCTAAAATTAACCCTCGACCTGTTTGAGAAGGGTCACCTGGTCATTAAAAGCTCCAGCTATAAGGTTATACCTGTGTCTCTGTCTGAGCTCTACCTGCTTCAGTGCAACATGAAATTCCCTTCAGCCTCAGCGTTTGAGCGAGTATTGCCGCTGCTAAATGTGGCCCTGGCATCTTTGCACCCTCTGACGGATGAACAGCTCTTCCGGGCACTGAACGCCGGGTCTATGAGAGGAGAACTGGAGTGGGAGGACTTTCAACAGCGCATGGACGCTCTTTCCTGCTTTCTGATTGGCCGCCGAGACAGAACACGCATGTTCTGCCACCCCTCATTTAGGGAGTGGCTTGTATGGAGGGCGGATGGCGAGAGCACTGACTTCCTGTGCGAACCAAGGTAAGCAATGATGACATGTCATCTGAAATGAATAAGAATAGTTCTGTTTGGCGTTGTTGGTCCTTGATAAGGCAAGGAGAATGAAGTTGCGAAGGTGTTCACAGTAGTTGTAGCACACTGTCATAAAGTCTCCAGAATGCAGTAGATCTCCAACAGGAGTGCCCAGTCATTTTTCCAGAAATCTAGCTTTCTGCAGAATTCATTTGCAACTGAACACACCTGTTTGTAACTACTAAGTGTGTCTGAAGATCTTAACTAGCTTGGCCCAACATCAAGGCATAGCTTACCCAAAAATAAACATTCTGTCATCATTTGCATAGTATTCTTCTTCCATAGTAGACTTCCATAATCGTTATTTCCAATCTATGGAAGTCACCAACAACTGTCTGGTTCACCACATTTTGCAAAATATCATAATTTGTATTCAGCAGAAGAATAAATTAAGGGCTTTCACACCGGGTAGTTATAGAAACTCAGTTACAGGAACTAGCAACCAGGGTGGTCCCCGAGAACTTTTCCCCTAGAGCAATTTTCCTTAGGGGCGTTTGCACCAGATGAACCTTTTCATAGTTTCTAGAACTATTGGCGAAGTACCCACTTTCTGCCGTGTTTGCACCGCAGGAATTAAGAACATATTTAGTTCTAAGAACTTTATTTTGGGGAACTAAATTAACGCCTACTTTAGAGTAGGGTCTAAAACAGTTCTATAGGAACTACCAATGATGTACAGTGGCATGTGAAAGTTTGGGAACCCCTTGCAGAATCTGTAAAAGTGTGAATAATTTTAACAAAATAAGAGAGATCATACAAAATGCATGTTATTTATTTTTTTTATTTAGTACTGTCCTGAGTAAGATATTTTACATAAAAGATGTTTATATGTGTATATATATATATATATATATATATATATATATATATATATATATATATATATATATATATATATATATATATATATATATATATATATATATATATATATAATATGTATATGTATATGTTACACAAGACAAAAAAATAGCTGAAATTAACTCCATACAAAAGTTTGGGAACCCTTGGTTCTTAATACTGTGTGTGGTTACCTGGATGATCTACGACTGTTTTGTTTTGTGATTGTTGTTCATGAGTCCCTTGTTTGTTCTGAACAGTTAAACTGAGCACTGTTCTTCAGAAAAATCCTCCAGGTCCTGCAGGTTCTTCAGTTTTCCAGCATCTTTTGCATATCTGAACCCTTTCCAGCAGTGACTGTATGATTTTAAGATCCATCTTTTTCACACTGAGGACAACTGAGGGACTCAAACACAACTATTAATAAAGGTTCACGCATTCACTGACACTCCGGAAGGAAACACAATGCATTAAGAGCCGGGGGTGAAAACTTTTAAACAGGAAGAATATGTCAAAATTTTTGTTATTTTGTTGAAATATCATTTTTTCCATGTAGTACTGCCCTTCGGGAGCAACAGAAGATACTTACATGTTTCCCGGAAGATGAATTAAGTACAATTTATCTATATCTTCTAATTCAAAAAGTTTTCACCCCCGGCTCTTAATGCATAGTGTTTCCCTCTGGAACATCAGTGAATGTTGTCCTCAATTGTCCTCAGTGTGAAAAGATGGATCTCAAAATCATAGTCACTGCTGGAAAGGGTTCAAATATGCAAAAGATGCTGAAAAACTGAAGAATCTGCAGGACCTGGAGGATGTTTCTGAAGAACAGTGCTCAGTTTAACTGTTCAGAACAAACAAGGGATTAATGAACAACCGTCACAAAAAAAAAAAAGTTGTAGATCATCCAGGTAACCACACACAGTATTAAGAACCAAGCGTTCCCAAACTTTTGCAGGGGGTTATTTTAATAATTTCAGCTACTTTTTGTCTTGTGGACAAATGTAAACATCTTTTATTTAGTCTTACTCAGGACAGTACTAAATAAAAAAAATAACATGCATTTTGTATGATCTCTCTTATTTTGTTAAAATTATTCACATTTTCACAGATTCTTCAAGGGGTTCCCAAACTTTCGCATGCCACTGTAAGTGTTCACTGACTGGCCAAATGCATACGAAACTTTTTTAAAAAGCCATGTAAAAATATTTACCCCATGAACATGCAAAACAGAGATAAAAGCATTTAACTACCTGTTGTCTGCAGAGTTGTCTTTTCTCAACCTTGATATTTAACACTGCATGTTTTCATAGGAGATTTAGTCAGATTTTCACACTCTTTTCAACTGTGCGTTGACATTCCATTTTCATTATCACGAAACCCACGACACACAACAAAAACAGCTCTGATCACAGTGTCCTCCATTCACTAGTTGTTGATGTTTGTAAATTCCATGAATAAAGTCATCACCGTCCGCCACTTCAGATTTCCTGCTGCCGATGCGAATGCATCCAGGAAAACGGTCTGAAGGAAAAATTGGTTCTCCAGGAGCAACCATGCTGACTTCCTAGGACTATGCGGTGCGAAAGTCCCTCTTGTTGCATTTTCACAGCCAGTAGGAACTCTAAAGTGACTAAGGTCAGCTTTAGTTTTTCCGGTGTGTTCTGCACTGTTGGCTCTAGTCGGACACCGTCAGCTGTTTTTCAGTCAATTCTGGATGTGGAATAGGCGCATGAGCTTGTCGACGAGAAAGAGAACTCCAGTTGGCTATTCAGCTTAGCACACAAGGAAAAAAACTGAACTGACAAAAGCAAACCAAAGATGGAGATAGAACGCACGGACACTTGTTGTCATTCTTGTCACTTGTCTTGTCACCTCATTTGACCAGATGATTATTTTAATAATACCATGGCTTTGTGGAATCAAGACGTCGAAGACCGTCTAATTACCATGATTGAGGGGAGGTTGCAACTGGTGTAAACAATGGTAAAAGCAAATGCAAGGCAATGCAAGACAATGCAAGCCGATGTGACAGTACAGTCAGCTTTCCTAGTTATTTGGCATCGGTTTGGTGCGTCCATACCCTAAACACAGCATTCAGCATTCATAGTCAATAACTAGAGGATGGCGGACAGAGAAGTGGCTGAACTTTGGTGTCAGTCCATCTGTTGCTGTTATCTATGCTCGTTAGTTTGTGGAGTTAGTTGAGTTAGTATGTGCTAATTTAGTCAAAAGGAGTTCCTATAACTAAAATAGTTCCAGAAAAAAATGGGTATTTTTGCTAATAGTTATAGGAAGTTACATAAAAACGTTCCTCCTGTGTGAGTCCCTATTCATACAGGTTTGAAACAACTTGGGAGTGAGTAAATGATGATAGAACTAAAACTAATCGGAACACCCTAGCAAGCAAATATCAGTATGATATAACTCAGAAACCCAAGCAAATGTGTTACAGTGTGTTAAAATTACTAAAACACCGTAGCAACCTAATAGCAATGTGTTAAAGCTACTTGGAACATTATTGCAAGCAAATAGCGATGTACTAAAACTAGGAAGTGAATTGACTAATGCAGTCTTTAGAATTGTGGAGAGGGGTTTTTACTTAAAGTTAATACATGTAAGATGTTATTAATGACACTGGTGGCCATTAAGTGAACTGCATTCTGGGTCTGTTTTGAGCCTCACAGCCGATATCCCCCCCCCAGTTTTCAACCAGCCTTTAATTCTTTTACTTGGCCAGTACTGCTGGGCGAAATACCGATTTAAATGGTAAACCGGTTTGAATTACGCACACAGTATTAATTTATTACAAATTAGGGTGAATAAATCTCTTAGGGGAACTGACTGTCTTTAGAAAAGTTTAAATTAATTTATTCATCATACCTCCATATAATGCATATTAATGTAAGATTTAAAAGCACTGTGCCTTTTTTGTCAAACCACCCAGCACTATTAGCCAGATAAAAAACGGCAAAACCAACCTGTGTCCTTCACATAATAATCAGTCTACAGACTGTTATAGGAAACCTACGAAGGTCACATTTTTTGTTGTTTTACAACCTGTTCACACTTCAGCAATAAAAAAGCAATTAATGCTTGAAAATTCTTACATATAGTACTTGTAACTGGTTTGAGGGGGACTAAGCAACTAAAACTACTCAAAACACCTTAGGAACTTCATAGCAATGTGCTACAACTGATCAGAACACCTTAGCAACCACATAGCAGTGTGTGAAGTCCCTGAACAGGTCAGCCATCTATTATCTGTGATTCTTTGGTTTGTTAATTGAGTTCAGAAAGGGAGTAACTAAACTGCATTTGAGTGTGCGTAGCCTTTGAACATGAAATTACTCTTGTGTAGCTCTCTTTCATTTTGTAGACACTTCAATTATCTCTCCACCTAAACACATGCACATTACTCAGTGTTCTCATTTAGAAAGGCTTCATCACTGTTATAAACTGAAGAGTGACCCACTTAACACAGATCAAACATGGACTCATAAAAATAAAAGTTCATGGACTGTGATTCAGAGAGGAAAAAACTTTGCTGTCTATAAGGACGACATTAAGCATCTGTAGAGCCATTTAGACCAGGGCCGTAACCATTATAGACAATGAGGGGGAGAATTATTTGATATTTTTGCTGCTGTTTTGTTTATTGTTAGAATGACTAAGTTTCTGGTCTGCCTCAGCAGTCTAACAGTGCTCCATGTCAAAATGATTGAGAGCCAATCAAATTAAAGATGACAGGCTTTACTGTTCACAGATACTAAACGTGAATTACAGTGTGATGCTGCAGTTTTTATCAGTTTAGTGTTGATCAATTTAGTTTTGTCAGGGAAAGAGTGCAAAATGGTATGATGTAAGTAGCTAAACATAAAATAGAAATGTTAAACAACCAACAGGGTCGGAAATCAATTAGGGCTTGTGGCAAAAATGCCTCAAAAATGACCTAAAATGCTCCTATAAATTCAAAACAAAGGGGCAAAAAATGCCCCTGCACAGTTAAGCAATGCATTACAGCTGCCACGATTAAAATGAAATGTGAAAAGTGCTTTTACATGCTGTTCTGTGCAGCGTTGAGCCTAATGACCAATCAAGCAAGTTTCTTTTGAACTTAGGAATGCACTGGCCAATCAGAGGCGCTTAGATTAGTCAGCACTGAAAATGCCAGAGCTGTTGTTGATTGCGCACGCTCGTGAATTCCCTCATCATAAACCACACAGTGCAGATACGATGTAAATATAAGATTCATTTCATAGCTTCAGTGATAACGCAAGTTTTTGCATAACTTGTGCTAGACTTTGCTAACGTCATGGACCAACGAAACAAAAACGTTTTATATTGTTTTATATATTAATATTAAAATATTAATAATCATTATTACAATATAAGGAGCTGTAATCTACAATAATGATTTTTGTCATAATATTGCAGCCCTATGAGCTCCTGTTTTTTACATGTATAATTTATATACAATTTTAAACAGTCTATTGTTATTGACAACAGTTTGAAATATTGATTAGTAATTGGGTACATTTAAGTGCTCTTAATGGAAAAATTAATTTCTAACCCTGACAACCAACTGTACTATCCAGAGATCTAATTTTTTTTTTTTTTTTTTGGAAAATATGGACTGAAACATTTACAGTATTTATGTCATTCATAAATTAATGTAAAAAGACAATAAACATTTTGATGTTTTGAATTTTTTTGACATATTAGCGTACAGATACAGAGTGAATTTGTGCAAATTTATAAATAAAAATATTTGCAAAAAATAAAAAAAAATGTATTGTGGGCAGCACACCGACATATGGTGCAGTTGCGCTTCGGGTGTCCCGAGTTCGAATCCCATCTCATGGACCTTTCCCAATCTCGGCCCTATCTCTCTCTCCCACTTGCTTCCTGTCATATCTTCACTGTCCTATCCAGAAAAAAAAGAAAAAGTAATCTTATCGTTATCTTATTCTCTGAAACTCATTAAAAACCTTTATTCATGTAATTCCTTTGAATACAAAGATAAATAAAAATGGTTATTGCCTTAATTTAGACTGCTTTAATCAGAATGGAAAAAGGAAACATGTTCACCTTTAAAAAGAACCATTCTCTGCTCAAGAGAGCCCCTTCGAGAGAGGCACTTTTATGATGAATCATGATGATGGTGTTCATTATGATGGTGATTTCTGATGAATTGTTATTGATGTTGGTGAACAGAAGTGGCCACGCTCTGATGGCCTTCATGCTTTCACGTCAAGAGGGAAAACTCAACCGGCAGCAAACCATGGAGCTGGGCCACCACATTCTCAAAGCTCACATATTCAAGGTAGGAAACAGATGCTCAAAAACCTTCTCTCTTTATGTTTGTGTGACGTGACCTGCATTTTAACTGCATTTCCCGCCTCTCCTTCTCTTTTCTCAGGGTCATGGTAAGAGAACTGGAGTTTCGTCAAGTATTCTGCAACCATTGTGGATCAGCTACAGTACAGACAGCCTCTCTGCGGCTCTTTCCTCCCTCAGAAACCTCTACACACCCAACGTCAAGGTTTGAGGATATGCACACACACACACAAAAAAACACATACTCGTCCTGAATATGCCAATGAGACCATCACTTATAAAAAGCAGCATCAATCTTTAGTAAAGAATAAAAATGAACAACTGCGTTGTGCTCCTGAATTGTAGAACACGGCTCCAACAATTACCGCGGTTGACGCATTCAACCGCACAAGAAGAGCTATAGCCTTACAGAGTTCTGAGTCATCCACAATGAACGGGATTTCATAAGTCACATAGAACATAGTAATTAGCGCTGAGGCTTACTGAAAAATGCCTTACGTAATGACTACATTTATTTATTAAATCTATTATATGTTAATTGCAGTCTAGACTCCGTTCTCCCTGTAATTTCCTCTCCTACGGAGTTTTAATGAAACGAGCGTCACTCTGAGTCCGCGTGTGCACGCCAGCGTCCTTGACAGCCATTTGGCTGAAGAGCTGCTCATTAATTCCCGCTGTGTTTGTTTAAATAAATGTGATTCTGCTTGCTTTGCTTATAATGTGTTCTTGTTTTATCCAGCATCTTAATCAAGCTTCCATTACCACACTGCCCATGTCCACATCAAAAAAAGAAACAAAGCCAGGTTGTGTTCATTCACCTCGATTAGCGAGTATGAGTTCATGCAGGAGCGTCGCACACTTAGTATTCTTGAGGGGTCGCCAGCCAAAAAAAAAAAAAAGACCCACAAATAAAAATAGCCATTATTTATAAAAACAAAAAAACTATACTGAATCTTTCACTATAGTAATTAATGCAATATCTTCATATCCATTTATTTTTTTTAATTAGCAAAGTGAGAACATATATTATTAATGCCTTTATTGTCACTATTCCAGAATATTAAAGGTCATTGAACACTCCAGAAGTCCAAAATCTTCGTATGCATTTTTTCGTTTTTTCATATTCTTCATACTGTCCTATCGTAATGCTTGCTACGGATGCGGAAACGCAGAACCTGATCCGAACTTTTTGTGTAAACTCGACTGACACAATGTGAGGTCGTATTTATTTTTTAATGTGCGAAAATTTCGGATGGAAATCTTGGACTCGGTGTGCAATGAATATTAGGCCTTAACTGCGCTGAGCGAAGCTTTAAAAGTTTGTGCGGGTTTTTTCAACGTTGAGTAATGTATCACAGACATGTCCCACGAATCCTTTCAAAAACAAAGTGTAGAGAGAGTGTAAATAAGAGATTCATTGTGCAGTGTAGAGATTCGTTGATTATAATGGAACTTTGTGAGATCACAAAGAACTAAGATGAGTGACAGCTTTTAATGATTTTTAAGGGGGTTTGTAAATGAGATACTGATTTAATACAACAGTTAAATAAACAAGAAGTTAATATTAAGTGACTTAAATTGTCTGACTATAACACTATGCCTGATTTTGCTCTATTTCGTTGTCAAAAATAGTCTGAAACAAGTCACAACTGTTTTGTTTATGAACAAACGTGCATTTTTAAATGAATCTAGTAGGTCACTGATTCAATTTCCCATTCATAAAGACACTCACTTGCTTTATTCCTAAATGACTCAGCCATTCGAATTAATCAAAGTATTTATAAAGTTTATAAAGTTATTTATAAGTGCTTCTAAAAAGAAAAGTAAGCTTTACCCTGTTGATGGTTCTGCATAAATGGCCTAGGATATGTGACACATTTTAGCTTAAAAACTAAGAAATTCACTAAGACAACAACTTTGGGGCACTATTTATTTTTACCTATAATATTCTTAATCTTATTCTAAGATTAAAGAAAACTTTATAGTTACCTACACATGTTTATGTAATATGAATAAAACACAGTCAAATTACATTTGAAAATGGATTATTATAGCCATAGACATCAGTGTGCATTTTACTAGTACTTATCTGTATTTAAATGTCAGAAACATAAATTAAACATTGTATGGTTGAAAATGTATGGTTTGCCAACCAATGCATGAATGCAGTTATGAATTTAGCAGTTGATCATGTGACAAACTAAATGCATTAATCACAATGGTGTGATTGTATGGGTTAAAGGGTTAAAGGACAAGTTCACTTCCAGAACAAAAATGTACAGATAATTTACTCACCCCCTTGTCATCCAAGATGTTTGTGTAAAGATGTTCAAATTTCAGGAATTATCTCCATATAGTGGACTTCAGTGGTGCCCCCAAGTTTGAACATCCAAAATGCAGTTTAAATGCAGCTTCAAATGTCTCTAAACAATCCCAGCCGAGGAAGAAGGGTTTTATCTAGCAAAACGATCAGCCATTTTCTAAACAAATTGACAATTTATATACTTTTTAATCTCAAATGCTGGTCTTGTCTAAGTCTCCCTGGGCTTTCCAGTTCCGGCTGTTTTTTTTTTCTCGGTTTAATAGAGTCAATACAGTTAGGGTATGTCGAAAAACTCCCATCTCGTTTTCTTCCCCAACTTCAAAATCATCCTACGTTGCTGCAGAAGTACCGACCCAGTGTTTATAAAGTGACCATGCAAAGAAGATCAAACGGCCTTTACAAAAAACAAGGTAAAACAGCAATGTAGGACGATTTTGACGTTGGAAGAAGTAAACGAGACGATATATGTCAACTGTATTGACCCGAATTACACAGACTACGCATGCGCATCACAGAGACGAGACAAGACGAGCATTTGAGGTTAAAAAGTATATAAATTGTCAGTTTGTTTTGAAAATGACTGATTGTTTCGCTAGATAAGACTCTTCTTCCTCGGCTGGGATTGTTTAGAGCCCTTTGAAGCTGCATTTAAATTGGATTTTGGAAGTTCAAAGTTGGGGGCACCATTGAAGTCCACTATATGGAGAGAAATTCTGAAATGTTTTCCTCAAGAAACATAATTTCTTTACAACTGAAGAAAGACAGACACGAACATCTTGGATGACAAGGGTGAGTAAATTATCTGTACATTTTTGTTCTGCAAGTGAATTTCTCCTTTATCAAACGCAAAAATAGTATTTTTGTCTTTTTGGACCCTGTTTTCAAATCCATTTGGCTCTAATATCTGTTTAAATAGGCAAGGCATATCTGATGACATGCCTTTCACTCTTAAATGGATGTGAAATAAGACATTAGCATGTTCAAATGGATAAAATATATGTGCGCATATACCTACTCAGAGTTTTATGGTTTGGTTTTGTGATTAGACATGACACATTCTTACTGAGCAAATTAAAATGAATATTTGAGAGCTGGAAAGGAAACTGTGGTAGAAGGATTGAGATTGAGGCTATAGATTGAATATTCAAGAAGACAATTTGCATATGTAGACTGAAGATGTAGACTGTAAATTAAGCTTGTAAATAGATATAGATGAAAGATGTAGGTTGTGGATGTGGATTGATTCTGTACAACTGAGAACTGTTCTGTGAAACCCTCAAACACTTCAAAATTGAACTGGTTAATTAATTTCTTGTGTTAAAACCAATCTTCCCTTTCTCCCCAGGTGTCCCGGTTGCTGATTCTGGGAGGGGCGAGTGTGTGTTACCGAACTGAGGTGTTGAACAGTGCACCAGTGCTGTGTGTGCAATCTCACCTGGGCCACCTGGAGATGGCAGCTCTGCTCCTAGAGTGTGGGGCGCCAGTGGATGGACAGTCAGAGAACGGCATGACCTCTCTCTGTTATGCCTCAGCTGCCGGACATCTGCCACTTGTCACCTTACTCTGCAAAAAAGGAGCAAAGGTCAGTTGATCCTTGGGGTGGGTGATATACCGCTACACACAATTAACCAGCAGAAATTTGTCAACTGGTAAAGATTATGGACTATCGTCTCTATCACGGTTACACGCTCATGTGATGTTGCCGTGCCACGTGATTATGAAAACGTATCGACTGCACACATTAAGTATTGTGATTTAAAAACAAGTGATTTCAAGCCATTGAAACGCAATCAGCAGCTAATGAAAACTCATTCTGCTATATGCACGCACTGTCTGAGTGCTGTCAGAGAGGCACCCACACGTGAACGGCGCTCATAGAGTTATTTTTGCCGCTTTATAGGACTTGAACAGTTAAATACACACACTTGTAAGTGTCAAAATGCCCGTCTTTACAAGTATCCTTGTAACCAGTAATTTATGTCTGAAGTGAAAGCAAACAGCTGAGAAAGAAAACACATGTGTAACAATATATTGGATCTGGGCAGCTCTTAAAGTGACAGCAGTCTAATATTCCTGCTGTCTGTCATTCATGTTAATCAAACAACAAAAGAGAGAAAATCTCTCACTGTTCTTTGACTAAATCACATTTGTAACTTTAATAAGAAGAAATACATATTTCACACAGTGCAGTGTTTTTATACATTTGATTAGTTTATACGAGTGTAGCATTCTGTAATTATCCTACTGTAGTTTTTTTGTACTGTTTGTAATTAGTTTCTTCTTCTTTTTTTAATCGATTACTGTTTATTTGTCTTCAGTGAGCTTGAGTTAGTTTTTTGTTTGTTTTAAATTTAGACTAGTATTTTCTTGTGATATTGACACTGTTGACAAGAATTATGAAATTTCTATTGTATCAAATTTTTATATCACAAAAACCTTATTTAAAGCAAAAATAAATATTGTGATATATATTGTTACTGTGAAATAATTACTCATATCGTGCTATAAGATTTCCAAGAAAGGAAACTTAACAAAATATACATACAAATTAAAAAAAAAAAAAAAAGAAAAATAGCTTCTGCGTTAGGTACAGGTGCACACCCAAGTTCATATTATCCAAACAAATTGAAATTGAACATATTGATACTGCCGTATAGTAATGGTAAATGCATTATATTTATTGTTTTGTGATAATGAGTGAAAATGGTCTAACAGTAAGACAGACCAGAGTGTGCATTTTAAAATCACTTTTGCACACAGTGTACTGTATCGTGTACAAGGTGGTCTAAATTGTTGTTCCTCAGTTTTACCTGCAAGTTTTACAGGTGAACTTTAGGGACTTTACTGCTCATTTATTAACAGGAGCTTGTCAATAATAAGACAGATTTCACAATACAGCATGACAAACTTGATCATTACTGCTCAAAAAGCTAAACATAATTAGGAAATACATTTATTTTTAGTATTATTAATGTGTTCTGTTTCAGTGCAGGTTTGTAAGTAACTGTATAAATAAGCATTTGATATCTGCGTTAGGTGGATCATGCTGATAAGAGCGGTCAGTGTGCACTGGTTCACGCTGCTCTGCGGGGTCATGCTGAGATTGTGCAGTATCTTCTGGAGCAGGAGTGGAGTTCAGACCTCAAAAACAAGGCACTGCAGCAGGCACTGATTGCTGCCTCCAGCATGGGACACACACAGGTACTAAATACACCGCTCATACACACAACAAACAGTTACCTAACACATTCTCACATTTAGCTATCAAAAAATACCATACACTATTGTATTTTATGTACATTTGTTTAGAATTAGTCTGCTATAGATTATTTATAGACTATATTTTATATATAGATATATATATATATGTGTATGTATTTTTTTTTTGCTAAGGTTTGTTAGATTTGGAGGTTTTCTGATTATTCTTATTAATTATTTATTAAAGGGGTCATCGGATGCAAAGTTCATGTACACATATACCCTATAATGATAAAAATCCATGCAGTGGTTTATAATTACTCTGTAAAAATAATATCCTCTTTTTCAAATCGAGCCATTCTCAGATGCTTGCCGTTGTTGCACCACATCGACAGAGGCTGCTCCCACGATAGTTGATTGACATGAGCGTCAAAACGTGGCTAAATGCAGCTAAAGTAAACAGGCTCGTCACTCCACGGAGAGAAGAAAGGGGCGGGGCAAGCAGAGCTCATTAACATTTAAAGCAACCTCGACCAGAACAGGATGATTTTTGCAGAGCTCATTTTGACAATGTATAAAGGGTGTTGTTTTACACAACCATTGAGAATTTTTAACCAAAGTATATTATAGACTTTTCATTAAGACCCTAAAGAATCATATCAACTTGTGAAAAAATGGACATCCGATGACCCCTTTAAAGCTAGGTTAGAAACACAGATACCAAACCCACACAGATTCAGTGCCCAAATACTGTATATATACTATCTTGAATATCTTAATTATGTGTTACAGGTGGTAAAAAGGATGCTCGCATTGAACAGTGATGAATTTTCGGTGCAGATTGATGGTCATGATACATTGTGGGGTGAAACAGGTTTGTAAATGCACCACATTACACTGCATCTGTTATCATACTTTTACTGTACTTGAAGTAGAATAGTAATGTAGTAGTGTTTGCAATATGTATAGTATGGAAGTAGGCATATTCAGAGGCAGCAATAATTTCCCAGCGATTGAGTCTGCTTTGGTGCTTAGATCATCATTTTGAGCTTGGATATCTTCTCTAGCTCTAACCGCTGCTGCTGGCCGGGGCAAACTAGAGGGGTGTGTGTTTCTGCTGGATCAAGGTGCCAGTGTAACACAGGTTAACCGCAGAGGGGTGGCACCCATCTTTAATGCAGTGCGACATGGACACACGCAGGTAAGCCCATTTATTACACACATTTTATTTAAAAAAAACAAAACAAAAAAAAGACATTTTACATTGACACCTCTCATCTCTTTGACTTTCTTTCCTTCTCTCTCTTCTAGATAGCAGAGTTGTTTCTGCAGCGTGGCGCAGATGTGAATTGCGGTGATAAACATGGTCGTTCTCTACTGATGGTAGCTGCAAGCGAGGGACACCTGGAGACTGTGGACTTTTTGCTCTCACAGGGTCAGTAATCGTGACTCACGTCGCTATATTGCATAGCCCTATAAAGTCTACTGTATCATATTTCATAAGCACATTTTTAAGGCTTCTAAATTATCAACATGCTCAAAACTTTAGCTGAAAATATTGTACGGAATAGAGTACATGCCTTCAGTCATCAAATTTCCTTTTAGCATAATTGTAAAATATTCGCCTTTAAAGGGATAGTTCACCCAAAAATGACAATTCTGTCATTATTTACCCTCATGTCGTTCCAAACCTGTAAGACCTTCACTCATCTTCGGAGCACAGATATATTATTTGATGAAATCTGAGAGTTTTCTGACCCTGCATAAACACACATGCAACAACCACGTTTAAGGCCCAGAAAGGTAGTAAGGACATTGTTAAAATAGTCCATGTGACATTAGTGGTTGAACTGAAGAACCCGAATATGCTGTGCCTTGTTTACAAGTAGAGGAAGACGCATACTATACATAAAATAAGACAAGACGGAGTGGATTACTTACAAATTTTTGCCCAGCCTTACTTATAGATGATGAACCAAAGCTGGGTAGATTACTTACACATTGTAATCCGTTATTGATTACAAATTACATGACAAAAATTGTAGTTAGTAACGTAATCTGTTACATTACACATTTTAGGTAATATAATCCAACTACTTTTGAATTACTTTCAGATTACTTTTGAACTAACCTGTTTATCACATTGATTTAAATAGAAAAATCTTTCCATATTGTACCATATTGACATAAAAATAAAAAGAGTAAGAAAATATATTAATTTGTTGTTATTAACAACACGAAGTGCATTAAATGTTATATTACATCAAGGTTTCCCAAACCGGTGTTTGTAAAGGAACTGCAGGGGATTTACGAGTTTAATGAAAAGCTAATAATTAATTAAATCATAAAAATATTACATTAAAATAAATCATTTTAAAAGCTTTTAAAATAAAAAAAAACTTACCAAAACAAATTTAAATATTTTATTTGTTTACATGGATGTCATGTGACCATAACCAAGGTCAGAGAACCACTAAACATGCAAATGTGATACTTAATTATTAAAATATTTATTTTAAAATCTCAGAGGTACTTCAGGTAAATATAAGAGGATCAGATAACAAAAAAGTTTGTGAATTTGTTTATTTTAATGTGTTTGAAAGACAAAAGCCTTTCAAAGATACAGGGTCAGAAAGTCAGAAAATCAAAAATATCTTAATTTGTTTTCTGAAGATGAACGAAGGTCTTGCGGCTCTAACACAACATGTTCTCAATTGAGAAATTATTAATTAAATTTACATTTTAGGGTGAACTATCCCTTTAAGTCATGTTACATGTGTTTTTGCTGTGAAATCTTGACTGATTTTTAATAAGTGTAAGGACTAGTTCACACAGAATGCACTTTTTCATTCTATGTAAAAGCATGCTAGATGGACACATGCTAGATCTTTGACCGTTGCACTTGCCTCTTGCATCGTTTGAAGCATCTCACCCATGACAGCGTTGTAAAAAATTAGTGCAAGTTAAAAGAAATTCAGCTTTCAAAAAATGTATCTTGAGGCCTTGTGTTTTGTCTCCCTAGTTCCACTGTCTGCATCTCACGTTTTTCTATCAAATAAGGTCCACAAGGATTGTGTGTGTATTGTAGGAGCAAATATGACAGCGGTGGATAAAGAAGGTCTGACCCCGCTTGGGTGGGCGTGTTTGAAAGGGCAGAAGAAAGTGGTGGAGTTCATGGTGGAGAGGGGAGCTCAGATTGACCACACGGATAAGCACGGGCGCACCCCATTGGACCTGGCTGCTTTCTACGGGGACGCAGACATAGTAAGCCGAGATAACCTTTCTCTGTGTGGACACATTTATCTCAGTATCATGCCAGTTCCATATCTGAGCAATCTGTTTCAGGTGCATTACCTGGTCGAGTGCGGAGCGGCGATCGAACACATGGACTACAGTGGCATGAGACCTCTGGACCGGGCCATCGGTAGCAGAAACACCTCGGTTGTGGTCACTCTGCTGAAGAAAGGGGCTAAACTGGGTGAGTCTCACCTCAGAACATCATGACACACATTCTTTTATATCTCTCCTGGGTTCATGTGCCGTCCTCTAGAATCTAGATCGCCACAGTCAGGTTCTCAGAGGGCCTTGTCCATTCTAAATCTAGAATGTAGCGAGTTCCATTTGTTCTCCCCTTTTCTTGGAGAGTAAAAGCACAGCGTTCCTTTGCTGAGTCCTAAATGCAATTGAAACCAGGCCATATTCGCCAAAGAGCTGTGCAGGACTGCTAGCCCACGGTTAAGTAGGACGCTGGTGATGTATGGGACTGTCGTTCACACTCTGCGTCAGGGCAAAGACTTTTATAGCGAAGTCCACTCAGCTTTCTGCTCAAAGTCACAAAGTGCAAACCTTAGGAGAACATATTCCCCCTCCAGTTTAAAAACGTCTAATTACATCTGAAACGGCGACTGTCTCTGCCAGTCTGGGGCTGATGATGGCAATGACTTTGCCAGATGCATTTTAATGACGTTGTGGTGCGATTTGTCTTGTCTACATACTAGACATGGCTCAGAAAAGCTACTGTGTGGATTGGAGAGAAGAAAAATCTCCCACTTTTGTAAGCAAGCTCCATAACCACTGAAAAATAACCCATGCTTTAAATTAGCATTAGCTGATATTTCCAGTTAGCCACTAGAAAGTAGCTGTATAGAGGTTTGCAATTTTTTGCTTGCTCATTTCCCCCTGCCATACAAATAATACTGCAGAACAAGCAAAAAGATCTAGTTTCCATTTTTTTTAGATGTCAAACTCTCATCCAAACCATCTCAAGAGGTTTTCTGTTTTAGAAAGTCTGCCAATAAATTATTTTATCCTTTTGTGACTGTAGTTCTCCTAAAGTAAGCCTAAAGTCGCATTTGTGACATTTTAACATTTTCTTTCTCTATCATAAAACAGACAATTACAGTTCTGGATGCTGATTGGTTGATACAACATTTCAGCTGTTCTAAAATCAAAGCACCAGTTTGCCTAGTAGCTAGGGTTGGGCATCAAGAACCAGTTCTATTTTAGAACCGGTTCCAAATTTCCAAGAATCGTGTATTCGATAAGACGCGTGCATTTCGGTTCAGCTTAACGATTCCTGCATTTGCATTTTAATGTGATTTTAAAGTTTCAAATCAAACAATTTAAGTGCAGGAAGGGAAAGTACTTGCGCACTGTTTGTGTGCACCACCGGCCATTCCCACTGCAATAAAGGTCATTCCTGGCCGGATCTGACTTCTCTTTCACATTTACCGCTCAATATGCACAAAATACGTCAGTATATCATCATAAACACAGCTGTTTTTTGTTGAAAGTGAAAGTAAACAGATGAGAAAGAAAATGCATGTATAACGGTATTTTTAGATCCACGTCAGTTCGGTGTTAAAGAGACAGCAGCCTAATAAACATGCTGTCTGTCATTAATGTTAATGCAAAGAAAAAAAAATCATTCACTGATCTTGACTGAAAATCTTTTGTAATTTTAAAGAGTTAATCTATTTATGAAAAGAAAACTACGCAGTGTTTTTAAGCTTCTGATTTAAACTTCTGTACCTGTAATTTCTTTCATTGTATTTATTTATGCTATTGCTAATTCATTTGCTTGTTCCTATTTTATTACTGTTTACTTGTCTTTAAAAATGTATTATTTGAAATAAATTTTTGACCTCATTTTTTTTATTGACCTTTTTTATGTTATTGGAATCGAAACTAGGAATTGTTAAGAATCGGAACGAGAATCGCTAAAATTCAAATGGTACCCTACCCTACTAGTAGCTGTGTAACTATTACCCATAGATTACATGTTATGAAATATATAGTCTAGTTAAAGGATGGCACATGATGGATATGCTTTATGAAACTGGTTTATATAGTGTTTTGAAGCTGAGTAATTGTAGTAATTGTTTTATAACTGCACTCTAGACTGTGCTACTACTCTACCAGTCAAAAGTTTTTGAACAGTAAGATTTGTAATGTTTTTTTAAAGAAGCCTCTTCTGCCCACCAAGCCTGCATTTATTTGATTTATTTGTGACATGATCCTTCAGAAATCATTCTAATATGCTGATTTGCTATTCAAGATTAGTATCTATTTTTAGTATTATCAGTATCTAAAACAGTTGAGTACATTTTCTTCTTCAGGATTCTTTGATGAATAGAAATATCCAAAGATCAGCATTTATCTGAAATAAAAAGCTTTTGTAACATTATACACCACAAGAAATTATAGAAATTAATTTAGCAAGGATGAATAGAAATAGAAATATCCAAAGATCAGCATTTATCTGAAATAAAAAGCTTTTGTAACATTATACACCACAAGAAATTACAGAAATTAATTTAGCAAGGATGCTTTAAATTGATCAAAAGTGATGATAAAGACATTTATAATGTTACAAAAGATTTAAATTTCAGACAAATGCTGTTTTTCTGAACTTTTAAGAAAACTGGAAAAAATCTACTCTACATGTTTTTAAAGCAGCAGATCAGAATATTAGAATGATTTCTGAAGGTTCATGTAACTAGAGTAATGATGCTAAAAATTCAGCTTTGAAATCACAGGAATAAATTACATTTTTAAATATATTCTAATAGAAAACAGTTATTTTAAATAGTAAAAATGTTTCAAATATTTCATTTGACTGTTTTTGCTGTACTTTGAATCAAATAAATACAGGCTTGGTGAGCAGAAGAGACTTCTTTAAAAAACTTGAAAAATCTGAAACATGAACAAAAAGTTTTGACTGGTAGTGTATATATTGTGAATATAGTCAGTTTCGCATAACTTATCGCTTAACTTAATTACTTCAGTATATATACTACCGTTAAAGTTTGGGGTCAAAAAAAAAAAAAAAAGATTAACGCTTTAAATTGATCAAAAGTTTCATGAAAGAAACTTAAAACAAATCACTATCCACCAAAATATTAAGCAGCACAATTCCTTCAATACTGATAAAGTTTCCTGAGAACCAAATCAGCATTAGTTTAGAATTAGTTTCTAAAGTATAATGTGACACTTAAGACTGGAGTAAATGATATTAAATGATATTAAAATACAAAACAGTGTGCAACAAATATTTAAAAGTATTACTGTTTTTACTGTATTTTTGTACTAACCCCAAATTTTGAATGGTAGCTTATATTTCCTTCAAATTCCAATGCACATCTATTCTTCTTGAGTTTTCCTTGCATTTGTTCTTTATGCTTTATTTCTCTTTTTTTCTTTTTCTTTCTTTCTGTTCTGCTGTCACTATCACTGCTAAAGGCTACAGAACATCTCCTTATGAACGATCAGGTACAAGCATTAGGAAAGTCATACTCTGAGTCCGTCTGTGTGTTACTGACTGTCAGGACTGACGTCTCTCTTTCTCTCTTGAAGGTAACGCTGCCTGGGCCATGGCCACCTCCAAACCCGACATCCTCATCATACTTCTGCAGAGACTCATGGAGGAGGGAAACCTGCTTTACAAGGTCTGTAGATCTAAAAAAGGAAAGTTATAATTTTCAGAAATGCAACAAATACCACATTTAAATCTGATCACTGTAATAAATGTCCATGAAGGTCCTCTGAGACTTTAATGAAACTCTCTCATACTTGTTTCTTTTCCCTCTTCTCCGTGTATTCCTTCTATCCTTCTTTCTCAGAAAGGGAAGATGAAGGAAGCCGCTCAGAGATATCAGTATGCACTGAGGAAGTTTCCAAGGGAAGGTTTCGGGGAAGACCTGAAGGCATTCAGGGAGCTCCGGGTTTCCCTGTATCTCAACCTGTCCCGCTGCCGCCGCAAAACCAATGTATGTCACGCAAGTATATGCATAACTACAGTGGCTAGAGGTTAAAGGCTTCAATAACATCCCTAACAACTGCTGAATGAAAATACTTCTCCTATGTGCCTTAACAAACAGAATGAAGTATATTAAATGGCTATAGGCATTTTATATTGACCACATGCACACTCATTTTCTCCTCCAGGATAATTGTAATGGTTTGTCTAGGTTCAGGAGATGAGCCTCACAGGCTGTTCGTAGAAGTGTTTTGAGTGCAGTTAGGCAGCAGATTACGTGAATGTGAGAAAGAGATAAAGAGAGAGTCACTATGTGTTTCCTAATTACACAGGCATCCTGAAGTTCTAATGGTTATTTTAATAGGATCTGCCACTATTAAACATTTAAAGTGCATCATTAGGGCTGACAGTTATGGCTCCTCATTGAAACTCTGACCTTAGACTCAAGGACAGAATTTCAACGAGAGCCTCCTCATTACAGATTCATGCACCAGAGCAGAATGAAGAACTGAGGCAGAGTGTGAGAAAGTAAATTCAGCCGCTTGGTATGCACACATCACTAACGGTGCTGCCGTAAGTGCGCCGACCGCTCTCATGGGTCTAGTTAAGAGAAAGCGTTAAAATTGCGTGATTGATATTTGGTCCTCATTTTTTCTCCCCTTCTTCCAGTCACTCAAATTCTCTCTTTTCTTTCTTTCACAACTGTTCTTGACAGGATTTTGGCATGGCTGAGGAGTTTGCCACCAAGGCCCTCGAGCTCAAGCCTAAGTCCTACGAGGCATTTTATGCACGTGCCAGAGCCAAAAGGAGCAGCAGGTAAAAAAAAAAAAACCTTCATGCTGACGTGAACATGTGAATTGTTTCTGATAAGAGAGAATTACTTCAGTTGTTCTTGCTGTCTGCATGCAAAACCAAACATACAGGACCAAATGACTATTAATAATTCAGCAAATCTGACAAAATGCAATACAGGAGTCACTGGTCTGATACAATTAATAAAATCTGTTAATAAAATCGTAAAATGTTAAATGTAAAATAAAATAAAATGTTCTGTTGAGCTTGCACTTTTTATCCTGCAGTTATCCTGGGTCAGAGATTGGAAAATGAGTCCTGACCTTTTAAAAAGTTTACTTGGTATGGGTTACGAAACCATTGAAATATTGCTCACATGCTAGTGGTTACTTCTCTCTCTGCCACTGCTGGCTGATGTACTGTATTATTGTTAGCTTAGCAAAATGCTAATTGTCAAAAATCAGATGGGAATGTTAACCAGTCACTTCAAAGCTGCTGCCTGTGAAGAGAGTCTTAAAGGAGAAGTTCACTTCCAAAACAACAATTTACAAATAATTTACTCAGCCTCTTGTCATTTAAGATGTTCATGTCTTTCTGTCTTCAGTCGTAAAGAAATTATGGTTTTTGAGGAAAGCATTTCAGGATTTTTCTTCATATAATGGACTTCAATTGTGCTCCCGATTTTGAACTTCCAAAATGTAGTTTAAATGCAGCTTCAAAGGGCTCTTAACAATCCCAGCCGAGGAAGAAGGGTCTTATCTAGCGAAATGATCTGTAATTTTTTTCGAAAAATAAAAATTTGTATACTTTGTATATTTTGTATAACGTGTAGCACAGGCTCTCGAATGCCATGGGTCGTTCTTGAATGATTTGTTCATTTTGAACGAATCTTTAATGTGACTTGCGAAGAATGAGTCGTCTCGGGGAGTGATTCATTCAGTCGGGCATGCGCAACATCCTGTTAGATTCTGTACTGGAATTAGTTCACCTGTTTCGAGTCTTCGGGTTTTTCGAGTCGTTCGTTCATCTTATGGGGCTGTCACGTGACGCTGATTTTGCTAAAATTAACGAATGACTTGAAAAAAAATGTGTTCATTTTGCTGAACGAGACTCAAAGGTCCAAGTCGATAAAATGATTCGAACTTCCCATCACTACTACGAATCACGTCTAAGTTCATCATCTGTGTACTCCGGCTAAAAAAGGTAGAGTATTTTCTCCTACAACTTCAGAATCGTCCGACACGTTGTACCTTTTTGTTTGTAAACAGCATTTGACTTGCTTGCACTTTCTTAGTCTTTTCGTGTTCGCTTTGTATACACCTACGTCTGGCGTGACCTTTCGACATGATTCAATAGTACGTCGTGAATGCGCATTCCAGAACCTGTGCTACACGAGCTTTTGTTTAAAAAGTATACACATTTTTATTTTCCGAAAAAAAATTACAGATCGTTTCACTAGATAAGACCCTTCTTCCTCGGCTGGGATCATTTAGAGCCCTTTGAAGCTGCATTTAAACTACATTTTGGAAGTTCAAAATCGGGGGCACAATTGAAGTCCATTATATGAAGAAAAATCCTGAAATGCTTTCCTCAAAAACCATAATTTCTTTACGACTGAAGACAGAAAGACATCAACATCTTGGATGACAAGGGGGTGAGTAAATTATTTGTGAATTGTTGTTCTGGAAGTGGAGTTCTCCTTTAAATTAGTCATTTATAAAGCTCCACTGTGGTTAAAGATCTTGTTTATGTAGGCTGTTTCCTGTGTAGGAAGCAGACAGTGAGGCTTGGTTCAAAGAGAGTGAGCATAGATCTATACCATCTACTGCATATAGTTTGTAATAATTATTAAATATTTACCAGTTTCTCTGCTTTCCACTCTCTCAGGCAGTTTGCAGCCGCGCTAGCTGATCTTTATGAAGCGGCTCGTTTGTGCCCCAGTAACAGAGAGATCAGGCGTCTACTGGCACGTGTGGAGGAAGAATGCCAACACCTGCAGCGACAGGGTTCTAAACACCCCACCTCTCACAGCAACCCCTCACACCATGAGGAAGACAATGACGAGGAAGAAGAAGATGACGACGACGATGATGACCAGGACGTTGAGAGTTTGGAGAAAAGCCCAGACAGCCTCAGCATAAACATGTTGCAGGCAGATGAGGAGGAGGAGCGGCGTGAGCAAGAATCCTCCAGGCAGGAGAAGAGGAAAGAGAGCTGGCATCAAAGCCGCACCTTGCCTGATTCTCTGGGCCTGGCGATATCGGATGCCCAATCCGCCGTCTCCACGGCTGCTCCCGGACGGGCCGCCCACAGGCGTCTTCCATCGAGACAGGCTCAAAGCATGAAAAACCGAGAGTACAGCAGCTCGCTTCACACCGAGGGCAGGACGCCCCAGAGCGCCGGGTCCAGCCCCATGCCGAGCCGCCACCGGCCCACCTCGCTTCGAGCAGGGCCCTGCATTGACATTGGCAGTGTTGAGAGGGGTCCGCTCGGTGGCACCAGAGAGGGCGGTGCTCAGTTTGGTCATGCAGAGAAGGCCGAAGGCAGCGTCGAGCCAAGGGGGGAGTTCTGCCGGAGTAGCAGCGTGAGAGTATCCAGCTCCTCCAGCGCAAACCTGGCGGATACCGGCCGCATGCGCAATTCTGTGGCGAGTGCCGACGCAAGGCAATCTGAGCATAAGCCACGCCCATTTATGGGCGTCATTGACAAGACTGCACGTTTCCAGCAGCAGCAAAGTCATCATGGCAACCTGGTGTCGGGTTACGGCTGGCAGGGACTTGTGCCAGAAGGGCTCGTAGGTCACAATGTAGGGGTTGTCATGAACACGCACTCGTCCAGTGACCACCAATATGCTAAAACGAGCGCTTATCAGGAGCCCATTCATAACAGCACACACACGCCTGAGTTTCACCCAGACAAGTTTCATCCTGGACCCGGATACAAGGACACTAACCCCCTCCAGCAGCACTACAACGACACCAAGCACAAGCAGGCCAGCCTGGCCCGGGACAACCCCATCCTGATCAGCTCCATCAAACCTAAACGCTCCTTTATTGAGTCAAATGTGTAGCTACAAACTCGTATTTTACGTTAAGCACAAATTATCTACAATCTTACGACTTATATAGGAGCCTCAAGTTTTCATCAACAAACCCAGTGTCATTCGAGTCTGTTTTGAAGATTGAGATTCAAAGCATTTTGTGTGAGTGCTCCAGTGCACGAGTAAAAGATTGCCTTGCATTTCTGTTTACAACTACAGCTTCCGAGGTATTTAAGCACATTTTAAATGCGCAACGCTGCATCTGCACATTAAAAGAGAGCTGAGATATGATACAGATGATTTATTAATAATGTATTAAGATACCTGACCTGTCTTTAGACTTCAGTAAGAGCATAGGACGTCTACCAAGATGAAACACTGTCTCTTACAGTAGGATTGTGGACCGGTCCTGTGTGTATTCAAAAGCATTTCCTGTTTGAATGTTGTTTGTTTGTGTGCGTTTGAGGAGAAGCGTGTTGTATTTCTTCATGAATTACTCACTGTTTGGACTAATTTATTTATGGCTTGGTTGTCTGATTAAAACAATATTATATTTTATATATTAGTTATTTTTGCACAGCTATATATTATGAAATACCACTATGATTGTGAGATTGACCTGAACTGTATAAAGGAGACCAGGTTTACATGCATGTTATGGTGAATCATATTCAGGTGTCTATGAGGACATAGATGTTATTTCGTATGTACATTATTTGCAATTAATTTCATGTATAGGGCTATGTATTGTATTTGAATATTTCAGCAACATATACAATAAACCCCAGTTTAAGACTTAAGTTATTTAGTTATTACATTTCTCTGTCTTATTTTTGTACATTTATAACCTGCGTTACTGCAAAATTATAGGAAAAAAATAGTGTAATGAGAGCCAATCCTTCAGCAGATTGGTGTTAATTTGACAAGTTCTACATAGTAAGAAAAATTGTTTTGTGAAGATTCATCTTAATGACATACTATGAAGGCTGTACTCATAATAATCTTTTCTAAACGTGTTTTAATTATATATGGTACAGGTCGCCCACCTCAATGTATTTCCATGATTAAATGAGGTATTCCGTGTTTTAGTAAACGTCGCAGAGAGTCCGACAAAGACAAAAAAAAAAAAAACGAGCCAAAACATAAGCATATTTGATTGACAAAATCCCGAGTAGTTATGCCGAAGTTGCTGCTGCTTCTTGGACAGGTAAGAAAATGAATTATTGTGCACTCTCTAAAAACTCCTTAGTATCAGTGTAATTTACATAAAACTCATAAAAACATTGCCATAAAACGGCAATGTAGATTCATATTGATAGCAATGCAGTGTTTAACAACTTTCGTGGCAGGGTTGCCAGGTTTTCACAGCCTTCCCAATTGCTACTCAAAACTAGCCCAACCGCGTTTCGAGTGGGGTTCCCCAGATAAAATCGCGTTCTGTGGGGCAAAATACACGTTTTTGGCGGAGTTCCCCTGGTAAAATTCGCATTCCAATGGGATAAATACGTTACTGGGGTTGCTTCAATCCGCGGACATGAGAAACAACCCGCAAAACAAAGCTGCAGTCCGGAAGTTATGCCTCTTTGTTGCCATCTCTGTTTTTGGGGAATTATCTACTTCATGTTTGTTGTGCGTCGGCACAGCTTCTCAGCGCGAATCTAATGTCTTGAGGTGTAGGGTAGGGTATGTCGAAAAACTCCCATCTCGTTTTCCTCCCCAGCTTCAAAATCATCGTACATCGCTGCAGAAGTACCGACCCAGTATTTACAAAGTGAACATACAAAGAACATCAAACGCTCTTTACAAAAACCGATGTAGGATGATTTTGACGTTGAAGAAGAAAACGAGACTGGAGTTTTTCTATTGACCCGGATTACGAGCACTTGAGGTTAAGAAGTATATAAATAGTCAATTTGTTTCGAAAATGACCGATCGTTTCGCTAGATAAGACCCTTCTTCCTTGGCTGGGATTGTTTAGAGCCATTTGAAGCCATTTAAACTGCATTTTGGAAGTTAAAACTTGGGGGGCACCATTGAAGTCCACTATGGAGAGAAATTCTGGAATGTTTTCCTCAAGAAACTTTACGACTGCAGAAAGAAAGACACGAACATCTTGGATGACAAGGGTGAGTAAATTATCTTTAATAACTTTAATAAGTGACATATAGCTGAATCTTGTCATTTAGGAACAAGATTGCCTTAGTGACTGAATCTGTTTGTGATCTGCTTATTTAAATATCCAAAATATAAAACAAGGGCTTCAAAGTTGTGTTTAGTGGAATGAACAGACTGCTTTTAATCACGGACGGTTGGATTTCTAGTAGGCTAACGTTACTTGGATAAACAAAAATGTATAAATCATAATTTGTGAAGTAAATGGTCCATCTTCAAAAAGATCAGGGTTTTTTGTCAAAACATCAGGGGCTTAAAGGAGAAGTCCACTTACAAATAAGAAGTCCAATTACAAATAATTTACTCACCCCCTTGTCATCCAAGATGCTCATTTCATTCTGTCTTCAGTCATAAAGAAATTATAGTTTTTGAGGAAAGCATTTCAGGATTTTTCTCCATATAATGGACTTCATTGGTGCCCTGATTTTGAACTTCCAACATGTAGTTTAAGTGCAGCTTCAAAGGGCTCTAAATGATCCCAGCCAAGGAAGAAGGGTCTTATCTAGTGAAACGATCGGCCATTTTTTTAAATTTGTATACTTACAAATAAAAATTTGTATACTTTTTAAGCACAAAAGTTCGTGTAGCACAGACTCTGGGATGCGCGTCCACGATGCTATGAATTAGTAATGGGTCGTTCTTGAACGATTCTTTCATTTTGAACGAATCTTCAATGTGACTCGGGAAGAACGAGTCGTCTCGGGGAGTGATTCGTTAAGTTGCGCATGCGCAACTGTACTGGTTCTGTACTGGAATTAGCTCACCTGTTTCGAGTCTTCTGGGTTTTTCGAGTCGTTCGTTCATCTTATGGGCCTGTCACGTGATGAACAAATGACTCAAACCCGAAAACTTGTCAGATAAGAGGTGAGGTGAGCTAATCATAGACTAAAGACCCAGGTAAACAATGAATTAATCTTTTGTTTCTTATAGCATTATAGTTTTGTCTTGTTTGTAGTGTGATCAACATTTTTGTGTAAGCAGTAGATGTGTTAGGGAAATAACACGTAAGTAACATTTTAATTATATTTTGCTAAAATGAACGAAATGACCCGAAAAAAGATTTGTTCATTTTGCTGAACGAGACTCAAAGGTCTGAGTCGTAAACTTCCCATCACTACTACGAATCACATGTACGTTCATTGTCTGTGTACTGAGTATGGCGAAAAACTCCATCTTATTTTCTCCTACAACTTGAGAGGAGGACATCGTTGTACCTTTTTGTTTGTATACTAGCTGGGACTCCTTTATGTATCTACCTTATTTTTGCTGAAGAGTGGGCGTGGCCATTTGTACGTTTTATGGGTCTGGCTTCTGCTCTCATCCGCATCTAGCTATTTTTAGCTGTACAAAACAGCTCGTTTTGCTGCTTGCAAATAGGTGTGATTTACCATATTATTCCAAAGTATTATCTTAATCAGGAACACTGGTTTGTAGTGCAAACAGTTTTACCATTTACTGCACGTTGTTATTCTTCTCATCATTTCCCTGTAGTGGCTAGTAAACAGGAAGTCTCGCCCATAGGATTACATCTGTGTTGAAGGTGGATACAAACATGAATAGATGCCCTTTGACCACTCCAAGCATGTAGACACACCCGTCATCTTGTAACGGTCAACTTGATGTCATTCACCATACATACTATGGGTTCACAGACCATCGCCTGTGCAGGATTGTGGCGTCATCGAATATTCATTGATTACTATGATGGCTTACGTATAGCGGCCCATAGAAACAGTTGCTAGTGAGGCATCTACATATACATATCTATGGATACAGACGTTACATAATGATGCAAAGACAAATGGCAGCAAATTAAAAAAAAACGACCGGAATCTGTAAAATTACTGTTGTGAATCATGCAAGGTGGTGAGATTGAGTTTTGAACACTGATTGGTTATGATTCTGGATCATTTTTAGCCCCAAAAAACTTATGGAATGCAGCTTTAAAATACATGAAGAAAAGCACTGCTAACACTAATTACTACTGAATGAACCTTTACTTTTTATATTTTCTGTAGAAAAATTCTTAATGGATTATGTAGTTGCTCGGATATTGTGTGTAGTTTGTACTGCAGATGGTTGCTTAGTGGCTTGCCAAATGCCTATCCCAAAGAGATTTCTCTCAGACTTCCTTATTCATTTCTAAACCTGATAACTTAAAATAACACTTTTCTTCAATAAGCTGCATGGTGTACCATACAAGTTATAGAAGTGTCATACAACTTATGAATACAAACTTATGATCACGTATTCCTCAGCAATCACCATCGGTTAATGTTAAGATGAATCACAAGCCAACGGTACAACAGGTTTATTTTATTTCTGCATGGCTTTCAGTTTCACAGCAGGTTTATGAAAGCATGAACCACCCAACAGCTTATGTAGGTAAAGGTCCAGACTGTCTACACATCATCACAGAAGTGTCTATGTACAGTCATATACATACGCTACATAGTGAGGCTTGAAATTCAGTCACTGAAATGCTTAAAATGATCATCCACTAATAAATGTAAACCTGATTTTAAGCATGTAAACTTTCATATATGAGCAACCTCATATGACCCACATGACCATCCTAAAAATCATTTCATGAAGTAAGACTAAATCACTTGAGGAGTTTCACCTATATTCAGACCTGTGAGTCACAACAGGAGATAGAGAACAGCTGCAGGAGGAATCATAATTATGTGCTAGAAACAGTATAATTACACCAGCAAACTGTTCGCTATGGAGCAGAAAGGGGATGATAAACATTTATTATGATGTTTAAGGCCGCTGTGTTATGATGGAGAAGCATTTAGTAGTTTTAGCCTGATTATGGACCATTTACTCGTCAATCTGCGTGTGACATAACTACCGTCACTTTGTTCCATCACATCTAATGGAACACCTCTGTCCCTCTCAGGATTAAGGCTGAACTTGAGCTCAAGTCAAGAGCTGAGACATCACTTAGTCTGTTAAAAGCTAAAGCACTAAAATGTACATGTCTAAAGCCAGTGTGAGCTCAAATAAGTGCCATGGTGTTCCAGTGCTAGAGAGAATTCTCTTCTGGGCTCATTATATCTGAAATCACTGACAAGTGGTCCATCGTAAAATGGCCATTTTGAGCGTACGGTTGGGTGTCAGAAGGGTGGTCTGCAGGGGCAGGTTGGTCATAGGGCTGGTGCGGCTCTTTGTGTTGATCCAGCTCTCGATGGCCTCCCGTTCATACGAGTAGCCGTCTGCGGGGGGAAATCGAGAAGAAAATGTTTCAACTCAAAACAAAATCTCCAGTCAAGCAGGTAAACATCTTTCAGACACTCACCGGCAGCAATCACTGGGTCCTTCATGACCTCGCGCGTGATTGGACAGAGGTACTCGTCCGGAGTGCCGTTAGTGGCAGGTGCCATTTTCAACTCCTCAATCTTCTTCATGACTTTGCTCCGCAGGCCCAGAGACTCTGAGAGAGCACAAGAACACTTTAGCACCCCCAAACACATCCAATCACAGAAAAGTGGGACCCTCAAGTACATATCAATACATTGGTGTTAGAATAGCAGTGGTTTGGTCTCCAATTTCAGAGACAGAAACCAGAACTAATGTAGGGATAACGTACAGCACAGACAGAAATTCTCTATATAATATTATTGGAAGCAGGCAAGGGAGGCAAAAAATTAAGCAATTTCAACAAACACTTAAATTTAACAGCTCAGTTCAATTAAACATGCACCTTTGTGTCTGTGACAGTTAATACATTTGTGGTGTTTATTGTAGATTTAAGATTCAAAGTGAAATTTTGAAAATGTTAGTAGAAAACAAAGTATAACAATTATAACTTACAAATAAAGCTAGGTAAAATATGCTTTTTTTTATTATATAATAAAAAGAAAGATAAAATAAAAATTAATAGAGCAAGCTAGTGTTAGAGGCCTTTTTTTGTTAATTGTATAAAAAAATAAAGATAAAAGTATGCAGCAAACTGCATCAAAATGCACAGGAAAAATTTCTAGAATATAGAAAACAATATAATAACAATTATAATTAAATGTAAAGATGAATTTGTCCCTGCTACTTTAGGGCCCTATAAAATTTATTTTAGTTTTTCCCAAATGTCATTTTATATTTTTCCCAATTCCATTTTTTCCATTCGAATTGTTCTGGATTTTGTTTTAATTCTTCTAGACTCTGTATTGAAGGTTAAATGAAAAAAATATTAATCAAAAAGCATGTCTTATTTATTGAAATCATGAAACACAATTTAACATATGAAATACATATTTTTTTCCTCAATTTTCAGTTTTAATTTTATGAAATTCTGTTTTCCGTTAATGTTCTAGATTCCATTGTAATGGTTTCATTAAATTTTAATAATCAAAAGCATCTCTGTTTAATTAATCATATAAATAAATAAATAATATTTATTTTACTTATTTTTTATTTTTATTTTTTAGAAATACTGTATTGTTTTTCTGGTTAACAAATTCAGGTAAATATTTCTTTCTGGTAAACGTTTCTTAAAAAATAATGTTTTAATAATAATAATTGTAACCCTGGACCACAAAACCAGTCGTAAGTAGTACCGATATCTGTAGCAATAACCAAGTCAAAATTATTGATTTTTCTTTTTATGCCAAAAATCATTGGGATATTATGTAAAGATCATGTTCCATTAAGCTATTTTGTACATTTCCTGCTATAAATATATCAAAACTTAATTTTTTATTAGTAATATGCATCGCTTAGAACTTCATTTGGACAACTTTAAAGGTGATTTTCTCAATATTTTGATTTTTTTTGCACCCTCAGATTTTAGATTTTCAAGTAGTTGTATCTCAGCTAAATATTGTCCTACAAACCATACATCAATGGAAGGCTTATTTATTCAGTTATTTAAAAAAAAACTCTTATGATTCTGATTTTGTGCTCCAGGGTCACAATTTTTAGTTGTAGTGTAGTGTTATTATTACATTAAGTAATATATTTTTGTCAGAGTTTCTTCAAGTTAAACCGAACTTTTATTTTGACAGGTTTCTGCAAAGATCTTTAAGTTTCAGTTTGTACATGATATGCTGGTAGATTTGTATCAAAGGAAACTGTGACATACTTGTCAAGTGACTCTCAGTTCTAGAGATTGTGTTCATGTATTCAAATTCACGTGCAATTCAGTATTTGTGTATTGAATGAAACCACACGCTGTTCCTCCACATAGAGATGCAAAAATAAAAAACATCAACAACAACATGCAGGAATTATTGAAATAGTATTTTGGCAGTTTAAAGGGGTGGTCTAATGGATCTTTTCAAAGGCTTGATTGTGTTTATGGGGTGCAAAGCAATATGCCATCATGCTTCATTTTTTATTGTAAATATTTTACCTTTATTTTACACTGCTTTTCAGCAGCCCCTCTTTTCTCTCTGTGAAGTGACGAGCCTGTTTACTTTAGCCGCATTTAGCTGCGTTTAGCCGCTAAACATGCTAACTAGGAAAGGCGATTGCAAAGATTCATAAAAAAAACCCTTATACTAACTTCTGCTGAGTTGCTAAGTTGACTTTTACATGCTGTTTAAACATTAATGTGTGTTGGCAGTGTATGTACAAATCTACCCTGTAATCCATGCAGTGGTTTTTAATTACTCTGTAAAAATAATATCCCCTTTTTCAAATCGAGCCATTCTCAGATGCCTGTCGTTGTTGCGTCGCACCAACAGAGGCCGTTCCCACGATAGTTGATTGACATTTGTGGTCTTACCTCAGATCAGTTGTAACAGTCCCACCTCCATGTTTTGATGCCGGAGCAGGGATGTAAGTTAGACAATAATTGAGCGACTGAGGTGTTGTGTTGCTGGTTGTAATAATGAACATAGTGGTCGTCGTTTACTCTCGACATCTGAGCCGTGAAGATGCAGTGGATTACGTTTGTTTGTGAAGGGAATGCGCCTCCCAATCTACAAATATCTATGTTCACGCGAATCATTCGTGATCCAGCTTCACCTACAGCAAAAGTGAGTATAAGGGTTTTTTTTATGAATCTTTGCGACTGTCTTTCCTAATAATGCGCTACTTAGCAGGTTTAGTGACTAAATGCGGCTAAAGTAAACAGGCCCGTCACTCCACAGAGAGCAGAGAGGGGCAGGGCAAGCAGAGCTCATTTGCATTTAAAGCAGCCTCGACCAGAATGAGATGATTTTTGCAGAGCTGATTTTGACAAGGTAAAAAGGGTGTTGTTTTACAGTACCATTGAGAATTTTTAACCAAAGTATATTATAGACTTTTCATTAAGACCCTAAAGAAACATATCAACTCGTGGAAAATGGGCATCCGATGGCCCCTTTAAATTAGAGCAGCAAGTCTTAAATTCATATGATCATGGCATACATTTTTGTGAGGGATTTTTTCCTTATGTGTTTCAACTTGTGGAAAATGGGTATCCGATGACCCCTTTAAAAAGGAGAAACTGTATTATATGACCCCTTTAATATTCACAGACACTAGTCTATATCACATTTTGATTTAAGTGTACTGACCTGCTGACTTGGTGATAGCTCAGATCCACCATACAGATACTCAGAATGACTTGACTTTCGTCAAACATCCCATTTGAGTTTGATGTACAAGTATTTGTTAACTGCTAATTACCCGTAAACCCATAAATGACTATTTACTGGTTGCTCAGCTACAGATAATTTTAAATGCATGCACAAAAATTTCCATAGGACTGAAGAACAAACTTAAACTCAAGACTTGCCTTCTCATTTGAGCAGCCCACCACATACCACTGACTGCACTGAGAACAGCAGACACAATGGCCTGACTTCACAGAGGGCAGCAGAGAAATCACATGAAGTGAAGTCTGTTCAAATGTCATGCTAAATGAAATGGGGTGATTTTACTGTCATGGTGAATTGGGCAGTGATTTCTTCCATTTTATTTTCAAAAGTGCACATTAGGATAGGATTTCTTATGTAAATTGCTGCTGGTTTTAGGACTGAAGCGGAAATAATCAGCTTTAATGCACACAAACTCTTTTCTGGACACCACACAGGCAAGTGCTTTATATAACTCAACAAATCCCATGTTTACATTCTCTACAATCTCTAGGATTATGTCTGATGTTGGCCACTTTTTCCATGATTTTTCCTAAAAAAATAGACCAACTCAATCAAGATTTCCCGTTAGGTAATGTATAAGAGACGTGAAAATCCATGTTACTTTTATATAACTTCTAATGACGTGGCGCGATATCAGCTGAGGTAACATTTAGAGGTTAAGGTCATTCCAGCACTATTAGTACAGAGTGTATTTATTTATTTATTTATTTATTTTTGATTCAGATTTTTTTTTATTCAATTAAAAAATGTATTAGCATTTATTAGGCAAATAGCAAACTAAAACAACTAAATAGTATTTTTTCCCAAAAAACTTGATATTTTGTATGGCCTCCTTTGGCCTTGATAACAGCTTGCATTCTTGCTGGCATTGTGTCTCTGTTGTTATTGAGTGTAATTAGGTATCTGAATAAAAGAAAAATAATAATGAACTGGTTTACTATTTTTTTCTGCCTTTCTTGTAAAACAGTAAATTTGAAAATTCATGGATAAAAGCAGCAATAATTATATTTTAGCATTACAAATACTACTGTGACTAAAGAGCTTACACATACTGGTGGATTAACCATTACAGAAACATAAAAAATGGGGAGGTGGTGATGTAGTAAATTTGTTATGCACCAAATGTGTGTGTGTGTGTGTGTGTGTGTGTGTGTATATACACTCCTCTATAATACATACATAGAGAGAGAGACTCCGTATACATTACCAGTCAAATGTTTTTGAACAGTAAGATTTTTTTGTTTGTTTTTTTTTTTGAAGAAGTCTCTTCTGCTAACCAGAAGACTTAATTTCATCCAAAGTACAGCAAAAGCAGTTAAATTCTGAAATATTTTTACTATTTAAAATAACTGTTTTCTACTTGAATATATTTTAAAATGTAATTTATTCCTGTGATTTCAAAGCTGAATTTTTAGCATCATTACTCCAGTCACATGATCCTTAAGAAATCATTCTAATAGTCTCATTTGCTGATTATTGATTATTATTACTATGTTAAAACAGCTGAGTAGAATTTTTTTTCAGGTTTCTTTGATGAGTAGAAAGTTCAGAAAAAACAGCATTTATCTGAAATAGAAATCTTTTGTACCATTATAAATGTCTTTATCATCACTTTTGATCAATTTGAAGCATTACAACTCTTACTGTTCAAAAACTTTTGACTGACAGTGTATTTAAAGTCTACAGTAAGGTATTAAAAACGAATATAGATGTGGAGTAATGTGTGCTGTCATTTTACCAATGTGCAGCTCAGAGCTGAGGCTTTCCTTGGTGAGAGAGAGCAGCTCCTCTCCATCGATGTTATTGGATTTAAACACGTCAATCACAGCCTCTAGCCCCTCCTCTCGTAACCATGCCAACACATCCTCCTCAGACCACTCGCTCACCATCAGTCTGGAGAGTCCACTCGACTTCCTGCCTGACAGACAGCAACAGGACGTATATATTAACCTGCATATGGTCAATGACATGATGCACTTTTTTGTCCAATCTTTTCATTTACTCAAAATGTAATTTGAGTTGAGGCAATAGCCTTCTGGGCAGCGCTTCAACATATAATGCAGCTGTGCCTGCAGAGCAGAGTTTCTGTCTCTCTTTCTCTTCTCCCTTACGTTTCCAGTCTCCTCTAGACTGTCATATCCAGGGTTGCCAGGTTTTTACAACAAAACCTGTCCAACTGCTATATAAAACTAGAAAAAATGTCTTTTAAAGGGGCTCCCCTGTTAAAAATCCCATTCCGTGGGTTAAAATACATGTATTTTGGCGGGGTTCCCCCAGTAAAATTTGCATTCCAAAGGCTAAATATCAGGTTATTGGGGTCGCTTCAACTCCACGGCAACAGTGTTTAAGTAGCTCAATTCT
The DNA here is from genome assembly GCA_012976165.1 of Labeo catla. NCBI lineage: Eukaryota > Metazoa > Chordata > Actinopteri > Cypriniformes > Cyprinidae > Labeo > Labeo catla. Next base: position 1,311,257 of record VONZ01000119.1, read on the forward strand.
GTGGGAAAACCACAGACTTCAACATTAGTCCTATCTAATAAGGGCATGAAAGGCTAAAAAATAAAAGTCTGGGAGATACTCCCAGTCATGTTTTCACACTCTCAATAAATCTTACACAAATTATACAAATTTATAATTCACGATATTTGAAAAATTACATTTTCAGGGTTTCTGCAGGTTTTATTAGGGTAAATTTAAGACTTTTGAAAGACCTTTTTAAGACCAATTAAAGAAAACTTAAGAAAAAAAATGAAAGGGAAAACAATACAGCACTATGTTCTCTAAGTATAGTGTGAGTTTTACTTTTCACTTTCAAATTAGCAGCAATTCAGCGTCTAGCAATTGTTTGTTTTTAGTTCGTTTCAGTTTTCCCTCTTTTCCTCGCTTTCCTTCCGTAAAAGTGCCGTGCACATTTTTCTTTCACTTTCAGATTAGTGGCAATTCGACGTCAAGCAGTTGTTTTTAGTTTGTTTGAGTTTTCCCTCTTTTCTTCACTTTCCTTTGGTTTCAAGTAGCTTGTCTTTTAAGTATGCGTCACGCACATTTTACTTTCACTTTTAAATTAGCGGCATTAACGTACCTTTTATTAACAAACCGAATAAAAACACACCATGTTATATACCTAATATAAAAAAACTACTTACACAAAATTTAAATAGGTATACAAAACTGAAAATCAGTAAACACTGTGTAACCAAAAAAAATAAGAAACGTAGAATGTTTATTAGGAAAACAAATAAGAAAGCTTACACCTTGATGTAATATATATTTAAAAAAATAAAAATAAAAATAAAAAAAATCAAGTTCTTCTTCGGGTCACTGACAGATAACGCAGCACATACCGTACATGTAGCAAAAATTATGCTTTCGCTTCACTTTAAAATGAAACACATAAGGAAACAATCCCTCACAAAAATGTATGCCATGATCATATGAATTTAAGACTTGCTGCTCTAATTTAAAGGGGCCATCGGATGCCCATTTTCCACAAGTTGATATGATTCTTTAGGGTCTTAATGAAAAGTCTATAATATACTTTGGTTAAAAATTTTCAATAGTAGTGTAAAACAACACCCTTTTAACCTTGTCAAAATCAGCTCTGCAAAAATCATCTCATTCTGGTCGAGGCTGCTTTAAATGCAAATGAGCTCTGCTCGCCCTGCCCCTCTCTTCTCTCTGTGGAGAGACGAGCCTGTTTACTTTAGCCACATTTAGGCGCTAAACTTCCTAACTAGCACATTATTATGAAAGGCGATCGCAAAGATTCATTAAAAAAAAACCTGTAGGTGAAGCTGAATCAAGAATGATTCACACGAACATAGACGGATATATGTAGATCGGGAGGCGCATTCCCTTCACAAACAAACGTAATCCACTGCATCTTCAGCAGCTCAGATGTCGGGAGTAAATGACAACCACTACGTTCATTATTACATCCAGCAACACAACACCTCAATCGCTCAATTCTTGTCTAACTTACATCCCTGCTCCGGCATCAAAACATGGAGGTTGGACTGTTACAACTGATCTTAGGTAAGACGCTCATGTCAATCAACTACCGTGGAAGCGGCCTCTGTGGGTGTGACGCCACAACGACAGGAAAAAGGGAATATTTTTTTTTTACAGATTAATTAAAAACCACTGCATAGATTTTTATCATTATAAGGCAGATTTGTACATACACTGCCAACACACATTAATGTTAAAACAACATGTAAAAGTGAACTTAGCATCCGATAACCCTTTAAAACCCTTTCAAGGTCTTAATTCAAGGAAAAGCGATTTAAGACTTTTTAAGACCCGCGGAAACCCTGATTTTACTCGATGGTTACACCACGATATTTTTAGAGTAATTAAAGTTTTTCTTGGTAAAATTTTAATAACAATTTTCCATGTGAAAATGTATCAGCAAAACTAATATGAATTAAACCGAAGACGAAGAGTGAATTCTCAATGAGACTGCAGGTCAACACATCTCACACTGCATCTAATGCATAAATCATGAGGTGGAATGTTCTACACCATGTATCCGCTCAGGATGCAGTCAGATCATTTGTAGTACTTCAACTTCCTAGTGTGTGTGTGAGCTGTTATTTTGGTATTCATAATGCAGATCTCATCAGATTTCCTCCACACACATGCCGTTAAACCAGTCAGAGTATGTAAAGCCCACTAGAGCTCACGGAGTGCACTGTGTTTGGACTGAAGGCTGCAGCTGTGATCCATCACCCCAGAGAAACTTCTGAAGGCCGTGAGAAGAATACATCTCATTCTTCTTGTTTGTGTATTTGGTTAGACACTACACCTCTCCAGTGTCTTTGAATAACGGTGAATAATTACTGAACGTGGTCAGCAGTGTTACATGCAGATAACAGTAACACGTGATTTACTTAACAAAACAGCGAGTTTGATGTTTTCATTTTGCAGACACTGTTATCCAAAGCTACATACAGTGCATTCAAGGTATATATTTTTTTTATCAGTATATTATGCTCTCTGCAGATCCATGACCTTGGTGTTTTATCCACTTGAGCTTGCAGGTGTAAAAATAATTCATAAATAAAAATGGTCTGGATTTCTCTTACCTCCACAGCTTGAAACCGAAGCAGCTTCATCTGAAAAGAAGGAAGGAGCATAACTAAACAAGTATTCATGAACAGTAAGTATTTGGGTTACAAGCAGACGTCATAGTTAGATTATGACTCTTAGACAGTTTATTTATAATATATTATACTGGTTGAATCTCATGAGCTGCATAACAGCAGTAAACACAAGAGCAGTGTAACAGAACAATGCAAACACTGCTCACTTTGTATTTTTGTTGTCAAGTGTCTATTTTTTTGTGCCCTGAGCGCCGGTTTTTACATACTGTTTGTTAGTTACAGCCAAAACAAACAATAAAAACTAGTAGCGCACTCACCAGGAAGAGATTTGCCTTCAGTTTCAGGAATAAAACAGGAGAAAATGACAAAAGAAGAAAAACAAACAAGCATTTTGTTGAACAAACAGTAATTTTTTATCATTTTTTAAGAACAAATAAAAAAGAAAAATGAAATGGTTTGGAATTTGCACTTCCTGTGTATGACCCTTTCCTTCTCTCATTCCCCAATTATGTATGATTTAATAAACTCTATAAAACATTTAACTCACATTTTTATTTTAAGATCATTTTTATTTTTTAGATCATTAAAGGGATAGTTCACCCCAAAAAGAAGATTTTCAGCATTTACTAATGCTAAACCTGCATCATTTTCTTTTGTGGAAAATAGCAGATACAGTTGAGGTCAAAAGTTTACATACATCTTGCAGATCTGCAAAATGTTAATTATTTTACCAAAATATGAAGGACCATACAAAATGCAAGTTATTTTTTATTTAGTACTGACCTGAATAAGATATTTCACATAAAAGATGTTTACATACACTTGATTCTTAATACTGTGTTGTTACCTGAATGATCCACAGATGTATTTTTTGTTTTGTTTGGTTTTGTGATAGTTGTTCATGAGCAGTGTTGGGGGTAACGCATTACAAGTAACGCAAGTTACGTAATAATATTACTCTTTTCAAGTAACTTGTAAAGTAACGGCAGTTACTTTTTTCCCCATTTATTGATTGACAAGTCTCCTGCCGGGAAATTGGGAGTAAACATGATGTTACTGTATTCTAGACTAAATGTGAACATGTATTAATTCATCTCACTCTCAAAAAAACAGATTCAGTATTCCTCAAAATAAATAAAAACAGTGAAATGCAAACTCAGAATATGATACAACCCTGCAAATAATTAAATATGTTAAATAAAACAAATTTCCTTTATGTATTTAATCACATTTTATTAACAAGTGTTTTTGCTGCTGCCCTTCGATAATGCAGCTCAACCACACTAATTAGCAAAAATTACTTTAGATAAACTAACATTTGTGGTTCATTTTTTTATAGCTGAAGAGTGATCTCCTGCATAAATGTACTTTTCTTTCAGCCTGAGGTGAATTCATTTCACTTTTGGTGTAAAAGGGCTTTTTACAGAATTGTTTTATATTAAAAACAAAGAAGCAAGCCCTGCCCAGATTTAAAAAGTAAAGCAAAAGTAACGTAACACATTACTTTCCATAAAAAGTAACTAAGTAACATAATTAGTTACTTTTTTCAGGGAGTAACGCAAAATTGTAATGCATTACTTTTAAAAGTAAATTTCCCCAACACTGTTCATGAGACCCTTGTTTGTCCTGAACAGTTAAACTGCCTGCTGTTCTTCAGAAAAATCCTTCATGTCCCACAATTTTGTTGGTTTTTTAACATTTTTGTTTATTTGAACCCTTTCCAACAATGAGTGTATGATTTTGAGATCCATCTTTTCACACTGAGGACAACTGAGGGACTCATATGCAACTATTACAGAAGGTTTAAATGCTCACTGATGCTCCAGAGGGAAAAAAAACATGCATTAAGTGAGTCAGGGGGTGAAAACTTTTGAACATTTTGGAGATGTGTACATTTTTCTTATCTTTTCACACTGAGGACAACTGAAGGACTCATATGCAACTATTACAGAAAATTCAAGTGCTCCAGAAGGAGAAACAATGCATTAAGAGGTGGGGGTGAAAACTTTTGAACAGAATGAAGATACATGTTGCCCAGACAACAAAATAAGTTACATTTTCCCTGATCTTAAAATTCAAAAGCATCAGTAAGCTTTTGAACCTTCTGTAGTTGTTGCATATGAGTCCCTCAGTTGTCCTCAGTGTAAAATGATTGATCTCAAAATCATACAGTCATTGTTGGAAGGGTTCAAATACACACTAAATGCTGAAAAACCAAATAATTTGTGGAACCTGAATAATTTTTCTGAAGAACAGCGGGCAGTTTAACTGTTCCAGACAAGCAATGCAGTCATGAACAACTACCATTAAAAAAAAACACAGCTGTGGATCATTTAGGTAACGAGTATTAAGAATCAAGTGTATGCCAACTTTTGAACGAGTCTAAGAGGTACTGTATAACAGGAATAACCTGCATTCGTTGTAAATGTTACTTTGAAATCCTGTTAAATAGGTTTTCAAAGCTCAGAAACTCACCCTGAGCACCGCTGCCATCCTCCACCCGCCAGATATTGACGGTTTTGTCCATGGAGCCTGTGGCGATGATAGGGGCCGTGGGGGAAAAGGCACAGGCCGTCACATACCTGCCCAACAGTAAGAGTCCGATCGACAGGGTTCAACGACTTGCACTCAAGAGATCAGACCTTAGAAATCATGACTCACAAACTCACCTGTCATGCTGGTTAAGTGTGTAGAGTAAGACGCCTTCGTTCTGCAAAGAACAACTAGTTATGAGAAATGCAAACGCTATGCTAATGACATCCAAGCTGTCAATCATCTTTTATTTTTATTGGTTAGACAAAAATATATGATGAATATGAATGAGACTCACAGCTTGATACACAGTCACGGTCTTATCCACCGATCTGTGGGGAAAAAAGAGAGAGTGACATTTAAAAAGCATGAGTCAGACGATGCCTCTATGGCCTTTATGTGAAGTAAAACCGAGCCTGTCTGTCGGCTGACACAGAGGATGAAAAATCAGATTCAGCAGAGATTATTAGCAAACAGACTTCAGAACCAGCGCTCATCGATCATGGCGTTTGTCATACCGCTGATGTCTGTGATTACACAGCACCACCCAGTGGACAAGAATGGAACCGCAAGGAAAATTATTGAGTAATTGAATATTTTTGATTTCTTTGTGCACAAAAATAATTATTGTAGCTTCGTAACATTACGGTTGAACCACTGATGTCACATGGACTATTTTAATGATGTCCTTACTACCTTTCTGGGTCTTGAATATGGTTGTTGCGTTGCTGACTAAGGAAGGTCAGAAAGCTCTCGGATTTCATCACAAATATGTGTTCTGAAGATGAACAAAGGTCTTACAGGTTTGGAATGACTTGAGGGTGAGTAATTAATAATAGAATTTGATTTTTGGGTGAACTATCCCTTTAAAGGTTGTCATTTTATAATCCTGATAAAATACTGTTTGTATTAAAGTAAAGAATTATCCCTACAGTGTAAGGTGTGTGTGTGCATTACTGACCCTGACACCAACATCTGTCCATCAGCAGAGTAAGCACAGGACAGAACTGGAGCTGACTGACCCGTCAGAGTGTGAGCGAGCTGCATCTTAATGCCTGTGGATCAACAAATGTCATTAATCAAACACACTCACTAAAACCCCAGAAGACACAGGTGGGCAGGTATCAGATGGCACTACCTGCAGCAGACAAAAGAGAAACAATCCATATCTTCAGCAGACTGTCCTGTCCACATGAGGCCAGCCGAAACTGAACACAGCCATCTGTGCCTGTGAAAGAGAGACAGAGAGAGTCCATAGTTTACTTTTGTTCATTTGACAAGCAATTTGTCCTAAAAAGAAATGTTACGAAAACTATTATAAAACTATTTTGCAGGTTGCCAAAGCTAGTAGTTAAGCTACAGTCAAATTACACTTTTGTAGATTTTGTTGATTGACTGATTAAAGTTTCTTATGCTCACCAAGGCTTTATTTATTAGATAAAACATACAGTAAAAACTAATATTTGTTTAATATTACTGTATGTTTAAACATACAGTAAAAACTACAATTCGTTTAATATTACTACAATTTAAAATAATTGCTATATATTTTAATATACACTATCAGTCAAAAGTTTTTGAACAGTAAGATTTTTAATGTTTTTTTAAAGAAGTCTCTTCTGCTCACCAAGCCTGCATTTATTTGATTCAAAGTACAACAAAAACAGTACAAGTTTGAAATAATTTTACTATTTAAAATAACTGTTTTCTATTTGAATATATTTTAAAATGTAATTTATTCCTGTGATTTCAAAGCTGAATTTTTAGCATCATTTCTCCAGTCACATGATCCTTCAGAAATAATTCTAATATTCTGATTTGCTGCTCAAACAACATTTATTATTATTATTATTATTATCATTATCATGTTGAAAACAGCTGAGTAGATTTTTAAGGTTTCTTTGATGAATAGAAAGTTCAGAAAAACAGCATTTATCTGAAATAGAAATCTTTTGTAACATTATAAATGTTTTTATCATCACTTTTGATCAATTTAAAGCATCCTTGCTAAATAAAAGTATTCATTTCTATAATTTCTTCCCCTCTGACTTTATAAATCTACATATGGAGAGTGTGTCTAAACTTTACTTTAGCTCACTCAGATACAGTAAGGTAGTGTTTTGTAACTTGTTGGAATAACTGAAATTCAGGAATCGTACCCTTCATTATCTGGGGAGCAAACTGACAGCAGGAGACCCCAAGGTCATGGGCATTCTTCTCCGCATGGAGATGGTTCATATTCAGGTCCCACAGCCGCAGGTCGCCATATGTGGAGCCAGTGATGAACAGCTGACCACAGGGAGTGAAAGAGCAGGCCACTATACTGGTGTCAGTCACTGCGCCTGTCCTAAACAGCACCATATAAGTGCATAAGCGTCAATCAAACAGTTCGATCTGGCGCAGTACAAAAAGAACCTAATGTGAATCTAATAAAAATAATCTACATTTAAAAATAAATCTAATACTATCATACAAAAAAAATGGCTTGAGTCACCATTTAATTACCCAAACCTGTAGAAATTAGAAAAAGAAAGAAAGAAAGAAAGGAAGGAAGGAAGGAAGGAAGGAAGGAAGGAAGAAAGAAAGAAAGAAAGAAAGAAAGAAAGAAAGAAAGAAAGAAAGAAAAATAATAAAGTAATATACACTACCAGTCAATGGTTTTTTGACAGTAAAATTTTTAATGTATTTTAAAGAAGTCTCTTCTGCTCACCAAGACTGCATTTATTTGATCCAAAATACAGCAAAAACAGTAATATTGTGAAATATTTTTACTATTTAAAATTGCTTTCTATTTTAATATATTTTAAATTTATCAAACGTGATGATAAAGACATAATGTTACAAAAGACTTATATTTTCTATTGATAAAATAAACCTGAAAAAATTATACTCAGCTGTTTTCAACATAATAGTAATAATAAATGTTTTTTAAACAGCAAATCAGAATATTAGAATGATTTCTGAAGGATCATGTGACTGGAGTAATGACGCTAAAAATCCAGCTTTGAAATCACAGGGAAAAAATAAATTTTTAAATATATTCAAATAGAAAACAGTTATTTTAAATAGTAAAAATATTTCAAAATTTTACTGTTTTTGCTGTTCTTTGGATCCAATAAATGCAGGTGAGTGAGTAGAAGAGACTTCTTTAAAAAACACTAAAAAATCGTACTGTCCAAAAACTTTTGACTGGTAGTCTATTACGTGATAAAAGACAATAACTTTAAACACATTAATTAACTATTCATTTTATTAAATGATTTAATTTTACTATATATATATATATATTATTTTATTTTAGATTATTTTCCCTTTATTTATTATCTGTATTATTTAGATGTTTTAATGTTTTTATTTGACATTATTTATCCCCACGTGCATTTATTTCCATATTTAAATACTGCCACATTTATAAATAACTGAACTGACAAATTGAACTGACAAATATCGATTTGACTGCACTGACACTATTGGAAAAAACTACATTTGAACTGAATTAAACTGGATAATGATCAGTGTTGGGCAAGTTACTTCCAAAATGTAATAGATTATATATCACTAGTTACTGTAAACTGATGTAATTAGTTACAATACAATATTACTCTCTCTGAATTGTAATGTGTTACACTATGAGTTACTTTGACTAAAATAACTCAACAAGCTGAATAATGACACTATTGCCTTTTTTAAAAGAGCTGCTTTAGAGCAAAATTTGAATTTGTTGCATATTTTAAGAAGTTTGCATCATGATTTTGTTATTTTCCTTATTAATTATTACGAAGCTGCTTTGAAACAATATGTATTATTATAAAAAGCACTGTAAATCTGGACCTGACTTGATTTTTATTTATTTCAACATTTTTATAGATAGATAGATAGATTACTGGACGTTAAATTTCTAGATCAATAATGGAAAGCTGATGTACCTGCGCAGGGTCCTGGAGGTAAAGTCCCACAGTGCGATAGTCCCATCGGACCCTCCAGACACCAGGAAAGATGAATCTGGAGAGAAGGCGCACACCCTCACCGGACTCCGGCCCGGATGCTCCAGGACGGCCTCGATCTCCCCGGTGTCCATTGACCACACCACGGTAGTGGCATCGGTGGAGCAGGAGGCCAGGTACTGACCGCAAGCGCTGAAGCAGCAGCAGTGGACGCCGTAGCCGTGTCCGGACAGCGGGGAGAAGGGCAGCTCGCTGAAGTCTCGTGTGGAGTAAACGCAGATGCTCTTATCAGCGGAGCAGGTTGCCAGCAGAGAGCCGGAGAAAGCGCAACAGTTCACATCATCTCGATGACTTTGTAAGGTGCAGATCAAAGACACCATGTTTGTGTTTATGTCGTGTTGTCTGACAGGTCCCTTTAAATACACAGGAAGAGGAAGTGTCTTACATAACGGACAAAACAACAGAATTCGCATTTAACACAAAAAGCTGTTGTTTGACACATTATTCGACACAGTCAAATCACTTGACATTACAAAGGTGCTTCGGAAGTTGTTTAAACCGATGAAAAACGTGTTGTAATACCTCTGGTCACTTATAGACAGCATTATAAAATTATCATGTATTACGTTTAATAATCTAATATTACATTTCAAAATGTTTTATATATTTTCATTGTTTATATCAAATGTAAGCGGTGTCTGTAGACACGACGTACCTTTCGCGAACACTTCCCTAGTTCTTCCTGGTCACGTGAGGGACCCCACGTGGTTTTTGTTTACTGCGCTGTATTTGTTTTGTCACTTTATCAGACTGCCGTAAATGTGTGTATTTCCTTATTTTTTGTATGGCCATATTCAGTTTTATGCAATTATTTATACAAATGAACTATTTTACAATAACTAGTCTATATATATATATATATATATATATAGAATTATATATATTTTATATTAAATAGAATGTATTTCTATGATGAATTTTCAGCATCATTACTCCAGTCTGCAGTGTCACATGATCCTTCAGAAATTATTTCGATATGCTGACTTATTATCAATGTTGTAAACAGTTGTGCTAATAAACATTATTTTGGAACCTGTGATACTTTTTTTAGGATTCTTTGATGAATAAAACGTTAAAAGAACAGCATTTATTTAAAATAGAAATATTTTGTAACAATATACAGTACCGTTTAAATTTTTTCTTTCTTTTTTTGTTTGAAAGAAATTATTACTTTTATTCAGCAAGGATGTGTTAAATTGTAAAACAAGTAAAATAAGTAAAAGCTTACACAAAAGATTTCTATCTTGAATAAATGTTGTTCTTTTAAATTTTTTATTCATTAAAGAATCCTGAAAAAAAGTATCACAGGTTCCAAATGTTAAGCAGCACAACTGTTTCCAACACTGATAATAAATCAGAATATTAGAATGATTTTTGAAGGATCATGTGACAATGTAGAATGGAGTAATGGCTGATGAAAATTCAGCTTTGCATCACAGAAATAAATTATTTAAAGTGTATTAAAATAGATAACTGTTACTTTAAATAATAATTTGTAATATTACTTTTTTCTGTATTTTTGATAAAAAAAAAAACTTTGATGAGCATAAGAGACTACTTTAAAAAACATTAACAATTTTACTGATCCCAACCCAGTATATATCCCCAATATATATATATTAATAATAATTTATTTTATTATTAATTTATTATAACCTTATTTTTTCAGTGAGAAAAAAATAGACAAATATTTGAGAGGATCGGGAAAAAAAAGTACTGAAATGAAGTCTTAAAAAATACCAGGGTGAAGTAATCTGTAATAAAAACTCACCATTTGGCATCAAATTACTTTCTTTATTTGAAAGTAACATGGCAGCTTTTGAATAGTTTCCTGACCTTTAAATAAATCTGATATCTATTACAGTTATTGTCATGAAAACGCTAGGAGTTAATGATAGGAGTAATGTTTAGACAATTTAGACATTTTTTGACAAAAAAAAGCGTAAAAAAAAAAGAGTTTGGCTGTTTGTATAACGCCCTAAATAAAATCTCAGAGGAACCTCAAATTTGGAACATAACTTATTTATACACAATGCTTAAGTTTTATAGCAATTTTGGATTTAAAAATATTATGTAAAATATTTATTTTATTAAAAAATAATAATAATAAAAACGTAGTACAATGCATTTTCTTACAGCAAATTTAAACTTCTATAACTTTTCAATACTTTTATATTCTGGAATAATTCCACTTCTGCAATAATCTGCTGATTGTCTTAAAAGAGTCCAATCTTATGTCTGTATTCCAAAGCGTTCATGAATTATAACAATTTAAATTTCGCGTCTATGTTTAAAAATGGGGGGTGGCACTTAAGGGGTTAAATCCTGATGTGTTGGAAATTAGCTATTAATTTTCAACAGTATCTATTTATTTATTTATTTTTGTTGCCAATTAAGGTTTAAACACTCGAGGTCTTGTATTAAAAATTAACCGATCCAATATTTTTGTTGCCGCCCATTTAAGGGTTAACCACTTGAATAAAAATGGCGAATACAAGCATTTCATTAAAATGTTTAAATATTAATTTAAAAAGCGCATTTTTACTAATAGCATGACCCGTAAAATGAAAGAAAATTGGACCGCCGCCCATGGGAAAAGTAATGAAATGACACATTAGACACTGTCTGGATTTAAAAACATCCTTTTAATAAGTCCGTGCCAAACATCCACACACTCGCACAAACACACGCTCGCACTCTCACATACACACACACACGCACACGCGCACACACTAGTGAAAAATAATGCTCCTACAAAAAGAACGCTACCATTTGTTTCCCACAATATCTTTAAATAAAATAACTTCAAGTACTCTGACGCAGGTACAAAAAAACTCTGTTCTAGCTGCCTCCAGTGGGCCACGACGCACACGCGGGAGACTCGGACACATGTGGTTACAGAACGCCTGCTGTCCACCTCGGAGCGCCTCTGGGGCCAGGGATACTGAAGAATACTCCGACAGTTTTCATATGGGTTCAGATATGAGTTTCGTACAGTATGCCTTTGAGCGGAGGCCTTGATGTGTTTTATATAAGAAAACAATACCGTTACAAAAAAGGGAAAAAACTAAACGAAAAACCAAAAGAGAACAAATTCTTTTCCCTATACCCTGTTCTGAAGGGCAGGCACTACTAAGATTAAGGAGACCACAGTGTTTTGTAGAGGATATGTATATACTGTACAAACAATAAATGTATATTATTAATCACTTTAAGACTAAAATTAATTGCTACAAACGTTCTAAGGCATAAACAATATCCAATGTCTGAAACAATATGTACACATCATTCCAAACAAGACTCAATATATTGACATTAATAGACAGTATGTACACATGGGTGCCTCCTGCTTGCCTGCGTGTGTGTGTGTATGCATGTGTGTGTGTGTGTGTGTGTGTGTGTGTACAGTGATGCCGTTAAGTTCACGTTCAGAGGGTTGAATACTCTGATGCCACATGGCACAGAACAGTGTAAACAGTTTCTTTTTTTTTTCTTGGCTTTGTTTCATATTTGGAGAGGAAAAACACAAACAAATAAACATTCCATTAGATTTAAAGCAGTTTTGCTGTTTCTTCCTTTTCATAGAAAATGAAGAGTGGACCTTTCTTTTTATTTAGTCATAAATAATCATTTAAAAAATTAAATACATTCACTATAATATTAACGATAAAGTAAAAATACAAAACCGAAATAAAAAGATATTTACAAGTAGTGGAAAGGGATTTTTTTTTTTTCTCCGTAGTACAGCTCTGATGGTTGAAATTTCAGTGCGATTTCTCTTTTTCTAGAGGGAAATGGTATTGCACAAAGACACCCGCTGTCTTGTGTCTCTTTGGGTGTTGATGTGGGATTGGTCGGTCCTGAAGGCTCCGTGTCGCAGGAAGGAGCTGTGGCTCCTCTGCTTTTGAGCCCCGGTCGCAGGTTTGAAATGACAGCCCGTGGTGGTCCGAGACCACCTCAGTTAGTCTGCTTCAGCAGCTCAGTCCACCTCTTCTCAAAGAACTTCCTCATGTTGTGCCCGGCCCGGCCGATGTCAGAGTTGTCCTCGTTGAACTTCTCGCAGTTGTCGAACACCAGGTTGACATCGATGATGAACGTTTCTAAATTCTGATACCTGAAGAACAGAGAGAAAAAAATCTGTTACTGCATCTGCATCTCATTATTAACATTCTTTAGTGTTAGGATGTGTATGTGTTACACATAATGGAAAATAGTGGTATCTATATTTTATTATTTTTAATGTTAAGAGAATAGTTCATGTAGGAAATTAGGTTTTTTAAAAATTTAATTTTTATTTTAAATGTAAAAGTATTTTATTCGAGGAAACATGGAGCATAACATATTTTTTGGATTTTATTGACATGGATATTATGTTTATTTGTAATATTTTTGTGTAGCATTTATTTTTTGTAATATTTTTTATTAATATTTTTTGAATATTTTAGTAATTTTGGTGGAGTTTAAAAGGGTACATGTGGAAGGCCGTTTCTGCCACTGAATAAAAAAAGGTAATTGCAAGGTTTTATTGTGCAATTCTGACTTTATGACAAAATTGTAAGTTATTAAACTTTTTTCCCCTTGGAACTGGACTTGAACTCGTAACTGCAAGTTTATATCTCACAATTCTGAGAAAAAAAGTCAGAATTGTGAGATATAGCATTTCATATTTATAGCATCTCAGAACTGCATGACATAAGCTATATTAATATTATTTACACTACCAGTCAAAAGTTTTTAACAGTAAGATTTTTAGTGTTTTTTTTTTTTAAAGAAGTCTCTTCTGGTCACCAAGCCTGCATTTATTTGATCCAAAGTACAGCAAAACAGTAAAATTTTGAAACATTTTTACTATTTAAAATAACTGTTTCCTATTTGAATATATTTTAAAATATAATTTATTCCTGGGATTTCAAAGCTCAATTTTTAGCATCATTACTCCAGTCACATGATCCTTCAGAAATGATTCTAACATTCTGAATTTGATGCTCAAAAACATTTATTATTATTATTATTATTATTATTATTAGTACTATTTTTATGTTCAAAACGGCTGAGCAGATTTTTTCAGGTTTCTTTGATGAATAGAAAGTTCAGGGGAACAGCATTTATCATTATCTTTGTAACATTATAAATGTCTTTATCATCACTTTTGATCAATTTAAAGCATCCTTGCGAAATAAAAATATTAATTTCTATAAATCCTTTCCCAAAAAATGGAAAGAAATGGTAAATGGTTCAAAAGAAATTTGAATGGTATAGCAGCCAGTCTGTGTAAAAAAAGAATGTACTCAACTGTTTTAAATATTGATAAAAAATAATAATAAAAGATGTTTCTTGAACAGAAAATCAGCATATTAGAATGATTTCTGAAGGATCATGTGACACTAAAGACTGGAGTAATGATGCTGAGCTTTGATCACAGGAATAAACTACATTTTAACAAATATTCAAATAGAAAACAGTTATTTTAAATAGGAAAAATATTTCACAATATTACTGCTTTTGCTGTATTTTGGATCAAATAAATGCAGGCTTGGTGAGCAGAAGAGATTTATTTAAAAAACATTAAAAATCTTACTGTTCAAAAACTTTTGACTAGTGTATATAAATATTTATTTTAGTTATTTATTTTATTGCAGAGCATTAACAAAACTCTTAATACATAAAATAACTTTAATGCTAAAACATCTATTTACAATACAATTTATAAAAGCATTTATTTTAATAATTAAAAAATTTATTATTAAATTATAAAACATTTATTAAAATTACATTTTGATTATTATTCATCTTCCAGTATTTCACTCCCTCTTCCTAGCTTCTCACATTTTTCAAAACTGAGTGAGAGACACTTACTGGCTGCTGACGAGTTTCTCACGGATAGTGGAGAAGTCCATGGGTTTTTTAATAACTTTGCGGTACCCTGGGACAGATTTGAGGTTAACCGGTGTGAGGAAGGGCCAGGCGTCCTGATGACGTTCCAGTTCAGCCAACAGAATCCTGAGAAATACAAACATATATGAGACCTGCATTAAAACAAACATTATACATCCAGTAATACATACAGAGCATAACAGAATGCGAGTGGTACCTGCAGAGGCCCAGGTCCCTGTTGTTGTCTCTGGCTGTTTTGGCTCTTTTTACGCAGGCAGGACTGTCTGGTTTGGGTGCTGGGGGAGTGGAGGTGTTCTTCTTGGCCTGGGCGGCGGTGGTGGCTGCTTTCTTTGGGGTGCTGTTGGTGCTGCTGGTGGCTTCTTCTTCTTCACACGTCTCAGTCGGCTTCTTGCTTTTCTTGGCTGCTTCTGTCGCCTTTTTTCCTCCACTGGCTGGTGGTGTACGACTCTGAGTCTTCTTAGATTTAGGTGACTGACCGCTTGCCTGAAAGAGTGTGTAGGACTAGTTCAGATTAACAGGTTCATAATTCTACACTTTTATGGCACATTTAAAATACAGTTGAGGTCAAAAGTTGACATTCCCCCTTCATAATCTTAAAAAATGTTCATTAATTTACCAAAATAAAAGGGATCATACAAAATGCATAATATTGTTTATTTAGTACTGACTTGAATAAGATATTTCACATAAAAGATGTTTACATATAAGAGAAAATAATAGTTGAATTTATAAAAATGACCCTGTTCAAAGGTTTACATCCCCCTGAATAATCCACAGCTGTGTTTTTTTGTTTAGTCGTAGTTGTTCATGAGTCTCTTGTTTGTCCTGAACAGTTAAACTACCCAATGTTCTTCAGAAAAATCCTTCAGGTCCCACAAACTCTTTGGTTTTTCAGTATTTTTGTGTATTTGAACCCTTTCCAACAATGACTGTATGATTCTGAGGTCCATCTTTTCACTCTGAGGACAACTCACTGAGGACAATATTTGGAAAAAATAATAAAAATGCACACATCTCCAATCTGTTCAAAAGTTTTCACCCCCTGACATTTAATGCATATTTTTTTTCTTCTGGAGCATCAGTGAGCGTTTGAACCTTCTGTAATAGTTGCATATGAGTTCCTCAGTTGTCCTCAGTGTGAAAATTGGATCTCAAAATAAGTCATATAGTCATTGTTGGAAAGGGTTCAAATAAACAAAAATGATGAAAAACCAAACATAAACAATAACTACATTTTGTATGATCCCTTTTATTTTGGTAAAATAATTTACATTTTTAATGATTATGAAGGGGGAATGTCAACTTAGTATTAAGGATGTAAACTTTTGAACCGGGTCATTTTTATAAATTCAACTATTATGTTCTCTTGTGGACCATATATAAACATCTTTGATGTGAAATATCTTATTTAGATCAGTACTAAATAAACAATAACATGCATTTACTGGTTTACTGTTTTTGAATCAAATCAATTATTAAAGTAAAAGACAAACAAGACATTCAAAAACAATATTATTAAAAAAGAAAAAAGTAACGACCTCAAACTTGTATGTAAATAACAGTCGTATAGACAGACAACAATTGCAAAATCATAGAGACATAGCTCTGAAAATATGCTCCTCAGCAAATGAGCACTTGTACTCATGATAATGTGAACTGGAGGCGGTTACCTTGGAGATGCAAGCAGGGCAGTACCAGTCTCCCTCTGGGATGTTGGTTATCTTGGGTTTGTGGCAATAGGTGTGACACCCTTTATCACAGCCATCACACAGCAAAAGCAGGTCTTCATTATCACCCTTTCGGCACATCTGACAGTACTGGAATAAACACAAACAGGCATATGAGTATAGAAAATGCACCATATATTGTTGATGCATAACAAATGCACCTCAGCCAGACTAAATAAGTCAAGCCTGTGGTTTGTGCATGACATGACTTACAACTTTCATGATGGACCTTTCCCAGGCGATGGATTTCTGGAGTTGCTGCAGACACATGGCCAGCTGAGAGGAGCTGCGTACCTCGCTCAGCGCCTTCCGCCACTGCTTCATCCCTGGAGCGATCTCTTCTTCTCCCCTGCAACACACAAAAACAGAAGGCACAGGTCAGAGAGGGAGTTTATTTCAAACCTGTAATTTGTACTTAAAGAGATAGTTCACCCAAAAATGAAAATTCTGTCATTAGCCACCTTCACGTTGTTCCAAACCCATAAGACCTTCGTTCATCTTCGGACCACAAATTAAGATATTTTTCATGAAATCCGAGAGTATTCTTGTAGCTTTATAAATTATAGTTGAAGCACTGATGTCACATGGCTTATTTTAATGATGTCCTTACAACCTTTCTGGGCCTTGAACGTGTTTGCTGTCTATGCAGGGTCAGAAAGCTCTTGGATTTGATCAAAAATATCTTAAATTGTGTTCCGGAGATAACCGATGATCTCACGGGTTTGGAATGACATGAAGGTGAAACAATAATGACAGAATTTTCATTATTGAGTGAACTATCCCTGTTTTTTTTCAGATTGAGTAGCTGAGACCCTGAGCTTTCAATAGCACACACATAAACACACACACACACACACACACACAGATGTACAACCTATTTAGTGTGATACAATTCTGTGGCATGACTTCACAGCCATACATGAAGACGGAGAGCTGTGGTGTACCATGCACTTAGAAGTGTTAGAAAACAAATCAACTTTTGATGTTTTGGAACTCCGTCTGTGCACTGCTGATTAAAACCATGCAGCCAAAAACAGGAAGGGTGCAGGCAAGGGAGCGAGAGGAAGAAGACAAAATAATAAAACACACAGCACGAGAACCAAAACCCGAAACCGGAGCCAGGGTGAGAACGGATGGACGGACGAGCAGAGAAGCCCCAGCCAGCAGAGAGAGGGGGAGGGGGAGGATGAGGAGGAGCAGAGACGAAGGCTGGCAGTCTGGATGACCTACCCTTCCCCTCCAGCGCTAGTGGATGGAGCAGGTGCGGGGACAGTGACTGTACCCACATTATCCAGTTTGATCTGGATGGTGGTCCCTAAGGGGCTCCGCAGGTACCTTCTCTCGATGTGGCGCTCCAGCTCTGCCAATCGCGTCACCGCGATGTCCAGCGGGTTGCCGGGCCGTCGGATCAGGCCCTTCTCCGAGCTTCGCTCCTCCTGAGACTCCGCCCCGGGGCGGGGCTTGGGGAGGGGCTTGTGCTCATAATAGACCAGGTCCTCTCTTTCAGACTGTGGCTCTGGATACGTCCAGCCCTGAAAAGCAAAGGTGTGCAGGATATTGGTAAGTAGAGGAAATTACAATGATTTGACGCATTCTGGAAGCTCGACAAACACTCACCTTGACCTGCAGGCTGGCGGACGTGACTTTGCGCTCCAGCTCCTCCACCTGTTGCAGCAGAGCGATGTCGGTCTCCATGGCCTGCTCCTCCACACACCACTCCTGCAGCGTCTCCACGGAAACCTGGCCCTCGTCGAGCTCTGAGACCTCCATAACTGCCACTGCAAACAAAAAATAAGACAGCCATAAGACCCCAGGAGAAATCACACCCGGAAAGCACAGCACAGCACAATTCAGCGCTTTCTGACAACTGCACGCTCGGCTGAGTCGGTTAGACAGTGTTTTAGGACTTTTATGCATATTATTTATGACTGCAAACAAGTCAAATAGTAAACTGTGGTTATTCTGATTTATTTTATTGCATTCTGTATCATTTAACCTCAAATTTGAAAACACTTTATTTTACAGTATCCTTGGTACATGTTCTTACGTCAGTTAGAACAGTAATTTATGCATAATTACATGCAACTAACCATAAACCATGTGCATGTTGTTAATTAATATTACTCAGTACTTAAATTTATCATTAAACTGTTACAAGGACACCTTAAAGGCATAGTTTACCTAAAAATAAATAATTGATTAATAATCAAACAGTTGACGGTACCCATTGACTTCAATAGTATTTTTTTTTCATACTATGGAAGTCAATGGCTACCGTCAACTGTTTGGTTACCATTTTTTTTTAAATATCTTCTTTCGTGTTTAACAGAAGAAACAAACTAATTTTCTGGGTTTTGAAGAAGTAAAGGGTGAATTTTTATTTTGGGTGAACTATCCTTTAAAATTCAGTTTTAATACATTTAATTCAGTTCCTATTTTACGGAAGAAATTAAAAATAAATAATTACAGTAACAACTAAATGAAATTCTGTTTTTGTTAAAAAAATCTCCCTTGGATTTAATTTAAAAAGAAATATGCAGTATGAAGGGGTTTTTTTTTCCCCATCATGGGCCATTCCATGTTTGTATGTGCACTCAAATCAGTCATAATAGTGCAGACTTGTAAAATCGTTTAAAATAAGAGAAAACAAGCATTAAAAGAGGCAAAAAAATTTAAATACGTGTTTTCTGGACCTGTAAGTGTTATGTAAATTAGTAAATTAATATAATTGTACTTTTTTATTTTTGTATTTATATTGTATTGATTTATTTATTTAAAGCCTTTTTTTCTAGTTATTCCAAGCCAAAATATTAGAACAGTAAAAAAATATATACACTACCAGTCAAAGGTTTTGAACAGTAAGACTTTTTGTTTTAAATAAGATTTTTCTGCTCACCAAGCCTGCATTTATTTAATCCAAAGTACAGCAAAAACAAATATAAATTGAAATATTTTTACTATTCAAAATAACTGTTTTCTATTTGAATATATTTTAAAATGTAATTTATTTCTGTGATTTCAAAGCTGAATTTTTAGCATCATTACTCCAGTCACATGATCCTTTCAGAAATCATTCTAATATTCTGATTTGTTGTTCAAAAACATTTATTATTATTAGGGCTGTCAGTTTGCCTTAACTTAATTAATTAGTTACGAAAAATAACGCAATTCAAATATTTTAACGCAGTTAACGCACTGTCCCCGCCCCAGACCTGTACGTCATCTTATATTTCATACAGTTGACTGTTGACAAAAATGATGCAGGGCAACAACTCTATAAACTTCTTTTGTGGAACGTGAAAGAAGGTATTTTGTAGACTGTTGGTAACAACACTGTTTTGGCTAAATCTGTAAGCTAAAACACAGTGACTTATTTCACAGCGACTCAACTCACCCTCTCGGTTCTTGTTACAGGTCTGTGCGATGAGCTCCATGGATTTCTGCAGCTGTTTCTGCAGGGCTCTCTCTCGGATGCCTCTGCTGTGGAGAGCGTTCACTAGCGCTTTTAGCTCCTCCATGTCTGTCACCTTCCACCAGCCCAGCAGCATGTCTGCCAATCAGCCAAAACCATTACCATCAACAACCCCAAACAAAACTGGACTTCTGACTCATTGTTGCTGAGAATTATGGGTGAATCTTGCAGACTAAAAGTGCAACATTATTATTTAACAACTAAGTGAATTAGTTGATGCTACCGTACTCACCCTCTGGTATGGGCAGGGGTTCAGGGTGGTCGTGATTCCTAGGAAGGTCCATTGCCATTGGAGAAGGAGCAGATGTAAGCTTCTCCCCTGTGGGAACAGGAGAACCACTTTTGCTGGTTGAGACGCTGGGTGCCAGGAGGGGGCTGGCGCTGCCCTCCACTGAGGGGTACATGTGCAGGGGGCTGCTGCACAGGGGAAGATTGGGGCTGATGACCCCACCAGACCAGTTGCCCAAAGGCAAACCAATCAGAGCTCCACCTGGCTTTACCTGGGAGGAGATAATGAAAAATATGAGATACATGATGAGCAACCATATCATTTAGATCACTGCTTCACCACCAGGGCGGATGGAACTTCTGCAAACATCCAAGGGGGCCTAAAGATGACTTAAAATAGTTTAATATGTGACCATGGACTACAAAACCAGTCATAAGGGTCAATTTGATGCACTGATGCATGTTTGTTAGGATAGGACAATATTTGTGCAAGATACATCTTTTTGAAAATCTGGAATCTGAGGATGTAAAAAAAAATCAAAATATTGAGAAAATCACCTTTAAAGTTGTCCAGATGATGTTCTTAGCAATAAAGTTTTGATATATTTACGGTAGGAAATGTACAAATTATCTTCATGGAACATGATCTTTACTTAATATCCTAATGATTTTTGGCATAGAAGAAAAATTTATAATTTTGACTCACACAATGTATTTTTGGCTATTGCTACAAATATACCCGTGCTACTTAAGACATGCAAAAATCATGATATTTCTTGTTTTAATTAACCTCCTCAACAACTGTCTGAAAAAACCTGTATTTGAGGAAGCCTAATTTTAAATATGTGATTTCTAGACCTGTAAAAGTCATGTAAATTAATATAATTGTACTTTTTTGTAAACATTTTTTCTAGTTATTCCAAGCTAAAATATTAGAAGAGTAAAATATATATACAGCTTTTTATTTTTATGTATTTATTTTATTTTTTATACACTTTACATTTTTTTAGACTCTAAAACTTAATCTTTATCCATTAATTCACATATAACTGGAAGAGTCAAAGAGCCTTTGAATATATTTGTTGTGAACAATTGGGCCTTCAAAAAAATGAGTGCCACTGATTTTAGATTTAGTCTACACAATTTAGCAGAAATATTAGACAGTTTTGGTAGTTTATCTTTTAACTTTCACTTCCCAGGTGCATAAGGTTTTCAACTAACCATTTTTTCTCATTTAATTCTGACTTAAGTTTATTACAATGATCAACTGTGACACATGTATAAGAAAAGACACTTAAATGAAAGTAGTTAATTCTATGATCGTTTTTTTTTTTTTAAATGAATTTTAGTTTTAGAATTTTTGGTTTTGGATTTTCAATTCGGTGCAGCATTTAAAAATCACAACCAATTAGAACACGTTTGAACATTCACATCATAAAAACACTTTTATATAGCCATGTAAAGCAAGACTTTGAACCAATGAGATATCACTGTGGGTGACAAAATAACATAAAAGAAATAAAATCCAAACAACTAGCAAAATGTCTTGGTTAGGACAAAAGCTTTGATTAACATGAAAGGAATTTACTGTATGCTGGACACTGTACATACGAAATGTATTTCAATTAGAGTGGGTAATTACCTGCAAAGTGAGGTTGCTGATCCCACCAGGAGAGGGGTTCAGAGGGCTTGCAGACGCAGACAGAGAAAGCAGGTGGTGATGTGGAGAGGAGGTAGATGGTGGAGGTGGAGTTTTGGGCCGTGTGCTGAGGGTGTTGCTGCTGGGCGAGGACTGCGGGTGTGCAGACGGCTGGATGAGAGACGTGTCGTCGCAGGGTGAGCGAGGCAGCAGGCTAAACCAGTGCCCGCTGCGCTCGCTGAGAACCTTGAGCAGCTGGTCGTTGGCCAGGAGCTGAGTCTGCGCCAGCTGCTGCGGCTGCAGGATGTGTGCAGGGATGCCCAGCTGCAGAGGTGGAGGGATTGCGTGCTCTGCGCTCGGGCTGCTGGCCTCTGTCAGCTTGGAGGTAGTTGGAGAGTGAGCTGGAGATGATGCTGATGTAGTTTCCATGGCGATTGTTGCCGGGCAGCCGTTGTGGGTGTGGCAGAGCCCCTTGGCACCGACAGGTGTGCGAGGCAGTTCCTGGCACTGGGGGCTTTGTGAGGGGCGGAGCTCTGGTGGTTGAAGGGGCGTGGCCACAACCTCGGTTTCCTGCTGTTCTTTTAGTGGGGAGGAGCGATTTTCCTTATTCACCTCCT
This sequence comes from Labeo catla, assembly GCA_012976165.1. NCBI lineage: Eukaryota > Metazoa > Chordata > Actinopteri > Cypriniformes > Cyprinidae > Labeo > Labeo catla. Next base: position 1,333,974 of record VONZ01000119.1, read on the forward strand.
GATCAGGATCAATGGGCTTCTCCTCCTCCTGTTTCACCTCCTCCTTCACAGCTCCCTGTATCTCCTCATGCTGATGATGCTGCAGAATTTCCTCCTTGGGCTCCTCTTTGACCTGCACAACTGGGAAGTTTCTCAGCCTCTCACGCTCTTTCTCCAGCTCCTCGACCCCTACATGAGAGACAGAAGGAAAACATAATTAGTGGAAAATTAATGGTGTGTCTGTATGTAAATGCATTTGTGGATAAATGGAGGGATGGGCAGACAGACTCACCTTCTCCACTCTCTAACGCCTCTATGTAAACTCCTCCACACTGCGGGAGGACCCAGTATCTGCGGCGGTACCGGTCCTGCCCGTAGGACATGGACCGCAGGGCGTGAGACGACTCAAACAGCTTCCGACGAATCAGGTTTTGCTGCTGCACTCACACAGAAATACACATTTTTGTGAGACTATATGTAATTATGCACAGTTTATTGAAATGAAACCAAAACTGCAATATACATGTGCTGCGTGTTTCAAAGTGAAGCACTGCACTGTGTTCATTTACACACAAGCAGCTCATGATCTGGTGTTTTTAGTGTCTCAAAGCAGCTCATTTCCATTTTTTTGCTCACTGTTTGGTCACTTACAATACACATTTGGGACGCAACATGCACCAACCATATGTGACCCTGGACCACAAAACCAGTCATAAGGATCAATTTTTTACAACTGAAATGTATACATAATCTGAAAGCTGAATAAGTAAGCTTTCTGAGATTCAACTATTTGAAACTCTAGTCTAATCGCACTCTAATCTGAGGGTGCAAAAAAATCTAAATATCGAGAAAATCACCTTTAAAGTCGTCTAAAAGTTCTTAGCAATGCTTTTTACTAATCAAAAATTAAGTTTTGATATATTTATGGTAGGAAATTTACAAAATGTCTTCATGGAACATGATCTTTACTTGATATCCTAATGATTTTTGGCATTAAAGAAAAATTGTCATGACCCATATTTTTGGCTATTGATGCTACAAATATACCTGTGCTACTTAAAAACTGGTCCAGGGTCACATATTATAACGTTATAAACTGTTATCAACAAAAGAGAAGCTTTAGGGGCTTCCTACGTTTTTTTGTCAAAATAAAAACTTGATGGTTTAATGTTTGGAAATTTAAACATAAATATTAGTTTTACAGTTGTAATTATTATTATTTTTTTCTTAAATACTTAAGTATTTACTTAAGTACAGTAAAATATAACAATAGTAATATTTATTTTCCTTCATATTTTTACTTATAACTAATAACTAATTATATATTTATTACAATAAATAAATATATAAATTTCATTATTTATATTTTATTGTTATACTGATACATAATTACAAAATTGAGTAGCCCTACAAAAAAAGCACAGAAAATGTTTATGCAAAAACAACAACAACAACAACAACAAAAACTTTTAAATTGCAAAAACAAATTTAATCAGAAAAATCACAATTTGATTTTTCCCCCAAATCATGTAGCCATAAAGAATGATATCTGAATTTACCTTTGATAACTTCTCAATCTGTTTCTCCAGCTCTTCAACACTTGTGGCTGGGTCTCCCTCATCCTGACACACACACACAAACATATTCTGGCTCAATATAAAATATCTACTACAGACAGTTTAAAGTAATTGCTGTATGAAGCTGCACTCAAAACGAACGACTTTTACCTCATCGCACGTCTCCACCTTTTTTCCCTTTTTAGCCTCTTCCTCCTCCTCATCTTCATCCTCATCCCCTGCGTCGTCGCTGTCCTCATCTTCGTCATCGTCGTCATCGCTATCCCCAGCCTTCCTCTTGCGCTTGTGACCAATGGCGGAGCCGCCTGCAGCCTGAGGCTCCTCCCCTCCAGTGATTGTTTCACGTTTCCCTGTCCGTTTAGCGTAGATTGTTTTCATTCTGCATGAACACAAGCATAAATACTGATCAGTTAGTGACAAAAAAGATATTATATACATTCAATGCGCAGCTATTACAGTCAGGGAAACACTGGTTGTGTTTAATGCCTAGTAAGATTCAAATGTTTGAATACATTTAATACAGCTGAAAATGCTGTCTAGGTAGAGAAGTCCTGAAATACAGCCATTATGTTTGTATAAATCAGGCATAAATTTTGATACTCACTTCTTCAGTTTGCCCTCGACGATACACTCATCTTTCCTCAGCACGTTCATGTGCTCCAGGCTTTTGTCGATCTCACTGCAAAAACACAAAAACAGTTTTGTATTACTTTAGATGACAGTGTTTTTTTTAGTATTATTTATGTACCACTATAGTTTTTATTAATAATTTAAATTATTTTTTCAGTGTTCAGTTTACTTTCGCAATTCAAATTCAAATTTATTTGTATAGCGCTTTTCACGATACATATTGTTGCAAAGCAACTTTACACCAAATTGACATTTTTACAATATAAGTAGTAGTAGCTTGATGTACATATGGTAGAGATGTGTGGTAAAGATCAATGAATGACTTAATCAAACAGACAAAGAACACTATAAATTAGTAGTGGTGCCGTTTCATTTTTTTACAAAAACAAAAACAATATTTAAAAAATATAATAAATATATTACAAGGTTTAACTTTTCTTTATCTTAGTTGTAGCTAGTTTTTTTATTACTAATTTTAATCTCTTTAATCTTAATTTTAAACTTAATCTCTAATTTGTATTAAGCTTAAGTATTTTACTCAACTATGTTTTTAGATTTTATGTTTCCGTTTTTTTTTTCAACAAAAAATATTTGATGGTTTTTAGTTAATGATAATAACCCTGGTAAATACATGACACACATGTATGATAATGTCACTTGATGAACTCAAGCCGTTGAGGTTTCAGTGTTCATATGCGTTATGTATTCAAAGCTCTGTGACTGTCACACACTGTGACCTCTCCATTGCCTCTTTATGCACTATTATTTCAAGATGAATATTTCATAGTGCCCAGGCAGGCCTGAAAGAGTAAGCATGTATCACTTTTATAATGTAATCTCTTTTCCAAACATGAATCATTTAAGTTTAAGAATGTCTTGCATTGGTGTAATTAGTTGATTTTGAATTAATATTGAAAGGGATGGTTTTTTTTTTTAAATAATAAAATATTTAGTTATTTTCTTTTTAAATTCTTGACTCATTTTAAAATGTTTTGGTAGCACATGTGCTGTTCTGTGGAAGCCTGTTGTGACTTTTTATTTCACAATTCAGCTATTTTTTCAGAATTGCGAGTTTGTGTAAGATTTTTTTCTTCGAATTGTGAGATATAAAGTCGCCATTGCGAGTTACAAAGTCAGAATTGCAAGATATAACCGTACAATTCTAAGAAATGAAGTCAGCATTGCATGATATAAACTTGCAATTGTGAGTTATAAAGTCAGAATTGCAAGGTATGAATTCACAATTCTGGCTTTTTTCTTAGAAATTCGTAATGTAAACTCACAATTGCAAGAAATAAAGTCAGAATTGCAATATAAAAACCCACAATTCTGACATTTTTTCTCGCAATTGCGAGTTTGTATCTCGTAATTCTGACTTTTTTCTTGCAATTCTGGCTTTTTTCTCAGAACTGTGAGATATAAACTCACAACTGTGTTATATAAAGGCTGAATTGCAATATAAAAACTAACAATTCTGACTTTTTTCTCAAATGTGAGTTTGTATCTCAATTCTGACTTTTTTCTCGCAATTCTGGCTTTTTTTTTTCTCAGAATTGTGAGATATAAACTCACAATTGCATTATATAAAGTCTGAATTGCAATATAAAAACAATTCTGATGTTTCTCAAATGCGAGTTTGTATCTCTCAATTCTGACTTTTTTTCTCACAATTGCGAGTTTATATCTCGCACTTCTGACTTTTTTCTCGCAATTCTGGCTTTTTTCTCAGAACTGTGAGATATAAACTCACAATTGGGTTATATAAAGTCTAAATTGCAATATAAAAACTCACAATTCTGACTTTTTTCTCAAATGCGAGTTTGTAGCTCACAATTCTGACTTTTTTCTTGCAATTGCGAATTTATATCTCGTAATTCTGAAGATATAAAATTCTGAGTTTATATCTCACAATTCTGAGGAAAAAAAGCCAGAATTGCGAGATATAAACTCACAATTGCATTATATAAAGTCTGAATTGCAATAAAAAAAAAACTAAATTCTGACATTTCTCAAATGCGAATTTGTATCTCACAATTCTGACTTTTTTCTCACAATTCTGGCTTTTTTCTTAGAATTGTAAGATATGAACTCGCAACTGCATTATATAAAGTCAAATTCTGAGAAAAAAAGAAGTGTTTATTTCTCGCAAGTCAGAATTGCGACTTCATTTCTCAGAATTGTAACTTTATTTTCAGAATTGCGAAATAAGTTCATATCTTACAGTTCTGACTTTCTAACTTGCAATTGCAAGTTTATATCTCACAATTCTGAGAAAAAAAGTCAGAATTACAAAAAAAAGTCAATATTGCGAGATATAAACTAGCAACTGTGAGTTATAAAGTAACAATTGTGACATGCAATTGCATGGAAAAAAGTCAGTATTGTGAGATAAAAAGTTGCAATTACCTTTTTTGTTTTTTATTCAGTGGCAGAAACAGGCTTCCATACTATTCAGTTAATGGACTATGCATAAAACAACAACTTTGGAATTCTTAACTTTAAAAATCAGTTGACTGTTGTTTATGAATTATTATTTTAACAAAGTTGAAAAAATTATGTTGCAATGACTTACAAAAAAGGCATGTAGTGTAACAGTTCTGTTCTGTACTAATGTAAACATCATCAGGAATCAAGAATCACTGCAGCTGAATTCTGAATACATAACTGGAATCCACCGTTTCTTACCTGACCACGCTTTTACTGCAGGACAGCTCATTTACCAGGAAGGCCAGGATAGAGGCTTTCTGAGCCGGCGTGTGAGCCTGAAAGGCTTTGGTCCTCAGACTCAGAGTAAGATCAGCCAGCTCAGTCTGAGAGCAGTGAGCCTCCATGTACAGCTGCAAAACCTCAGACACGTTGTCCCGATTCAGACCCACATTGGTCAGGTGGTCACCCAAGATAGACTTAGCCTGTTGGAGAAAAAGGATCAGTTGCAATTCTGCTAACCCTTTTAACCAAACATAGACAGATCATTCAAATGCAGTGGCACATGGACATAGTAAGTGATTAATGTGTTCATTAAACCAGAGACCCTTTCCTTGATTAAATTTGATCACAAGCACTCACAGGAGACGCATGTTAATGCCAGATGTAAACAGAAATGTGTCTCTGCCGAGCACTTGTGAGTGGATCACTTGAGACAGATGTTCATAGCAGGTGTAAACAGGCCTGAAAGCACACTTATTACAGGGACAAGTAACCTCCAGGCATTTTCTCCTCACCCTGTGTCCTTGAGGCAATCCTGGGTCGGACACAGCAGACGAGAGCAGCCGGACCAACAGGTCCTGCACTTGACCCATGCTGTTGCCCAGGTTGAGCAGTCCCTCCTGCAGTATACCCAGAGTGGGCACTTCTGAAGGATCCATGCCTAGAACCTTCCCAAAGCTCCGCAGGAACTGCACCACCATCAGGCAGTCCGCAAACACACTGCCGGGCAGAACCAGACCCTGGATTCGAGGAATCTCAGGAAGTGGCTATAGAGGGAAAGAGAAAGAGTGAAACAAGTGTTTCCATGTTTCAATAACGTTTTAAATTTAGCAATTAAATCTGACAAGAATAGTATCAAAGTTTGCTTCTTTCACTCAAATCAGGCTAAAATGTCCTTTAACTTTAGTTGTGATTCACTATTTCATTCTCATCCCATCACAGCCACCAAATACTGACCATTAATATTTATTTATCTATTTATGTATGTATGTATGCATTTGTAATTAATTTAATTTAATTACATTTCTTGAGGGGGCCTTCACCTTACTACTTAGGGAAACAAAAATATATTCAATTATATATATATATATATATATATATATATATTTTTTTTTTGTACAAATTTAACGTCCTTAAAGTTGTTTTTATTATGTAATTATTATTATTTATTTTTTTTTCTGTAGTGGTACTAGAAGTAGTATGTTTTAACTCTAATTGTGAAAAATTAAGTCAAAATTATATTACTGTTAATTACAACTGTACTGTAAAATAAAAAAATGAACTTGATAATTATAATAATTAAATGTGCTGCATGCTTTATTTGTAAACACACAGCACATCTGACTACTACTGTCAGTTATTTAAGTAAACTGCAGTCTGTGATTTTGATAATCACACTAAGTTATATCGCAATTATTGTGGAGCCCTATTTATTTATTTTCATTTTATATTAGATATAATTAGGCTTTTCATCAACTCACAAATCCCCTGCAGCTCCCTCACAAACCCCTGTTTGGGAAACCCAGACAGATAATCTAGATAATGATATTATAATTTGTTTTGTCTTTAGTACAGTTACAATATAAAAGCCACTTAATTTCAGAAACAACATGCTGTCTTTACAGCATAAAAATTATTGTTATAAATGGGTCTTTCTACATGAAATAATGCAGCAGCCATTATAGTTTATGAAGGGGGTCTTTCACATCAAAATGTAGGTTTATTAGCATCAAACAGTTTGAAAGCTCCTGAAGTGGTCATCATAATGCTATCTTTATCACCACTAGGTGGCAGTATTCTGTCTTAGCTGAATTCACTGTAAAGTGCTTTGATAAGATTATGGTATGCATATGACATCATACCTCTGAGAGTTCTGATTGGAAGTGTCTTTATGTTAATGACTCATTTATTGATGAATGAAACCAAATAGAATATTCCACAACAGGCATTCTAAATAAAAGTTTCATACGTGATTAGTCAAGTAGATTTTTTAACAATGCAAAGTTCCATTACCTTGTGATCTGTCAAACACATGTCTTCATTGGGTTTCTTCATCTCACGGATCATCTCCAGCTCCAGCCTCCGGAGCTCCATTTTGCGCTCCTTGTTGAGGCGTTTCTCATCACGTTTCTCTTGCCTGAGGCGTTCGCGCTCCTGCGGGGTGGAAGAAAGATTTTGCTAACCGGTTGGATGCCACATCAGGCGTGTTTGACATTAGGGTATTATGTTGTACAAGAAAACTTTGTTTTGGAGAATGAGGAATGTTTAGGGTACTTTATGAAACTACATCAAAATTATTTGGTGCAACACATTCAGGGAGTGTAGCAGAGCAGGTAGACGTGACATGTGAGAAAGCCTTGAGGTGCAGAGAGGAGAGCGGAGTGGTGAAGGACAGTGTTCCTTTATTTATTTATTTTGTTTTGCACACCTCAGCTTTTTTCCGAGCCTCCACAGCTTTCATTAGCATAACGTGCTGTCTCCTCCTCTCCCTCTCCTGAAAAGACAGAATGATTCCATCGTTCAGTGGAGGAAAGCAGAGCATACAGATCCACACAGAGAAAACAAACAAAATATAAAAGCCAGAGACAGACGAGAAAACGGATCAGCGTGGTTTAGCATGTTGCACAGAAAGAGAGAAAGAGAAAAAAAGTAGGTGTAGAACGGACACATTGCTATGGCCAGGATGAGGCAGCCACAAAAACGTGTGTTACAGCTGATCAGACGGGAACAAAAGAGCGAAAAGAAAAGCCACAGATGTAATGGGCAGGTCAGAGGAGGAAAGCTGTCGGTGCATCTCGAGTTAGATTAGCGGAGCTACTGTTACAAGCTAACGAGGGAAAATACATCAGATTTCCCTCAGCCTCAATGTCCTGTCCTTACAGTGAAGCGCGTGGTTATGCCACTGTTATTATGAATTTAAAGTCAACATGAAATCATAATTGACCCGCTTTACTTTCTTCATACACGTTTCACATCTTACTGAGCATCTTTCTTTACAACATACAACTGGTAAATAACTACTGACTATTGTTGACTATTAAATGTTAAATGTGCACTCAGTAATTTGTTGTTTATGCTGCGCTAAAGATGTCTAGGGTTCATACTGACATCTAGTGGTGTGGATGTAGCATCACGCAAGTTTCAGTTACAGTTTCGCAGTCAATCTTATTAGATCTACTAATTAAATTGTTTAAAAACAAGCCTGTTAACCAAGATCAAATGCTAGTATTTGGCTAGTTAGGTGTGATGATCTCAACATGGCAGTCCCAATGAAGAGACCCACCTTGTGTAAATTACAATTTTCATTGTACTACTGATATGACTAGAGTCTATATCTTATATCAGTGTACTAGGGTTGTGCAATATTGCTCATCTGCGATAACATGGTAATTATTTTTTTTTAACACTATGCAAGCTGACATTAGCAAAAAATAAACAAAACACATCTTGAAAGTCCACAAGCCTGTATGTGTCATGAAGGCTATTAGAATGAACCCCTATAATTGAAGTTGTGCAAATAAAAAATACCCCTGTATGGGTTTGTTTTTTAGATTTACATAATTAAGTAATATCATACAATCACCAGTGTCATTTTCCTAAATATTAGTGCAAGTGCGTGATTACGAAAGTGATACTCACCTAAAACAACAGTTCAACAACAAGTTAAAATTGAGTCAGTTACACTGCCCTCCAAAATTTTGGAAAAACCCTAGAAAAGTGGGGTTTTGGACAATATTGGAATCCTTTTTCATTTCTGATAATTCTGCACTGATAAACAGCAACACAAACTACAAAAACATATTTTATTACATAAACAGTTTATACATAGAAAAAATGTAAATTTTCGATTCATCAAAATATCCACCATTAGCAGCTATTACAGCTCTGCATAATCTGGGCCTAAATTCACTGTACTGTACACTTAATTGGCAATCACTTGTTGAAGCTATTAAGGTGTGCTGACCCAAAAATCTTTTAAAAACCTGGGCCAAGTTTAAACCAGTAACCAGGCATTACAGCTGGAAAAGAGGCATGTCTGACTTTGACATGTATATATTCCCATTATTATGTAATCAAAATGAAAATTATTATTGCTGGTCTTCAATGATAATGTCAAGTTACTTTAATGTATTTGCACCAAAAAACGATAAGGATTTATGCTGATATCGTCCAAAACCACACTTTGCCAGGGGTGTTTCCAAACTTTTGGAGGGGAGTGTACATTTTAGACAAAATATATATCTGTTTTTCCTGTTTCGACAATTAAATAATTGCAAACAAAACCGAAGCAGGACATTTTTGCATCACAGAGCAACACTGTGGTGTTTCATTCCTGAATTTATCTGGAATGAAGTCCATGATTCAATAACCCATCGTAAAGACAACCGTTTGCCTCGTTTCTAAATGAATCAGCCATTTTGAATGAATCATTTGAATGAATGATTCAGTGACTCACTCATTAAGACAGGGACTTGCTGCCACCTACTGGTGGTAGTGTCATATTTATTTATCCATGACAGGCCTAAATCAGCACAAAAATACACTTAGCAAAATACTGTTTAGTTATCACTGTCGAAAAAAAATCCCAATAAAAATCAAGATATAATTTTTGGCAGTATCGCACACCCCTGCAGTGTAGATTTTTAAATATACATTCATCAGTAATATAATTAATTTATTTTTCTGTAAATCTTAAAAATTATAGAGTGCACCTTTAACTTGTAGCCAAAATATTTCTTTTTTTTTTTTTTTTTCTTCAGGTTTGGCTCCACTCTGGTATGGAATCTCCACATTTTACAATCCAATCAGTTCCTCATGGTATGAAGCGGAAAATTAAGTGCTAAATTTGTTTAATATTTTACTCTGAAAAAAACACCACATTAAGGAAGTAAAACGGGTTTCATGTTGACTTTAAGGACAAAGCCAATTAGTATGAAATCTTCATATCTGACCCGCAAATGGCATGGAATGTACAACAGAGAGAAGTGTGAGTTTCCTCAAATTCTCTCATTGGTCAGGCACTGTGACCTTTGACCTGTACTGATGACCTCACAGGCAGGACGATCAGCACAGTGCAAATGCAACATCTTGACAAAGAGTCTGCCACAACATACATACACGCACACACACATACGTACACACCAACACTCACATTTTCACAGCGATAATGATAATACACAATATTGGGGTGACTTTACACGTGGAATGAGGGTGTGTGGCACTTTCCACCAATGAGAGTTTGTGCTCAACAGGCCCCATAGAAACACACACACACTCACGCATACACATACACACATACACAAACAAGGCACAGGCCTGCTGCATCAAAGCCGGTTTTCTCTCATTGACACACATAGCAGATGTAGGCGATGCAGTTTTTTTCTTTTGTTCTCTTTTTTGCTTGAAAAGCCATGCAGAAGGAAAATGTAGTTTTGACAGCAGCCAGTGCTACATTTAAAAATGTGCTGCTATGACATCATATCACAACCAGGATTCACGATGCGAGTGTTAGATGTACAGAAGATGAAACATACCCATACCATATCTAGTCTATGCCTCTCCATCTCCTGAGAGAGAGAGTTGGCAGAGTATTATAAGACAGAAAAAAAATCACAGCGTCATTTAAAAAGAAACGAAAGTAAAATAAACAAACTCAAAACTTTAGCCCGTAACCCCAAAGAGACAGATCCCACTCCCAAAAAGCATGGAAATTAACCAGAGAGAAACAGCAGAAAGTTAAAGACACAACCACATGAGACTCGCCACTTCTTACATGGGCATAGAGTGAAAAAAACTATTTCAAGACACTTTTTAACCCATAATGCACTGCATTTCAGATGGCGACTGTGAACTCTACAAGAAAAAAAAACATGCTTTTGCCTTCCTTTCTTCTGCATTTTGTAGCAAAAATCACTACTACTATATAAATGGCCATTATGAGACCTATTATTTATGAGAGTGGTGACTGACCTGGTGCTTGAGAATAACAGCCTGTTGGCGTCTCATCTCCTTCTCCTACAAACACAAAACATAAAAACGATTCAATGCTACACCAAAACACTCATTATGACACTGTCTAAAATGAAACCATCAATCAGAATCCTGTCTGGGCCTTCGTCCTAACCATGAGGCCTAAGAATGCCGTAATCTCTACTGTAAATAAATGGTGACTCTTATTCTGTCAAGTCATGCAAGATACATGTGATATTGTACCTAAACATGATATCAGCAAATGAAAAGGTTTTTACAGAACAAAACATACATGCTGCTGCAAACAAGATGAATAATCAACTTTGGTTTCATTTTCCCTTAAGAAAAAGACTAGTGCTGAGTGGTATGACAGCAAATACAGTATTCTACAATACTATGTACAACCGATTTACATAAAGATATTTACATATAGTCCACAAAAGAAAATAATAGTTGAATTTATAAAAATGACCTGGTTCAAAAGTTTACATACACTTGATTCTTCATACCGTGTTGTTATCTGAATGATCCACAGCTGTTCATGAGACCCTTGTTTCTTTGGTTTTCCAGCATTTTTGTGTATTTGAACCATTTCCAACAATGACTATATGATTTTGAGATCTATCTATTTACACTGAGGACAACTGAGGGACTCATATGCAACTATTACAAAAGGTTCAAACACTCACTGATGTTCCAGAAGGAAAAACGATGCATTAAGAGCTGGGGGGTCTTAAACCTTTTGAATTTGAAGATCAGGGTAAATTTAATTTATTCTGTCTTCTGGGAAACATATAACTATCTTCTGTAGCCTCTGAAGGGCAGTACTAAATGAAAAAAATAGGATATTTAGGCAAAATAAGAAAAATTTACACATCTCCATTCTGTTCAAAAGTTTTCACCCCCGACTCTTAATGCATGTGTTTTTTTTGTTTTTTTTCTCTTCTGGAGCATCAATGAGCATTTTAACCGTCTGTAATAGTTGCATATGAGCCCCTGAGTTGTCCTTAAAATTATACAGTCATTGTTGGAAAGGGTTCAAATACACAAAAATGCTGGAAAATCAAAGAATTTTTTAGGACATGAAGAATTTTTCTGAAGAACAGCGGGCAGTTTAACTGTTCAGGACAAACAAGAGACTCATGAACATCGATCACTAAACAAAAAAAAACAGCTGTGATTATTCAACAACACAGTATTAAGAATCAAGGGGATGTAAACTTTTGAACGGGGTCAGTTTTATAAGTTCAACTATTATTATCTCTTGTAGACTATATATAAACATCTTTTATGAGAAATATCTTATTCAGGTCAGTACTAAATAAACAATAACATGCATTTTGTATGATCCATCTTATTTTGGTAAAACAATTAACATTTTTAATGATTCTGAGACGGGGGTGTAAACTTTTGATCTCAACATTTTTATAATAAATTTTTATAATAAATTTTATTTTATTTTTTTAAATAATTATTTCGATTTTTTTTTTTTTTTTTTTTTAACTTTTCGTTGCCATGGATCCCCAAATACGATGATCTCCTTGCAAGGGACTTTCCTAAAATTCAAAAGCAGCTATATATTTTCATGTATAAAACTGTGATTAAAAACTATGCCAGAAAAAATACTAAGTGGGATGTTGTAAAGACAACAAAAGAAGTAAAAACAAAAGAAGAGTAAAAACGGTAATATTGTAAAATATTATTACAATTTGAAAGAACTGATTTCTAATTAATAGTTTTATTATGAGCTTAATATTTTTGTTAAAAATTAAACACCATTTATTTGAATTTCTTGTATAATTGTAAAAAGTCTATACTGTCACCTTTTATCAATGTTATTTACTGTTTTAAAAATGTAAAATTTACTTCTTAAAAACTAACCACATATATCAACCAATTTTACATGGAATTTTCCACAAAATTACTAGATCATGGTATACTGTTGTGATATGAAATGATTTATACCGTACAACACTTTGATCATACTGCCCTAAGAAAGCATTTTAAACGCGTATGTTTGACACAAGATGGCTGCAAAGCTAACGAACGTGACTAAAAGTCATAATACTCTACAAAGATCTTCATTTAAATAAGGGAGGCTATTTAGAGCAGGTTGTGTATTCTAGTGAGGGCCCCATGTGAACAAAGCATAAAAAGATGCACTGGGCATTTTTCATTTTAAACAACAACAGCAAAAATCCAGATGTCAAGCTAATTTTCCCCCACAGGCCGGCAGCCATCAGTCAAACAGAGGCTCAGCGCCTTTGTTGTGGCCGAGGAATGTTAATGGTTTGCCGGAGTAGGTGAGAGCAAGGGAAGTTTTCTTGAGCGAGGGGGGGCGGGGGTTTCCACGGCGATGATTCATAGTGCGCAAGAGTAGGTGTGTAGCATCTCTTCTCACTCACAAACTGACCTTTATTCGCTTTTCCGCCTCCAACATTTTGGCATTGGCAGCCTCCTCTCTCTTTTTCCGCTTTGCCTGCCAATGCAAAACAGGTCTGGGTCAGACCAGTGCTGCCGCACTGGGTATAAACCTAAATTAAACATGCTAAACCAACATCTGTTTTATTTATAACTTATACTAACACTTTGATTGATGTGTCTGCGAGACGAAAAGCGAGAGTTGGCATCGAAACATTCACTCACACACACACACACACACACCCGCGCGCACAGGAAAGCCCTTCTGTCTCGCATCTTGCCATTGTTGCGCTTTCTCTAGCTACAGATCACTGAGTCAGTGATTGAGAATGTTTTCTCTTCAAGTCCATGTCAGAATCAGCCCCGAGATCTCCGAAACTATTCAATATTCCTCGGGCTCTGACAACGGCAATATAAAAAGAAAGCAAAGGCGAATTAGCCGAAAATTTAAATACGTAATTACAAACAGCAAGAAATCCTGTTCAGAATGGCTTGCCAAGCGTGTCAGCTCCAATTTGATTTTGCCCAGCTAAAACACTTTTGAAGCCTCTATAATTGGGTGAGTAAAGTAAACAGTGTCTTCCTCCTGCTACTTATGCAAGAACTGCCATTGTCTGATGGAAAAAAATCTTTTATGTCTAATTTACCTCTGGTTCGAAACACAGGAGGCAGCAAATTTAATATTCAAAAACTGTCCACCAAAACCAATTTAGCATTAGTCCTGACGAAAATTATGCAGAATTCAGAGCCCCAAAATGCCGGTGAGTGATTCTGCCGTGGTCCGGGCTCCATGTTAAACAGGAACCGAAGAGGGTGGCGTGTATTTTAAGAATGTTAAGCCTATTTCAACTCTTTTAATTTATTATTTTCTTTCCGCAGTCACTCCATACCTCGAGAATCTGCTGTGCGCGGAGTTCCTTCTCCATACGGATTTGCTGAATACGCTTTATCTTTTCCTGGTAGGAGAGGAGGAGGAAGTCTGTTAATTGAAAGTGCTGCTGTGCATTTAAAGAAGTCGACTGGCAGCCGAGCTGGGCTCGTAGAAGCACCGTCAGTCTCTGTTCTGAATTAACGCTTATAATCTTATATCAAGCAACCCTGAAAACGGTTTCCTTCTCAAACTCACCTGCTGTTTGAGAATCTTCAACTGTTCCTTTTGCTTCCTCCTCTCCTCTGCGGCCATGATAGCTGAACGAGAGACAGAACCAGGTTTCAGCGAGAAGTCTGAACATCATTGTGAGCAATTGAGTTGTATTCATAATCGTCAAGTACCTTGCTGTTTGCGGGCCTCCTTGGCCGCACGTGCGAGTGCCTGTTTTTCTAATTTCCTCATGAGTTTCATCTGAGCCGCCTGCCGGGCGATTTCTGTTATGAAAACGGACAAATCTCTTCCGTCAGTATCAATATATGCATTATTATCTGCAGTTGCAATCGAAATTATTCAACCCCCCCAGAGACTTAAGTACTTTACAAATACAAGCTGTTCTGAAGATCCAGGACTTTATAAAAATTACATCTACAACAGTTTACTGGCATATTAAAAGTGATAATGTCAGTAAATGATGTAATGTTTTTGAGTTATAGGATTTTTTAAATAACACAGCTATGTCATAATTATTCAACCCCTATTAAACACTGCTGTTTTTAAGTCACTTATTTTTATGGTAGGGAACAAAATTGTCTTAAAACACAATTAAGCCTTTAGAAACTCTATTAAAATCAGAATTAGCTTAGGCTGTTACACATACACACAGTGTATAGCCCTGAAGTTGAGTAGCAAATATGGCAGTCAACAGAGCTCTCGCAAAAGCTAAAGACAAGAAATCGTTTTATTATATTAGAAAGTCGAAGGCTACATGAAGATTTGCAAGACATTAAAAGTTCCTACAGACACAACTGGCAGCTTTATTCCTTAGTTTAAAATGCGTTGTACCAGAAAACCTTTGAGGGTTTTTTGTTGAACAAAAAACACAATATCATAAAATGTTTGATCACAGCAACTGAGGAAAAACCTGTAATGTACAGCTAAAGACTTGCAAGACGACCTGACAAAAGGAGGAAAAACATTTCAATGCAGAATATAAGAAGAACACTAGACAAGTATGGCCTTCATGTTGAGGCATCTTGCCGAATACCACTCTTGACCAAGAAGACCAAAAAGGCAGATCTGAACGTGTTAAAATTCATTTGGATAGACTTGTGGAGTTCTGGAAAATTGTTTTATGGAGTGATGCGACCAAACTGGAACTTTTTGGACTTCTGGATCATTGGTATGTCTGGTGCAAAAAAGGCTAAGCTCATGAGCAGGACAACAACGATCTCCATCGTCAAACACTGAGGCGGACCAGTCTTGTTATGGGGTTGTTTTACTGCAGCAGGAAGTGGAAATCATTATCGTATGAAGCATATCATGGATTCTTTGAAGTATCAGGCCAATTTTGATGCCTTTGGTGCAAAGACTGAAGCTGATTATCAGCGGACTTTCCTACAGGACAATCATCCCAAAGTATACATCCAAAATCTACTTATACTTGATCCAGGGATCAGTCATAGAATGTTCTTGAGTGGCCTGTTCAGTCTCCATATTCAGTTCTCATTGAAAATATTTGGTTGAATTGAAAGAAAGCAGTGGCAAAGTGAAAACAAAAGATTATCAGTGATCTGAAAGCTTTTTCAGGCGAGGAATGGGCCAAGATTGCATTAGAGAGGTGACAGAAGCTTCTAAGCACTTCCAAGCCAAGTTTATTGGTGGTTTTAAAGAATTAAAAGATTCTGCACCAAATTTTACTTTTGGGGGTTGAAAAATTTCAATCTGATTTGTTTTTTTTTATCAATTATTCATTAACTTGCATTCTCAAAATTACTTAAATTTGTATTAAAAACTTTCTCCAATTGTGTACTGATGCCTTTGTTGAATTGTTTTTATAAGATTTTGTTCTCTGCAGCAAAATGTCTTACAGGTCAACTGTAAGAATGAGGTGAATAAGTCAAAAAAGAGAAGCACTTTACCCTGAGCCTCCAGTTTGCGCAGAAGTTTAGCTTCAGAAGGACTTGGGAATTCGCTCTCTCCTAGATTCGGGGGGCGGCCCTTTCGCCGCCGGCTGCCCGAACCCTCACTGCTGCCCCTCGACTGCCGCTCAGAATTGGGCGGACGACCTCGTCGACCCTCCATGGCCAAAATACGGGGGATGACCTCTTCCTCTTTCAGAAGAGTCCACTGCAGACCCTGGGGGAAGCAGGGGACAAAGGCGGGTCAGACTAATGAAGATGATGGTAGAAATACAGAAAGTTTTAGTCTGGTTCCCTAGAAGAGTGTCACATCACTAATGATCATGTGACTTTAAAATCACTAAACGCTAGAATTATTACTTTGTTATATCACTCTCAATGCAGCAAATGAATTAAAAAGCATGAAATTAAGTAAATTCATAAAACAAGAGAGTCAATTTCATTGAAATATTAATCAATAAACTGTCCCAACTTTTGCTCCACTGTATCTTTAGTCTAAAAGAATCTCTTTCAACACACATGACAGACAAAACATGAAGTAACACCCTGTGGAAACAACGAGCGCTGATTATTGCACAGACTCCCTACAGTTTAAAAGGGGAAATTCAGGCTATCGGGGTTCAATCAAATTCCCTGCCCTGTTCAAGATGAAAGAGAGATACAGGGAGAGCGAAAGAATACGAGCGAGAGAGACAGAGAGAAAAAAAAGAACATAAAGAACAAAAAAAAGAAAAAGAGGAGATGAAAGGCATTCACCTGGGGTCCTTCTCTGGCTTCATAGAAGTCACCAACCCTTATTTTTGCACTGAAGCTAAAATTATCACGTGTGATGTCAGTTATTCCGTATCTGGACAGATACTACAGAAGAGAGAATAATAGTGATTTTGTCAGACAGGACATCCAGAGAGCCATTAGCACTATAATGGTACCAAACTGAAAGCAGCCTAGCACACTTGCCATAACAGTGCACAGCTAGCTAAAAGTGACCAGATCACCCAAGTAAACTGCTGGATCTTACACCAATAACTGCTCATGGTGCACTGTGAGAGAAAAGGGGTGGGGTGTGAGGCTTCCTGAGCGTTTTTTGGGGGGGAGGGGGGTCTAAGCGTGAGGCAGCGGGGAAAACAGGTAAGTGTTACCTTTACGACATCTGGATACTGTCGCAGTCGCTTGCCACACGGGGCGTAATACGCAACGTCTCCCTGCAGCCGACCGCCCGCTGTTTTCATCCTGGTCTCTCTTTGCCAGCTAGAACAATAACATTCACTTAGAAGAAAAAGTGCATAATACATTGTGCACAAAATTTCAAAAACTATATTTTTATGCTATTTTACTTAATTTTTATGCTTTTTTAATGCAAATTTTTTAAAGGTATGTCAACAGCAAACCTTCATGGAAAGAACAAACTGAATAATAAAAATGAATGAAAATTCAAATGAAACTCACACACACACACACACACACACACACACACACACACAAAATTACACAATTAATCCAAAAAAAATCCTACATCAGACACATTCATTATAAAAGACAACATTTTTAAAACACAACATTGTACATTTCTGAGAAAAATCATTGTCTATTTACAAGCCAAAACTGTAAATTACAGTAAAATGTGTTTAACAGTCATAGGAATTTGACAAGGAAGGCAGGATATTAGTTCTTCACCTTTCAGTAATGTGTTAAATTAAATTCTGAATATGAATTATATTCAAATCCGAATATGACAATCATTCAGAGTATCAAAATAGCATGCCATTACACAATCGCTGGGCAATGCTACTGCTTTGCGTTTTTCAGAATGGTAGAGCAAAGAATTTTGAGCTGAGTATTTAAACATCTGCAGTTTTAATGCAATGTTTGTATGCGATTGTGTGCTCTGTTGCTTCAGAAGCACAGAATGCAGAGCTGCAGTTAACAGGTGTTGAGTCATGCTGCCACCAGCGTGTGTCATATTTAAACGTACCCCATTTCCAGCGGAATCCGTAAATCATCTTCATTCATCACTCGCTTTCTCTTCGCAGAGCCTGAGACAAGACAACAGCCAGACAAAACACATTATAACACACACACACACACACATTTTAAGCAAACCGTTTTATCACCTCTTACAAATTACAATTCACATAATGAGCAAACAACATTGAATAAAACCTCGATTTTTATTTGTTCTGCTTTTGATGGTGCCTGCATGCATAAAACTCGCCACTAAAATGCCAGGGCATTTCAATGGAGTTGCTAAGGTGTCCTGAATTGTTGTTACTAGGGGTTCAGTGATATTAAAATTCTGGCTGATACTGATAAAGCTAATTATTTTCATATGTGACCCTGGACCATAAACCAGTCTTAAGTAGCACTGGTATATTTGTAGCAATAGCCAAAAATACACTGTATGGGTCAAAATGACTGATTTTTCTTTAATGGCAAAACGGATATTAGATAGTAAAATCATGTTCCATTAAGATATTTTGTAAACTTCCTACCGTAAATACATCAAAACCTAATTTTTGATTATGATATGATTGTAATATGCATTGCTAACAACTTCATTTGGACAACTTTAAAGACGATTTTCTCAATATTTCGATTTTTTGCACCCTCAGATTCCAGATTTTCAAATAGTTGAATCTCGGCCAAATATTGTCCTATCCTAGCAAACCAAACATCAAAGAAATGCTTATTTATTTATTCATTTATTTATTTTAAACCTTAAAAATTAATAGAAAAAAAACCCTTATGACTGGTTTTGTGGTCCGGGGTCACATTTGCTAATGGTAGATAAACAAAAACGGCAATGATTTAAATGACATGGTATTTTTAAATAAATTTAGGCATTATTAAATTTTAACTTACAGTATGAAAAATGAATAATGCGTAATTATGGTGTATAATTAACGGTGAGTAAAAATAAATTAAGTGAAAGGAATTGAATGTAAATGAGCATCAACAAATAAATATACAATATTGACCAATATTACAAAAACGTCTGTTCAAAAGTCTACATTAGTATGTTTTTTTTGTTTTTTGTTTTTTTCTTGAATTCTTACTTTCCAGCTTTAGGAATAAATTACATTTTTAAAAAATTAGCAGTATTTTTTATAATACTTCACAATATGTTTCTGTAATTTTGGCCAAATAAATGCAGTCTTGGTGAGCATAACAGACAAAAACATTAAACTTTTGAACAGTAGTGCATGCTGAATTAGTACCATTATTTAAAAAAAAAAAACAGCCAGTAATTGATATTTAATAAATAATTGAGTTTCTAATGTGTTTGCAATTGCAGAATTTTACAATTTTTGATAGTTGCTTTGAGGGCCAAGTCAAAAGAACCCACTTCCAAGTCTCAAAAATGGTATTTTGGTACTTCGATCCGACTTATGCACCTCCCGTACAGTAAATTGTATGGGATTTTAGTCTGATTTTAGGCAGGTAAACATCTGATTACATAATAGTAAAGTAATAGCTCTTCTAAACAAGCGGCATGATTTGAGGTATCATTCACGTCTCTAGAACAAACGATGCAAGACGAGCTACATGCTCAAAGGATAGGGTGTTGTTCAAAATATGAGTAATAGCAATAGTGACACTAACAAAAACCACAGGAAGAAACTAACAAAATCATCTCTCTCATATCTCTCTTTTAGAGAAGTGATGTCTGCAAACAAAACGGGCGTTAAATGACTCTCAGCAGCTCCAATAATGCTCCAGAAACAAATCATCACAGTAACTCTTCTCAGCTTATTACAGATTCCTCGCGCATTTCAACGGACACACTTCGGCTTCATTAGAAAAAGCGTTTTGTTCCATCGCGGTGAGGGATGCTGAACGCCGTCCAAGAGCAGATGCACTCGTGTGCCATGTTTGCTGGATTTGTGAGTGTTTTGTTTAACAAATGTCTCTGTTAGCTCCAGAAGGAAAAAACAGATTAAGTCAGCCAAACAGAGGTGCTTGATGCGCCTCGGCTAACAGGTTAAGGCAAACACGGGTACCGGGGTTAACCCAGGCACCGCACAAAGAGGTCTTGTTACCGGCTACATTTACCTAACCCTAAACCTGACCCTGTATAAACCAAACACATGAGGAAAACACAATTAATGGAAACAGTTTAATATTAATTCTACTTAGGGTTTTTCCTGGACAAACAGAGCTCAAACGGCTAGCTCCAAGGACACACACCCAAATAGACAGGCACAAAGGGAGCCGAGTGATGCCAGACACCACCATTTATCTTTCTAAAAATAGACACTTCGTCATCTGAGTGTGACAGCCTGCGCACAGACAAATACACAAACAAAAAGGGCATGTGCATCCACACGACACACATTCAACCCCATGCACACTTTCGACACTGACTATGCTCCAAAGAAAGGTGTCAAGCATATCCAGGTTTAGTTTAGTGATGACGTCGCCTGTGGTTACCTGGAGAGGTGCCAACAGAGTACGATGAGGAAGGAGAGCTGTGATAGGTCAAGGCACCGGAGCTGCTCACAATGGTGGGCGTGGCCACACTGGAGGGCTTAATGACTTGGAGGTTTAGTGGCAGACAGTCCGACAGGCTGTGATTGGAGGAGGAGTTCAGATGGGAAAGCCCCTTGCTGAGTTTCTGAGGAGTCTTCTCTCCATCGGTGTCCATCTCCATGACTCCATCCTTGCGCTTCTTTTTACCACCCTCTGAGCCGTTCATCTCGCTGTCTGAATTACTGTCTGACTCTGAGAAATAAAAGGCGACAGGAGAGGACATGAGACGGTGTTTATGGAATTGATCATTACAATGTGTCTTGTGTCATTGGTGGCATCAGTGAACCAAATTAAAGGAACAGTCCACGCAAAAATTCTGTCATTTGCTCACCTTCAGTGGTTCCCATTGACTTTGTATGGACAAAAATACATTTCTAGGCAATGGGAACCAAAATGCTTGGTTACAAACATTCTTCAGAATATCTGTTTTGCCGAAAAAAAGAAAGTCATACAAGTTTGGAAGTTGAATTATTGGTGACAGAATTTTCATTTTTAGGTGGACAGTTCCTTTAAAGAGAAATTGAAATAGCACAATAGAATAGAAAATTTAATAGAAAATTGAAAATAGAAAAACTGAATATTTCAATTTTCTAGAAAATAGAAAATTGAAATAGCACATATTTAATTTTCAAAATCTGATGTATTTTTAATTTAAAAATGCAATGATATTCAGCAAGGAATAATTTGAGGAATATTTCTTTGGATCAGGATAAAATAAAATAAAATAAAATAAAATCTCTGACTTCATACTGTCAGTATGAGTATTTTTCACTCAAATTCTTGTTTTTTTTTTCATTCTATTTAATCATACGGAAAAACTGGCAGGATATTCTTTAAAACAATAGCAACGTGTTTAATCTTCATATTTTGATGTATTTTTTAAAATAAATATTTCTTTGGAATAAAATAAAAAAATAAATAAATAAATAAAATAAAATAAAATAAATAAAATAAAATAATGAAATAAAATAAAATACTGTCAGTATGAGGCCTTTCACTGAAATTCTTATCCACTGTGAACTATTTACACAGAATTTTGTTTTTTTTTGTAATTTTCATTAACATTTTCATTCTATATAATCATATGGAAAAAGAGTGGCAGGATATTCTTTAAAACAATACCAACGTGTTTAATTTTCATATTTTAATGTATTAAAAAAAATGCAATGATTTTCAGCAAGAAATAATTTAAGGAACATTTCTTTGGATCAGAATTAAATAATAAATATTGATATTTTTTATGCAAACTGTGATGCTTTTTTTAAATTGGGATTTTGATGAATAGAAGTTCAAAATAACAGAATTTATTTCAAACTGAAAACTTTTGAAATATTATAAATGTCTTTGCTGTCACTTTTGATCAATTTAATGTGTTCTCCCTGAATAAAAGTATATAAATGTACAAACTTTTGAATACAAGTGCATCATGGTTTCCACAAAACATTAAAAAATATTGAGCACAAAAGTATTAAGAACCACAACTTCAACACTGCTAATAAAAAAAAAAGTTTCTTGAGCAGCAAATCACCATATTAGAATGATTTCTGACAAATCAAAATAAAATTTCTCTGATTTTTCATGATAATTTATGGTTCCATTGATCCATATTATTTATGTTCCATATAAGTCAATGTGTTTGGAATGAGTAAATAATGAAAGAATTTTCATTTTCGTGCATCTGTTTTAATCCACTTACAAAGCCTCTCTTCTAGGCAACTCACCTGAGAGACTGTCATCCGAATCCTCTTCGTCATCATCCTCTTCATCCTCCACATCATCATCCTCATCGTCTTCATCCTCAGCAGATTCATCTGAATCTTTGCTGCTGGGCAGCTTTTGTTCAGCTCCACTGTGTTGAAACAGGTCCACGAGAGACTGCACCAGGTGGTTCTGGGATAAACCCCTCCAGGCTTCCAGTGCTTTGGGAGTCTTGCTCTTTCGGGGCTCACGGGTGCGGTTAGGAGTGGGAGACGCAGAGGCGGGGCTCTTACGACCTCCCGTACTGAGGTTGACGGGCACGTCTGAGCGAGGTTTGGTGGTAAGAGCCAACGGCATGTCCTGGGTGCTCTGGATGACTCCGTTTGGCTGGCCCAGACCCAGCAGGCCATGAGAGAAAGGCAGACCGGAGGACGACACGCCTTGCGCTGCAGGGGGCTTGGTCCTACCTGACGCTTCAGAGCTAAGCTTAAGAGGGAGCGCAGCAGAGGAGGAGGAGGAGGAGGAGGATGAAGACGAGGATGAGGACGTGAGTGCCTCCGCCCTCTTGTTTATCTTAAATGGGTCCTGCTGTTTCTTTAACTGGAGAGGAAACGTCTGGTCCTGGGACAGGAAAGACTGCAGGAGGAAAAACTAAGTGAATGATGATGGAAAGTAACTAAAACAAGTCTATCTCACATCCAGTCTCTTTACTAAAAAGCTGGATTAAAAAGTTACATCAACACTGGACAACAGGTAAATGCACACATTAAATTTGTTCTTTGTTTCCCAGTTATGATAACAAATGTTAAAAAGTGAAATATTATTACGGATTAAAATAACTGTTTAAATGTATTTTAAAATCTCAGCAGCCACTTCAATGTCACAGACATCAAATATGCCAATTATTGCTGCTCAGTTATTAATAATGGTCCTCATTATTATCAATATTAAAAAACATTTTTGCTGCTTAATATTTTTATGGAAACCGTGATACATTTTTTCAGGATTCCTTGATGTATAGAAAGTTCAAAAGCACAGCATTTATTTCAAATAGAAAACTTTTGTAATATTATAAATGCCTTTGCTGTCACTTTTGATCAGTTTAATGTGTTCTTGCTAAATAAAAGTACATAAAAGCTTTTCTGTTTTCTCTCTCTCTTTTTTAATCTTACTTACTCCAAACTTCTGAATGGTAGTGCATCCTGGCACAGTTTCCACAAGAAAATATTAAAAAGCACAACTCTGGATAAAATTCAACACTAATAATGGTGAAAATGTTTCTTGAGTACCAAATCAGGATATTAGAATGATGTCTGATGAATCAAGTGACACTGAAGACTAGAGCAGTGATGCTAAAATTATTTGAAGGGCTGTTCACACTAAGGATGATAACTTTAATGATAACCATAACTATTAAGTTTTAGCACATATCATTTTATGAAAATGGTGAACTCCACACCACAGCTATAACGATAACAAAGCAGAGGAACAACAGCATTGGAATCACTTTTAGAACAATATTTAGTAACACTTTAACGTTACTAAATAACGTTTACACTACTTTAGTTAACATGAAATAAGAATGAACAATACTTCTACAGCATTTTTAAATCTTAATGTCAATTTCAACATTTACTAATGCATTATTAAAATCAAAAGTCGTGCTTGTTAACATTAGTTAATGCACTGCGAATTAACACAAACTATGAACGACTGTATTTTCATTAACTAACATTAACATGACGAATAAATACTGTAATAAATGTATTGCTCATTGTCCGTTCATGTTAGTTAATACATTAACTAAAATTAACTAATGAAACCTTGTTGTAATGCATTACCATATTCAATTCTCAATATAATATCGAACAGTTCAGTATGACACCCACAGTTCAATAAGAGCTTGTGAATTGCAGTTTTTCATTGTGTCATCAGTGATACTTCTTTGTGGATTTTCTGCACGAGGGCGCCCTCTGGTGTCAAGTATGACTGACACCCATTCTATTTTGCGTAAATACTGAAAAAATAATACCTCTCTCAAAACAAAACTTAAACAGCAATATACTAAACCACGCTTTTTCCAGTGTACAGAGGTTTACGGGAACATTTGTTAATTTGTTGCAAAAAACCCCCCCACCAAAGTGTCAAGATATCAGAACCGTATCGAGCCGAAAACCGTGGTTAAAAACCAAGGCACGTATTGAACTGTGGACAAACTGTATTGTTGCATCCCTAATATATACATATTTTATATAGATATATATTTTTATATAGTATATTATATTTCTATATATTTTTAATCAATCTTCCACATGGGAGTATGCGATATTTGCGTACATCTGATAGTGTAGTCCTATGTCAAAATATGCTTTTTTATTTCTTTTATATTTTTATATTTATTTATGTTATTAATCTATTTATGTGACCCTGGACCACAAAACCAGTCATAAGTGTTTCTTTTTTTATTTTTCAAAATTAAGATTTATGCATCATCTGAAAGCTGAATTGGACAATATTTGACCGAGACACAACTATTTGAAAATGTGGAATCTGGGGGTGCCAAAAAAAATCTAAATATTGAGAAAATTGGCTTTAAAGTTGTCTAAATGAAGTTGTTAGCAATGCATATTACTAATCAAAAATTAAGTTTTAATATATTTACGTTAGGAAATTTACAAAATATATTCATGGAACATGATCTTTACTTAATATCCTAATGATTTTTGGCATAAAAGAAAAATCAATCATTTTGACCCATACAAGGTATTGTTGGCTATTGCAACAAATATACCCGGCTGCTTATGACTGGTTTTGTGGTCCAGGGTCACATATTACAGCACATACTGCTGTGGGGCAATACTGTTGTTGAAACAAAGTGAAACACAACCAGATTTCCTTGAACAAAGCACTTCTTCAAAGAAAGTGAGATGTATACTGAGAGCTAAGATGAGAGGAGCAAGAAACAACAAATTGACTGATAAACAAAGAGAGAGGGGGAAAAACAGCAGAGACAGAGAGGTGGAGATGTGGTAATTGCGCTGGTTGTCATGTGGCTTAAGTGCTGGTGGAAGAAGAGTGTGAGTGAGCATAATGCTGCTCTGACTCACTGAAACGGAGAACAACAGCACGGCCATGACTCCATCAGCTCCACAACATTCATTAAGAAAGAAGGAATGCTCAAACTCTGCCTGGCTTCAGCCACTCGAATCCACCACTTGAAATCTTCTTAGTACCATTACTGATCCAGACTGAACATGAATGTATTGGAATAATAAACTAAAACTTTATTTTTACATTTTCTTTAGAAAACTGCTGTTTTACGTGTCGCCAAGAACCCCACCTCCAGGTGTCTATGTTGTGATATTCTGACACGAAAGAGAAGAAATTAAGTCGTTATTTTTGTTTTATGGTTGAACTACTGATGTCACATGGACTATTTTAACAATATTGTTACTGCCTTTCTAGGCCTTGAATGTGGTAGAAAGCTCGCGGATTTCATCAAAAATATCTTAATTTGCATTTAGAAGATGAACAAAGGTCTAACAAGTTTGTAAAGAAAGTGAGTAATTAATGACGCATTAAATTTTGTATACATGAATGAATTGTTCATAGTAAGATCAATTATCAAAGAAAAGATTTAGAAAAGATTTGGTGAACTTTCATTTCATTCCGACTCGTTTTTTCACTTTGAAAAGTAACAGCACCTCAACAAGCCACAGGAAGCATTGAGACAGCACAAACACCAGATCCTCATGTATGAGCAAGAGTAACATCGTTAGTTGCCTAAGTAAGCACCACTAATAAAATCAAAATATTATGAAACTGTTCCTCACCGTAACATAATAATAAAACCACTCTGGTTAATTACAAGTAGAAGAAAAAAAACTATATTAACCTCTTCAACAGTAATTTCAAGGCAACAAAAGAAGAGGTGAGGAAAAGGCACATTTATTACACTCATTTGCTGAAATCTGGACCCTTAAGAAGTCATGGAGTTAATTGCCTGTTGGTTTTGCTTCAGTAATTCTAATAAAGCGATGCACATTGTCACTTTCATTTACCAACTAAAGCCACACAGTAGGGAAGCCAGTCCTACTGATAAGAGAATGGAGCTGTCCTTTCTGTCCTTCTCTCTGCATTTCTGTCTCACACACACATACACACACACACACACACACACACACACACACACAAATAATTCTCTCTCCCCCTCACATTCTCCCTCTCCGTTACTCTGACCTTTTCAAATAGGCTGGTCAATAAGGAGAGACACGTTCTGAATACCAACAGCACCCTAAAAGCGATAATCCTAAATTGGCTTAAAAGATACGGACACAAACTGTGGAGAATTTGCTTTAGCTGGTTTGCTTTTCTGGAAAATGAAAATGTGGACACCGGCCTTGAGGGAAAAGCGAGATTAATGTATGGACTTGAAGGATGAACAGTCTCACATTTCTCCTGCCAGACCGTGGCAGACTGTCTACTCACCTGTTTCAGCCTGTAGTCAGCAGTGACTTGTGCCAGAGAACTTTCCAGAATCTTCCTGCTGGTCAGAGCGTCCAGCGCCGGAGAATGGGACTTGCGGGAGGAAGCGTGAGATTGCGCTTTGAGGGAAGGCGTGAGAGGAGGCGGTTTGGGGGAAGAAGACAGGGGGAGGGGTTTCGGAGGGGAGGGGACTGAGAGTGGTTTGGGGGAGGAGCATAACGAGAGTGGGAGGGGCTGAGGTGAGGAAGTGAGGGGCTTGGTAGTGGCTGATGTGGTTTTTGGAGAGGAGGTGCGATGCTGTGGAGAATGTTTAGGAGAAACGTCTCGACGTGACTGTGCGATTAGCGCTAGAGGTTTAGCGCCTGCGGCCATGCCGGTGGACTGGATGACGCTGGTGTGGAGCGGTCTTTCCCTGGCTCTGCTGCCCGATAGAGACAGCAGAGAGGGTTGAGACAAGCCTGGAGGAGGCGGAGAGCGATGCAGGTGCACTGGAGGAGAGGGCTCTAAAGGTCCACTGCCCGCCAGGCCTGCATGGAAGTCTTTGGCCTCCAAAAGCCTGGACTTTTCTTTCTTACTGAGCCCAGAGTTTGGCGTCACAATCTGGGCAAACAAGATAGAGAAAGAGAAGTCCACTTGGTTAACACTAAAAACAGTCATAATGTGTGTTTCCACTTTCACTGACACTCGGTATGAAACCGGTTGTCTTAGTTACTCTACCTTTAAAGGGATAGTTCACCCAAAAAATTAAAATTCTGTCATTAATTACTCACTCTCATGTTGTTCCAAACCCGTAAGACCTTCATTCATGTTCAGAACCCAAATTAAGATGTTTTTGATGAAATCCGAGAGCTTTCTGACCCTGACATGATCAAGGCCCAGAAACGTAGAAAGAACAACGTTGAAATAGTCCATGTGACATCAGTGGTTCAACCTTAATATTATTAAGCTTCGAGAACACTTTTTGTTCTTGAATACTTCATTCAACAATTTCTGCACGTGTGGTACTGTCATGAATGCTTGTCGAAGACTAACAGGGAAGAGAAGAAATTGTTGAATTTGAAGTTGCTTTTATGTTTTCTTTGTGCACAAAAATATTCTCGCTGCTGTCTATGCAGGGTCAGAAAGCTCTAAAATCATCTAAAATATCTTAATTTGTGTTCTGAAGATGAACGAAGGTCTTACGGGTTTGGTACGACATTAGAGTAATTAATGACAGAATTTTCAATTTTAGGTGAGCTATCCATTTAAGATATACACACTTCAAAAAATATTTGGGCCTTGCTTTAAGATTTTTGTATTTGAATTACATATCAAATTTTTCATTTGCATTACACGTTTTAACAAACTAAGAATCTTAATGTGATGCATATTTGTCAGTTATACAATTATACAAATGAAATGGTTAAAAAACAGGCAAGATTTATGTATTCCAAAAATAATTGTTCATTATTTTCATGAATTTGAGTTTATTTAAATAATCATATTTTCAAAATGCATTTATTCAAACTGCTTGGAATTAGCACAAATCTGTCCATACTGAGTTAAAATTAAGTATGGCTAGCTTTGAAACAAGCAGTATTCAATTAGGTAAAATGTCTGTGATTAAAAAATATATATTTATTGACGATAAATCTGTAAATTTGGTTATTGTGTATTTAAAACACATTCAGTTTATTAGAATCTGTTTTTTAACTGTTGCATTTGTGACCCTGGACCACAAAACCAGTCATTAAAGTAAATTAAAGTTGATTAATTAAGCTTTTAATTGATGTATGGTTTGTTAGGATTGGACAATATTTGGCTGAGATACAACTATTTGAAAATCTGGAATCTATGGGGGCAAAAAAAAAAATATTGAGAAAAGCACCTTTAAAGTTGTCCAAATGAAGTTCTTAGCAATGCATATTACCAATTAAAAATTAAGTTTTGATATATTTAGGATATGAAATTTAAAAAATATCTTCATGGAACATGATCTTTACTTAATATCCTAATGATTTTTGGCAGAAAAGAAAAATTGATCATTTTGACCCATACAATCTATTTTTGGCTTTTGCTACAAATATACCCCAGCGACTTATGACTGGTTTTGTGGTCCAGGGTCACATTTATCTATGACTGACAAATATGCATTACATTAAGTTTATTACTTTGTTTATGTTAAAACTGTAATGCAAATGAATGGAAATTTTATATGAAATTCAAATCTTAAATTTAGGCCTAAACATTTTTTGAGTGCATATGTAAATGATCTGTAATTAAGCACATATTTTTTTTTATCCTAAGTAAGTTACAATGCACTGGAGCTATCTGGGGTTAAGTGGTGCACAATGGTAGGGTTTAAACCTGGAACCTTTTGGTTTATAGTAATAGTAAATAGTGCTCATATTAGTTTATAGTAATAAACTAATATGAGCAGCATCTTACTTTCATTTTCTTTTTTTTCTGCCGCTCCTTTTCTGAGTCCGACTCCTCGCTGTCTTTACTCTGCTCGTCTTCGTCTTCATCATCATCATCTTCTTCCTCTCCAAGATCGTCGATATCACTGCTGCTCACTCCATCGCTGTCAGAATCCAGCGATGATCCAGATTCGCTCTCGCTTATGCCAGACGCCTCTACCTGCTTCTTACGGGCTTTCTGCATGGGTTGACACAGACGTCAATCATGAGTCAATATTAATGATTTCAACAAACAATTAAATGAGTCATGTATGAGAGGTGTTTGTGTGTTTAGACTGTGCACTGCATGTCATGATGTTGTACCTTCTCTTTAGGTTTCTGTGAGGGTTTCTCCTGAAGCTCCCCTGTGCTGTTGCTATGGTGACTGGCCTTGCGGTCGCGGGCTTTGGCGTTGAGTGTCCGGCTGTGTTCAGGGGGCCGGAGCGCGGGGGAGGGGGAGGCAGAAGCCGAAACGGTTCCTTTAGCCGCAGATGGAGACAGCGAGCGACCATTCACAGCTCCGTTCACACCTGTGCACAAAAGAGTTCACATAATCAGATGGTTTTAAACTAATCAAATTCTTACTACAAGTTAAAGGAACAAATAAAGTTTCCATCCACATATATACTATGTCAAATAGCCTTTATTGTGGATTTGTGGAGTTCAAATTGCAGAAGATCTCCTTATGAATTCAGCACTGGCGGCGACTGCTCAAGGCGATGATTACTGTGAGTACACCAGCCTGCAGGCTACATTACTGCTGCATTACTTTTGTTTAACTTTAAGTCTGCCTCCGAGGGATAGCATACATTTCCAGGAGGCAGATATAGACTAGGGTTTTATAGATTAATACCTTTGGAGGCCTGACTGCTCTTGCTGGGTGTTTTGGATGTGTAAGGATTGGCCTCGTGGTTGTGAAGCGGCGGGGCGAACATAGGCGGCAGACCCAGAAAAGGCGGGAAGAAGGCTGGAGGACTCCGTCCATGTGCTTCTGCTGCTCTCCACCATTCTGAGAAAAGAAAGAGGAAATTATCTCATTATGTTAGGGAGGACAATCTAATGAGACACAACTGAAATTATTATTATTATTATTATTATTATAAATGCTTAATAATAGGAATAATAGTAATTCTTCTTCTTCTTCTTATAATCATGTAATTATAGGTATATTGTTATATAATATTACAATAAAATACTGTTACTTAATACTGATTTATGAATATTATATTTTTGGTTTTATAGGACTTGGTGTCATTATTATTATTATTATTAATAATAAATTATTGTTATATTGTTTTATACCATATATCATATTATATGAATAAAAGGCCAACACATTGTTCTTATTAATAATAATAATAATAATAATAATAATAATAATTATTATTATTATTGTTATTATTATTCTTCGTTATTAATATTATTAATATTTTTTTAAATATTAAAATAATAACACATATTATTATTATTAAGGCTTACAAAATAGTTATAATAGAAATAATTATTGTTATTATATAATTATGGGTATACAGTTATATAATATTACCATAAAATACTGTTACTTTATAATTATTTATGAATATTATATTTTTGATTTATTTAGTTTCATAGGATGTGGTTTCATCAGGCCTTTGGTCATGAATAAAAAAAAACACAAACATTGTAAGCATTATTATTATTATTGTTATTGCTGTTGTTGTTGTTGTTAATGTTGTTGATGTTACTATTATTGAGATTATAAAATTGTCATAATGTTATTTACTATCATAATATAATACTTTTACTTAAAATTAGTTTGGCTTCTGTCATAAATAAACAGCCACAAACATTGTCCTTATTAATAATAATAATAATAATAATAATAATAATAATAATAATAATTAATAAACATTAATTTAAAAAATATATTATTATTATAAATGCCTAATAATAGTAATTATCATTTTATACATATATACAATAAAATACTATATATTATATATTATGGGTATACTGTTATATAATATTACAATAAAATACTGTTACTTAATATTGATTTATGAATATTATATTTTTTGGTTTAATAAGTTTCATAGGACTTGGTGTTATCAAGCCTTCATTCATGAATAAACAACTACAAACGTAAGCATTATTATTATTATTATTATTATTATTAATAAAAATTTTATATTTGTTTATGAATATTTATTCATTTGGCTACATAGGACTTTGTATCATTAGGGCATCAGTCATAAAAAAAAAAACAAAAAAACATTGTTCTTCTTCTTCTTCTTAATAATAATAATAATAATAATAATAATTTATTATTATTGTAGTTATGGTTATACTGTTAAATGCTTTCTGTAATATTGCAATAATAATAAAAATAATAATAATATTGGTTTATAAATATTATATTTTTGTGTCATTTGGTTACACAGGCTTTCAGTCAAACACGTACCTGTGAAGGCTCCTAGTTGCGGGTGAGCTGCGAGGGCAGCAGAGACCCCCAGTCCTCCTAGACCCCCAAACTCTGGGCGGACCGTCGCGGGTGATAGCAGACCAAAGGCTGGGTGGGCCATGAGCGGGTACGCGCTGGGCACAGAGGTCACTGAGCTGACACTGAAGGGCTGGTCACTGCCCGTCATCCCAAACAAAGGACCTGCCCCAAACAAACAAACAAACAAACAAACAAACAGACAGACACAAAACACCATTACACATGTTTAAAACAAGAAAATATAATTTACCACACTTTTCTCTCTATATTTGCTTTTTTTGCATTAAATGTAGTACGAATATAAATCTCTCTGCCTCTAGTGACACTTTAGGAACAGAGAGGGAAGTTATTTGTATGAGAACGAGAGTGAGTGTTAGTGTTGAGTGATTCAAAGTTCAGTGAGAGCTTATATGTGTTCTGAGTGTTTAAAGCATTTTGTCAAGGTGTGTGGGCTTGTGTGTACGTATCAAAGAGAGCTTCAGGATGTTGTGTGTGTGCCTATGGGAGAGTAAGACTCATAGCGCTGTATCAGCCTCTAACCCACATATCTGGAAATGACTTGAGAAATTCTCATGAAGCTGCACTTTCAGCCACAAAGGCCTGAGACATTTATGTTCGCATGCCCAATAAAGGAGACAGTATGAGCCGTTTCTCCTTTGTATTGTTTGTCAGTAATGTGTGTTTAGATGTACATGAGAGCAGATGTGGAGGGGTTTCCCCCCACGTCCCCAGAAGTCAGGTAAATATGATGAAATCTTCCCTTGGGTTCATTTGGGGACGTCTTAAAAAAATGAGTCATTATCTTTTTTGTTTTTTGTTTATAAAGCTAAAATGTTGAAAGTTTTCTGTTAGGGGTAGGAAGAGTCTATTGTATTTCTAATTAAATAATAAATTCAAATTATATAATTATTTCTGTCTTCATTTAGGCCGTTAAGTAAATGTGTGTGAGAGACTCTATGAGAGACAGTTTGATGGCTGTTAATGTTAATGTAATCACAGGCTTTCTGACAGTATTTGATTAATAACTATGATCAGGCCAAATGAAAGTCTCCGCGTGATAGAACAAGGAAGAAGTGGGAGAGAAGACGCCCAAAGCGCTCCCGCATCTCCACAATATTCTATAAGATATCACAACACCCTCTCTGAGTTCGATAAATCACTTCAATCTCTTGTCTGACATTGTATAGGTTCTCGGTATACATGTAAACACAGAGCTCTTCGTATTAATCATCGTCGTCGTCATCATCATCCAGATTGCATCCTTTCTGGGATCGATCTCCTCTGGCAGCGCTGATGCTGCCCATTGTCTCCTTCAGGAGTCACATGTAATTTCTAAGCCGCATATTTCATGCAAATTCAATTTCCATTAGGGAGCACAGAGAAGAAAGGCTTGAGCGCACCGTTCCGCCAGCGCAGCACCGCGCCAGCTCTCTCTCTTTCTCTCGCACACACACACACACACACACACACACAGAAAAGTGATGATGGGAAATGCAGGATTTTTGCAGATAGCTATAACTCCAGGAGGGACGGAGAGGAGGAGAGGGCCTTGACTTCCCTTTACAATTGTTTATGTTTGAAGACTGTAGGAACTGTCCGCTGCATGCAGATTTTTTTGCAGGATTTCTCCCTAGAGTCCACTTAGAATGTTTGTCCATTTGAAAAGTCCAAAAAACAGTCATAATTTAGTTTTACATGACCAGTTCCCACTCTCTCTCCAACCCGTAAACACGACCTGTTTTGTTACTGTACCTTAAAAAAAATAAAATAATCACTGACGAAAAAAATGAAAATTCTGTCATTCTCTGTCAAAACCCATTGCATATATGTGAACCAGGTAACAAAACCAGGCTTAAGTAGCACGGGTATATTTGTAGCAATAGCCAGCAATACATTGCATGGGTCACAATGATCAATTTTTCTTTTATGCCAAAAATCATTAGGATATTAAGTAAAGATCATGTTACATTAAGATATTTTGAAAATTTCCTACTGTAAATGTATCAAAACTTAATTTTTTATTAGTAATATGCATTGCTAAGAACTTAATCTGGACAACTTTAAAGGTGATTTACTCAATATTTTAATTCTTTTGCACCCTCAGATTCCAGATTTTAAATAGTTGTCTCTCACCCAAATATTGCCCTATCCTAACAAACTATTCATCAATGGAAATCTTATTTATTCAGCTCAATCGCAGTTTCAAAAAATGGACCCTTATGACTGGTTTTGTGGTCCAGGGTCACATATAAATTTCAGTCTGTTCCTCACACTAAATGTCTTCTAAAGGTGCAGTCATATTTATTGTTGTTCTGTGCATTTTTGTGAATGAAAATTTTATTATGAATCCACGTAATTGGGAATTTTGCGTGAGCAAAAGCTGCTCGGTTTGAACGTGACTTACGTGTGACTTACGAGCTTCATACATCACTACACTATTGACAACAGACAAATGGACCTATTTTTGCAAAATTTGAGCTTAGGACGTGGAATATAGTGCACATTGAGTCATATTGATTGCATTTACGATTCTTTGTCGTCACTATGTCTTGACACAATGCTGGTCACCAGTGTTCTCGAAACTTCTCCATTTATCTTCCACAGAAGACAAAAAGGACATGGGGGTGAGTAAATGATGACAGTTTGGGAAAAGCCAGAGCTGCGCAGTAGCATTGCCACCATACAAAACGTATCAAATTATTTTATTTTCAAAAAAGGAACAAATATTAACAGTATGTTGCATTTCCCTGACAACTTTTATAAACTTCACATATCTGCTATTTTCTGACAGACATTTAGAATCAATACAGGCTGGGTTAAAAACAACCCAGCGCTAAGTCAAACCCAGCAATTTGGTTGTTTTGACTCAGCGGTTGGGTTCAATTTTCTGGGTAGTTTTATTTAACTCAACTATTGCTTAGAAATGACTATATTTCTTGCTTAAAATGAACCCAAAATTAACATTTTTTTAATATATTCAATAAATGATAATTTATTAATAAGTTGAATACATAATAATTACATTTGTTTTTAATTGCTTATTAATTAATCTTCACCTTTTGATTATTGCTGATGCCTCTTGTAATTATATGTCTGATTTTTAATTTGCAACATATTATGGGTTCATTTACACTCATTGTACACTCTAAAAAAATGCTGGGTTATTTTTTTAATCCAAAAGCTGGGTTTAGCATGTTTATGTCATTTTATTGGGTTGTTTTTTCCCAGGTGCTGGGTTATTTTTTTCTACACAGACGCTGGGTTAAGCCAGTCTCCGATGAAACAACCCCGCTGCTGAGTTACAGTCAGAGTGCAGGGTTTCTGCATCCTCTACAGGAGAGAGCAGCTCTCAGCACCGCCGATTTGGTGCACGTCAGTGAAATAAAGGTTTGAATACATTTTATTTCATTTCTAAAGTCTTTACTGTGCTGTAAATTATATTATTTTATGTAAAGCAACACGCCTTTTGCCTTGCATAACATAAGCTGATTTTATCTGTTATAATACTGAACTGAACTTAATTTTATTTGATTTTAAAATATATTCTCTAATCTCAGTTTGTTTATAGACAGTTTATGGAGTCAGTCACGGCATCTTTTAGCTACAAGTGAAATGCGAGACAGTATTTTGAGGTTTGTACTTCCCCCAGCTGACAGCGGCACATCACCAGCTCAGATTTCGGTGACGCATAAGAATTAGCACTATTTCAATGAAAAGTGATTACAGAGAACGGATGATTACACTTAAATTAAAATGCGACTTTTAAATGTTAAATTTTTTATTTCTAAAATGCTTGTTAAATGAATTTAAATGTATATAATATTGTAAAACCAAACCTGCGAATACATTTCTAAAGTTTTCCTGCATGCGAGTAGGTGGTCATACGTTAATGTGCTAGAAATCAGAAAAACACCCCACTGTGTTTGTGCCACATTTAATGTTTTATTTATTACATTGGTATTTATCACAGCAACTTGTTAGTTTGTGATTCTCTTTTGCCAGATTCATTAAGTGAACTGGTTCAAAGAGTTGTTTGTTATTGAATCGGACCCCACTGGTCACGCTGTATTTTTGTTTTTGCATGCAGCCAGTTAACTCTTATTTCAAAAGAGCAAGAAAATCCTGTTTTGCATGATGTGTCTTCTTTTAATTAGGCTGTAGAACGGAAAGGAGAAGAAAGAAGACGACAGACAGCTTTCAGTTCCCGAGCTTAAGGCCTGTCCTTTTAAATTCTCACACACACACAAATCCAGCACAGCCTGTATGTTTTGGGGTTTGTCCTGATACAGACAGCGGCGACGAACGAAGGAAAAAAGGACGAAAAGAAGGAGCTTGAGAAGGAGAGAGGCGGATGTGAAGATAAATGAGAGGAAATATTCCCCCAAAGACCATCATCCGCTCCTGCTGGCACACATACACACGCACACACACAAACACACACAGTGGCAGAAACGCCAGTTTCATATTAATGCGCTTTCAGCCGGCAATAATTAAATCAGCCTCTGAGAGGAGCAGAGCAGAATTACCGGATTACCTGATATCCTTCTTATTTTATCTTTCTCCTTCGTTCTCTCTCGCCGTCTCTCTCTTTCTTCGCTTGTCCCCCACCCCCCCACCAACACACCTTCCCATGTTCTCCATCTTCTGACAAACCGAGCCATCTTGAAAAGCGGCACTGTCCTCCCCCACCTGTCTCCTCGTTCGCTCTCTTATGTGGGATGCGGCGGAAGCCGATTAATGTGCCCTCCGTTTGCATCAATCACATTTCTACAGACAGATCTGACAGCCGACTTAATTGTCTGTGTGTCTGAGGGGGACGGCGAGAAAAAGTGCGAACATGTGGCCGCCGTTTGTTCTGCAAGAGGTTAAAATATTCTCTGTTTAAGCCCAGATGCACCTCGTTCTCGACCTGAACATCATCTATCGCTCTGGCACGCTTGTGGGCCGGTGATTTAGTGGGACAAAGTGTTAATTGCGTTTAAAGCGGTAATGATAGCGCTGTGAGAACCTGTCGAGGGATGGTCTCATTCTCAACGTTAATCAGCTCAACTAGGACTGAATTACCGAGGTCCTCTTGTCTGTTTAACCCAAGTAAATCACTTTTTTTAATGGATCGTTCTTTGTTTTTTGGATTTCTTCCCATTTTATATCACATGAGCATGCTTATGCCTATTGCTCAGGTAATCACAGCTGAGTAATACAGCACTCTTGCTTATGAAATACTGTTCTATAAACAAAAAGTTAATATTAAGTACCAGACACAATATGGCCAGCTATTTTATTTTTGCACAGCCAACAAAAATAGTCCCAAAAGAGGACAAAGCAGGATCAAGTGCTGGAATTCTATGTAGCAATCACAGACAAGGGGAGTGATGCAAACCATCCCAGTCCTATTTTATGAAACATCAGCACTCTTGGAATTGAAAACTTCATATTTTCAAAATTAACTGTTTTGCTGCTTACTAAACAACTAGCTGGCAAACTGGTCTTTAGGATGCCCAGGATAATTAGGTTGGTTTCAGGTTCATCAGTAAAGCAGAATGAAAAGAATATGTGAATTATTTATGTCTAAACACACTGTTTTAAAAAGGCGCAATGAGAATACTGCAAGATGATCAAAAATAGCAACAAAAATATTTAAAGGAGAAGTCCACTTCCAGAACAAATATTTACAGATAATGTACTCACCCCCTTGTCATTCAAGATGTTCATGTCTTTCTTTCTTCAGAAATTATGTTTTTTGAGGAAAACATTTTAGGATTTTTCTCCATATAATGGACTGGTATGGTGCCCCGAGTTTGAACTTCCAAAATGCAGTTTAAATGCGACTTCAAACGATCCCAAATGCGGTTGTAAACTATCCCATCTGAGGAAGAAGGGTCTTATCTAGCAAAACGATTGGTTATTTTCATTAATCAATTTTCAAAATCATCCTACATCACTGTAGAAGTACCGACACAGTCTTTGCAAAGTGAACATGCAACAAAGATCAAACACCCTTAACAAAAAATGTAAAACAGCGGTATAGGACAAACCGATTGTTTCGCTAGATAAGATCCTTCTTCCTTCGGCTGGGATCGTTCACAACCGCATTTCGGATTGTTTGAAGCTGCATTTAAACTGCATTTTGGAAGTTCAAACTTGAGGCGCCATAGCGGTCCATTATATGAAGAAAAATCCTGTAATGTTTTTCTTTAAAAAAAAATATTTCTTTACAACTGAAGAAAGCAAGACATGAACATCTTGGATGAGGAGTGGGGGTGAGTACATTATCTGTAAATCTTTGTTATGGAAGTGGACTTTTCTTTTAACATCCATGTCTGGCTGTAGCAGTGATGCTTTAAGTTTTACACAATGGTTTAAAGTACTAAAAAATATCAAAAATGAAATAAAATACGTAAGGTCAACACCACCGGTCAAATTGTCAGCTGTTAGATGACTAGTCAACTAGTCCTGCATCATGACCCATCATGTGCAATGCCACTTTTCCTTATCATATTAGCTGACTGGAGCTAACTACTATATGTGACCCTGGACCACAAAACCAGTCATAAGTTGCATGGGTATATTTGTAGCAATAACCAACAACACATTGTATGGGTCAAAATGATAGATTTTTCTGTTATGCCTAAAATAATTAGGATATTAAATAAAGATCATGTTCCAAGAAGATATTTTGTAAAAAACATATCAAAACTTTTTTGATTAATAATATGCATTGCTAAGAACTTCATAAAGGCGATTTTCTCAATATTATGATTTTTTTGCACCCTCAGATTCCAGATTTTCTAATAGTTGTATCGCGGCCAAACCATACATCAGTGCAAAGCTTATTTATTCAGCAGACGATGTATAAATCTCATTTTCAAAAAATGGACCCTTATGACTGGTTTTGTGGGCCAGGGTCACATATAATAGAGAGATATAGTGGAAAGTGGAATGGATTCAGGAAATGTTAAAACCTGCGTTTCCCACATGAGCACCACTAAGCCATGGCTCTGACTAAAACTGGAGCTTTATATTTTATTTCTGTGAAAACAGAAAAACATAGAGTTGGTGAGTACTTGAACCTGAATTTTGCTGGGTACTTGAATTTCAAGAGAGACGAGCCGGAGCTGGAATTACATATTCAAAACTCCACAACTCTGAAGGGAAAAACGGCAAAAAAAACCAAAGGTTTTGCTATTCACCGTGACTCCTCTTGTCGGGCTGGTGTGGAAGCAGAGTAGTGGAAAGCCGTGTGGAATATCAACTGTTAATGAGAGTCTCGTCAGAAAACGACACGGGGCCAAAAACGAAACCAGAGCAGACAGAGCGAATTACAAACAGGAAGGAGTCAGTGGAGCCTTACAAACTTCACAGTTTATAGGGGAGAGGAGGATATTTAAGAGTGTCAGGAAGGATGGAAGGAAAGCTGTGTTATTGTGTCTGTGCGTTCACGTGTGCGCGTGTGTTTATGTGAAGGGGGGTGGAGAGTGAGATGACAGCAGTATTAACAAAGGCCTAGTTAATTGGTTGAGATTCATTAATGCAGCAGCTTTTCAATTTGCAGCCAAAACTGTGAGTGCTAAATCCTGGACGGTGTTTTCACATGCTGAACAATAAGTCGGTAATTACGACAGGAGCAAGTCGGTGGCTTTCTTCAACCCTGACTGTGCCACAGAAAGAACAAAACACAAGAGGGAGGGAGAAGAGATGCTTTATCAGATAGAAAGACTATGGACAGCTGGAAAAACAATTAATTTATAAGTTTACCCAAAAATGAAAATACTGTCATCATTTATTTATGAACAGATCCTAATATTATTTCAAACCTGCATTATTTTCTTTCTTCAGTGAAACACAAGGGCTTTCAGGCTTCAAATAAGACAAATAAAAAATTCTGGGTAAACATTTTATTTTGCATCAGTACTACTGTTCTCTGTTTTTTTAAAATATCTTATTACTGTTTTATTTAGTGAGAACCTTTCACAGTTCAGTGGCTGATTCATTCACAAAACAGCCATTCCTAGCTCTGATTCAAAACAGCCATTCCTAAGCATTGTCAGAAATAAAAATGTAACGCAGTAGTGTTGCTTAGGGATGTGCCCGAATAGTGAATCCGTATTCGGAAAGGCATATAGCCTGTCACATTACAGTATATAAAATTTCACTTACCACCCTAGTAAAAATAGTAGATCTAAAATGCATTTATTTTATATTAAGTATAGTTCAAGTCTACTAACATATTTACTGACATATTGCTTGAGACTTACTGATATAAAAATTACAAAAAATAGTTATAAAAGTAAAAGTAAATAAAAGTAAATAAACTTTATTTGGAGTACTATTATGCACAATGCACAAGTATTAATATTAAGCCTAAAATATTTTTCAGTGTCACTATTGATGAGGATTGTATGGTCTTTAAATAATATTGGTTTTTATATGCAAAATATTTAAAGTGTGCCTAAAGTTTTGCAACAGTTCCACTTTAGCACAATTAAATATACTTAAGTGTATGGTTAGTTGGACTTAAGTACAAAATGAGTTGCTCCAATTTAGCAGACTTTAAATATACCATTTTAGTACACTAAAAGTACAATTGCAGGGTATTTTTATTAAGTACATAATATGTAAATGCATTTGTAGTATAGCTAGCATGAAATAAATGTATTTTAAATACATTTTAGCATAATTATTTTTCACTAGGGCACATTAACAAAGTAAGGAGAGATAACTGATCATGATGACGAATGTCTGCAGAGCACCACTGACAAACATCTAATCTTGTGAAATGTGTGGTAAGTACTGCCGCTCTGTAGTAAACACAAAGTACGTATGATCGTAAATCTCAAAAGTCAAAGTAAAAAAGCGAATGCGCATTCAAAAGCGATTTCAATGCCCCGCATATTAATAGCGACTCCCTGACACCCTCAATTTATATACAGTATAATTTCCAAACAATATAATTGCAAGAGAAAGCACTGAAATATATTTTCTCCTCACATTTCGCATTTATTCCCTTTAGGGATTCCGTAGTACATGACATTTCCTTTCAAAACACAATATTCGGATTCGGCACATCCAGTTTTTCTAATGCAAAGCGAAATTAGCAACACTATCACTTTGTTACTAAGAAATATTGTTCAAGTAATAGCTTCGCTATTTGCTGTGATGTTACTCCATAACACCAACTTTTTATTTGTGAATTCTGACATTGATACTGTATTTCCAAACCTGTATGACTTTTTTTCCACTCTGGAACACAAAAGGAAAAGTTCCAAAGAATGTTAATGCAGATTTAGTGCTAAGTTAATGCACGAAAAACATTTTTTAAGTCATAAACTGCTGAAAACTCTCAAATCTCATTCATGATCACATAAAAATGGTGCTCCAAAATATGTTTCATCTACTCACTGATGTCAAATCAACACACTATTTTTGAAGTGGTGAGGATTTACAAGCTGTGGCGTAGGATATATTTTTAGCGAATAGATTATTTTGGTGTTTTCCTCAGATAAAGCTATTGTGTGGCTTCAAATCACTTAAAAGGGATAGCTCATTCAAAAATGAAATTCTGTCATTTACTCGCCCTCATGTCAATCAAAACCTATAAGACTTCAGTTCTCATAATTTTTGTCCATTTCAAGCTACTATGACTTTCACTCATCAAAAAGTTCATAAAGACATTATAAAGTAATCCACATGAATGGAGCGGATTAATGATGAAAATATTTAATTTAGGTTTGTTTTTATATATAACACACATCACATGAGAACCAGAAGGGCATAAGTGACATTTTGGGTGAATGGAGATATAATTCTCAAATGAAAGCTCTTGAGCTCTTTCTACTGGCAAAAGTATACGGTTATCCATGAGTGTACAAATTTTTATTAGAAACGATTGAAATCAGTACACGTCAGATTAAACTATGGTAAATTTTTTGTTTTGGCCCTCCTGTAAAGCCCTCAACTGTACTTGCTTGACACTCCAGAACCAGTAAGGTCACGTGTCACATGCACCCAGTCCTAATTACAAAAAAAGAACAGTCTGGACTCTCTGCAAAAATCTCCTTTTGTGTTTCCTGGAAAAAAAATACATTTGAGTTTGGAACAACATGAGGAACAGTAAATGATGACAGAACTTTCATTTCTGGCAGAACTATCCCTTTAACAGAACAGAATCTGAGAAAGTGAACACTTGTGCTATATCAGACGAGACTCAATCAGCAGAGAAGATTTGCGCTTTATCACATGTCACTCAGAGATAAAAAAAAAAAAAAAAAAAAAAAGATGCTTCATCAGACAGGAGGAGACGTCCCTGATGACATCAGTCTCCAATCTGCCGCCAACCACGCAGTCTAAACTTGGAGACGGGCTCAAAGCGTGCCTGTGCGACACTCTGCGGTGTGTGTGTGGGGAAATGTGCTGGCGTGTGATTGTGCGTGAGTTTTGACTGAGCACTTTTCACACTGTAACAATAAGCAACCCTTGCGTCAGGGCATGAAAGAGCATGTGTGTGCGCTCACGAGTCCTTACCGCATGTGCCGAGCGAGGCCGCGGCTCCGTGGTTCAGGCTGCTCTTGGCATTGGAGGCTGCTGTGGATGAGGAAGAGGAAGAGGAGGAAGATGACGACGCAGAGGTGGCGGTGTGGACGGAGGCCGGGGTGGTGGAAGGCGAGGCCAGCCGTTCTCCAGACTCCATATCTGTCAAGCACAATCCAATCGATAATTAGAGCGAGCTCTCGCACGCACACACGGCCTGCCACTCTTCCTTTCACATTTCACTTGCCATGAACAATATTTCTATTTAACACCAGTCAGTCTCCTTCACACACACACATACACACGTCTGCTCCCACGACGAACCAAATCCACAAGTGTATTTCTACAGGACCACACATTAGCGTCCTGTTTGGGCAGAGGCTTCGGCTTGTCACGTTAACCATTCATTCAGTGTCGAGACCCCCTTCAATAGGATGGAAGAGAGACGGGCACACACACGCACATGCACAAAGTGAGCAGCACACTGATTTACAAGACTATTCACAGCCATTTTTACACAGCGTAAAACAAGCGTTCTCACACTTGATGTGCTTAACAGGCAAATTATGCCTTTAACTGTTTCTGTGGAGATTTCACAGTTTGGAGAGACGCATATTAAAGACAGTCGCACGCAGCCAACATATACACACTCACAAAACCCCACAAGCCTTCTTGAATTTCTTTTTCCCTTCTCAAAACATACCATATCCGCACGTACTTTAAACGCATGAAAAGGCGATTAGCAGGCGTTAGCGTGTGATTCAAGCAGAAAAAACCTGACTGCTATAGACAAGTGAACTGCATTTGTAAAGTTTGGAGTTTTGTCGCATGTCCGTACGGATGCTAATATCACGAGAAAATTTCGATGTGCACACATGGCTTTGTTATTCTGTCATTATATATAAACACTCATGGACTGTCCCCTGAGCGCCTCTCCTTCTTGTATGTCTCTGCTACACACACACACAAACACACATGCAAACACACACCGATTAGATCTCAGAGATGGAAACGTCCATGGAATATCAACTAACAGCTCTCGCCCTAGAGCAATGGCGAAACCAACACACACACAATGAAAGTGTCTGCATATTGGCGTAAACAGCGGCAGAAGCCACAATCTGCCACTGCGGTTGTTATCCCCCTTTCTTTCGCTCCACCTGTCCCTCGCTTCCTTGTTTTTCGGATCATCCCTCTATCTTTACTTTCTAGCCATTTTCCCCTCACTCATACCCTGCCTCCAAAGGTCAAAGGTCACCAGGTCATGACCCTGCCAACTCAAGTTCATGGCAGGTTACTCTGAACTCTGAAATGAATGCTAGCTTGAAATTCAACCTTAAATAACTTCTCAGTGGAAAACAGCGATTGAATTATACACAGTGCTTGAATATATCTTGGTGAAATTGCTGAGATATAAATTACAAATGAACATTCAGTCAGATGAAACATTCTAACACAGACACAGTAATAAAAAAAGT
Organism: Labeo catla; assembly: GCA_012976165.1. NCBI lineage: Eukaryota > Metazoa > Chordata > Actinopteri > Cypriniformes > Cyprinidae > Labeo > Labeo catla. Next base: position 1,377,898 of record VONZ01000119.1, read on the forward strand.
GAAAAGAAATATTGCGAGTCACTTCATTTACAGAAACACACACAGAAAATGCTAATATGACTCAGGGAAGATTTTCTAAAATGCACAACCATGTCTCACACTATAAAATATAAATACATTTGAAGTTATTCGTTTAAAATAAATCCTATAATTCAACAGTTTAATATGTCTGTATTAATAACGTTAAATTTAAAGGTTATGTACACTACTGTTAAAAAGTGGGTTGCAGCTCATCATGGCTGCATTTATTTGATCATATATACAGTAAAACATTAATATAGTAAAAGGACATTCCAATTTAAAATATATTACAAATTTAAAATGTTTTCTATTTTAATATATTGTAAACTAATTTATTCCTGTGATGGCAGAATTTTTGGCAGGATTTTCATCAGAAATCAGTAATATTGTGAAAAATCATTGTAATTTAAAATAACATGTTTTATTTATATTTTAATTAATTAAAGCATTTATTTTTTTTAATGAAATTATAGAATTTATTCTATAAATTCATTAGAATTTACTCTTGTGATGTCTTCAGCATGAAAAATATTCCAATATGCTGATTTGTTCAAGTGTTTCTTATTATTATCAATGTTAAAAACAGATGAAATATTTAATATCTTTATGGAAAGCACAATGCATTTTTTAAGGACAGTAAATAAAACAGCATTTAATCAAAAAATAAAACCTTTGTAGCATTATAAATGTCTTTACTGTCACTTTTAATCAATTTAGTGTATACTTGATAAATAAATGCATCAATTTCTTAAAAAAAAACAATCTTACAGACCCCAAACTTTTTCATTACAATTTAAAATATATTAACAATTTAAAATGTTTTTTATTTTAATATATTGTAAACTAATTTATTCCGGTGATGGCAGAATTTTCAGCAGAAAGTAGTAATATTGTAAAAAAAAAAAAAAAATACTGCAATTTAAAATTACATTTTTTATTTACATTTTAATTAATGTATTTTTTTTTAAATAGAATTTATTCTTGTGATGTCTTCAGCATCACATGATTCTTCAAGTATTTCTTAATATTATCCATGTTAAAAACAGCTTAAATATTTAATATCTTTATGGAAACCACAATGCATTTTTTAAGAATTCTTTGATAGAAAGTTTGAATAAAATCGCATTTTTAAAAAAATAAATCTTCTGTAGCATTATAAATGTCTTTACTGTCACTTTTGAACAATTTAATGTTTCTTTGCTAAATAAATGCATCAATTTCTTAAAAAAAAAATCTTACAAACACCAAACTTTTGAATGGTAGTGTATATATGTTATATCATCTACCTCTCTCCAGTTACTCACTTAGCGTGATTACCTTAAACATCAACGTTAACAGACGAGGGTCTCAAAATAATTCATAACAACAACCATGATTACAGCAATAATGGTATGCCAGGGTATTTAAGGATCCAATCCTGACTTAATTATCAGAAATTAAAACAGCTTTAGCATCAGAATTAGTCTGATTTTATAGCTAATTAGCCATCTTCCACTGTGGCACTGGAAGGCAGGCATCGTAATCTCCGTGAGCGGCGTAATTAATTTGACTTGGTGCACGCAGCCAATGAGATTGTTGGAAAAAAAACAGCAGGCCCCAGATCCTGCGAATGAGTGAATCATATGCTAATCGCGATCTGGGCGCTTTGCGGGATACGTTTAGTCCGTGCAATATGGACGACACCTTCGTCTCTCGAGCCAGCCGGGAGAAACGCAAACTCGATTCCCACGAACGTGCTTCCAGAGAGAGACACTACATAAAGCTGTGTGTTATTTAATTTAACCTGAAAATCAATCATACACTCCTGAGGCAGTGAAATATACTGCTGAGGTTGCTGTGTTTGGGAGAGCGTGTGTATAATTGCGCAAGTTTGTATGTGTGTGTGTTTATTCACAATGCTCCGTATCTGTCTGCAAACGCGCACATGACCCACACTTCTCACTTGTTATGGCCCGTGGTAACAGATGGCCAATGCTAGCCACGCTAATCTGCCAACAGAGTCGTCAGCATGGATCAGTGCTAATCAGAGCGCGCCAGCAACCACACCGACACAAAGACTCCATTTTCTTCAACCAGCGCACGCTCAGCACAGGCCCGTCACCTTCCTGGTGACCTGCGGCAGGGGAACAGCGACCTTTGACCTCACATCGCTGCCAATTCCCAGCTGCAGCGGCATAAACGCTCATTCCTACAACCCTTAAGTACGCAGGACACGGAATACATGCTATTTTTCACAAGGGCGTGAGATTGCGGTTAACGAGTGTCCAAATACATCCATCTCCCCGGCCCTTATGACTCATTGATTGGTTGCAGCGCTGCGTCGCCATTGGCTGGAGCAGCTTTCCTGAAGCGTGAGATGGCTTCGCCTGTCGCAAGACACGGTTGCTTGGTGACACTGGCAGTCACACCACCGTCAGCGTCCCAGGATGCACAGAGAGAGAGAAAGAGAGCATGTGCGGCGTCGTGTTAAAAACACAAGTCTCTAAATCAAGGAGGGGAGGGCGGATGGTGAGGAGAAATGATATGTGGGCGGTGGCCTGTACAAAGAGGTGTGGGATTCACCTTTCTTTCTTCAGCCGTCTCAGTTGTGAGTTGAGAGGGTATTAGATTTTATGTGTGTGTGTGTGTGTGTGTGTGTGTCCTGCCACATGGATGAATAATCTAGAGGTCTTTAAGAAAAGCAAGACGACAGGGTCGGACTGATAAAATTGATTTCTGAGCGCTAAAAGCTGCGAGTTTCTCCACGGCTCCGTGCGTCCGTGTCCGTTCGAGCAAAATAGGAAATTCTACAACTCTGATCGCGAGCCAAACCGTCCGGTTTATCCTAACGCAAGCAGACAGATGCCATTGATCACGTCAATGCGCCTTTCCACCGTAACAAACATCAGTCTTGTGCTACACAGTATCAGAGAGTTGAAATTCAAAGGATGGGAACGTGATTTAAAGCTGCAATACGTGCGCGAGTGTATGTGTGTGCGTGTGTATCTTTGCGTGTTATGAGTAACCAGAGACCAGCAGCTCAACCCACACCCAAACAAAGGGCCCGTGACAGATGGTGGAAAGCTGCATGCTGGGATACTTCGGCCTTTCGTCCGTGAGCTGTTCTGTGGTCCAATGAGGAGTCACTAGATCCGCTTCCACAGCAACACAGATCAGCAGATATACCGAGTGGATCGTCTGCCCAAACAATGCCACACAAACAATGCAAAATGAGACCTGATGTCCACACGCACACATATCGCTGTCCTACAAAGGCGCATCGTTTAAACTTCATGTATGTTAAAGCGAGAATTAACTTCTCTTCACAAGCAAAGAGGTTGTGAAACGGTGGATGCTTTTGTTCTGAACTCATGATCTTTCAAGTCTTCTTAAAGTCAAGTGGAAAGCATCACACACACATTCCTTTAGGCCGACTGGTGCTGACACACACACACACACACACACAACAGAAGCTGCTAGTCTCACCCACACTTGTAGTTGTTGTAGTGCATATAAAGCAGGTACATTTAGCCCTAAGACAGAGATGGATCCATTCACACAAACACAATCTCTCGAAACTTTTTCCACACACACTGAACTACTATAACAGCACTGCTCTCTGTCTTGTAAAACAATATATTTATGAGTTTAAGAACTAATAAATCTATCAAATAAACAAGTTTTGATTTGTTGTGGCATATACGGGATGTCACATTGAATTGTTGTGCTCACAAGAATGATTGAAGTAAATTCACTTTACTTCTGTGCCACTTCTACTATGTCAGCTATGCAAACAATGGCTTTGAAATATATTATTAATGAAAAAATAATTACAAAAATTGCATTACTAGAAATCATTATATGCATTATGTTTTATATAAACTAAAATAAATACAATTTCTAATGAAAATATATAAATGTATTTTATTATAAATAATACGCTGCACATATGTGACCCTGGACCACAAAATCAGTCTTAGGTAGCACGGGTATATTTATAGCAATAGCCAAAAATACACTGTATGGGTCAAAATTATAGATTTTTCTTTTATGTCAAAACTCATTATGATATTAAGTAAAGATCATGTTCCATGAAGGTATTTTCCTACCACAAATATATCAATTAAATTTTGATTAGTATAATGAATTGCTACAAGGCTTTGATGAATCTATGTAAACTTTTCTTTTTAATTTGTGAATTATTTATCATTTTAAATGACGAAAAATTGTGTACATTCTACTTTAATATAAAGTAAATTTATAAAACAATTAGGGCTGTCAGGCGATTAATCGCGATTAATCACGATTAATCGCATACAAAATAAAAGTTTGAGTTTGCCTAATATATGTGTGTGTACCGTGTGTAATTATTATGTATATACAAATACACACAAATTAACGTATATATTTAAAATATGTTATTTATGTAAAAATATTTTTATTTATATATAATATAAATGATATAAAAATTATAATAAACATATATACTAGCAAATATTTCTTAAATATATCCATGAATGTGTTTGTATTTATATATACATAATAATTACACACAATTACACATAATAGTTACACCCACATATATTAGGCAAACTCAGACTTTTATTTTGTATGCGATTAATCGCAGCCCTAAAAATTATTTATTTTCTAATTTTTCCTTTTACTTTAATACAACAATCTATGAAAATAAGGCTTTGAGAAAAATATGTAAACATTCCATTTTAATTAGTGCATTAAATAAAAAATAAAATTATTTATATTATAAATTATATTATTATTAAAGCTTTCAGATAATATTTTAATATAAACTATAATAAATATAATTTATAAATTTATTCTGTAATAAATTATCTTTTTTTTAAATAATCTATGCAAAAGCAAAGAAAATATGTACAATTTAAATGTGTGTGTAAATAAATATGTTGAACAATTTCAGGCAATCGATTTCCTCTTGCAGCTACTTGATACTGGCTTTATCAAATTTCTGTAGCTTGTACATAATCACTTTCTCACTTGCACAGATACACTGAAAAAGCCAGCGATGCCATCTGCCCCCTTTCACCCCAACATTTCCTGTTCTATACTAAGTCATCTGACAACTGCCAAAGTTTAGGAATCGCACAAAAAAGTATTTACAGTCTGCAATAAACTAAAAGATCAATGTTAATTATGAGCATCATTCCAGTCTGACTTAACGGCCGCATGACCTCTGTTGCAAAACATGAGTCTGATGCACAAATAATCAGCCGCTGACCGCCAACGAGACGTGCGTGCTGATTGGTCAATTCAGAGGAGCGTTAAGAGTCTCACAGGATTCGTCTGCATTCTTTGACCTCCGCAAGATCCCAGTGGGACCATTGAGGATCATTAGATGTTTAGTTTGCCACAGCACGTTCAATGTGTGTGTGTGTGTATGTTTGTGCTGTAATATAAGTATGTGCGCAGGTGTCTTACATCCCGTCCTGAAGCAAGCGACACAACAAAACTAGATCGCTCTAGTTTTCACATAAACTACTGATCTAGGTTTGTCACACACTGCAAGTGAGCGGCGATACGCTGACGACACACCGTTAAAGAGAAAGACGAGAAAGCGTGTGTGTGTGTGAGTGAGAGAGATATTCTGTCCTTTACTGAAGCCCATTTCTTATTCACTCCGGAGGCAGCGGATCCGGCAAAAACCGGATATATTTAGACACTCCATTACAGAGAGAGCTGTGTGTGTATGTGTGTGTGTGACATGCTCAATGTCCCTGTACCATCTCCATTAACATCCGCACAAACACATTCTTAAAATCTACATAAATCCAAGTTACACATGTTCCATCCGAAGAGTCTTCACACACAGAAACGGCATTCATATATTCACTCACACACATGCATACACACACAAACAGACAGAAACATAATTACACTACGTACAGTTTCATCACTTCAATTCTTCTCTCCATCAACACACTGATCTATACCTGTATTACCGTCATAAACATGATTTACAGCTCCGCAAAAGAGGAACACACATCCTGCCCTCCCTTCATGTCCTGTGTTTGTATGTGTGGATGTGTGTGTGTGTGTTTACATTGACAAAAGCATAAACCTGATGAGAAAATCCATCTCCTGTTTCAGATCGGACAGAGCAGAAATATCTTCTATTGATCACTGCAAAACAACCATCAGCTAAGAAAACAGCCATGATTGGCGAGACAGGCGTGCAGTTCCGCACCACTCTCCCCGAAGACTCCGTAATGTGTGTGTGTGTGACAGTGTCTGGCTCTAGGGATGATTTAAACATTCAAAAGGGAGTAAAATCAGCGTGTCAGTGCTATAACACAAGAGTCATCATATTTCTACATGGAAAGGGTGATGGAAGTGGCGTCTCAAATAAAAGTGTGCAAAGAGGAGAGAGAGAGAGGAGTAAAAAGAGACAGAGTGCGGGTTGAGAGGGGAGTGAATGAGAAAAGGCGGCAATTAATAAGTTATAGATTGGTTCTTTGAATAACTTTGCATTATTCATTGTGGGGTTATGATGATAACTGTGAAATTAGAGATTCATTTTCAGCTAAAGAGAGAGGGAAAGACAGAGGAAGAGAGAGAGAGTGTGAGGTGATGCATTGAGACACCAGTCCTACTAAACAAAAAGGTTCCGGTTCTTGCAAACTACACTGTTTTACACTCGGGGTCGAACACTAACAACCGCCAAGTGCCAAATGTGAGTAAAAAGTGACATTTATAAATCTTATTTGGAAACTTTCTAAGGAATAAGTGAGGTGAGCAATTCAAATCATTTATATTTCCTAACATCTACTACATCTAAGTTTATCTATCTAGGACAGAGTATAATTAACCATAATATCGCATTAACAGAAACTGGGAGTGTCGCAATATGAGTTCATTTTACGTCTTAATTGAATGTTTTTAGTATTTTAATTAAGTTAGACTTAATTTTAATACAGAACCAATAGTAATATTAATATTAATTATATATAAGTCATATAAGTCATTAAATATGAGTCATCCCCTTGGAAGTTTGATTTTTATTATTATTTTATTTTATTTTTTATCAAAAGTGATATATGCACACATTTAAAAACAGAGTAAAATGATCAATAAAAAAAAACTGGAACTTGCACTTTTCTAGTCCAGTAGTCATTCAGAAAAGTGAGAAAGGTGAAACATGAAAGCTTGCATATGATTTTATCGTATAATTAATGTGGACTATGCTAAAAACTGTTTCTTTGGACAACATTTGTGTTTATGTTAAGGACCTCAAAGCAGTTTTCTACAATTTGTATGTGAACACATAAAATGAACTCTGTCCCACCTCAGAAGTCTGCTGTGAAATTCATTTATAACAAGCTTTGTGAAAATACATTGCTCAAGTTTCACTTCTTTTTACCACATAAAAGGTGGGGTCTAACAGTCAGATCACAAGTGAAAATTCTTTTATTTAGCATTTTTCTAATTTAATCGAAAAAAAAAAGAAAAAGTTACAACAAATTAAAATATTAGTGTAACACGGAGTAAAAAATAAATAAATAAATATATATATATATATATATATATATATATAAATAGCTGTTGAATTGAATCAAATCTGACTTTTGTACTAGACAGTTCATATGCACAAAATCACAAATCTGGGTAACACTAGTTTGTTCATTAGTTAATATTAGTTAACTACATTAGTTAACGTGAACTAAGAATAAACAATACTTCTACAGCATTTATTAATCTTAGTTAATGTAAATTTAAGCATTTACTAATGCATTATTAAAATCACAATTTGCATTTGTTAATACACTGTGAACTAACTTGAACAATGGACGACTGTATTTTTCTTAACTAATATTAACAAAGATTAATAAATACTGTAATAAATGTATTGTTCATTGTTTGTTCATGTTTGTTAACACATTACCTAATGTAAACAAATGACACCTTATTGTAAAGTGTTACCCAAATTTGATTAGTGACTAAGTGCATAATCTACTTCATTTCACTTCTTAACTTTTTTTTTTTTCAAAATACTAAAACATTTCGTAACACTTTATAATAAGGTTCATTAGCCACCATTAGTTAACTACACTAGTTAACTTGAACTAAGAATGAACAATACTTCTACAGCATTTGTTAATCTTAGTTAATGCTAATTTCAGCATTTACTAATGCATTATTAAAATCACAAGTTGTGCTTGTTAACATTAGTTAATGCACTGTGAATTAACATGAACTAACAATTATTGACTGTATAAGATGAATAAATAATAATAAATGTGTTGTTCATTGTTCATTCATGTCAGTTAATACATTAACTAATGTTAACAAATGTGTTAACCAAAATATTTAATATAGATATTGGGGAAAAAAATATCCTAGATTTTCAGCATGGTCCCAGACCTTTGGACAGGTCTTCATACACAGATAACAACACAAAAACACTGGAACAAAGTTTGCAGACAGGGGAATTTTCCTCCTGCTGTCGCCATATAAAACATCTCGCACTGAGGTCAGGCGTTCCTGACTAGTTAACAACAGGCTCAAAGCGTCAACTAGAGGTTAACCTAGACTGTTTCAGTACAACCCCTAGTCTATAAATCAAAACACACACACAAACAAACAGTGACATTCGCGTAATTAAATACGAGTCAAGTTCAATTTACTAAAGTCGTTTGTGTTGTTCTAGGGTGTATGCATGCGTGTGAAGTGAGGAATACAGTCTAGAAGACAGGCAGACAGAGTTGCAAATTAAACAAGAACTATGGCTGCTTGAGCAATTTTTGTTTTAAATATTGTCATTCTCTCTTTCACACCCTGTCTCTCTCTTTCTCTCTCTATCTCTCTCTGGCCTCCAGACTTAATCCAGAGCCGTCTAACCATCTGCCTAATTTTAGCTTAAAACGCACACTGAAGTTTCCTCCTCCGCTCTGTGCATCACACCCCTGTCATATGATCCTTTTATTCGGCCGTGACCTCCTCAGACAGACCGGTCTAAAAATCGGCCAACATCTGCGCACCCAAACACGCTCCCTGCCGCCCATCTCTGAGTCTGGGCCTGCTCGACTGTACCGGCAGCCTTCCAGAGAATTCTCCAAGTGCCAGGACGAACACATGGCGACAACCGCAACAATATTTCAAGGCGATTACGATTACCGAGAGCTCTGGCGACAATTAGGCGTCGGATTACGCCGTTACTGTGCCTGATCTTTAAAACAATGGTGGGCTAAGCCATGGAAACCGTAAGGAATCCCACACGCATGTACAAAAGTGTACGCACAACCGGAACGTGCGACTAATCTGGGAGGACTAAATGGAATCAGCGGGTCTGCCGCGAGATGTCAGTCATCCGGCGTGTGGGAGGAGTCAGCCGCGGGGTCAGGGAGGATGCGGTCGGAATTTATGAGGGTATGATGGCATCGTCAAGGACTGCAGGCGAGCAGGCGGGTCGGGGGCGTCAAGGCCGAGGGACACGCGGCGGATACGGAACATGGATTTTGATCCGCAGACCTTCCCAGGCCCTGGATTACACCTCAGCCCACCCGTTTGCATCAGCCTCTCTCCCTCCAGAGAAAGAAAGAGAAGCTGACAGGAAAGAAAGTGGAAAGAGGAGCAAGAAGGGGCGGAAAGGACAGAAACATAGCGAGAGAAGATGAGAATAGCTCCTCGCGTGATTTTTCTGTGGGCTGCTGGCTTTGAGTGGGACAGCAGGAGTGAGTTGAGGTAAAGCAGACTGGACTGGCCCAAATCCTTCAATCCTAAACACTGACACACACACATACACAAGCTCTGTTCCAAAACCTAGTAAGCTGCCTGCCTAGATGGCATATTAAAGCATGACAGGTGCAGCCCTGACAGACTTGTGTGCAAATATGCCTAATTCCATATTATATAGTTGGTGAAAAACAGTATGTGAAATGAGTAGTATTTCTGAATGCATAGTATTCAAAATACATCGGGCAAAAAGGATAACCTACCCTAATAACCTACTATTTCCGCTAAGAGAGGTGCGTATCTGATTGTGGCAGACTGTGGCAAGCTCACTAAAAAGATGACAGATAAATCAACAGAAATTATTGATTGCAGAGATAATCATTTCCTGGCTCAAATTCTGTGCGCTATATATTGTTACTCTTATTAGTTTAGATAGTTTAGCGCCATGCTAATTCTAAATAAAGAAAATAGTTGTGTACAAATTTGTACTGATAAGAACTGATAAAAATATGTTCTAAAAGTATTCAGAAGTGTGTTATAAATACAGTTTAGACGTACTAGCACTGTTAGCATGTAATCAACAATATCAGAAGCCAAATATCTCAGCAATTTGCCATTTTGTAGTGCCAAGGTTTTGTAAAATGTCTGTCAGATGCGTTTTTGAAATTTTTTAAGCACTTAAGAACAGGCTTTTAGTTAAAAGAGTCAATTGCTGGTTTATTTGTACTGTAACGTGCATGTGCATTAACTGGCTTTAAACATATACACTACCAGTCAAAAGTTTTTCAACAGTAAGATTTTTAATGTTTTTTAAAGAAGTCCTTTCAGCTTACCAAGCCTGCATTTATTTGATCCAAAGTACAGCAAAAATTCTGAAATATTTTTACTATTTAAAATAACTGTTTTCTATTTGAATATATTTTAAAATGTCATTTATTCCTGCGATTTCAAAGCTAATTTTTAGCATCATTACTCCAGTCACATGATCCTTCAGAAATCATACTAATAACAATTTAAAGCACCCTTGCCAAATAAAATTATTCATTTCTATCATTTCTATTATAATTTCTAAATTAGAATGATTTCTGATGGATCATGTGACACTGAAGAGTAGAGTAATGAGGCAGAAAATTTAGCTTTGATCACAGGAATAAATTACATTTTAAAATATCTTCAAATAGAAAGCAGTTATTTTAAATAGTAAAAATATTTCACAATATTACAGCTTTTGCTGTATTTTGGATCAAATAAGTGCATGCTTGGTGAGCAGAAGAGACTTTTTTTTATAAACTATTAAAAATCTTACTGTTCAAAAACTTTTGACTAGTAGTGTACAGTTGTTCAAGTAGATATTAGCTGTACTTGTATGCCGAGGTGCACTATCCATCCACACAGTCAAAAAAAAAAAAATATATATATATATATATATATATATATATATATATATATATTGTACCTTTGGGGCACAACAGCTTGTCACTGATGCAGTGCACTTAAACAGACAACTTTGTACCTTACCTACCCCTAAAAGGTGCATATTAAGTTACTACTATGAACCTTTTAGAGAAAAATATGGTACAAAGACATTCTTTCAAGGGTACTGCCCCGGTGACAATCTGTTATGCCCCTTAAGATACAATTTTTACACATTTTTCCTGAGAGTGTATGAACAGACTTGTTCAAATCAGCCACTTACAAGGTTCCATTTCTGTTCGAATGCAGCTGCCTATTTAGACATTATATAGCAAGGCAGAAAGGGTTTTAAAACTGAGCCACGCTGATCAGTTACTGCAAGGCTCCATCGACGATGTGCTGATCTGGATGGAGAGATCACGCTAAAGGAGAGGGTCTAAAAGCCTAGACAAAGAGATCATATTAAATGTGTAGTTGTGTGCTGGAGGTGTAGTAGCCGCAGTGTATTTGTGTGTAATGAGCTCATGTTCTGTTGTCCCAGCTAAATAAAGCCTGAAGGCATCATCTCTCTCACTCTCTATGTCTCGGACTTTTCCATCCACCTCTCTCTCCACCTAAAATGCTGCCTTTGTTTTTCCCTGTTCTTTTTAGAACAGAGCTTCTTTCTTTAGTTAACGTAATGGCATAATTAGGCGTTCGTTTAAAGAGATAGTCTTCATTTAGCTTTATGCATTCTCTCCGTCTCTCCGAGCGCCTTCCGCACGGCTCGTTCCTTCCCAACAGAAAGCCAATTATGTGAAGTTTATGTGGCTTTGCCAGCCAAATATAGGCAAGACCGTTCATCTCTGATGAGTCATAATGTGTGTGTGTGTGTCTGTGTGAGTGTGTGAAGTTACAAAGACACCCATGGTGCATCTAATGAGATGAATGTTGCTTATTTATTTGTTTGTTTACTTATACACCATTCTATAAATACTTTTTGCAGAAAAATGCCTGTTCTTCTTCCACATCCTGCGGGTCAAAGGTCACTGACAGTCAACTCATCTCAGAGCTTGAATCTGATTGGCTGTTTCACTGTCAGTCTGTAACAATGACCTGCCTCATCTCAAATAATGTGTCCCGGACACTGATTCCAGTTATTTTTCATTCAAGACAGAGATTATCTATCAGCGATGGAATGCATTAAAGGCACCGGATCAGTCAAAAGCACCCAGCATGTGGACACACACGCAGCAGGTGAGCAGCCAGCTGTCATATCCTCACGCCTAGTCCAGGGAACATCGCTCTGACATTTCAGGAGCGGCAGAGACAGCCGAGCGGAGCTGTGTGAAATGGCGGCGTGAGCGTGATCTCCAGACACACACGTACACACACACACACACACAAGTGTGGTGGATTCAGGGGTTTGAAATGGCGACCGGACTGCCATCTCTTCATAATCACTTACACACACACACACACACACACACACACTTATCCACCCACTCATACACACACTAACACACTCACAGTCTTCTCTAGATATTATCTCCCCTGATTAGCATAATCTAATCAATTTCACAAAATTGTCTTTTAATTACCAGGAGCTCCTCCGGTGTGAAACCCTCGGAGGGCCGCGGTGGAGAGAGATCTTCGGGCGCCCCTCACCGGTTCATTGGCACCTGCTCTTTGCCTGTGCACTTTTGTTAACCAAATGTAAACACGGTAGCGTTAGCATTGCGCTGTGTTCTCTGGTTTAATGACAGCTAAAAATAATCCTGGACCGATTACAAATCTTTCTCCAAAAAAGATTTTCTACTTTAACACAATTTACGGCCATTCAATCACTCTTTGTTTGTTTATGAGATTTTGAAGTGTTTACAGGCAGAGACTAATGACTAAAAGTCAGGCTGTAAACACGCTCTTAATAAAACTAGCCCTGTGTAGCAGTGAGTAATCACGGCTGATCCTGCCAGTTTGCTTGTGCGAGCGTGTGTGTTTGTGATCGTGTGTGTGTACTTTGCCCGTGTGGGAAATGATTAACATCCAGTGACTCACAGCCCCCAACAATAACACGGAGAGGTAAGACAACACACACAGACGAGGTAAACACACAAACACGCTAAATCTAGGCCGCGCAACACACTGCCCGCATCTACCTCGTCCTCCTGCGAGAGCTAAAAACCACAGCGCGGGATGACATGAAAGCTGTTTCTGCTCAAACACGAGAGAGTTAACGAATGAAGGTCTGCATCTGAACAAACTCAAGCGGAAATCCGACCGTCTATCTCTCTCTTGGGAGAGAGTTTGTCCTCAGGGAACTCTTGCTCAAACAGCGGACTGTGTGACTCGGTTGTGAAGTTTATTGAGTTTATTTCGTTACAAAACAACCAACTGAGAGAGTGACACTTTAACTAGTAACCTTTAACCTACTCATGTCTGTCAAATCAGCCACTTCTCAATTGCAGAAGCACTGTTTTCCTGTACTTTTAAAAAGCATTTTGTTTAATGAGAGGAGATGATACCACACTTATGTTTTTAGCTGTCGCTAACGTTCATGGGAAAAGTTTTTGAGGGTCAGACTCTTGTTCCCTGGGCCTTTAAGACCCTAATCACATGGCCTGGGACAAAATACAGAAGTACTAGTATTTTTGACATCCCTAAAGTAAATAACGGGGCATTTACGCAGAACATGCACTCCTCTGCACTGTTTTTTTTTTTTCATTGTTTTCTATGTAGTGGGGTAAGATGAGCCATTTGTTTACTTATGTGGTCCTCAAGAAAAGGAAAAATAAGGCAGAGGTACAATGAAAGTATCTAAAGTAAGTTCTAAAATTATGGCTTCTTATAAAAAAAAAAAGTGTTGCCCCAGGTTAGGGGTAAGTTGAGCCAAGTCAGTGGGTAAGATGAACCATCTGACTGAATCTGATTCAAACCCATGTGAAAAAAGATTAACCTCTTTTAAAAACGAATGAATCAAAATGTAATTTTACAAACAGTCATAGTTCTTTTTTTAAAGCTAACTTAAACAAAATAAAACCAATCAAATGAAGTTTTATTTTCAGTCTTTCGTTTTTTGCATTTGTTAAACAATATGTTGCACACCAAAGTTTTAACCTTCCCTAACAGATTAAACAGAGTTTGTTGAGTAAAATAAAATAAAAAACGAACTAGAATGAAGGAATAAATGTCACTGAAACTAATAAACATTTTAATCTTGGCATGGTAGCTTTTCTGCAATGGCGAACAGGCCATTAGAGACTATAGGTGGAAAGATATATGATTATAATGTGGTGAAAAGCATCTTCTGGTTCTCAAAGAAGGATTTGGTGCACTTGTACACTGTCTCTATCAAATAAACGTGTATATATATGATAAACTAAACCAGTTGCATAATATGATATTAAAATATCAGTTTATACTTCAGAGATTTAACTTAACTTTAGTGCCTTATGGTGGGATAAGTTAAAGTGCTGGCTCAACTTACCCCACAGCATTTGGCTCACTTTGCCCCATAGCTGGCATTTTGGAAAAAACTAGCTAGCTTACCAATTCAGGCTAATATTTAGTTAAATAAATTTGCTTTGATGTAACAGCCATTACATCTAACATTTTACTTTGACAAGCCAAAAACAGTTTTTAAAGTAAATGGGTGCCTTCCACTCCTCCCATGTGTATCTGCCAGAAATTATATGCGATTCCAAAATATATAATCACATGACAGTATACAATTGCCAAGATACAGGGGGTGGGTCAACTTACCCGCTGGCTCAACTTACCCCACTCTCCCCTATGCATTTGCTTAAGAGTCTTTTTTTCATTCCACTGCTCAGGTCTTGCATTTTCAAGTGTGTTAATGGCTTCTAAAGGTGCAGGAGATTCAAAAAATGCAAGCTGATAAATGCCTATGTGCGTTAACAGCCAGACCATGGCTCTGACAATGTTTCTCTCGTTCACAGAATCACTTAAATCGCCTTTAGAGCCAAACACAAACCGGCAGGGAAAATCGGGCTGAGGTCAATATAATCTAAAAATGATTTTACACTCAGCTTTATCTGATGGGAGAAACAGTGAGAGACAGACAAATCAAAAGAAACAGACAGAGTTCCCTCTGATTACTCCTCATCCCTCCTTCTATATACTCTTTCCCTCTGTCCTTCCCCCTCTCATCTGATCATTTCATCCAATCAAGGTCCCTCACAGCTGCCACACACAGATGTGGACGCTGATCCCAATTCAAGCTTGAGAGAGAGCGAAAACGAGAGAATAAACCTTGAAGCAGCTGCGTGTGACAATGGAAACAACAAATAAAATGCTCACACACTCTTTAAAACACACATTGTCGCCTCTCAAACACACACACATACACAGAGTGTTCATACATTGTGTCCATCTACACAGTTTTGATAAGCTCCTCTCTGTGAGATAGCAAGACACTTAGAATTCAGTTTGAGGAATAACAGACGTTCTCTGCTGTGGACTGCACCACAAGCACTTACTATTGGCCTGTTTTATCTGTTTCCAAATGAATGAATCCAATCTAAACCGAATCCTGCCCCAAACAAATCCTGCTCACAATCAATCCTTGGTGATGTGAGGTGACTATAAGGAGCTCTAAACCCTGGCCATGTCAAAAAAACAAACAAACAAAAAACAAACAAAAAACAACCAGCCATATTCAGAACTGCTAGAAGCCATTCAGAACGCAAGAAGCCTTTTAGCATTGACTAAAGGTGCTTTTCTGTAACAAATGTTGGACATCGAAGGGTGATTTAACTATTTGTTAATTCACACAGAACATCTAATAAAGAGTTCAAAAAAAGATTATACTGTATACAAATAAGTGTTTCTGCACAAATATTTTAAGTGTACAGTTCACTCCCTACTTTCCTGCCTATGTAGACTGACTGTAGCATTAGCAAACAGAGTACAGACTATGAAGACACATTTTATTGGTTAGACCTACTAAACAAATATGCCCACTTCACTGTTTTGATTCTGTGTCAGAGCGGCACTGAATGAGGCTGAATGAACTGGGGCGTTTTGTTTGTGAACGAGGATCTGCTGACTGACTGATTGACGTTTGATTAGTTCACCATGTGAGTCAATCTAGTTTACAACAAAGAATTATGAATGGGTAAAAAATTCTGATTATCATTCACAATAAAAATGACGTCGGAACGTTAGAGAAACTCTTTATTTAGGCTAGTATTGTTTTACTTTCCTATAGTTTAAAGTCAGGCCCAGTGGATGACAAAATGTAAGTCAAATGACAGATCTTGCTATTTTTATGGAAAACAGCTCATCATTTCTCTTAAATTTCGCACTGGAACCACCCCATACACAGGGTTTCACAGAGATGCCATTTTTGGTTCCCCAAAGAACATTTCAGTCAACCATTTTTCTCAGTGTGAAGAACAATTAAAAAAATCTAAAGAACCTTTTCCACTATAAAGAACATTTTGTGGAATGGAAATGTTTCATGGAGGTTAAAGGTTCTTCGCTGAACCATAGATGCCAATAAAGAGTGTAGAGTTGGTAATGTTGACATGAATCATATTACAGGGACAGTCTACTGGAGAAACCTGAGGTAAGCACCAGTGCTACACTAGTAATATGTGACCCTGGACCACAAAACCAGTCATAAGGGCCAATTTTGTGAAATTGAGATTTCATAAAATAAGCTTTCCACTAATGTATGGCTTGTTAGGATAGGACAATATTTGGCTGAGAAAACCTAGAATCTGAGGGTGCAAAAAATCTAAATATTGAGAAAATCACCTTTAAAGTTGTCCAAATGAAGTTCTTAGCAATGCATATTATTAATCAAAAATTAAGTTTTGATATATTTACGGTAAGAAATGTACAAAATATCTTCATGGAACATGATGTTAATATCCTAATGGTTTCTGGCGTAAAAGAAAAATCGATCATTTTGACCCATACAATGTATTGTTGGCTATTGCTACAAACATACCCATGCTACTTATGACTGGTTTTGAGGTCCAGGGTCACATATCTCATGGATCGCTCCTTGTGGAGTTCAAACCTATGACCTTTTGGTTACTAGCCTAGATCTTTAACTATTTCTCCACACCACTTCAATGAGGCATGTAAGCAAATCTGAAGGGCAAGTGTAAAAAACCAAACTGTTGTATTTAGCAGACTTATTTTATTCAAAGTGACTTACAGTACACTAATTACAGCCACAGTCCCACTGGAGCAACCTGAGGTTAAGAACCTTGCTGAAGGGTAAAACGGCCACAGAGCAGGACTCTGGCTTTTCTGCTCCTGTGTTATGTACTAAAGATTAAACTGGTTTCTATTTTGCTTTTAGAAGACGTAACACATGTAACATCTTGTTTGGAGTTGAACCAGGAAATGTACTTTTCCAATCAGCAGATACATCAACATTTTCACAACAGCATTACTATTTCTGCAGGATACAGTAAGTATTCCATGCATAGTATGCATGAAATACTGTTGTTGTTGTTTTTTTGGAAGAATGTTTCCTACAATGCAATGTGCTCAAATTGACATTCCGTTCCCTGTGCAATGAAAATAACTTCTTTTTTAAAAAAAAAAAGTTCTTGCCAACTGATTACTAAAACAGGCTGCCAAAAGTTAAAACTAAAGTGTTTGATTTTTGTACCAAGAGCATCATCACTAAACAAAACTGCACAAATAATGACTGTTTTCGAACAGGTTTGAAATGCACACTTCCCATGTCCTCTATTGGTGAAATAAACAGAAAGCCCGCCCCCAAAACTATACCATTGGTTGGGCCAGTATTGCTTTGTCAGGCAGGACAAAATTCTCAAACAAACTATTTTTTGAAATAAGCCACACAAATGTGTGTTTACACTTTTACGATATTAACCTGGGACGGGAGAAAGTATTTATTTAAAAATTTAAAAATTATTTAAAAAATAATTCTAGGGCACTTTAATCAGAATAAAATTGCAAAATTGCGACTGAACAGTAACTTAGTGTTATCTATTTATTTTACAGTGAAATATTACAGTAGTAATCTCTTTAATATTTTTTAGAGCTGTCAAATGATTAATCAGGATTAATCGCATTTAATAAAAGTTTGAGTTTGCCTAATATATGTGTTTGTACTGTGTGTAATTATTATGTATATATAAATACACACAAATTAATGTATATACTTAGGAGAAATATGTTTTGTACAAATATTTTTATTTATATATAATATAAGTTATATGAAAATATAAATAAATACATATACTTGTAAATATGTCTTAAATATATACATGAATGTGTTTGTATTTATATATACATAATTACACACAGTACACACACATATTAGGCAAACTAAAACTTTTATTATGTATTGATTAATCGTTTGACAGCCCTAATAGTTTTATTTAGTAATAATAAAAATAATAATAGTAATAATAAGTATTATTATTAATAATAATAATAATTATTATAGAAATAAAATGCATTTTTTATCTGGAAAATTGGCAATTCAATTTTTCCCCATTTTTTCCTCATTATCTCTCATTAATATTCAGTTATCTCTCATTAAGCCCTATTTATCTCTCATAAATATTAAAATACTACTGTTTCACATCTTATTTAAAACTGTCAGAAGGCTGTACACAGTATATGCTGTGCAGTATCTAGTAAGCAGCAGGTTTGTGTTGCATTCTGTACACAGCCAGGGTTCTTCGCACTTTACTTAACATGGACTCTGTTGTCTCCCTCTAGCTCTCTCTCTCTCTCTCTTTGAGCTTTTTAGCTATTCTTTAAACATTCATTAACATTGAGCCGTCCCACAGCCAAATGCTGAGCTCAGTCTTTAGAGCGTTCAGAGAGGTCGCTGACCTCTGAGAAGACGGAATCGAATAATGTTTCCATTTCTGTCCCTTCAGCCAATCAGACGAGCGCGGGGCGGGAGGAAGAGGAGGGGAAGGAGGGGAGGGGCAACACACATCCTTCACGCCTCACTCACAACCAGGAAGACAGCCTGCAGAGATACAGAGCGAGAGAAAACACAGCCGTCTCTCTCTCTCTCTCTCTCTCGCTCAGCTCACGTATCCTGACATTCCAATCTCCTCGGAGCGAGAACAACAAACGCACTGTCATCCTCGTGGAGGCGGCCATCTTTGAGAGCTGTGAGTGTGTGTCTGCCATTACAGACGATGAGATCAGGGGAAGAGCGCAGGTCGCTGTTAGTTTAGAGTATACTATTACCCGATACCCTCGTGAAAAACCACAGCGGCGGGAGGGAAGACAAAACACACACACACTCGTCTCCACAGATGGACCTGTTTGATGCATTTGATTGAATCATCCTGATGTAGTTTAATGAATGTAATAGACTGCGGTGGTAAAATTAGCTGATGGTTTATGCCCTTAATGGTCTCCTAAATCACCTGACAGGCAAACAGTCACATCTCCATCACTCGCACAGCGGTTGCAGCTGTGCGTCTTACAGATGTACCTGTAAATATTCTCTCGCTGTTTAAACATTCCGTTGGTGCTGATCCTTTCAAGACGTTATCAGAGAACATGACACACGACTATCTCACAAAAACACACACACCCAGCTTACAACGGTATTCATGTCTCCTGCTTTGATTGTGACAGAGTGTTTAGTCTCTGTACATTTGACAAAAAATGACTGCCTTTGAAATGCTACACACACACACACACACATACTTTACTTATGTATCTAAATGGGCACACTGCATAAACATCCATTGTTTTTATGCACAGCTAGTTAAAAATACTGTAACCTAACTGTTACCCAAACTTTAACAAAAAACTTTGTGTATTTTTACAATTTAAAAACAAAAACTTTATTTACTTTGTTCTTACACTGTTTTTAGTGTTTTATTTATTTTAAAAAAAACTTTTTATATTTTTAACTTTTTATACTAGTATACTATATATACCCATACACACACACACACACACACACACACATACATATATGTATACATGTATACTTATACATATATGTATATATAATATATATATATATATATATATATATACACACACATACATATACACACACACACACATATATATATGTGACCCTGGACCACAAAACCAGTCATAAGGGTCAATTTTCTGAAATTGAGATTTATACATCATCAGAAAGCTGTATATAAGCTTTCCACTGATGTATGGTTTCTTAGAATAGAACAATATTTGGCCAAGACACAAGCATTTCAATATATGGAATCTGAGGGTGCCAAAAAATCAAAATATTGAGAAAATCACTTTTAAAGTTGTCCAAATGAAGTTCTTAGCAATGCATATTACTAATCAAAAATTTTGTTTTGATATATTTACAGTAGGAATTTTACAAAATATCTTCATGGAACATGATCTTTAATTAATTTACAAATGATTTTGGGCATAAAAGAAAAATCAGTAACTTTGACCCATGCAATGTATTTTTGGCTGTTGCTACAAAAATACCCCAGCGACTTAAGGTTTTGTGGTCAAATCCTCACTATTATACATCTATTGTTTTTATGCACAGCTAGTCAAAAGTACTCTAACCTAACCGTTACCCAAGCTTTAACAAAAAACTTACAACTTAAACATTTTTTTTTAAAACAAAAACTTTATTTACTTTGTTCTTACACCGTTTTTACAGCTCTAAATGAGAACTTTTTATATTTTCAACTTTTTATAGTATATAGTATTTAGCACATATTTTAAGCACATATTAATACATTACTCTGTATGACCATATTTTAGATCCGTTAATTTGACCCCATACCTAAACTATTTACTAGTTAATAGTTACCTTACTAACTATTAATAAGCAGCAAATTAGGAGTTTACTGAGGCAAAAGTCATTAAAAGTAGTTAACAGTTAGTTAATAGTGAGAATTGGTTTGTACACTAAAGTGTAACCATAATTTATTATTTATTACGCATTAATCACTTTTAGCTTAGCCCAAGGTATGGTTTGGTTTGGTTTGATTTGGCCTCATTTTTACCCTGAGTATAGCAAAGCAGCCCCCCGCCACACACACACACACACACACACTTGCTTTCACTATTGACCGCAAGTCGATGCTACACTTCCTGTACTGCTACAACACTGCAAATCACTGAGATACTGAGAAAAACTGAGAATGTGTGTTTATTGGTGACACAGAGACACACTAAAGGCAAAGGCCGTTATCCCCACACACACGCACACACAGACATATACTGGTACTGCGGTCCTGTGAAGCAACAGGTGATCACTTTTAAACATTACAATAGACTGCTTAACTGTTCTAATGATATGAAGGAAATGTGTTTGGGTTTGTTGAATGTGGCTGCATCTGACAGGTCTCTCTCTCTATCTCTCCCCTCAGCTCTAAAACACATGCACTGACAGACACTGTAGCATGTGCTCTTTCAATAGCAGATGGCTGGACACAATCTGCGCCTTTTCTGCAAAAGATATCAACAGACCAGTGAGAGTCTGTGTATGTAAAGTGAAGTCCAAGAGTCTGAGGCCACACTGAAAATATAGATTTTTACTTAAAACCTAGAAATAAGGAGCCTCAGGGCTTTTTTTTTAACAGCGTATGAAGATTTGCACTATTCCTAGATCATTAATAAAAATGAAGCAAATTTGTGACACTGATGTCTTTGTGCAGATGTTCTTGTTTCAGCTGATCAAGATGCTCTTTGGATCATTCTCAAATCATGATCATCAGCTCTAGTGCTGCTCTCATTAAATGCATGTTCATTTTCTCTCAATTTAACTTCTCACTCTGATTGTTATTACAATAATAATATAATCTTTAAATCTTAAAATAAAAAAACACTCATGGCACGCGACCCTAAAAACAACAGGACGTGACATAACGGCAAGAGGTGCCTATCAGTATGCACAAAACCAATTATTAAAAGAAAGAATACGTGGCCAGTGATTGGCTTAGGTATAAAAAAATATGTATATTAAGAATTTGAAGCCACTTTTTGTAATGCATTAATCTGCATCAATAATATACCTTTTCTCAGTAAATATTGATATATGTGATGCAAAATACAAAATGCAATTTTACTGGTGGTCTCACACTTTGAAGCCCACTCTGTGTGTGTGTTCCTGTGCACACATTGTTCTTGTGTCTGTTTGGGTGTGCTTACTATAAGCTTTCCTGTAATCACCCAGCGAACAGTCATCTCCACACACCTTTCTCTATTCCCACCTGTGAATTTGTTCGAGTGTGTGACTAACCTTTAGTCAGAGTGGCCGAGAGTCTGAGCTCTCTCTTATTTCTCAAACAAAAATGTGTGTTTTGCCTGAAAGCAAATAACACGGTGGTTTTGAGTGTGTGTGGCCGCTATGTGCTTTTGATTCACGAACTCCAGACCTCCGTCAGTTTGATCAGCTTCACTGAGATTTGCAGAAAAATGTGAGTCTAGAAACGATTTTATTTCTGTCTGAATCACTCTGATGAATATGACAGAGAAACCAGAATATCCGAATGGAAAGTGTAACATCCATATTTCAAATGATTCCATAATCCACAAAAAAAACCAGAGATGTGCTGCAATAGCCATCAGATCATTAGCCAAAGAAAAAGAGAGAGAGAGTTTGTGTGTGTGAGAGTGTATGTGTGTGTGTGTAAGAGATAATCCGTCCTGACTGTTTCCTGTGAAAACAGATGGAAAAACATGAGTCTTTTTTTCCTGTGCCTGGTCAGGCTATTAATACCTCTGAGACACACACACACACACACACACAGACCTCTATATTCACCAGAGACCGTGCACAGCTCAAAAGTCCTGTTATACAACCTGAGATTGGCTATACAGGCTTGTCATTAACACAAAACACACTCTAATATCACACATTTTCACACGCACTAACATCAACCCCTTATTTCACACGCTCTCAAACAGGCACAACACACACAACCTCCATAGAAACACCCAGCTGAAAGAGCAAAACACGAACGCACACACACAATCACGCACACTGAAAGACAAAGACGGGCATTTGGTTACAATTAAACATGTCAGAGACACAAAACCAGGGGCAAACACATTAAACCCTCTTTCTCTACACAAGGCCTCATCTATAGTGAATGACAACGCGCTAAATGCTTTTAATTGCCATCAATTGGATCTAGCGAGAAACGGAGGGAAAACCTCATAAAACATGTTTTGTTTTTTCCTTAAGGCTGCAGTTAAAAATCCAAACGTTTTTGTCCAAACCTACGGGCGGCATGAATGCAATATTCATTTTGCTGCAGGAGAACAATCCATGCATAACAATGAGATTTGCTAATGAAATCAACCATCAACCTGCAATACATACATATTAAAGCAGCTTGCGCTGTCACCCGCTTTGTGCATCGTTTGTTCCTCCTGCCGTCTCCTCAGTCTCCCTCTCCCCCACTCATTCCGACCTTTCTATCTCGCGCTCACCTTGAGTTTTAATAGCTGTATTAACACAAAATGATGATCGCACATTTCCACTTCTTTGACCTGCGTGAC
The DNA here is from genome assembly GCA_012976165.1 of Labeo catla. Taxonomy (NCBI): domain Eukaryota; kingdom Metazoa; phylum Chordata; class Actinopteri; order Cypriniformes; family Cyprinidae; genus Labeo; species Labeo catla. Next base: position 1,401,490 of record VONZ01000119.1, read on the forward strand.
ACGCTCACACACCTGTGCAAAGAGGTGAGACCCAGATGCGCTGTGACCGTAGTGACGCAACTGAGAAAGATGTGACAGTATCTACTAATGTTTGCTGAACCAAAAGAAGCCAACCACTAATACAAGAACCAACTGATTATAAGCCACCTACAGATAGACAGACATAGATATGTAACCATGAACATACTGATATCAGCCACCTATATATTGCACTGGTCTGACTGGACATTAAAAACAGATAACAGACAGACAGACAGACAGATAGACAGATAGACAGATAGACAGACAGATAGACAGACAGACAGACAGACAGATAGATAGATAGATAGATAGATAGATAGATAGATAGATAGATAGATAGATCAAAGTGGAGAGATGGATAGACAGGAAGAGAGACAGACGGATGGACAGAGACAGACAGACAGATGAATAGATAGATAGGATCGTGGACAGACAGATAGACAGATAGACAGATAGATAGACATAGACAGACAGATAGATAGATAGATAGATAGATAGATAGGATCAAGGTGGATAGACAGGAAGAGAGACAGACGGATGGAGAGATAGGATGGAGGTGGAGAGACAGACAGACAGACAGATGGATAGATAGATAGATAGATAGATAGATAGATGATAGGATCAAGTTGAGAGATGGATAGACAGGAAGAGAGACAGACCTGGGATGGACAGACAGACAGATAGACAGACAGGACTGGATAGACAGAATGGAGGTGTAGAGACAGATAGATAGATAGATAGACAGATAGATAGGATCTGTTGGAGAAATGGATAGACAGGAAGAGACAGACCGATAGATAGATAGGATAGATAGATAGATAGGATCGAGTGGACAGATAGATAGATAGATAGATATGATAGATAGATATGATCGAGGATGGACAGACAGACAGACAGACAGACAGACAGACAGACAGACAGATATTAGATAGACAGATAGACAGACAGACAGATAGATAGACAGATAGATAGGATCAAGTTGGAGAGATGGATAGACAGAAGAGAGACAGATGGATGATGATAGATAGATAGATAGATAGATAGATAGATAGATAGGATCAAGTTGAGAGATCGTGACAGGAAGAGAGACAACGGATGGATAGATGGATAGATAGATAGATAGATAGATAGATAGATAGATAGATAGATAGATAGATAGGATCGAGGTGAACAGACAGCCAGACAGACAGACAGACAGATAGACAGATAGATAGACGGATAGATAATATCAGTATCTGGCAATATAAGAGTTTTCTTTTATTTCAGTATCAGTTAATTATCAGCTATCCGTATCGGCCAAAATTTTTCATCCCGATAGAGCAGGAGAGAGAAAGAGAGAGAGGGAGAGTGTGTGTGTAAGGAGTGTGTGAATGGCCATTTCTCCCTGCTGACACAGCCTCCATCTGCCACTGAGCCGTGCAGAGAGGCACAGCGAGAGAGAGAGAGAGAGAGAGGGAGAGAGAGAAGGAGAGAGAGAAGGAGAGGAGGGGAGGGAGGGCAAGAGGCAGTGCTGGTGTGATGGAGAAGGAGAGAGAGTGCTCACGCTCACCTTGGTGTCACCTCTGCTGAGCTGAACGGGATGATGGGATAGGTAGAGACACAAAGACGCTCTGCCCTCTCTTCCCCACACACACACACACTCACACCTCTCTCCTCTGCGCTCCATCTCTTTTCTGCTCGCTCACACACGCACAGAGTAACGGCACAATCTGTGATCACTGGAGCTGTTTGAGCCAGATATCGTCTCTGGGGGATTTACACACACAAACAGGTGCACACACATGCAGAAATATGCACGCATACACACAAACCTAAACGCGCTGTCTCGTGAGATCCCTGTCTTTCTCTTACAACACACACACGCACAGTGGAATACACACACAAACAGACACAAAATAGGGCAAGCAGAGAGATTTTGACACACTTCTAAACACACACACAGAGAGCCTGAGGGCAGGGTTTGAAATGAGAGGCAGCGTTTTAAAGAGCTCGCTGAATTCCACCTGTGATTAGTGTGGCTGCAGGGCTGATGGATCACGGCGGACACATTTCACTCGCTCGCTGCTTATCTCTCTTTCCCTCCCTCGTTTTTTTCTCCTCTCTCTTTTCCTTTCTCTCCCGCTCCTTCCCTCCCTTTTTTCCTCTCCGTCTCGCTCTCTCTCATCCTAGCTCTGATTTTTCACTTTTCTTCTCTCCTCTGCGCTTTAAATCCTCTCTGCTCGCATCGACATCTACACTAATGCCCCCTCTTTCTCTGTATTTTCTTTCGCCATCTCTCTCCCTCTCCGTGTGTGCCAGCAGGGAATGACCTAGCAGCTGGGTCCTCTGGAACAGACCAATAAAATACTAAATATCTCCCTGCACATCACCCACACACAGACACAATGCCCCCCTCTTCCCTGGACCATCTGCACGCCAAACCATCCGTCCCTCCCCCCTGACACTCAAGACCCTTGTGAGCTGTAAACAATAGCCAGATATGACGGAGAAGCGCTCATGTTGTATCTACCACTCTGAAGCACCACCCTGATTAACAATAGACCGATAAACCAGATGCTTTCACAGTGACGACGTCACTTCTAAAACCTACTGACAGTTTTGGAGAGAATGTTGTCTATCATTAAATTATCGTATTGTCTGAAATACTTGATTTTGATTGGTTATTCAGTCGTCAAACATTTGTAAGTTGCTCTGAAACCTCATCTAGTGAGTCAGTGCAAAAAGAGGAAACTGTTGTGATAATGTCTATCAAAAGTATGCAATTATTCATCATTTTTACTTTGATTACATATCTAAAATTCAGAGAGAACATAGTCAGGTTCAAGCATTTACATGCTCAATTTTTCCAATTGATCAGATTATTTCAGATCTACATCACCCCTTTCAATCCGATCGAAATTTCATTCAGACTGAGATCAATTGAATTGACTGAGGTGTTTACATGAAAATTGAGCTATCAATCTGATAACCACAAGATTATTTGAGTGCATGTAGCTATTGAGCCATGGTGCTCCAGTTCGAGTCTGCCTGGCATCACTTGCCAGTCCGGTTCTCTTCTTCTGCACATCCTTTCTCCACTGCTACTATAAACGAAAGCAGCAAAACTGCCCAAAATCGCACTCAGAGACCTCCACCGAGGGCACGAATCAGCAAACTTCATCGCTTCTGTTTCTAAGACTCCATACCCACCTCTCTCCCTGTTTTTTTTTCTCTATCTCAGCCTCTCTTTCTGTAATGACCTCCCTGAGGTCCAGTATCGCAGCTCTCTCTCTTTTTCCAAGAGGTGAGGGAGGTTCTGCGAACGCACACCCAGCGTAATGAGCTCTCCCTGGACACCCAGAATACAAAAAGCCCCTGATATGCTCGAAGAATCTCCCCGGACCACCCTGGATCCAGATCGTCCCAGCTCCCGTTCTGAGCTCAGGGCCTGCTGCGGGGCTCTTTCTAAATACCCTGGGTCGAGGGAGGGAGACCCCTGGGTGGCTTGCTATTCTAGGGCTGTGTGTGTGTGTGTGTGTTTATGTCTAGGAGTGTGAATGAGATAGGTGTGAGAAAGTGTGTGCTTGGCGTGAAAGGTGTGTTTATGAGAGGTCAAATATTGGTGTGTGAGAAAGGGGGGCAGTTAGATTCAATAGAATCTCTTTAACCTTCTTTGAGGGCCCCCAACCTCCCCAAGAGCCCCTCTAACTGCCCTTAACCGCCCGATTCCTCTGAGAAAAGGGAGAGACGCCCGCCGGCCGACCTCAGAAACACACACCCCCTCATCGCACCTCACGTTTTTACACTTTTAATGGAACATAAACCCTACAGAGTCAAGCATGTAAGCTGTGATGCTGCTTTTCCTTTCCTTTCACACAAACACACACAAACACACAGAGTTTACGGCTACTGTTCAGTAAGAGTCTTAAGTGTGTGTTTGGATCCACAGCCAGCGCGTCAAATTTGTGGCAGTAAAGCAAAGCCACTCCTTTTTATATTTGCCCTTCAAAAAAGACATAAATAATGGCCTGTGTGTGTGTGCGCACTCCCTTGAGGTGCGCATCCTGTGCTGAACACACACAGCGAGAGAAGGAGAGATGGAGAGAAGATGAGCACAGAGAAAAATGAAGGAAGAGCAGGGAAAAAAACAAGAGGTGGGGAGAGGTATGAGAGGACTCACACACACATACGCACACGCACACACACTCCCTCTGCGTGCAACTGCGGTGTAAATGTCATCATGTACACAGTTTATCCTCTGTGTGAGCGAGAGGTGCAGATGAAGGGAGAGAGCGAGGGAGAGGAGCGAGTGAGCCCACTGCAGAGAGGTAGACGGGAGCACACAGCCTCTTCTTCTGTTTGTTCATTAGTATTCCAGCGCTTACTCCTTCAGATCCGTCCTCACGCCGCTTTTAGCGTCAGCACGGGAAAACACATACACACAAACACGTACACCAGCATTAGAAAGAAAGGAGCTATGTTCGATGTGTTTCGCCCATCTACCAAATCATCTCAACCTCTTGTCTCTACAAACGACACAATAAACCCTACTGGCTGATGACGGAAATAAGTTCGCCCAGACTAATTACATGACGTAACGTTGTTCAGTCAAGGCGTTTTGATGGATGCTGACTTGTAGAATCACTTAGTCGGGGTCTTAATCTTGTGTGCTTGGTCTTGAGCCCTTGGTCTAGATCTCAAAAAGAGACAGAAGTCTGTCTTTAATGTTCTCAAAGCCCCATGAAATCGAAAGTGACGTTTTTTTTTTTTTTACTTTTAGTATGAATATGTTAGCCTTAAGGTTATCTGTAAGCTGGTGTGCTCCAAGACATGAACAAAATTCGCATTTAGAAGATATAAACATTCAAATCTCTAACTTCCACCAATATGGATCAACGATTTTGATGACATCACCTTGCACTTCAGCTTCTCTTTAAACGTTCTGTCCAATCAAATGCTCTCTAGATTCCGATGTGTCCCGCCCCTACACTATAAATAGATGCTGAAGCTGCAGTTTATATCGGTCACAGAATTTCTATTTTCTGTACGGTAAATGGCACGTAGTGCACTATACAGTGTACATATGCTTTCTGTTGGGGCGATTAAAGTCTGGTTTCGCTTTGTGTCACATGAACCACCGCAGCGCTCACACAAGGCCTGCTCTGGTCCAGAGACACAACAGCACGTAGCTGATCATATGTGCAAGTTGGTGCAGACCACAAAATGTATCGGACACATTTGAATTCTACACAGAATGCTATTTTATATATAGATAATGCAATATCGATGTCGTACGCTGTTAAATGTGGTTTTAACCAGCTCAACAGCATGAACTGTGATATAAACGAAATGCTATAGGCTATTTAAAAAAAGAGGAAGGGACTGCTGGATATGTCCCGCCCTGTCTTCCTGTTTCAGTTGAAATTACGTCAACATATAGAATAACGCTGCTTGTTTTACAATACTTCAGTGGACCTTTAAGGTCTTTACTATTGCATAGAATTTGCATGAATTCTATAGCACTTTCCACAAATTCAGTACACTTGGCCCATGACTTATTTTTTAACTACATAAACTTGTACATTAACAATCTAATTTAAGTTTGAACAGTGTTGCTAGTATTTGATGTTACTGTATGTTATTGTTACTTTTATACATTTTGACTACATAATGTAGTTATGATTTAATACTGAAAATAAAACTTACAATAATGAAGGTTTTAAACGACATTTAGACATATCAAAATGTTTGATATCAGGGTTGCAAAAATTGCAAACCTCATCTAAAACAGAAAATAAACAACTCACAAAGTTTAGTCAGACCTCCTAAAGTTTTCAATCATTTTCTGAAGTTAAACTCCATCACCATTTACTGAAAGAAAAAAACACATTTGTGGAAAGTCCCAGACATTACCTAAGCTGTTTAGAGTTCAGCATTTTTTAAATGATTCGTTGATTATATGGTCCTTGTCAGATTCTAGGCCTCATGGTTCCTATTCTAGAACTGGACTTAGAGGGTCTAAACTGGCTCTCTTTAGGTCTCTAAGGGGCCTAGTGTTGACTAGGCGTTTTACAATAATTATTGTCCACTGACATTTCATTGTATAATAATTGATTTATTAGCATTGGTAAAATTTTGAAAGAGGCCTGAAAGAACTTTAAGTGGTGTAAGTAGCATCTAAAGCATATGAGTATCTGCCATTTCAACTTGTCGTTTTTCAAGTGAAAACTTAAAAAAAAAAAAGACATTTCATGATTCATCTTTATCTAAGGAAAAAGCCGTTTCAAGGGATACAGTGGTGGCAGCGAATGGTCATTTACCCACTCAGGAGCGAAGAAAATGACTCAAAATCAAATATTTTTCACTCAGCTGTTGCTTGTTTAATGGCATAAGTGGCCGCGTGGAGAAAGCCTGAAGGTGACTGCTGGTTAATTTCGAGCCGTTTCAGTAAGTTTGTAAGAGCAGTGGCGATAAAGCGCTCGTCCTTTTATGCCGAGTTGCTCTGAAAAGCCCCAAGGCTTAGTGTCCGTTGTGATTTTTGGATTCGTTTCTTGCCTCTGTTTTTAAGCAGAAGGTGTTACGAAAGATCAGGTACCTACTACCTGCAAATCTGGATAGTTTTGGTGTTATCTGCCATCACAAAACGTGCCAACCACATTGGCACTCCCATATGGTTCCACAGTGAACTACAATCAGCGAATGGTTAGTTTTCATTATTTCAAAATGACACCTGTCTTCGGGTTGGGCCGGGTTAAAACATTTTTGCTGTTAAAGCAAAGTATGTGGATTCATACGGAGCATTAGCGAGATATTGCTTCAGATTTGAGCACTGCCTGCTGAGGCTGTCTCAGTTTAGCCAGTGCACTATTTGTCAGTCTGTTGTAGGTGTAGTGTATTATAGTGATTCTGCTGTGGATAGGGTGGTATTATTGGATGGATCTCCACGGTAACGGGGCGGGTGAAACTCAATCGGAGTCTCTCCATGTCGCTCCCTTAGATGGCCACCCGCTGATCCTGACCTTCTGGATGTTTTTCCCCCTCTCCTTTTCTCTCTCTCCCTCCCGCACTCTCAGCTCCATCTTCTAACTCTTCTATTTTCTGTATTCATTCATCTATCTTTCTAGTTGAGATGGATACAGGAGTGCCTAAATGTTCCCATACTGTTATTTTTGGCTTATGTTGTCATTGCGCTGCCACTTTAAAGCAACAGCAAATGAATAGCGTCTATCCACTGCATGTGAGAGCACTGTGTGCATATGTGTAGAAACCATACATGATAACACTTATGCAAGTGGGGGGCCTGGCTAAGGCAAGATAATAGGAGATTATGTTTATGATGTACTCTGAATATTAACTGCCTCATAACTGACTCATTCTATCTCTCTATGGAAGATTCAGTATTTACTGCGGTATCCTCCAGTATAGTCAGAATCAGCATGGCCTCGTACCCTGGTCGGGAATAAATATTTAAGACAAGAAGGAACAGTAAAATCGCAAGCGGTGAGAAGAGGGACAAAGAGAGGGAGAAAACAAAAAAGGGCCAATGACAGACACTTGAGGCACCCCGTTTCAAACTGTGTGTGTGTGTCCAGCATTTTGTACTGAGGTAATAACTCTCACCAGGGATCTGGAGGGCCCAGCAGAGTTCAGGCAGGGGTCCATTACACCTTTCACACACACGCGTACAAAATCCAGCAGGCCTGCATTATTTGTATCAAACAACCGGTATGTTTTGCCTCTGACGCACAAGTACAGACACACTCCTACTGCACAGCACCAGCAATGAAAACAGACCCCTCTACCATGATTCCTGCTCAAGATCTCTCCAGCAGGAAGTATGAGCTATGAGCCGTCCCCAGGGACGCAGGAAAGAGAAAGAGAGAGGCCAGGAGCCTGACACTGCCTGGCCAAGATCTATGCTCAAACACACTCTCTTGCCTCTTTTTTTTTTTTTTTTCCCTTTCACCACCATCTTTTGTCTTCCTTTGCTTTTCCGCTTCTTTCTCTACTCGAAATAAAGAGTAGTTGGTTACACTGAACACACTCATATCCACTTTGTGCAGAGAAATGCCATTTCCTCTGCTTTATTATTCTCTTTCCCCCTCTGTGGGAGGCTGGGAGGAAAGTTTGCTTTGAAGAGAGAGGGTTTAACATGTGCGCTAATAAATAGCTGGTTTGCCCCTGGGCAAGATTGCAAGAGCTCAGTTCTCTCTTCCATATAGTCTCTAGCATTTTCAGTGACTACAACTTATAACCTCCCTTTCAGAACCAAAAGGATAGAGGACTGTGTTTTTCCTCGATATGTCCTGACAGACCTGATTTTACTTTACAATTTCAACTCTCCAAAGAGAGTGGTTGATATTCTCTCCATCCATAAACTTTTGTAATTCCCTCCGGGTGTCCAAGCACTGTTTTGTTTTGTTCCTTCCCTTTCTTTTTTCGTGAGAAAGGAAAGCTCATCCCTATAACCGATACCCTTGCAGTATGCTTTTGTTTAGTTTCTAATATCAGTTAACACTATATTTACTTTTATCAACTTGGCAGACACTTTTCCTAAGCAGCTTATTTTACATTTTCTCGAATTTTGAATCAACCCCTTGACACTGATGTTGACATACATATACTGTTTGAGCAACAGGAACCTGTACATTATATACAAATAATTATTGTATGTACATTCTGAACAAAAACAAGCCATCAAATCAATTCCAAATTGTAAGGGAATTGATTGCATATTATGCAGTTTATAAATTAATGTCACAATTAACTGCATAAATCAATATTTTCTGAGAAAAGTTAACAAATTGTGCTTATGTGCTTGACACTCGTTTATTTCAGTTATTTAAAAATTTTTTTTTATCTCATTTCAAATTTTTTTTGAATAGTTTTACTATTCCGAATTGTCACAACCAACAGCATATATCAATATTCGCTGAGAAAAGTTAACAAATTAAAATAAATCAAACATGTTACATTATTGTGGGAGATGAGTAAACCACAGAAAAGACACAAAAGTGGATTCTGTAAATGAATTGTATTATTTTTCATGTAATCTTTTTTTTTAACATTGTTTAATAGTTTTACTATTAAAACAGACATATCTCTTTGTTTCATATTTGTATTCTTAAGCAATTAACATTTTCTTGAATTTTGAATCAAACCCATGACACTGATGTTGCCATACATATCCTGTTTGATCAACAGGAACCTGTATATTATATAACACTCTGAAGAAAAACAAGCCATCAAATCGATTCCAAATTGATTTTTTAAGCATTGGTTAATAGATTTACTATTAAAACAGACATATCTCTTTGTTTCATATTTGTATTCTTAAGCAATTAACATTTTCTTGAATTTTGAATCAAACCCATGACACTGATGTTGCCATACATATCCTGTTTGATCAACAGGAACCTGTATATTATATAACACTCTGAAGAAAAACAAGCCATCAAATCAACTCCAAATTGTAAGGGAACTGATTGCATATTATGCAGATTATAAATTAATGTCACAATTAACTGCATATATATGAGTAAACCACAGAAAAGACATAAAAGTGGATTCTGTAAATTAATAGTATTATTTCTATGCTTTTTATAGTATTTATTTTTAGTTTTCATTCCAATTTTTAATGTTTTAGTAATTTTGTTATTCGTTTATTTCGGTTATTTTAAATAGTTTTAATCTTATTTTAAGTTTTCATGTAATCTTTATTTTTTTTAACAATTTTTAATAGTTTTACTATTCTGAATTGTCACAACTAACAGCATATATTAATATTTGCTGAGAAAAGTTAACAAATTAAAATAAATAAAACATGTTAAATTATTGTGGTAGATGAGTAAACCACTGAAAAGACACAAAAGTGGATTCTGTAAAAGAACTATAATTTCTACGCTTTTTATAGTGTTTTTTTTTTAGTTTGCTTTCAAATTATTTTCCATGTTTTAGTAAGTCTATTATTATTTAGTTCAGTTCATTTTCCATCCTATTTCAAGTTTTTCATGTAATCTTCATTTTTTTAAAACTATTTTTTAACAGTTTTACTATTAAAACAGACGTATCTCAATGCTCCATATTTGTTATTCATTGCCGGCTGCTAATGCGATTTGATGAAGCATGTTGCCTGTAAGTCAGAGGGTATGATTAAATGTGTCAATTCTTGTAACACCTTTTTTTTGTAATTAATTGTAGTAAATGAAGGTGTTAAACCGACAGCCCCAAAAACAAGTTTTTCTCCATTTTTTTTTTTCTAGGGCAATGCCTAGGCATTAAAAGCACATGCACAGTGCTGCCTCCAAAGCATGATTGCCTTGTAAGTCAGACATACAGGAATGTTAGTGTGATTCATGTTGAAATCCTGACCCGTCTCGCCTTCACTAAACGAGCAAAAGCCGTTGAGCACGGATGACCCTTCACGCCTTCCTACAATTCCCAGAAATCAATGCTTGGATAGAGCTTCCATTACCATTATTGATGGCTGAGACGGTGGCAGTGACTGCTGCCAATGCAAGAGGCCGCAGTGATGTGTAGCTGAGGAGCTGAGAGCCTTTGTCTCGCTGTCTTTGTCTGTCTCTGTTTTTCCCTCTTTCTCGCCATCCTTATATTTCTTTCCATATATATCGTTTCCTCTGGAGTGTGAATGGAGCGCTTTTCTAATAAAAGTCATCCGTAAGCCACCACACAGACACATTCGCTCTCTCACACGTACGTCTGAGGAAACGCTTGGTCTACACACAGCTGCATGTTCACCTGAGGCAGCTGCAGTCCGTTTCTCAGTCTTTAAGCACTCTGGAACTCAAACTCTACACTGTCACTTGTTAGTGGTATAGACAGAGAGAATAAGAGGGAGAGGGAGAAGGAGACGGCGAGAGAGTGGAAAGAAACGTCCTTGTATTTCTGTCACTCTCTGAAACCACCAGGGAGCTGGGGAATGAAACGATGCAGCCGAGCAGAGAGCCCTGAGAGGCTGCCGCCCGCCTAGCATCACCGCTAACACCGCGACCAGCATCCGCGCTACCAATTAGCCTGAGCCCACACAGGGAGAGAGAGAGAAACCGGCTGATTTGTTTGTTCCAAAGCACAAACTCTTTTCACCGCTGCGGTTCGTTTCGAGAGACTCGGCTGTGAAAATGAATTGCCAAATTAAAGATCTTTACAAATACAACATAAAAACAAAGCACGCTTAAGAAATGTCAACCTAACAATTGCCTTTGGAGAGCTTTGTTTCAGCTAATTGGGAGGGAGAGGGGTGAAAAGAGAGGCTCACATCCTAAGAACGAAATTAAATTAGGTTTAAATCGGCTGAATCTGTGTTCACCCTTTTCGGTTACAGCGTCCAATTACCCGAAACAAACACAGAGGTGCATAACCGTGACAAATGACTTCAAAACTGGAAAACTGGTCTTGCAACAAATGCAAAGTCAGAGAGGGAAGGTTTAAAAAAAAAAAACATTAAAAAAAAAAGTGATGACAACTTAAGCATTATGGCACAAATACTCACTGAGTGGGAATGTCCTCAGCTGTGTGACATCACTGCTTGTCCACCTGTAAGAGACCGGAAAAAGAAACAGAAAGGAAAGCGTTTTAATGGCACATTTGGTCACAGAAACAAAACTGAGGTAATGTATCCTAAATTACACTTAATAATAAGCTCCGGCCTCATGGGGAAAAGTCAACGGCAACAGGTTTCAGCACTGCGGCTGGGGTACTACAGTGTGTTTAGTGTGTTTACACCCAACCTGTGGCTGCCAATGCTTTAAGTAAGTAAGAAAAACACACGCATACATACACAAAGACACTGACAACCACTTTTCACATGCCCACACAAGCAAAGCAAAAACACATGAATGTGTGAATGCTCATACACGCTCCCGGTTCGGTCTTTTTTCCTGCTAAACCTGTTGGAATTACAGCAAGGCTTTAAAACCCAGGGTGTGTGGGACGTTTTTCCAAGCACACACGCTGTCTTGCGCAGAAAACCAGCCTGCTCCAGTTTTCTCACAGCATTTGTGTGCCTTTCTGTCTGTTTGTGTGTGCGCGTGTGTGCTTAAGAATTATCAGGAACATCACAGCAGTGAGACACAAAGGTGAAACCGACACACAAATCAGATTCGGTTTCCAATCTCCTCAATCTGCACAGATAACAAGTTGCACATACACACACTGCTCAGAAACAAACACCACATGCACAATGAGGGGAAAAAAAAACCCTAAAACAAATTACCACCACAAACGAACAGCAGACGCACTCCGAGTAATCTGTGGCTGGGCAGTTAGTTCCTCTTTTTAGTTCTTTAAAACATTTCCATCTGGGCAGAGTTAGATGTCTGGAACAGTTTACCACTGTTTGCTACACACTGAGCCAAGCTGTGACTGACAGCATCCGCACGTCAATCAAAATACAACTTATCCGTCTATGGTGGAGGCGCTTCATCACCGCAGCGGTCAAGGACACGTGCGGCGTTAGAGCTGATGTCACCGGGGGGGTGGGGAGTTCAGTCATAATGACAGCTTGGAAAGACGAAGACTGAGATAATGGCGAGCGCGCTGGTAGGGTTGATCATTTTCTACACGACACATTCGGCCTGATCATTACCACAATAACACGGCGCTGCTGCCAACGAAGGCCGGAATCTGTGCGCTCTGCAAGCGCTGAGCTCTCCCCAAACATCTTCATCCATCCTGAGGACCAGCTAATCAAAAACGTCTTGACGCTACATTTTTTTTATTGACTTGCCTAGGGGGAGGAATTTAGATGAAATGATAACGCACCCCCTTCGGATAGACTGCAAACTGTGCGCAGCTGTGAGGATGGTGTGTGAGGAGAGAAGACGGGAGGGGAGGGTTTCTCTTTTTTTTTTTCTTCCTTTTTGTTCTTTCTGCTCCAGGTTGATACTTCCTGTCGGAGGAGCCGGTCCTTTAGGGAGCACCTTGCCACGACTGCAGACGTTTAGCTCCAACCCTTCAGAGAAACACAGGCAAGTCCCGACAATCTATCTCCCGTGGAATCGTCTCACCCGTCCAGTTTCAGGAAACTGATCCCTAAATAGAAGTGATTCATCTTTTTTCATACAATATGAGCACACACAGCACAAAGAGACTTCTCTTTCCTTTTCTCTTGCTTTCTCATCTCTTTCTTGCTCTCTCTCTCCCTCTCTTTGCTCTGTATGATTCAGTGTGGCTGCAGGGCAGAGTCTTTTATCGCTGTATTATGCCCAGCTGAAAGCTGACAAAATGGAATCTGTGTGTGAGTTCTGTGACTGGGAAAAAAACAGCCTTCGACCAGATCTCTTTCTCTCTTGTTGATAATCTTATTCTTTCATCATTAGGCCGATTGCGGTTTATCTAAGAGAAAAAAAAGGGATGGGAAAAAAGATAAAATACAGAGGGGAAAAAAGGGCATGGACATCCAGAGGGCACAAAAAAAAAAAACACTCATACCTGGAAACACTTCCTCAAAAATGGCCACCAGACAATTAGCTCCATCTGAGAGAGAGGAGGGGGCACGCTATAACTTAAACTGCCCACACTGGAGGTCATCACTCACACGCTAATGGAAGAACCGTGCTACACACACACACAGAGTCGCTCTCTCTCTCACACACAAGGACACAGCAATCGTCTTTGAACGCATTGCTAAACACTGCGGTAATTTGGCTTTACATTTGTGGTAAAAGTTCATCTGTGCAGAACACAGCAACTCGTGACAATAAGGCCAAATTAATATTCAACCCATTTCCTATCCTCGATTTCCTTCACCTTTGAAGTCTGCTGGAAATGAAGACCAGATGGAAGCAAAAGGAAGAACAAGAGTGAGCGAAAGAGAGAGAGAAAAAACACTCATGTGTCTCCACATGAAATGGAGCGCTTTTTAAACAAAGGTAGAACATGTGGGAAAGTTTCTGAAGCTCTGCAGTCGTCGCCAGGCACGGCAGGAACAGAAAACATGTTTTAGGCACTCCCAGCTACGAAAACAAACAAACTAATGGGAAAATGATCAGAGGCTTTACTTTAGGTTAGCATTTAAATGAATTGCTGTAAAATGCATGCGAAATGCAAAGCCTTGCAAGAGCTTTTGACAACATGCACTTCAAACGTTTGTTCACTAGTCAGTCAAAGGTAACTCATGCATGTCGTGTTTTATAATGTTTCAATGATAGCTGAGAATTCTCTCACACATTTAATTGTCTCTATGACAACATGACAAAGTTATGTCATGCAAGTAGTATGTAAACATGAATGTATTAAAACACAATTTTAACAGTGCCCAAACATCATTTTAAGGCCATTGCATACCAAGCAAAACATACTGGCATAATACCACCGTTTCAAAAAACAAAGATAACAGCCTTACATGTAACAACAACAACAACAACAACATGTACCCTAACTGAGGGCCCTGAGCAATAACATTGGCAGTCAAAAGAAGCCGATCGCAGCTTAAACGCTGTCCGCGAATTAAGTTAAGCGCTAAAGAACGCAAAGCAGCAGAATACCGTGTAATCAAACAGGCCTTGAGATTTCTCTGCGTGAAGGTCAATCCCGCTGCCTATGCAGCTGTCACGCCTTCCTCTCAAACACACGCACACATGCGAACAAACACACTGACACACACAAACCAACCAGATAGTCATCTATCATCCCTAAGCTCAACACACCGGAATGTGAAAGCTCTCGCCATCAACCTGACATCAATCTAGTGAAGCAGCAACAATGACAAAAAATGCCTGCATTTTTAAACAAATATGAAATATGTTTCCAACAAACATTACAATAATTTAGTAGTAAGGAAGCCCAATACATTGTTCTGGTAAATCTTATGTCATCATTTACTCACCCTCATGTTACCTTAATGCTGTGTGACTCACATTCTTATGTGGAGCCGAATTCTGAGAAATGTCTCACGGTAGCCAATGCCAATGGGCACCAATATTGTTTGCTTCCCAATATTCTTCAAAAGAAGAAAGTAAGTCATATAGGTTTGAAACAGCATGAAATGAGTAAATGATGATTTTTGAGTGGACGATCCCTTGAGCTTTAGCGTTGGGTATAATTTGGGGTCATGGTATAAGTTGAGTTGTTGTGTTGAGGTCATGGGTTATGTTACTGTGTTGGGACGTTACAAATGGCACGTTGAGCTGTAGTGTTGAGTTATGTGGTGCTCTGTTGGATGTGTAGTGTTGGGTTAGGGTGGAGTTGGGATGTTCAGTCAAGCGGCGTGTTCAGCTGTAGTGTGGGTTGTGGTAGTGGCTTAGGCTGTTGTGTTGGGTCATGGTGCTTTGCTAAGTGTATAGTGTTGGCTTGTATTGGGTGTGCTGAGCAAGGTTTTAGGATGTTCACAAAAGCGGTGTATTGAGCTGTTTCAATGGGTAATCGGGTGTGGTGTTGAAATCGTGTTACATCACGAAGGTGCGTTGAGCTATATTGTTACGTTGTGGTGTTGGATGTTCAGTCAAGTGTTGTGTTGACCTGTTACATGGAGTCGTCTGGTGGCGTGTTGGTCTGTTGTTTTGAGATTATGTGGGAGGTAGTGTTGAGTTGTGGTGGTGTGTTGAGCATGTTGTTACTATGTTCAGTCAAGTGGTGTATTGAGCTGTTATTTTGGGTCACCTGGTGTGTTGGCCTTAAGTGTTTAGGTTTGGGGGAAGTGTGTTAAGCTGCAGTGTTAGGTCATTTAGTGGTGCGTCGAGCTAAAGTGCTGGGTCGGGTGGTGCACTGGGTGTGCAGTGTTGGAGTATGGTGGTGTGTTGAGCATTGTGATGGAATGTTGCCATGTTGTGATGTTAGATCATCTGGTTGGTAATGGTGGTGAATTAAGCTATAGTATTAGATTTTGTGGTGGTTTGTTGAGCTGCTGTGTTGGATGTATGGTGGTGTGATGAGCTTTTTTGTTAGGTTGTGGTGATCTGTTGGGTGCTGAGATGCAGTGGTGAGTTGTGGTGGTGTGTTAAAGGTCCACTGAAGTGCTTTGAAACATGCAGCGTTATTCTATGTGTTGACGTAATTTCAACTGAAACAGGAAGATAGGGTCTGACATGTACAGCAGCCCCGCCCCCTTTTTTAAATAGCCAATTTTGTTTATATTACAGCTTGGGCCAGGGCCGTTGAGCTGGGTAAAGCAGCCACAATCTCATCCATATCACATTATCTATATATAAACTAAACTAGTTCTGTGTAGAATTAAAATGTGTCTGATACATTTTGTGGTCTGCGCAGACATTTTGTGGTCTGCGCAGACATTTTGTGGTCTGCGCAGACATATGTCTCTGGACCGAAACAGCAGGCTGTATGCGCGATGCGGCGGTTTGTGTAAAACAGTCCGAAACCAGATTGCGTTCGCCCCAACAGAATGCATATTTACACTGTCTGAATCGTTCCCAATCCCCTATATAGTACACTACATGCCATTCACTATAGAGAAAATACTAATTTTATGCCGCAGATTCAGTGTCTATTCAGGAGGCAGGACACTTTAGATTGTAGAGAGCATATGACTGGACAGAAAGTTTTAAGAAAAGCTGAAGTGCAGGGTGGTGTCATTAAAATCATTTATCTATATTGGTGGAAGTTACAGACTTTAAGTTTTGAATGCTTTTATCTTCTAAATGCAAATTTTGTCATTGGTTTGGGGTGCACTAGCTTATAGATAACCTTAAGGCTAACATATTCATACTAAAAGCACAAAAAAATACATTTTAATTTCAAGGGGACTTTAATGTTGTTGGGATGTACAGCCAAGTGCCATATTGAGGTGCTGGATCAACTGGTGGTAAGGTGGGCAATGGTGGAGAGTTAAGCTATTGTGTGGTGGTTTGTTGATCTGCTGTAGAGGTATGGTGGTGTGATGAGCTTTCATGTTGGGTCACGGTGGTTTGTAGAGTGCTGAGATGCAGTTTTGAGTTGTGGTGGTGTGTTAATGTTGCTGGGATGTTCAGGCAAGTGAGGTATTGAGCTGTTATTTTGGGTCATTTGGTAGCATATTTGTGTAGGGTTGGTTGTGTTGGTGCACTGAGCATTGTGTTGGGATGTTCGGTCAAGCAGCATGTTTAACTGTTGGGTTGAATCATCTGGTGGTGTGCTGGGCCTGTAATGAGCTAAAGTGTATGTGGTTATGGTGATGGACTGAGCATTGAGTTGGGATGTTCAGTCAAGTTGCATGTTGAGGTGTTGTGTTGGGCCTGTAATGTTGGGATATGACAGTATCAGGTTGTGTGGTGGTTTGTTGAGATACGTTACTGGGATGTTCAGTAAAGTGAGGCGTTGAGCTGCTTTGTTGGGGTGTGGTGGCGTTTTGAGTAGTTGTGTTTTGAGCAGTAACATTGAAGTCAAGGTGATGGCTGAATAGATGACTGAAGGAAGTGAAGATGAGCTTTAGACTGAATGCATTGTTTTCATGAAAGATGCTGTTGCTCCTGCTGCACGCTTAAATTAGCTGGCAGTGTTTGGATTACACCAGGGAGCTCTCACACAGGATTTATTCTAGCCTGCAGGAGCAAAGGATATTTCCATCTCTACACGCACACAAACGCACACAAACACACACAGATGCACAGTCACCCGTATGCATGTGCAAACACACTCAGATAAAACCCTAAGAGCACAAAACAAGGCTTTCGCTTACGGAGGCGCTCGCACACGTACACTGTGGTCAAATAAGGATGCATTGCTCACTCTACCATTCATTTCATCCATCACCCTAGAATGCCTCCATATGATCCTTTGCCATCAGAACAAACATACAGATGCACTTCCACGCAATCATACACACACCAACACTCGAAGGACTAAACAAGAGGCTCTTCATGGCCTCCGGATCAGGCTTCTTCTAGTGCTATTGCCAAGTTTACTGACTGCTCATATTACAGACGGGTTTCACAGCTTTCTACCCATCGAACAGAGATAATACAGAGAGATAGAAAGTGAGAGAAAGAGAGAGCACATGCAGTGTTTTTCCTCTCATTTTGAGTGTCATGTGAAACAGCCACACCGCAGTCTGTTTCACCCGAACAATCTGATGACACAAACACTCTTTTGCTACCTAAACAACCTGCAGTCCTTAACCTTATCTCTTTAACTGATTGCATTATTTAAACAAAGAATCACCCGTTCGTTCCAACCTCAAACAAAGCAGCCTCAGCCTAATTTCTAATGACCGAGACAGACGCCCCCCCCTCAAAACACACACGCACACACATTTGTTGCGGGTCGGCGCGCATGAGGCCTGCTGAAGCGCCTAATCCCGCGTCTGTAGACTCCAGGAACACACCATGATGCACCTTCACGCGAACGCAGATTAGAACCCTTAATCCAGCTCTCTCAATCTGGAGATCTTTTTATAAAACCTCCCAGCTAATCCAACAGTGGTTTGTTCACTGTTCAAGACCTAGTTTAAACCAGGCTAGATTATTATACTAAAATAAAAACCCTTACTCTCTGTATCATGTCAGGGTTAACTGAACTGCCCTATTAACCATATTCGTGTCGCAAGAGATCAAACAAAAGCTTACGCGGTACTTTACGCAAAACAAAAAGGGCTTCGGTTTCCAAAGCACATCACAGTGTCAGCTGAAACGATTCTATTTTCAATCCTTTTTCTGTCTCTCCGTCTCCATCTCATCCTTGTCATTTCGTGGGCCTTTCTGCGCAAATTAAAAATTTAGAAATTCTTGCTGCGCCGAGGTGCTCTTTGCCAGCGCAGCTAAAATGAAAAGGCTTTGTGGTGGCAGTGACCAGATTTTAAATGCAGCGAGATCAATAAATAAGAGGGGGCTGCTTGAGCACAATCTCTGAATGTCTTTGAGGGTGTATGTGTGTGTGAGGGTCAAATACTGCATGTCCTGCAGTCAGCTGTCACAGTGCAGTAGATTCTCTCCCATCCCACAGCTCTGGCCAAATCCCACCCAGCCTCCCTTCTGCCCTCTCCCACAAGAGGAGCATCATTCCTGCCATTCCTGAAATCATGGCTATTTCTACTCTGGATGCAAATATAGCGATAAGCACTAGAACAAATAGGCCAAACTACTGGCATTTCAAACACGGGCTCCATTATCTCAGCAGGGGGAACAGAGCGCCGCAGTGGCAACCCACGGCACAGGCAACATGACAGTCTCCTGGAGGGCAAACAACACCGGAGACGCAACCGGTGCAGGGTGGAAAAAAACAGCCCTCATCTCTCCAGAATACTCCTCTGCCCGGAATCACTAATGCACTCAAACCCTCATTGAGGAGCTGAGAGCGATAGATAGAAAGAAAAAGAGGGGGGGGGCAGATGGAAAGCAGAACAACAGGCACACAGAAAGGTTTCAGAATGACGACCTTCAGGTGTCGAGCACAAGATCGGCCTCGTTGATTAACAGCAGAGGCTGGCAGAAAGATGCACACGTATTCTGAACGACATACACTTCCCGGAGCTTAATTCCTTGCTGTGAAGTTACAGCAAAGGAGATTTTGCTTTCTCAAGTCTCATATATGAAGCCTTTCTTGAGGGAAAAATCAACCCTTTCACCTTGTCTGTGAAAAACAAGCGCTCAGACAGCCCAACAAAAATAACCTTGAGTTTCATCAGGGATATTCTCACATTGAATGATAAACAGAGGCCCGAGGGACGCTGAACCAAAAAGCAGCTAATTGCCTGCCTCTGAAATTCGGCCCCTGTGTCCTCTCTGTGTTTATCTGAAAACAGAGTCAGTTTGGTGTGACCCGCTTCAGCTGCTGGTAGAAAAGCCCATTTATTTAACTGTCCGCAGAAACGCGAATCTCCGGCTCCTCTGCCTCGTTACCACGGACCGGCAGGCTAAAGGTAAAGAAGATCATGTTTGCGACACAATTATCAAGTCTGCCGCGACCGACTTGTGCTTCTGCTGACACAAACAGTTGTCTCCCGAGCGCTAATGTTCACGCTAAACAGCAACCCACATAACCCGCTATTATGTAAGAGCCAACTGTTGAGAGGAAATTCTACAATCAAAGCTGTTTGCTAACGACAAAATAAATCATTAGCCAAGTAAGTCGAGATAGAGATGCACTTATCCATGATACCGTCCAACTGTCGTCTCGCAAAGCAGCACGGGGAAGAGTATCTGTCAGTATTTACAAGGTGATTTGCCAAGTCGTTATGAGTACAAGGACGCAACCTGCTCGGAAAACAAATTCACCGCTGACCTTCCAGCATTGAGTATTCGGGGCTGATTCATTTGGCAGTTACTGGCCACACACGTGGCACACCACAGCTTGTATAATCAAGCCTGCGCTTGCGTTCGAGCTCTTTAAATGACAGGTGTTATGATCAGGTGAGAACTTCTCGCTGCCTTGGACTTTTATAGGACGGTTAAATCAAACGACAATCCGGAAACTCTAGGCTGAGCTTTCCCAAGTTCATCTGAATCAATTTTGCCATTAACGGTGCAATGATTGATGCACGTTTAAAAACCAAAATCAATGGGTTCTCACTGAGGATGCTGCAAATAATGTGTCTCTATCCAGACTGATGCTGAGGGATGAACTACGTTTTTACATTGGCTTTTGTTCATCTTTCTTCTAATTTAGATGTATACAAAAGTGGATTCTACAATGCTAAATATACAGGGAAGTACAAAAAAGTTCATTTACCAAACATAACCAAGGCGTGAATAATTCCCTAAAAGGGGTGTAAAGTAAGTTGTTAAAGTGAAAGGCACAATGTTATACGCTGCAGTTGACTATAATATTGTCAAATCCAATAAGATGTAGAATGAAACCCCATAGAGCCATTTAGACTATGAGACACAGGCAGGGCTGTGCGTGTTAACTGCTCTCCAGTCATTCATATGTAACAGCATGAGTGGAGTGTCCAATAAATTCAAATCATCTTTAAATGAACCACACTGATCAGTGCCCGGTTTCGGAGGAAGTGCGATTATAAACCCAAACCCATGTGCATTTGGGATTGTCTGTGCTAAACTTGGATTCGACAGCTTCTGCACTCGAGGCCCATTTCTTACAGCCCACATTTCTCGTAATCAGCTCATTACACCACAATCATTTGTTGTTGTGCGAACAACAAAGACATGCAAACAGAGCTTAAACAAGATCCTTCTAGAGATCCCAAATTAAACGGATTCTTAGATACGAACATCTTCTCACAAGCCTAACCCATATCCTGTCGGGAAAACAACAAACATCCTGGACAGAAACGTGCGGCTGACACTCTAACCTCGAGCAAAGTTCTTTTTCTCTCTCTCTTTCTCTCTCTTCGCAGCTACAGACATCCAGTGGTCTGGGTGTGCTTGAGAGAGCACAGTGTGAGATCCCTTCAAACCCCAACAGCACAAACAGGCCCTGACAGATTTGCTCTCCCTAATTCACGGTAAGAAAAACAGCACAAGTGTATAAGAGATCTTGTATGTGCTCCAAATAAGCACAAACACACTCACAAAGAAAGGAAAGAAAAAACATCCAACAATAGTCATTTCTAATGGAAGGAGAGAGTGGGTGAGCCTGTTCCGTTTCAATTCACTGATACCGCTAATGGCTTCTTAGCGGTTCCATGAAATCAAGCAGCTGTCAAGGCGATGCATCGGGAACAGGGAGGAAGAGGCGGCATTCCCACAAGAGAAAAGCATCGCGTCAGGATGTTTGGCTAAACATCTGCTCCCCTGCTCTCATGGCTTTAGCAGAAGCACATACTCAGACAAAGAGATGGGAGGTGGAAACACTGACTTCTCCATCTGAGGCATTCTGTAAAAACAACAGCCTGCTCCGTGCATAATGACTAGGGCACTGGGCTAGATGAGACAGAGCCCTGATGATACAAAACAGACACAGTCCAGCCATTTAACCAGCCCATGGCGAACCTGTGGGTTTTGCATCGCTGACCACTAATTGTGTAAAGTTCATGACTTGCATAAAAGAAACTTTCAAATATGTAACACTTGCTTTTTTGAAGGTGGCTGTTCATTCACAATTCACCACAGATTTACTGAGGTAAAACTATCCTTGCTTACTTCTTACACATCGGGAGGTCAACTGTAAAGTAAAGCTCTATCTGGCACAAATAAAACACACAGGCACAGACATACAAAAGTACACATGCGTATCATAATCTAACTAGAACATCTCAAGTCTTCTAAATGAGGAAATGACTGTACGGTGAGACAATAATTATTAACCTCGTGAGCCATAAATTCATGTGACAAACTCAAATATGTCTGACTGTCTAATTCTGAAAGGATCAAAATACGATTCTAGTCATACGAGGGGGGGGAAAAACTCTAAAATGAATGTGAAACCATAGTTCACTGATTCATCGTTACAGCACATTCTTAAGTAATGCTTCATTGGAATTATAACATTTTTAAACTACCAAAAATTGTCGATTTTAAACAAAGAAAAGACAATAAACAGTACACCTCGCTAAATGACATCATTACGTGCTGATGTCATTCATTCCACCTGTAAACACCGAATCATTAAACATCGCGAACGATTCTCAAGATCACATCAAATGGTTGTTTTTATTCATCCCGAGTCATTCCGACAGCAAAACTAACCGAAAAACTGAGTTTTACAGCAATGTCAAGCGAGATAACAAATTCGACGCTTTCTTGGCAAAACATCACATTTTACTTAAACTTCACATGACGTCACCGCAACCACATAAGACATTTCTAAACTTTCTGCCTGTAACGACATGTGCAGGTCGAGTCCTAAGAATACACCGATCCGCCAGTTAAAATTAACCAAGATGGCGTGAGGCTTGTTGTTTAGAGGGCAGAAAAAATGGAGGATATTGTAATATACACAAAGGGATAAATTTCAACAACTCGGCCAGGCGGCAGCTGCTGCTCTTTAAGGAAGCAACAAAGATAAGAGCAACGCGAAGCTCCAACTCAACGCCAGCGACCCGCTCCGACTAAGCGAGGCGATTTCCCCGTCGAAAACACCAAACTGTGCGCTTTTAACAGCTTTTATCAAACGGAATTGTAAAGTAAATGCTTTTATCATGTTGTCTCAATGAAGAGCTGTTAGCTTTTGCCATCATCTGAGAGACGGACATTAAACAGACCAAAGGTAGCGTCAGCTCCTCCAAGTGACTCTCCCGCATCGCCCTTTTCAAATAAGCCCTCTAAAATCAAATATTACATTTTTACGTACCCAAACGAACGACGGGGAAGCGCTTGCTCTTTTCAAACATGTTTGGATACACTGAGGAGTGTTTACCAACAGTTTACATTTAAAAAACGTAACAGTTAAAGCGCAAGCGAGAGAGGGCACAAAGGCAGATTCCTATTATGAAGTCACAACCTCAGCGCGCAACATTGTGTCCGCTCGTAAAGTTTTGCGATATTCGCGGTCGCATCGGAATATTTCCCTCGATCGGCTTTTCACGACAATCCCGTCCGAACGGTTTTGACAAGTTTTGCGCTTTTTACGCTCGAGGGACGCGCGTAGCCATCCTAAAGAAACTATCGAGTTAGCTGCCCTCGCTAAGAAATCAAGCCAGCCAGCGACACAACATTGATTCTCCAATGAAATAACTGATCCAGCTCTCAATAAATTCAAAACTTACCCTTAGTTTTGACACTTCGTGTAATTCCGCCTCGATCGGGTTCGAAGTATCACTTCAGGTAACGTTGCTCTTTGTTTTCCTTTTTCGATTTGCTTTTGGAAGAGGCCGGTGTAGCAGGAGATGATGAAGAAGGGAATTGGGCAGTAATTGAGTCTCGGTGTGTGTGAGTGAGTGAGTGACTGCGTGTGTGAGTGTGTTTGTGTGTGTGTGTGTTAGTTACGAACAGCAGATTGAAGGAGAGTCCTTTCAAGGTTTATTCTGCCTCACTTCAAGGAATCAAAGTGACGTCAGCGGACAATACTTAAACGATAAAACTTTTATTCGCCGTGAAACGGCGAAAGTGTGTAAGTGACCGAATTGTGCACATTGCACGCTGTATTTTTAGCATCGTTTACTATTTACAAAACATCTGTCAGTGAAGAAGAGCCGAGAACGCTGTAAGGCTGTTGTTGTTTTTTTTTTTTTTTTTGAAGGCTTTAGGTTGCTATGTCTTTTTTTCTTTTTTTTTTGAAGTCGATTTCAGAAGTGCTTTCAGTTCTTACTCAGTATTGATACTATTAATCCATATTTGCATCATGGCTGAGCATTGTTTTGAAATTGGCTGGGGTGAAAAAAAAACATTTTTATCAAGTTATATGATCAATTTATCAAAATTGGCACTTAGTGTAAAAAAGTTACAAGGCAGCACGTGTTAATGAGATTGTGGCTGCAAATGAATGTGAAGACATTATGCTGTACAATAGCAGTGGAAATCTGATAATATGGCGTCCAGTGAAATGGAAATTTAATTCTAAGATTGGTTACTTGTCATTCAAAAGCTGTCAGATAAACCGCAAGACAGCGATGCATGATCAAACTTGATTGCCTTTGTCTCCGGTTACCTCAATAGCTAAATTCAGGGATTATGGATTAACCTGGCTAATCTGACCCTATTTCCCCTCAAATCATCAGGGGAGTGAGACAAGGTGATAACGTTCCGATTTGACAACAGAATTTCCGTAATCCAAAAGATAGTGGCATTGTCGTCTCATGCCAAAAAGAGAAAAAAAGAGGATCTGCCCCCACGACGCTCAGGAGGAACAGAAAATAAAAGGCAGAATAATTGGAACTGTTACTTTTAGTATGACGCTCATTGATCTCTCATTTGAATTACACTTGCGGGCAAAGCGAGAGGCGGCAGAATGGCCCTTTGCAGCGGGAGCCGAGCTGGGCACCACGAGGCAGACAGCCATCTGTGCCTAATTGTGTGCTTTTTCTCCCTGCCGCTGCACTCACAATCAGCAACAGGCTGAGGGGGGCCCTCTGACCTAGACTGGGCCAGGGGGGTGCCATGGGGTGAGGGATGAAGGGGGTGGGAGATTATTTCATTGAGCAAGAAAACAACAACAAGGGGGGCGAGGAGGGACACGCTGCCACTCCTTAGCGGGAGAGGGGGTAGCATGAGGGAGAAAAGAGGAGCAAGAGAGGGGCAACTCTTCAGAGTTTGGCTTCACGCTTCAGATTATGTGAGATTTGCGTGCGTTGAGGTTTTACTTTGGGTGATTAGCGGAAAGCTCTTTTTTGCTGTAATGCTACTTTTCTCACTGAGACAAGATATATTTGGTTATATATAATGTATGTGCACACTTAATTTTCATTTGAATATGTTATATATATATGAAGAGTTCAGATGCAAAACCAGCTAAAAGCCATCTCGTTCAAAAATGAGATAATGATACTGAGTGAATGTTCCTGACATATAGTATCTGTCCATCAAAAACTTTTACTTCAAACTTGCTAAATTCCAGCCATAGCCCAATCAGAAGTACCGGTACTTACATGGAAACCTATACAAAGTACCCAGAAAGAAATGCTAATTTTAAAGAAAAACATAACATCAGATGAATTTAGGGTTTTATAGGCTTTTGCATCTGAACTCTTCATATATATATATATATATATATATATATGAAGAGTTCACATATATATATATATATAAAACTTTTTTTCATTTTCAAAAATCATGTTTTTTGTTATGTTATCATGTTTTATTGTGTTTCATTTTTACTTTTTATCAAAATAACCCAAATGTAGTTTGATTGAGATTAATTGGAATGCACAATGAAAAAAACATGATTTTTGAAAATTATGTAGGGCTGTCAAATGATTAATTGCGATTAATCACATACAAAATAAAAGTTTGATTTTGCTTAAAATGTGTATGTACTGTGTGTAATTATGTATATATAAATACAAACACATTCATGTATGTTTATTATTATATTATTAATTGTATTTATTATAAATTTAATTATATATATATATATATATATATATATATATATATATTAGTACATAAACAACATTTCTCTTAAATATATAGATTAATTTGTGTGTATTTATATATACATAATTACACACAGTACACACACGTATATTAGGCAAACTCAAACTTTTATTTTGTATGCGATTAATCACGATCAACCGTTTGACTGCCCTTATATATATATATATATATATATATATATATATAGATATATAATGTACAATTGTTTTATATTTTATAATATATATTATAATATTAAGGTATTTTAATACTTATTTTATATTTACTTTAAAAAAACAAAAACATTTTCTAAATTATATATTTATTATTATTAATTTATTTTGGCCAGTGTTGGTTTCTCCTTTTTGTAAGTCTCACTAATAATGAGCAGTGTTATTATAGTATTATTGAGAAACTATTACAGTTTTTCTTATAATATTTATTATTATAATTAATTTTTATATGCATCTATTCAGTTTTTATTCATTTTTATGTCAGTTTTAGTGATTTTTGTACATCAAGTTAAACTAAAATAAAATGTTAACATTGAATGTTAAGTTTTATTTTAGTTTCACTTTTAGTTTAGGTTAACCATAATAACCCTGATAATGAGAGCTGTAAACATGTTAATCCTAAAAAAGAAAAACCTTGGATAACTAACATGTTTATGCACATAACAACTCTTGTGAATGCTGCAAACTGTCAGGGGCATTTGAATAATTTAAGCTTACACTGTAGTCACAAAGTACTAGCGTTATAGTCATGTAACTACAACTGATGAGCTAATTCCGATCATAATTGTGGACCATTTGTGACTTTACAGCTAAATACCGCTGCTGTCATTTTAATGTGCGTGTAATGAAACTAAATCTGAAATTGTTTGGAGGAGAACCAGTTACTGGTCTTTTTGCAAGCATCAGAGCGAACAGAAGACACACACATTAATTTACCAATTTATGCATGCGTTCATTGATCCTCTCTGACCCCCCTCCTCACCTGTAGAGATGAAGCTGGGTGAAAAGGGATGCTTATGGAGGGACACGAAGAGGCAGGCAGACCTCCGGGGATCTGCGCTCCGGAGAGTGGGAGGACGGGAATGAGACGATGCAAGACGTGCATCTGAACATGTGTGCGTACGATCCATGTGCCTATGTTTATCTGTGATCGTCAGACCACCCCGGCCACAGTAAGAAAGCTGTAATTGTGTGTATGTATACGTGTGTGTGTGTGCACACATGATGGCAATATTCCTCCCTCTGAGTGACTATGTGTATAACCTCCTCCCCTCTTCCAGCAGAGGCACACCGGGGTTTGTAATTGTGTTGGTGGTTCTTCATTAGAGCCTCTGTGTGTATGTATGTGTGTGTGTGTGTGTGTGTGTGTGTGTGTTGGGGTTGGGGTGGGTGGGTGGGTGAGGAGCTGAGGCTCTTAGGACTATGAGCTGCGTCATTAACGGAGGCTGGGCCTCTCTGCATGCAGCCAGAATGTCAGCCGTACCTCGGTCATTTGAAACATAATAAGCACAAGTACAATGAGTGCAATGCAAGCCTGCTGGGGGAGGGGGGAAGTGGAGGGAACACAGCCTGTCTCATCCAATAGGCTGTTTTTTTTTCTTAAGAGGCTTGATTAGAAGATATAATAACCTAGCGAATAATAACTGGTAAAGATGATCTCCCCCGAGACTGATGGAAACCAAATTAATGTGGCGATTTGGATTTAATTGTTATTTTTCTATTAGGGTGCATAAAGACAGAGGAGATGTCCATCTAGAGCAGGAGCTGTGCTTGCAGCTATTGATTTTTTTTTTTCCCTCCTCTTTTCTTTCTCACCCCTCTCTCTTTCTCTCTCCAACACAGATTTTAATCATCTCAGAACACCACATTCCCTAATACCATTAACAACACTAACCTTCCAGCGCCACAAAAGCGTTTAATTTCCAATGACACAAATTTCTCTCCAAGAGACTCAAATAGTGTCTTTACGCAATTTGGTGGCCTTAAGGTTTTGCTTTCTGGAATAATTGAATTGCGATCCTCTCACTTAGTCTTGCATAAAATCGCTAGGCAAAGAGCTAATCAGTGCAAAAGAGACAATAGTTTCCTCGGTTTGCCTTATTAGCCCGTTTTCAGCGAGTAAAGCGTTTTTCTCCCGACTGACTTTGGAGCAACCGATGCTCGCGTCAGAAACTGATAATTAGAGTAGAATCGCTTCGAACGCCGATGCGACCAGAAATGTTTCTGTTAGGTATTCAAGCTGTTTGTTCCTCTGTCAGCGCCGCTGTTTGTATCCATAAATAAAAGATGACCTTTAAATGTTTACATAATTTATACAGCCATAAATTCTTAATATATCTGACTCCAAATGAGAGAGCGAGTCGCTTGATTATGGTTCATAGTCGAGTTAAAATACAGGCTGTCTGGTGTGATATATACACACACCTGTATGTGAGTCAGCAATGAAAAGCATTTTTATTTCTGACTGGGGCAGAGGCTGTCTGCTCTACCTACTCAATGATTAAGCAAATATATATAGAGCCGTTTTAACACTGGGGAATGTGTTTAGTTATATTTAGAAGATATAAAAACGGTCATTTTGCCTTTTAAAATTAACATTTGTATTACAGTGCAGCTTAGCAGGTTACAAATTGTTACATCATTCATTACCAGAATGTAAAAGTACAACTAAATAAAACAAATTGCTAACAGAAACCACAACATTGCATGGTTTTAATAGACTGGTTGAATGTTAGTCTGACCTTGCTGATGTAAATGTGTGATTCAAATGAAACAAGCAGTCTGCTGAAGAAAATAACTCGAGGTTTTACATTGGTGGAAATTTATTTAGGACAGAATGAGTTGACTCTCTATTCCATGTGGAATGTTCCCCGCATTAATCACCCAAAACAAGAAATATGACAGGAGAATCACTTTTGTGACAGGTGCAGTTGACAGCTGCATCACAATAATCTCTGCAGTATCTGAAGCAGTATATATTCTTATAATGAAAAAACTAAAAACAATGCGAGATGCATGTTCAGTCTCAGTCAGAAATACATTCTCAATTGGCAATAAATTAATTTAGCAGCCCAGTCATGATTGTTAGTGTGTATAGCATCATTATCATAATGGCTGCACATAAGCTGACCTTTGACCTATGGATGTAATGTTGCTGCAAAGGCATGCGAACAGATGCTAACCTAATTTTTTCTCCGCTGTTTACTGTAGGTGCATCATCCCTATATGGGGAAAGTCTTGTTAATATGGCGGCGATGAGGTAAACAGATAGGAAGTGATGGAGTGGCAGACCCACGGGGGATAACCACATGAGGGGTGACAGACCACTGACATCAGCCCTTGTTCTCTTGCTCGCTCGCTTACTCTCTCCATCTCTCTCTCTCCCCCACACGCACTCATTTCCAGGAAAGGGTCATTAATGTGCGGGGAAAAAACGAATCCAGTCATGGCTTTAAAATGGAGTATCTTCTCATACAGATGCAATCATTCCTAACAGGTCTGAGTCAGGCTGCAGATCTCACAGGAGAACAGCACAATGAAGCTTTTAATTCCTCCATTTAGGAGACAAAATACATCATTTTATCATTACAGCACGGTTTGGGGGGGGAAAAGGTACTTTTTAGATTTTATTTGAGAGTAGCTCCCTTAAGTGGTAGCAGGGTTCATCTTAACCTGACCAATAAACAGCGAAAATGATCCGCTTTTCGTTCTCTTCAACACAGCAGCCCTGTTATAAAAGTACAGCGGTGGTTCTAACATCCGTACAGTAGTTAAATGTTCACATTTAACAGTCGTAATTGACATTTTCCCTCGCTCCCTTCAGCAATGATATATCAAAGAGTGCATCAGCCGCCGGAGGAGGAGAGAAAACATTAGGAGGATTAATAAAGGGGGGGAGGAAAATAGATTGAGCGTTCACCAAGATCAGTAAAATAGGATCTGTCAAGCCACCCTGCAACATCCATCCTGTGGAAGAAAAAAAAAAAAAGGGAAAGAAAAGACAGGGGTACATTTTCATGGATGGAAGGAAGGAAAAACAGAGGACAGCCAGTGCGGCTGATCAATTTCCAGAGATTAGCTTTCAGCGGCTGTGCCTGCTTCCATTTGTAAAGATAATATTATTTAATAACCCTTTTGGGTGACTATTTAAATTATCATACTGCCTACAGTGCAAGGCGCTAATGGAAATATTTAACATAAATTCCCTTTAAAAAATGACGCCTTAAACAACAGTTGTAAGAATTATTCTGAAATTAAAGGAGTGTGCATAAATGATTCTCCCTGGCCTTGACGCGCTGTTCTCAATTACATTCTGCTCGACTGGAACCATGGAACGACGCTTTATCGCACATATATATGCACTGTTACGAATGTCATATGGAAGCTATTCATGGCCACTAGCATCGGTGCCAAGGACACAGAAAACAGGGATGTTATTGAATCAATTTAGAACGTGCAAAGGAGCAGTGCGACGACGGATCAGGTTGGCGTTTGTCCACCTGACAAACCATAGCTTGGCTTTTGTGGTGCGCCTTCAAAAACAGACATCTGTGAAGAGACAAAGCTACCAGGATTCCTCCATCTTATTCACCTTCAACTTCTTTTTAATGATCTCATTTCAAAACACCTTCCTGCAGACCTCCCCTTTCCTGTCTGGCTAACGCCAAATTGCATAATGCCAACTGAACGCTCGCATTTGTTCTCCCTTTCCCTTCTCAAGAAATCTATTTAAATTTTCACGCCAACTGTCAGTCCGTATCAAACCTTGATTTATGCAAAAGCAACGTCTGCTTTAATTAGTCATTTCGCCTCACTGCTGTCTGTGCTCTAGGCGGCAAGCGGGGTCAGACATTCGGAGGAACCTCCTTTTTGTATGATCAAAACTAGGCCATCAGCAACACCGTGATAATAGCCACGTCTCAACACCCCAGCAACATGCGAGAGTGTGTGTTCGAGTGTGTTTTTATCCCCCATGAGCCATCCATCTCCACTCAGCAGGGTGGTTTTGGGTGGAGCACGGATAATCACAGCAGTCACTATACACCTGGAGGACTGGAAAATAATAAACAACTAACAGGTAGTTTTTCCCCGTCAGCGCTCTATACTTTCCCAGGCACTCGAGAGAGGGGGAAAAAAGCAAAAGGAGGAATGTTTACGCAGCAATATTACATTAATTAAGAGAAAATGAGCTAGAATGCACCACATTATGCACTTGTACGGGATTAACGTTCGTGATCTTCAAAACGAAAGTAAACCACACCATGTGTTTTTGCTCGTTTCGGATTGCGACACTTCTTGATTATCCCAATTGCAATCACGCAGAGCAAACAAAGTGGCTGAAACCTCGTGCTAATTTCACAGACTGACATTTCAGATGGAAAATTCACCAAACAGATGCTCCGAAGAGAGCGACTCTCTTGTCAGATGTTGGGGAAGTGCGTGTGAGTAACGACAGTCACATGAATTGGAGGGCAGACGAACTTATTCTCACAACTGATTCTATTTTAGGGCCTGTGCGCCGCTTTGCTGACTGAAGTGGCATTGTGTCCTTTGTGAAAGCATGACCCTCTGAGGTGCGTTCATGTGCTGTGAACCTCGGCCAGGAAAAAAAGCTAGAGGCTGGAGACCAGGGGAAGGCGTGGGAAAGCGACTAGAGAACGAGCGAACGGAGGCCGGTGGAAAAGCCGAGCGGTCTGCAGGCATTCCTTTGTGATTACACATCTGTGGAGAAAGAGGCCAGACATTCTTTCAGCCATGTCTGAAGCTGCTGACTTCTACCCTTGATCGCTTCGCTGTTGTTTTTCCTTCTCTTCTTTTTTTTTGTTTTTAAAAAAAGAAGTTCAGTTGTGACCGTTTGGTGACTGCAAACTGCATTTCCTAATACAGGGGCATGACGCGGCCTGAATCAGCCCCTTTCAACTTTTGCACTTGGATTCGAAGTACCAAAAAATTAAGCAGAGACTGGAAGCTCATGTCCTTGCTCTTGAAAAAGATATGAGGTTTCCATTCTGGGCACCCGTGTGCTGTGTTTCCTTCCTCTTTTGCAAACATCAACCTCAGAACCCTTCCTTAATCCAGTCATCCACTGGTGGGAGGCCGAACATGACAGCAGACGGACAAGGCAAACACTGGTGGGGGTGGTGCTTGTGTTCAGTCTTTGTTCTGATGGTGACCTCTTCATTATAGGGCCTTTGTCACCATGTAAGGATTAAGAGTGAAAGAGAGCCCTTCCTCTGTTTAGGCAGGGTTAAAATCTGTCTCCTAATAAAACGCTCTTACATATGTGCACATCAGGGCATGCGGCAGTGATCTTTTATATTTGTCTTAAAGATTTCAAAGACGTTTCCTCTCATCCTGCTCTTTAAAAACGGATTTGAGCACACAGTGGTGGACTTCTGTAAAGTAAACTGGTTATTAAATAAAGTAGTTCTTAAGTAGCTTATCTCTGGCCATGATCAATGACCCAATTATAAAGAATTAATTTAATATTCTCAAGAAATAAAAAGCCAAAAAGCCTGCTGTTTAATTAATTTAACTGTTCAGTCAAAAAATGAATGCAATTGAAAACGCATTTTGTATCAGCTATCAGTCTTCCTAGACTCAGAAATTGATTTTTTTTTCTTGCTAAGCTTGTGTGCATAATGATAAATTGTTTGCCTCGGTTAATCAAATAGCTTTATGAATATAGTTAGAGTATTTTAAGACATTGTAACTTGTAAAGCAACATTTTTGTTTGCATTGCTCTCATTAATGTCTTATTATCACACTTCGCAATATTTTAATTACCACAGTGACAGAACAAATGCCATGTGGCTGTGAGCAAACACGAGTGAAACGGTGCGGTTATTACTGTATCAGATGCATCATGCCGCCCTCTACTGGACAATTAAACAAATAGCCGAAAAACGAGCTATAAAAAACACAATAAATCTTTTACGAATGTCAATTAGTTCAGTTTAAAGTTTTATTTACTGGATTGATATTTTACTCTTATTTACACTGAATTAGTCTAGAAAAAATAGTATTATTTACCAGAATGTATTTCACATTACTGCCTTTTTTAAGGTTTACGACAGAACTTTAATTATTCAGTGAACAACATTATACAACACTATTACTAACAACAGAAAAAGAAAAAAGACAAAACTTGTGAATACACAAGTATACATGTAGACAAAATTCTGATTAAAGTGTATAAACAACTTAATAAACCTCACATATATTTGGTTTCATTCGGTTTTGTTTTAAGTTGCATATTAGCAAATTTGGGAATTTAGAAAATCTAATAATTTTTCAAATTATAAAAAGAATAGACCTAATTAAATGTTATAGGCTACTTTTTTCACCAACAATAAAATAGGCCTTAAACACTTATTAACACATATCTGTATTTTACACCAAAATCTGACAAGAGTAAACCGAAAAATTTGTATTTATACACTACCAGTCAAACGTTTTTTGAACAGCAAGATTTTTTAATGTTTTTAGAGAAGTCTCTTCTGCTCACCAAGCCTGCATTTATTTCATCCGAAGTACAGCAAAAACAGTAAAATTCTGAAATATTTTTACTATTTAAAATATCAGCTTTCTATTTGAATATCTTTTAAAATGTAATTTATTTCTGTGATAAAAGCTTGATTTTCAGCATCATTACTCCAGTCCTCAGTGTCACATGATTCTTCAGAAATCATTCTAATATGCTGATTTGCTTAACGTTATATATATATATATATATATATATATATATATATACACACACACACACACACACATATATTTATATATATATATATATATTAGTGCTGTCAAGCAATTAATTGCATCCCATAAAAGTTTTTGTTTACATAAATTAGGTGTGTGTACTGTGTATATTTATAATGCATATGTAAATATACACACATGCATGTATATATTTAAGAAAAATGTTATGTATATATAATAAAATATTTATAATATCAGTTATATGAATATAAATATATACATGTAAATACATATAAATATTTTCTAAATATTTACTGTATGTGTGTGTATTTATATATACATAATAAATATACACAGTATACACACATATTTTATGTAAACAAAAACTTTTTTTGGGACATTTATAATGTTACAACAGAATTCTGTTTTCAGATAAATGCTTATCTTTTGAACTTTCTAATTATCAAAGAAACTTGAAAAAAATTACTCAGCTGTTTTCTTTGTAACAATAACAATAAATGATTTTTAAACAGTACGTTAGAATATTGCAATAATTTCTGAAGGATCATGTGACTGAAGTAATAATGCTAATAATTCAATTTTGGAATCACAGGAATAAATTACATTTTAAAATATATTAAAAAAGACAGCAGTTATTTTAAATAGTAACAATATTTCAAAATGTTACTGTTTTTGCTGTACTTTGAATCAGAAAACAAAGAAAAAAATATACACTACCAGTCAAAAAATATTTTCCATCCTCTGGAAATGCTAACTTGCTATATAGAACCAATGGAGATGTTTGAGAGGCACCTCTTATTTTATTTTGGATTTTACAACCTAACGCATATATAATTTACATTTGTCTTGTCAATGTTAAAGAGAAAAGAGGGCGGAGCGATTTTCGCTACGCTGTCATTCACTGGCCGAGGCAGCTGACAATCAGCCGCTGTGAACAGAGTACGCGTTTCCTGCGGGTGTCCGCTTACACTTTTAACCACGTGACCCTCCCTATATCAACACACGGACGCCATTAATATTAAAGGCAGAGAGACGGAAAATCAGAGGTGAGTTCACACGGAAGTGATGCCAATCGGAGCATTTTAACACGGAGAAATTGGTTTTAACAGGTAGCGTTTGCTAAGTGCTAATATAAACGCTTACGATTTAATTGCATGCGAATACCCAGCGAGCTTTATTCTTGTAGTTACGAAGTGTCCTGGCTAACAAAAACAAGGCCTAGACATCTGGCAGAGTGCTGGTTTATTAATGCGACTGACTCCTGGGATCACATGCAACCTAGAGCGTCTAGTTTAACGGGTCAGTGGCGCATGTCATGAACATGTCCTTTTTTGAATGCATTGAGTTAAATCCGTCAGATTTATTGGTGCAAAAGCTTTTGTGCAGGATAAACACTCCGTGTTTACCTCCTCTGCGAGCCATTTGTTTTTTTAATGTGCTTGTAACTCGAGAGCTGTGCTGAGCTAATGCAAATCTCTGACATCTCACCTGTTTGATATGGATCAGCTGTAGTTTACAATCGAAATTGTGCTGTTTGTGTCCTGTCAAATTCATTAAAAAGCAACAAACACATTGTAGTCTGGAGGCCGAAGAGCCATTAATAGGTCACTGTTATAATCTTGAATTTTGATCTTGGATATCAACACGAATCTAATTCAAAATAGTCTAATTTGCACTCGTTGCCACGTAAAGTACTTCAAGATGCACATCGAGGAAGAGCACATTATGTGCTAAACACATTTAGAAACCTCAAGATGAGGAAGCTGCATAGAGGCATTAACTTAAAATGTCTCCTCATTTTATTAGTGCACTGTTTTGTTTTTTTGCTTTTTGAGTGTGCAACCCTGGGTTTAACAAAATGTTCCTGAACTGGTTGCATAATTGGCAAACAAAGCCACAGGGTTTCACACGGGGTGAATTTGTTCTGCCTCTTGTTACATACACGCCCTGACGTTAATGTATTTCTCATTCTGCTTGTCATTCAGCTTTAGTACATTTACAAATGTTGATCTATGAAAAATACCCTAAAAGGTAATGGATGCTTATAGAAGTAATCTATTTCCTCACTGTTATGTCTTTCGAAACCCATGTGAGTTTCTTGCTTTTGGCAAACAGAAAAGGAGAAGTTCACCAGACTGTCTTAGCTTCTCATTTCCATGAAATGAATGTGAATAGTAGTAGCCATGGCAAATTTCAGTCTCTTGTTGTCGTGTGTGTGTGTGTGTGTGTGTGTGTGTATATATATATATATATATATATATATATATATATATATATATATATGTATGAATACTCCTAAAATATAATGCGGAAGTTGTTAGACTGTGTTTTTTTTTTTTTGGTGTTTTGCTGTATGGAAGGGAGTTTTAAATGATGCAAGAGATGTACCAAGCCACTTCATAGGATATGATGCAACATAATTCATGCTGTAAGTCTCTAAAACATTTGAGGCCTGCTATATATGTTCTCAACAACATTCTGGATCTAAATGTGTATGCATTTCATGCATAGGCCTAAGCCTGCTGTAGCCCCTCTCTCACTTGCTCTTTTTCTGTCCAACACCTGACTGAAGCAGGGCTTCAGTGCCTTCAGGTTAAGTTTAGCAGTGTTCTCACTTGGCAAACGTGATTTGGAAAAAGGCTGACATACAGCAGAGAGCTTTCATTGCAGGAAGGTGCTATTTTGATACTCTACTGTAGAGGGGTGGGTATTTATAGAGGGCTTGATGAAGGGTGCAGTAGAAAGATGTGTATGCTGGGGAGGGAAGTGTGGTGTTATGATATAAAACGACAGGTTGAGGTGGTCCATACTGTCTTTGTGACTAAAGGGATAATTCAGCCAAAAATGAAATTCTGTCACGAAGTACTCACTCTCATGTCGTTCCAACCCTGTAAGGCCTTTGTTCATCAACACAAATGAAGAGATTTCTGGTAAAATCCGAGAGCTAGCAGCAATGCATGGACTACTGGAATATTTAAATTATGTCTTTACTACCTTTCATAGCGTTGTTGTCTATGCAGGGTCAGAAAGCTCTCAGGTTTCATCAAAAATATCTTAATATAGGTTTGGAACGACATGAGGGGGAGTAATTAATTAACTTTTTTTTTTTTTTTTAAATCTGGAATCATTCCCCCAAAAATTAAAATGTCATCATTTACTTATGTCGTTTTAAACCCATAAGACTACATAAGTGGTGATATTATTTATAAGTGATACATAATTGTTGTCTGTCCATTGAAAGCATGCAACCAAAATGGGCTTGTTTCATAAAGTACAGAGATTTTAGAACTAATCCAAATGAATAGGGTGGTGTAAGTCTTATGCAAAGACCCATTTTGCAGATTTAATTTTGGTTTTTACTTGCGGACATTGCTCAATGCACCTAAATAGAGAGTTTTAAATACACTATAGTAATCCAGAGTTCGACCACAGTGGCTTGCTTGCGTGATGCGTGAGAACAAACCTTATATTTGTATGGTTTTTGCCCTGAGAACAAGACGTTTGTGCTTTTGTTTACTATTTTTGATGTGCTCAATGTGTGTATGATCAATGTTTGTATGGGCCATTCTAAAGAACTGGCGCAAACTGCTGTCCCACAACCAAAAAACACATTTAAAAAGCTTTTAAGTATTAAAATCTTAAATGCTTGCTAAAGGAGTAAAAAATTTACAGATAATGTACTCACCCTGTTGTCATCCAAAATGTTCATGTCTTTCTTTCTTTCTTCAGTCATAAAGAAATTGGTTTTTGAGGAAACCATTTCAGGAATTATCTCCATATAGTAGACTTATATGGTGCCCGTTAGTTTGAACTTCCAAAATGCAGTTTAAATGCAGTTTCAAAGGGCTCGAAACGATCCCAGCCAAGAAGTAACTGTCTTACCTAGCAAATGATGGGTTATTTTTTATTATGGGTTAGAAAATGTATATACTTCTTAACCTCAATTGCTCATCTTGTGTAGCTCTGTCATGTGCATGCATACTCGGTGTAATCCGGATCAATGCAATTAGGGTATGACGAAACATCCCCATCTAATTTTCTCCTCCAACTTCAAAATTGTCTTGCATCGCTGCAGAAGTACCGACCCAGTGTTTACAAAGTGAACATGCAAAGAAGATCAAACGTCCTTTACAAAAAAAGGTAAAACAGGATGACTTTGAAGTTGGAGAAGAAAATGAGATGGGAGTTTTTCGACATACCCTAACTGTATTGATCCGGATTACACAGAGTACGTATGCGCATGGGAGAGCTAGACAAGACCAGTATTTGAGGTTAAACGGTATACAATTTATATTTTTTTTATTTTTTCTTGGAAACAACCAATGGTTTCACTAGATAAAATGCTTATTCCTTGGCTGGAATTGTGTAGAGCCCTTTGAAACTGCACTGAAAGTTAAAACTGCTTTTTGGAAGTTCAAACTCATGGGCACCATAGAAGTCCACTATATGGAGAAATATCCCCATTGTTTTTAAAGTGTCTTTTTGATTCTTTTAAAAAGTGAAGTTAAAAAATATACTTATTTTATATTTTATGTTTTCTTTGTGAATTCTGAAACTTTGTTGAAAAAAATAAAATAAAATAAAAAATAAAAATAAATGTGTCCCACATTTCCTGATTTCCACATCAGGAAATATTCCTGTGTCTCCCTCTCTAATAGCTGCAAGGTGTGAGTAGATGGGTCTTATCATTTTGAGATAAATGTGTTCGAAAGTCTGAAAAATCTGTGTACAACTGTTCAGAACTGTGCTAGCTAATCATGTGCTGATTAGCATCTTTGAGCTAGGTTCAAAAGTATTTTATATATATATATATATATTAGGGCTGCACGATTTGGGAAAAATTTCATATTGCGATTGAGGTCAGTATGCGATTGCGATTATAATAAATGGTATTGTGAGTCAACTTGATGGGTTTTTAAAGAAAATGCACACACAGATTAGTGAAAATGCGGAAATGTGTATTTGTAACACTAGAAATGGTTTCAAAATAAATTATTTTTACCAAATGAAACAGCATTTGCATTAATGTAAACTTATTTTCTCAAAAGTATAGCTAAATTAAATAAAATAAAAACATACACATTTTCACAAAAATAAGATATTTTAAAGATTTTGCCCAAACAAACGGACATTTATGAAGAATGTAAAATATACTCTGTGTAAACTCTTTGAAAAGAAAACTGGATATGTTTTTGGTCGGATCACAAGTGGACAATGGAGACACAGTTGTTTACACCTGGCGTTTTAATCCGTCTCTTCTGTCTACTTTCGACCACTTCTGATCACATTCCTGCATTTACATACATTATAAACTCAAATGACTGGCGTCTCTCCTGTATGATTTTATGTGATTCTCTTCAGACATTAGAACTGTACATGAATTATGAGCTTCTAGAACGTTTGACCTCTTAACTGAAGATCTTTTTTTTTTACAAATATAAATAAAAACAGTATAAATAAAAATAGTCTAAACAAAAAATAGCTGTATTAAGTGCAAACAATGGTGTAAATCAAATCAAAGTAGGCTAGGCTACTCTCTCAATATTCAAATTGCAAATAGAGACCAATTTTTTCAAGCATGACACAGAGCTATAGACAACTACACAACCTATTATAGGATACATACAAATAACAACATATATATGTTATGTAGCCTAATTTGCGCGCACTGTGGTATTAAAATTGCTTTTGAAGGCGCGTGCGCGTTTTACTTTCGGTTTCGTCTTAAGGATCGTGCGAATTCTCAGCGGCGCTGAGCGTGCTTTCTACAATACGAGACATTCATTTATCAAACGAATTTGAAAGTGAGGGCGACACAAACGGGATTTTGAAAAGTGGATGTGGTCAAAAGTGGACAAGCTGAGAACGTTTTACACCCCTGTTTACACCTGTACTTAGCATTGTCCACTTGTGATCAGATCGACGCATCAGAAAACGCATGTTAATACCAGGTGAAACAGGGCCTCTAATTCTTGCACAGTACCTCTCTCTGGTCAATGTCAGTAATCTATAATCCAAAATATCGCTATATATATATATATATATATATATATATATATATATATATATATTAAATTTAATTGTCACTACTGAGACGTCTTTGTTTTTTGGGTGTTATCCCATGTGATCATTGTTTTGATAGTGACAAAGGGTAACGCATAATCCTCATATTTAGGGGAAATAAATACATTTTTAGTACGTACATAACATAATATAATATAATATAATATAATATAATATAATTATATAGTATATACAATATTTTATTATTATACTTTTTATTTATTTATTTATTTATTTATTTATGCAAGTTAAAATTCTGTAATGTGATGTGGTCGCTACCAGAGCATTGCTGTCACTACCGAAAATGTGCTGTCACAACTGAAATATGGGATGTTTTGTCAAAAATAAAGTATACTGAATTATCACCTAAGATGTTATGATAGTGTTTGGTTCAGTGTATGTTCAGACTGAGTCCTTAACTTTGAAATCAGTATGATCAACTTTTTGCCTTTTACAAAGAAAATTGGATTAAAAATACAGCAAATCTCATAAATTACACTTGAAATATTGCTAAAAATGTAATTATGGATTTACCTCTGTAATAAAAATAACTGTAATAAAATGGCAAAAAAATATATTTACAATCTAGATGGAAGCAAAATCTTAATAGGCCAGTGTAACCCTTCTAAATAAATTATCATTACTGCGTTTCGGTAGTGACAAATTTGGGGAGAGGACAAATTTAAAAAAAACTTTTTTTTGAAAATCCAATATGAGAATTAACTGCACAATTACTAAAAATGTGTACCTTAGATATTAAACAATTTGCATACATACACATTTTTTGGAAAAAGATTTTAAATCTATATCAAACATGAACTAAAGGCTTATAGGCTTTGGGAGCATGAGTAAATGATGACAGAGTGTTCATTTTTCCGTGAACTAAACCTTTTAATAACGTTCTAATAGTTCTTTAACATGTAATTATGATGAATTGAGTCTGAAGCAGTAAGAGAGTAAGTCATACAGGTTTGGAACAATGTGTCGGTGAGTACATGACAGAATCTTTCATTCTTTGGTGAACTATTTCTCCAAAACCATCATACTGCTGGAGGCAACTTGTAATGCTTGACAGGTTATGGAAGTACATGACTAAAGACACGCCTGAAACATCTCATTACCAGTCCTGTTTTGAAATGGAATTTAGGTGACTGCTGTCATGGGAGTGTGGCTCTAACGCTGTGTGTCTCTCTGTCTCTCAGGGTGCAGTTTAGAGATGGATTCGAAGTCTCGCCGGTTTCCGTTTGCTGTCTCCAGCTCTTCCTCGCTGTCATCGCCCTCCTCCCTCTCTTCCTCATCTTCGGCGCTCAGTGCGAGTCGGCTCTACGGCAGAGGGAGCGTCTTGGGAAGAGATCGCTTTAGCAGAGAAGCTTCTGTCAAATTAGACTCAGACTATCAGGTATTACAGTGACACATTCATTTCCGTAGCGTCTACGTTCACATCCACAGGTAGTGCAGCTTAAGTCTCTCGGTAGAGGACTGCCATCTCCTCTGAATCATCAATTCCTTCTGCTGAGCCAGTCACCCAGAAATCTATTTTCTTTTTCTATATAACCTAGCATGTTTAAAGGAGTGTTTCAGGCTCTGTACAGGTTTTATGGGTTATTTATTTCCACAGAAAACAGCTTTGACTCCCCCTTTAAATTGAATGGAAGTCTTTGAGGTGATATGTTCCACAAGTTGATTAAACCCAAGTGTTGATATTCATGCCACACTTTTAGGGCTGAGCAATATGGTTATAGGGGTCATCGGATGCTAAGTACACTTTTTCATGTTGTTTGAACATTAATGTGTGTTGGCAGTGTATGTGCAAATGTACCCTATAATGATGAAAATCCATGCAGTGGTTTTTAATTAATCTGTAAAAATAATATCCCCTTTTTTAAAACGAGCCATTCTCAGATGCCTGTTGGTGTGGTGTCACACCGACAGAGGCCGCTCCCACGATAGTTAATTGACATGAGCGTCTTACCTCAGATCAGCTGTAACAGTCTGACCTCCATGTTTTGATGCCGGAGCAGGGATGTAAGTTAGACAAGAATATCTTCGATTGAGGTGTTGTGTTGCTGGATGTAATTAATGAACATAGTGGTCGTCATTTACTCTTGACATCTGAGCCGCTGAAGATGCAGTGGATTACATTTGTTTGTGAAGGGAATGCAGCTCCCGACCTACATATTTACAGCAGCACTTACAGCAGAAGTAAGTATAAGGTTGTTTTTCCTATGCGATCACCTTTCCTAATAATGTGCTAGTTACCAAGGCTAAAGTAAACAGGCTCGTCACTCCATGAGAGAAGAGAGGGGCAGGGCAAGCAGAGCTCATTTGCATTTAAAGGAGCAGTCCCCTCAGAAAGGGATGATTTTTGCAGAGCTCATTTTGACAAGGTAAAAAGGTGGTGTTTTATACAACCATTGAGAATTCTTAAGACTTTTCATTAAGATCCCAAAGAATCACATCAACTTGTGGAAAATGGGCATCCGATGACATTTTTTTTTTTTTTTAATCTAGATTACTTATTTTAATTTTTCTACTCAGAATGTTTGACCGATTCTTGATTTTTGTTTATGTTTTTAACTTGTAATCTTGAAAATGTAACTACAACATGATTCAAGTAACTTTTTCTTTATTAACTCTCTAGTTAAAGAAAATTCTATTCCAAGTGCACCACACATGAAGTTGTCAACATGATGTAAGTGTTAAACACTTGTTGAATATCTTTGCAGACTACATCTGGTATAAACTTGTCTTATACATATGTTTAGAAACAATACAAGGAAAATGCTTTAGAAAAATCTCACAAGTCAAGGTAATTCAAAATTACACCAGTAGACTTTTATTAACTAAATGTTCTGTAAAAACAATGAACAGCAGCTTTGTCTATCACCATGATGCAAACGTGAAATATCAGACATACAGTAGTAGTTACAGGTTTTTTTTTTTTTAATTCATTCGCTTGCACTGCTTTTCCAAGTTTTTTCTATATAAAAATGGACGCGTGTACTCATCTCTTGCAGCGTCTCATGCTTAAACGGCATTTTAAAAACATTGTGCTCAAGTTATAAGGAGTTCACTCACATCTAGCAATTTTTTTTCCTATTCCACTGCCCGCATCACATCTTTGTCAACACAAAAGGGCATTCTGTGTGAATGACACCCACTGATCTATAGAGAACAGCGCATATGAGAGCGTTATCATCTGCATATTGTCAAAGTGTCTAATTCTGACGTTTGGTAATAAAACAATTCCTCGTTTTCTAAAAAATAAAATTGTGGCAAACCATTGAATTCAAATGAATTGATAAAATCAGAAAAATCACCCTGCCCTGCTTACTTTTAAATGTCTTTATGAAGCCATTAGTTATAAAAATGTTTTCTTTTGGTAAAATTGTGTACACAATTTGGAAAACATTGCA
Organism: Labeo catla; assembly: GCA_012976165.1. NCBI lineage: Eukaryota > Metazoa > Chordata > Actinopteri > Cypriniformes > Cyprinidae > Labeo > Labeo catla. Next base: position 1,444,564 of record VONZ01000119.1, read on the forward strand.
AAATGCAACAATGGGGAATTAGGGTTGCAAAATGTCTGTTTTGTATTCGCAACAATACAGCGCACACATATTTGGGGAAAAAAAACAAAACGTCAACCAGTAAAGATAGTCATGAAAAATATGGAAGAATCCTTATTTGAGCTTGTAATACTGTCATTTTTCTATCAAAGCATATTTTAAACTTAATTTGTTTATTTATTTTAACAATTGTTATATATGAATTTTATGTTTATATTTGTTTATACATATACCAACATCAGGGTTGCCAGATTTGCATGGGGGGTAAAGCCATATGATCCATCATAAATTAAGAAAACTAGCCAAATCTCAAGTTGTGAATTTTTTTTTTTTTTT